>OW052221.1:221848752-224311694 GCA_932526605.1 Nephrotoma flavescens
ATATATATATATATATATATATATATATATATATATATAAGTTATCACATCTAGAACTAGGTTCCCACATTTATGCGAGGAATCATATTGCTTTACATTTGCAATATGACCTAATAATAACACGAGCACATTGCATCGCACGTTTCGCAAGCAAGCACATTCCTTGTAGAAGTGTATGACTCGTATAGAATAAGTAATTAAGTTTAAGTTAGTTGTAATCCAAAATTCTAGAAGTTAAGTACATAATCAATATTGTAATTATTAAAAGTAAAGTTAATTAAGAAAAGTGTTAAATAAATAAAATATTGTTTAAATAAAATATTGTAATAACTAAAGTGTAATAAATAAATAAATTAATAAATAAATAAAGAATAATAAAAAATAAAAAATCAGAAATTGATTTTTTTTAATAAAAGTGAAACTAAGAAGTTTAACTGGCGCCGAAACAGGGACCCCGCCAGGTGTCAATAATATACCATTTATAATAATCTAACCAGTGATTATGATCGAAAGTGAAATTGATTTTAGTTAACCATACTAAAACAAAAATTTGAATGTGAACACACCACACACATTCAACCACAGTTAAAGAAGCAGAATTAGGAAACGAAGCGCCTAAGTACTCCTAACCAAGGAAAAACAGGAGTTGAAGTAAGACGACGGACACCAAACCGAACCACTATAATTCTTCAACAGCGGCCTAATCACCTTTAACGACACTTGAGCAGGGGGCAAGGATTACAACTCCAAATGTTAACCATACATTTGCTTATTAGTATGTAAGTCTATATTTTAAACTTATATTAAAGAAATTTTCTATGAATCAAAAAAACGAAATAGTATAAAAGTGAAGAAAATTTAAAATTAGCTAAAATTATTAAACCCAATTTCTATAAAGTTATTAGAATATTCTAAAAGTTTCGAAGCTAAATATATAAAGTAACAAAAACTAAAGAAAGTGTAACAAAATCACGTAGACTTATTATTAAAGTTTTATAAAAAATCTAACATAAAAAAGAATCTCAAAAGTAAAGAAATTTTAATAAATAATTAAAAGTCGATTAAATACATAATATAAATGAAATGTGGAATTATCCGAAATATTTAAAATAGTGAAATAATATACTAGAAACACACGATTTTGTTATAAAAATTACACAAACAAAATCATTATACGATTTTATTTTATATTAAGTTATATTATATTTTGTTAAGAATATTGATATAAATTTTTAAACCACCGTATATCTCTTATACCTATTTAAAATCATATCTACAAAACACAATTTCACACGAATTCATTATATTGTACATAATTCTGTATCATAAAGTTCGATTAGTTAAATCTTTATTAATTGAAATCACAATCGCTCGCGCGCCTTAATACATTATAATCGAATTTAAACATCAAAATAATAGCAAATTTTCTCTCATTCTCAAAATGGTTAATGAAAGAAAACCCTTGACCTCGAAATCAACAGCTAACACAAATACAAAAACAGAAAATACATTTGACCTTGCTAAATTGACAGAAATCATCACAGAAATCGTAAACGAACAGAGCCAGGCTCACAATAATCTTAGACATGACATAGACCAAACAATAGAAGACAGGTATAAAGGGAATCTTACAGATCTTGACAAGATCCCAGATATCGTGAAATGTATTCGCGAATTGTCAGGGCAACCTGGAGAATTCGGGTCTTGGAAAAAAAGTGTAGATAGAGTGTTACAAATTTACGAACACCTTAGGGGTACTCCTAAATATTATGGCATTTTAAATGTCATACGAAACAAAATTGTAGGTCATGCCGATGTAGCTCTAGAGTCGTATAATACCCCATTGAATTGGCAAAAAATAGCCAAATGCCTTACGCTTAACTACGCGGACAAACGTGATTTAGGCACCCTTGAATACCAAATGATGACGTTGGTACAAGGCAATCAAACTATTCAAGAATTTTATCAGAGAGTTTATCAGCACCTTTCGTTAATACTAAATAAATTATCTTCGATGGAAATGGGTCAAGAATTCATGAATAATCTAACAGAAAATTATCGAGACAAGGCACTCGATACCTTTATTAGAGGCTTAAAGGGAGACCTGCCACGGCTTTTAAGCATTCGTGAGCCTAGTGACTTGCCTCAGGCACTACAATTATGCCTAAAATTACAAAATATGGACTATCGAGCGCAATATGCTAATCACAGTGCGCAAAACGTTCAACGCAAGCCACCGGTTCCCCCACCTCCTTTCATTCGAAAGAATCAAATGTCTATGTGCGTTAACGGACCACAACAATTTTTTCCACAGCTCCTTCACAAACCTCAAACCTCGTTCGAAAGAACAAAAATATTTCAACCTAGTCGACCACAATTTGGGTATCAAAGCCCACTATTCCCAAGGCAACAAAATCAACCTTTCAGACCACAATTTGGATACCAAAATTATCCACCAGCATATCCACCGAAGCCACAACCAAAACCGACACCTATGTCAGTAGACGGCAGTGGTCAATCAAGACATGTAAATTACATGAATCGACCACAGAATGTCCGCTACCCTATAAAAAGACCTCTATTTAACTCCTCACAACAACATCATCATCCAAACAAAGCTCAAAGGATCTATCATTATGAGCAATTCAATGAGGATCCTACCATTCAACACTATCAGGATGAATTAGCGGATTACGACGCGCAATACGAATAAACCTTAGTGGAATACACAGACGCAGAAAATATCCCTGAAGTGAAGGAGGACAACCCTACAGAAGCTTACGAGGAAGAAGAAAACCCCGAACAACTTGATGATATAAATTTTTTAGATTAAAGAGTTCTTCGCTCCCATATTTAGAACATCGAGCGAAGAACGGCAGAATTGTAAGATTTCTAGTAGATACGGGCTCTAATAAAAACTACATTCAGCCCCAATATATTCGTAACCCTATACGGAATGAGAAACCATTCATGGCCAATTCAGTAGCAGGGAGTATAAAAATCACTCACCATGCTATGATTGACCTATTCGGTCCTGAACGGAAATTAAAATTCTTTATTCTTCCTAGCCTAAAATCTTTTGGGGGCATAATCGGTAACGATAGCCTTAAAGATCTTAGCGCCACCATCCATACAAATAGTGGATTTATGACCATTTACCCTAACATTAAGATCCCACTTAAACAACATGTATCGGCCTCTGTAAACACTATCAATGTAAGAACCTCACATCTCAACCCAGTACAGATAAAAACTTTAGATAAAATAATAAAAAACAATCCTAACTTGTTCACCGAACCAGAGGAAAAGCTAACGTTTACTACCCACAATAAAGGGAGAAATTAGGACCCAGACTGATGAAGCAGTCTATACTCGGCCCTATCCTTACCCTATATGTCTCAAAGATGAGGTAGAAAAACAAGTACAACAATTATTGTCGGACGGAATAATTAGACCATCGAAATCACCCTATAATTCCCCAATTTGGGTCGTACCCAAAAAGGAAGACGCATCGGGAGAAAAAAAGTATAGGATGGTCATCGACTACCGCAAACTAAATACGGTAACAATCCCCGACAAATATCCAATCCCCGAGATCAATGATATTTTAGCAAATCTCGGTGAAAATACGTTATTCACTGTCTTAGACTTGAAGAGCGGCTTTCACCAAATCCCGCTCAAGGAATCTGATATTGAGAAAACAGAATTCTCTGTCAATCATGGTAAATATGAATTTACTAGGCTGCCTTTCGGCCTGAAAAATGCACCATCTATATTTCAACGAGCTTTAGATGATATTCTTCGTGAACATATAGGAAAACGCTGCTATGTCTATATCGACGACATAGTCATATTTGGAAAAAACGAAAACGAGCACTTTCAAAACATCGAAATAATATTCAAAGTTCTTGAAAGAGCTAACCTTAAAATTCAATTGGACAAATGTGAATTTTTAAGGGAAGAAGTTGAGTTCCTAGGGTTTGTCATCAGTAAAGACGGAGTTAAAACAAATAGAAAAAAAGTCAGAGCTATAACAGAATTTCCCATCCCCAAAACAGTAAAAGAGCTTAGATCCTTTTTAGGAATGGCTGGATTTTACCGCCGTTTCGTCAAGGATTACGCTAAATTGCTAAACCCTTGACTGCACTTTTAAGAGGGGAAGATGGACATGTGTCCAAAACGATTTCAAGACATAAGCAAATTCAATTTAATGAGAAACATATCTGTGCTTTTAACAAAATAAAAAACTCTCTTACCTCAAACGAGGTCATATTATCATTCCCTGATTTCAAAAAAGAATTCCAACTGACCACAGATGCCTCAAACTTCGCACTAGGTGCAGTACTTTCCCAAAATGAGAGACCAATTACCTTTCTGTCTAGGACATTAGATAAGACAGAAGAAAACTATGCAGCTAACGAAAAGGAGATGTTAGCAATAATTTGGTCTCTAACTTCATTAAGGAATTTCCTATACGGAAGCAAGAAGGTCCAAATTTTTACAGATCACCAACCACTTACGTTTGCCCTAAGTAACAAAAATAATAACTCCAAAATGAAAAGATGGAAGGCCATCCTGGAGGAATATAATTATGAACTAAAATATAAACCAGGCAGAACGAACGTGGTAGCAGACGCTCTCTCAAGGGTAACAATTCCCACTGAAGCTAATGCAATAACCTCGACACAACACAGTGGCGAAAATTCTGCACACGATCTCATTCCAACAGTAGAAACTCCTATTAATGTTTTCAGAAATCAACTGATATTAAAGACAGGAGACGAAGACTCATATCAAATTCAAACACCATTTCAAAATTATTTAAGACATACCATAATTAAACCAAATTTCACTCGTGCGGATATAATAAATATATTCAAACGATACCTGAATCCAAATACTATAAATGGCTTAAATACTACCGAAGCTATTTTGGGTATAGCCCAGGAAGTGTACCCAGTACACTTTAGAAACTATAAAATAAGATATACGAGCAGAATAATAACTGATATCACGAGCGAAGCGGAACAAGAGGAAACAATCTTAGCGACACATAGACGGGCTCATCGCAATGCCGATGAGAATAGAGAGCAAATCATCCAAACTCATTACTTCCCAAGGATGAACAGGAAAATTAAAAATCTGGTCAAACGATGTACTACATGCAAAGAGAATAAGTACGATCGGCATCCGAATAAGCAAGTGATAAATCCTACCCCTATTCCTAATTATCCAGGGCATACTATCAACATAGACATTTATTCCACTGAAAACCAACTAGCCCTCACAGCAATAGACAAATTAACAAAATACGCAGTTTGTAAGCCACTCAAATCCAGAGCAATAGAAGATATCAAACAACCTCTCAGAGATATCATATTTTCTTTTAATGTGCCCGAAGTTGTCGTAATTGGCAACGAACCACCACTCAGCTCATATACAATATTATCCATGATGGAAGACTCTCTAAAAATTTCTGTATTCAGGATTCCCCCTTACAAGAGCGAAGTGAATGGACAAGTTGAACGATTCCACTCAACCCTTTCAGAGATCATGAGGTGTTTGAGGGCAGACGGAATCGAAAGATCATTCGTAGAGCTGCTTGATAGATCCGTGAATGAGTACAATCATTCAATACACTCTACTACCAAAAGAAAGCCAGTAGAGTTATTTTTCGGACGAAGTCCAAATGTTTCCCCCGAAGAATTCGAGCAAGCACGGCTAAACGGCATAGAGAGGCTCGTACAGAAACAAGAACAAGATTTAGCATATCACAATAAGAGACGAAAACCTATAAAAGTATACCAACCAGGCCAATCTATTTACGTAAGGCAGAATGTCAGATTAGGCTCAAAACTAACAGCCAGGTATAAACATGAGATAGTTAAAGAAAATCAAAATACAACGGTAGTAACCGAGTCAGGAAGAGTGGTGCATAAGAGCAATATTAAGTCGTAACGTTGCTTAAATTACAGGTACGCGATACGCGCTATTTTCGCAGAAGTACAACTGCTGGACTATTCAAATTCTCAGATTATTTCTATCAATAGTGGTAGAGGTAAAATCCAAGAAGGAAATTTTAAGTTAATCCATGTGATCGAGCTAGAGAATCATCAGAATTTCATAGATAGGATGCGTACCATACTGAGTACGGAAATTACAACTGTACACCCATTGTATCCATACTAAAACCATGAACTCACCATATTACAAACATTACTGGACGGACTGAAACCGCATAAGAACAAACGGTCTTTAAACTTTATAGGCACTACCTGGAAATGGATCGCAGACAATCCAGAACATGAAGACTCCGAAATTAAACTAGCCATACAAACAATTGAAAAAGAAAATTTGCCATACGCAACCCCGGAAGAGGCCTTAGATTTTGCGAATATTAAATTATCAGTAATAAACTATGTCTTCTATACATCGTTTATATCCCTTTGACAACAATTGAACTTTATGATAAATTATTATATATATATATATATATATATATATATATATATATATATATATATATATATATATATATATATATATATATATATATATATATATATATATATATATATATATATATATATATATATATATATATTTATATATATTTATATACATATATATATATATATATATATATATATATATATATATATATATATATATATATATATATATATATATATATATATATATATATATATATATATATATATATATATATATATATATATATATATATATATATATATATATATATATATATATATACATATATATATATATATATATATATATATATATATATATATATATATATATATATATATATATATATATATATATATATATATATATATATATATATATATATATATATATATATATATATATATATATGTATATATATATATATATATATACTTAAATTTCACTCATGCAATAAAACGATATTTACACAAATAAAATTAGATTGAAATTGTTACATGCAGGAAGTGAATCCATCCATTGTTGCAGTCATATATGTTTTCTAGTTTTAATTCATATACAAAATGCATTTATTTGAACTTAAATGGGTCAATAGTTCACGGAATATACTCATATTTATTTATATTTATTTTAGTTATTAAATTAGGGGATAGTATTTAATTGATAGTTTTAGTTGCTTTACCTGATAATATTAATAGAATCTAAATATATATTAATTAAAAATCATCTCTTCAACTTACGTCATAGTAGTTAAGAACTTTTTAGTTTAGATTTAATGAAGCACAGATTTATGTTTGCTCGTGAATATAAAAAAATTATGTCTAGAAACATTGCCGCCATATTTTTATAATTTGTTTAGCAAAAACAAAAACCACTCCTATTTACCTTTTGTGTCTTCGCTTTACCCTACTTTTTAGTACAGTATTTCAATTTACCGCATACACTGTTAAAAACGGAATTTACTCTAGATTTACCTGAGAATTGGCCCACAGCCGTTTTATGAATAATATGAATTTTATAAATAAAATTAATATTGATTTTATTCTAAATATTTGCTTTCTATTTATTTATATTTTTTTCTGTAACCGACGTTTGTTCGCTCTTTTACTCGGTTATCTTCATTTTGTTAATGAATTTTTAAAGTAAGGTGTTGTTAATTTTTTTTTGTGTGGATGTGGTGAGTATGAGCCATTATTAGGCTTGAAGGTAGGTATTATGCCTGACTGTATATCCTTCCCTATTTGTCTAAATCCACGAACTTTCCGGCGGGTCTTATTGGACGAGATATTTCTACGGAAGAAGTTATTTGCCACCCCCACATTATAAGGTTTCGCTTTAGAAATTAAGTTTAGTGTATTCGAGATCATTTGTCGTATAAGAAAGTTGTTTGTTGGCCTTAACAATTACACTCTTCATTTTTAATGTGATAAATTTTTGGGCTACAAATCAATATTTTCCCATTAATTTTTTTTTTTTTTTTTTTTTAAGAAATCTTTATTTCTGTATAATATTACAACTAATCATATAGATTATCTAGTAACTGTTTTATTATTTTTGTAGTCTATTCTTATGGAATGAGACCTATTGCTTCATCCCAGCTCTGCTAGTCCTTTGATTTAAGCGGCTCAGGGAACCACTAATTCTAAAGGCTTTGTTCTTTTTAGGCGCTTTGGTCCATTGGCGCGATCCAGTAGGTTCCGCAGCTCCTCGTTGTCATGCTGCTGCAGTCGCAGTACATGACTCCTTGCAAATTTTTTTATTTCATCGTTGACGTATTCCATGTTTAGGTCTCGATGGAGATTGTCATTTCTAATGTACCAAGGAGCATTCACAATGCTACGTAGTACTTTGTTTTGAAATGTTTGAATGATCTTTACTGTAGTTTTTCTTGCGCAGCCCCAAAGCTGAATACCATACGTCTAGATAGGTTTTAGGATTTGTTTATATAGCAGCAGTTTGTTGTGCGTTGTAAGTTCGGAGTTTCTTCCAATAAGCCAGTGCATTTTTCTGAATTTTAAATTCAGTTCTTGCCTGTTCTTTTTAACATGCGCTTTCCACCTGAGTTTAGAGTCTAGCGTCATGCCGAGATACTTAGCATTATCAGAATATGGAATTGGTTGTGAATTCAAACTAATCGGAATATATTCTAATTTCCTATTTGTAAAGGTGATATGTGTTGATATCGATTCGTTAAGTGTTATCCTCCATCGTTTTGTCCAGCTATCCACTATATTAATAGCATTTTGTAGTTTCCTGGTGGACTCAACGATACTAGCATCGGTGGTCATAACAGCTGTGTCATCAGCAAACGTTCCTATTCTAGCTTCTTCTATATTTCTGGTAGATCATTCGTATACAGGAGGTATAATACGGGGCCTAGAACACTGCCTTGTGGAACCCCTGCCAATATTTTCTTCAGTTTAGAGTATTCTCCGTCCTGTCTCACCCGGAAGTAACGGTCGTTGATGTAAGACTTTAGCAGTTGAAAATGTTGTTTTGGCAGATCTCGTTGGAGCTTAAATTCTAGACCGCGGTGCCAAACCTTATCAAATGCTTGGGCTACGTCTAAGAATATTGCTGAACTTACTTCCTTTTTTCCAGCACCTCCTCAATAGTATCAGTAATCCTATGTACCTGTTCTATCGTTGAGTGCCTTTCTCGAAACCCAAATTGTTGTTCTGGTATAAGATTTCTGCTCTCTATAATTGGCTTTAATCTCTTGAGAAACAGTCTCTCGAAAATTTTTGATGTTGTTGTTAACAAAGAAATAGGCCTATACGACGTTTTGTCGTTTAGTGATTTATTGGGCTTTGGAATCATTATGATTTCCGCTACTTTCCACTGTCTCGGAACATAACATAGTCTAAAGATAGCATTGATTATGTGCTGTAGTTTCATTAGGGCTTTCTCTGGTAAAGCTTTGATTATTCGCCCCGTTATCAAATAGTATCCAGGGGCTTTTTTATCTTTGAGGTTTTTTACTTCTTGTTTGATTTCTTTCAGAGTAACTGGTAGCACAGATGCCTCATCTACTTTGCTTATAGGTGTTAGATATTCATTATCCGCTTGTCCAGTTGGTGGTTTGAAGGTATTTTCTAGGTGTTCGGCAAACAGATCAGCTTTTTGCTTTTCGCTGCGAGCCCAGGTTCCATCAACCATTCTAATGGGTGGCACTTGCATTTTAGGCCTCTTTAAACCTTTGGTGGCTTTCCACAGGGAATAGTCTGTGTCAGGTTTACCTGTCAGGTTACTTAGGAAGCTTGCAACTGACTCATTCTTAATCTCCTTTTTAAGTAGTTTAAGTTTGTTGCACAAGTTGTTTAGGATTGTTTTGTCTTCAGGGGCTCTGGTTCTCTGCCAAGTCTTACGAGCTCTTCTTTTTTCGTTAACCAACTCTCTCACTTCAACTGGATAGGTTATACTTTTTTGTAATATTTCTTGCTGGTCGGGAGTACTTTTCCAGGCCGCTTTTTGCACACTATCAATGAGGTTTTCTAGTTCTTCTTCTATCGTGTAAGCGTTCGATATCTGCACGTGTAGGTTGATGCCTTCGACTAGCTGTCGAAAGTATTCCCAGTTGGTTTTGTTATTTGTTAATCGTGGAGGGCTTGCTTTCCTTATTACCGTGTCACTTATTGTCATTAGAACTGGAGAATGGTCTGACGATAGCCCTTCTTCATTTTCAACTGCTAAGTAATTTTCGGAGATACCTCTTGATATATAGAAATCCAGAAGATCAGGAATTTTATTTGGGTCCGTAGGCCAGTAGGTTGGCTTTCTACTGGAGTGGAACTCACATTTTAATATCCTGCCTGCTTCAAATAGCTCCCTTCCTTTAGGACTAGTTCTATTTGATCCCCAGAATATGTGTTTCGCGTTAAAGTCGCCTATAATAAAATTACTACCAAGCGATTTAAGAAGTTTGATGTAGTCTTCTTTTTTTGTGTTATATCTGGGTGGACAGTAGATTGCTGATATACTATAGCTCTTGTTATTTTTGGTTTCAATAGATACAGTAGCTACTTGCATAGCTTCCTCCTCTATTTTTAATTCTTCGTGGTGTTTTATATTGTCCTTAACGAAGATTGCTGTCCCGCCTCTAGCTCGTTCTGCTGGGTGTAGAGCTTGATAGCACTGATATCCACGTATTTTGACATACGACGTTCTGGTAAAATGACTTTCTGAAATTAGGCATATATCAATTTTTTTTGTGTTTAAAAATACTTCTAATTTTGAAATGCGTTGCGCTAGGCCATTTGCATTCCAGGTAGCAATTCTTAAATATTGTGTCATTATTTTTTCTTGTTAAGTTTGTATGGACTAGAATGAAGGTACTCAATAACTTCTCTAGTTTTACTTGACGCATCCGTTATTCTTTTATCTTGGCTCATCGATTTATTTTCTAGTTTTACTAGTCTCAGTTCTTGGTTTTTCAGTAGCTCGCCCATAGATTCCAGTTTTTGGTCCTGGCCAGCCAGATGTGAATTGATAGCGCTTAGCTTCTGAAGCATTTCTTGCAGAACATGGTTTTCCTGACTCGGAGCGTTCCTGATATTTTCATTCTGCTTAGCCATTTGTGCATATGTTATGCCTTTCTTAACTTTGCCGCTATTTAGGGGGATTCGTTTTGAGTAGGATTGCATCCTAGGTTGAGAACTCTGACTTGTTTGATTTCTCTTGTTGCCTCTCATTCTTTGCAGCTCTTTCGCTACCTCGCAGCCTCTGTAATTTGCTGGGTGATGATTACCACAGTGTATGCATTTTACTGGTTCGTTCTTACTTTTGTTGCATTCTTTTGTTAGATTTTTCCCAGCGCACTTTACGCATCTTGGTTCCCTATTGCAGTATTTGCGTGTGTGGTTATATGCCTGGCAGTTGTAGCACTGTGGTATTCTACTAGGGTTCTTTTTTAATGTCTCAATCTTAACTTTCATATTAAGGATTGCTTTGATTCCATATACCCTATCAATGCTCTCAGCGTTGTCAAATGTTAGCATGAAAAGGGGCAGACCAACTTTGGTTGTTTCTTGTTCACCGTTTGCTTTTATAGTGACCTTTCTCTTTAATATGTTCACAGCGTTTAGAATTTTGAATCCTTTCTGGCTAAGTTCCTCAATTATTTCTTCGTTTGGGCATGTATGATGCAGCCCTCTGGCCATGACTTTAATTGGTTGCTCAGCCTTGTTTTCATAGGTGAACCATTCGATGTTTTGAGCGGTGATTGCATTTGATAACATTCTGTAGGTTTCTGGGTCAAGTGCATTCACTTTCCAAACGTTATTATTTAGTGCAGTGACTTTATATTTATCGTTTGGAACTACCTTCACTATTTTTTTAATGGTTTCGTATTCACTAACATTAAGTATGTTAATGGGTGGAGGTGGTATCTCTTTATGTGTTGTTTGTTTTTCCTGCATTTCCCCTTGGATGATTACGTTTGATGTTTTAATTGACTGCAGTGGTCTCTCTTTCGGTATCAGTGATACGTTCTTATGTACCTTCACTAGGTCCGTAGTTGACTGTTCAGATCGTTGGGGTTGTGGTTTTCTGACACTCTGTATTGATTGTTCCACTTCAGGCGAAGATTCTGCTTTTCTTTTTTTGTTTTGACGTTTAGTTTTAATTTGCTTTCGTATAAAACTCGTTTCATACGCCAATTCGTCTTCATCTGTTTCATAGATAGCTATAGTATTTTCTTTGGCTTGATTATCATTTTTGATTATAGCAATTTCTTCTTTAAGCTGTTGGACTTCTTTGAATAGCTGTTCATTGATTTTCATTAAATTTTCTAACGATTTTTTTAATTCATCGTTTTCTCTCGTGACATCGTGGTTTCCGTTCTGACTGCATTCAGCATTATTGTTCTCCTGCTGAATAGCAGAATGCATTTGTATAGTTGGTGATCTACAAATTCTTGTGCTTGGTATAAACGGGTTTAGCAATGGTTGGCTCACCCCAGAATCCATTGAGCCTGCCTCGTGTGAGGGTGGATTGGCCAACTGTAAAGTTGACGTACCACCTGGGGTATTGTTTTATATTTAATATATTAAATGTTTTATATTTATTATATGAAATGTGTTATATTTATTATATGTGTTATATGTGTTTAATATATTTTTTATGTTTATATATATTTTTATATATGTGTTTATATATATATGATTATATGTAGACGAAAGAATGATTTAAATTTTAAGGGGATGAATTATATGATTGAATTGGTAGGAATGCTCAAAGTGTATTTCCTAATTAGAGAATAAATATTTTATAATATTTTATTATATGTTTTGATTACTATTTTATGATCGTATGTTTTGTGATTTGAAGTTGTATGAGTGTTTTGTAATATGATGATGTTTTTTAGTTGCATATAAAAAATGTTTTCTTACAAATGGGAAATTTTTTCTGAATTCGGATTTGATATTACGTGTTTTCGTATGTTAGTAAGTACGTTTTAATTATTATATTATCCTTATATAATTGATCGATTTGATTCAATCAATTATAATTTGCGTAAATCTTTCCCTGGAGCAATAACCACCATGTATCGGGTCATGTATCAGCTGTGCACATCTATTGCAGCTGGGATAGATTAACGGGATAAATTATTGGTTTCTGTGTATTTTGTTATTATTATTATTATATGTCGTTGTTCGTTTTCTGTTGGGCTTATGGTGATTTAACACCTTGGTTAGTAAGTATAAGGTTTTTCTCGAACTTGTTATGTCTGCTTCAACTCACTACCCTTGGCTTGGGTAAACGGACTTAAAGGTCTAGTCCGGTGAGTACAGACGTGTATGTGATAATGATACTTACCAAAGTTGAAATCTCTTCTTCACTTTTATTAAAAAGTTAACTTTATTTATGTATTTAAAAATTTATTTAATCAATAACAAGTTACAATTTTGGATAATAACTAGCAGCTCGGAGTAACAACTAACAACTCTGGATATCAACTGACAACTCTGGATATCAACTAACTTATTACTAAAAATCTCGCGGTTTATATACAAATTTTGTACCCGCTCATTCCTTTGATTTCATTGGTTTACGAGTACATTGATCGCGGCTCGCGTTATCGGTATATTTCATTTTTTTGTTTGGTTATATTTAATTACATATGATCATAAAAATATTTGTACTTAAATGTTTAATCTCTTTTTATTTAAAAATGTTCCCGATTTGTAATTTATGAGATTTTGAAAAATCTTCTAATTTTGCGATCTATGATTTTTATGTTCTACTAGAAATGCTCTTTATAGTTAAATATATTTCATTTTTATGTCCTTTGATATTTTTTTGGATTATTTGAAGATGTTAAATATCGAGTTTGAATTTTTTGATGTTCTTATGTTAGGGAAATTTTGTTTCTATATTTTTATGATGTTTGGTAGGTGATGATACTTTTATGTTTTAGAGAAGTATGTTCGGGCTTAGTCCTTTGTAATTTAAGGGATTCGATTTTCTTATCATTAACAAATTATTCATGATCAATATTTTACGACTCACAATTTTATATTTTATTTATCTTCGAAAATAATTTCATCTTTTATGATATTTTAGGAAGTGATTTTATTTTGGTACTTAGGAAATATTTTTAATTTTGTTTCTTGTAATTTAAGCGGTTCGATTATCTTATCCTTTTTAAATGTTCATAGTCAATTGTTTTATGACTAACAATTTTATATTTTATTTATCTTCGAAAAATATTTTATTTTTGGGAAGTGATGATATTTTTATGTCTAAGAAAATATGCTTGGTGATCGAATATTTCGTGATTTTGCTTAGAATACTCTTGTTATGGTTTTTTGTGTTTTTAAGGAATTTATAATCAACGTTGGGGTCGATATCCTGAAAACACAACAGTATACATTCCGTTTGGTTGTAAACTCATTGCTTTAATGGTTGGTTTATTGTTCGGGGTTCCTTCCCCTATCCAGATTTGGTCCGCGGATGGTATTTTATTTCCCACCTACCATTAATTGGAATAACTTTAAAAGAAAAAACTTGATTTTAACCAAGAACAAACCAATTTTAGTTTATTAGTTATATACAAACAACATCAATGAGTTACAATCCTTACAATCGGAACAACGTATTTTTTTAAATATCCTACAATGTAAATAGTACAAAGTAAAGTTTGTTTGACATCATTGTTAACAATTGGAATTAATAATAAATATAAAATATTTTATGTGCTATTACTCGTGCACTAAATTACAAGAAATAAAGAACGAACCATATTTAGATAATAAAATTAATTTTGATACTTTACATGCAATATAAAACTTTAATTTTCATTTCATTGCTAACAAAAAAGTTTGAAAGTAAAATTTTTAAGACAAAAAGAACAGCAAAAATAAAATAGAACGAAAAACAAGTTGAGCTTTCTTAGGAAACTTTTTTTCCGAAACATGTATAAATTTAAATTTAATTGAAATTTTTATATGTGGGGTCATATTACATACCTCGTCTAGTCCCACACATTTATACACATACAAGACAAAAATTAAAATGAAAAGGTATGAGATTCAATTTAAGAGGGATTTTTCTGTTTTCTGTTAAGTTTTTGGGAAAATATTTTGTTTTGTGTAAAATTAATGTTTTATGTAATTTTATTTCCGTTACTAAATTTTATAGATACATATGCATACATATACTTAGCAACGAAGGAAGTTAAGATAAGGATACAAAAGTTTTAGATTTTAGTGTATATAGAGAAATTAATTTATTGGTGTTTGGGTGTTTCCATGCGGACCACCGCAAGAACGCAAAAAATTATATATTTTCGTAAAAAAGCTTTCCTTTCAACAACAAGCTTAAATATTTTTCTATCGTGTTGTATAAACGAAATAATTATTACAAAGAGTACTTGTATGGAACCATCTCTCTATATATGTTGTGTATATTACAAACAATTTTATTTATAGATTATTTTTTAAGTAAATCCTCTTAGCTTTGTACGTACAAGTAAAATACAATTTTCTAAAAGTTACTTATTTTCTCGTCTATGTGTATGACCAAAATATTTTACGTACTTACAGAAGAGCTTAAAAAATATTTGTTTTGTGATTGTGGCTACGATAGAGAATTAAAAAACATAATTTTGTTGTTATGTTTCTTTCCTAAAGATATTAATTTTAAAGTTTTGGTTTACCATTCTTGTCTAGATGCGGCCGGTTAAATTTTTTATTTAAGCTTTATTAAATAGTCAACATGTTGTTTTTAAACTTTTATCTTTTGCTATAATAGGTAACCACCATTTTTAATATTTATGTTTATGTACTTGTAATATAGATAAATTACTCGACATTTTAATGGCGAATTTTATATTTAAGGTCCTAAGTACAATAAGCTTTCAATCTACCAAATCTAGTTATTAGATAATTTATTTTGGAAGCAAAACTTGTAATTAGAACAATCAATGAATCAAACGTTAGTTTGTTATAATGTGTTTTTTGTTTGTTTTAATTTTTCAGCCACTTGGATCCACTTGGGTAACAAGATGTTGCACAAATTGGTTAAATGAAAACGTAAGAATTCGGGAACTTCTCTTAGGAAAAACTTACAAATAATTAAAAAATATTTTAATTTCACTATAATAGAAGTCCAATTAGAATTTCTTACAAAAGAACAGTAAATATTTTTTATGTTTTTCGTAATTTTTGGCATCGGTCCACAAAAAATCAGATCGAGGTGGCAGCCACCGATAGAAGCTTTTTCGTTTTTTTCCAAATAATTTATTACGATGTTTAACAAAAAACCGTGTTCAACAAAAATTCGACCCTATACTGCCAAGACGGATTTTTTATATTGATTAATTGATTTATTGAATGATAAGAATGTACGGCCAAGACTAAGCAGGTATCCCGGATATGCCGGGCCTACCGTACACCTCTTTTACATATAACAAGATGGAGGGATATAAAAGGTTGTCAAAAATGATAGACTTGACCCGGTTACAGACACCTAAGTAGTCAATAGTTAGTAAATTGTTAGGCACAAGACAGCACAATTATTTTTGGTTTTATGGTATAAAAGTTCAGCAATCCTGAAAAAAAATTAATAATTAATAAAGTACTCATATATAATGGTACATTTCCTGCAATAAAACTTTATAATTATGAGTTGAACTTTCAATAAACTAAATAGTTCAATTGTTCATAAACAAAATTAAACTGGTTCACCAAAAACATATTAAATCCAGAAATCAACTACTGGCATTAAAGAATAAAAGAGCAAACCATTTTTCAGTCTTTATTTATTTCATTTATTTGTAGAAAATAATTTGAATAATAATGGCTTAAATTTAAATAATGTAAATGACAACCCTGCAAACATATTCTTTTTCTAGTTTTAATTTAATACAAAATGCATTTATTTGATAGCTAAACTCAAATAAATCAATAGTTTATGGAATATACTGCACAAATACACATTACCTGCAAATTATAAAAATAGATTATTACATGCAGGAAGTGAATATCTATATTCATTTAGTAAGTTTTATTAAAATAACCACATGTAATCAGAATATATTTATATTTAAATTTCACTCAAGCAATAATATTAATATTTACACAAATAAAATTAGATTGAAATTATTACATGCAGGAAGTGAATCCATCCATTCTTATAGTCATACATGATTTAAAATTTTAATTTAAATACAAAATGCATTTATTTGAAAGCTAAACTAAAATAGACCAATAGTACACGGAATACACTGCACTTTACTCATACGCTGCAAATTATAAAACCGATTATCACATGCACGAAGTGAATATTAATCTCCATTTAGTAAATTTTATTAAAATAACTACATGTAATCACAATATATTTATAATTTAATTTCACTCATGCAATAATGATAATTTATTTTTTATCCGCGATCCAGCGTTAAAGAAAAAGTATGGGGTGGTTGGGAAGTTGATTGTGTATAAGTAAGTGTCGATTATCATATTCGTTTGTCACACAGATAGTGACGCTAAATGGAAGAATTTCCTACGATTTGTGAATTAAATTCGAGAGTGCTGAAATATACCAATATACAGAACAATCACAATAACACCATTACAATTGCTAAAACCAAAGTAAAATATATAATAAAATTCGTGTTAAAATAGAATATAGATGGAAATGTGAAAGAATCAAATTTCGTACGCTATGCAGTAATTCGCTAGTAGTACAACTACATGGTATGTTCTATATATATAGACAATATTCCAATGTAATAATACAACATCAGTCGTCGCGACCTGATGAGAAGACTGATTTTTTCAAATCAATAGTCTCATTTGTTCGAAACTGATTGTTGTGATTCTTACACATTAGCCATCTATAAGTCAAAATATCATATAATGATAATATTTTCACAAATAAAATTTGATTGCAATTATTACATGCAGGAAGTGAATACATTCAATGTTACAGTCATATATGTTTTCTAGTTTTAATTTAAATACAAAATGCATTTATTTGATAGCTAAACTCAAATGGATCAATAGTTTACGGAATATACTGCACTTTAATCATACACTACAAATTATAAAACAGATTATTACATGCACGAAGTGAATATTAATCTTCGTTTAGTAAATTTTATTATAATAACCACATGTAATAAGAATATATATAAACTTAAATTTCACTAATGCAATAAAAATGATATTTACACAAATAAAATTAGATTGGAATTATTACATGCAGGAAGTGAATCCATCCATTGTTACAGTCATATATGTATTATAGTTTTAATTTATATATTGGGGGTACAAATTGAAAATGCGGGATTGATAACAGATGGCGTTACTAACGCTATACGCATCAGGCAGTACTGTGACTATGTTCATGTCAAAGCTACGTCTTATAGCTTTAATTTTCAGTATGTGTCAATTTGTCGCAGTGTCAAATTCATAGTTTTTTTGAGCTCTCAATATGTCGAGTTTCGTGCCAACAAAACAGCATTTGCGGGAAGTTTTAATTTACTTCTTTAATTTGAAGAAAAGTGCTGCTGAAGCACATCGATTGGTCTCCGAGGCTTATCCGAGTCATGTTCCATCGGTTTCAACGTGCGAGAGATGGTTTGTGTGGTTTAGAAGTGGTGATTTTGACGTTGAGGACAAAGAGCGGCCGGGCCAAGTGAAAAAGTTTGAGAATGCTGAATTGGAGGCAATACTCAATGGAGACTCGTGTCAAACTCAACAAGAGCTCGCAGATTCATTGGGAGTGACGCAACAAGTTATTTCCCATCGTATAAAAGCCCTCGGAATGATCCAAAAGCAAGGACATTGGGTGCCGTATGAGCTGAAGCCGAGAGACGTCGAGCGCCGTTTTTTTGCATGCGCTGCTGCTCGAACGGCAAAAACGGAAGGGTTTTTTGCATCGCATTGTCACTGGTGATGAAAAGTGGATCCATTACGATAACCCGAAGCGCAAAAAATCATATGGTTACCCCGGCCATGCATCATCATCGATGGCCAAACCAAATATTCACGGCGCCAAGCTTATGCTCTGTATTTGGTGGGACCAGCTGGGTGTGGTGTATTATGAGCTATTGAAATCGAACGAAACCATCACAGGAGCACTATACCGAACTCAATTGATGCGTTTGAGCCGCGCACTCAAAGAAAAACGGCCACAATACGAGCAAAGACACGACAAAGTAATTTTGCAACATGACAACGCTCGGCCACATGTTGCAGCGCCGGTCAAAACATACCTACAAACGCTGAAATGGGAAGTCTTACCCCACCCGCCGTATAGCCCAGATATTGCTCCTTCCGATTACCACCTTTTCCGATCGATGACACATTACCTAGCTGACCAGCGCTTCCATTCTTACGAAGAAGCCCAAAAATGGGTCGATGACTGGATAGCAGCCAAGCCGGCCGAATTTTTTCGCGACGGTATCCGTAAATTGCCAGAAAGATGGGAAAAAGTTGTGGCTAGCGATGGACAATATTTTGAATAATTCATTTGTTACCATTTTTTCAGAATAAACGTTCAAAAATAGAAAAAAATCCCGCATTTTCAATTTGTACCCCCAATACAAAATGCATTTACTTAATAGCTTAACTTGTTACGGCTGCATAATTGGATACATATGAATTTTTATAAAAAATAAAATATCTAACGCCAGCTGATTAAAATGTTACGTCAGGGAATTCCCTGTACCATATTCTACTCGTAAACAAACCAAATATAGGTCAATGAACTCTATCATGAGGTTTATTGTTTGTTTTGTTGTTTTAAATCGTTTGAGATTGTTTATGACACTGTATAATGTACATAGTAGTACATAATGACATGGTAAATTGTTGCGAGTGTATAAGAGTTGCATTTTCGTTTGTTGTATGTAACTAACAGATCAAACATAATCGATCAATACGACCTATCTATGCTAAAGTGTAGGTGGACGTATACGAGATTTTGTTATCTCAATATTGTTGATGATCTCGTTTCTTCTTTACTGGTATATGGGACGATTATAATAATATTTTGGATACCGGTAACATACTTAAGTAATTAATATATTTTTTGTTTTGTTTTGCGTTTGTATTTATGTTCTTGATCAGTACATAGACAATTAAACGTATATATCTAGGTATATTTGCATATACACAATCCACTCTATATTTTTTCTTGCAACGAGCAGAATTATTGGTAAATCATTTATAGTGAGGTTTCCGTGCAAGTTTCATCAAAAAAAAAATATAATAAAAAAATAAATTAAAAATAAAAGTTTCCAAAAGATATTGGTAAACAAATTAAATTTTAAATTAATTGGTGAAAATTTTTGGTTTACTTATAACCACAATAGTTTTCTTCAAAGTGAATAAAAAGTAAATTTGCTTCACTATTTTTAAATATTTGTGTTACGCTAATCGAATCCATTTAAATTATAGAGTGGCCTCTAAGGAAGCTTGTGTTATAACGGTTTTGCCTTGGTTATTAAGCCGCGCAATCCCTAGCGGATGGGCGGTTTTTAAAATTGAGCTGAGGTAAGGAAATCAAAATATCGTACCTTGCGAAATATTCAATTAAAAAATTAATTCCAGCGGGGCCTCACAATTTTAATAATTTAATAAATTAATAAGGAAGCTACACTGTTGTATGTCGGATTTTTAATACGGACATAAGTCTTACGTAGCTGAACATCAAAAAATCTTAATTTCGGTGCTTCGAACCAAATTGTGGGCTTGGTACTTTGTACCGTATGATAGCAGATCACCCGATACCGCTTTATTTGGGACGCGTCTCTATACGCCACATGGTTGATAGTGATTGCCTTTACTTATCAATTTCTTAGTTTCGGTGAAATTGTGATAAAAGTGTTTGTTTAAATAATCGTTTAAAAGAAAATACAAAAAAAAAAATTGTTATACATAAGTATAAATATTCAGAATTTCTGTGCATCTAAAATTTTACTACTTAAGTTATTCAATTAAAAAAAAATTATAAGTGCTGAATATTACGAAATCTTGAAATTCCGGTAAAAGTAAATTGTGTATATTGCGTACGTACATATATGATTGAACGGTCGAATTTGTTTTTGCTCCAAAAGCAAACGATTATTTTTTTTTTTATTTTATTATTTAGATTATACAGCACCCAAAACGAGCCTGAGAGTACTCTAAGGAACATTTTTGGATTCGGTGAGTTTTTTTTTTTGATAACAGTATACTTTTATTTATACATATATATATACGGAATACGCAATAATATCCTTTAATAATAATTTGTCCGATATTCAGTGTTTATTAGTTGTTGCTTAATACGATTTTCTTTACTCTCTTGTCTTCTCATAATTTAATTCATTAATCTTAAGATATCATAAATATTAAGTATAAATATTTAAGCCGGTATTTTACTATGATACCTATATAAATTTTAAATCTGTAAAATTATACCCTCATTTTTTTTTATGAATGTACAATAAAGTTTATTAAAATGGAATAAGTCCGGCTCTTTAATTGGTGATTCTTGTCGGGGTGGGGTTAGTGTGAACAACGGATTTTTCCTCCTTTTGTATATTAAACACGTGGAAAATTTGTGCGGTCTAAATAACGGCGACATGAACTCTCCCAGCCAACTGCAGCATACCCGAACAACACGTGTATGTCGTCGGAGATCTGTAACAAACTGTTCACGGAATATACTCAATTTCCCCAAAAAAATTATAGGGAAAAGTTAACGTCAAAACTGCTATAAAATAGTATTATTTTATCCCAATAAAATAAATTCCCAAACGGCAGAATACGCTTTGGGAAATAAAAAAATCTCATCTTCTAGAAATACGCCACTAATTCCCAGTACCTTATTCTCGGGAAAACCAGAATAGGGCCACCAAAATAGGGGTATCAGAATAAAATCACAAAAATTAAATTAGTAATTCCTCCGTAAATTAAGGCCTATGTGAAACTTTCTGTGTTGTGAAAATAAAAAAAATGCTGAGTTTCAAACAAAAAATGTAAAGGTACTAGACTATCTACAACCGGTAACAGAAAAGAGTTGATCGAGCAACTGGAAGAATTTTATAGTATTGAGGGATACGAAACTGTCCGGATAAAAAAATGTCTGATCGTGAATTCGAGTTAGGAAGAGAAATTTCAATTTTGAGAACGACAGCTCAAAACAGGGATCGTTAATAATAAGGATCGCACCCGATTGGTAGCTTCCCGTATACGGATTAGCATATGACCAATTTTAATGCAAATACGATTAACTCAAGGTATAGGAACGTACCATACATTGGGTTGCCAAACGTTTATCGTTGCAATCCATTCAGTAATGTGAAGGAAGTTTTTTCAATCCTTCCGGAATTTAATCCGTCATCGTCAATGTCAATGAGTTCGGTCAAAATAATTGTAACTTATGTATATTGCTGGGATGACCGAGTTGCAATTATTGCGGTTCAATCGAAGCTTTTAGGACGAAGAAACATATCTTTGGTACGTTGCAACAATTTAAAAATAAATTTCTTAAGGATTTCCCGTGTGAGACGAATGTTGCAAACGTTCATGTTGAAATTATAGATGTTGTCTCTGAGAAGAAAAGGTAAACTTTTGGACAATTACATTGTTAAATGTACAATTAATAGGATTAATTAGGCCGAATTGAAAAAGCAGATATCCAGGACATTTGTCAATAAAATTCCCTGAGCCGCAGAGAAGAGAAGGTTGGATGAATGTCCAGAGAAACGAAAAATAATTGTCGAATCAAAAACGATTGCAAAGCCAAATGAGTTAAAATTGAGGAAAAACCATTACCAACCACCGACCGCCGACGATTTCATTTCAAAATAAATCAAAATAAATGTTTAAGAGACTTCTTCATTTGTAGACCCCCGGCAATCGAACCTCGATCAGTATGTCATTCACCCAAAATATGAATGAAAAGTTTGATTATTTCATCGTTTTTACGGAGTTACGTACAAATTTATTGCCTGAACAGTAGTTGTCATCGATAACACCACGTACTATTAAGAAGTTCTTGTTGTTGAGGACGAATTTATTTCCGAAAATGTATTGTTGGGCCGTGACATTTTGTGTAGAGAAGGCCATCGACTTGTGGTCAAAGGAGACCGACGTACAATTGAGATTACAGAAAATTTTGACATGGGAAAGGACTTAAGCGAAACCGAACAAAGTCAAGTGAAAGATTTGCTGTCGTCACATTCTGATGTTTTCGCTTTCGCAAAAAGACAGATTGTCAAGAATAATTGTTACAGAACGGCATTATTCGACCTTCTGATTCTCAGTATGCCTCGCCCATAGTCTTACTTTATATCGACTAAATAAATGGTGAAAGTCAAATGTGTGTCGACTACCGGTAAATGAACAAGGTCACTGTAAAGCACCCCTACCCGATGCATATTATCGACGATCTGTTAGCATGTCTGTCCGAAAATAAATCTGTGGCAATTTAACATAATCACTTAATTAGAGATAAGTGGTTATGTTGAACTATATTCTAATCGATGGTATTTCGCGTTCCCTTAAATTTTTCATTAAAATCCGACTATACTTGACCGAGATATAAGCAAACAACAAAACCACTTATGTTTGGTGTTTGGAATTTTTCGAAAATAACTTAATATTGATAATTTTTGATATTGAAAATATGCATGAAATAATTGATATTTAAAACAATATTTTTATTTGAAAATTCAGAAAAAATTTTGGAATAAACACTATCTTGAAATAATTTTTTATTTGAATTTAATTTTGCGTTTGGTATATTTACTTAAATCGGTATAAGTGTTTTTTTCTAAATGCTAAAACTTTGGGAATTTCCGGTGAACCGAGAGCATGTAACAAGTGCTTGAAGGTGTCAATAAACACATTTTTAAAACCCTGATACCATGGATCCAAAAATAGTTTGTTTATGCCTCGTAATTTGTACACCAAATAATTTAACATTTAAATTTGGTCCCCTGAAAAGTAACTAAACAATAGATAAATGGTTTTGTTGTATTGCCACAGAAATATTTCAGTACATTGGATATGAAAATGGGCTTTCATCAGATCGAGGTTGACGATGAATCGAAGAAGTACACCGCTTTCGTATCGACAGAAAGACATTACGGATATAATCGAATGCCTTTCGGTTTAGTCAACGCAACAGCCGTATTTCAAGCCATGATGACTAAACTCGTTTCGATAATGGACCCTGCGGTAAAGTGATTACCTTGATGATGTAGTGATTCCGAGTAAAACCGTTAAAGAGGGATTGACACGACTCTACAAGTTCATCACTGTCTTACAACAAGCCGGATTGACTGTTCGTCTGCATAAGTGTAAA
Organism: Nephrotoma flavescens; assembly: GCA_932526605.1. Lineage (NCBI taxonomy): Eukaryota > Metazoa > Arthropoda > Insecta > Diptera > Tipulidae > Nephrotoma > Nephrotoma flavescens. The sequence goes on from OW052221.1 coordinate 221,873,053, forward strand.
TTTCTTGCAACCGAGCAGGTAGAGTTTGTGCCGTCATGAGTTTTTTGCAGCTGTCCACAGTCACTGAAGGATCCAACGATTTTTGGTTCTCACCAGATTTTTCCGAAAATTTATTAAGAATTATTCGTTGATATGGAAACCGCTCACAAATTTACTAAGGAAGTCCGAAGATACAAAGTTTAATTGGGGAGAAGCGCAGCAACAGTCTTTTTGAAGTTTAGCGAGCTTCTTTGTGACAAACCGTGTCTCACACTTAATGATCTCGCCGGAAAACTGCTTCTGAATCAGACCTATTACTTCGAGAAGCTTATGGTGAACTTGGATTTATTTTGAGAATCACAAGTGCAAAGAATCATGGGTTAAACCATGCACACCATACGATACGAAAAATACGAACAATTAGAATCTAAAGTTTCAAAAAACTGTAAAATTTTGAGTTGTATTTAGTAATCGAAAATGATAGGCAATATGAGAAAAATTCGTTCCGAGGCAAGTAACCGAAAATGAACTCGGAGCTGGGAATTTCATTGATTTAATTTTTTTTGTTGATATTATTGAATATGAACGCAAACAAATACAGCCAACTCTCCTATAACGCGATTAATTCGTACCACGTTACATGGAAATCGTGTTATGAAAAACATAGAAATATAAGACAAATCATATATACATAAATAAACCTATATAAAAAATCATTCTCAAAATATATTATCAGGTTGATATTAATAGGGTTCATGAATCAATTTTATAAAATGCAGGGATGGGCGGGTAGATTACGTAAGGTAATCTACGTAGTTGTCGACACGTAATCTAGCACGTAGATTACATACCGATTTTTTGCTTTTCAGACGTCGACAACGTAGACAACTTAGAAAATGATATTAAAAACTAAATTTTTAATTATTTTACGTTAACTGCACTATTAAGATTGATGAATAATTACTTAAATTTAATTCTAACATTTTTACAAGCAATTTTAAATTAAAAATAAATTTAAAATCTCTGAACTAGAGGCATCTATCTATCTATCTAAAACTTTTGAATATTTCAATAAATTAAATGCTTTGCGCGCCATCTTTTATCAAATAGATATATTCCTTTTGTGTTTTACTAACACAATTGTGTGGGTAAGGCAAAAGTATCATGTCAAAAAATTATTATGATTTTTTACTCGCACTTTAATAGAGGTTTGGACTTTAATAGAGCCATTTTTTTTTGGTTGAAAAAGGGATATGTAAACGAATAATTTATCTTATTCGAAGATACTACAATAAGGCAAAATTAAATAAAAAGTCAGCATAAATCATAAATAAACTAATTATTCGCCGCGTAGTTATAGCAGAAGCTTCAAAATTTCATTCGAGCGAAATCACGATAGACTCAAATTTTATTCAAATCCGCCAATATAATATGACTTTTTTCGATTGTCAAAGAATTTATTTCGATTATGGATAATTATTAATTTATTACACAATTTATGATACAAATGTGAGGCACAGTGTACTTTAATGATTCACAAATACAATCAGTAGTAAAGGCAATTTATGCTGAGTTTTATTATAAGTTTCGATAGATGGCGTAAATTAATTTTTCAAGTAGTTCTCGACGTTGTCGACGTAGTTGACGTTGTCGACGAGTTGTCGACGTTGTCGACGAGTTGTTGACGTTTTTGACGAGTTGTCGACGAAATCATGTAAAAACTAGTAGTCGACGCGTAATCGCCCATCCCTGATAAAATGACAAAGATAATATAATTTATTTAATTTTTTAATCTAAATTTATTGCATAAATCATAATTCATAAAATTAATAACTAAATAAGAAAAAAATATTTCCAACAAAAAATTAAAATGATACTATATTGCGCTATGTATTATTCAACATCACTGTCAAATATTAGCTGTCTAAATTTTATTTCTATTTGGCCGAAAATTCTCCTCACTTTACAAATTTTCTTCTTGGTTTTCAAATTTAGTTTTATTTTGCAGTTCTACAAAACCTCTTTATATGGTGTCAAACAGTTTTGGAAATTCCCTTTAAATGTATCACTGAGTATGGTTGAAGGGTCATTTCAGATTAATTATCATTCTAATTGAAGAATTCGAAATTTTAAATGAATTTGTTTTTGGTGTTTTCCTCCACAAATGCATTGAAGGTAAGCTCATCAATTAATTCTGCCAATTCTTTAAACTCTGTTTCTGAAGTATCTCTTTTATATATTCTACGTGTTTATCTGTAAATCCTTTGTTGCCTAAAGTAGATGCAATCTTTACTATTTTTGTTAGTGGATCTGAAACATCATTTTTCTTTTGAACCATTTGAGGTGACAAAGGCCTCCAAACATGCATTAAATGTTCACTGTTTAATTTCTGATACAATTTGGGTGCAATCTAAAATACAAAATTCTTTCCAACCTTTACCTTCTTGATCTTCTAATCTGTTGAAAATGGCTTCAAGAAATTTCCGTATGTAATACATTTTGAAAGTTTGTATGATTCCTTGATCCGGCGGCTGTATTAATGAAGTGCAGTTAGGAGGAGAATAAAGAATTTTCACATTTGGGTCCTCCTTACTATGACTTTTGGCGATATCACCGATCAACTAAACTTTGAAACTAAGATTTTTTTTCAATCATAAACCATTGCACTTCAATCAATTATAAAACCAATCCTTAAATAATTCTTGAGTTATTCACGCGTTATAAGGAGATTGGGTCGCGTTATAGGAGAATTATAGTTCCAATTTTTACTCCGCGTTATATGGAAATCGCGTTATAAAAATACCGCGTTAGAGTTAACTGTATAACAAACAACGAGACTCAGGAAAGGTAAGGATCAATGGGAATAGTTGTGAGGCATGAATTAAAAAAATGTAACTAGGTTGCTTGTAATATTTGGAATACAATTATAGTTGTAAGATGCAATTTCATCGAACTTAACAATTTTGAATGGATGTTTAGTACTTGCATTGTTTTCCTCTTCGATGATCTCCATGCTGCATGCCGGTTTCTAACAGTCAATTGCCTTTTATGTCGACTATAAGGTATTTCCGCAGTCTTTTAATTACTTTATAGCGGCCGTCGTAAGGTGCTGTTATACTTTGCTTTACTTTATGGCGGACAAAAAAGTGAACACAAGTAAGAAGATCTTTTGGAATGCATATGTTGTTTTGACAGGGTGAACGTGTATCTATCGGCATAAGTTTTTGCATATAATCCCGAAGTTTTTTGACGTTCGACGTAGGATCTTGTTGTTTTGCATTGAAGGAATGATTAAATATCCGGGTACTCTGAGCATTTCTTCGTAGACTAACTCAGCCGCGGAACATTTCAATTCTTCCTTAAATGTTGTCCGAACTCCTAACAATACAAGCGGATGTTCTTCACTCCAATTTTCTGTGTTGCCGCGAGCTATTAAGCTTTTTTTTAGATGCCGGTGAAATCGTTCTGTTAGCCCATTTGATTGCGAATGGTAAGGGGTAGTTCTTATTTTGTGAATTCTTGGGATTTTTGTTAATTCTTGAAATAGATTTGATTCGAATTGGGGACCTTGATCGCTGACGCTTTCGCATCGGTTTGGCAGGTAGAATCTGGAATTTAAAACGAGTAATTATGTTAAGTATATAAATCTTTCCATTCGATTGTGACAATGAACGTACTAGATCTTTATGCATTTTTTCGAATCGCCCCGAAGGTAAATCGAATCTCTGGAATTCAGATCGACTATGTCATGTTATCTTTGATTTTTGGCAGTCAACGCAAGTCTCAGCCCAATTGGATGGAACTCCTGTTGGCCAAAAATATTTCGAGGTCACCTTTTTCCTTGATACTCTGTCTCCGGAATGTGATATTTTTTGGACGACAACAAAGATTTGGCGTTTCATTCTGTAATACCTTTTCGAATTTTAATCTTTTATTTAGTGAAACTATGCCATCTTATTAAGCTTTAGTTTCTACATCCTGTTCTTGTGATTAAATTAGTTTATTGGCATTATCTGAACCATTCACGAATGTCTATGGTGAATTGAGCGTTGAATTTCAACTAACAAGTCTGTCTCGTACTTCTATCAGTCTTTGAATTAATTGCTGTCACTAACGGTTTGTGATCGACATGCACTCGAAATTCACGACCTTCAAAAATTGTTATTAGTTCACGGTTGAATGTTTTTGTTCTGTGTGTAACGATTGGTATAGAACACCTCCATTATGGTGTTATCGATTATCGATATAAACACTTAGAACCATAAAATATTTCTCTTGGTATTACCATTTAGACCAGCCCCCCCCCCCTCCCTCTATCGGTAATTTTTTTTTATTGTTGAAAAGAATGACCGAAAGAGGAAAGAAAAAAAACGAAAAATTTCAGTTCAGTTGATAACAGACTGCAGAAAGAAAAATAAAAACGCCAGTGAAGCGATCAGATTTTTTTGGTATGTATATGTATACCGGGTGAGTTTTTTAAGCTGAAACTTTCAAATATCTCGGAAAATAAGCCCTCTACGATAAAAATGACCATCATCAAAATTAAATCATTCTGGAGTGGAAATACATTAGTGCTAAAATTAGAACCCCCCGCCCCTGTTTGTAAGGGGGGTGGGTTGAACTTTGAAACTAGGTTACGCTAAAAGTAGTTTTTTTTTAGTTTAAGAAATACAATTTATTTAAAACTAATTTCAAGTATTTAAATTGAAAACATGTTAATTTTAATGCAAACATATTGCAGAATCGTATGCATAATGTTCTTAGTAGGAGAAATCGAAAAAAAATTAATATCGCCTATTACAGCGCCATCCATCACGAATCAAAAAAAATGTTTCAAGGAAATCCTACGTACTTTTAGCCGTAGAATCCGAATCTGCAATAAAAAATAGGAGTTCCTATTTTAGTTTCCAAGTTGCCCCCACCCCTTACAAACAGGGGCGGGGGGTCTTAATTTTAGCACTAATGTATTTCCCCTTAAGAATGATTTAATTTTGATGATGGTCATTTTTATCGTAGAGGACTTATTTTCCGAGATATTTGAAAGTTTCAGATTAAAAAACTCACCCGGTATACACAAAAAAAAATCTAGCTAATTAAATTTGTATTTAAGTCTGATTTTTGTAAAATAAATAAATATAAATAATTATAATAATAAAAATTAATAAAGTTTAATAAAATTTAAGTGGATTAAAGTTTTAACTATAAACCATTTCTATAAAGAAACCAAATAGTAATTTGTGAATTTATTGCCGCATAAACGCCATGAACGATTTTTGAGCTGCAAAAACAAAAAAAAAATAAAAAAATAAAAAAAAAAGATATCAAAGGTGTATTGCACTTAGTGGAAAGTCAAATAACGTGATTGTTGGTTAATTAGTAATTATAATTAACCAGTGCTACGGTTAAATTCTTGACGATATCCGTCAGCATCTTCAAAAATCATACCAACAACAAATTGAGCTTAGCTGTATACGGTTCGCCTGCGTAGTTTATGTAACAACCAAATATAAGAAAAATTTATGAAGGTTAAATGTCCAAGAGCACGCAACATCTCGGGGATCGGTATACACGAGGTCCTACACGCGAGCAGGCGACATTCCTTGCGGGAAAATTGGAGCGGCGTATGATATCAGTGCATCGGCAATGGTTATCTCGCCTTCTACCACGGTCCACGACCTATTGGAAGGATTAAAGTATCAACCAAACTATAAATTTTCTTTACATTTTTTTTTTAGTTTTATTGAATAAAATAGCTTTCATTAACCATATTGTAACGATCGCGTCAATTCTTTGAGGTTTTTTTTTTTAATTTTCTGGGTTAGTTTAAAATTTAAATTTAGTCATTTTTTTCCTCGATCCTAAATATAATTTGTTGTGCCTACTGTTATCTAGTATTAAGATCCTAACGGTTAGGATAATTCGAGTTGGTCTATCATTTTTCGTGGTTGTTGTTCAATCAAGATATGATTTCGTAAGTCAGATATAAATATTGTGTTTTGCCAAAACCACTTTTGACCTATGATCCCCCCCTTACCGACGAGTAGACCTGAAAACATCTGACGGGTCAAAAGCAGGCAAGGTTACATGTGGTCGAGAACTTTTTAGAAAAGAATGCTAAATGCTCCCAATTATTACCGGTTAGCTCTTCTAAGACACCTCCACACGCTATGCTTGAAGCATCGATTTAAATACAATAAGTTGTTTTATCAATGGTGTGCGCAAGTCAAGTACAGCTAGACGGCCAGAAGAACATAGCCATTTTACCTTGCTTAATTAACGGATTCATGTGAGTGTAAATTGGCGATATTTGATCTGAAAATTTTTGTAAAAATCTATGGCAATAATTTACCATCCCGACAATACGTTGAATACGTCGTATTAGTTGGATCTGGGAATTCTTTGATCGCCATAACTGGTGAGTTATTTAATTTCTCAGGAAATCTACCTTTTGAACGCCAAACTCACGTTTAAATAGTCGAATATTGATATCATAATCAGATAATTGCTTGAAAATTACGCGTAAGTGTTCAACATGTTCTTCATGTGTTTTGCTTGCGACTATAGTACATTATCGACGTAAGCAAGGAGAAAAAGTAAATCTTTGGTTACCTCATCAACAAATCGCTGAAATGTTTGGCCTGCGTTTCTCAGACGAAAAGTCATGCAACAGACATCAAACATTTCAAATAAAGTAGTTATTGCAGTTTTTTTGATCTTCTTCTGCTACTGGAATTTGGTAATAAGCACGGCAAAGATCAATTAAAAAAAAAATTACATCCATGTAAATTACGTAAGAAATCAAGAAATTGAGGCAAAGATCTGTTTGGTATAGTTACAGCGTTCAATCACCTGAGTCACTTGGTATCAAATTATTTTGTTCCTATTTAGGAACCATATGCAGCGGAGAGCATGTTGAGGATTTTTTGCAGTGGAGAGCGTGTTGAAAAGAGTCTTTAGCTAATGTAAACTTTTCTGGGTCAAGACGACGTGGTTTGCAAAATGGAAATGGATACATTATGCTTCACGAGTAAGTCATACTTTGGTTCCTGAGTGAGTTCTGGAAATTATTTTAACAAACAATTCTACAACCATTCGATATTAAAAATAAATACCGATGCTGACTTAACTGAATAATGTGTTCTTATGGTGAACATCGACCGTTAAACCGAAATTCATTAAGAATTCAGCATCAATGATTGGTTTGTTGGCCGAAGCTACAATGAATGGATGTCGAAATTATCGGTGAAGTCCCAAGTTTAATGTCAGCAGCCTAGAACCGTAAGTTTTTATTGGAAAACCATTTGTAGCTGTAAGATGAAGGCGTTGGTCTTCGATTAAGTTTTTGAGAGATGCCGCAGGCATGACATGTATGAAATGGTAGCGGGGTGATTATTCATTACTTTTTGTAATTTTAATTTAAGCCATGGATGCTGGATCCCAAGATATCTGGACAACCACACTGTTAAATTTAATTGTAATTTAGTTCAAATACGGGTTTTATGGACATATCTAATCAAAGGCCCAATTGCGCCAAGTTTCCACTGAAAGATGTTTCTCTTTTTTTTTTTCTCAAAGTAAGGCATGAGAGTGGCGATGTCAAAACCATATATTCTTAATCCTATTAATTTATGCGTTAACGTGCGAAATTTAAATATAATTTTAGTTCAAATACGACTTTTATATGGACATATTAGGATTAGGGCTCATTTTTGCCAAGTTGCCACTGAACGATTTTTTTTAACCTGTCTAAAAGAAAGGCAGGAGTGTGGTGATCACAAAGACACATAGTCTTCTGCTTTTAAAGTGCCAAATTTTGTAATTTTTGTTCAAATAAGAATTGTATGGATTTTTGGCAATGACCCAAATTCGCAAAGTTGCTGCGTAATTATTTTTTTTCTAATTATTCTCAAAATAAGGCGCGAATGTGAACATCTCAAAACTGCATTGCCTTAATTCGGCTACACAGTAAAAAAAATGCATTGAATTTTCAACTGGGCAAAAGTTGCCGAACCTTTTCACGTAAAATTACATGAAAATTACCGTAAATTTACTAGTAAAGTTATATAATAAATTGCATTTAACCTTTTTCTTTGTTTCGTAATTTTGCGCGTTAAATATTATTTCTCTCATCATTTAAAATTACGTGAAATGTATCTTAGAATTACAAACTAATTCAACCAATTTTAGTTTCCACTTTAAAATTGAGAGAAATAATATTTAACGCGCAAAATTACGAAACAAAGAAAAAGGTTAAATGCAATTTATTATATAACTTTACTAGTAAATTTACGGTAATTTTCATGTAATTTTACGTGAAAAGGTTCGGCAACTTTTGCCCAGTTGAAAATTCAATGCATTTTTTTTACTGTGTACTTTATATTTTTGACACGCCAAGTATGTTTTGCGTGTCTAATGTAGTTTATTTTTGTGCAAAAAACAAACATTTAAACCCTACAAATAAAATAAATGGTAAGAGATAGCGTGCTTGTAAAGAAAATGCCATTTTTTCTTTACATAGTGTAAAAAATAACCTAATGTAATTTAAAGTTAAATTGCTTGTAAATAACAGGTATGTGAAGTTATCGCCGGATTCCATCCCCGAAATTAAAAAAATTAATCAGGTAACACCAACATAATTATATCCCTCTAACTCTTGTGTGAAGTTAGCCCCGCCCCGTTTTATATTATATTTTTATATGTTTTATTATATTTTTTTCTTTGATAGGAGCTGTGAAAAATGCAACTGGTGGCATTTACGAAGTGGATGTTCCCAGTGGGACTGGAAAAACTTTCTTTATTTCATTGCTTTTGCGGTATTGATACTGCCCTAGCATTGGCTTTATCTGAAATAGCAGCCACTTTGTTAGAAGGTGGACGAACTGCACATTCTACACTAAAATTAGCACTGAACATGCAAATCAACGACACACCAACTTGCAACATCGCCAAAAACAGCGCAATGGAAAAGTTTCCACAGAAATGCAACTTGGTTGTGTGGGATGAACGCACGATGGCCCAGAAAAGGTCACTGGAAGCGCTGGATAGAACGTTGAAAAATCGTAGTGGCAATCAAAACATTTTTGGTGAAACCATCATTTTATTACTCGGTGATTTTCGTCAGGCTCTTCCTGTTATTCCATACGTTCAACTGCAGCTGATGAACGAAAGACGTGCTTGAAATCATCAAATTTGTCTTGGCATGGGAAGATCCTCCACTACTAACATGCGAATGTTTTTGCAACTAGATCAAACTGCACATTTGTTTTCGAAACAATTATTGGACATTACGGTAACAGAAAAATCGCAGTTAACATCTCGGCCGGATTCATCACATTGTCCACTGATTTCTGACACTTGACCGAATTAAAGTCAGAGTTCATTCGACAAGTTTATCCCAACATATTGCAAAACTGAAAAAAACCATAATTGGCTGAGCACACATTGGCGCCGAAAAACTAAGATGCCGATGATCTCAACGCGACCATACAAAATTTCATTCCGGGAAATGTTGTTTTACTTCAAATCGGTTCACACAGTTATGGACCAGTTTGAAAAAATATGGCCTGATTTTCACTGTTAGTGCCACAACTCAAAATCATTGCCTTCTTATACGGCAAATTATAAATATTTTATTCAACAGTTTACGAATTGGTCAAACTCACAAAGTTCATATTATCTTTAAACATTCGAATTTTGTGATATAGATTATTGAAATCTTTTTTCGGAGAAAATGTACTGCTAACATCAATAACCTATAATTTAGTTTTCGGTCAATATCAACAGAGTTTTGTACTACCACCTGGTACAAAATATGTCGATAATGCAGTAATGGCGTACTCCATTCGGTCGGTCCAATTTCTGAGCACATTTTGGATTGTGTGAGGATCTTTCTCGGCAATGGTTGCTTCAATGTTGTGGTTTGTGTTTGTGGGTTGTCCGTATGTGGGTCTTGCTTACGATTTTGTTTGTTTATGAACCCACCGAGATGGAAAGGCAGCTCGTCTGAAAAGAGGATTTTTTGAGCAAAATCATCATCAATTTCGAGTTTGTCGCAGGCCCACACAGCGAATTGTTATCGAAGACCAGTGTTGTGCCTGTTTTTTACGTTACGTAATATACTCGGTTTTTTACATGTAAAATACGTATTTTACACATAACAATTTTTTACAAAATGTAAAATACAAAAACTATTCGTAACTAATTCAAAATTACTTATAGTTCATAATCTCAATTCTTACGTATCTATATAAAAAAAATTGGATATAGGTATGATGTAAAATGAGAATTAAACTTTAAATAATTGAATTGAATTGAATTTATTTATAATTCTTCTAATTTATTAATTATAATTAAAAGTAAAATATTTGTAGAAAAATATAAATAAAATTATTTTTTTTTCAAAGAAAATATGGTTTGTTTCTCAGCTACTAACTTATTTTTTAGAATAGAAAAACAAAATCCACAACACTATGGGATTGAAGTGTAAAACGATTAATCATTGAACACATTCAATATTAATGCTATAACATTTTAATGTTATCGGTTACTAAAATTATTTAGAAGATTACGAGAAATCATTGCCATCTTTCGACAAGATTATTTAACTTGACACAGACAGAGACATCTGTAGTGAAATTTGCTCTCTATCGATTATTGCTTAAAATAAGAATTTCATTGCTTAAAATAAACAACTTCATACTGCTCTAACTCTAATATTGTAGCAAAACGAAATAAAAAAATTGTTGCGCTATATGACGTGAGGAGAAAAAATCCAAAAATGTAGGTGTCATTTGTTATTGTCAAATGTCAACACAAAAAAACAAAAATAAAAATACAAAAATAGAATCAGGTATATAAAAATTTAAATATTATATTATATCAAAATAATATAATTATATCCACCAGCTCCAAATACACCAGCTCCAAAACTAGAGGATTTTATTACAGCCAATGGAATCAAGGATAGTGCAAATTTGCTTGAAAACGATATTTCGTATGAATGAGTTGGAGTTCAAAACTATGCTTGTTCGATGTATCGCTCATCTTAGCATTAGCTATAAGAATACGGCAAATCAAAATTTGACCCGAGATATTAAAATTTTACTAACCGTTTTCGAGTGGGGTTTCTATTACTTATTAAATTACAAGTCAAATGAAACAATACCAATGGCTCTTTGGCTCGAATTTCGGTACCTATATGTATTTAAAGTATTAAAAGCTTTCTATTTAATTAGCGGTAATCGTATAGTTAGTAATTTGAATGGCGTATCATATAATTTGCGCAACATTAATAGAATAAATATTCCTCGTCCTAATAAGGAACATTTTAAAAAATTCTTCAACTATACCGCTCCTAAACTATATAGTCAATTACCGTCAACCTTTTTTTTAACAAATAATGTTAATGATTTTTGCCGAAACTCGTCGGCCGGAACCTGAGGAACGAACAGCAGATAATCAAATAAATAATAAAAAGAATAATAACGGACAGGGCATGTTTGATTTAAATCATTTGATTTAAATCATTGATTAAAATCAGATTAAAATCAATTGATTTTTTAAAAAAAATCATTGATTTAAATCATATTGGTAAAAAGTATAAGAATTCATTCAAAAAACAAAGCACTCTAAAACTTAACAAAGAAACTTAATTTCGTAAATATGGTAACACTAAAAACCTAAAAACTTCGATGGAAATGAAAACTTGATTTCATATTTTTTGGTGAATCACATAGTTATTAAAATACAACCTGTCAAATTGTCAATTATTTTATTTTTCACGTATTAAAAAGCTAAACAAAGTTGAAGGAAAATAATAACCCCATTGGTGGGACCAATTATGCAAGAAGAAATCATAACAAATATGACGTCCTTTGAATGGTGGAAATCGACATTTGCTTTACACCAAGGATTTGATAGCGACGTCAGACCAACATAAAATCCAATAAATAGAAACAGCTACTGCTTCATCAGCTGGAGTCGAACGAGTTTCTTCGACCTTTGGGTTAGTTCGTTCAAAATTAAGAAATAGCTTAGAGATAGATAAAGCGGCAAAATTAACTTTTTTTGGTAAATCAGCTGAATAAATAAAACAGTTTTTTTTTTATTCTGTCATATGATTATGAAATGCATACTTGGTTTTAATTTTTAAATTACTTTATAATTTTGTAATTTTCTTTAATCAACACTGAAGCATAAAACAACCATTAAAATTTACTAAATATCATAATTCTTCGAGTTTAAATTATTTAATTTAATTTATATTTAAATGAATCTTGTTTCCGTACATTATATTGTCTTCCTTTCCTTAAAGATATTTAATTGTTCTCGGGAATTTATTACAATTTAAGTTCAATATTACAATTTTATATTCAATAAAATCTGATTTAAATCAAAAAAATCTGATTTAAATCAAAAACATCCGATTTTTTGATTTTTTTCAAAAAAATCAACAAAATTACATGCCCTGATAACGGAAGAGGTGACTTGGTGCGCGCATCCATCCGCATTCAAACGGGGGTCAAGCACTGGTTACGGAATTGGATGCGGGCACCAAGGGACCGCAAACACTAAACCGACACAGAGGGAGTCTCCGCTCCCATCATACCTAACCGGAAAATTTAATAATTCATTTTATTCACAGAGAAAAACAACGAAAGGAAACAACTTCCCACACCACCCGCATTTCTTTACAACTGGCCACACATTATGCCAATACGAGTAAACTGACAGATGTAAAGTTCCAAAATTAATACAAGTTATATTAAAATTTTACAGCACATTGCATAAAAAACTAAAATAAAATATTCATTTAGAATCAGCATTTTTTTGTCGTAAGTGGCATTACAATGATATAGTCCAGTGGTTTTGACAGTAAGAGAAAAACCCAGCGAAAAATTTGAATATAATATTCCTATAAGGCACATCTCATGCAACTCATAGCAATAATAGTGTCATATTATTTATATTATATGCAATTTTCAAAAAAGCAAGGCCTACTAGAAAACATATATGACTGTAACATTGGATGGCTTCACTTCCTTCATGTAATAATTAGAACGTAATTTTATTTGTGTAAATATTATTATTATTGCATGAGTGAAATTTAAATATAAATATATTCTGATTACATGTGGTTATTTTAATAAAATTTACTAAATAAAGATTAATATTCACTTGGTGCATGTAATAATCTGTTTTTATAATTTGCAGTGTATGAGTAAAGTACAGTATATTCCATGAACTATTGATTCATTTTTAGCTATCAAATAAATGCACTTTGTATTTAAATTAAAACTAGAAAACATATATGACTGTAAAAATGGATGTATTCACTTCTTGCATTTAATAATTTTAATCTAATTTCTTTTGTGTAAATATCATTTTTATTGCTTGAGTAAAATTTAAGTATATATATATATTTTGATTACATGTGGTTATTTTAATAAAATTTAAAAAAATGACAATTAATATTCACTTCGTGCATGTAATAATCTGTTTTTATAATTTGCATTGTATGAGTAAAGTGCAGTATATTCCGTGAACTATAGATTTATTTGAATTTAGCTATCAAATAAAAGCAATTTGTATTAAATTAAAAATAGAAAAAAAATATGTTAGGCAGGGTTGTCTTTTACATTATTAAAATTTAGGCCATTATTATTCAAATTATTTTCTAAAAATAAATGAAATAAATAAAGACTAAAAGATGGTTTGCTCTTTTATTCTTTAATGCATATAGGTGTTTTCTAGATTTGATTAACTTTACATGATTTAATATGTTTTTGTGGAACCAGTTTAATTTGGTTTATGGACAATTGAATTATTTAGTTCATTGAAAGTTCAACTCATAATAATAAAGTTTTATTACAGGAAATGTACCATTATATATGGGTACTTAATTAATTATTAAATTTTTTTTCAGGATGCTGATTGCTGAACATTTATACCACAATACCAAAAATAGTTGTGCTGTCTTGAGCCTAACAATTTACTAACTATTGACTACTTAGGTGTCTGTAACCGGCTCAAGTCTATCATATTTAACAACCTTTCCTATCCCTCCATCTTGTTATATGTAAAAAGGGTGTACGGTAGGCCCGGCATATCCGTGATCCCTGCTTAGTCTTGGCGGAACATTTTAATCAATCAATCAATTACTGTGGAAGGCAACGATTGCACTCAAAAGGAGGATAGGACTTGGGCAAGAGGTCCTAAAGAGAAAGCTGATCTATTTCCGGAGGAAGAGGAGCCCTACAAACCACCACCAAGACAAACGATGAATGAAAATATAATGTCAATCCACAAACTAAATGAATTTGATATACGTCCAGTAACTCTCAAAGAATTAAAAGAAGGAGTAGGAAATAACATGAATGTTAAAAAGCTCCAGGTGGGTATGACTTGATTACTTGCCAAATAATCAAGGCTCTACGAGATAAAGGATTTCATAAGCAATCACACATAATCAATGCAAGCTTTCAGTTAAAACATGTTCCAAGACAATGGAAAGCAACAGAAATAATCATGATAGCAAAATCTGATAAACAACCTAACAATAAAAAATCATTTCATTGTTGTCAATTATGCCAAAACTCTATGAATAAAACGACCTAAACCAATAATTGAGGACCGACAATTAATTCCTCTACATCTATTTGGATTCATAGAAAAGCATTCACCCATTGAACAGGTGGATACCAAGGCAATTCTATGCCATACTAAGATCTTATTTATCCAATAGACATTTTCGTGTGAAATATGATGATGAACAATCCGAAAGAAAATCTCTGCCGGTGTCCCGCAGGGGAGTGTCTTAGGTCCAATCCTGTATTTATTATATACAAGCGATATTTCAACAACAAATGAAGGAACCATGAAGATTCCATTAACCTTTTGCAGATCACAGCAATCATGGCGATTGAAAGTAATGTCACTGATGTAACGAAAAAACTCCAGAAGATTACCAGTGCGGTTTGTAACTGGACTAAGTGCTGGAGAATCAAGCTTAATGAGACGAAACCGACTTAAGATATCTAAAGGACTCCAATAACAATAGAAATTAACTCGCGATCAGTGCCATATGAGAACAAAGCCAAGATATTTTGGCAAGACCTTCGATGTCAAGCTCAAGTGGAGAAAGCATGTCAAAAAGAAAAAAGAAGAACTTAACATTAAGTACAGAAAAATGTATCAGCTTACAATTCACAACAAGCTCAAAATAATACAGGCGTTTCAAAACAAAGTTCTTCGTAGGATCGTAGATGCTTCGTCGTACACAAGAAATGAATACCTTCACACAGGGACTTACATGGAATACATCAAAGATGAAATAAAAAAGTATGCCGCCACTTGAAATAAAGCTCCAGGAACATATGTACATGGAAAACTCTATATTCGTCATATGATAGATAACTCTGTCGTTGAAAGAAGACCCCAAAAAAACGAGGTTACTTGGCCTAGTAAACTTACCAAATTAAAATAAGTATTTTAAATAAGTTTAATTATTTATGAGACTAACCATTGGGTTACACCCCAAAAAATCAGAATTGTAAATTTTGTAAAAATTTGAAAGATAAAAAGCTAGATGAGTACAGTCTCAGTTGTAATTAATAAAGGAAAAAAAATGTCTTTTTCAAAAATATATTTTTACAGTGTAGCGCTAATACGCACAAGAAGTTTAATAGTTCAATTGGTACCATATACGTATATACTTGTTAATTTTTTGTTAGAAACTTCACTGCTGTGTAATTTATTTGTTTTTGGAATATGAAATGAACAACTCCTACTCATTAATCATGTATTTGGAAACTTGTGTGATCATATAAAATAAAAACTTAATTATAAAGCTGTCGTTTATATGAAACAAGTAATCATTATAATTTATTATATCTAACAAAATGCTCATGTACTATATATAATAAATTACCCTAAAATAATACACATATGATTGACACATAATTCTTATCATTCTAAGTCAGAAATAAGCCTTACATCAGTTCCTACCCTATTAAAACTTAAAAATTCAAAATATTAATGTTATTTATAATTACCATATATACAACTTAATTTGTTGTTTATATCATACCCAAAATTTGCAAATACATACATACATGTAATCAATTTCCATCCCTAAAGCTGATATGAACTTTAGACAAAAAAAAAAAAGAAACTTTTTCTTATCACTTCCTGAAAATCAACTATACAACCGTACACAATATAGCTTTGAAGAATAGCAACAACAAAAAAACTAATAAATTATTATTGCCAGTTTTATTATATTACTGGTTTTATATGAACATGTAGAAGCTTTGTACTATTTTAAACTAACTTTCATGTAAGTGGTATTATTATTCGCATTTGAATACGTTTCAACATAATAAATTGGAGAATATACGAATTTGCTATGTTATGTGTTTTGTTGTAGTGTTTTTAAGCAACAACGGCAACAAAATTTACAATACTCATTTACTCGATTATGGTATATTTCCATGCATAGTTTGTGTACTGAATATAGCAGCGTACAGAATTTTAAAGTTTTATTTTTACAAAACAAAACAAACTATAAAATTACTTTAACTGATAAAAGCTTCAACATAAAATAAACTGGTTAGTATTTT
Organism: Nephrotoma flavescens; assembly: GCA_932526605.1. NCBI lineage: Eukaryota > Metazoa > Arthropoda > Insecta > Diptera > Tipulidae > Nephrotoma > Nephrotoma flavescens. The sequence continues at coordinate 221,889,651 of OW052221.1, forward strand.
ATTGTATAATTTTAGGATTAATCTTAAATAGTTTTGTTATTTATTTGCTTAGACTCTGTCCGAATTGTGTGATAAATATTTTTTAGCACAAATATTTGATACTAACGTGAACAATTTTCTCTTTTGATAATTTTTTTTTCAAGTTGCTGCCCAAATGTGATAATTTTTTTGAAAAAATTCCCCGCCCTCACTTTTAATTTTAATTTGAAAATATTGAATTTAATCATTATAAGATTAAGATTAAGTTATAAGTTATTAGAAACCCTTGAAATCATAAATCCAGTTATATTTATTTAATTTTAGCTTTGTATTGAATTATTTAAAAATCGAAAAAATATGATATTGTTGAATATTTAACCTTAAGACCGTTTCTTTTACATATTAAACAGCTTCTATTTATAATCAATGCCTTAAACAAGTACATTCGATAATTTCCATCCGAATAATTTATCATTTATTTGTCAAAAAATACTATGCCCATAGACTATGATAATTCGTGTGTCTTCGGTATTTTCACAATGTTTGTACTACAAAATATTTGCTCTTGTGTTTCCAGCCCAGGTTTTGATTCATTTCATTCAAATATACTATTGTATATTTGTGAAGTTGCCCAGATTTTTTATCAATTTTAATGAAAAAACGAAAAACTATTAATTTTATTAAATTTGAATTGTTTTTCATAGAATTAAAGAAACTAAAATCTAACGTACAAAAAAATTGTAAAATTTTGAGTTTCATAATGTAATGGAAAGTTACAGCCAATGTAATAAAAAATTTGTCCTGTAGCAAGTTCCCGAAAATGAACCCTGTGCTGGGAATTTCATTGAATTTTGTATAATTTTTCGTCGCGCTCGATAAATTTAAAATTATTTCCTCAAAACTAAAAATGTCTCGGATCAGGGCTACATTCCCAGCCCAGAGTTCATTTTCAGGAACTTGCCATGGAACAAATTTTTTCTTACATTGGCTGCAATTTTCCATTACATTATGAAACTCAAAATTTTACAGTTTGTTTATACGTAAGATTTTAGTTTCTTTTATTATATGAAAAACAAATCAAATTTAATAAATTTGTTAATTTTTCGTTTTTTCATTAAAATTGACAAAAATTCTGGGCTGGCTAACTTCATAGGTATATGTAGTATATTGGTGATGAAATGAATGAAAACGTGGTCTGGAATAACTTCAGACAAGAGCAAATTGGTTATTGATATAAATTAAATTGTTTAATGAGCTTATAAGTTTACAATTGGTCTATATGGAAAACCAGGTTTGTGGATTTTTGGTAATCCATATAATTTTGGAATCACCGAATTATACATATTTGGTTAACATTTTTCTAGTTTTTTCATCCACATTACGGGAATTTTTCCAATCTAAAAAATTAATAAATAAAGTTATTTGGAAACAAAGAAGTTATCAAAATTGTACATTAAATTCTGAAATTGAAAGTACAAATTATTTATCTTAACCTTACATAAAAAATCTTTTCGAAAAATTAAAACATTTATTTAGAAATTATAATTTCAAAATTATTGGTCGTTCAGCTATCAGTTTAAATGATATTTTGTTTTCAAAATTAAAAGACCCGTTACCATTAAAGAAAGAATCTCATCTTGTCTATAGGATTAAATGTAATGATTGTAACCTAATTTACACGGGACAAAGTAAACAGTTTTTGCGGGAGCGGTTTTTCAACATTTACGTAGTGCTTCGGGAAATTCAAATTCAAATCAAATAAGTGCACTTTCCGAACATATTAGAGATATCAACCATAATATTATATTTTTGAAGATGTAGACATTTTGGAAAAACAATCTAATTACAGAAACGATCTATTTTGGAAATGTTACATATAAAATCTAGTTCAAATTCTTTTAACAAAATTAACGATTTCGCGTACATTGGCAATTCATATGATCTATTTTGATAATTTGATTTTTTGCTTTTACACAATTCAAATATTATTTAAGATGGATAAAATTGTTTTCAATTTATGTTTTTAGTCAAATTTTATTTTGTAAAGTGTTTTTTCTGTAGATATCAATTTTTGTTGCTTTGCTAAAATAAAGAATATATTTTTTCTAGTAGCGAGCGATATCTACAGGAAAATAGCTACGTTTTAGTTAGCCTTGATTTCGATTTTATTTTATATAGAAAATATTTTTTTTTGTAAAATTGATTTACTTACTTTTGAGAATGGAACCGAAATGGTTCCGAAAGCTTAAGTATTAATAAATAAAATATTAAAAGAGCTAAATAACCATTATTTTAAATTTGTTGATTATTGATATGTTAGTGTTGCCTGATTCAAAAAAAAAAAATATTTTCCGTGATAGAATTTTTGGGATTACTTCACATACGTTAAAAATTGTAAAATTTGGAATGAAAATATATTGAAATTTGATTAACTAAAATTAAAAAACTATTGACCAAAGAATGTTATAGTAATAAGGTACGTAATAATACTTTTATTTTTCGTCAAAACAAATTATTTTGAAAGTTAAACAAAACATTTATTTAGAGTCAAACTTAGCGCTACTCCAATAGTTAGTTATAAATTCAGTTGATCGCCGTTTTAAATATATTTATGTTTAACAATTTCTGTATATTTAAAGCAGTTTGACGTAGTTAGGAAATTATACCTATACCAATCCCAGCAACAAGTATATAATAGCAAGTGCTACATACAAATTGATAGTTGTGGGTGCAAAACACAAAGGAAACAATTCATCCTATACATTTAAAATAAAAAAATCAAAGTTAAAATTTTAAATCATTTTATAATAATAAAAAAGTTCGGGACGAAAAGTGATGTGAAACGGAGTAGACGTGTTTTGTTGTCGCTCCTTCATTTAATTTAAATATTTTTTTTTTGTGTAAATAATAAATAAAATAATTATAATTATTAATAATAATAATAATCAATGTGTTTTTTACATTATAAAATAAGTGATTAAAAGATATGGCGTACACCTAGTGTTTTAAATATTGATTTGTGTATAAGCCGCGCGTGAAATTGTGTAGAACGTATACATATATATAATTATTTCCGTATATGTTCTGATACCATTTCGTGAATGCGTAAATGCACATTTATGTTTGAATTACTAGGTATACATTATATACATAGTGGGTTTCAAATAAACAGTAAAGTGACGAGTTAAGTGACGTGTATGATGAAATGTGTTTATATACATAAAACCCGAATTGAAATATTTATAACGGGATATATTTCGTTTTAATGTTTCGATAAACTGGTTATGTATAAAGATGCATTAAATCAGAGAAGTATCCTTTATATACATTTATATATATATAATATATACATATACATACTTTTATTTTTATTTATGTACTTTTCATACTTCGTATATAGATTTGTGTGTAGCATCAAAATTTACCTAAATAATACATATAAATAGTTATGAGTGTGTGCTTCTGTGCGTTTAGATGTATATATATGGTGTGTATATGCAGGGATGTAACAAAACCAATAATCGCCCCTTTCACACGGGATGTCAAAGAAGCAGCTTCTTTTTCGTCTCTTTCCCCGTTTACATATGAAACCGGTTGCCAAAATGTTTTTCGGTGAAGCAGCTCTAACACAAATAGAAGTGAAATAAAAAATTTAATTACATATTTTATTTTAATTTAAATTTGAAATTTAATTTTAAAAATTAATTTTTTTTTTTCATTCATTTTTGAGATGTACATTTTAGTTAAAATTTTATTTTCGAGAGAGTAGATTAAAACAATACAAAAACATTTTGGTTTAAATATAAAATAAGGTTTTAAATTAGCAATGAATCATCTATTACGACTTATTTTAAAGTGTGAACCAGTGCTTCTTTTAAATCCCGGGTGGAACGGATGAATAAATTTGATATGTTAATTGTTGTTGGTTCTGGATGTAGACTTATGTATACATGTGTGGATGGTATGTATATTTTTGTGGTTTATTATATATTTCCTTGTGAAGCGTGTTTTTTTAATCTTCATCTTCGTCTCTTTCCCTGTTTGCCTATGAGATTGGATTTGATAGCGACTCCTTTTTGAACCAAATTTTTTATTGGTGTAGCGGCGCTGGCGAAAATGAGATGGGGGATTCAAGGTCATTTTTTTTTTATATGTAGGTTTTGATTTGAATTTTGTTTTCGGAGAGCATAATAAAACCATGATGAAAAATCATAGAGAGGTGAAATATTCCCAAGTTTCATTTTCGTCGTTTTGTGCGCGTTGCGTCACTTATTATTTTTTTTCTTATGTTCGAATATTTAAGATACTATGACACATATAACATTATATATAGTTACATATAAATATTAAAATATATTAAATAAAATTCAGCTCACAAATTCTTGTTAATGATATTATAGCTTTGTTCCTCGATTTACAATTTTCAAAAATATTCGTGATCTTAAGATTTCATTTATTTAAATAGATTATGTACTTTAAATTACAAATTAAAATTTATCTCGATTTTATTTTATTTGTTATTTTATGATTTCCGCAGTGATTAAAGTTCAAATTTTTAATGATTTTAACTAAATTTTTATTTTCTGTCATTTTGCGTGTTAAAATCATGTTTTAGTACCTTGTTTTTATGTTTCTTATGGCGTTTTCTTTTAACAAAAAACTGGCAAAAAAATTTGTTTTTGATGTAAATCACATTTTAGCGGAAAAAATAGCAAAAAAAAAATTTTTTTGATGTACATCAAAAAATGGAAATATAGATTTTTACTTCCATTTTAACTACCACGTACACATATTTATATATGTACATATAATACGTCAACCGTAAATATTGTCAAATACGTCAAACGCGTCATTTGAAATTTTTTCAAAATGGTTTGTTATTGTTTTCGGTATCCCTTTAGGGTTTGGACACGGGTAGACACACTACGCCACACATCAATTTTTTTTTCATTTTCTTTTTAACTATCCGAAATTTGATTTACATCAAAAACGTAAAAGAATCCGCTATTAATAACTTTAACCGTGAAGCGTAAGTCATAAGTTTGAATATATTGAATACAATTAAGTAGTCAATAATAAGCATACAGTTTGTTTTCAGGTTTAATAAATAATACGAGTATATGTTTACTGACTATTTTAACGGCCAGTTTGCCAAATGCTAATGACTTTAGAGAAATTATTAATGATTTAATATTAATTATTAATATACATAATTCAATTTATTATTAATATAATTCAAATAACTATGGGTTCAGAAAATTATATTGTAAGTTATGGAGTTGTAGAGGATTAAATTAATAAATATTTATATTATTTAGGAAACCGGTAGATTAATTAAGAATGAATTTCAGAAATCTTTAGATGTTATGAAGAAATATTTCTTTGAAATATTAATTGCTGGTCGTGTAGATTAGAATTGTGCTGTCATTATGTTAATAACTATTGGCTTTACCTAGGTATTTGTAACCGAACTGTACCAATTAATCAATTTTGTTTAGGTAGCTGATAAGTATTAATGTAGAATTATATTACAGAAAATTTCCAGATGCACGTGAAATATTATTTTTTCTCAGGTTTTGATTTAGTGAGGCAATTGTTGACGATCAAAGTAATACCATCGTTATCCATTAAACCTATTAAGCCTTTATCCTTCCTCTAGTAGATTAGAAGTAGATTAGAATTGTGTTGTGCCGTACGATCGCTAGGTGTCTGCAACCGGATCGTTCTGTCCCAAAAAAAAAAAAAAAAAAACCTTTCCTATCCTTCCTATTGTTATGTGTAAACAGGCTGTAGGAATAGGCCCGGCGTTATCCGGGACTCTTGGCTAGCACTTGGTTCTACAGTCCAATCAATCAATCAATTTTATAATAATAAAAAAGTTCATAAATGAAAATATTTAATTTTAATTTCGAGATGTTTCTATAAAATTAATTAATTGATCATACATTTAGGTATTTAAAATGCATAATTATACATTTTTTTAAATTCAAATAGTTAGATTTTTCTTATGTAAAATACTAAACTCATAACTATGCCACAACTTCCCTTAAGTTGTAGTAGGAAGTAAATATTTGTAGGAAATTGTAGGAAGTAAATATTTCAATATCAAACATATGTATATGGTGAATTATTTTCTGCTATAAAAATTTTGTGGAATAAAACTTTCCCAATCAATTTTGTTTCTAAAATATTTACACCGAACTAATCCCAACAGTAGGCCAGAAAAATATAAACTAGACAATAATGATATGAAAATATTTTTCCCAATTCCCCACTCCCAGTGAAAGCGAGAATAGTCCCACAGGAGGAAATTATTTGAATAGAAATTACATATAAATTCTTTCCCGAATTCCGTATTCCCGGGGAAGTATACCGTCATATACACCAATAATTATAAATAGTTTAGCACTGGCTGATATAATATCTGTTTGATTTTTGTTTTTTATTTTTTTTAATTTATTAATTTTTTTGCTCTAAATAATTGGTGTTACGTATTTGATTGTGTATAACACAATCAAGTTCGTACCACCGGTGGTACACACCGCCCGATGAGGCAGTCTAATGCGTGCCACCGGTGGTACGTGCCGACGGGAACGTGCGTTAAACGTTTTTTTCATTCCTTTATAATGTAAAGTCTTATTGCCATTTTCGATCTGCATTTATAAGGTCTTCTTTTAATTTAACTAAATATTGTTCATTCAGTCCATCCAATGAAATAGGTGGTTCTAATTCGGCACTACTTCCTGGTGTATTTAAGTTTCCATTATGACACGAAAATATTTTATTATTTTTATCTGCGGCTTTTCTTAAAGTTTTTAATCGGTTAAATCTTACTTAATGTTGCTTGCTATTCATTTGCATATGATCAGGGGCAAATATTTTAATTTCTTTTGTAAACATGCTTTAAAAATTTATTAAATAAATATTTAATTATTTTAAAGAATTTAATTAATCAAAATAAATGAACTAACTCTCTCAATTTCAATTAAGATTCATTTTAATTAGATGACCTTATTTTATTTAATAATCAATAAAAAGTAGTTTTGTTTTTTGAATTTTTAACAATATTTATTAAGAATTCCATTTAATTCTAAAGATCGATATCGGAAATATTACGTCCTCAGTTTTTATTTTAGTTTTATTAGAACTATAGTTTTCATGTACAATTAATTTAAGTGATAAAGTACACAAAAATGTGAAAAACATGAATAATCGTGAAAGAAATGCTAATTTATTTATTAACAAATCTATATATGTAGTTGTGTTAAAAGAACAGACAATTCCGCAAAGTAACTATCTATCTCAAAGTATTTTTATATTAACTAATTAGTAATACTGTGAGTGTAAAAATTTGCAAGATAATCCCTTGACCTTTACTACTCCTACGACCTAAATAACTGAAAATATCGATTATTTATTTATATTCATCGCTGTAATGAAGAATACTAAAGGCAGTTCCACCAAAATATCAACGGTCTCACGCTATTTTTATATTAGCCAAGGAACCCAATAGCAAAAAATAAATAAGCAAAGAACCTCAAACCTAGTTATAATACCAGTAACGAGGCTGACAATTCAAAACAAAAACACGAAAACAAAGAAACACATTCAACAAACATTTCCGTAACTTGCTTTAATATTTCTGATGATTTTATAAGAGAAATGTACAATGAAAATCGCGAAGCAACTAAACGTTCATGTTCTACGAAAAAATATTAAAAAAGATTTTGCCAATCAGCCCACAAACTCATTACGAATTGAACACAAAACTTTTAGTTACTTCTCGATTTTCATTGTATGTACATGCCGTGGGTTAGGTTAGGTTAGGTTAGAGTGGCTGCTATCGCACAGTAATGGCCCATTGTGATACCACAGGATCCAATCTCCCCTTACTTCCGCTGAAACCAACCAGAGCTACTGATGTAGCGTAAAATATCTCGCACCCCAAAGTCCACGAGTTCGGAAAGGCTGTCCTTGTTGTACACACCCAAGTACTTACGTTTTTTGTATGATAGTGCTGGACGACTTTAGAGAAACCGCCTCTAGTGACCTGAGTGCCGCTTGACTGTCCACATAAATCGCGATATCCCTAACAGATACCACGTTATGCTTCAACCATGTCACGGCTTCCCCTATCGCCACCACTTCAGCCTGGTACACGCTGCAGTAGTCATCGAGACGAACAGAAATATTAACATTAAGCTTCTCACAAAAGACTCCGGCTCCTACTTTGCCGTCTAGCTTAGAGTCGTCCGTGAAAAATTTCAGTGCCTCGTTTTCCAGTATTGATCTATTCCTCCAGGATTCCATAGAAGGACAGATGATCCGGAAACCTATATCGAAGCACAACGTTGGTTTAATATAATCTAGATTCACCAGTTCCTCCCCTAGTGATCTAACTATCGTCGAGTGTCCTGTCTGAAGACACTTCCACTGAGAGACAGCCGAGAGCCTTGTAGCCAAATTGGCTGCCATCTGCTTACCAAAAAATTCGATTGGAATAAGATGGAACATAACCTCTAAAGCGCGTGTAGGTGTTGTCCTAAGCGCCCCACTTATAAGCATACAGGCCGTTCTTTGCTCCTTCTCCAACATCCTTATGTAGGTTACCTTTTCCAGAGCTGGCCACCACACGCCCACCCCGTACATCAGCACAGGCCTTACCACTGCGGTATAGAGCCAGTGTACCAGCTCTGGTTTCAAACCCCATTTCTTCCTTATGGCGTTTCTACACGAGTAAATGGCTACATTAGCCTTATTTACCCTTTCTACAATGTTAGGCTTCCAGCTGAGCTTACCGTCCAAGATTATGCCCAAAAATCTCGCTCTGTCAGCAAAAGCCAGTCTAATGCCGTTCACGGTAGGAGGGCTAACTACCGGAATTTTATATTTCTTAGTAAATAGTACCAGCTCTGTCTTGGAGGGGTTGATCCTTAATCCACATTTGCTGGCCCATTTCGTAACGATCAGGAGTGCATTCTGCATAACATTTTAAATCGTATCCAGATATTTGCCTGAGACAGCTATTGCTACATCATCTGCATACGCTACAACCCCTATCCCCTCTTTCTCCAGTTCCAACAGCAATCCATTCACCACTGCACTCCAGAGAAAGGGGGACATTACTCCTTTCTGCGGAGTTCCTCTAACCACCCGCCTTCTAATGGTGGACTCCCCCAATTACTTATATGATAATCCACCTTCAAAAATGACAATCCTTCCATGATCGCCTCCGTTTTTACATTATTAAATTAACCCTCAATGTCGAGAAATGCTACCATACAATACTCTTGCGAGTAAATTCACATCTCAATCATGCGTACTAGATCGTGCAGAGCTGTTTCCACCAACTTTCCCTTACAGTACGCATGCTGCGACATTGCCCAATTCTTTGGCTAAACTTTTGTTCGAATAAATACGTCTATCAATCTTTCCAAGGTTTTCAACAGAAAGGATGATATAGTTATAGGCCTTAGGTCCTTTGGATTAGCCTGTGAGCTTTTTCCTGATTTCGGGATAAAAACCACTCTGACCTCCGTCCATTTCCTGGGAATATAGACCAATTGCAGACATCTCCTGAAGATAACCTCCAGCCAGGGGAGGATAACTGCAGAGTTCCTTGGGATCTCTGCTGTACATGCTGTAAGGGTATTCAGTAAGGGTATATTGCCGAAGGGTATTAAAAACCAAGGGATTTTCCTAAATCAGTGCTTAAACTTTTAGTTTACACTTCGATATTGTTGCAGGATTAATATAAAAATTTTTAGTTTAAAATCGTGTTTCACGTAAATGAAGCGATTTTCAAAATATTTGTAAAACACGAAAAACTCGTTTGGAAGTTGCTATTTCCGGTCGACCGTTTGTGGTCAAAGTTTACTGGGAAAGCTTAAGTATGAAGTTTTATTCCTATCAGTAAATTACCCTGGACTGTAGAAAAGCTACAGGGAATTAATCTGCACGGCACCACACACTGGCTCGCAGACAGCCAGAGATTTCTAAAAAACATTTTTTTTTTACTTTGGCGATATAATGCGAAATCGATATTTTTATCGATATTTTATTATCTATACTTTATTTTTCTACGTAAAACAAACAAACATATTATTTGAACCAAAAGCGTTTTGTTTCATAATGGCAACTGGCGAAAACTTTTAGTTTATTTTAAAAATGTAAGTCTCCATATGGTATCAAAATTCAGTTAGTACGGCATGATAAAAGTCGCCATTGAATGTAATCGCGGCTCCTTCATCATATTCAAAGAAAAGTGATGTTATATGCCTTTGGACCATATTCCCCACAAAACATTCACCTGGTTTGTTTATATTTTGTTCTCAAATGTCACGTGTAGATTTTATGTGCCCCAAATAGTGCATTTACCCTTGTTCGCAGAACCGCCGTGGAAAAAATGTGCTTCTTCCACCAGATGATTTTTTGGTAAAAACTTACTCACTACTTTGAAAATAAATTTTCATATTTCCCAGTGTTGTTCAAGCGTACAACGACTCATTTCGTTTACCAAGGAGATAAATGTAAATACCGTTTTTTACATGTAAAATGTCCAACACTGCGAGTGCTAACAGAAGCTCTGTTGTAAATTAAGTCTAAAGCGAATGCGGGAGCGTAATTTGACAATATTTCGATATTTTTCTTTCGTAATATTTCCACATTGATGACACTATAGACATCTGATAGGCATTATTGCCTACTAACAATATTTCAATTGAAAAAAACGATGTGGATACGGGGTTGTAATTTGACAAGGTTTCGACCAAATTCTTTTTTCAATTGTTCAATTTATTGTCAATTTATTGAAAGGCCTGGCGCTCTTAGTAATTCTGATTAAGTATTGATGCCACTACGGCCATTTAATAGGGCATAATGCCAGGTAAATGAAAAAAATTCGGTAGTTCAATTCTTTGCAAATTCATTGAATGGTGCTGCGGCCTAGGTAGCCTAAATCCGCATTGACGTATAGTGGCGTCAAAAAACCTGAAGTCAACTAAAATTAAGAATGCCTGCGACAATCATGACATTAGTCGAAATAAAAATTAAACAAACAGGTGGTATCATTCAGAAAAATTAAATTTAAAATTGCCATACTTATTAAATAATAATTGAGAATTTCGAAGATCGCTGGGACATGGCATTTCGACAGTTTATTATACTTAGTGCATAGAGCTACTGTAACCTTTTGAATGGCCTCATAACATTAAACGAAATATAAATTACTCAAACAGGTGAAGTCGGTCTGCCGTACAATTTAAATAAAAATTGAGAGGTGGGTAAATCACTGGGCATGGCATTTATTTTTTTTTCTCCAAGCTTCTAGGTATTTATTCTAAAATCTCATATTATCAACTATTTTTATTAAAAGTATCAGAGTTGAAATAGGTACCTGGACTTTACCAGAGGACAATATAAACTAATTTTCCAAAAGTCCTCTTAGTTCCTGCCAATAAATTATTTATTAACATCGTGCATGCCGTTTTCAAAGCCCGTGGTATAAACATTGTCCTGCTATATATGTATACAATCTAACTATCAGGTTGTGCGATCTATTTATCGTGCAGGTTGAAATCTCACGTAGGTGTGAATAAAATTTGGCGGAGTAAGGCCCACAGAAAGCAAACCTTTCTAAGAGCTTTTTAATTTTTTATGAGTATTTTAAAAAGTATACCATCTCCGAAAAATTAATTAAGAACAAAATGTTTCTGAATTTAGTTTGCAGCAATTTTGTTTTTTCAATATATTTACCAAAATTTAAGCAGAAATGACAAATTTTAATAAAAAAAATAATTATTAGAGCTTTTTCGATTTTGAAAAATTTATTGTAAAAAAAAAAATCCAACAAAATTCGTTAAAAATGGATTTTTATAAAATTTAATCGGAAATTATTATTTTAAATTATCAAAAAATTCTGTACTTAAAAAAAAACGGTTTAATATTTATATAAAAAAATCGAATCAAGATTTTACAAAGCTGTAAACTTGTACGATTATTCAAAGATTTTGGGATACACAGATTTGTGCAAAATGTTTTATTTTTAATTACTCAAAATTCATATGTAACTACTTCATATCAAAATTCATATGTTCAGCGAATAATTACGGTGACGAATAATTATTCATTTCTTGAATAATGTGAATGCCTTACATTCATAAGCTTACATGCATAAGTTTGCATCCTCACTGTAAAGATTTTCGGCCGGTATATATTACTAGAAAAGCGAAAGTGCCATTTAAATTTTGCTCTGACTTATTTAGAACCAGTAACACTTGCAGCACAGAAATTATGGAAAATCTGCAAATGCACGATTGCGAATTTGGTGAAATGATCGCCTTCAATGGCAAAGATTAAAAAGTCGCAGCTGTTTATTTCTTCCGAGTTTGAAAGGCAAATTTCGAAGTTTGAAATAAAAAACTGTCATCAATTATAAACGAGCTGTACCAGGAAAAATTGAAGTGTAACTTTATTGCAGCTGCTATTCCTAACAAAAGGTTTAATCTATCGAAATTATCAAAATAATTTTTAATACACAAACTTGCAGTTAGTGTATCGATGATGCTACTCAAGTTCAATATGATAAACATATAATAAAAGTGTTAATGGTACCACTACTAATCGACCGAAACTTGCTAATTACATTTAAGGAATAATGATTCACTTAAGTCAGGTAATTTATAATTTTAGACAAACGCCTAATAAAGTCCAGATTAAATCTTTGACGCTCATATCACAAAAAAGCTACTGGTTTATACCGACAGATATGCAAACCACGTGAGCCGCTGATTCTACCATAGTATACGATAAATTACCGAACGATATGCGCAAAATAATTTTTGAACCATCTCAACAAAATGTGCGCAAACTATTGTGTTCCAAATAATGCAGAAATAATCTTTTTCGATCGATTCGTTAGACAGATCGGGAAAAAAACTATTTAGTTGTCTACAGGAAAATTAACTGATAATGGGGTAGATACTCGATCGGCTAGCAATCAAGCAATTTGCTAGCCGAAATCCTGGCTAGTCAATCAATTTTACCAAGAAAATTTGAATTTCATATTACATTGTTTATAAAATTTTTGTTTTTTTCTTGCGACTGCACAGTAAAACAACACAAAAATTTGCTGTTCATTTTTTGAAGCAGCAAAATTTACTGTGCAATCGCAAAAAAAAACAATTTTTTTTTTGAAAAACATAATTTTAAATTTAAATTTCCTTGGTAAAATTGATTGAGTAGCCAGGATTTTGGCTAGCAAATTGCTTGCTTGCTAGCCGATCGAGTATCTACCCCAATCTCGAGTAATGTACTCATTCTAAAAACATTAGATATTGATCCGGACTAGTGAAAGTATCAAGATGTTTGACAATTCTAAAGGACATTTACATAACAAATATTGTACTCTCTCTCTCTCTGGCACTATCAAGGGATTTGGCCGCCTCAAATGAGGTTTCATAACCATATTTTCATTTCGGATAATGAGTGATTAATTCATTGATCCTAAACCTTCTTCGAAAACCATTGATCCTAATTTCCTTCGAAATTATTATATTTTCGAAATGAAGTAGTGCATAATATGGAGTTACAATTTGTAAATGACAGCATTTCGAATAAATATTTTAGAAATGTTTTGAATTAGGGTTCCAAATATCCGAATTTTCCGTAACCGAGAATATTAGATATTAGGAGATATCCAACGGATACCGAATAACATCCAACGGATACCGAATAAAAAATAAGCAAAATTTTAAATAATATAAAAAAATGTTCCAGAGTATCACATTCACAATCCATTTCAATAATGCATGATCCATTTCAGTAATTTAATAAACTTAAATTACGCTATTTAATTACATATATGTAAAATAATTAGAGGAGCGCGGTAGACGCAGATTGTAATTTTAGTGTAGAAGCCTCCTCCAATTGATAATGATCCTACCGATTACTCCACACTACTTTTACTTGTTTGATGATGCTAAAATCTTATTTTAAATTCATTGTATAATATTCGAATTATCACATCGAATTCAAGAATTTAATTCTTGGCCCTAGGTTGGATAAACTAATGTCCCAATATTTTTATTGGTCGATTTTCTTCCTGAATTTTAAAAGGCACCACTTCTTGATTCTCCAGTGGAATGGTGTTTAGTAATGTTTGGCAATTTGTGGCCCACTTCCTAAGATAAAAACACCCGGATTTATTGAAATAGCGGATAGTATTGTAGTTCCCGTCGCATTAAGTCTCGAAATTCATCGACTTATTTAATCAGCGTTTTGGTTGCTAGGTAGAAAGTGGAGGCCGTTCCATATGTCACGGTTACGAGACGATAATGTTCAATCGGTGCTGCCGTCACACGATTCATTCCCCCGACACACAATTCTTTGGTAGTGTTTGGTCATATGGGTGCATGACAATCTGACAGTACATTTTTTCAATGTCTGCCGTATAAACTATTGGATGTTTGTGAAATCTGAGGAAAATAGCATGTAGAGAATCTTGTACGGTGGGTCCTACCAACAAATTTCCACTCAATGAAATTTTGTTGGACGTCTTTGCGGAAGCATCAAATACCACGCGCATCTTGGTAGTGGTACTTGATTGTTTTATTATGGCATGGTGTGGTAGGTAAAAAAGAAACCCTCGAATCTATGGCAAGCTTGTATTCTCGCATGAAAGCAATATATTCTTCTCGTAGCTTTGTATCCCGCTGTAATCGATCCTCCATTGCAAACAATCGCCATGGCACTTAAACTGTTATCTTGAGTGATACGTATTCACAAACTTCAGGTAGGGTAAACCAACTACGATGGCTGATTTTCAAATATGTTTCTTATTGTTTGGTACCACCAAATAATTTAAAATATGCTTTTCCTGAATAATGAACTAACCATTCAAATTGAAAATTCAAACGAAGCATTTATGTTTACATATAAAAAAACTTCTAAAAAGTATAAAAAATACACTGATTGGTATGAAAAATAATAAAAAGCTTTACCTCTATAGAAAAGTCATAAAAAAATGGCGGTATCTTACGGCTCTTATATTTAGGAGGCTCCGGTGATAGTCAGTAATTTCATATCGATTGCTGATATTGTAAATTAAATTTCTATTTTAAAAAAAGCCTTGTTTAATAAAATTGTGTTACGCAACAGCACAAACCATTCTGGGTTACCATTTAAATCACATTTTTCAGTTTACTATTTAACTACTTCAGTTGTTTTTTAGTTTGCTGAAATTAAAAATTTAATTCCAGATTGCTAAAAATGTTTCCTAATTATAAAACTGCTTAGAACTTTTATACATGCAACTACATTTGCACAACCATTTATAATTAAAACAAAAACCATTAAAAACAAAGGATTTTATGTAATAGAAAAATTACTTTAAACCAAAAAAAACAAATTTAATTGAATTTTATTCAAGCTGTAATAATATTTAATTACGTTTTTAAGAAAATTACTAAGGGTTAGTTGTATACACCCACGTAATAAAAAATACTCTTTCACACACAGACATAGCGATAAGGTAAAACTAATTTTTCATTTCCCGATTGCAATTTCTTAAAATTACAAATGGAACAAAAACAAAACGAAACAATTTCTTGAAAAAGAACTTGAAATTGTTTGATACAGCACACGAACAAAATGTACTGTAATATCCTATATTACATTTCTTAGTGGATTCGTCCTATTTTCCGTAACCAGAAAAAAAATACTAGAACGATTTTAATTTCATTCCGGAAGGTAAAAAAAATTATCTGACTATTTTTCCTTTTCCTGGTATTGCTTCCTATCTTGTTATAACGTAAATTTTTTTCTTTTATATATAATGTTTAAAGCAATATTATCATATAGAAACAAATGAAAATCTAGCAGAGTTCACATCGTAAAATGTAGATTCAATTCGATTCTCGAAGATTCAGTCGATCTTACTGGTTATTTAACAATGTTTGTAAAATGATATAAAAATTGTCAAAGGACTTGATGACGAACGGTATACGAGTAAATTTTATATTTTCATGTCTATATGGTCTAACCATTTCAACAGTAAGCTGATTTTATATTTTTAAACTGTTTTTCAGTTTCAGAGCTCTAATTCAGTGCTACTAGATGAGGCATCCAGGCATATCAGAAAGGTAGTTTTTTTTTCATTTTTGTCCATTGTGTGTGTAAACATTAGTAGTTATTTGTTTTTATATCTTTGCTCTTTCAATTGTGGTTTTCATTGTTACAAGAAATTTTACTTTAAATAGACCTACGTCGTGTAGAATGCACACGAACAATAACAACAAATCAGATGGCAACATATTTGACGAAAATTTCTTATCGAATAACATACATCAATGCAGTCACGGCAAATTTTTTATCAAAATTATCCGTTTTTTAATTCGCGGGAACATTTTGCTAAACTTACCTAAAAATCGAAAAAGGATTATTCGCCGGAAGCATTTCTTAAATCCTAAAAATCTTTGTAGATGTGCGTGAGTATGATATATTTTTTCGGATAAAACGATAAATCCAATAATTTAACCATCTATAGAAAGTTATTAAAGCCAAGCTAATTTTAAAAATTTGAAACTCGGAAAAAGTTTATTAAATCCATCAATAGAAGATATTTTGGACGTATAGCTACTGTTGTGCACTCCGACTGAGGGTCTTGTTTGTATTCATTTCCAACAACGAACGTAATCAGGTGATGAAAAATTCCTTTTATGTGTTGTGTTGTTTAGTCTGAAAAATTAAACTTAACTATCCGAGAGAGAGTTTATTAAACCAAAACATTATATTTTTGTTAATAAAATATTACAACCTTATCATGTGCCCTAACAAATATAAATTTAATTAAAATTCCGTTTCAAAATCCTGTCAGCATAGTGACATGCACGAATCCTATAGTTGAAACAAAAATATTCCCCATTTTTTTTTATTATATCACCCATTTCTCCTTATCATAAAATGCTAATGATAATAAATTACCTCTTGTATATGATTTGTGAATATTTTTCTATTTTATTATTCGCTTCTTAGAAGCAAGATTAATTAAATAATTCAAAATATCGTTGCTGGTGTTCTGTGTGAGTCCTGATGAATAAAAGTTAATTAAATATTTATGTGAGCTGAATATTTTAATTGAATATCGCGGAAAGTTTAATGGAATTTTTTTGTATTTACAAAATAGAACAAAACAGAAGTTTGCACAAATTACAATTTCAGGAAGCTTTCAACTCAGTGCGAACATATATAAATATGCAGTCACACAGACACACATATATCCTGTATATACATACATCCAGAGAATTATAATTATGATTAATGTATCATCAAAATCTGAAAGGAACAAAACGAAAATTAAATCATAAAAACTGAATTAATGAAATATAAAATGAAAGTGATACTGTATAGCCCATTTGCCAGTGTGTAAGGAATGGATCAGGCAGAAACAAGTTATATGAAAAAAAAAATCAAATACAAAAAGGATCCTACATTGTGAAGAGAAGATTTAATATGTGTTTTAATATAGTTTGTCTTAGGTAACCTTTTTTATGCCATCAGTGATCCGTGCCCGACACAGTGGATAAAATTAGTGTTTTGATATCTTTTTGATTTTATTAAAAATTATATTATTGGTATATCAGAAACCTTTTCATCTGGAAAAGTAAAAACAAGAATTTAACGAATTTTGTATAAGGTAACAATATCGTATGTAGTATAATGTATAGGATGGATCCTGCAGCATATATAGAGTTAATCGTGCGTACATTTTTGAAGAATATTTTCATGAGATTGTTTGATAAAATTTTTAACGAAAAAATTTAGTTTTGAAACTAATTAAGGTATATTTAAAGGGTTAGTCAATGACGAAACCAATGTAATGTAACATTTAATTAAAATTATGTATGATTAGTAACAAATAATATGCCTGCAGAATATGATTTATGTTAGGCTTATTTTACAGAAATTAGAAGCATTGTTAAAGTGGTGTTAAACCTTTTTATCAACAGAAACAATTAACATACAACAAACGGAGCTAGACAAACAAAAATATTAATTGGTTGGATTGAAAAATCGAGGACTTGCCTAGATTCCCGTTTAACACTGAATCCGTTTCTATGCAGTCTTATTCAGTTGATGGAAATCAATAACCTAAAAAAAAAATCTGGAGATTTAACTAAATTTTTCCTTCCTAACAATATAAACATTTTATAATTTATTTTTTTTCAAACAACTGAAACTTAGCCGAACAAATGGCAAAGTGGTTAAATCTTTGGCGTTTGGATAGGGAAGTACAAGGTTCGAATCCCGATAGAGCAGGATGCAAAAAGAAATGTTCATTAAAACATTACGACCTGTGATTAAAAAGAATACAACAACGACCTTCTATCGGCGTGCAAAACTCATAGGCCTCAATGGATGGAATAGATGATGGCATAGATGATGACAAGTCGAAGGGAATTTTTTCCCCAAAATTTCGTTTCCTATACAAGGAGCCTTTCCAACGAAAAAAAGAGTTGATGAGTAGAATCAAAACCGACTCTTTTCCATTTTTTCTCATTTTCAACTAATGATAGAAATTTTTTCGTTTATCTAAACTCTCAATTTCTAGACTACTTTGACGCTTCATACTATCATATTTCCGTTTCAAACTAACAATTAAATGTAGTAGTTGCAACAAAACCACATCTTTTCCAATTAAAGTGTTGCATCAAAACAGATTATTTCCAATATAAACCGTTTTTTGCAACAAACTGCTACAATTCCTATATCAAAGTGCTAACAAAAAAATAATCGTATTAAACAAAACATTTCCAATTTCAAATTTTGACGTTTATTTTGGAAGGAAATAGTCCAGAAATAAATTTTATTGCGATTGGTTGGGTTTTTCAGTAAGTATTTTATAAATTTTAGTTATTTAATTAAATTTACAATATTTATTATAAAAATATTTTATTCTAGTTGAAAATTAACAAATGTGTTTTCATGGAAATAAATAAGGTGGTAGAAAATTTGGATCAACCGCGCAAAAAGCCGCGAAGAGTAAACGAAGGGAAATATTCAAAAGCTAAGTGAGCAAGGTAAAAACAAATAATGTTTAATTTTTCAAGATAATATCAATAATTATTTGATTATTTATTAGATATAAATCAAAAGGCCTTCCTAAAATGCCAACATGTGAGCACAAAAAAAAGAACTCGTATCGGTGCAATCAATTGATAGGCCACGATTGCTACTTATTTAACAAGCAATTCTATTTGTGTGATTCGAAGCCTTTACAAGATGCTTTCATTTTAGGTTATACTAAAATAAGTGTACCAGCTAGAACTGATCGTAGAATTGGTGGGCCACAAAAAAAATCGTTACAAAATACTTTGTAAAAAACAGAAAAGGTAAATTAATTCGAGTTTGTCTACTGGCATTCAAAGACATTTTGAAGACTGGACTACCACGTATCAATGGAATTTGTAAACGGTTTTTTGAATCTGGTACAATACCAAAGGAAAATCGTGGGGGCAATAGAAAAGCTGCAACGTACGAACCTAGAAAGGACGCCGTAAAATTGTTTATTAAAAGCTTCTACGTTCTGGAAATTCATTATTGTCGATCAAAAACATCTGCCAGACAATACTTTCCTGGCGATTTATCTATTCAACGAACGTGGAAAATGTTTAACAAAACTCACGTAGACATACCAGTTACAAAATGGTATTTTCAAAATATATTTTGAACTAATTTCAACGTAAGTTTTAAAACACCATCCACTGACCAATGCTCAAAATGCCTAATGTATAAAGAAAAAATTAAAAACAGTCAAAACGCAGGCGAGAAATCGAATTTAATGACTGAAAAACCAATTCACAGCTTACGAGCAAAGGCATTTTATTCTTTAGCTAAAGAACAATCTGACAAAATGATTACATTTTCGTTTGATTGCTAAAAAAATATGCCGTTGCCAAAGGTGCCCGATCAATAAACTTTTACAATTTAGCTATTGTACAAGGATCCTCAAACACCACCTTATCGAAGGAAAATATTTTCCTATATGTATGGACTGAAGAACAACGACCAAAAGGATGTAATGAGATATCATCTGCTGTGTTTAATCGCCTCACGAGCGCGAGCTTTTCTTTAGATATAAATATGATTGGATTAATTTGTGATGGATGCGGGGCTCAAAGTAAGAATAGCGCGATGGTAGCAAACTCTTTCTTACTGGCTGAAAAATAACGCACCTCCAAACATTAAAGAGGTTCAGATAATAAACTCTGTCCCGGACCATTCATATATATCACCGGATCGTGTATTTGCATTGCTCGAAAAGCGCACCAAATCATTGAACACTATTATTGGACCGGACGATTATAAAAATATATATTTCGATTATGGTACGGTAATTACATTATAGGAAGCCAATTTTGTCCAGTATACGACTGGAAATCTCAGTCAGCATCATGTTATAAAACGACTGGTAAATGGCATTTTGAGATTAATAAATCGAAACGATTTATTATAAGGCGATCACAGCGAGGACTGTGTGTACGTGGTGAGGTGGCTTACCGGTCAGATTTATGTGTAGCACGTTCGGTGTTAAAAAGGAGCTGTTCTGTTCCAGAAAATTTTCCTGATCAGGTCACTTTGGGAAGAACTATTAACTCAGCCAAATTAAAAAATATCAATAGTTTGTTAACGAAACATTTTGGTGATATTTGGACGTCCCTTGAAATGTTGTCGTTTTATAAAAATTTGCTTCTTAATTCAACCATCATACTAGCTCAAGCCTTGCTGATGTATGTGATAACGATGAATATGATACGTTTTTCGAAGATGACGATTTAAGAATCTGATTCGTAACGGACTGTGTTAGTAATTTTAAGACTGGGGTTGATTGTTTCATTTTAAACAACCAACAAATGAATTTTTATTTATTATATTTAGTTTGAAATGAATTACTTGTGATGTATTTTTTTTAAATTAATAAAGGAAGTAGAACTTCTTACTCGACCATTTAATTAAAAAATTTTATTACCAAAATTGTAACAAGACGAAATATTTCCACGAGATAGTGCTTCAAAATCAGATATTTCCTACAAGTTGCTTCAAAACGCAATACATGCTAAATTAAATATCAGGTTCGTTACATAATTATATTTTAACTCTTGTTTAATATATATTTAAAATCATAATAAGTTTTAAAAAAACAACAATTAAAAACGAATTTAATTTTGAATTATAGATGGGAGATCTGCAAGAATCGCAACAATCAGTTTCGAACATAATGAAAAAATTGATTTGAAAAAATCAGTCATCTCATCAGGGCGCGGCGACTGACGTTGATATTTTTACATAGGAATATTGTCTATATATAGAAGAATACCATGTAGTTGCACTACTAGCGAATTAGTGCATAGCGTACGAAATTCGATTCTTTCATATTCTCCATCTATACTTCATTTTTTACCAATTAACTGTTCGTTGTGTACGAATTACTTTTATATTTGTATATGTACGGAACAATCACAACAAAACCTTTACAATAAAACAACAACAACGTAAAAAATAAAAAATTAAAAACGCTAAATTAAATAAAAAATTAGCAAAAAGTGTTTTTTGTTTCGTGTAAAATTTTCATAAATGGAAAAGAGTCGGTTTTGATTCTAAATTGAGTAATGAAAAAAAAAATTAACATTTATTAAATTTCGGAATACCAACATGGTGAACACCCTTGTTTGTTGAAAATAAAATCTTTAAATTTTTTGTCGTTTTTATATTATAAATGTTAAACTTTTGAACATCACATCAAAAATTAAAAAAGCTCCCATTGAAGCTGCTGTTCCTGTACACAGGTTTCCATCCAATCTCGTAACAGTTTTCAAATTAGTGAAAAAGGTTGAAGTATGAAGTTTTTTACCGAATAATCGATCCAAAAATTGTCATTTCCAGTCAAATTTAAAAAAACCAATTCATTTTGTTTAACATTTAATTTACGATCATTTTGTTATAATTGTTTTCTCGTAAATGCCGTAAACTTTTCAAAATATGTATTTGCCAAAACCGAAAATGCTTGTTTGGAGGGTCATAATCTAGAGCCATCTATATAAATAGAGCCTCACTATTCGAGCTTTTTTCACTAAACTTAAAATACGGGATATAATAAATGTTAATTTACTATAGGAATGTATGGAAAATGGCTGATTTTATTTTTAATTTTAAGTATATTTATACCATAAACTTTTATAACATTTTTGTACGGGTAAACGCAGAAAAATTTAAATATTTGTATAGTTAAAAGTACGTTTAAAGAAAATACTTAAAACTGTGTGAAAATCGGTTTTGAAAATGAATAAATAATAAGCTTTTATAAATGTTGTTGTTGTATTACGAGATGGTTTGAAATCAGAATATGTTTCGCTTCCCATTCTCTTTCTAAAACAACGATTGCAGTAGAAATAAAATGTTATAATTTTTTTACAGGATTTTTTTATTTTAACTATTTACAAGTCTACGTACACCTGCTGTTTCTAATATATTTCGTAAACTACATTCAATTTGAGTGCTATAAACCAGCACCGACCAAATTAGCCCGCCTGAATGAAACCTATACCTATTACAAAAAATCTCGATTTTATTACAGTTAGCGTTTTCGAGGAACAAGTAGTCGGTTTAGCTTCTAACTAAAACTACAGCGAACACATTGTAACCTTTGATGTAGCTGTGATATCTGAATGGTTCTTGAACCAGAATTTATTACAAATTAATTACATTGATTAATTAGTTCAAAATCAACACGGCTAAGGGTAAATTTCACCCCAAACGATTATTTATAACAAAAACATCTATTTTACCAGGTCCACTTTATCCATGTGTGTAATAAATTATCTTCGTGTCAGGTTACGCGCAATTGGCTCCAAACCGTTAACAGAAATTCGTATGTAAACGCGGTGCTGCATGCAAAAAGTTTGCACATCTGTTTTCAGCATTAAGTGTTGGAAAAATTGATACAATTGTACTTTTTTCGATACAATTTAGTTTCAAAAACAAGCTAGCACAATCGGACCAAATCTGGTACCATTTGATATTTTTGTGCAAGACATTATGTATTTAGGCCGGAATCACACTATAAAAGATCTTTGACAAAGGTGTTTTGTGAAACATTTTTATCAATTTTCTTTGATAGTGTAATACGCATGTTTTATAAAACTATCACTTTTATAAAATGTTTTTATCAAATTTAGCCTCATGCAGGTAAATTTGATAGATTTTGTTTTTGTTGACAATTGTTTATTAAAATGGCGATCAAATACATTTGGACGAGAAAAACCACAACAATATTAGCAGGTCTTTTACTCGGATCTGCAGCTTCTTTAATAAATTTTGATGGACACCTTTTAAATCTCGTCTCGACACCCAGGGTTTCACCAAGATTCTTTTTTCCTCTTGCTGTTTCTAGCGATATACGTAATATTAAAAATACTTAATGTTGATGCACGTGTTCGTTGTTGTTACATTTTTAATGAATTTTGAAGAAATTTCAGATAAAATCTTTTATATAGTTAATTTTCAAAAATTTTTTGATCAATATTGTTATTGTTTTAAGAAAAATTGATACAAATATTTTTGTATTGTAATACAAATAATTATAATGCAATTTTATTTGTGTAAATATTATTATAATTGCTTGAGTGAAGTTTAAATATAAATATATTCTGAATACATCGGTTATTTTAATAAAATTTACTGAATGACGATTAATATTCACTTCGTGCATGTAATTATCTGTTTTTATAATTTGCAGTGTATTAGTAAGGTGCAGTATATTCCGTGAACTATTGATCCATTTGAGTTAAACTATCAAATCAATGCATTTTGTATATAAATTAAAACTAGAAAACATATATCACTGTAACAATGGATGGATTCACTTCCTGCATGTAATAATTTCAAGCTAATTTTATTTGTGTAAATATTATTATTATTGCTTGAGTGAAATTTAAGTATATTATATATTCTGATTACATGTTAAACTTACTGAATAACTATAAATATTCACTTCATTCATGTAATAAACTATTTTTATAATTTGCAGTTTATTTGTATTTTGCAGTGTATTCCGCGAACTATTTATTTATTAGTGTTTATAGCTATCAAATAAAAGGATTTTGGATTAAATTAAAACTAGAAAAAGAATATGTTAGGCAGGGTTGTCTTTTACATTATTAAAATTAAAGCCATTATTATTATTCAAATTGTTTTGTTGGGCTACCAATTGTGAGGAGACTGCGAGCTGTTACATTTGTGACATATACGATTAGAATATTTGGTTCAAATATTATAACCGCTACATCAACTCCTTGCAGATCAGCCACAAAGTAAAGAAAATGGTTCTATATAGATCGTTTGATTGATTGGCGTGATAACGAAAGATATCAGTTATTTAAGACTTTTAATATTTTGGTAGTCATGTTTTGCTTGTAAATGGTACGCAGTATAGTGCGAATTCAATGCGAACATACATGGTGCATAAGATATTTGAATAGCATCGAACTGCGTGCCTATGATCGGTCGTTAAGTTAAATTAAGGACGAGTTTAAGTAAAAGTTTGTAGATCGCGAGTGATTTTTTCCCAGTTTGCTTGTCAAAGTTTCGATTGTGGCTAGTTGTTGAGTTTTCGAAGGATATCCGCCTGCTTGCGGTATCTCTCGGTATTGGTTTAATGTTTCGAAGCAGTCGATCGAAAAGCAAAGTTTGCGAAGAAAGCGCTAGTTTCGCTGATTGCTCTTTGTCGTTTATTTCACTGTTTCCCTGTACGAAGTTGTCATCTTACTGATTGAAATATCTTAGTTAATCGATGTCTTTGGTGATTGATTGGTAGAACCATTCATTTCATTTTCATTCGTGAAATATATTTTATAAACCCAGGTTTAAAAAAGTAAATTATATTATTAATAGTTAACATTTCTTTAGCGTACACTGATAGGTTCTGTAACTTATATATCAACCGTTTACAAGATCCGTAACATTTGCTGATTTGCAGTATTGATGCTATATTGGCGTCGTTGTAATCCGTCGAAAAGAAAGCCGGAAAATATGAGAATCTTTAATATTTTTTCAGTGTTTGCCGCGGATTTTATAGGAATTAATAATTTTCATTCTGGTTGAAATCGATTTATCTTTTAGTGAGATCAAATAAAATGTCGATATGTAATGTACTTTCATAAACTGAAACGATTATCATAACGCTGTGCGAGGCTAAATTCGGTTATGGTTAAAAATGTAAATTCTCTGTTTATCATAAACTTTATCGAAATGAATGCTTCATTCCAGATTTTACCATCCGATTCTTGAACAACTTAATCGGGGTTATTACATAGCTTCTAGTATAAAAGAGTTTTTTGATTGATTTTAGTATTTTAGTGATTTTGATTTTGTATAGTGCAAAGTAAACACAAGCGAAGGAAATTACCTCTCGACGCCCCATGATATATTAACAACAGCTAAACAAAGAAGGGTCTAATGAAATGGAGCCCAGTTAAAAGCCAAATAATTTTAGCAAATTCAAAAATCCGAAACACAAACCCTTATTCAGTGCTATGCCCCAACAGAAGACGCAGATGAAGCACCAAAGGATGATATTTATGAACACAATTGATTGCAGAACAAGAAACCATATATAGATCACGTAATAATTATCATGAAATTTCTCACGCTAGTACATGATGCCAAGAAAATAAGAGGTGAAGACATTTACTCATTAAAATTTAACGTCGACAGATTAAACGATGTCGACTCAAGAAGTACATTCTGAAAATCGGTCAAGCTCAGCTTCCAAACCAATGAAGGAACAGCTACTAACGCCATTCGGGTACCAAGAATACAGACTGAAACTCTGGATGAGTGATAAAACTTGGAAGAAAATTGAAGAACACCCGCATCTCAAGT
The DNA here is from genome assembly GCA_932526605.1 of Nephrotoma flavescens. Lineage (NCBI taxonomy): Eukaryota > Metazoa > Arthropoda > Insecta > Diptera > Tipulidae > Nephrotoma > Nephrotoma flavescens. Next base: position 221,915,565 of record OW052221.1, read on the forward strand.
TGCAAATGTGTCAACAAAATTAGTCGGAGCAGAAACATCCATACAAAGATTATTGCACGGTAAATCAAAAATAAGGAAAGGCGTGATAGTAGGCAATTTACTAAATACATTCTCAAAGTAGCATACCCGAAACATGCATCACTACATCAACGCGTATGACGTGTATTGCACCTCGAAATGCATCAGGTCAAATCTTAACAACAGTAGAAGCACAATTGAAGAGATGGAATTTGAAGGTAACAATATTTCAGATTTGAAATATTTAAAGGAAACATAACGAGAACTGTAGCAACTCTAACACCAGTAATAATAGAAGTATGGACTTCTGGTAGAATACCGCGAAAATGGAAGATACTCTAAAATGTGACCTGAGAGAATGAAAAAACTTGCAAGGTATACCCCTCCTCAATACAACCATAAGTTCTGGTGATTGCGCTATCGCACACTTAGGCCAATTTGGGCCCATTGTGATACCACTCATCCACATCATTAACCCATTCACCTATTCACCTTCTTACACAAGTACAGTAAACCACCTGCACTTTGCAAGCTCCATGTCAACCTGTGAATTCCGTACTCAGAGGGTCTTAGTTGTATTTATTAACATCACCGATCATAATCGATGGCGAAAATTCGATTTTCATCTAGCCGCTTATGGGATTCGAACCCAGTATCTTCTGGTCCAAGTGCCGAAGCTTTAACCACTGCACCACTTAACCATAACCATAATAGTATTAGGAATTGTCATCCAAGATAGAAACTTCATAGACAATCAAATCAAAAATAAAAAAGGGACAAGCTGGCTCCAAACTAGTGCGAAGTTGATCGTAGTAACGCAACACGTATCATATTGAGCAGTCTAATAAATGTGGAATTTATCACTGTACCTACGTGAATTTTGAACGTGTAGTAGCTTCAAAATAAATATAAATAAAAGCAAGACGATGAGGCTGAACACCTCAATATCCACACCGATTTATACCAACCGTAGAAGAAATAGAAGAGGTCAATGAATTTGTATACCTTATGGTTGTACTCTAGCGCAAAAAGATTAATCAGATGAACATTTAAAGAAACGAATCAATAAAAGTAGAACAACATTCAACACAAGCAATCATTGGCATCAAAATACGAAAGCACAAGTGGAGATGCATTAGTTACATACTGAGGAAGTACCAAAATGACACAACAAAAAGGTATCTGGAATGGATAGTCAGACGACTAGCTATAATATAGGAACGAACGATGAAGCGAAACAACTCGTTGGCAAGTCATGACTGCAAATCAGAGCAATAGCACCCAACAGTGTTAGATGGTCCAGCATATAGCAGACGCTATATGCTCCTAAATTTGAAATGAAAAAAAAAATATTGCTTCAAATATTCAGTCACCTTTCGATCTTATTTTGGCATTTATTAGATTTAACATTTAAATAATCTTAGGTTACTTTCACCATGCTCGGGTTTATCAAACATTTATCAAACATTTATTTGAAGCTAAATAAGATCTTGTATCCTGGTTTACGTTAGATCCCAGCTGGAATATGCTTCTACGAACGACATATTAAAAGTATTGAGAAAATTAAAACAAAACTGTATACACTCCTTGATGAACTACCGTACCACGTAAATAAATAGCCACAACAACCATTTCTAACTGGATATAACACTCGCAACTTGGCAACGCTATACCTAATTAAATTAAAATAAAGGTTCCCAATAGACGTAGAACCAACCATGGCGATAATGAACCAGTGAAGATGATGTGTAAGAGTTTCAAAAAAATTAACCATTCGTTTGATTTTTGGTTAAATAAAGATAATTGTAATTTTATTATTGTTTATCCAGAGCGAATCAACAGCAGATTTATTTAATTTTGTATTTGTATATTAATAATTTTTCAAGTCAAACTTGTAGGCTTATTTCAATATAAATAAATAAATTAAGCAAACCAGTCAACCATTGTATAATACTAGACCAGAGAAAACTTATTATTTCACCAATTTTGCCATTTCAAAGGATCTATGTCACATTTCTGGGCCCTTACCCACGTACCACTTCTTCATGATTTTGGACAATTTTTGAAGATATCCGATTTTGCAGCCTCTACGTTCTGCTTATGCCACTAAAGTTTATGAGTTTTTAGAAAAGAACCCGCTCGAAATGTTTCGAAGTACTATTCTCGGGCAATTGCCCGCAATTTAAATCTGTTCTGTGTGTACATCATGAATTTGCCGCAATGTACGTTAGTCAGTAAAACCCTTCACCACAGATCTATATTGGCGGCAGTCTGGGTTTACATAAAAAATGATAACAAGAACTAGGACAAACACCTAGACGAAATAATCGGAACATTATAGAATGCCGTTCACTTGTCGTTAGTGTATTTTGGACTGTGTTGCTTCTGTCATTGCCGACTTAGCCACGCCGGTTGCAGCCTAATTTCGATAGGTTGCAATGGTACGATTTTGACAAATAAATGAAATAAATAAAGACTGAAAGATGGTGGGTTCTTTTATTCTTGAATGCTTATAGGTGACTTCTGGATTTGATTAACTTTACATGATTTAATGTGTTTTTGGGAAACCAGTTAAATTTTGTTTATGGTCAATTGAACTATTTAGTTCATTGAAAGTTCAACTCATAACAATAACGTTTTATTGCAGTAAAAAATGTAATACTTAATATATAAAATGTACCATTTTATATATTAAGTATTACATTTTTTTCTGCTGATGCTGATTGCTGATTTTTTATTCCAAAAATAATTGTACTGTCTTGTGCCTAACAATTTACTAACTATTGACTACTTAGGTGTCTGTAACCGGGTCAAGTCTATCATATCTAACAACTTTTCCTATCCCTCTATTATGTTATATGTGAATGGAGTGAGCGGTAGGCTCGGCGTATCCGGGATTCCTGCTTAGTCTCGGCCGCACATTCTAATCAATCAATAAATCAATCAACAAATATTTAATAAAACACCTTTGCCATAGATCTTTTGTAGTGTAATTCCAGCCTTAGGGCAATTTGATTGAATTCAACATAATTCAACATAGTATATGAAACACGTAATTTTTACTTAAGAGTTTTTTGGAATTATTTGACGTCAGTCTCAGCTACCATAAAACCATAACCCGAGGGTAGTTATAAGGGGGTTTTCTAATACTTTTATTAAAAACTGAAACGATTTCACAGTAAAATGACTTCAAACATGTATGGAAGCCTACTGACGTCAGGTGTGAGTCTTGTGTTGCTCATGTATATTGAATATGATCTAGGCTACTATAAAAACATACTCTCAGGGTAGTTATAGGGGGGTTTTTCTTACATTTTTGTTAAAAAACTGAAAACATTTCACATTAAAATGACTTCAAAAATGTGTGAAAGGCTACTGACGCCAGCTGTGAATCTTATGTTGCACAAGTATAAAGAATTAGGCTACCATAAAAACATACACCCAGGGTAGTTCAGGAGGATTTTTCTAACACTTTTGTTAAAAAACTGAAAACATTTCATATTAAAATGACTTTAGAAATATATGGAGTGCTTTCAACAATACCGATTTTTTTTATGTTGCCCTGTATTTGCATAATGGATGATTATGGTAATTTTAGTAAATTTTGAGAGTCCTTGCACTATACATAAGAAAATCGTTTTTTAAAGAAAATTAACTTTATTCGCTTCAAAACGTTTAAGCATACATTTTCTATTCTTTTTCATAAATTGTTTGATTTTTCATAAAACTTTCTGCTGAGAATTATTAATTTGCATAAAAATTTCAAAAATTTTCTTCTGATGTCACAAAATATCAGCAGAAAAAAATTCATTTGTGTGATAGTGATGCCTCTAGCGGTAAATGGCGAAACACATTTTTTCTGCTGAAAATTTTCTGCTATCTTATACAGCATCAAATGGAGGATGCAAATAAATATGAGTTATATTTTTTTTATTTTAAAATAATTACCATTTTCTCAATAATTCCAGAAACTGACGAACTTGCATTTTTGTGGCAATTTGTGTACTGCTTTAAATTCAATTTAAGACTAATTTTTGTTTGAAATTTTAAATAAAATTTGGAGAACAAAATGCAAAGTCGGGTAGAATAAATGATTTGATTGGTTATAATCTCCGAACAAACATTGTACTACAAAGTGCAAAGTAAATTTTGAAAATTATTTGAACATTTTAAAAACACTTTGTAATTTATTCCCAACGAAAAAACAATTTTTTTTTATTTTTAATATGTTTACATTGAAAATGATATATTCAAATTGCGCAGTTCAAATTTACCTAGCAGCAGTGCAATACGATTAAACTAATTTGTCATCAAACGCAGCTCAGCAATATTTTTAATATTTAAAAATGCACCGTAAATATTGCACTGCAAATTTTACAAGGCTCGTACTTTATTAAAACACTATTGCTAATAATTGCAAATTTTGGTTTACACAGCAAAATGTGTAAATATGCAGTATATGCTCTTATCTGTATCGCCATAGCAGATTTTAATTTATGGTTCCCAGGAACCGCCGGAGTTCCGGAAATTTAACCAGTTGGGATCGGTTTGTCATGACGGTTGTTGCTTATCCTAAAAATCTCAAGTCGATCTGAATTTTGAGATTAGCGCTTTACGGGTGCGAATATAGTAAAGTTTTAAAATTTATACTTTTATTTAATTACTATAAGTATATTAAAGTTTTTTATAAATTATATTTTTTAAAGTACAATTTTCTGTAATTTTTTTTTGTCCGCTGAGATAATTAGTATTCACTTTATTTTATTTAGTGCTAACTTCACAGACATATTATTTTATCAGTTCGAAACTTGATATTACTGCTGTAACAAAACTTGATCGGAAAATTTTGCTTAGTAACTTGATTTTAAATGAAATCTAAACGATTTTTCAAACAATATTTCGTATCCTCAATTTTCTTTATAATCAATCCAACTGTTAACAATCAAATTACACAAATATATTTCTAATAAACCTCAAACGCGTAACCATATAAAATTTAATGATGGCACATTAAACATTTTTTTACAGACTATTAATTTCCACCAACCTTGTGTTACTGTTACTAACAACACAACTATGTATATACGTAATATATGTACTCGTATGTATGTGCAGAACAGCAATCATACAAGCAAGTAGTCTCGTTTAAAATGTTTCTTAATTTTTCCGACTTTTCCGATTCCCTTTTTTTATTTTTCTATTTTATGTGTATAGATGTATATGGGAAAACATTGAAACATGATTTTCAAATAATCATAATAATAATAAAAATAATAACATTAAACGACGACATGCATACATATATGAAATCATATTTTTTATTTTTTTTGCAAAATAAAATCAGAAAATGGAAAATATCTTTTAAGTAGATTTTTCATCTTATTTTCATCGTTTTTCTTATACAGTTTGAAAAAATATACATCTGTACATATATGTATATCGAGCGCACCAAAAATATAATGAGGTGTGAATACAATAGTATTTGATTTCTAATAACAATTTTTTATGAAATTTGTTGTTGTGAAAAAAAAATCCTTCTAACAATGATAAAGACATTATCATCACGTTTCGTTCTAAATATTAGACATACACACACATTATGTAGAAGAATGGAGCTTTTTATACTAATTCAATGTCTCCCGTTCGTTCGGAACAAAACTAAATCAATTTGGAATTTGGTTTAATGTGTGTGAACCCTAGATGAATACGAACGAGAAAAAAAAACATTTTGAAAAATGCTGTACCAAAAATAAGATGGATTGAGCTTGCTTGATTTATTTTTTGGTAATTTTTCATTGATTTGAATTACTGGATTTTTTTTTGCAAGATTAATGCTCTCTTAGCATAAACCATGTAAGGACAACTGTAGATATTTTTTTCAGTTTTATTGGGATCTATTATGTGAAGAACTACATTTTCTTTTAAGATAAAGGCCAATTATATAATTATGTTATCAAGAGAACTTATGGTGGTTTATTTGATTATGGCAGATGGTAGAATTTTAAGAAATTTAAATAGAAAGCATGGGTTTTGACAGAATTTTCTAAATCTGCATTGCGTTGTTTTGTTAGTGGATTGGTAGACCATTTTAAAAACACTAAATGGTAAAATAATTTAACATTTAAAACTAATAGACAAGTTAAATATTTTATCCATTCTCATTAGACTGTTTTGCTAACATTAAAAATTATAGGTAACCCATTTCCACTTTTTTCGATCGGAACGTCTCGTTCATACAATTAGTATTAATTGTATTAGTATTAGATGGACTGTTGAGGGTAGGCAGTGGTATGGGCTTATATATATTTCCTTATATACTAATGGCAGCTTCTGTTCAAATATCAAATATTTTCCTTGCAGCCTTGTCTTGGCTTGCATGAGCTGGTATAGTGCCAATTTGTCATCAGTATCATCAATATATTGGAAAACATAAGTTCTGGTTGTAGCTTTTTTGGCATTAAATTTACTTCCTTTTTAAGTTGTTGGGTCGTCAAAAGCCTCGTGGTAATGAACTCTATTGAATTACAATATACAACACATTAAATACTTTTGAGGACTAGATGTCTACTTACATACAGTTACTAAATTAGAATTTAAATTTGTTCAGATTAGGATTTAAATTTCTTTAAATTGGTATTAACATTAAATCATATTTAAATCAGAGTATAAATTTTGTTTTTGTCAAACATTATTGTTGTAGTCAAGTAAAAATGGCCGATAATAACACATTCAATACTTATGAGGACTAGATGTCTATAAATAATTACTAAATTAGGATTTACGTTTTTTTAAAGTGGGATTTACATTAAATTATTTTTAAATTATAATATAAATTTTGTTTTTGTCAAATATTGTTGTTGTTGTCAAGTAAACATGACTGATAACAACTCATTTAATACTTATGAGGACTAAATGTTTTTCCTACATAAAATTACTAAATTAGGATTTAAATTTGTTCAAATTGGGATTAACATTGAATTATATTTGAATCATACTATAAATTTTGTTTTTGACAAATATTGTTGTTGTTGTCAAGTAAACATGGCCGATTACTACACATTCAATACTTTTGAGGACTAGATGTCTACATATACTTACTAAATTAGGATTTAAATTTGTTTAAATTGGGATTAACATTGAATTATATTTAAATCAGAGTATAAATTTTGTTTTTGTCAAACATTGCTGTTGTTGTCAAATTAAACATGGCCGATAATAACACATTAACTAATAATGAGGACTAGATGTCTATATATAATTACTAAATTAGGATTTAAATTTGTTCAAATTGGGATTAACATTGAATTATATTTAAATCTTTGTATACATTTTGTTTTTGTCAAACATTGTTGTTGTAGTCAAGTAAACATGGCCGATAATTACACATTCAATACTTATGAGGACTAGGTCTACATATACTTACTAAATTAGGATTTAAATTTGTTCAAATTGGGATTAACATTGAATTATATTTAAATCATAGTATAAATTTTGTTTTTGTCAAACAGTGTTGTTGTTGTCAAGTAAACATGGCCGATAACTACACATTTAATACTTATGAGGACTAGATGTCTACATATAACTACTAAATACGAACTTAAATTTGTTCAAGTTGGGATTAACATTGACTTATATTTAAATCAGAGTATAAATTTTGTTTTTGTCAAACATTGTTGTTGTTGTCAAGTAAACATGGCCGATAATAACACATTCAATACTTATGAGGACTAGATGTCTTTCTATATAAAATTACTAATTAACGATTTAAATTTGTTCAAATTGGGATTACCATTGAATTACAATATATTTAAGTCAGATTATAAATTTTGTTTTTGTCAAACATTGTTGTTGTTGTCAAGTTAACATGAACGATAATAACACATTAAATACTTTTGAGGACTAGATGTCTACTTACATACAGTTACTAAATTAGGATTTAAATTTGTTCAGATTAGGATTTAAATTTCTTTAAATTGGTATTAACATTGAATTATATTTAAATCAGAGTATAAATTTTGTTTTTGTCAAACAATGTTGTTGTTGTCAAATTGAACATGGCCGATAATAACACGTTAAATACTTATGAGGACTAGATGTCTACCTACATAAAATTACTAAATTAGGATATACATTTGTTCAAATTAGGGATATTATTGAATTAAATTTAAGTTAGAGTAAACATTTTGTTTTTGTCAAACATTGTTGTTGTTGTCAAGTAAACATGAACGATAATAACACATTCAACACTTATGAGGACTAGATGTCTATATATAATTACTAAATTAGGATTTAAATTTGTTCAAATTTGGATTAACATTGAATTATATTTCAATCAGAGTATAAATTTTGTTTTTGTCAAATATTGTTGTTGTTGTCAAAATAAACATGGACGATAATAACACATTAACTAATAATGAGGACTGTTGTTATTGTCAAATTAAACATGGACGATAATAACACATTAAATACTTATGAGGACTAGATGTCTGCATAAAATTACTAAATTAGGATTTACGTTTTTTTAAAGTGGGATTTACATTGAATTATTTTTAAATTATAATATAAATTTTGTTTTTGTCAAATATTGTTGTTGTTGTCAAGTAAACATGACTGATAATAACACATTTAATACTTACGAAGACAAGATGACTATAAATAATTACTAAATTAGGATTTAAATTTGTCCAAATTATGATTAACATTGAATTATATTTTAATTACAGATTAAATTTTGTTTTTGTCAAACACTGTTGTTGTTGTCAAGTAAACATGGCCTATAATAACACAATAAATACTTATGAGGACTAGATGTCTTCTTACATAAAATTACTAATTAAGGATTTAAATTTGTTCAAATTGGGATTAACATTGAATTATATTTTAATCAGAGTAAAAATTTTGTTTTTGTCAAACAATGTTGTTGTTGTCAAATTAAACATGGCCGATAATAACACATTCAATACTTATGAGGACTAGATATCTACATATACTTACTAAATTATGATTTAAATTTTTTTAAACTGGGATTAACATTGAATTATTTTTAAATCATAATATAAATTTTGTTTTTGTCAAATATTGTTGTTGTTGTCCAACTAAACATCGACGATAATAACACATTAAATACTTATGAGGACTAGATGGAGCGGCGTGAGCCTGGTGAAATGCCGAATGTTTAAATTATACGCGAACGCACAATTGTAAAATACTTTAAGGATTTATAATAGTTTAAATAAAACAATAAAAGGTTAAATGTCTATCAAAATTTTCCTTGTGATTTATTTTATACACCATTAATTTATTAAAAATAAATAATATAGATGAATATATGTACTTTATATCTTCAAACACCAAATTTTATTTTACATCGATATTATATAATATTCGCAAAGTAATTTCGTACAAAATGTATTATTATGTATATAAAATTATTATTATAATATTAAATAATTAAAAACGATCCTCACCTGACAAGTCTCAAATCCAAATAGGAAGAATTATTATCTTATTAAAAAGCAGCTAAACAATTGAGCAACAAAATTAAGCAAAAAAAACATATTGAGACCTTGTCATTATTATGAATTAAATTATTGTGAACCTGTCATACATATTAAGGCAATTTCACATATAACTAGTAACTACATTAATTGACCTCGTTCTGATGTGGATAATAATAATAACAAATATTTGACAAGAATAACAAAAGGTAAATAAGAATATGAATCGATTGACAATTTGTTAATTAATTTCTTTTTACTTTTAGGAATTCTTAACACTAGATGTCTATAAAGAATTACTAAATTAGGATTTAAATTTGTTCAAGTTGGGATTAACATTGACTTATATTTCAATCAGAGTATAAATTTTGTTTTTGTCAAATATTGTTGTTGTTGTCAAGTAAACATGGCCGATAATAACACATTAAATACTTATGAGGACTAGATGTCTTCCTACATAAAATTACTAAATTAGGATTTAAATTTGTTCAAATTAGGATTAACATTGAATTATATTTAAATCAGAGAATAAATTTTGTTTTTGTCAAACATTGTTGTTGTTGTCAAGTAAACATGGCCGATAAAAACACATTCAATACTTATGAGGACTAGATGTCTTCCTACATAAAATTACTAATTAATGATTTAAATTTGTTCAAATTGGGATTAACATTGAATTATATTTAAATCAGAGTATAAATTTTGTTTTTGTCAAACATTGTTGTTGTTGTCGAATTAAACATGGACGATAATAACACATTAACTAATTATGAGGACTAGATGTCTATATATAATTATTAAATTAGGATTTAAATTTGTTCAAATTGGGATTAACATTGAATTATATTTTAATCCCAGTAAAAATTTTGTTTTTGTCAAACAATGTTGTTGTTGTCAAATTAAACATGGCCGATAATAACACATTCAATACTTATGAGAGCTAGATGTCTACATATTCTTACTAAATTGGGATTTAAATTTGTTCAAATTAGGATTAACATTGAATTATATTTATGTAAATGCTAGACAAAATTTTGTTTTCGTCAAATTTGATTGTTGTTGTCAAATTAAACACAGCTCATAATAACACATTAAATACTTACTGAATTAGGATTTAATGTTGTTCTTATATGGATTGAAGGGCAAAATCTAAATGAGATATTTGTTTATTTAACAGTGTAATTATTTCGTATTATTTTTGACATAATATATTATTAAGTTTAGTCTAGTAAGCTTAATTTGTTTGTAAGCTTTCAATATTTCATCACTGTTTTAACCATAACCTTGCTTGAAATTCTTTAATCTGAGTAATTAAATTATAATTTTACCTGATTTATACCTTTAAACAGAAGGAAATCGTAACTAGGTTCTCTGATGTTTAATTATTAGCTAAATTAAATTAATTTTTAAATTTATTGCTTGACCTAAAAACAATTTAAATATATAACTTTTATTTATTCTGATGGCATACTTATAATTTTATTATTGCTTCAGTTTCATTTAAAAGCCATTACTTCAAAAATAATTATTCAATTTTTTGTTTTTTGTCATATATAATTTCCGAGTTCAAAAATTTTCCTTTATTGATGATGACACTTTTGTAAATGACTACAAAAAAAAAACTTTTTGGCAAATGAAAATTTATTCGAAATTATTAAAAGCAATGAGAGGAATAAAAATATCATAAATTGAGTTTTTTCTAGATACTTCAATTATTAATTTAAAGTTTTTTTTGTTGTTGCTGTACACGGAGCGACAGGAGTAGTATAATATAATAATAGTATCCTTTAATTAATTTTGTGATTTATACAGACATTTTATTTTAAATAATATATTTAAATAGTTTTTGTGCTACGCTAAGCATAACAATCAAAAACAAAAATAGTTTTTTTTTACAATCTATTGTTGTTATTCTTATCATCCTTATCTTTTACAAAACTATCAAGATAGTACATAGTATAGTAGTTGGAAGAGAAATAAAATTAAATAAAAAAATAAAAATCATTGAAGGAAGTAATTTAATGTCTTTATACTATTTTTGCTTTTGGCGTATGGTTTGAGCGTTGCATTAACTACTCAATCCATCCCCGCCGCCCAGTAGGTACTTTTAATACACAATTTCAATTTAATTTAATTTTTTCTTCTATTTCCTCACTACCGTTCTCCACCTCCCAATTCACACACAGTATCACAACATTGTATATGCATGTATATATAAAAGAGTTTATCGTACATTTATAGTACGCTGGAATATTATACTACTTGTCTATGGTACATAACGTACAGTACTATATGTTTATTTTAATTATCTTGATTGCATAGTTATTGTGAAAATTTTAATTTTAAAATAAATGTTAAAGTTTAGAAAAAAGGAAATTCGAGAAAAACAAAAAAAATTAATTATATCTGATAGTAATTAGATAGATTGTTTTGCAACCTAACAAAACAGAATTAATTTTTATTTTGTAGAAATTTTATTTAAATAAAGTATCTGGTTGTATATTTAGTATACGTCTAATCTAAAAATATTTGCTTCAATCACGTATACGGTTTACGGAATGGAATTGATTTCTATATTTTAACGTGATTTTATTGGCATTTTTCAATATGATTTATAATATTTTAATTATATCTACAAAATTTCACTTAATCTGCTACCTATATAGCTTCCTACATCTTTCCTACAAGTACGAATTAGATGCAATAAGTATTTTAAAAAGACAAATGAAAATATTTACGTATCGATAAGAAGTGGCACCACTATCACAAAGAATTTATTTTCTTATATAATTATCAGCTGAAATCTTCATCCATTTTGTATCTCTCTTTTACAAAATAAAATATCCCATCGTAATAAAATATTAATAGTTATCCTTAAAATGACAAATTGATTGAACTCCGACTTTGTTGTGTTCTTCTTTTGATTGAAATATAAATTTTAGATGAGAATTTGTTATCTGTACATTCTACACGATTGAAATGGAGTTTGAGCTGGATAGACTACTTTTAAATTAATATAATTGTAGAAATTGCATCGCATGCAATTATCGTTCAGACAAAATTTTTTGATTACAATTTTCAATGTAATTTTTGATCTTTTGCGGCCATAGAAGTTTTTTCAGTTTTTAGCAAATAATCCAAAAAACCCGCAAGTAACCAATACTTTGGGTTGGTTTTCTAATAGCTAAAGATCATGCTGAGGCTACCATACATGGAAATTTTGAGAAAATTTGTTGGATTAGGATTTTCACCTCGGGTTGTCTAATATCTATGGGGTCAAACTAAATTTATGGCTTAAAATTTTCACTACAATTTTTTTGATTTTCTGTAACAAAGAACTAATATGACCATCAAAAAATTATACTGAAAATTGTAATGCATAAATTTTCCCCAAATTTTCCATCTAGTCTCCCCATGATATTAGCTACTACAAAAAAAAACCGAAAGTATTTGTTTCCAGCGGAAGTTTTTGAGATTTTGGCTAGAAACTGAGAATAACTTACATGGCCGCTGAAATTCAAAAAATTATATAATGAAAATTGTAATCCATAAATTTTCCCCAAATTTTACATGTTATTTCAGTATGACCTGTAGCTATTAGAAAAATAACCCAACAAATTGGTTGGATTACTAGTAAAAGTTTTTGAGAGATTAGCCAGAAACTGAGAAAAACCCGGAAAATCAAAAAAATGTCCAACTCAAAATCCAATTTAATCTTGTAGAATGTACAGATAACATATTTTCATCTAAAATTTATATATTTCAATCAAAAATCAATCCAGAAACCAAATTTCATTACGATTGCTTATGAAATGGCCAAGTTTAGTCCAGCATGAACATATCCTAGAACTTTTTTAGCAGCTTCCGGCATTTATACCTTAACAAAGTCTTCCTTCAAGGAGTTTGCGTTAGGATAGTAACCCGCACTCAGAAGAAACATTTATCTTGAAACTTTAACAAAAGCTTTAAATAATTAATAGCCTCCACCGAAATACTTTGATCACTCGTCTAAGTATAATCTCGAACTATAGTTGCACTATAACCCAAGACCTATCGGTAATAATATTCTCGATCACAGTCTCCACGAGTCCAGTTCTCTGCCAAAGAACAACTTTAATTTAAGACCCATGAACAGCCGAATCTGCGTACTCAGATTGCGGAACGCACGTCACATAAACATTTTATTTATGAAAGTATACACGTCCTAACAGAGCAGAACTACTTCGATCATGTTTCAAACAAAATTTCTCAACAAGAGAATGTTTTGGATGAATCCGGCAATGCAAACAGAATTTATTGTTGTACTATGGGTACCACTTACATCAAAATTCGAATACATAGACATCTAGTCCTCATAAGTGTTTAATGTGTTATTTTCGGTCATGTTTTTTTTCACAACAACAACAACAATGTTTGACAAAAACAAAATTTTGACTATGATTTAAATATAATTCAATGTTAATCAGAATTTGAACAAATTTAAATCCTAATTTAGTAATAATATATAGACATCTAGTCCTCATAAGTGTTTAATGTGTTATTATCGGCCATGTTTAATTTGACAAATACAACAATGTTTGACAAAAACAACATTTATACTCTGATTTAAATATAATTCAATGTTAATCCCAATTTGAATAAATTTAAATCCTAATTTAGTGATTATTTATAGACATCTAGTCCTTATAAGTGTTTAATGTGTTATTATCGGCAATGTTTAATTTGACAACAACAACAATGTTTGACAAAAACAAAATTTATACTCTGATTTAAATATAATTCAATGTTAATCAGAATTTGAACAAATTTAAATCTTAATTTAGTAATTATATATAGACATCTAGTCCTCATAAGTGTTTAATGTGTTATTATCGGCCATGTTTAAATTGACAACAACAACAATGTTTGACAAAAGCAAAATTTATACTCTGATTTAAATATAATTCAATGTTAATCAGAATTTGAACAGATTTAAATCTAAATTTAGTAATAATATATAGACATCTAGTCCTCATAAGTGTTTAATGTGTTATTATCGGCCATGTTTAATTTGACAACAACAACAATATTTGACAAAAACAGAATGTATACTCTGATTTAAATATAATTCAATGTTAATCCTAATTTGAACAAATATAAATCCTAAATCCCATTTTGTACAAATTTAATTCCTAATTTAGTAATTATATATAGACATCTAGTCCTCATAAGTATTTAATAAGTTATTATCGGCCATGTTGAATTTGACAACAACAACAATGTTTGACAAAAACAAAATTTATACTCAGATTTAAATATATTTCAAAGTTAATTCCAATTTGAACAAATTTAAATCCTAATTTAGTGATTATTTATAGAAATCTAGTCCTCATAAGTGTTTAATGTGTTATTATCGGCCATGTTTAATTTGACAACAACAACAATGTTTGACAAAAACAAAATTTATACTTTGATTTAAATATAATTCAATGTTAATTCCAATTTGAACAAATTTAAATCTTAATTTAGTAATTCTATATAGACATCTAGTCCTCATAAGTGTTTAATGTGTTATTATCGGCCATGTTTAATTTGACAACAACAACAATGTTTGACAAAAACAAAATTTATACTCTGATTTAAATATAATTCAATGTTAATCCCAATTTGAATAAATTTGAATTCTAATTTAGTAATTATACATAGACATCTAGTCCTCATAAGTGTTTAATGTGTTATTTTCGGCCATGTTTAATTTGACAACAACATCAATGTTTGGCAAAAACAAAATTTATATTCTGATTTAAATATATTTCTAAGTTAATCCCAATTTGAACAAATTTAAATCCTAACTTAGTAATTATATGTAGACATCTAGTCCTCATAAGTGTTTAATGTGTTATTATCGGCCATGTATAATTTGACAACAACAACAATGTTTGACAAAAACCAATTTTATACTCTGATTTTAATATAATTCAATGTTAATCCTAATTTGAACAAATTTATATCCTTAATCCCATTTTGAACAAATTTAAATCCTAATTTAGTAATTCTGTATAGACATCTAGTCCTCATAAGTATTTAATGTGTTATTATCGGCCATGTTAAATTTGACAAAAACAACATTGTTTGACAAAAACAAAATTTATACTCTGATTTAAATATATTTCAAAGTTAATCCTAATTTGAACAAATAAAATCCTAATTTAGTAATTATATGTAGACATCTAGTCCTCAGTAGTTATTTATAGACATCTACTCCTCATAAGTATTTAATGTGTTATTATCGGCCATGTTTAATTTGACAACAACAACAATGTTTGACAATATCAAAATGTATACTTTGATTAAAATATAATTCAATGTTAATCAGAATTTGAACAAATTTGAATCTTAATTTAGTAATTATATATAGACATCTAATCCTCATAAGTGTTTAATGTGTTATTATCGGCCATGTTTAATTTGACAACAACAACAATGTTTGACAAAAGCAAAATTTATACTCTGATTTAAATATAATTCAATGTTAATCAGAATTTGAACAAATTTAAATCTAAATTTAGTAATAATATATAGACATCTAGTCCTCATAAGTGTTTAATGTGTTATTATCGGCCATGTTTAATTTGACAACAACAACAATGTTTGACAAAAACAAAATTTATACTTTGATTTAAATATAATTCAATGTTAATCAGAATTTGAACAAATTTAAATCTAAATTTAGTAATAATATATAGACATCTAGTCCTCATAAGTGTTTAATGTGTTATTATCGGCCATGTTTAATTTGACAACAACAACAATGTTTGACAAAAACAACATTTATACTTTGATTTTAATATAATTCAATGTTAATCCCAATTTGAATAAATTTGAATTCTAATTTAGTAATTATATGTAGACATCTAGTCCTCATAAGTGTTTAATGTGTTATTATCGGCCATGTTTAATTTGACAACAACAACAATATTTGACAAAAACAAAATGTATACTCCGATTTAAATATAATTCAATGTTAATCCTAATTTGAACAAATATAAATCCTAAATCCCATTTTGTACAAATTTAATTCCTAATTTAGTAATTATATATAGACATCTAGTCCTCATAAGTATTTAATGTGTTATTATCGGCCATGTTGAATTTGACAACAACAACAATGTTTGACAAAAACAAAATTTATACTCAGATTTAAATATATTTCAAAGTTAATTCCAATTTGAACAAATTTAAATCCTAATTTAGTGATTATTTATAGAAATCTAGTCCTCATAAGTTTTTAATGTGTTATTATCGGCCATGTTTAATTTGACAACAACAACAATGTTTGACAAAAACAAAATTTATACTTTGATTTAAATATAATTCAATGTTAATTCCAATTTGAACAAATTTAAATCTTAATTTAGTAATTATATATAGACATCTAGTCCTCATAAGTGTTTAATGTGTTATTATCGGCCATGTTGAATTTGGCAACAACATCAATGTTTGGCAAAAACAAAATTTATACTCTGATTTAAATATATTTCTAAGTTAATCCCAATTTGAACAAATTTAAATCCTAACTTAGTAATTATATGTAGACATCTAGTCCTCATAAGTGTTTAATGTGTTATTATCGGCCATGTTTATTTTGACAACAACAACAATGTTTGACAAAAGCAAAATTTATACTCTGATTTAAATATAATTCAATGTTTATCAGAATTTGAACAAATAAAATCTAAATTTAGTAATAATATGTTACGATTACATGATCGTAACAAGCGCTGTTTGTATGTTATTTTCTCGGGTTTGTGCCTCCACTTGCTATGTTTTCTCAATGTTGGTTGTTGTCCCCACTTTTGTGGATGTTGTTTTGTACGTACCTTTTGTAAGGTGGCGCGAGGGTGAGAAAGATGTTGGAAAAGAGAGAGCAATGCGAATCGAGTGTGTGCGTAAAGCAAAACATTCCATAAGAATGTTTTTCTTATATGCCTCTCGTTTATATCAATGCGAATTGATGTAAACGAGAAACAGAGAAGAAAGACAATTGTTCTGGAATGTTTTGCGCGTCGTTTGTGCGACGCTCGAATTTTGTTTTAAATTCATTCGAGTAGTGATTTTGATTCAGAAAAGTCTTGTTTTGGTAATTTAAAATTAAATTCAAGTAGTGATTTTTGGTCGAGCCATTTTTTATTAAATTCAAGTTGTGATTTTTGCTCGAGCCATATTTTCTATTAAATTCGAGTTGTGATTAAAAAAAAAGAATAAGTCGAGTGATGAATTTGTTATTTTAGACTATATAAAAGTTTATATTTTTGGTCGTCGTCGTCACGACATATTTGTTGAAAAGAAATAATAAAAGATAATTTTGGTGTATGCGACTTCTTTTATTTAAGAGGAAAAAAAAATAAAAAATAAAAATAAAAATTAAAAACAAAAAGAAAAATTTTGAGTGAAAGATAATTTTAACCAAAATTGAAGATATACATATAAAATCACGACAGGGTGGCCCACCACGAGAGCATCCATATTTTTTTGTGTACGGCGAAAATTTTTACTAAATGCAGTAAGGTGAGGCAACGCCCAATATACCGGTGATCATTTGAGGTCCCGTCAACTGACTTATTATCGGTGAAGCGAGTTTTTTTGTTTTGGGCGAGGCAACGCCTATCAACTTATTTACGGTTGGCGAGGCAACGCCCAACCTATTTTGGTGGCCAGTCAAGGCCAAGTTGATGTTACGTGAGGCCAACCGGCTATTCACTTTGGTATCGGGGAGAGGCCCCGCAACGTACGGGTGGCCAACCGGCCTCTCGTGTTTGCTTATACAATTTGGTGGTATCGGGGAGAGGCCCCGCCACATTCGGGTGGCCAACCGGTTGCCCGTGTTTTTGGTTATCGGTGGTCTGCCGCAACGGGGTAGCCAACCGGCTTGTTTTATTTATCGGTGGTCTGCCGCAACGACGGCCGCGCAAGGCCGCAACCCAAATTTATATCGGGCCAAGGCCCCGCAACAACAACGGCACCAAGGCCGCAACGGTCCGAGTGGTGGACACTTGTGGCATGACGGCGCAAGGCCGCACCAGTAATTTTTTTTTTTTAAAAAATAATTAAGGTACAATTTTGTTATTTTATTTTTATTTTTTTTATTTTATTTTATTTTTTTATTATACATTTTTTTTATTATATTCATATATATATATATATATATATATATATATATATAATTTTTTATATTTTGTAATCGAGCGCCGCACAGCGGGTGCACGCTCGATACGCATTGTTGTTCTCTCTCTGTCGCTCTCTCTCTCTCGTTTCTTGTGGGAAGTTGGGTTTCATTTTTTGTGTTGAATTAAATAAAAATTAAAAAGAAATGAATTATTAAATTTTCTCGGTTGGGTGTGATGAGGGGGATTTCCTATCCTGTGTCGGCGTAGGGTAAGCGGTTCTTTAGTGCCCGCATACGGATTCGGAACCGGTGGTTACCACCGTACGAGTTCGGGCTGATGCGCGCACCGGGGCCCCGCTCTACCATTATGATTTTTTTTTTTTTTTTTATTTGATTTTGGCTGTTCGTTCCTCAGGTTCCGGCCGACGAATTTCGGCGGAACTCGGGTTTTTTTATTATTATTTGCGGTTTTTCCTTTTTATTTATATTTCTGTAATCATCACGGTGTAAGCCAGGAACCACGTAAGCCTCAAACCCCACGACCCTAGCAATTCTCGCTGAGAACTTAGCCGGCAAAATATCACCGTGGAGGCCTCTGCGTGTATTTAAGTGAAATCTGGAGGTTGGCAGTAGCCAGCCTGTTACAAATATATAGACATCTAGTCCTCATAAGTGTTTAATGTGTTATTATCGGCCATGTTTAATTTGACAACAACAACAATATTTGACAAAAACAAAATGTATACTCTGATTTAAATATAATTCAATGTTAATCCTAATTTGAACAAATATAAATCCTAAATCCCATTTTGTACAAATTTAATTCCTAATTTAGTAATTATATATAGACATCTAGTCCTCATAAGTATTTAATGTGTTATTATCGGCCATGTTGAATTTGACAACAACAACAATGTTTGACAAAAACAAAATTTATACTTTGATTTAAATATAATTCAATGTTAATTCCAATTTGAACAAATTTAAATCTTAATTTAGTAATTATATATAGACATCTAGTCCTCATAAGTGTTTAATGTGTTATTATCGGCCATGTTTAATTTGACAACAACAACAATGTTTGACAAAAACAAAATTTATACTCTGATTTAAATATAATTCAATGTTAATCCTAATTTGAACAAATTTATATCCTTAATCCCATTTTGAACAAATTTAAATCCTAATTTAGTAATTCTGTATAGACATCTAGTCCTCATAAGTATTTAATGTGTTATTATCGCCCATGTTAAATTTGACAACAACAACATTTTTTGACGAAAACAAAATTTATACTCAGATTTAAATATATTTCAAAGTTAATCCTAATTTGAACAAATTTAAATTCTAATTTAGTAATTATATGGAGACATCTAGTACTTATAAGTATTTAATGTGTTATTATCGGCCATGTTTAATTTGACAACAACAACAATGTTTGACAAAAACACCATTTATACTTTGATTTAAATATAATTCAATGTTAATTCCAATTTGAACAAATTTAAATCTTAATTTAGTAATTATATATAGACATCTAGTCCTCATAAGTGTTTAATGCGTTATTATCGGCCATGTTTAATTTGACAACAACCACAGTGTTTGACACAAACAAAATTGATACTCTGATTTAAATATAATTCAATGTTTATCCTAATTTGAACAAATTTATATCCTTAATCCCATTTTGAACAAATTTAAATCCTAATTTAGTAATTCTGTATAGACATCTAGTCCTCATAAGTATTTAATGTGTTATTATCGGCTATTTTTATTTTGACAACAACATTAATGTTTGACAAATAAAAAATTTATACTCTGATTTAAATATAATTCAATGTTAATCCTAATTTGAAAAAATTTAGATCCTAATTTAGTAATTATATATTATACATCTAGTTCTCATAATTGTTAGGCAGTATATTCTGTGAAATATTGATATATTTGAGTTAAGATATCAAATAAATGCATTTTGCATTTAAATTAAAACTAAAAGCATATATGACTGTAACAATGGTTCGATTCAGTTCATGCATGTAATAATTTCAATCTAATTTTATTTGTGTAAATATCATTTTTTTTGCATGAGTGAAATTAAAGTATATATATATTCTGATTACATGTGGTTATTTTAATAAAATTTTCAAAATGACGATCAATATTCACTTCATGCATGTAATAATCTGTTTTTATAATTTGCAGTGCAGGAGTAAAGTGCAGTATATTCCGTGAACTATTGATCCATTTGAATTTAGCTATCAAATAAATGCATTTTGTATTTAAATTAAAACTAGAAAACATATATGTCTGTAACATTGGATGTATTCACTTCCTGCATGTAATAATTGCAATCTAATTTTATTTGTGTAAATATTATTTTTATTGCTTGAGTGTAATTTAAATAAATATTTTCTGATTACATGTTGTTATTTTAATAAAATTTACTAAATGAAGGTTAATATTTACTTCGTGCATGTAATAATTTGTTTTTATAGTTTGCAGTGTATGAGTTAAGTGCAGTGTATTAAATAAATGCATTTTGCATTTAACTTAAAACTAGTAATCATATGTGACTATAACAATGTATGGATTCACTTTCTGCATGTAATAATTACAATCTAATTTTATTTGTGTTAATGTTGTGTTATTAATATTGCTTGAGTGAAATTTAAATATAAATATATTCTGATTACATGTGGTTATTTTAATAAAATTTACTAGATGTCGATTAATATTCACTTCGTGCATGTAATAATCTGTTTTTATAATTTGCAGTGTATGAGTACAGTGCAGTGCATTCCGCGAACTATTGATCCATTTGAGCTTAGCTATCAAATAAATGCATTTTGAATTTAGATTCAAAGTAGAAAACATGTATGAATGTAACATTGGATGTATTCACTTCGGCCATGTTAAATTTGACAACCACAACATTGTTGACAAAAACAAAATGTATACTCTGATTGAAATATAATTCAATGTTAATCCTAATTTGAACAAATTTAAATCCTAATTTAGTAATTATTTGTAGACATCTAGTCCTCATAAGTTTTTAGTATGTTATTATCGGCCATGATTAGTTTGACAACAACAACAATGTATGACAAAATCAAAGTTTATACTATGATTTAATTATAATTCAATGGTAATTCCAATTTGAACTAATTTAAATCCAAATTTAGTAATTATATATAGACATTTAGTCCTCATAAGTATTTAATGTGTTGTTATCGGCCATATTTATTTTGACAACAGAAACATTGTTTGACAAAAACAAAATTCATACTCTGATTTAAATATAATTCAATGTTAATCCAAATTTGAACAAATTTAAATCCCAATTTTGTAATTTATATTTACCAATTCAGGTTAAACACCCCAAAACACTCCATTATATAGTTTTCGCATAATTGCAACTACTATTATTGAATAGAAGACATTCGAGCCTCTTTAAATTGTTTAAGTCCGTACATATAAAAAGGTTTTGCCTACTCTGACAAATTTTGATATCTTAATGAAATTTTTATACGTATTTGTTTAAATTTTCGAATGTTTTGGTTTTCAAATTGCACTAATATTCACTTAATGCAGGTGATGTGCGATGTTTACTTTCAATCTCAGACAAATCCGCGTAGACAAAACCATGTTAACAAAACCATTTAGACAAATCCGCGTAGAGAAAAATACACGTAGACAAAACCATGTAGCTAAATCCACGTAAACAAATCCGCGTAGTCAAAAACACATAGACCAAGTAGACAAATTTGCGTTGACAAAACCACATAGACCACGTAGAAAAATCCGCGTAAACAAATTTGACTGATTGATTAATTAGAATGTGCGGCCAAGACTAAGCAGGGATCTCGGATACGCCGGGCCTACCGTACACCCCTTTTACAAATAACAAGATGGAGGGATAGGAAAGGTTGTTAGATATGATAGACTTGACCCGGTTACAGACACCTAAGTAGTCAATAGTTAGTAAATTGTTACGCACAAGACAGCACAAATATTTTGGGTTTTTTTTGTATAGAATGTAGCAATCAGCATCCTGAAAAAAATTTAATAATTAATTAAGTACCCATATTATATACATAGTAGTACATTTCCTGCAATAAAACTTTATTATTACGAGTTGAACTTTCAATGAACTAAATAGTTCAATTGTCCATAAACAAAATTAAACTGGTTCCCAAAAACATATTAAATCATGTAAAGTCAATCAAATTAATAATGAAATCACCTATAGGCATTAAAGAATAAAAGAACAAACCATCTTTCAGTCTTTATTTATTTCATTTATTTGTAGAAAATAATTTGAATAATATTGGCTTAAATTTAAATAATGTAAAAGAAAACCCTGTCTTACATATTTTCTTTCAAGTTTTAATTTAAATACAAAATGCATTTATTTGATAGCTAAACTCAAATGGATCAATTCTTCACGGAATATACTGCACTTTACTTATACACTGCAAATTATGAAAAAAGATTATTACATCCGCGAAGTGAATATTAATTGACATTTAGTAAATTTTATTAAAATAACCACATGTAATCTGAATATATTTATATTTAAATTTCACTCAAGCAATAATAATAATATTTACACAAATAAAATTAGATAACAATTATTACATGCAGGAAGTAAATACGTTCAATGTTACAGACATATATGTTTTCTAGTTTTAATTTAAATACAAAATGGATTAATTTGATAGCTAAACTCGAATGGATCAATATTTCACGGAATATACTGCACTTTACGCATACACTGCAAATTATAAAAACAGATTACTACACGCACGAAGTGAATATTAATCTTCTTTTAGTAAATTTTATTAAAATAACCACATGGAATAAAAATGTGTTTATATTTAAATTTGACTCATGCAATAATGATAATATTTACACAAATAAAATTAGGTTACAATTATTACATGCAGGAAGTGAATACATCCAATGTTACAGTCATACATGTTTTCTAGTTTTAATCTTAATACAAAATGCATTTATTTGATAGCTAAACTCAAATGGATAAATACTTAACGGAATATACTGCATTTTACTCATACACTGCAAATTATAAAAACAGATTATTACATGCACGAAGTGAATATTAACCGTCATTTGGTAAAATTTATTAAAATTACTACTTGTAATCAGAATAAATTTATACTTAAATTTCACTCAGATCCGCATAAACAAATTTGCGTAGGAAAAACCTTTTAGACAAAACCGCAAAAACAAAACAATGTAATAACATCCTCGTAGACAAAACCACATATACCGTGTAGTCAAATCCGCGTTGACAAAGTGGCGTAGACAAAACCATGTAGATAAAACCAAGTTAACAAAACCACGTAGACAAAACCCTGTAAACAAATCCGCGTAGAGAAATCCGCCTAGACAAAACCACTTAGAGAAAACCCCGTAGACAAAACTACAAAACTACTTACGTGTTAACGTAAAAAGCTTCAGGTCAGTTTTCATGTAGGGAGTTTGGTAAAACTCATTACGTGAAAATTGCACTCACACACTTTAAACTTTAATTAAATTTTTAGAAATGACCAAATTTTGATTGCATAATTTCGGCTGAAAAATATCAGCTGCGAAATGTCGTCGGCTGATGACTTTCGGCTGAAGAATTTGGCATTTCATTTCAACTCTCTGCATTATCGATTTTTGTTTAATGTCGGCCAGAAACTATCAGCTAACATTAACAGGGTATTTTAAAGGATCTATCGATATTTTTGATGTTAGTTTATATATCTGAAAGACGATATAATTGCTGAGATGTTTTAATACAGTTACTGGTACATCATATGGTATCTGAAGCGTGACTACATTGATGGATATTCGTCAATGTGTAGTTACTTTTATATGAAAAAATATATCTGTTTTCTTTGCATCGAGGCTTTTGTTAACTTCATCCTGCTCCTTATGTTTCGATGCTCGTCAATTAACTCTGACTGATATTATGCATATTATGTATGTCCTTAAACAATTGATCTGGCAAATACATTTTGATCATACAACCTCTCCGCTGTTGTTGATTTTATATCTGGATTGTACGTTGCTCGCAAACTTAGAAATATTACTAGCAGATATTTAGACCAAGTGAAATTTTGATTACACATTATATCTGATATAACAGTTCTGGCTGACTACGTTTGCCTCTAACGAAACATTATTGGGGTAAAATAATTGGTCGAGGAGCCATGTCTCAACCTGATATTTCTTCAACTTTGATATTTGCACTTTTGTTGAGAATATAATTAATTGTTTTTTTTCTTTTGGGAAATTTCCAAAATCTTAAATACAAAATGCATTAATGGTGGACATACGGATTACATGTACTACGTTTATTTTGGATTTGTATCTTAAATATCCTTTAACCTTCTAGTTTTACATGAATATACGATACCCTGGAAAACAACAATTTCCACTTTGAGATAATCGTATTGGTGCCCCCTTTTCAAATTTTCGCCAGCTTCACACAAAACAGAAGAATAGAAAATATTTTGTGTATAAAAAATTGTGTTACATTTTAACATATCGCTAAAATAAATTTATGTAACACAGTATTCCTTTTTAACAACAAACAGTACATATGTATACAGCACACACAAACCTTCAAAAAAAGGAAATTCATTGTTTTCTCTGCCATATATTTACCATAATTTTCGACATATTTTTGTTGTCCTTATATTTCGGTGGTTTTTTCCTCAAATCATATATGAACAAAAAATATCCTTTAACTCAATTTACTATATGTCGTTGTTGTTTTTTGTTGGTATTTATCACCATAACCTTTAAAATGTCCTTGCAAAAAAAAGGGAAACGTTTTATTTTTTCGTTTTCTCATGTTGGTTGTATCGCATATACATATGAAACATAATGCTTTCGTAACATAAAAAATAATAATAATAATTTGTAGTCAACATAAAACATATTGGATTGAATTTGAAATAAGGACACAACGACAACCTAAAATAAAAGGATATATAAGCCAAAGTGTTTCCATAACATTTTTTGTTGTTGCCCTTGTATACATTATTTTTGTGTACATTCGTCGAATCCTCGCATATGTATACCAAAAATCACAATCCATTATTTACCCGAGCTTTACACAAACTATATATATACGGTTACATGTTTACGCAGTAGCATATTACACATAAGTGTAACATAAGAGGTTTTTATGTTGCTGCTGTACTCAAATGAAAAATTAATCATTTTCAATTTCCATCTCTGTAATATAAACTTTAACTTTTATTTTATTATTATTTTGTTACACGGAGAGCGAGCTTAAAGTTCATAAAAGTAAAATTATTACGAATGAAAAATAAAAGCATAAAATGATCGACAATATCCGTTAAATGTTGAAAAAGTTAAGTTGTAAAGAATATCTGTGTGTGTATGTGGATGATGTAGGGAACTACCGCACTAAACATTCTATCAGCACTATTAAATTCTAATAAATACCAACTGTTTCATGAAACTTGAACGATATAATGGTTATCGTATATTCTTTTTTGCAATTTGGTGTTGTTGTACGCTTTTGGAACAAAAAATAGCTTTTCGTATGGTGAGAAGGTTGTTTTTATTACTCTAGTTAAGTTGTCAAGTTCATAAAATAAAATAAAAATAAAAATGCGTGAGGTAGCACCTAATCAGCATGAGTACGTCCTACGTACATTTATATATCGAACATAGCGAGAAGTGAATTAATGAAGGAACGATAGCATGGTAAAACGGGATGACCTAACTGTATTAAAACTTTATGTAATAATTTCGTAAAACAGAACATGCTGTTTTACGAGTTAATTTATTGATTGAATAGTGTGTATAGCCAAGTATGCAGAAATGGATTCTGGAAAACGCCAGAACAGAAAGAGCCAAACCAACTCCAAATATAACACAACACACATGATGTCACTACATGTACATAAAATTAGCAACTGCTTATTATGTTCCAACGTATCAAGATACAAATTAATGTATTAATATACAAATTATGTATCAATGTTTAAATTAATATTTAATTCTCAATATAAAACACATAACTCAAATTTATGACAGGGAATGCGATAGATTTACTCTTGTTCATTTTTAAAACAAAAATTCATCAATTAAAGTGATTTAAAACTGTACTAACGTTAGTGTTTTACTATGTGCTTCCCTCCGCAACAACAACAACAAGAACTATTTTAATATAAATGTATTATTCCGCAACCATAACTGGCACAGTTTAATTGTATTCAAGAAGTAAAAAGTGCAAACTAAATAATAAAATAAATTTGTTTAGCCCTGACCAACGGTAAGCTAACCGAATATATAAAAAAAAAGTGAAACAAAATAAATTCAAGTGAATATAATTTTTTTTCGTGAGTCATCAACACGGAGAGAATATGTTATTCTTCATCACCATAGTTTTGGCAATAAGGTAAAAAAATTATCACATTGTTTCCACAACCAAAATTCATCATAAATAATCACTAACAATTTTTTTTTTTTATTTTTCAAAATTGAAACCCAAGTGACGCAACACTTGTTAAATAAACTTTTATTTGTACTCGAGTATCAAATCCTACAACAGTGTTAAAATAATGTCATTGTATCAAACACTATAAAGATATTGAATAATAATTACGTCTCAAACTCTACGTTATTTATTTTAAAAAATAGTCGTACGGGCGACAAATAAAATTTCTAATTCTTTCTTCATGTTTATATCAGTTAATGACAAAAAAAAATTAGCTTCGCCAATTTCCGTGAATAAACTTCTTATCTCTCCAAATAAACTTGATCTCTTTAACAAAGAAATAGAAAAACAACGCGAACTCAATAAGACTAACATCGTTAAAATCAAAAATTAAATTTCGAAGATTTAAAAAAAAAAGTATATGGCAGAAGTCGTTAATCTCTACAAAGTGGAAATAATAACAAAATCTTTACCAAATGTTGATGGTAAAAAGGATGAGTTATTTAACTTCGTAAATTGTGTAGACCAAATTGATAAAAACTGTGCACAAATAAAATACGACACAAACGTATCAAATAGTTTTGCAAAATATCAGAAACAAAATAACTGGTGCGGCTAGTCATTCATTGACAACGCTCAATGTTAAAAATACTGATTGGCAGCTTATCCGTAAACATTTCATATCTAAATACGCAGATACTAGAGATGAATCCAATCTTCAATTTCAACTTTATACGCTACTAAAATTTAATTTACGAGCCTTTGCGAAGCTCTTTACATGCATCCCAACCTAATAGCTTAACCGAAGCACTTGATTTTGTCATAAAAGAACCAAATATTATTAAATTAAAAAATACATATGTGTCTCGAGAAGAATCAAAACCAAGATTCAATCGAACCCCTTTCAAACCAAAAAGTGAGGTAGCTAAATAAATTTTTTGATCCTCGCCGGAACTCGACCACATTTATGTCCTTTAAAAAAGGCAGTTCATTTTTTTGTGTCCTTTTCTGGCAGATGTTTTTAAAGTTGTAAAAGTCGGTTTCGGTAAGAAGTCGGCAAACGTTTTTTCCGTCAGCCTTTTTATTAAAACCACCAAGTCATCCATATCTAACACTTCTTGTGTCTTTTCCACTTTTTGCCGATATTGCCATGTATCGAATCCGATCTCATGTAGGAATGCCCTGGCTCAAAATATTTTATTGTGATAGTTTCTGGGCTCCAATTCTGATTTACCACTGTCAGTAATGCCGAATAGAGAATCCAATTTTTATTTTGGGCGGAACAGTTGTCAACCCAAAAATATATTTCGATACATCTCGTCTCGATTGTTGAATAATATTTAAGAAAGAAGACGCAACATCTGAAGCAGACCGACCCGTTATGACTTCATGCCAAAGCACACACAGATTAGATTGATCGTGTTGATGAAGTGGTGCAAACGTTTTGTTGAACACTACTACCCAGCAAACAAACGCTGATAGCAGAATGAAATAGATGGAAGCATTTGCACACGTCGAAGCGAGAAAACAAATAAATTTACTTCGGTTTCTTCTATGCACTACATTTTTACCCCCACCTAATCTCTTGTTTATCAATTTCTTTTCAAAAATTTTAATTTCAGTTCTATCAGTCTCCATATTTCAGCTGAAGGTAATAGATGTGCGTTGTTGAAACATATTCAATGCATACGTATGACGATGTTTATAAACGTTTTTCAGATTGAAATGGAAATACATGGATAACATATAAAGTAAGTATACAAAATTAAAAAATGTGTAGTTGTATCTAAATGACAATACACATTTGGTACATACAACCAAAACCAAACACAATAATATATGATTGTGTTTGGTTTTGATACAACAAAATGCATTAAAAAAATATTATTTTCTGGTAAACCAACGGTTAACAGTTACATATTATACTCAAATAGAAATGAAAGAGAGATAAATTAATTTTAAGGGGAAACAAAGCCGAGTTTTCGATAGACAACAATACGAATAGCATGGAATTAGGTGCATCAATTTGAAGTAAAAATTGAGCGCTCTAATTATATGCTGTTTATGCGCTCTTTGTGCGCTGATTTGTACTACTGGGTAAGCGACTAATAAAATAGGAGTTCTTCGATTTCAGTTCGTTATAATGATTAACTTTTGCATATCCACTGTAAATAAATTAACGGTTTGGGGCCACTCATATGTCTTGTCGATTTTGTAATATTTTCGAGGTTGTATGTAATTTAATTTATGGTAAACAAATTGTTGGCAAATCACACAGTCATCAGAATGATTGGCTAATGCAGAAGTCATAATCGGAATCGGTGGTATATCATGTGAACATCTAGCTGCTTCTACATCTTTTAACTCCTTTTGGTGTTGTTTGTGTTCAGCACACACAGGGCATTCGTCATGTGATGGCTTATCCAAATTGATGTTTTCCTTTTTGAAAATTTTTGAATATGTTACGTAAGAAGCAGCTTTTCCAAATTTGGTAATAAAATCATTCAACATAAATTTGACTGTTATTTCCGATGACAGATATCTACGATTCAGTGCGTGCTCCAACTTGTAATGTGAGACTTGTGGATGAAATGCTAAAATGTGGTCCCGAATTTGATTGTGAATTAAAGTTGATTTTTCTACCTTAATTCTGTTTACCACATCACCACGATGGTCAGTTAATGGCACCAATCCTGAATTTACATTTCTTCATCTAAAAAATTCTATGATTAATCCATCAGTTTTCCTACCGATAGTGTGAAGGAACATAGTCTTACACACAATTTGCTTCGACGAATTTTGTGCGTTGAGTGGAAGATGGTATACGTAGGTGTACTTACGTTTTGTGCATAATACCACTCGTCATGTTTTTTATTTTGTAAAATAAATGCCTCAAAAAACAACTGACGATGGGCAAAGTTGATTTTACTGAACTGGTCAAATATAGCTTGCCGTCGAAAATTCTGAAATGTCAGCCCACATTTTTTTGCAACTACATTCATTTAATAGCTTTAGTGCGGCATCAGCTGATTTTTTTCTTTTTAGCTTGGTGGACCGCGAGTGGTGAATGTGTTTCAATGTGGCTTTCCAATGGTACCGGAGGTGGTGGATCGTTATGATTTTCGAATGGCGATGGTGTTTTAACGTTTTTCACAGGCGGTGGTTTATGAATGGCATCATCATCTGTCGATTCTTCATCTGTGGAATCATCCATGCAATGTTTATTGGGACAATACGTGTATCCGCCAAAGAGACGTCAGATGAAAAATCTTCCGACGTGTTTGCTGCTTTTAAATGCCCTGCTGCGTTTAATGCACGAAGCCTAAAAACATTTTAATAAGATTACAATTTTGAATGGGAGAGACAGGGTCAATCAAACTGGCTACAGTATTTCCCAAATTTGACCGTAAATCGAATGTTATAATGTTTTCTTTTGTTGGTAGAATAAAGTTGAGTTAAGCGAGAAGCCAAATTTGGATCTTTACCAATGAACATTATTTTCGTTCGAATAAAAAACGACAATTTCCAACAAAACATAGTAACTTTTGAAAAATTACTATGTATTGTATGAAATCTTCTGACTATAAAATGAAAACACTAAACATCATGTTACAACATAACCTAGTAATTTTTAAAAGATACTATGTTTTGTGCACAATCCACTCTAAGTTTTCTCACATAATCTAGTATCATTTAAAAGTTACTAGTTTCTATAAAAAATATATTAATATCTACGTACAGTTTTTTGCAAGCTCAACCATCATTTTTCCACGCGACTGCATTTTAATGACAAACTGCAACTAATGACAGTTAACACACGTCTAAATACGCAAAGAACATAGACAAGAAGAATAACCATCAATTGGATAAATATAGCTATCTCTTTCATTTTTTATGATCAAATAAATTAAAAAAATACATAGTTGCTAGGTTCTGTGTGGAACTATTTTTGTAAATAGATAATTTGAGTAAAGTTACTAGGTGTTTGTTTTTGAATAAAGTAGTCAATAATGATCGAAGAGCAATAATTCTCAGAGCGTTAGAAATATAATTTTATTCCGGTTTAATTAAACGAATAATCACAAAATCTAGTAAGTCGCAGCTACTAGGTTTTGCGTTTCGACGGGAGTTTTGTTTAAATTAAAACTAGAAAACATATATGACTGTAAAAATGGATGGATTCAGTCCCTGCATGTAATAGTTTCAATCTAATTTTATTTGTGTAAATATCATTATTATTGCTTGAGTGAGCTTTAAAAAAATATATAAATTCTGATTACATGTGGTTATTTTAATAAAATTTACTAAATTGACTTCGTGCATGTAATTATCCGTTTTTATAATTTGCATTGTATGAGTAAATTGCAGTTTATTCCTTGAACTATTGATCCATTTGAGTTTAGCCATCAAATAAATGCATTTTGTATTTAAATTAAAACACATATGACTGTAACAATAGATGGATTCACTCTCTGCTTTTAATAATTGTATTCTAGTTTTGTTTGTGTAAATATTATTATTATTGCTTGAGCGAAATTTATGTATATGTATATAATCCGATTACATGTTGTTATTTTAATAAAATTTACTAAATGACGATTAATATTCACTTCGTGCATGTAATAATCTGTTTGAATAATTTGCAGTGTATGAGTAAAGTGCAGTATATTCCGTGAACTATTGATCCATTTGAGTTTAGCTATCAAATAAATGCATTTTGTATTTAAATTAAAACTAGAGAACATATACGACTGTAACAATGGATGGATTCACTTCCTGCATGTAATAATTGATATCTAATTTTATTTGTGTAAGTATCATTATTATTGCATGAGTGAAATTTAAGTTTGTATACTGGGTGATTTTTATTAGCTGAAACTTTCAAATATATCGAAAAATAAGCACTTACGAAAAAAATTTCCATTATCAAAATTTAATTATTCCACTGATGAGGGGGGCATACATTAGTGATAACATTAGTTCTTCTCGTCTCCTTCTTGTAGGTGGAGCGAAGGATAAATTTGAAATTAAAATAGGAACACCTATATATTTTATTGCACACTCGGATTCTACTACGGCTTAAAGTAAGTAGGATTTTCTTGAAATATTTTTTCCATTCATGATAGATGTTGCTGTAATAACGATATTGAATTTACATATGCATACGAATCTGCAATACGTTTGAATTAAAATTCACACGTTTTCAATGTCAATACTTGAAATTAGTGTTAAACAAATTGTGTTTCTTAAATTAGGAAAAAAAAAATAAAAAAAATTGTATAATTTTTTTTAATGTTTCAAAGAAATCCCCTATGTACGACATTTTTTTCGTAGAGTGCTTGTTTTCCGAGATATTTAAAAGTTTCAGCTTAAAAAAAATCACCTGGTATATTCTGATAACATGTGTACATTTTAATAAAATTTACTAATTGTCGATTAATATTCACTTCGTGCATGTAATAATCTGTTTTTATAATTTGCAGTGTATGAGTAAAGTGCAGTATATTCCGTGAAGTATTGATCCATTTGAGTTTAGCTATCAAATAAATGCATTTTGTATTTAAATTAAAACTAGAAAACATATATGACTGTGACAATGGATGGATTCACTTCCTGCATGTAATAATTGATATCTAATTTTATTTGTGTAATTATTATTATTATTATTATTATTATTATTGCTTGAATGAAATTTAAATATATATGTATATATATATTCTGATTACATGTTGTTATTTTAATAAAACTTACTAAATGAATATAAATATTCACTTCGTGCATGTAATAACACTGTGCTAGTTGAAAAATGTGACAAGCTGGGTACCCGGGGGGTAAACCTAATTCGATTACGCTGAATTCAATGGTGCTAGCCCATTTCAAAGTAAGTCCTCATTTTTGAGATATCGATATCGACATGTTTTGGCTCTGAGTCAAAACATACCCTCATTTTCACGTTGATAGTTCCTGAACCATTAAGATTTTCGTTATGCGTTCTTCAACAAAGTTGTTGCGCACGTCAAGGCCAACAACTTTGCTGAACATATCAAGACCGAAAAACGACATCTACATTCACATTTTTGTGTTAATTTTCCATATATGTGTGTTTTACTTAGGCCAAGGTTAGCTTGGAGTGGCACTTCCACACACTTAGACCAGGAGTGCCCCGTTGTGATACCAGGGGAACATATTTCCCCTTTACCCCTGTTCAAAATCATTCGGAGCTACGTACGTACAGCAAAATATCTCGCACTCCACATTCAACGAGATCTGAAAGGCTGGTCACACTGGACACGCCCAAATACCTATGCCTTCTGTATGATAGTGCCGGACACGAGCATAGGAAGTTATCTAAAGTCTGTTCTTCCTTTTCGTCCATGCAACTTCTACAAAGTTATTCGTCTGTAGACCCAGCCTTCTCGCATGTTCCTCAAAAAGGAACGGTCTTGTCAGTTTTGGCAAAAGCTTCTCACAGAAGGCTCCGGCTCCTACCTTGCCCTTTCGAGAGACATAAGTACACAGGTAATGCTAAATACAACTGGAATTCGGCATACTTAGGCCAAACAAGACGCTCATCTCAGATAAGATACAAAGAACACATCACAAGTACATAAAATCAAGTTTCGTACAACACATAAAAACTGAAAACCATACACTAAATTCAATAAAAATGTAACCATTTTGCACAGAATCAAAAAAGGACTGAAATTAAACAGGTGTACCAATTTGACTCATGAGTCGTGAGTCAAATTACGGCCAAAATTCACACCCTGAAAATATACAAAAACAAAAACACCCACAATTTAGTTCGCGACAAAATCAACACAAAACCCCAATAAAATTTACGACCTCCATAACTTAAAAACAAAGGAGGTACCAAGCAGCAGCGCCTAGCTACAGTATGTAAAGAGCTTCAACATAAATTATGTAACAGTAGCAAAAAGTAAACCGAAGAAGAGATTATTCTCGAAATCGATATTTCTAAAAAAGTTAAAAAATTGGCACTATAAGTAAGAACTAAAAACTGTAATATAAAATTAAAAATGAAACGTTTTTCATCTAAATATATAAAGTGACAAAAGAATACAAAAAATAAAGTGAAAATCGTCTTGTGAAATCTGATGAAATAAATAATATGGATAGGTGTTTTAAACTCAAGTGCTTTTGTTATATGTGTGGAGAATTTACAATTATGAGCAATCGTTGCAAAATAAGTGATTAAACCGCTGATTTAAATCGACTATGCTTTTCACAAAATGTTATTAATTGGACGCCGTCTTTTGTTTGGACAACATGCATTTTCGCTCGGCATAGATGGCAAAACACTGGAGCCGCAATGCCATTTGGTGTCCCGATGATATGGGCCGATCCACAAGGACATGATGCAGTTCAATGTTATGGGTGCATGAATTATATTCTCAGTACAAACAGAAACAAAATTGGTTCTTTGACATACACTGCAACGAGAATTACTCATCTACCGCTGCCGCATTCAGATGAAATACTGTTCCGGAAAGATGAAACCCAACTGAGGATTATTTACCAACAACAATTGAATCAGGTGAAACCGGAGAAACATCTGCATCAATATATCAACTATCAAATGTCACTCATCACATTGAAATCTCGCAAAGTCGTTTGGATATTATGGTACGACGCTTTAAACTATCGCAGCGGCAAGCCATTCTTTTGTCAAAGGATTTAAAACAAGTGAACATTTTGGCTCCAAATGTTTGGATATATGGAGCAATAAATCGTCATCGTCATTTTACGATTTTTTTCAAATTAATTGAGAATAATTCACTCGCTTGGCGATTGTTCATCGATTCCTCTAAAAGCAGCTTGAAGACAGTTCTCCTTCACGTTACCAACTCAAAGAATTCCATTCCAATTGCACGCAGCACAAACACAAAGGAAACCTATGCATCAATAAAAAAAATCATCGATTTGATTAAATACAATGACCATCAATGGAAAGTTTGTGCAGATTTGAAAAGTGATAGCTCTTTTAAGTGGCATGCAATTGGGTTACACTAAAAACATGTGTTTTATGTGCTTATGAAATACTTGTTTTAAAGGCGACCAATACAACGAACGGAACTGGGTGACATTTGTTGGAATTTGCAAGAGGAAGAAGAACCCGAAGACGACATGAGCAAATCAGAAAATTAAAATTGAAAGTTAAAAAAAAATGTTAATTATTTTTTTTTTGTATCTATATTTGCCGATGAGATGTTTATTCGATCGATTTAAATTCAATAAATGGACAAAAAATGATAAAAAACGTGTTTTTCGTCGAAATGAAAAGCAAAAAATAAAATAACACAAAAATGTGATTGTAGATGTCGTTTTCCGACTTGATATGTTCGGCAAAGTTGTATGTCTTGGCTTGCGCAACAACTTTGCCGAAGAACGCATAACGAAAATCTTAATGGTTCAGGAGCTATCAACGTGAATATGTGTGTATATTTTGACAAATTTTTGACTCAGAGGAAAAATATGTCGAAAGCGATATCTCAAAAATGGGGACTAACTTTGAAATGGGACTAGCACCATTGAATTCAGCATAATCGAATTATGTTTACCCCTTGGGGGCCCAGCTTGTCATGCAAAAAAACTTTAAAATTCGAGCACAGTGTAATCTGTTTTTATATTTTGCACTTTATGTGAATTTGTGCAGCATATTCTGCCGTGAACTATTGATTTATTTGAGTTTAGCTATCAAATAAATGCATTTTGTATTAAATTAACACTAGAAAAAAATGTATAAGGCAGGGCTGTCTTTTACATTATTAAAATTTAGCCCAGTATTATTCAAATTATTTTCTACAAATAAATGAAATAAATAAAGACTGAAAGATGGTTTGCTCTTTTATTCTTTAATGCCAATAAGTGATTTCTGGATTTGATTAATTTTACATGATTTAATATGCTTTTTGGGGAACCAGTTTAATTTTGTTTATGGACAATTGAACTTTGTAGTTCATTGAAAGTTCAATTCGTAATAAAAAAGTTTTATGGAGGAAATATACCATTATATATGGGTACTTAATTAATTATTAAATTTTTTTTCAGGATGCTGTTTGCTGAACTTTTATACCAGAAAACCAAAAATAATTGTACTGTCTTGAGCCTAACAATTTACTAACTATTGACTACTTAGGTGTCTGTAACCGGGTCAAGTCTATCATATTTAACAACCTTTCCTATTCCTCAATCTTTTTATATGTAAAAGGGATGTACGGTAGGCCCGGCATATCCGGGATCCCTGCTTAGTCTTGGCCGTACATTCTTATCAATCAATCAATCAATCAACAACAAAAAATTATCTTCATTTAAACGAAACTGTATATAGAAATGACCTTTGTGTAACAGAGTACAGCTTGGAAAACACTTCAGTTGATCTTTCTAGCAAACCTTCTTTAATTTATGTATTCTTAATAGAAATGAACTCATAAAGTATTCCAACATCGAATAATAGAACATAAATAATAAATCCAAAAAGCATTTAACTTAACGACATGTCAAATATTTAAGATTTAAATCATTGTTTTCATATTACGTTCACCAGCACCATCCTTTCCCTTCACAAGGGAGTTCGATACCTACGTTTTACAGACGTACTCGTTTACGACATTGTATATACACAAATTATATCATTACAGATCATAATTTAATATTTATCCTTAAAATAATGTTCTCGTTCGGTTCGTTTTCCTTCATCATTGTATATTATATCCTTTTTGGTGTGCTTTGAGTATATATACGAGTACTGTTACCCCATCCGCTACATTTTAAAAATATATAGGGAAATGTACCAAAATTTTTATTTTTATGTTTTCAAAACGTATTAAGACAACAAAAAATATGCAAAAATTCCACTTAAATCTTTAATTTTTCATAAAAGTGACAAGGGAAAATCCTTTAAAATTGAATCAAGGAGAGGAACAGGATATAAATAATAAATGAATATTAAAATGGCTTTGTGATATGAAACAGCGGCATCGGTAGCATTAGCGGAGCACAAAAATGGGAATATATACTTAAAATATATACAGTTTATGTATTCATTTTGGTATTCATAACACTTTAAAATCAATTTAAATTATAATTTTTTTTTTCATTTTTTTCACTCACTGATTGATTTTGGGTTTACTCGTATTAAACGCACGGCGAAAGGTGGGTTCTTGTGCGTGTGTATTTAAGCGAGATAAACCAAGTTTTTCGATTAATTTGTAATTTAAGGTTATACGAGTAATGAGACTTTTATGCCTTGAATTTTTTTTATTAATAAATGATTCAGAAAATTTTGTTTTGTGCTTAGTATTAGGGGATATAGCGAGTTGAACAAAAAGAGTCCCAGAAAATTGAATTAAATGTCGAATATGCCAATAACACTATAAAGCTATTGTACTGAAAAATTTTGGTAACGATAAATCTCTTACCAACATTTCTAAATTTATTGATAATATCGATCGGCCTTAATTATAAAGATAAGTTTCAATATGGGACACATTGGTGCACATTGAGAATAATACTGCTCTGTGCTAATATATTCTCTTCGTTATAATCCAACTGCCACGAAAAATCTCTTAAATCTCCTAATTTTGCAACAGAAAAACAAATTTATATAAATATAACAAGGCCAAATCGATTTCATGAAAGTTTCGCTAATCGATCAGATTTACCCACGAGAGACGTCTTCTAAAATTATAAATTCGGGCATTTTACCCATATTTTTTGCATTATTGTCACGAACTGTACATTGCGCAGGGTTCGATCTTGCTGATAATCCGTGCGCGAATTTAGAAAAAGTTTTAGCTCTGGAACATACTGTGGTAGTCCAATCGCGTTCCAAATAACAATTCTAAGCGATCTCTTCATTTGACTAGTATAACATTGGTGTACACTCCAAAAATAAATTAGTTTTCAAACAAAATTTGCTTTGTAAAATTATAAATTGTAAATTTAACAACATTTTTGTTTAACAACATTAATAGATGAAAATCCATCTGTCGTAATTGTGGACTGTATTGGTCACTCATCTGCTATAATTGCCAGTAAAGCGTGTATAACTTTGCGCAGAGCACCAGGGGGGGGGGGGCTACATCGACAAATTGGTAATTATGTTTCCGGTAGTTCCAAAAGATGCAGCCAATTAGAGGAATTTCAGACACTCTTACAATTGGAAAAAAAGACAATTCTTCAAACGTCTGGTACGCGATGGTTATTACATCAAAAATGTGTAGAAAGGATATTAGAAAAATGGGCGGTGCTCCAGCAGTGTTTTAAGAATGCTGTTTTAGCAGACATGCTAAAATTAATAAATTTTTAGTTGTTTAAATGCTTTATTTAAATCTAAAAAGCCTCTTATACAGCAGCTTCACTCGGGGTCGATTAAAATTTTTCTGCTATTGGGTCAAAAATTTTTAAAAAAAGCTTGTTTTAAAAGTAAATTGCATTGTAAGGTTGACACATATTTTTCTGCCGTTAGATGAAATATTCCTCGGGGCTGAGTGTATGGAACTTCTAACAAATATGTATAACCTAAACCTGAATTTAAAATTGGATTGCCTATATTTTTATATAGAGGCTCTCGAGGAAATTCAAAATAGACTGCCCATATTGCTAAAGGTTCAGTTTTCAGCGATATGGTGTTTCTGGGACCAGATGATGCTCTTGGGTATAATGAGTCAACGCGAGCTCAAGCAAAATTTGAAAACATATGAGAAAAAGTTTCAATTAATTAAGTTTTTGTACTCAACGAGTGACGAACGCTTGAATAACAATTTTTTGAATCAGAACAAGCTAATTTCAGGAAGTTGAACTTAATTTTTGGAATTATATATCGGGTATAAAAAATTTTGATGACGAAGATGTTTTCCCAGCGTTATTAAAAACTATCAAAATACTGTTTAGAATTATCGCATGCCAAATGCCGATGCTGGACGGGTTTTTTCAATAATAACGGACGTGAGAACAACAAGAAGGAAATAAAATAAGTCATGATAATTTAAAAGCAATTTGTATTTTGATAATAATTGCATTGACTGTCATTTCAAAAAAAGACGTTACAGGTAACCTCATGTATATCCAGCCGAACCGACACCAATCCAACATAAATCAACCGACCCCAATCAACCGCAAACTACCACACCTATACATTATTACAACCCACACTACCCTATACCGCACGACCCATATCATCACTCTTTAACACCTCCATACCAACTCCCACAAATACACCTCCCACACAAACCCTCATTTACCAAATCCCAAACTCCCACACCGAACCCCCTCCACCTCCAATAATATTACTCCTACCACCCCCATAACCACACCACCCACACAAACTCACATCCACACGATATATATTTTTATTCTACATTCACGTACACTATGAAACCAAAATGGAATAGAAAATAAATAAAAATTCTATCAATTTTAATGAGGGGGTACCCCTACATATAAATCCTACATATCTCCAAACACCCTAAACACAGAAATGCCCAAATCAATAGGGTTCCAAACCACGAATTGTTTGAACTTTCAGTGAAAAAAATTACTTGATATCTCCTTCCGTTCTCAAGTTATCGTGGACAGAGACGGACATACGGCAAACCGAAACCAAATAGCATTTTTTTTAACAAAAATGCTTAAAAACGTTAGAGCCGTTGATATTTACGATCATCACAAAGAAATATGATTAATATTTTTTTACTAGCTGACCCGGCGAACCTCGTTCCACCCCAAACTACTTCGTTCCGAGCAAATACTTTTGTCCTTCCCGAAAATTGATTTTGATGAGAGAACAAATCAAACAACTCAACTCAATTCTCAAAAGACGATTGAGTTGAGGCCATTTCGTTCACTTTTACATCGAATTCAACACTAAAGGCAACTTTATGGTTGCGTTCGTTCGTTCGGCCATTTTTTCTACCAGAAGCAAAAATT
The DNA here is from genome assembly GCA_932526605.1 of Nephrotoma flavescens. Classification (NCBI taxonomy): domain Eukaryota; kingdom Metazoa; phylum Arthropoda; class Insecta; order Diptera; family Tipulidae; genus Nephrotoma; species Nephrotoma flavescens. The sequence continues at coordinate 221,955,664 of OW052221.1, forward strand.
CGACATTTTTTGACCAATATGACTTTTCGTAAAAATTGTCAGAGCGAACGAACGCAAGCATAAAGGCGGCATAATGTGTTGAAAAGTGAATGAAATGTCGATTAAAACTCAGGCATCTATCGAAATTTTAGTTGTGTTTTGGAATTTTTCTCTCAGTGTGGAAATGAATTGGAGTCAGTTGGAATTCAAAATAATTCAATGTATTTTATTCGAGTGGAATTAAATAGAATCAATACATCGTTTGTGTGCCATAGTGCACTCGTCCCAAATCATGAATTTGCATTCTTGCAATATCTTGACCATCGCCGAGTACTTGGCAATTGAGCACACTGGCCTGCCAGTCGTGTGGGATATTCATTGGTAACTTTAATGCAGAATGTGCCGTTCGGTCACTGTCCGGTAATGTGGCTCCAATCCCCAATGATGCAACAGCTAACGCTATTTGGGATATCGAACGAATTGTGGCCCAAAGCAATGAATTCAGAAATTTTTTGCTTCTTCCACTGGGAGAATTAAGGAAGAATATTTTGCCGTTTGCACTTGCCTAGCTCTGTTAAATTTCTGGAAAAACCTATCGAAATCGTGAAAATCACACCGAACTTCATACGATTGTAATAATGGTACCGTTTATGGATGCAATGCACACAATTCGAATATCATAAAACAGTGAAATATTACTCAAATTTCCAATTTAATTGCAGCAAGAAAAATAACGCATTTGCACAATCGAAAATGATAATGGACGATTTCAGGTGCATTATCAAGTTTAGTCATATCATCGCCAATTTGATTTGAAAATTTAATAGTCAACATCATTTTTGATTTTCCAAATTTTCCGGTGGATTTTCCCAAAATTATCTTCCGTTAGAACCATCTCCTGGCAACCGCAAACACAACAAGAAATAATTTAGGCAAAACGGTTCCATCGTAATCAAACTGACATATAGATTTGGTGATATATAGATTTGACGAAAACATTTCTTTTAAAAATAAAAAATTATCCTTCCGATTCTAAAAACGAGACTTTTCGCCTCAAAAAATATGTATATTTTTTTTTGTTTTATATGTATATGTTTTTATTTTTACTGGTTTATCAGTGTGCCACACCGCATAATCGTCAACATTTCTACGAAACACAAAAGTTTAGTGTATAGATCACACTTAATGTGGACAGTTATTTAAAAATGCTCTTTTCAGCTTTTGTTAGCTTTTTTGTCAATTTGGAGGAAATTTCACGCTGCCGAAAAGCAAAAGAAATTTTTAATTGTGCGAACGATCACGTTTTCACGTAAGCGTGGACTGAGCGAGTATGCCTTACTAGTTAAATCAGCATCCATTCACTTGAAACGTATTTATGGCCAATCGTTATCCGGTTACTTGAGTATATTGGAATTGAAGCGCCAAACAGAACCTGAAAAATCTGAGTTTCTGAAAGCAAATAAACACAGGAATAATTATGTAAAATTATGTAAATTATGTTAAAATAAAATAGAAATAGTCCCAGGTGTTTCTACGTAGCATGCAAAATCTGAGGCTAACCCAGAGGATGGCGCCATGAATTATGGTGGCGTGGTCAGCAATAGTTACAGAATAACCAACCATACTGGCCAATATATTTAAAAACAACTATCATCGATGATAGCTTTAGTCCAAAGATTTAGTTCTCTGAACAACGAAACGCGAAAGAATGTTGCACTATAAGCTAGTAGAGTGGCATAAGATCACGTTACTTGATCTTGAAAGACAAGGTCAGAAAAAGGCAGTGGTCGAAAGTTGATACCAGTGAGGAGTCATGGTTTACGTAATGGCTCTGTGTTGATTGGTAGTCGGAATATCACTGCATATTGGAATTTAAAACAAAATTGAACGAACTGGAAGACGCAATTTAAGATTGTTCTGGAGAAGTGGTAGTTGCCGGAGACTTTAATGCACGTACCTTGGAGTAGGGCATGCCACAACGAGATTCTAGAGGTAGGGCTATAATAGAAATGATGTCCAGACTGGATCTGTACGTTCTTAATAGAGGAACCACCACGACGTACTAAAGGTCAAGATTTGGAAGCTCTATACCGGATATATCCAAGGCTGCAGAGTAATAGATAAGTTACACGGGAAGCGATCATAACTATTTAACCTTCCAAATACACGGTTCTCGGCAAATGCAGCACACCGAAAAAGAGGAGATGGAATATGAATCAGTTTGACGCTACCAAACTAACAAATTTTCTAGACCGAAACCAAACGAATGCGCCTACATCTCCATGGGAGCCACTAATAAAGCAAACCGATGACGCTGAGGCTGATCGGATAGTGCAATTTCTACAGTGAGCTTGCTACTCTTTCATGCCGTATAAAAGAGCATGGAGTGGAAAGCGACAAGCATATTGGTGGACTGAAGAAATTATTGAACTAAGGAAGACAGCCTTAATGCTTAGAACGATGGCACAGCGAGCACGGAGCAGGAACGACACGTTAGTCAAATCAACCAAGCACAAAGCAGCAAAAAAGAGCTTGGTAGAGCCATCCGGAAGAGTAAAGACCGATGATGGTGGACAATGTGTGACGAGGTTAATATTGATCCATAGGGCAGAGAGTAAAAAACCGTTATCCGCAAGCTAGGCTCCCCAGACATGTGCAGGTTAGTCGATGAAACCACGATGGAGGAATTCATTGACACTCTTTTCCCCATATACGAGACTAGACATAGGAAAGATACCGCGGTAGAGATGTTGCCACACTCAACGAGGAGGACTTACTAAGTACAGTTGATGAAAGTCAAAAAGGTTTCGGAGCCAGATGAAATCCTAGTTGAAATACTGAAGTTTGTGGCCAGCAGTTACCCGAATATACTACTGGACATATTTAACAGGTGCCTATTGGCAGGAGTGTTCTTAACGCGATGGAAAGTGGCAAGACTAACGTTATTCAAAAAGGACGCGAGAGGGGACCCTGTTTTGCCGTCAACATACAGACCTCTTTGTATATTGGACACGATGCTAAAGTTACTGGAAAAATTACTGAAACCCAGGTTGGAAACAGCGATTCGCGACTCGGATAACCTATCCCCAAGACAACACGGTTTCTGTAAGGGGCATTCGACGATTAATGCCATGGAGGTGATCAATGCGGTTGAGAGAGCAGAAGCAGCCTGCCATCAAACAAGACCACTCGTTTTTCTTGTTCCTCTGGATGTCAAGAACGCCTTTAATTCCGTGAGCTGGGAGAACATTATCGAGGCACCCGGGAAACCTTTCGGGATACACAGCACTCTCTTTGTAATTTTGCGGGATTATTTAAATAACCGGAAAATAACTTACAACACGGTCAGTGGTATTAAGGAATGAGAAGCTATAGTCGGGGTAGCGCAAGGCTCACTGCTTGGACCTGAATTATGGAATGTGTTATACGATAGTTTGTTAAAGCTAGAAATGCCAGATGATGTTTTCCTGGTTGGGTATGCAGACGACGTGACGATTGTCACTGCGGAATTTGCCCAGTATAGGAATAATCAGGCTATGCGCAGAATTAATCACTGGATTGAAAATGACGGGCTACAATTAGAAACTGCAAAAACGGAGATAGTAATGCTGACGAAACGGAGGATACCAATCGTAATGCCCTTAACGAGCAATAACGAGGAAATACGAACCAGTAGAGGTGTTATTTTAGACAGTCGGCTTACCTATTACGAACACATTGGTAAATCGTGTTACAAGGCAGCCACTGCGGCGGTAGCTCTTGGTAGGCTGATGGCAAATGTGGGTGGACCGCAAAACTGTAGGCGGAGACTAATTATGTCAGTAGTCCAGTCGATTCTATTGTACGGGGCGGAGATATGGGCTAGTGCCATGACAGTGGCGAAATATCGGAAGATAATGACATCAACTCAATGCTGTGCAGCACTACGAGTTACATGTGCGTATCGCACGGTGTCCTATGCGGCAACTCTGGTCGTTGCTGGGATAATCCCTATAGGCTGGTTGGTGCTAGAACGCCAAAAAATCTACATACTTAGCGCTGAGCATGGAAGAAAGACTGCAAGTACTACAGCACGTACCGAGATACTAGATACTTGGCGAAGAGAACTAGATATTGAGTGATGGACGGCAAGATTAATAAAGCAACTTGGTCCTTGGATCGAGCGTAGGCATGGCGAGATTGATTTTTTCCTGTCCCAATTCCTGGCGGGGCATGGTATCTGCATACAATGGGTAAACTAGCATCATCCCGGCATTGTCCAGAGGAGCGGGATGATGTTTGGCATAGTTTGTTTAACTGTGGAGGGTTCGTAGGTGAGAGGAGTTAGGACATGTAGACAGTCCAGACAGTCCTAGACAGTCCAGTTTAGAACCAAACAAAAATGATCTGGTAGTTTTCTAGTATTTTTTTTTACCGGATAACCTCTAGATAAATACTAGAACTAGAAACTAACTAAAAATTATTAAAATTCTGGTTTTGGTTTTATTTTGACTAAAAACCTATTACATTCATTTTAAAATTTAACTAGAAACCAAAATTTTCTTTTTTTTACTAAATATTTACTGAAGTTTAACTAGAATCCGTAAAACCAGACAACCTAGTGGTCGTTTACCAGATTTTTGTATTTACCGTGTAGATGTGACGCGATGCATATATGCAAACTTTTGTAATATTTTAAGAGAAAACACTTATCTGCTAGAAGATTTTCAAACTTTAAATTAAGGTGTCCATTCAAAACTGCAATGGTTGTCGAATATCATTTTGCAAAATTTTTTTGTCTTCGGATTTCATGATCTCGCCTCTGTTACCCTATTCTGGTAATTCCCTGAGAATAGGGAACTAGGAAAAGCTTTTATCTATAAATTATCTCTTTTTCTGGCATACTGAGGCACAATGTTTGGTGTAAATATTTGTAAATTGGGAATCATTTTTTCATTTTTCTAAATTGGCAGGGAATGTTATTCCCCACTTTATTTTGTTTTCATAAATATTACCACTAACTTTATACCTTAGTATGACTGTAATTCCGGGAAATTACCAGAATGGAACCACTTGGTTTTCAAATTATATTCAAGGTCTTGTTCAAAATTTGGGTTGGTAAATAAAAAAAAAGTAATTGGATATGAGTTGGTTTTGATAACAACTGTTTAAATGAACAATAAATCACAAAATAGTTTAGAGTAAGTTAAATTTATTTAATTTTTAAAAATAATTGATAAAAAATAAAAATTTATTTTATCTAAATCGTATTCATTTCATTGCTCATAAACAAAAACGTTCACTATAGCTGGTAATTTTCTATTCACTTTGTGTTGTTGCTAGTTTCGATGGTTTTTTTTTTAGTTTTTACCCAAAAATAACAAATTAATACAAATGTTTTATCATCAATTTCCCTCAATGAAAATTTACGTTCGTGTGGTTATCGTTGTTTGTGTCTGCTTTACATATATGTACATTATAATGTGCGGTGTCTGTTGCTGTGTGGAATATGGCTATTATTGTTGGTCAACACTATATGAGGTATTGGAATAGGTATGTACATAGATATAGTTATCTCTACACAAAATGTGTGATAGCCATGTGCATAAGGTTTATGTTAAAATATAAATTTATTTTATATAATTGATATGTATTTCATACGAGATATGGTAACGCAACATTTTATCTACAATATATTGCAATAAACCAGAATAGCAGAATAACATATAACAAAATTGAAATATTATAGTTTTGCGTCCTACTCGTTGGTGTGTTACTACGAACGCGTTCTTAATAAATTTTTAATAATCACTAAGGGGTCAATTTATATAAACGCAAAAAATTCTAAGTTTGCAAGTTTACATCATACAGACAACAACATCAACAAAGTCTCGCAAAAAAACACTATGTTTTTGATTTCAGTTTTGCAAAATTTTTGTTCAACCCATTATTCCAACCCTTCCCCAAATGGAATGGAAAATCTACCGAGTTTTTTTACTAAAACGATAGGATTATATATTAACCGAGTGGCGAATATCAGTTTTGGTGTTTTGCTAACTAACGATTCTAACTTCGTATAAAATTGAAAAATTATATGTATAGGTGTTTGTGCATTTTGGTAAAAAAATACAGATTTGCGGGTCAATTCTGTTTTCCCAACAGGAATAGGAAATAGGAAAGAATTTGAAATTGTTATAGCAGTTTTGTATTTTTCCCCTATAAGCTTATTCTAGTGTGTCTTACCCAAGTAGCAAAATGAAACCAAAGTTTCAGAAAAACCAGAATCGAGGTTGCATTTAAGAGTTTCTGTGACTAGTATTTTTGAACCGGTTCTAACATGTGTTCAATTTCGAATAATTTAAACATCTCTGGACGAGTTTTATGAAACCCTTTTAACACCAGCAAAAGTTTTTAAATGGTTTCCAAATATCCACAAATTTACTGGTTATTTTGAAACCATTGGTAAACGGTTTTATTTTGGAAAAATTGCAACGTATTTGAAACGGTTTATAAATACCCTTCTGTAACTCTTAATATTGATTAAAATACCGTATTATTGTTTCTAATAAATTTCTTCTATTTAGGTATTTTTAACACTGGAATTTATAATGGTTCACCAACTACTAAAATAATTCGCTAAGTCATTATGTATTTATTTTATTTATAAGCACAAAGAATATAATGGTTTGTATGTTTAGAGTCGCACGATAACGGCTGATGATAAACATGATGAATGACAAATCTTATAATAAGATTTGTCAAGTCACTTGGTAAACTCACCTCGAAGTGGAAACCATTTGACTAAAAAATTTTTGGAAACTATATTATCGGAACTTTACATGATTTTAAGTTTTTATAGAATCAGCGAAACCCCGATTTTGATAGACAGTTTGTTCTTTTTTATTGAAACAAAAACTTATTCATTTTCAGGAAATTTCAGTTTTTTACAAACCGCGTTAAAACAGATTTTTTCGGTTTTTTATTACGGTGTTTATGAAACCTAAAACTATTAGGTTTGTCACCGCTCCAAAAAAACTTAAAAGTAGTTTTAATATAAATATTTAAAATCATTTAAAACCGTTTTAAAGAATCTGAGGTTTTTTTAAAACTATTTATAAACGGTTGCTCATTAGTAAAAATAAAATGAGATGGTATCAAAAACCACGGCCAAAAGCAGTGTCTGCTAAGGCTTCGTAACGTGTCGAAAACGTGCCTGAAACCATTTAAAAAACTTTTTGGTTTTAAAACCAAAGTTTCGTATTGGTTATAAAACCAAGTTGAAACCAAAAATTGCTACTTGGGTTATGGGCATTTTTTCTTTCCTATTTATCGCAGTTTTGACGTTAATCTTTCCGCACCTACTTTGGGTACGGAAAGATATTCTTTTACAACACATGCAATATTCTTTTAATTTAATTCTTTTAATTAGACAAAAAAATTATAATCACATACAATTAATGTATGTTTGACATTTCTTAACCGCTTACAGAGCATGATTTTCAATATTCAACTTAACCCATATTAGCCCAAATTAATTTTCTTTGTAAAAAAGAAAAACTACTTCAAATGTTGAAGTTGGAAAACCAAAAATTGTTGGCAAAATAGAAAACAACAGTTAGGTAACTGGTACAAAAAATGCAAATAAATACCAACTTAACCTTCAAAGTCCTTGAGATTGTGACGTATGTGAAGTTATCCCCGGATTCTATCCCCGAAATTAAAAAAGATTAATCATTCAACACTAACATAATAATATCCCTCTAACTCATGTGTGAAGTTAGCCCCGCTCCGTTTTATATTATATTTCATTACAAATATAGACTTCATATGTGAAGTTATCCCCGAATTTTATTATATGAAAAAAAATGTTTATTAAAATTATTTTAATCCAGAAAAGACAAAAAAATAAATGTTATAATGTAATAAAATGAAGTAAAATAATTTTTAAAATGGCTTATAAATTTGTCATATTATAATTATAGGACGGAACACACATATTTCACATTTAAGAAACACACGAAAAAAACGTACCGTTCCAACGTTGAGAAATTAGGTTCCGAGCAAAATATTTCCATATAATTTATTTTAGACCAAAAGTGATATTTTATTTTGACATGTAAAAAATATTAACTTGTCGGATCAGAGTTATATGGTTTTGAGATGGTCAGACCCTAACGTCACTTTTTGCGAAATATGAAAATAATCGTACCGTTGCAACCTAGCGAAATTAAATATGTCCAAATATGCATAATTTCGCTAGGTTGCAACGGTACGATTTTGTTCATATTTCGCAAAAAGTGACGTTAGGGTGTGACCATCTCAAAACCATATAACTTTGATCCGACAAATTAATACTTTTTACATGTCAAAATAAAATATCACTTTTGGTCCAAAATAAATGATATGGAAATATTTTGCTTGGAGCCTATAGCGGGTGTTATCGTGGTTTTTATTATTCGCATTAATAACACACACTATACGTTTTGTTATACATAAACTATTTATTATTTTTTATTATAAAATATTATTTTTAGTAGTAGTGTACAATTTTTAATGGTGGACGACTGTTCGCGGCACTTTTACTTGTTTTATTATCTTTTTTTTATCCAAAATCGTAATTAGTTTAGAAATTTTTAGTTTATGATCGTAAACAAAAAAACATTTGTAGAAAACGGAAAAGCTTCTATGGACGCTGGCACTTCCATGCCAATTTCGAATAAAATATATTGAGACTGTGTCTCATGAACTTCTAAAACGCGACTCCTGTTTTCGTTTCTCATTTCGTATCGTGAAATTAAAATCTCGATATTTATCGATAATCGATAAATATCGAGATTCGCGAATGTAGGTGGCGAAATAACTATATTCAGCAAAACGAGCAATGCCTCGTAATTAAGCGGCGCGGTGTATAAATAGTTTTGCTACGAGGAGTGCCACGAAGTGAAAAGGTTTTTGAGCCGCTACATCACTCCCCTCCTGGATCGAAAACCGTAGTGTTTTAAATTGAATGTAACGGTTTTTGGAACACTACGTTTTTCGACTGGGTTTACCACAAGTATTCCGTATGCTGGCTTAAGTCTGTCGATGCCAATTGTTGTTGATTTTCCATCTATATCCACAACAAAGAATTTGTGCAATTTGCGGGTCACTGGATACGGTCCAAAATAGGGTGTACTCAAAGGACCTCTGATTCTATCCACACGTACGAATATGTGTGAACAGGTTTCCAGATTTTTGGGAGTGTACGTTGCCTGTTTGGTTGGATGTCGTGTGTCCATAGGAACTAAGGCTCTCATGGTAGTACGAAGCTGACTCACGAAATCCGAAGTATCTGTGTTTGGGTTCGAATTTTGATCTTTGATGAAGAATTCACCGGGAACCTTGATGTTTTGACCATATACTAGCTCTGCATGGTGTGCAGTTGAGGTCTTCCTTGACGGAGGTTCGAATACCCAATAGGATCGTTGGATGTTCTGAACTCCAATGGGATATATTACATCGAGCTGTTAAGGCTGATTTTAATTGCCTGTGGAACCGTTCGACAAGACCATTTGCTTTCGGGTTGTATGCAGTTGTCCGAATGCGATGGGAACCTAGGAGCTTCGTGAGCTCGGTGAACAACGTTGATTCAAATTGTGATCCTTGGTCTGTCGTGATAAAGAGTGGGACACTAGATCTACAGATATACTCATTGTAGAAGATCTTACTTACGGTTTTTGCGGTCATTTCTCGGATTGGATAAGCTTCTGGCCAACGGGTTAATCGGTCGACTATCGTTAAAATATAATGATAGCCATTCGACTGGGGCAGTGGACCAACCAGGTCCATGTGGATGTGTTCAAACCTGCCACTTGGTAGCTCCAATTTACCAAGTTCTGATTTCGTGTGGCGCTGAACTTTGGACTTTTGGCATGGGATACAAGATTTCGCCCAGTTGCTTGTATCAGTATTCATTCTTGGCCAGAAGTATTTTGAAGCTATATGAGTTTTCGCGTAGCACGGATGCCGGGGTGTGATAAGCCATGTAGACTATCGAAGATTGTCCGTCGCATGTTGAGAGGAATGTAGGGTCAATTTTTACCTGTTGAAGTCTCACACCAAATTTGCTGCTTGTCTGGTAAGTCGATCCGTTGCAGATTTACGGTTGATTTCGGTGTGTGTGCTGAAATCAATTTCTGCAATTCGTCGTCGCGTTGTTGCTGTACAAGTAGTTCCTTCGTGTCGAAGGAGAAGACGCTGAGTTCTGTGAGAAGTGTTTCACCAGAACGAGACAAACAGTCGCTCACCACATTGTGTTTACCTTTGATGTGATGAATTTCGGTAGTGAACTGAGCAATGTAATCGAGATGTCGTAATTACCGGGGACTACGTTCAGATTTTGACGCAATAGCTGTTGTAAGAGGCTTATGGTCGGTAAATAAAGAGAAATTTCGGCCTTCGACGAAATGGCGAAAGTGTTTAATTGCTAGATACATAGCAAGAAGTTCTCTATCGAAAGTAGAGTATTTAATTTCCGCAGGGGAGAGCTTCTTTGAAAAGAACGCTAATGGTTGCCATAATCCTTTGTTGCGTTGTTGTAAGACAGCTCCAACTGCTACATTGGAAGCGTCGGTAGTTATGTTGAACTGCGCGTCGTTCAACGGGTGTGCCAAGAGAGTGACAGCGGCAAGAGAACGCTTGACCTTATGGAAAGATTCTGTACAATCTTCGGGCCAAGAGAAGTTTATTTTGTTTATGCCTTTCTTAAGTAAAGTGGCCAAATGCCTGTGAATCGGCGATAACAGTTCGGCTAATCGTGGTATAAAGCGGCGGTATTAGTTCACCATACCGACGAACTGCTGTATTTGGCGGATTGATGTTGGTTCTGGGAAGTTTGAAATGACACCAACTCTGTCTTGCGACGGGAGGATGCCATCTTTCGAAATTGTGTGGCTGAAGAAGTCGAGTGACTTCACGCCGAAAATACATTTCGAAGCTTTAATATTAATTCCATATGCGGAGAGACGTTTGAATACTGATTCGAGATGTTCACTATGTTCCATCTCAGAACGGCTTGCAACGAGGATATCGTCGATATAAGAGTAGACGAAGTCCAGCCCTTTTAACACTTCGTTAAGGAATCGCTGGAATGTCTGGGCTGAGTTACGAAGGCCGTATGGCATTCGGGTAAACTCAAAAATCCCGAAAGGAGTAGTATCGCTGTTTTATGAATATCCTCGAGAGCCATGGGAATTTGATGATATGCCCTAACCAAATCTTTTTTCGAGAAAATAGTGGCGCCGGCGAGTTTCAACGAGAAACTGTGTATGTGGGGGATAGGATATCTATCTGGGACAGTGACAGTGTTCAACTGTCGATAGTTTCCACAAGGGCGCCAGTCCTTGTCTTTCTTTTGCACCATATGTAATGGTGAGGAGACTGGTGATGATGAGGGGCGGCAGATTCCGATGTCTGTCATAAACTGAAATTCAGTTTTAGCAGCTTTTAATTTAGTTGCGTCGAGTTGTCGCGGTTTAGCACAAGGTAACCTACCTTGCGTGACGACGTAGTGGACTACGTTATGCTTCACTGGCAGATTGTAATTCGGAGCCTCAGTGAGCGAGGGGTATTTCTTCAAAAGAGCGCCGTAACCATTGTTGACGCTGAAATGTTTTGGAGATGGTAGATCAACTTGGGCGATGATTTCGTTCACAGTGAGGGTAGTAAATGAATCAGAAAGTCTTCTGGTCTTCAAATCGACCACGAGACCATATTTGGACAGAAAGTCAGCACCTATAATAGGCCTGTCTACTGCCGTGATGATGAAGGGATGTGTGAACGTACGCATGAGACCGAGATTAACCTTCAAAAGTTTTGTGCCGTAAGTGGAAATTGGGGATCCGTTTGCTGCGGTAAGAACGCAAACGGTGTCTTTAGCATGTCGGGGAAACTTGTTAACGGGTATCACAGATACTTCAGCCCCCGAATCGATCAGAAATTGAAAGTTATTTTCATGATCGTGGATGAAAAGACGGCGAGACGAACAAATCCCACTGTTTGCCGTAGAGACAGCAGGATTTAGTGGTTTTCCGAAGATCTGAGTTGTTATGAAGTAGCTTCTCCATGAGCTACCTGTCGGAAACTGAACGGCTGATTACAGTTGCGTGCGCGTGAGCGGAAACGACGGTGGAAGTAGCACAGTCCGGATCGAGATAACGATCTCGACCTTGACCTGTGTCGGTAATTGAAATTCCGTCTGTTGTTTGGCGATCTTCCACGTGAACCAATGTTCATGTTGGCCAGTGTTCGTTGTAGATAGGCCAATTGTTGTTGCGTCTTGTCCAGTTTTTGTTGCATTAAAACAAGGGCTGATTCACCGTCAGCAGTTGCCTTGCTTGAGGATGGCTGGTTGACAGCAGCAATTGGTTTGGGCACTCTGGATTGAGCGTAAATCCAGATATTGTCGGCGACCGGTAGGATTTCCTCGATGTCGTTCTTTATATCCCGCACCATTATCGCTCGTAAGTCGTCTGGCAAACGTTTTAGCCAGAGGTTTTTGAGTAAATCGTTGTTTACTAATTTGGAATCACCTGCTTTTTGTTCAAGCAGGCGATAAAAGTGGGACGGTTTAAGGTCTCCCATTTGTTGGAAGCCTGAGAGCAACTCGTCAAGTCGTTGTTCCTCGCTGACAGAGTATCGGTTGGTTAACGCGGATTTCAGTCGATGATATTTCGTGCCTGGCTGCGGTTTCCTGAAAATGTCCGTGATGAATTGTACCGTCTCTGGTGGTATCGCGCCGAGAGTATAAGAAAACTGTTCATCGTCGTCGACAATGCAGTGGATGCCGAACTGGTGTTCGATGACATCTTGTATAACTTGGTTGTCCGCGATGTTGGTGTGCCAGCATGAGTGTCGTTCTCATCTTCTGACGACGAAACGGCTTTTTGTTGTTTAGGTGGCATTTTAAGTTGATTATTTTATTTTTCACTTCACTTTAATACCGGCGTAGCAGAAATATTTATTTTATTCACTTGTCTATCTAATCGTAGACTTAAAAAAAATATTCGAACGCGAACAAACTAAATAGAACTATTTTTCCAACCAGAGAGTATTGCGACAGATCGAATAAGGAATGGGCAGATCGATTGAGAAAATCAGTAAAAATAAGATCAATGTCGATCAATTAATAAGATCAGTTAATTTTGCTAGGTTGCAACGGTACCATTTTATTAATATTTTGCCAAAAGTGACGTAAGGGTCTGGCCATTTTAAAACTATATAGTTTTGATCCGACAAATTAATACTTTTTACATGCCAAAATAAAATATCACTTTATGTTCAAAATAAATTATATGAAAATATTTTGCTTGGAGCCTAATTTCGCTAGGTTGCAACGGTATGATTTTATTCATATTTCGCGAGGGTCCGCGTGAGGGTCTGACCATCTCAAAACTATATAGCTCTAATCCGACAAGTTAATACTTTTTACATGTCAAATTAAAATATCACTTTTGGTCCAAAATAATTTATATGGAAATATTTTGCTTAGAGCCTAATTTCGCTAGGTTGCAACGGTACGTTTTTTTTGTGTGTTTCTTAAATGTGAAATATGTGTGTTCCGTCCTATAATTATAATCTGACAAATTTATAAGCCATTTTAAAAATTATTTTACTTCATTTAATTAAATTATAACATTTATTTTTTGTGTTTTCTGAATTAAAATAATTTTAATAAACATTTTTTTTCATATAATAAAATTCGGGGATAACTTCACATATGAAGTCTATTTGTAATGAAATATAATATAAAACGGGGCGGGGCTAACTTCACACATGAGTTAGAGGGATATAATTATGTTAGTAGTGCCTGATTATTTTTTTTTTAATTTCGGGGATAACTTCACATACGTGAAATTGTGTAACAAAATATAATTGTAAATGTATTCTGTAAAATTATGGTATTTGAATAATTCACCTGTGTACCGCTGCGATTGCAAAACCATACTAAACATTTTTTCAAAAGGGTTTTTATTTAAACAGAATATTGCAGTTAAAATTTTCCGTTATAATTTCTCCAATTCTCTTTTTAAGAGATTTTTTGTATTGTATAGATGGCTGGGCTAATATGGGTTAATCAAGAATTTGGGAAAAATTTATTCCTTGTGTACTAAAATAAACTATAGGAAAAATTTTTTATGAAAAAACTGCTATCAAAATTTTTTCCTAAATAGGAAAAAAATTGTTATTTCCTAAAGACAGCAGAATCGACCCACTGTTTTAGTGATATTGTATAAGAAAAAAGAATATTAGAATTCTTTTTTTCCGTTTCTTTTACGTATATTCATTATAGTCCCATTTGCAAACCATGGTGACAACAAATTTTTTTTGTGAAGTTTTTCATCAAAGTTATGAGCACCAAAAAGTTTTCCACAATAGCCGAAGCTGCAGCAATGCGAGAAGCAATCGTGTAAATACAGAATCAGAAATCAGTAAACCAATGAAAAATTTACTCTGAACAGAAAAATGTTCAAAATTTTGAAACGTCCGTCGGTTTTATGTGCAACAAAATTTTTAAAATACGCCTGCCCATTCATATGCTCAATAAAAATTTCATAAAATTTGGCCTTTCTTCAGCCGTCTTCTTCAGCCGTCATAAGCTAGTGGCTTCGCTGTCCAGAAAAGCGAAAAAGATAAAACCGAATGGGCACGAAAAACGCAGGTACAAATGTCCTACAAAATGATCATAGCTTAGAAAAAAAAAAATAAAATGTTTGCACTTGTAAAAATCTTATCAAACCATCAATAAATTGAACCTGTCGGAACGGTGAAACATTTCAGCAAAACAGAAAAGGGATATGTGGATATACCGCAACCTTGTTTGATAAGCCGGTAGTTGTTGACAAATTGGACTGCCACGTGCAAAAAAACCGAATAAAATTTCATGGAAAAATGGTACTTTCCACTATTTACAAAAGAGATAGAACAACAAACTATGAACAAACGAGATTGGAAGTCGGCGTTGAAGTTCAAGTCAACCGGACGCAAATTTTATTTAACAATTTCCATTATTCCAATATCATGTTAAGTTTAAATAATTGTTAATTATATATGAGGTAATTAATTGCAAGTCCAAAATACCCTGAATCATTCTACAAGTCTGGGAATAGTGAAGAAATATTAAAATAAAACATCAAAGCAGGGAGCAGTGGTTGATAGGTAGTTACATGATGGATCACAAAAACAATACGTAGTTGCTTCGCTGAGACACATCAAGATGAATAAGAAGTTGGCCCGAAATTTACATCATGAAAAGGTTTTTTTTTTTCATAAAGTGTGTGTCTTTGCTAAATCACATAAAAATAATCCCATCCCGAAAAATTTATTGTTAAATTAAAGAAAAAAATTAACAGCCTGAGAAAATTATAACATTTTATTACGTTTGCAGTAAAAAAAAAGCTGCACAATCTACTAATAAATTAAATATATTTTAATGATCATCTAGAAAATCACTTTCTATCCATCACTTTCTATTAAATGAACGAAATTATGTTCAGTACCAAATTTCCTTGTGGGGAACACAGAGATGACCCCCTGCCTCGGCATATAAAGTAAGGTGTGTCAATGTGCATAGAACTTAGGCACCTGTTTGAAAATATCGAGGATTGATGGTGATTATTGATTATCCCGAAAAACCACTTTCTATACATTCTTCAGTTGAAAATATGTTCATTACCAAATTTCCTTTTGGCGAACACAAAAATGACCCCCTGCCTCGGCATATAGAGTTAGGTGTGCCAATGTGCATAGAACTTATATGCAGGTACCCTTTCGAAAATATCGAGGATCGGTGGTGAATATTAATTATTCCGAAAACCACTTTTCACACATTCTCCAGTTGAAAATATGTGCATTAGCAAATTTCTTTGTGGCGAACACAGAAATGACCCTCTGCCTCGGCATATAGAGTTAGGTGTGCCAATGTGCATAGAAATTATACTCAGGCGCCCGTTCGAAAATATCAAGGATCGATGTTTAATATTGATGTTGAATATTGATTATCCCGAAAACCACTGTCTGTACATTCTTTAGTTGAAAATATGTTCATTACCAAATTTCAACAAGGCCACAAGGAAATTTGATAATGAACATATTTTCAACTGAAGAATGTATAGAAAGTGGTTTTCGGGACAATCAATAATCACCATCAATCCGCGTTATTTTCGAAAGCGCGCCTGAATATAAGTTCTATGCACATTGGCACACCTAACTCCATATGCCAAGGCAGGGGGTTATCTCTGTATTTACCACAAGGAAATTTGGTAATGAACATATTTTCAACTGAAGAATGTATAGAAAGTGGTTTTCTGGATAATCTATATTCAACATCAATCCTCGTTATTTTGAAACAGGCGCCTAAATATAAGTTCTATGCACATTGACACACCTTACTTTATATGCCGAGGCAGGGGTCATCTCTGTGTTCGCCACATAGAAATTTGGTACTGAACAAAATTTCCTTCATTTAATAGAAAGTGATGGATAGAAAGTGATTTTCTAGATGATCATTAAAATATATTTAATTTATTAGTAGATTGTGCAGCTTTTTTTTACTGCAAACAGTAATAAAATTTTATAATTTTCTCGGGCTGTTAATTTTTTTCTTTAATTTAACAATAAAATTTTCGGGATGGGATTGTTTTTATGTGATTCAGCAAAGACACGCTTTTTATGAAAAAAAAACCTTTTCGGGATGGAAATTCCGGGCCAACTTATTATACATCACATCAAGAGTATTATGGTACTAGATAAGTATCAACGGTGCTGCGTAAATATGGTATTTTAGTGTCTTACAGTGGATAACCAAAGCAATCTTTTTGCAAATTTGTAAAAACCAAATATTCTATTTTTGTTTTAATTAAAATTATTTTGTCCACTCCATACGCTGCATACGCCATTGCGAATGAGCAACTACTGCTCAAAATGACATATAAACGTGACGTAGGAATTCATATGGAATGTTTTGAGGAATTCCATAAAGTATATTTTTACATAAATATTGAATAAAATGATGATAGTGAAGTTTTTGCTAGAAAAATTAAAATGTTAAATTTATTATTTTTCCTATTGGAATTTATTTTCAAAACAAAATTATAAAATTAATTCTAAATGTTGTACCGTCGAATTTAGAAATATTTACAGATTCTAGCTGACATTTTTGTGAAGGTAAAGCATTCTTAAGATTTAAGTACAGCATGCTTTTGAGATTTGTTCTATTGAAAATTAAATTTAGAAATTTAGCATTTTTGACGGGTTTCAAATAATATTCCAGCCAATTTTGTAGATGACCACGGGGTTTCACTAACATTTGCAAAGAGATTATCCAATCTGATGAGTCTGGGTTAAAATTTAGATGGGTTTTACTATATTTTGAAGCTGATAAAAATTCAAAATTTTGACAAAAATTTCTAGTTTAATACAGAGTGAGCTAAATATATTTATAGGCCCTTCGAAAATGGAGTGAAAATAGATGAGATATGAAAAAACATGTCTACATATGAAACTTTTGAATTCTGTAGAAAAAAATTTTCATTGAAGTTTCATGCAGCAACTGCTGCAGTTATTGTTTGTTATTCATATGACCAAACCAAGGAACCGACTATTTGGTATTTTTGTATTAAAGTGCATACAAAGGCCATCACGAAAAACTATGACCATACAGTGACTCACATAACTGATCACGATTTCTTAAATTTGAAGCATTCTGGTTATTGCACTAAAACTTTAACATAAATTCGTCTGGATTTTTTTGAAAATTATTATAAAACAACAAAACAAAAGTAAAACACTGTTACAAGAACAATATGAAATACCGTTATTTCTCTTTTTCCATTTTTCTATAAACATCGACTATGATCAATTTTTTGGTTTAGCTTGTTTTTGAGAGTTGAAGTAATATAGAGCGAGGATTTACACCACATTTTATAATAATTGTTGTAAATGATTTTTTTTTCTTAAACTGGAAAAAACTAAAGGTATATGAAAAGAATTACTTCGAAATAAAAATGTCGTACTCGTATAATATGCCTTTTCTCTGATAGATGCTTCCTCAAGTCAAAAACCAACTCCCTACAAATAAGGTCTGCCAAATTGAACAATTTTTGTGAGAAGGTAAAGCACATAGAGATATTTTCCAAATATTAACAGTTCATTATCAAAAACATTGGTAACGAATCAGTAGAAAATGCAGTAAAAATGAGGACAATTTTGTTATCCTGTAATTTAACCAATGTTTCAGCAGAAATTATTCGACAAACATTGAAGGAGGTTGAAATTAGGAGCTACTTAAAAACAAAAAAACCACTCCTTACAAACCGACACCGGCAACTTCAGCTCAATTTTGCAAAAAATAAAAAAACTCGACGGTTTCTCAAAGTAATCTGGTTAGATGAGTCCAAAATTAACCGATTTGGCTCCGACGGTCGAAAGTGGATTTACCTGGAGCTATTTTATTATTACCACATAATGTAAATGAAACAATGAAATTTGGAGGGGGTTCCATAATGGTATGGGGGTGCATGATGGCTCATGGTATTGGCCAGATAAAAAAAATCGAGGGTAGTATAAAATCAGCCCACTTACAAATTTTGGAAGAAATTCTTCTTGAGATCGTGAAAAAATGGCATTATAACATAGGGAGCGTTGCTTTTTTATAAAGGTAGCGACCCCAAGCATACCGCTAAAATTACGAAAAAATGGCCGGAGGATAAAGGGTTAGTAAAGTTGGAGTGGCCACCTCAATCTCACGACCCAAATCCTGTAAAGCATCTCTGCGGCGAGCTTAAGAGATCTCTTGCATTTTTTTCAGACACACCACTAAATGTAGACGATCTTTGGGATAGAGTTCAGTTCAAATGGCGAGACATTTCAGCCGAAACAACCAGAAAGCTGGTAGAAAGCATATCCAATAGAATTACTGCAGTTTTGAAAACCAAACGAGGCTATACAACATACTAAGTTAAGATTTTAGGCTGGTCACAAAATAGGTCACTCCCAAGAAATATATTAAATTAATTATTTACATATGTGAAGTCAAAATTAATTATTTTTTTATTTTTTAAATAAATTATTAAATTGAATTAGAAAAGGAAACTTGAAAAATACTTGTTGTTTTATTTTGGTATAATAAAATATTAGCATATTATAAAATCGTGATCAATTATGAGAGTCACTGTATATGGGACTTTTGACTTCTGTAGAACAAAATTTTTCATTACAATTTCGTGCAACGAAGAAAGGTTATTTGAAATTTTGTTAATAAATTTCTAAATATAATTTTTAACTGAACAAATTTCAAAAATATACTTTACATAAATCTTAGAATAGGTCTTTGATTTACCTTCACAAAAATGTTAGCTAGAATCTGTAAATGTTTCAACGGCACAACATATATGTAGAATTAGTCCAATTTTATAATTTTATGTTGAAAATAAATTCCAATAGGAAAAATATTAAATTTAACATTTTAATTTTCTGATAATTTTTTTATCGCAAACTTCACTATCATATACTATGTTACTTATTTTATGTTACTTGCTTTATATGACGAATTGTAACGTTTATGAAAATTTGTATTTTGTATTGGTTCAATAAAATATAATGAAATATTTCCCCAATTAGGGATCAAAAATAAAAGCTCAAAAAAACTATTAAAAGTTTTAATTAAAAATTAAAACCCTAGCCGAAATGGTAGGCGAGTCCAGGACCTTAAACAAAAGTGGGTACTATGTAGAAAAAAAAAGCTGGTTCCAAATGGGTTAATTGCGAAAACGACTATGATGGTGCACATATTCACAACAACCAAAATTTTTGTCAACAAAAATTTTTCTAATAATTCAATTAATATTTTACAAGACCTTTGTAATGAAGAATTTTGTAACCATGCCGATAGTTTTAAATTAAAATCTTAAGAGGCTTCAAATTAATCTTAGGTTTAAAATTTCCATAATAATAAAATTTCCATAATAATAATAACAACAATAGTTATCGTCAAAGGTGAGAAACTTATAAAATTTAAGCAAGCTTGTCATAGTATCAGAATAAAATAACAAGCGAGATACTAGGATGACCTTATATAATATACTAAATACAACAGAATTAGCTTTAAGAGAAGTGAAAAATAAATTTGATAGTCGAAATATTTGATGGCAAAATTGTCAGTTCCGTTTCAGAGTTTTCGATTTATCTTCTAATTTGTAAAACTTACACTATTCTAAGAATTGAGAAAACCACTATAATAAAAATGGACAAATTTTCAGTTATTAGACTGTTTGTAGAATATAGACGAGATTAAAAAAAATTTCTGAATTTTATTTTAATTTTCACCCAAATTAAAAAGAAAAATGTTTAGTACTACTTTAGAAAAATCCTTACACACCTTTACGAGTAGAGAGATGTGGACTGTATACTAACTAATTAAGTTTTAAGGAAATCTGAGGTTTTGAAATGCAAAATATATTTCTTACGTGCAAAATTTTAAAGAATTGTGAACACATAGCAAGATATCTTACCGTATACCGAAAATTAAATACCGAATTTCCCATGAGTGTCTAATGAATTGTACGCATTTAAATTTGGCTATGATTGCATCTATCCGTTATTTCATTACTCACGCAAATTGAGCGTAATTTTGTAATACTAAACACAGTCCTTTCTAGTCAATGACCTTGCTAGTGTAATTATTTAACCGCGTGGTATAATTTCAATCAAGCGGAATTATGAAATTCTAATGAACTGTACACGACACAAATTTGGCCTCATTCATTTATATAAAAAAATCTAGCAGATTGCGACGGTTAAACGCAATAGTAATTACGTACAGTATGTCCCTCGATTTTAATGGACAAAGGGAAATACAAATTTGACACTATATAAAAGTATTTTTCTCAAACTGTACGTCGATTGCGACCTAAATGGGTTGAAAAACAAAAAAAAATAACGTTATATGCTCATAATTATAGCTTTGATAGGCGACATCACAATTATTTATTGAAAGAAGAGTGGGTAAACTTAGTATCGAGATACATAGCTAAAATCAATCTATATAGTATTTCAATAAGTCGGTTCCTAATAATTTGCACCCCAATTTTGTTTCCAAGATATTAAATATAAAATAACTTCCTGCGGTAAAACATCATGTCCTTTATCTTACACGTTTGCCCCAGACAATACCAAACACAAATAAAATAACAACAACAAATTCTTAAACATAAAACCATAAAACATAAAAATATTATTATTATTGTCTTGAATACACATCTTCTTTTGGATTATTTTCTCTATGTCGTCTTTTTCTGCTGTATACATTTTACCATCTCAGGCTCAGTTAAAATTAAAAACGAACCGAAATAAATAAAAAAAATATATCTAAGATGAGGGAGTTGGTAAAAGTTGTTAAAATAATAATAATAATAAAACGAAAGCAGCACAAAAAATACAAGCACTTACATCATGTTCTGCATACAAATTAAGATTATTTTCAGTGTTTTTCCGTATTTTTCACTCCAATTTTCCCGTCATCTATTTTATTTTGCCTTTCTCAAAGCTTTATTTTATGCCGTGTTATCCTGTTGTTGTTTTTGTTGTTGGCGTTTTTTTAATTTTATATCCCGTTTACATAGAAGTGTATATAGTTTTTTTTGGTTATCTTACCCCGTCCTGTACAAATATTATTATACCTATGCGCCGCATATAGGTAAGTTGAATGTGAATGTGTCGAAAAGATTATTAAAAAGATGTTTCATCGCTGCTTAAGTTTTTCCGTTTCGTGTTTTTTATTTCCAGTTCTTGAATATGAACATAATTTGGTTTTGTGAGCACGGAGGAGATGCGGAATGAACACACAAGATTGAGAGTAGAATAATGATTTGATTTTATATATTTAGTTTAGTTTTTCTGCTTAAGAAAATTAAATGAAAATCCTAAAAAAATTAAATTTACTTAACTTAATATTTTTGCGGAGGGTAAATTGTAAATCTGTATGTGTTTGTATATAATATATATATATATACCCGTAAAGTGTATGGTAATGCTAAAAAGGTGAATAGAATATTATTCGTTTGATTATAATTTTTATAGACTTAACCCCAACTAAAATAAAAACAAAAAGATAAGATAAAGAGAATTTCATTATTTTCGATGGTGTTATCAAATCTCTGCAGTTTCAATTTGTTGTTTTCGTATTAATTTTTTTTTTGTGTGCCGCTAAAGATGTTAACCCATTAAAAAAAACCTTTTCCCGCGTCGTGTATATGTATCTCGTTTCACCGTAACCATAAAATCATCATTATTATTACATTAATTTTCATTTCTGTTTATATAGTTAGATATACACTAATCCACCTATACACCGCATTCTTAACTCGTGGATTAAAATATAAGTAGACACAAATATCTTAGAAAATTTGAGCTTTCTGCTGAGTGTGTAAACCGCGCACGTAATAAACAAATGAAAATACAAAGAAAAAATTATATGGTTTTACCGTACTTTTTGTATGTACGCGCGTTTAATGTGTGTTAAGGGTTTTGAATGTAAATAAAAAAAATTACATCAGTCCATATTAACAATTCAATCGTTAAGTGAATTTTTGTATAATTTTATTTGTTTAAAGCACAGCACAAAACATACCACAAAAAAATTGAAGTTACGACAGAGAAAATGGGAAATGTAAGATTGGATTTTCCCGTTTGGTTTTTCTGCTTTCTTATATTTGATTTGGGAATAATCTAGGGGTTGAATTTTTTACAATATATATATGAGTAGTTCAGTAAGCTTTATTTTCTTATTAACATCTTGGCTGGTTTGTTTCTTGTATCTTTAGCATTATACTTACTTAGCTCATACATCGTTTGTAACCAAACATAATGAACAAATTAATGGAATTAGATTTTAGGTTGTAAACACACGAAAACCCCGCATCGAATTATAATTTAAAGGGGAACGAATCTTGAAATTAGCTTTGTGAGCTGTGCGCTGTATCATAAAAAGATTTTGTTTTATTACTTTTCATTAATTAAAATGGAGAATACATATATAAGAAAACATGTTCATCGTTATATATGAGTTGTACGTCTCATACATTTCCTGTTCCGTCTACACAATTTTGTGCGCAGTTAATAATTTCTGTAAAATGTATATTGGAAATGGTTTAATTATTGAGTAATTTGAAACCCGCTAAATCATTTGTGGGAGTTTTGCAAACCGTATATTACTAAAAACCATTTCGGGAGTGTCGTAAATGCACGACCTCTTTGTTTTCTGCAACTAAAACAGTCGTAAACATTGTATAGATGTCCATTATAATAACATTTTGTCCGAAAAGCCGAAAAAGTTCTTAAGCAATTCACGGACGTTTATAAAATTCTTCATGTGTTGGCTGTATTACACATACATAATGAGAGTTTCCTATGGTTTCTGATTTAGTGATATATAATTCGCTAAATCGATATGTTCTTGTTTTGTATTATCGGTACAAAGCAAGAGTTGGATTTTTTTAGTTTGGTCGTTGCAACCTGATGGTAGGCCAACATTTTATCAGTACGAAACCAAGCTGCCAAGAAGCTACCTAAGGTAGTTCTCATTTTTGTAATGCTCAAAACAGATGGGCAGAACTCTGCTAGCAGAATAATTAGAATACACACGTTTATATGGAATGATATACATGGATTCTGCTTTGCGAGCAGAATTCTGCTTTGTGTCTCTATTTCTAATTTTTCTGCCTCAGAACCGGCTGACAAAATAAAAAAAAATAAGAATCGCAACTATGTTCATGCTATTATTTTCTTTATTTTTGCTTTTTTTTTGTTGAAATGTCAAAAATTTATGACACTTCTAAAAATGGAGAAAAAAGTGATAGAGTTTGTGCGGAAACATAAATGTTTATACGATAAAAAAGATGCCAAATATAAAAATGTGTATTGTCGTGATAAATTATTTACCGAACTGGCTGTACAACTAAAAATTTCACGTAAGTAGTTTTAGTATTTTTAGTTTTATTTCGATTTGCCAAAGAGCGGTAAAAAACAACAACAATACCATGTCATTCTTTGATTTTAATCAACTTTTATTGCTGTTAAATGAAAGGTAAAACCTAAAAAAAAATTATTCCAAATATTTGATTTAACCTTTTATCCCTCATTCTATATTTATAGAACCGTGGGTAATTATCACAAGACTGACGATGAAGAGGAAGATTTTTTCTAACACTTTGAATTCTTAAGTTACGGGGACACCCAAACTAGTGAATCTTCAGTAGGAACGTCCACGTCTAGAACACTCACGTCTAGAACGCCCACGTCTAGAGCGCCAAGTTCAAAAAAATGTAGTAAAATAGACTCTGCATTAGAGTCGGCCACAAAGGAAATGGTCGAAATGATATCATTAGCTAAGACCACATTTACAGTTCCACAGCCGCCGGAATCGCCAGCTCAATTTTTTTTAAAGGGATCGCTGCCCAATTGGACATGACATATATATTTCCAATGATATTTGCACAGTTACAGATCGAGGTGCTTAGTGTAATGACACAAAATTTATACCGAAATGATTAAATAAAATATAATTAAACTGTTTTTATTAAAACCAAAATGTTTTATTTACATATTTTATGAATTAGGTACATTATTAAGATAATCTTTTAAATGATCACTCATTGAAAATGCATCCCTTGTTGAGGTAAATCGCGTTGCAAATCTGTATTGTGGCAAAGGGTTGACTTCTTGTCGCCAGCTGCCTTCTACTAGATCCCCTTCATTATTGAAATGGTCGAGAAAGTTATTAGGGATATAGTTCGAGGAATCGTGCAGCTGGATGAAATTATGTAGCACTACTGTTGCTCGAACAATTTTCTCGGCGTTCTCTGGAAACACGTTTAGCGAATTTGTAAGAATGCGAAATTTCGCAGTCAAAATGCCAAACGTGTTTTCTATTCTAACTCTAGCTGAGGATAATTTTTTATTAAAAACTTCCTGGTCCTTTGAAAGAAGCCGCCCAGGATATGGTCATGGGAAAGCTGCCATCTAGTCACATATACCGTTTCTCTTAGACATCTCTGAGATTTGGGCCATTTTTTTTACAGTGATCATCCCCTTGGTTATTAAGACAGTCATATTCATCGTCAACGCCAAATGGGTTCTGATCATCGTATTGATATAAGGGTGGTGTCGTCTGATAGCTCTTATATTAGGTAATCTAGAGACATATACCGTTTTTCTTAGACATCTCTGAGATTAATTAGATTTTTAATTGTTTTAATTTATCGTGAAACAGTCAAACTTCTACTTGCGTAGAAACAATTCTGATTCATAGAATTTTGCCGTCATCTGTTATGTACCCCATGCGGCGTCGGTTCCCGCAGCTCAAGCCGGCAGAGGGGAACAGTGTGGGTTTCGGGGTACTCAGACTACGGCCTAGATTACCGCATATATTGAATAATAAAAAGGGAGTGAAAAGACAGCATAATGCATGCCCTCAAATGGTGGGTATAGAGATGAGATATTGGGACCCGGACCCAATAGGTGTTGAAGTATACTCCAACGATGTTCTGGGCTATTAAGCCGTGGTTGTTAATTGATTAATTTAGGGTAGCATTATTACCCTAAATTAATTGTACATTTTGCCCGAGGGATCTTAATTTGCTTTGGCCTATGGCCCTAGTGATTAGTAAGTAATTTTTTTTTTTTTTTTAGATCTGCAAAGCGTTGCTGGTAGAAGGGTGTGCAATGCCTGAGGCACTGTTGCTTAAGAACCACCCGTCCCTCTTTCCAGAGAGACAACCAACATACGCTTTGCGGATCGGTACCGCTTGGATTAGTATGGTGAGTTAGGTTACTGAATACTTACCGAAATTGTCCCAACTAGATCTCCTAAAAATACCAAACAAATTACTGTCTTTTTTTTTTTTTTATTTACCACAATTTATTCACTAAAAAAAACCACTAACAACCAAAACTTTACGTAATTCACTAAAATATTAATTCACCAATAAAACTTATTGACTGACTTTAATTACTACTAGCAAACTGATTGACTCACTGACCCCTTACCAAAATTTTGGTACGGTATTTATACATATTACTTGGTTGAGGCGGGAGGGGAAAATTTTTAGTACAACATGTACTACTCTCTCAACCAAATATAATTATTTTCTGCCATATTGGCAAACAGAATAAACACCGCCCATTTAAAAGTGTTATAAAATAAACACTTGGAGAATTTATATGTGCCACGAAAATTGCAACGTTTTAAATTCCTACTTAGGTCGTTTGCTAAAGTAGAACGTTTGCTTTTCGTGTACACAATCAAAACATATGGATATGTAATCCAATTACAAAACATTTATTTATGTTTACTCATTTGCATTATATACTTTCTACGTTATATTATGAATGAGTGACGTAGTTGCGATTGGATAACGTACACAAAAGAAAATATTTTTATATTTGCTGTATTGCACCTCATACCAATTTTTAGGTATATAAATGCAACAGCAATCATAAAGAAAATTAAATAATTCCGCATGACTCGGTATTTGATGAATTTTGGTGAAGATGGAATCTCCAAAATCATGGTGAAATTACTTTGATACCAGGGAAGATACAGTGGATTTGGGTATTTGAATTGGTAACGGAATAAATTCCGTTACAATCGTTTAATCTAAATCTCTTTTATCCCTTCCCGTTTAATTTATTTAATTTCTCGTTTAAAAGCATGTGTACATTGAACGCACTTTAAACATTTATTTTGATTTGTTTTTGATTTTTGCGCCGTATAATTATCTTTTTCGAAATCTATTACGTGTTCGTCAAAAATGTTGTTGACAACGCCAGAAGTTATAACTCGACCCAATAATTCTATTTATTCGATTCCACAGTGATCTTCTCTCCAATAATCAACCACAATAAAACTTAATTGCGGGTAATAATTAAAAAATATTCCAAGTTTTACAATTTTATTTTTATAATAATTTTATGATTTGGTTTATGATGTGTATCGTTCGCCAGGTAGAAAAAGAAGAATTTGTTTTACAAAATTTCTTGAAAAAATCGATTCAATTTTGTCATCTCATGTATACTAATTAGTTTTCGGAATTGAATCATTTTATACTACTAGATACTAATTAGGAAACTGCATTGAACATACTCGTTAATCTAGTACATTAGATGACAAAAGTGATTGACATTATTTTGACATATCAAAATAAACAATAAATTTCTTAAGTAGTAATTTGTGACAAAAGTTTTGCAGAATAAAATTACAATAATTGAAATAAATTAATTGACAAGATAAGTATTTGATTTTATATAATACTAAACCCCTTTATATAATACTAAAGTATAATTTAATTCCATTTTAGATAATATTGGATACAACTGGACTAGTGAGTGTGAATTTTAATAATTTAACTGAATGTTACTGGAGAGATACATTGGAAAAGCTGAAGCGATAACTGCTTAAAATATGTAGCACAAATAAATAAATATTGTTAAAGAATTAACTTTGTGTTTTGCTTCAGTTTCTCCAACATTACGAAATATATTTCGAAATAATAAGAAATAAGATCTACTCTTGAGTAACTTTTGGTTTTAAAAACCGCATGTTTGGGTTTCGTAATAAAATATCTTTACAATTTATAATGAAATGTATGTATATAACATTTCGAATTTCGTATTAATCCATTTATTTTTATTTGTCATTTGTTTCCGAAGTTGCTAATTTAGTAATTGCGTTACTAACCATTCATAACAAAAAAAATTTAATAAACCGAACATTGCTTTTGCCAACTGTTTTACTGTTATACATGTGCATTTTTGTTATTTCGACAAATTTTATGTTCCGCCATGTTTTGTTATTTTTTAATATTGTCGGAAACTTCACAGTCGTAGAAAAACAAAGATGGCAAACCATCAAATATTATACAAGTGAAATTCTGTAGCTGGCAAGTGAGAAATGCCATTCTTCAAGCCAACAAAAAGATGAAAGTCACTGGAGCGAATTGCGGCTTTAGTATTAACCGCAAAATTTTTATTAATGATAGTATGAGCTTCGTAGTAAGACAAATATATTTTAATGCTAAGAACACTAAAATTGCCAAAAATTATAAACATTTATGATTCCAGGATAGCAAAATTTTGATGAGGAAGGATTATGGTGGGATGGTGTGGTTGATAAATGATGCGAGTGATCTTGACAAACTAAACTGAAAAGCTTTTTTATTTCATAATTATCATTTGATATAATGATTAATAATCCTAGTACAGATCAAGACCACTCTAATTCATTTGTTAATAGCCACCTCTCCTTCGGGTTCTTTTATGCATGTTAATCATAATTTTTCAATTGTCCATCAAAATGTGCGTAGCTTACGTAAAAACAGTGATTCTTTGTTTGCTCACTTTAGTGCATACAATTCATTGCCAGATATTTTTTTTTTTTTCTGAAATTTGGATAAACAGTGTCGACACTTATCAACTCTCTATGGATATTCTTTGATCGATGGCTGCAACAACAAGTACTCTGCTGGTGGGGTAGTTGGCTATGTTAAAGCAGGTCTCAATTTTTTTTATGTCACTAAAAATCTATGTACCGCTGATATTGTGCAATTAAATCTAAGCATTCGAAGTGACGTGTTTTGCTTAATATGCGTTTATCGGTTTAATTTTTGTTCAATAGCTGATTTTATTGAAGAATTTTCTTCATACTTAAACGGAATTCAAGCCAAAAATGTATTTTTACTTGGCGATTTCAATATAGACAACTTAAAATTCTCTGTTAATGGCCAGGTAAAAAATTATGTAACAATGATGTCCAATTTCGGTTTAAAAATCTAGTTAATACTCCTACTCGTGTAACTTCCTCTACCTCATTATATATTGATCATATTTTTGTTCGTATGAAACCTCATTTAAATTATGAGCTCCTAGGGGAATCATTTGATTACAAGCTCTCTGATAATCATTTGATGTCACTCCAAATTAAGCATATGCTAAACAGACAGTTGAACGACGTCCGATTACAAAAATAGATTTTCCGAAGTTAAATTCTCTTTTAATGCTTGATCAGTGGACTTTGCTTCAAGAGACTGATCCAAATACTTTAATGAATAAATTTACTGCGATGCTTACTTCAAAAATAAATCACTTCAGCATAAAATCAATAGTAAAATTATGGCTACTAAAGAACAGTATTGTTATAACAAGTTCGTGAATGTTAAGAACAATCCAAAAAGTCAATGGCGAATTATCAACGAAATTGTTGGTAAGCAAAAATCTAATTCTGATATTGTGTCTATTTTAGATGGAGAAGGTAAATTCGTATCGGGTCCATTATGCAACTTAGAAATATTTAATTCATATTTTATTAATGCCCCTCAACTACTGATTGTGTAGTAGCCATGATTCGGATGGAGACACAGAGATGTTACGATGCAAGATAGAATCTAATTCTCTTTTCTTTTCGGATATCATGCCGCAAGAAATTCTTATCTACATTAATAGCTTAGATAATTCAAATTCTTCTGGATGTGATAATATCCATCTAATTATAAACCGATATCATTGCTCTCAGTATTTTCGAAGCTATTAGAAAAATGTGTGAAAGCCAGATTGCTTCTATTTTTGAAAGATATTTCCTTCTTCTCTGATCAGCAATATGGGTTTAGGGATGGGAAAAGTGCGGAACTTGCGCTTAACGATTTTGTTGACCATATTGTAAAATTTTTTGACTTAGGTGCAAATGTTACGACTAACTTTTTTGATCTCACTAAAGCTTTTAGTGAGCCTATAATTGGTTTGAATCGTATCTTAAGAATAAGTCACAGCTTTGGCAACAAATATAGTAGTGCTGGAGTCATTCGGTGTGGGGTTCCGCAGTGGTCAGTCTAAGGTCCCATATTATTTGTTATTTACATTAACTCAATTTTTCAGTTAAAATTGAAAGGTAATGTTATTAGTTTCGCAGACGATATCGCAATTACTTATACGGACCTAACTAATGTGGTCATTGCATTGATCTAACGCAGGCGGTTGGATGTTCATTTTATGATTCTGAGTAATAAGTCTAAAGTAATGTTCTTCAAATTAAACGGATCTATAACTATATAGATTCCGACTTTATTTATAATTCCAATATTTGTCAGAATTATGAATTTAATAACGTTACAGCAGTGATCGCCAGCTGTTCAGACAAATGCAAACTTCTTGAGGTAGTTGACAATTTCAAATATCTGGGTGTAGTCTTGGACTGCAGACTAAATTTCAAATCTCATATTGAAGTGATCCAACATTTTATTTATGCTTGTTACAGAAAACTTTATCAGTTAAGCTTTTATGTCCAATAAAAGTTTTATTACAGATTTATTATGGTTTAGTTCAGCCAAAGCTACAGTATGGGTTAACTGTCTGGGGAAGGGTATATTTAAGCACGATACAACCTTTGATTTTTGCGCAAAACACGTCAATTCGAATCTTATTAAAGCGTAAGAGATTAACGTCTGCTCTACCATTGTTTCGATTGATAAAAGTTCTTCCATTGAGAGATTTGTTTATTTTTAAAGTTCTTAAAATGTTTTTTTTAAGTAGTGGAAATTTAAATTTCAAAACCACCAAATATAACTTGAGAAGTTTTAATAGTTGTATTTATTTTACACCGAGAAAGGAACATTTTAGAAAATTCTCAGTACTTATTGCACCAGTTCTGTATAATAAGTTGCCGGATAGCATTAAAAATATTTGTCGTGTTAGAGAATTCTTAACTCAATTAAAGATATGGATGCTTAAGTTTAATAACATTGAATCGCTGTTCGTAGTTTTGTTCTAATTGTTAATTTAAATTTAATTTTATTGAACATTTTATTTATGCTCTTTTAGTCATATTTTGTCAGTTTTCCACATACATATGTACGCTCACTGTCATTTTATATATTATTTTATTTTTCAAATTTTTCAACTTTTGTTTTTTATTTCTAATATTATACTACTTACACGTACAAATAAGGAGACTGTTTTAATTATATGTACTTTAATATATATATATCATATATTATTTTAATTTTAATTATTTTAGTTTTATATTCCTGTACCATATTACTGTAATAACAAACGAAAAAGAAAAATAGTTGTTTTTTTCTTTTTTTATATTAATTAAGGCAGTTGATCTCAAAACTGCAATCTCCAACCTTCTTATTTTATAATCATTTCAATTTTGTTATATTGTATTATTTATTGTATTACATATTTAATATTGTACTGTATTGTATTTTACATATGTTTTTTGATTCAGAGATGGTTGGATGAATAAATAAATAAAAAATAAATATCACATCATATCACATCATATCACAACATATCACATCATATCACATTATATCACATCAAATCACATCAAATCAAATCAAATCACATCACATCACATCACATCACATCACATCACATCACATCACATCACATCACATCACATCATATCACATCACATCACAGCACATCACATCACATAACATCATATCACATCACATGGCATCACATGACATCACATGACATCACAAATCACATATTACATATCACATATCACCTATCATATATCACATATCACATATCACATATCACATATCACATATCACATATCACATATCACATATCACATATCACATATCACATATCACATATCACATATCACATATCACATATCACATATCACATATCACATATCACATATCACATATCACATATCACATATCACATATCACATATCACATATCACATATCACATATCACATATCACATATCACATATCACATATCACATATCACATATCACATATCACATATGACATATCGCATACCACATATAACATATGATATGTGATATATCACATCAAATCACATCAAATCACATCAAATCAAATGAAATCACATCACATCACATCACATCACACACATGACATCACATCAGATCACAGCACATCACATCACAAACATCATATCACATCACATGGCATCACATCACATCACATGACATCACATGATATCACATATTACATATCACATATCATATATCACATATCACATATCACATTCCACATATCACATATATCATATATCATATATCATATCACATATCACTATCACATATCACATATCACATATCACATATCACATATCACATATCACATATCACATACCACATATCACATACCACATATCACATATCACATATCACATATAACATATAACATATAACATATAACATATCACATATCACATATCACATATCACATATCACATATCACATATCACATATCACATATCACATATCATATATCACATATTACATATCACATATCACAAATCACATATCACATATCACATATTACGTATCACATATCCCATATCACATATCACATATCACATATCACATATCACATATCACATATCACGTATCCCGTATAAAACATATCACATATCATATATCACATATCACATATCACATATCCTATATCACATATCACATATCACATATCACATATCACATAGTGCACATATCACATATCACATATCACATATCACATATCACATATCACATATCACATATCACATATCACATATCACATATCACATATCACATATCACATATCACATATCACATATCACATATCACATATCACATATCACATATCACATATCACATATCACATATCACATATCACATATCACATATCACATATCACATATCACATATCACATATCACATATCACATATCACATATCACATATCACATATCACATATCACATATCACATATCACATATCACATATCACATATCACATATCACATATCACATATCACATATCACATATCACATATCACATATCACATATCACATATCACATATCACATATCACATCTCACATATCACATATCACATATCACATATCACATATCACATATCACATATCACATATCACATATCACATATCACATATCACATATCACATATCACATATCACATATCACATATCACATATCACATATCACATATCACATATCATATATCACATATCACATAACACATATCACATATCATATATCATATATCATATATCATATATCATATATCATATATCATATATCATATATCATATATCATATATCATATATCATATATCATATATCATATATCATATATCATATATCATATATCATATATCATATCATATCATATCATATCATATCATATCATATCATATCATATCATATCATATCATATCATATCATATCATATCATATCATGTCATATCATATCATATCATATCATAGCATATCATGTCATATCATATCATATCATATCATATCATATCATATCATATCATGTATCATTTTTTGTATGATATTTAATTTTTGAATGTATGCATTTATGTAGAAATTCATTCTAACATTTGTAGTTGTAAAAATTTAACTATGACCATTAACAATTGAAGCCGCCCCGGTGGCAAAGTGGTCAGCATGCTTTCTCCAGCGACCGGAGGTCCCGGGTTCGATTCCCGGTGGTGACAAGGAAAAAAATTCACGGCTAGTTTAGGATCAATGAATTAATCACTCATTATCCGAAATGAAAATATGATTATGAAACCTCATTTGAGGCGGCCAAATCCCTTAATGGGATATAGTGCCAGAGAGAGAGAGAGAGAGAATTAACAATTGAACCATTATTGATAAATCATTAATAGCTATAATAAAACCTTTCAATGCGTAATTTAACCACATATTTCAGAAAACTGTAAAAACTGTATCATTCTGGCAACTTAACTGTATTTGTAAACCAAACATTTTAAAATAAATCACTATGTCGGGAGCATCGAAATTTTAATTAACAACGACATAACCAAAATTTTTTTTTGTGTACGAGACAGTTGTTACCAAAATTTGCACTAAATTTTATTTTTCGCATTTTAAATCAAGCGTATTTGAGATATATGTAGCTTCGTGGATAAAGAAAATCGATTGGTTGCGACTAGTGTTGAGCGAGGTCCATTATGCAGAGTAATCTATGTGGTTGTCGACAATCTATTACGTAGATTTCACAGCTATTTTTTACGCCCTATAGTCATAAACAATGTAGAGAAAATGCTTTAGAAAAATTAAAAATTTATGCATGACTATTTGTCAGTTCAGCAAACAAAATTTGTTTAGTTCCATTTAACTCCACATTGTTTTTAGTTTGGCCAAATGTCAAAAGATATGTCAGCAGAATATATATGGTTAAATCGATTTCACCATTTTTATAAAGAAGGGTGTGTGAATTCTTAATTATAGTTTTCACGCGAACATTTATTCTTTATGGTTTACCAGTGTTGCCAATTATAATATTTTCAATGGGCGCCAAATTAAAGCCAAAAAGCGTTATTTTGTATATCCCTTTTCCGGCAAGAAAACAAATTTATTTGCTTCTATTTAAGTTTGTAATGATAACATTTTTTTTAAATTTAGGTAATAAACAAAATTTCATTTTAAGTTGGATGGATATTGTAAAGTTAATTATAGAAACGAACATTTTTTAAATGAATGTTGAGATATTAAAAGAGCTAAAGTTATTGCCAAAAATTTTAGAATCGTGTCAGATTGAGCTTGGATGCAAAACTATTTTTTATAGCGTTAAAAATAATCTGAAGCTGCTAGATTTAGAACCAAAAGTTCTAGCCTAACAAGACAGCGATTTGCGAATATGTTTTGAAAAAAATTGTATTTAGTCTAAAATTAGCGTATAACTGTCGACGAAATTATAAAAACAAATAATTACATCATCGTAATAATCTGTTTTTATAATTTGCATTGTATGAGTATAGTGCAGTATATTGCGTGAACTATTGATCCTTAGGTAGAGCTTACCTATCAAATAAATGCATTTTGTATTTAAATTAAAACTAGAAAACTTATATGACTGTAACAATGGAAGGATTCACTTCCTGTATGTAATAATTTTAATCTAATTTTATTTGTGTAAATATTATTATTATTGCTTGAGTGAAATTTAAATATAAATATATTTTAATTACATGTACTTATTTTAATAAAATTTACTAAATGACGATTAATATTCACCTGGTGCATGTAATAATCTATTTTTATAATTTGCAGCGTATGAGTAAAGTGTAGTATATTCCGAGAACTATTGACATTTGAGTTTTGCTATCAAATAAATGCATTTTGTATTTAAGTTAAAACTAGAAAACTTATATGACTGTAACAATGGAAGGATTCACTTCCTGCATGTAATAATTTTAATCTAATTTTATTTGTGTAAATATTATTATTATTGCTTGAGTGAAGTTTAAATATAAATAAATTCTGTAACATGTAATTATATTAATAAAATTTACTAAATGAAGAATAATATTCACTTCGTGCATGTAATAATCTGTTTTTATAATTTGCATTGTATGAGTAAAGTGAAGTATATTCCGTGAACTATTGATCCATTTGAGTTAAGCTATCAAATTAATTCATTTTGTCTTTAAATTAAAACTTAAAACATATATGACTGTAACAATGGAAGGATTCACTTCCTGCATGTAATAATTTCAATCTAATTTTATATGTGTAAATATCATTATAATTGTTCGAATAAAATTTAAGTATATATATATATATTAATTCTGATAAAATGTGGTTATTTTAATAAAATTTACTAAATGAAGATTAATATTCACTTCGTGCATGTAACAATCTGTTTTTATAATTTGCAGTGTATGAGTAAAGTGAAGTATATTCCGCGAACTATTGATCCATTTGAGTTTAGCTATGATATAAATACATTTTGTCTTTAAATTAAAACTAGAAACATATATGACTGTAACAATGGAAGGATTCACTTCCTGCATGTAATAATTTCAATCTAATTTTATTTGTGTAAATATCATTATAATTGTTCGAGTGAAATTTAAGTATATATATATATATATTAATTCTGATAAAATGTGGTTATTTTAATAAAATTTACTAAATGAAGATTAATATTCACTTCGTGCATGTAACAATCTGTTTTTATAATTTGCAGTGTATGAGTAAAGTGAAGTATATTCCGCGAACTATTGATCCATTTGAGTTTAGCTATGATATAAATACATTAGGTATTATATTAAGACTAAAAAACAAAATATGTAAGACAGGGTTGTCTTTTACTTTATTAACATTTAAGCCAATATAATTCAAATTATTTTCTACAAATAAACGAAATAAATAAAGACTGAAAGATGGTTTGCTCTTTTATTCTTTAATGCCTATAGTTGATTTCTGGATTTGATTAACTTTACATGACTTAATATGTTTTTGGGGAACCATTTTAATTTTGTTTATGGACAATTGAACTTTTTAGTTCATTGAAAGTTCAACTCGTAATAATAAAATTTTATTGCAGGAAATGCACTTGGGTGTACTTAATTAATTATTAAATTTTTTTCAGGATGCTGATTGCTGACATTCTATACTATAAAACCAAAAATAATTGTTCTGTCTTGTGATTAACAATTTACTAACTATTGACTATTTAGGTGTCTGTAACCGGGTCAAGTCTATCATATCTAATAACCATTCCTATCCCTCCATCTTGGTATATTTAAAAGGGCTGTACGGTATGCCCGGCGTATCCGGGATCCGTGTTTACTCTTGGCCGTACATTCTAATCAATCAATCAAACAAACTCGTGAATGAGGTAGTTGCTGCAGCACATTTTTCTGAATCAACTGCCAATAGCAAGTTCTTTTTTAAAAAAAATCTCTCCCATAACTTTTGATTCCCATATAGCTGAGGATTAGCACTATTGTGTAAATTGTAGCGGCACACTAGCAAGATCGACCATGTTAAAAAATAACACAATTGGCCATCGATTTGATTTTCGTTTCCAGGTCCTTACAAGCTTATCGAGATT
This sequence comes from Nephrotoma flavescens, assembly GCA_932526605.1. Taxonomy (NCBI): domain Eukaryota; kingdom Metazoa; phylum Arthropoda; class Insecta; order Diptera; family Tipulidae; genus Nephrotoma; species Nephrotoma flavescens. Next base: position 221,992,574 of record OW052221.1, read on the forward strand.
ATCAACCCCACTCTTCGTGGTTTTGCAATCAAAGGTAATATTTGGTTTGTTTGAAGAACTGTCAACTCTTACGTATCGCTGCGTGTAAAGTTGATAGCAACAGAACGTAATTATTTTTTTGAAATGAAGTTTACCAAAGTTAAATTGTTCTCTTTTTTCAATTCGGTCTCGTTCGTAAATTCTCTCGGCAAATCTGGTATGTCGAATTGTCCTATAATGATTGTTGTCTTTTTTGCTGATATTCGATGAACTAAGTTTAGTGAATAATCAACAGAACATGGCTCATTTGGTTGTTTCCTCACGTATTCTTTGGCATTCAAAGGGTAGAAATTTTTGTCATCGCATATCCAGAATATTTGTATACCATATTTCCCTAGTCTGGTTTGAATGTACTGCCTGAACGAACATCAGCCACAATTTAACACCCCGTGTTATCAAATCGTAGAAATCGCAATAATTGATGGACTCTCTGTAACGACATAACCACTCGATAATAAAGACGGTGTGGTAAAACTCATCCAATTGCTCGTCCTAATTTTTATGAACCCCGGCATATATTTAAATTCCGAATAGAGCGTAAATCGCTACAGAATTAGTACCATATCACACCCGATGTCCTTTTGCTGTTTTAATGTTCATCGCACACTCTCTTTTTCGCTTGATATCAAATGTTTATCAGAATCATTTCGATTTAAATCGCCAACATCGCCATCACAATCGGAAAAATCTATATCAAAATTGTCGTTGGCTATCTCGTTTTCGTCAGATGGTTTTGGGGTTGAAACACTGTTAAAGCATTCCTGGAGTGAGAAAATATACGAAGAATAATATAACATTTATTTGCATTCCATGTGCATGCGCATATCTTTTTGTTGTTATAATTTACAAAATCGTACAAGAAACATATTGGGTCATTTTGACCTCAGTGCACAGAAATGTGTTTGCTTTTTTTAAAAATCAATCCTATTGCCTTAAATAACGTCAAATTTAAGAAGTTTTCTATTGGATTACACATATGTAAAAGCTTTTAGTTGTGTCTATCTAAATTATTCGCACTGTTTTTATTACAAAAAATATGATTTTTAAAATTTTAAAAAAGGTTGGGGTCAATATAACCCCAATGCTCAGAGTAAGGGTTAATCGTTACGTTTTATTTTAATTTGAGTTCTCTTAAGTGTATTTTACTCTTTCTAGCTACTGATATGTTTGTTAGATACTAACGTTATAGCTGTCAATTCCTATTAATTTTGAGCTAATAATCATCCAATAATATAAATTAAATGTTCTGTAAAACACTTAGCAATAAAATCATTTTATTATCTTAATATGTAAAGTTGTTTATTATTAACGCCAAGTCCTTTGAATGGAAGAATTGAATTACTTAACTTTTCCTACCATTATCTTAATAGTCTCGTTAAGTGATACTGTATCCGACACACTTATAAGGAAAAAAAGGATAATCTGCTAATAAACCCAATTTATCTAGACACTATTAAAACATATGTTCTTGATATTTAAATACACAAAAAGACTGTCGCATATCCATGAACACAATTATATAAAAGAATTTAATAATAAAAAATCCATTTAAACGAGAAGCATCAAGTGTATCAAATAATATTTGTTCAATTTCCGTCCCGACACAAAAAAAAAAGAAATAAAAAATCGTTCCAGCCGTTCATCCTAAACTAATATTTTTACTTTTAATCCTTCGCCTTTTTTTAGATATCGTTTATCCCACGTCGTCTGTCTCTCCCATTTCATCCGGATCCGAATGTATTATATCTATATAGATGGATTGAAAAATCCAAATAACAAACCTTTTGTTTGTCCATAAACCAAAACAAAATTGATGAAGCTGTTATCAATTTACTTATTAAAAAAAAATTGATATTTCATGTATCGATTTTGGTGCTGTAAATAAAATAAAAAACCAAGCTTTTTTGCACCCTTTTTCCAGTTTTCGCTTCATCTCAAGACAATTGATTGGAGCTTTTTAATTGTTTGCGTGCTTTATAAAATACAAAATTGGTCAAATTTGTATTGCTTTTTATTTTGTATATTGTTGGTGTGCGTGAAATTTTGATATTTCGACTAAGGGTAAATTGACTTTTTAATAAAATGTAAAACGGGGGGGGGGGGGGGGGGGGGGGGGATAAATAATTTAAAACCCTCACCGTTAACGGTCATACGAAATAACTCTTATGAAATTTGTGAGATAAGTTTTAAGTGATTGATAGATAAATCGTTCTGAATTATTATACTCTTTACTGTTAAATTGTATCAAAATATAACCACAACCACTTTACTTTTTACTTTCTTCAGTTCGCTGACAACTGGAGTACTTAACAACTCTTCAGAGCAGATATATCTCTAATGGCAAATACAACGTAAAAAATTAAAAATAAATGGCGTAAAAATGAACTCCGCTTACGTTCTATTTATTATCCAACTTACAAAATTTTGCTGAATCTCACCATTTTTGCTTTCCACATTTTGATATTACGATAATCATCATCGCATCATCAAAAAAAATACACGAAAATCTTCAATTGACCTAATTTTATAAAGTGTAAATACCGATTTTTTTATATAAATAATTTTCAATAGCAAAAAATTAATAATTCTCAATCTTTACAAGAACACCTTGCTGTTACACAAAAATATTAATAATAACTGTTCTTCGAAAACACACAATAAAACTACAAAAAAAAATTAATTTTGTGGGAAAATAATGGAAAATGTACATAAATCCAAAATAGCACACAAAAAACTGTTTAACAATGGCGCAGAAAGAATTAGAAACTCTAGAAAAAAAAGTTGTGGGAAAACCATCTGGTTATTAATAATTCTTGAGAAAATGAATTAAACGAACCAAAAAAAAAGTTCTTCGAATTCGAATTCGATTTCAATTAAATTTATTAAATATTTTTTGTGCTGATCAATTTAATTAAACACATTATATATGTACCTAAGTGTACGCAATATAAGAAATTTGATGCGGTGTAGGAGAAAATTATGTCACTAAACTAATCTGCTCAATATACTTACAGTCAGTCTTTTATTTCAGTTTGTTTGTTAAAAATTACTCAGCCATATTTACATTATACTCTGCTGTGTATTATAATAAATATCAATGGAGGCTTCATCACATTTTGTACAGAATTTTGTGTATAGAAAAAATTTTGTTTGTTTGGAAACACATCTCGTACACACGACATCGTTTCATACACAATAGAGAAAAATGTATATACGTTTGTAACAACGACAGCGAGAAGAAAATGTTGGAAATCGTCAAGTCTTTTGTTTTCTTTCGAATGGCATTTTCGGTATGAGCTGTGACAAATGGCAATGAGTTGTTACGTTTGCTGCTTTTTGTTTACATTTTGTAAATTTATTGTAATGTGTTACGTGCCTTAATGGGAATGGTCTTCTGTTATAAATTTACTATACTCATAAGAAAATTACACTTGGTTTCAAATAGAAATACAAAGATTTTGTTTTGTTTTCATAATTTCTCTCTTGTCAGTTCTGTGTTTTTTTTTGTGTCAAATCATTCATCAGTGTCAATTTTGAGTAATAAACTTGTCTAAATTTTCAACTAAAAATTCATGGTTAGTTCATACCATTCGGTCAAAGATGGCACAAAACAAACGTCCCTTAAGCTAGCAGAAGCCATACGGCAGAACATCACAAGATATTATGGATAATTATAGGCTAATTAAATGCTCTATTAAAAAATTTTGGGCTCCATCCCTTCCAACTAAAACGCGGGTTCTGCTAGCTTAAGAAAAAGTTAATAGAACCCATATCAAAAAACGATTTAAAAATAATTGGAAAATTAAAGGTTATTTTTAGGCTAATTAAATGCCATATTTAATTTTTTTTAATTATGCTCGCTCTAGGAGAAAAGTAAGGCTTTATCAGTAAAAGCTAACAGAACCCTAATCGAAACAGGGCCAAAAATTAAATTCGTACGCAGAACAAGATCAATGTACAACAAATAATTGTAGGCTCATTATAACCTGTTCATATGCCCCATTAAAAATTTTTGGGCTCCACTTTTACTTGACCAAACTTCAGGCCATTTTATTTAAAGCTAACAGAACCCAAATCGAAAATCGGACCAAAAACAAAATTAGAACGGAAAACAGGAACATTTGACATACAAATAATTTTAGGCTCATTATGGCCTAATCAAAAGCCATTTTAAAAAATTTTGGGCTCCATTCGTTTTTGACCAAATTTCAGATCACTTAATCTAAAGCTAACAGAACCACAATCGAAAATCGGACCAAAACCGAAACTAGAACGGAAAACAAGAACAATTGGCATACAAATAATTTTAGGCTCATTGTGGCCTAATCAAAAGCCATATTAAAAAATTTTGGGTTGCACTCGTTTTTGACCTAATTTCAGATCATTTAATCTAAAGCTAACATAATCTAAATCGATAATCGGACCAAAACCGAAATTAGGACGCAAAACAAGAACAATTGACATACAACAAATTTTAGGCTCAACATGGTCTAATCAAATATCAAATTAAAAAAATTTGGGCTCCACTCGATTTTGACCAAATTTTAGATCATTTAATCTAAAGCTAGCAGAATCCAAATCGAAAATCGGACCAAAACCGAAATTAGAACGGAAAACAAGAACATTTGATATAAACATAATTTTAGGCTCATCATGACCTAATCAAATAACAAACTAAAAAATTTTGACCAAATTTCAGATCATTTAATCTAATGAAAGCAGAACCCAAATCGAAAATCGGACCAAAACCGCAATTAGAACTCAAAACAAGGACAATTGATATAAAAAAAATTTAGGCTCATTATGGCCTTATCAAAAGCTACATTAACAAATTTTGGGATCCACTCGTTTTTGACCAAATTTCAGATCATTTTATCTAAAGGTAGCAGAACCCAAATCGAAAATCGGACCAAAACCGAAATAAGAACGCAAAACAAGAACAATTGATATTCAAATAACTTAAGGCTCATCATGGCCTAATCAAATATCAAATTAAAAAATTTTGGGCTCCACTCATTTTTGACCAAGTTTCAGATCATTTAATCTAAAGCTAGCAGAACTCAAATCGAAAATCGGACAAAAACCGAAATTAGAACGGAAAACAAGAACAAATAATTTTAGGCTCATTTTGACCTAATCATATGTTCCATTAAAAATTATTAGGCTTCACTCATTTTTGACCAAATCTCAAATAATTTAATCTAACGCTAGCAGAACCCAAATCGAAAATCGGACCAAAACCGAAATTAAAACGGTAAACAAGAACATTTGACATACAAATAATTTTAGGCTCATTATGGCCTAATCAAAAGCCATTTTAAAAAAATTTGGATTCCACTCGTTTTTGACCAAATTTCAGATCATTTAATCTAAAGCTAGCAGAATCCAAATCGAAAATCGGACCAAAATCAAAATTAGAACGGAAAACAAGAACATTTGACATACAAATAATTTAAGACTGTTTTCTTATCACAAACATGGCTTTGTTTAACGAATTTGTTATGCGGCGTTTAGCATAACAGCCAGGATTTCTAAAAGTGTACAACACCGGGATAATCAAAGAAAACATTCAACAATTTAACTTGGATTTTGATCAACTATAACGGGGTTTCCGTGGATTGTTTGGGCGAAAAAATTATTCTCAAAAACAAAAATTCCAAAATTTGCATTCCATTTGATATTTATTTAAGTCTATTAAATGAAAATATGAAAATGAAATATAAATCATAGTAGTATAATTTTATATTGAAAAAAAAATATTCTTAAGAAAAATTATCTAATGATTTCATTTTTCGAATTTTTCGAAAATAGAACCAAATGAGTCGAAATCTGCGCGCGCAGATTTCGACTCATTTGGTTTTATTTTCGGTAAATTTTGGTATTTTTAATTTGATATTTTTATTTTTTTTAAATTTTGTGTTCGAGTAATATTTTTTTGGCAAATTTATTTTTAGCATAATGGGTTTTTATTTTAGATTATTATTTTCGGAATTGCATTTTGGGATATTTTTTTCGCTAATAAAATTGTTGGCCTTTCGATACCACCCCTTCTGTTAGCCTGAGATTAAATGATTTGAAATTTGGTCAAAAACGAGTGGAGCCCAAAATTTTTTAATGTGGCTTTTGATTTTGACTTGGGTTCTGCTAGCTTTAGATTAAATGATCTAGAACTTGGTCAAAACGAGTAGAGCCCAAAATTTTTTAATGTGGCTCTTGATTAGGCCACAATGAGCCTAAAATTATTTGAATATCAATTGTTCTTGTTTTTCGTCCTAATTTCGGTTTTGGTCCGATTTTCGATTTGGGTTCTGCTAGCTTTAGATTAAATGATCTGAAATTTGGTCGAAAACAAGAGGAGCCCAAAAAACTTTAATGTGGCTTTTGAATAAGCCATAATGAGCCTAAAATTATTTGAATGTCAATTGTTTTTCTTTTGCGTTCTAATTTCGGCTTTGGTCCGATTTTCGATTTGGGTTCTGCTAGCGTTAGATTAAATGGCCTGAAACTTGGTCAAAAAGAGTGGAGCCCAAATTTTTTTAATTTGATATTTGATTAGGTCATGATGAGCCTAAAATTATTTGGATGACAATTGTTGTTGTTTTGCGTTCTAATTTCGGTTTTGGTCCGATTTTCGATTTGGGTCGAAAACGAGTGGAGCCCAACATTTTTTAAAGTGGCTTTTGATTGGGCCATAATGAGCCTAAAATTATTTGTATGTCAAATGTTCTTGTTTACAGTTTTAATTTCGGTTTTGGTCCGATTTTCGATTTGGGTTCTGTTGGCTTTAGATAAAATGGCCTGAAGTTTGGTTAAGTAAAAGTGGAGCCCAAACATTTTTAATGTGGCATATGAATAGGTCATAATGAGCCTACAATTATTTGTTGTACATTGATCTTGTTCTGTGTACGAATTTAGTCTTTGGCCCGGTATCGATTAGGGTTCTGTTAGCTTTTAAGTGATAAAGCTTTCCTTTTCTCCTAGAGCGAGCATAATAAAAAAAATAAATATGGCATTTAATTAGCATAAAATTAACCTTTAATTTTCCAATTATTTTTAAATAGTTTTTTGATATGGGTTCTGCTAACTTTTTCTTAAGCTAGCAGAACCCGCGTTTTAGTTGGAAGGGATGGAGCCCAACACTTTTTAATAGAGCATTTAATTAGCCTATAATTAGTCTTATCTTATCTTGTCTTATCTTGTAATGTGCTGCCGTATGGGTTCTGCTAGCTTAAGAGACGTCAAAACAAACCGCATCTGATGTGTACGCTGATGGTATGGTAAAATGATTTTCCCAATTGGAATTAAATGCTGGCTGGTTCGATGGTTTTCTCCTTCTCAATGGAGAACAATTTGTAATTTTATTTATTCAACTTTAATCGTACACCTTTTATGTTTTTTTGGTAATGGTTTTCTACAACCTCTCAATGTTAAATTTTATTTTGTACTAACTAAAAGTTCCGGAGAAACATAATTGTGAATAACATTATATAAAGTATAAATATATGATTTACATATTTCTGTCTCATCATAAAGAGACGAATATTATTTTTATGAAATAAATGCAACGGTCTTCATGTATTGAGCAGTTACTTTGCATACATTCCGGTGAATATACATGTGGATTGTTGCATTTATTTTGACATTGGTTTTGTTTGGGTTTATCTTGATCAAAATAGTACATTTAGAAAATATTTCGGTCTTTACATTTAATTTGAAAGCGATTGGTTTTAGACAATTATTTAAAAAGTAACAATGATCAGATAAGTGTTTCCAATTACTATTTAAGGATCTACTATAATATAATCTAATTTCATTTCAGAAACGTTAAAAGAGTGATTTACATTTATAAAACAAGTTTACTGATGTCAATAACCCGATCAGCTGCTCAACATGGTCAACTGTATTCGAATGAAATTAATGTGAGTATGAATTTTCTCAATAATATCGGGATCAGATGACATCAATAAAGTTGTAACTTAACTAATTTTACATTAAATTTTTATTTTAGGTTGCCGCTATTGCTGTGCAGACATAATGTTTAATGGATAAATCGATGTTTGCAATTTAGAACTAAATACCGATTTTGGTTTATAAGTATTAGAGACATCTAACAATACCTGGATGAACTAACGATCAATTAGTTAGTCGGAAATTTAGACAAAAAAAAAATCGGCGTCAGGCACACAGCAAAAGACACAATTAGGATGTTGTTCTGAATACTGAAAGATCTAAATACAACTTAACTAATTAAAATCACTAGTATATGTACCTCTAGATGGACTCGTACAATGTAAGTCATTTACCAGACCGCTCTATGCATGTAAAACACATTTCAAGCTGACATATTTTATTTTGATGATCGAAATACATATATACTTATACCTTTTTTTCGAGATCTTCTGGTTCCACATACCTACACTTCAAGTCTTGTGTAAATTAAATTGAGAGTGAAGAGTAGTAATCACAGTGTGAACATTTTTGAATGTTTTATTGAAAAATTTACTCAACAAAAATTTTAGTCTTAAATTTTTTGATTGATTTAAATATTTCATAATATTTTTCAAAATAAGTATATCGTAATAAATTATTATTTTGGAAATTCTAAGGTTATTTTAAAACTTTATTTTAAGATTTTAAGATTCAACGTAAAGATCCATTACATTTTATTGAGCCACATTTGAGGGTCCTCATGAACTGCTTGGAGAACAATAATTTCATAATTAGATAAACTTACTCAATTTTATATACATAATTCAAATTTGTAAATAAAAAAATGTAATAAATTTTTTAAATTCAAAAATTAAAATCGAACACGACAGAAACATTATTGACAAACAACTTGAATTAGAAATCGGGTCTTTCTATACCAAAGTCCGGCCCTTGGAATTATAGATCAATATCGAAGCATCGCTATCTGAGTAATCGCAAAGAAGAATTCATTTGTGAGGATATTGGTGGAAAATGTTGGGAACAAAGTTCCTTTTTTTTGGAACCACATCCTAAAGGTATTGATATAATGGCTGATTTGAATCGTTTGGTCATAATTAGATCAGGATTGGTCATCAGTTTTTATCGTATGGTCATTTAACAGTAAACGGTAAATAAATATGAAATGCTGAAAAAATTTCCGAGTCGCAACTCATTGTAAGAAAATTCAAAATTTTGTTTGATAATCGTTATCTCAAAACAATTTTTCGTTTGGGCATAATGTCTCCAGGTTCCTTCTTGCCAGCATCTCGCACAACAGCTCCCGTTACCTTTGTCACTGTTGTAAAGCTATCCAGGTCCATTATTTCGAGCTTCATACCTGGCACTCGCCCTCGGATTTCGCCATCTTGCCCTATTACCTAGCGCAGAGATTTTTGAAAATTGCCCGGATCTGCACAGCGGCCCAGCTCCAGCAACACTGTTGCGGATTAACCTCAGCACAGCAGCGTAGGTTTTGCCTTCAGCCGGTTTCACTATAACCGCTTCGCGCTGAGCTTCCTCTTCTTCATCTTTTTCTCTTAATACTAGGTTTCCAGTTCACCGATTGATTTTTTTCCACGGTGTGAGCTGTACTAATTATATTGCGCCCGCTGTCTCCATGATTACGGAGCTTCTTCTTCCGTTTCCCACCAACATAGACCCAATTGTTTGGTTCATCTGTCGATGCTTGTAGTCTCTGTCTTACTTCCCTCTCCGATTCTTCTGCAGCGACACGATCTCTGTACCTTTATTTGGCTCAATTTCCTTCGGCTTCTGAACCTTTTCGTCTTTCGACGCCTGCTGCTGGTCCAGAGTATATCCTCTACCACCTCTGCGAGCTGGAAAATCCTATTTTTAATTCCCATGGAAGTATTCTTTTGCCGGTTTGTTACCTCCTTCATAGATTTAATAATCTCCTGGCACTATTTCATTCGGAGATTCTACCTTTCTTCCAAGTCTACTTCTGTGTGATAATTTAAGCTCATCCTCTGTTGCCATTTATATTCTGTTTGGGCAAGGTTTTGTTTTCTGCCGACTCATTCATATGTTCGTCGCTATCCGCCGGTAGATCGATCATGATCATTTCTTTACTTGCCTTATGCTTTGCATCTAGCTCTGATGCATGTAAAGCTACCTCTTCCTGTATATGGATTTTGTCTCGTGAATTACTCATTTAAAATGAGTGAAACAAAAAAAATCGAATGCGTATACTGTGTATAATACACAATTATGTCTTTGTATTTGTATTTTTTTTTGTCCGTATTTGTGTCATTTGAATCGGTTTAATTGTTATGGTGCTTATTTCCTTTTCTCAGCACATAACGTCTACTAATTTTTAATCCGACGAGTAGCACGAAAAATAACGGTCACCTATGACAGAGCTCTGCGTTATCATAGGAAGGCTATGGGTTTAAACCGAATGTTGCCAAATTCGGAGTTCACATACAAACTACCAAGCATCCCCTTAGCCATGCAGCTATCGGCGTAGCTTGGGTGTGCTAGTTTTTGGTCCGCCCCGAGTATTTGATTTCCCCGGTACCTACCATATCTTTTATCCTTTATCTTTTTTTACATCGATTTTGTGTATTCTACCTGAAATCCAGCAAAATTCTGGTAAAGTTATTGACGTATTACTGGATTCTGGTAAAATTAGCAGTTATTCGAGTGTTTTGCCGTTTTTTCGTTATGTATATATTTTCAAATTATTGAAGGAACTCTTTAGTATTAAGCAAAATTTCAATATGTGATATTGAAATAAAAAAATTTGTGGTTTAAAAAGATAAAAATTCGTGCATAGTTCAAAAAAATTAAAGTAACTTTAAACAAAAAATAAAGTTATTAATATTCCATAAAGCTGCACAACGATTTTTTTAAAGTTATTATTATTAAAATTTAATGTGACCATGTGTGAATGATTAAATACCTAATAAAAAAATAAAACGGGATTAGGAAATAAATATTTAAGAGTGAATTGTGCGTCTGTTTCAATAGGATGGAGTTAGTACCTATACTTATCGTAAATTTGTTTGAGATATTTATTAATGTTATTCATTTTTGATAAATATTATTAAATTTTAAGATTTTGGATTGTTTTTATTAAAAATAAAATGTTTAAACAGAATTTCAGTTGTTTTAATTTTCGATATATTAAGGATGGTTTTCGAATTGTTCTTAAAGCAATTTGATTTTACTTGGAAGCATGGCATACCTCTTAGTATTTTATAGTGATGGCAAGTTATCGGTAAACAGTTTGGATTTACTCCAATATGTTTCTAACTGAAATTTCATGTCAATATAAAGGAGTGCTTAATGGAAAATTTATTCTGAATGTAACAGATATTCCCAATTTTCCAATAATAAAACAAATAGATTCCAATTAAAAATACTAGGCTGAATTAGTTTTAAAATTGGTATTGTCTAGTAATATTATAGAATATCAATTAGAAACACGTTAGAAATCTTTTAATTTTACTAGAAAATTGGTAAAATTCTAGGAATTTTACAAGGCAATCAACATTACACACTACTTGATATCAGGTTAACAAATTAATTTCTCTGATAATTTGAATAGAATTTCAGTTAGAAAAATATTTACTAGAAAGCAAAAATTCTGATAATTTTACTGGAACACTCAGAAGCACAACCCGAACATACCAGAAATCAGCTAAAAAAGCAGGAAATACAATAATATTACTAATTAAGAAATTAACTGAAAATATCTTGGGTTTACTAGAAAAACAGTTTATTTCATAATTATACAAGAAATCCGGTTAAAATGCAACAAAATATTATACTAGAATTCCGGTGTTACATTATCAAATTTTACTTGAAATGTTAACTACCAGAAATCTAGTAACATACATTTAATTTGATTCAACTAGATCGTCTAGTTTCCTCACATCAAAAGAATTTTTTATTACCGTGTACTAATGCTAATTTTAATAAATTTAACCGAATATGTTCAGAAATAGTTTTCAACCCGTGAAATGGTCGTTTTTCATGATTCTGCTGCAGCTTTTCAAAAATGTAAGCTAAATTCTACTAGTTGTTATTACAACAAAAACACCGAATTCACAATTTGCCGTTGAAGGTAACAAAAAACAAAATTTAGAGAGTATGACAATTTTGGAGTGAATTTCAGCAGTCACTACTTTAACAAAATCTTGGAATTAAAATATATCTTATTGAATAGTTTTATTTAATGTGTATTGCCCCTCTGCTGGGGGTTTTGACCACTTTCCAATTAAATAAAACTTTATAATTTAAATTATAGAAGAGAAGGTGCAGGTTGGTTTTTTAATTTGTTCTAATTTATTTTATTCAATTTTCTTTGGTTACATACAAAAATTATAATTAAATTACAGCAACAAATATTTAGTTACTTACCCATTTCTAGAACCGAACGGTTTGTATGCTGCAATGATGCTTCTGTTGTTTGTAAACTCACTTTCTCAATGTGTATGCATATAAATATTGATAAGCCTTTGAACCTCCTTCCTCCAGTTTTCCTTTATTGGACTGGACCAGCATGATTGATGCCAGTGCTGAACCCTGTCTGCCGGTAAACCATTGTTCAATCTATAATCAAAAACTTGTTGCTTAGGTAGGCTAAAGTCAATGGTGTGCCCCCATGCAACGTTCAGAGCTTGATGTTCAACCTCATGTTACTTTAAAAATATTTTGGAAACCACTGACCGGGCTTCTAGATAGCGGAGCGAGCATAAGTATTATTGGAAAACCGCACTCGAATTCCTGAATAGTACAAATATGTGCGGTAGGTAGCGCAGAATAAAGCCGACGGTAGTGCTAATGCTATTCTTGGCGACGTGACTGTCCCAGTAAGCTTCGAAAATAAAACTAATAACGTACAGCTGTATATTGTCCCTACGTTACAAAGTTCGTTATACTTGGGAAATATTTTTTTTTGAAAACATTTTGGATTGTTTCAAAAATGATAAACAAAATTAATTTCACGGATGGAATATAGTATCTAATAAAAGCATCAATTTCCAAAGAATTTTTAAATTATCGTCGACTGTCCTCGAAGTATTTTTTAGTGTCTCGCTCATCTCATGATATAAGTTAGTCCTGTATACATCTGTGGCACAGCCGTGTCAACCAACCATTTTAAATTATATTTCCAAATTAAAGCCTATCATTTCAAATACTAACCTTTGATAATTCTAACACGTTGACTACTAATAATTCTAATTCTTGTGTATCTAATTCTAGCAATAACATCATTGGTGGCAACAATTTCATCAATAAGATATCAATTTTTTATTTTAGCTGCAGTGACATGCGGTCTAAATCTAAAAACAATTTACCTAGGAATATTAGAATCCAATTACGATATGATAATTATAACGGAAATATGGCTTACAGGACAGCCGATTTTATTAATGCTGAGTTTTTCCCTTCGGGCTGTTGCATTTTTCGTCGTGATCGGTATAGTTTAATACAACTCGTAAAGGTGGCGGTGTGCTTATTGCAGTGCGTATATCTTATTGCTGTGAACCTTTGTAGCCCGACCTATAAGCATAGAATTTATTGCGGTCAAATTAAAACTTAATACATTTCATTTAATAATTAGCACAGTTTACTTTCCACGTAATCCGACTATGGCTTTTTGTCATAATTTTCTTGACAGTGTTTCTAGTAATTTTATAACATTTGTGAATGAGAACGTTGACTTCGTTATTTTTGGCGATTTCAACTTCCCAGAGTTAGTCTGGATGATGGACGACAATGTCTTCGTCCCATAACTACTACTAACGATCATTTCGCCTTAATCTGTGATTTTATGGCAAACGCAGACGCTCCTCAGTTCCATGAACAATTTCCTACCTGAAGTTAATTGGACAGTTGTTCTATCAAACAGGGATATCAGTAGGGCAGTAGATACTTTCAATGATTTGTTAAATATTGCTACACAAAAATTTATCCCTAAAAACTTCATCGTCATTGCTCATGGTTCAATCAAGAGAGCAAGCAACTAGAGCAAGTAACTGCATAGTTCACAGAAAATATATGCATACTGAACTAGTTTTCGTTATTGATCTACATATTTTTCATAATTGGAACAATATTCCATGATTTGAAACAAAAAAATTTTTAAATGTGCATTTGTCCTGGTAAAAAACAGCCGATTTCAATCGACGATTACACAAAAACTGGATGTTGTTTCGATCAAATTTAAACGGATTTTTATTCAAAATTAAATAACCTTTCATAATTGGTACAAAATTTCATAAAAAATTGTTTTCGTGCATTTTTCCTGTGGCACTATTCCGGCTTTCCCTTTGAATAGGGAATTGGGAAAAATATTCTCATAGCATTTTTGTCCAAATTGCATTTTTCTGGCCTACTGAAGGAAACATTTTCAAAACGAAGTTTTTTTTTGTTTTTATCTATGCCATCTGTGGGGCCGAAGCACTCCCTGCTCTTTCGCGGTTTATTTTTTTCGTCTTACTTTACGCATCATCTGCCAAATCGAAGACGTACGGCTATAGGGCCGATTTAAAACCATCTGCACATTGCAAGCTCTATGCCAGCCTATACTGACATGGAAGATGGGTCGGCCCATGAGTTTTGCACTCCGACAGGGGGTCATAGATGTGTTACATTTCATCCCCGATCGTAATCGATTATGAAATTTCACTTTTTCATCCTGCCTCTATCGGAATTCGAACACGGTACCTCCCGATCCAAATGCCAAAGCTTTAGCCACTGTGCCATTTAGTCGGTAAAACGAAGTTAATTGGGAAACTTTTGTTCCACAAAATTTTTATAGGGAAAAATATTTCCCCATTTAACTTTGTTTCGAAAATATTTACACTAAACTGATTTCCTCAGTTGGCGAAAAAAATACAAACAGCCGATTTCAATCGACGATTACACGAAAACTGGATGTTGTTTCAACCAAATTTCAACGGATTATTGATCAAAATTAAATAACCTTTCATATTATTCCATTATTTGAAACAATATTCCATTGTTTGAAACAAAAAAATATTTTTTTGCGTATTTGTCCTGGTAAAAAACGGCTGATTATTTGTAACCTTCAACCGACGATTACACGAAAACTGTGACCTAACTATTGAAATCGATGTTAATTTTCGTTCATTTCTGCTGTATGTGTTCTGCTACCTTTAGGGACGTTTTACTATTCCCGATGTAAAATTGTCAAACGAATTAAAAATACCTAAAGTCATGTTGAATTTAATATTCAATTTTGTTGATTGTGTGCCAAAATATTCCTGTTTGCGATACATAAATTGTTATTCAATAAATTTTCAATATAAAATTTTATAATTATGGAATTTTCAAAAATCTTTTTCATCACAATAGTAAAATAATATTATTTGTTTTTTCACAAAATAGTCACAAATATTAATCGGAAATCTATTCAATTACAAAACACATAAATCATCTGAAATAACAATACATACACTAATTTATGTTCTTTCTATGTGCCTCATATAACTTTGTACTTACATGAGCTTTTTTTTAAGTTTAAATCGTTTCCCATTTAAATTTTTTCACATGTACGATTTACCATAAATTAGAAACTCACATAATATGGTAGTTATAGGTGAGTATATGTATATATATTTTTATCGTTATGTAGACCTACCTGTTATATTTAAAATACCAACAACACATACATCGTATAGAAAGGAAAATTGGGGAAAATAACGGAAAAGTGTATAGATAGCAGTAAAATAATTATTTATTGATTTTCGATTACATATTAATTTTTCCTCGGCCTCTTCCACTCCGATTTCTTTTCGTCTTCATAATATGTTCTTGCTCCTAATAAAAAAATAATTTTCCAATAATTTGGAAATGGGTGAAATGGGATATGAAACTAATTCGTACACCTACATAAGTTCATAGACATAATTTTGATTTTTTTGTGTGTGCTTCACATACCTGGGTATCCTATATATGTACAAGGAGTATGAGTATTCACAAAAGGGTAAGTTTTTGATTAGTTTGATTGGAAATTAAAATGTTTACATACTAACATTATTGGCAGACAGATTATAATGATGATGATGTTGATCACACACATGGGGTGTTAGTAAAACAAAACAAAAACATGAAGGCTGGATAACATATTTTCTTATGTATAAGTTTTGATGGATTTCAATTAATTTGATTGAATTTGGTGTATAGAAGGAATTATAATCCTTAACGGTGTTGGTAGATTAGTAACGTGTAAGAACTTTACAATATGATATCTTGGATTTCTATAGCTCTTTTAGAGTTTTTGGGTTATACCGTTAATTTTTATGAACAGTTATAGATTAATAGGCATTGATAAACCCAGTTTAACATAGATAACTTAGTATCTCGAAGAGCTGTTTATAAAATTATCGTTATCCAGGCGTATCGTTATCCATAGATCAATCTGTGTCAATTTCACATATATAGAAAACGTGAAAAATTCTATTTGCGTTTAGGAACTTTTCAATTGGTGCATCAACGTGACGTAGTCGTGCGCGATAATAAAACCGTATCTGAAGCGCGGCCTCCTTCAGTGACCTCAAAACACTTCAGAGAAATTACCACAATGATCTATTGGCTAAAATTGATTTCATCGTCATTCTAAATAATTACATCGAAACTCAGATTGGTTTGTTTTACTCTACAGTTTTGTAATGTATTGAACAATCAGTACCTTACACTGACCAAAAGGTTTTCTGTCAAAGCCATTCATGGACCACGCAATTGTAACGTTTGGGTCACATATTTGACGTTAACCATAGCTCATATATCTGGGTAGCTTTCAGTGGCTAGAGAGGGATCTTGACATGTAACGTCAACTGCCATTTTACAATAAACGTATTAATACTAATTTAAATTATCTACTAGTTTGTTATATATGGTTTGTCAACATATATCGCTTATACTAAGGTCATCCCTAAATAACTGCACAGCTAATACAACATTTTGCCGACGTGACGAAAAAATATACACAAAATGCACACTATCGATGATCACAAACAAAAATAAAATTTTGTTTCGCTTAGTGTACGTATCAAAATAAAAAAAAAATGAACAAATAAAAAAAAGAATCCATTGGCTGATGCCACACGGGAAGAACAGAAACCGTATTTTTCTTCTTTGCTTTCCCCGTTTACCTATAATACAAGTTTTAGTTGCGACTTAAATAAATTTTCGGCGCAACCACACTAACGCAAACATAAATGAAATAAAAAATATTTCAAGGCCATTTTTAACTTATGCCAGCGTTTCCCAAAAGTGGGTTCCCGGGATTCCGTGGCAATTTTTAGGGGTTCCACGAGTTAGTACCAGATAAAATCCGTGCCATAAGGTTTCATTTCATACATACACACATACTTACACACTACATTTCATACATACATACCAAAATTAAACATTAACGATAATTATTGGGTACAAAATCCTTTCAAAAGCAATGAAAAACCAACGGGGCTTCTGGCAGTAGAATACGAGAATTTAATTGAAATTAGTTCGGATACTCGGAAACTTCGAAGAAGTGCCGTTAGATATTTTCTGTTGTAGTATATTTGATGAATATAAAAATTTAGCCAAAAAGGCTATTAGAGTTATATTGCCGTTCTTAAACAACACATTTATGCGAAACAGGATTTTCCATGTATAGGGTCCCATGAAATTTGAAGATTTGGAAAAGGGTTCCGTGGCAAAATAAGTTTGGGAACCGCTGACTTATACATTTTAGTTTAAGTTTTATTTTCTAGAGAGCAGAATACGAGTAAAACAAAATAAAAAAAATTGTAGTTAAGTATATACACGGAAGAGATGCAAAGAGATATGTGAAGAGATGCGAAGAAATTTTAATCAGCTATGCTACACACAATTTTGGTTTCTGGATTCAAACTACTGCGCAATAGATTTTAATTTTTAAGTTAAACCCTTATTTTAAATTAAATCATTAAATTTTCTTGTCTTGTTTTATTCTGTTCTCTCGAAAATAAAATTTAAACAAAAATCTACATCTCAAAAATGTCCGTAAATTTTTTTATTTTCATTTCAATTTTTTCATTTTGGATTCACGCATTGTCGCAGCTGCGACATAAATTTTTTGTTCGTGAATCCGAAATGAAAAAATTGAAATGAAAATAAAAAAATTTAAGGACATTTTTGAGATGTAGATTTTTGTTTAAATTTTTTTTTCGAGAGAACAGAATAAAACAAGGCAAAAAATTTAATGATTTAATTTAAAATAAGGGTTTAAATTAAAAATTAATATCTATTGCGACTAAGTTTGAATCCAGAAACCAAATTATAGTGTAGCATGGCTGAATCTTCCATTCCACACAGGGTTTTTTGGATTTTGGAAATTTTTTCAAGGAAAACTAGTTTTATTTTGTTTTGTTCTACTCTCTCTTAAGGCCCCGATTCAAGTTAACACGTGGTCGATTTTCAAAGCTAAGAAACAAAACACTGGTTTATTTTTTCTAAGATGGAGCGTACAGTACCATTTTGAAATCTTCATCAAATTTTGTATTTTCGTAATTTTTTCATTTTTTAGCTTTTGGAGACATGTGCATCGAAAATAAACATAAAACGAAAGAATGAAAAGGGTTTTTTTTGTCCAAATACCTAATGGTTTGGTTACAAAAACAAACATATTTATATTTTGATTTTTGTTAATTTTCAGTTCTTATTATAAAGCGTTACGGTATTTGTTGTTTGTTTTACAAAATTACAATCATAATGAAATAATATAAGTTTTTTATAAAGAAATCTCGTAGTACGAGTAGCAAAGTAGATGGTCATCTCAACTCAGGAACTGAGCTCATTGGTTTCGATTTAACGTAATGATTTAAATTATTAATATTTCGGGTGCATTTTCACATAAGTTTTTTAGTCACCCAAATATCTAAAAAGAGTGATCGTATCCCCTAGGGGGATATTAAAACTGTATTGCTCATTTTCCACGAATGATTCAATTATTTGTGGAATATGTAATACATAATATCTACTGGTTGCATTAAATTTTTAGCCCAAACATTTCTTTTGTTTCTGGTTTTACACTTTTAGTGTTGACTGGAAGTCTGGTAAATTTCAGCCCGTTCTACATTCCATTGAATGAGTTTTAACTTGCTGGCACCAGAATTTAGTGAATTTTCAAAGACTCCAATACAACATATCTACTTTTTCGAGATGGTTTCGTATCTTATAATCCGATCATAATTCCGAATTACGAATGAATGGTAATTTTTCAACCGCTCAAGTACAACAGCGACCACTGATGTAACCAGCGCAATGTTCAGATGTTAATTTTAGAATGTCTTCATAAATGTGTAAAAGACAACCCCGATTATTAAAAATCGTGCGTTTTACCGTAGACAAAATAGATAATCGCGTTATTTAGATTACTAAGTTATTTCTGCCTGTCTGTCTGTACCCGATTTTTTCAAAACAGAATTATTAAGTTTTCATAACTAGATAAACGCAATCTATCGCGATAAATTAGGCACACTTGCAAAAATCGCGTTTCTATTAGTCACCACAATTTGTTTATTACGATTATTATAATTTAATTTTCAATCTAGATAAATGAAAATCGCGATAAATTTTGTGTTTGTCTACGGCATTACACATCAAGTTAATGACGCGTTATAATAAAAATAACTTTAATCATGGGGAAGATTTACGGAAATTGTTTGCAAATTACGAGTCAAAAAACGCAGCGAATCCTTTTAACAGTTTGCAAATAAATATTTTTTTTTGAAACTGGTTCAGTTGAATAAAAATTATGCTCATTGTTGGCAAGGCTGATATCTGGAAAATTGCCAAAGTGAGGGAAACCCGTTCCTATATTTATTTTAGCACAAGAACAAGAGCTTGACAACAAGATCGTGGCCTTTGATTTATGTTTTAATTGATACTTAATCGGAAACTATAATATAATAAACATTTTAAACCATTTTTAAACCATTTTACCTTCTCGTGTCGCGTGTCTCCCCAAATAAATTGTTAACATTTCATTCTTCTTACGGTAACCATAATATGGTTATGTTTTGGTTCAATTGTTGGTCGATCTGATGAGCTGGGAATTATAATGGCAGGGTGATTTGTCTCAGGAGAACAACGTTGCGACTTAAAACCCAGATGTCATTAACATAGCTCACGTATGACGTATTATAAGAATAAATTGAAAAGTATTTGGCCTGGAAAGTTTATCTTTGCTGTATACCTTGAATTAAGAGTCTTCAGTAATTTACACATAGATATCAGATGCTGCCGCACGCATATTAAAAGTTTTTCAATAAACTACAAAATTACGATTTGGTAGGTAGTCCATAATGGTACTCGTGGCTAAGATGCGATCGCTGTAAATAACTTTGCTGGTCACTATGTTTTCTAAGCCAACCAGTGTTTAACAAAGCTACGATATAGATGTTACAATTTAATCGATGTCTTTAATAAACAAATTGGAATGTAACAAGCTTAAAATATCGAAAATGCCTGAACCAATTCTAATCAACTTCAGTTATATGGTGGGATTATAAGCCCATCTTAAAATAAACATAAGGTACTAAAATGGATGGGATTGGTTAGGCTGAACGAAACTCTTTGTTCATTAATAAACCATTAGTAACCCCACACCCCATTTTAAATGAAGATGCCCATTCGTAAGGAGCGAAATTTCAAATATCGAAGCACTTCCCATCTTTTGATATAGGATCTTGACTTTTTTTATTTCAATAAAATCTTCTGATATACTTTTTAAGGGGTATTTGGCTTCTAAAATAACATAATGTTCGGCAATAAAACTAAATAGCTAAAACTTTTTTCATCCTGTCATTAGAGAATATCATTCGACAGAACATAGAGTAGCGCAACTCCTTATATTATAAATCAAATTAGTTCGTTTTCGAAACCGTCCAAAAAATGAGCTTCACATCAGCGTTGTGAACAAGAAAATATCAGATACTTGAGAGCCACGGCGAATGAGAAGCATGAGAAAGTTCGATTACTTAGAATTGATGATATATGATCAAAATATAATCTCTATATAGAGCAAGAATCATCGCATGGGATAAATTACATAACCGAATTAAGCAAATTTCATTAAAATTGTTAATGTTTCACCAAAAACTAAACTACAAAGAACGAATCAAATTTTTATGGAAATACCGACTGATTCAACTCTTTAGAATACGAGAGGATTGCGAAGGTAAGATAGCTTATGATAGCCGATAGTTTATATAAGATCTATCCTGAAGTTTACATCTTTTGTCTGTCAAGGTGGCTGTTCTTGATTTATCTGTATATAACTTATAGCAATAAATATTGACCCGCTTGTATTCACTGCTAGTAATCTGGCAATTGCTGTACTTGTTACATTTCTATAAGTAATTTTTTATTACAAAATGTTAATTGATAGACGAGGTTGATTACTAACTTCTGGTGGTTGGTCTCTTCATTTCATGGACGGTTGAGGACCAACTTAAAATGAGAGATGGAATCCCTCGTTCATTCGTTCCTCATTCAAATTTCGGGTATTTGCACCTTTTTTGGATCAATCATTTTTTGGATCATATACACGCCAACGTCGCCAAAACCAATGAGAAGAAATGGAATATATCGATTGAACATTTAAACACGTCGATAATGTGGCCATAATATTCGACTTCGACTTGTGTCAGGTTCCAAATTCCTCCAATATGAATTTGATGGATGGATGGGTGGATCCTGGCACATCAGGGTTGAAGGTTTATTGACAAGTTCCGGAGAATTGAAGTTGCAAATTAAGAAGCCAATATCATTATTATTGATTCACCATTATTAAGAGTGTACGATTAAAACTAACGGTATAAGAACCAGAACTAAGACTAACTATATGACCAGATATAGGGACAGGGCATAATTGTAATAATTATAGAACTGACCCGGTTCCAAATGTCTAGTAGTCAGAAGTAGTTATAAAATTTGTTATATTTATATAAAACTAGCTGTACTCTGCCCGCTTTGCTGGTCGTATGATTTTAAATGAAAAATTATTTTTATTTTTTGTAATATTAAATTAAAATTAAAATGAAATCAAAAATATTTTATTTATATAAAAATTGATTAATTTACTCCAATGCTCTTTGGTATAGAATATATTTTGTTGTTCCTTCAGGTGCTGTCACATATAATGATGACGGCTTTTCACAAGTGAGCGTCTACCATCTAATTGGCAAAGTCAGAAGCATGGATATTCCAAATTTAAACCACAAACTTCAAGTGACTGACCTTGTGATTTGTTAATGGTCATATCAAAAGCTAGACGAATGGGGCATTCTTTTAAAATTAAATGGCATATCTGACGGAATTATAATAGGAATGTTTGGGATTAAAACTTCTTCTCCTTTGTATTTGCCAGTTAATATGGTTGCTCCAATTAAATATGTCATTTATTTTTTAACAGCAAGTCGGCATTACAAAGTTTTGGTTGGTTAATATTTCGTATTAAAATGATAGTACACCAATTTTTAATTGAAGAATATGTGGTGGTACTCCAGGCAAATCTAATAAATTTAAAAATTCTGTAGGATAGTTTACCACTTCGTCTTGATCTATACCACAATCAATTGGTTTGTATGAAAATGTTTCACCAACATTTTTATTTTGAATGGCAGTATTTATATCATTAACGTCCTTGTTTTATGATGTCAATATTGGTCGATCACTTAACCAATTATGATTTAAATTATTGTACAATATTTGGGTATACGGTTTCAATTAATTTTTCTTTTTAGTCTTTTAAAATATAAAAGTGTGTATTGCTAAAAACAAATGTGTACCATTCCATAGAACCAACACATATAATAATGAATTCGAAATCCCCGAACCGACACAAGTGTTAATATACGACTTTGAAATACGCGTAGGCGACAATTCCAACGAACCCAAGATCCATTTCTAAAATAAATCGTTAATGAATTACAAATAATAGATGGACTCAACTTTTAGAAAGTATTTAAAATGATAAAAACACCAATTAAACGTGGGCAATCAGCAAAAATCTACGTCTTCGAAGTAGACAAATTCCACAACTCAATGACGAAATTAATAATCGTACTTTGATATCGAACCAAAAAAAATCTGAATCACTAGCACACAGATTTGCAGGCATTCAAAATAATCATAGTACTTTTTTATTTTCTCAACAAATATTCTGAAAAGTCAACAATTTTATAACGTCCCACACAGAGCTAACGACCGTAGATAATTTGAACATGACCAGTCCAAAAGAAATTAAATATATCATAGTATCAATTAAATCCTCTAAATCTCCAGGCACACTATTAATGGTAGGTTAATCAAAAATCTCCACAGAAAACCTGTTTAAAATACTCATATTTTCCATGTTTTGGAAAACCACAAAAGTAATATCAATTCTTAAGCCAGGGAAGTACAAATCGGAATTAACTAGTTACCGATCAATAAGCTTGTTAAATATTGTACGAAAATTTTTCGAAATATTGATTAAAAGGCGTCTTGATAAATTTAATAATACTATTAATAACATCCTGCCCGATCAACAGTTCGGTTTTCGCCACACGTTCTATACACAACATCAAGCCCTCAGAATACACAAACATATTAAAACGGCATTTAACCGGAAACTATCTACAGGCCTTAACCTTTTTGATACAGAAAACGGTCTAATTTACAAGTTGATTCAAATAAAACTCCCGATTTATCTAATAAAACTTATTAATAACTATCTTAAAGACAGAGAATTTTTTGTTTGTATATAACGGTAGAAAAACCCGTAAAGCATGGAATTCATTTAGGAGTTCCTGAAGGTGCCGTGTTCTCTCCAATACTTTATAATTTGTTCACAGCTGATATCGCATCTGTCTTCACTAATGTTGAATTTGCTTAATACGCCGATGACACCGCCATTTATACATCGTCCATAGAACCAACTATACTATTATCAGTTCACTACAATCAAATATAAATTTACTTTTTAAATTACTGCACCAAATGGAACATGAAAGTAAACCCGTCAAAAACAAAAGCAATTTTCTTTACTCGTCGACGAGCGGCAAGATACTTCCTTCAAAGAACTTATAAATTACGTAGTTGAATACTCTCAAAAATTAATTAGTATACACTGTAACCACTTTTATGTCGCAACTCCAAACACAATGAGAAAAATAAACTACTGATATATAAAATGATAATGAGCTAAAATAACATATGGTAGCCAAATCTGGAAACATGTCACTTATACGAACAAAAAATGACTGCAAATTGTTCAAAACCATTGTCTGAAAATCATAAGAAACCTCCCAAGGAGATATCCAACAAGTATGTTACAATCAGAATGTAAACTTGAGCCCATATCCGAATTTATAACTCGTTTAGATTTAAAATTCACTATAGGTCACTTCTATTTTCAGAAAACATTATGATCTAAGAAATCTAATTTCTTAACAATTTTAGTATATATTTTAAGTTTAGGGTTTAGTAATAACTAGTTTTAAGTCATTACAATTAAGGCTTTTTGTATACAATTTTCCTTAAAACAAAAATGTACATAAATAAAAAATAAAACATAGCACCCTAAAGATAATGCAGATAATGTCTTTGCTATCCCAGCCAAAAGATAGTAATGCAGCTATTGTTTTTGCTATCCCGGCCAAAACAAAAAATTATAGCTAAAAGATACAAAAGATGCTTATTGATTTGAGGTACACTTTTCTTACCAATGTACATATTTTTATTACTGTATAATTCTTGTAAATAAAAATTGGTAATGAACTTAAAAAAAAAAAAAAAGAAGAATTTGGTCATAATCCTAATCCCCGAAATTTGGGGCAATTCTGAAGTAGATGGGGGTGTAATTTGGCATAATGTACCAGAAAGTCGAAACTAAATTAATGAAATGTTCTGTAACTTTTGAGTAACCCACTTTACCATCGATTCCACTATACTTATTAGAAAGGTCATAGGCCTTGGGAAACACACGCAAAATTTGAAGCAAATCTGAAGGGGATAGGGGGGTGTAATTTGGTATAATGTACAAGAAAGTCCGAAATTTTCGAAACTAAATTAATGAAATGTTTTGTAACTTTTAAGTAACCAACTTTTCCATCGATCCCACTATGTTTATTAGAAAGGTCATAAGCCTAGGTAAACCCACGCAAAATTTGAAGCAAATCTGAAGGGGATAGCGGGGGATGTAATTTGGTATATTGTACCAGAAAGTCAGAATTTAAAGTTACAGAACATTTCATTAATTTAGTTTCAAAAAATTCAGAATTTCTGGTACAAATACGAAATTATCCCCCGCTATCTCCTTCAAATTTGCTTCAAATTTCGCGTGGGCTTACCTATGCCTATGACCTTTCTAATAAGCATAGTGAGATCGATGGTAAAGTGGGTTACTCAATAGTTACAGAACATTTCATTAATTTAGAATTCATTTCGAAAATTTCGGACTTTCTGGTACAATATAATAAATTACATCCCCTATCCCTTTCAGACTTACTCAAAATTTTAGAGATTACGATTATGGTCTAACCAATAAATATATTAGAAATAATATAGAACTAGGTATATAAAGTAATGTATCTTTCACCTTGTTAAAGTTAGTCGAAAGTTGCCAGCCGAAAGATAATGCAGATAGTGTCTTGACTATTTTTAATCTCTCTTTATACTCTCGCTCCTATCGATTTTTAAATTTCTATAAACTGAAATAATTTCTCCTTCACCCGAATGATATAACCCGATCATAAATTCTAAATTCTCTTAAATTCGAGTTCATAACTGATTTTTGCTGTATTCAAGACACTATCTGTATTTTCTTTTGGCTGGCAACTTTAAGCTAACTTTAACAGTATGTATCTTTCGGCTATAATTTATTTTTTCGGCTGGGATAGCAAAAACAATAGCTGCATTACTATCTTTCGGCTGGGGTAGCAAACACACTATCTGCATTATCTTACGGCTGGAAACTTTCAGCTAACTTTAACAGTATAAACATAGCCACAGTTCCATTTAAAGATTAAAATTATTATAACTAAGTTGTTAGTAGCTCTAATATTTTGTAATAATAGTAGACACGTCGTATTATGCACGTTATTTTAGAATAAATAAAGTAAAATATTTAAAAAAGAAAAAAATTAGCCCAGCTCTAAACGAATGACTGAATTCGATGTACTTTTGAAAGGCTCTTCGTATCAAGGTATTTAAATTGAATTTAACATGCTCATTCGTGTTTGCATGGCACGAAATGCATAGTATGCGTGAGACCTTCGAGATTGGATCACAATTACTTCTAAGAGAATTGCATTTTTATCATTTCAGAAAATATTGCGTTAATGCAAGAAATTCGTAAAAATTTGGTGTTACATCTGTAATTTTCCAAATATACCAGTAACACAAATTGCCAATAAAATTGTTAATTCGTTTATTTCATGTATACATATTTATTGATCTTCAAAATTATTTTAATTCATTTTAGCGTGGTCTTTTGTTTAAGATGCAGATATATCCATTAAAACACTTTTGTTTTGTTCCATATACATAATTTTTAAGTGCAAAATGTTTATCTGTATATAATTATGTGTGGCGTAATTTTTATAGCAACCTTACTACCACTTACCACTGTTCGGCTTTGCAAGTACATATACCAAATATATTTACACGCACAAATACATTAAAATGGTTCAAACGGCAACATGATTCATTTGATTCGCGTTTAGTCATGTTTTAAATTTGAAGTGCGTCGCGACTGATTTTAAAACGTATTTGTTCGAATAAATGTTTGTCAAGTTTCAAGTCGGGAAATGTTTTACCGTATTTAGTGTTTCTACATTGACATTTTGTTTAGTTAAATTATAGTTTTTGAGTGGCCCAGGGGTTTTTAGTGTAGTGTAGTGTTTTTAATTTTGTGTAAACTCAGTGTCATTTAATAAAATTGTGTTGCTATATTGTATAATTGTACAGTTATATTAGTGGTTATAGATGGCGATTTTCGAATTAATTAAAAATTAAGGTAGGCCAAAATTTTATTTAGAATTATACTCAGGTAACTTTGGTATTTTCACAAAATGTATCGTCACAAACCATAAACCATGAACGGGATCTTCAAATGAAACAAGAGAATAAATCCGGTAGAATTGTTGTTGGGTTTGCATATGCATATTTAATACCGTCTAAAATTTCCGTGTGGCGTTCATGATCTCAGCCCAGCAATCACAGCTGACAAATACATAATTGTTATTTTATTTGTTGGCGCAGTGTTTGTAAATATACAGGGTGTCCAGCAAAGGTTGACACAGACAATACGTTAGGATTCCTTTATCACTCTTTTATACGCTATAATTACAAATATTAATATTAACGGTGTAAATAAACTATGAATTAATTGATAAATAAATCTTATAAAATAGCTAACATTTCAGAGATGTGCAAGCATAACCACTAGTATATAAAGACCGGCGACACTCAGGCTTTTCTAATTTACATGTGTTATTCTAATTTAAAGGGTTCGACTAGTTTGGGGTTTTCTAGAAATCGTGTAAATTCAAATATTAAAATGCGAAGGGATTGCTCACACGTCATATACCAATTATCAAAAATCTCAGAGGTTTATGTGTATGCATAACCACTATAGTATATCCAGACAGGGGCACTCCGGCTTAGAAAACGATTGTTTTTTTTTATTGAAATTCAAATAGGTTTGCTCACCCATCATACCAAATAACAAAAATTTCCAAGATTTGTTTATAAACTATACTAGTATACATTGATAGGGGACATTCTGGACAAAGTACTAGGTTTTAAAGGATTACAACATGGAAAAATTTATCTTGCATCTAACATTTAAGACCTCATCGTAATGATCTAGAAGCAGGAGGAGTTGCTTGAGAAGAGCAAAACCACTCTTATATGTCCGCCTACAAAGTGCTTGAAATGTTCTAATTGCCAGAATCTTTTTCTGCACTTTTTGTCCCAACCAACGGTTATATAGACTTTCAACTGCGTTTATATGTTTTCGAATTCCAGGGAAGCGCTTGTCTCTATGTATGTGCTAAAAACATCTGGTCTGTGTATATAGAATGGTGGTGGAAGGGTTAATATCTGAGCCCTGCGAAATAATCTGGTGAACGGCAAGGAAATGTTGTTGAGACTGTGCTGTTTAATCTGGCGCTAAATGTTGGTTCTTTAAATTAAAACATTTGATTTCTTTTTTTATCACCTTTTTTTAAATCTTTTAATTTAAAATTTATTGACGATTTTCATTCGTCAAACCACAAGTACAGTCTGATTTTTGTTAGTTAATACATTTTCTACTTTAGTTAAATTTGCTGTTGCATCTAAATATTTTTTTTTTTTATAAAGTTCTCATGAAAAATGGAATAGTAAAAAAAATTAAAAATAAATGTATCATATTATAATAAAATGGAACTGTAATTTACAAGATAAGGGAAAAATGAGTTTAAGTTGAATATACCGTCTAATTGAAAATAAGGTTGTTGTTGTTGTTGTTCTTGGGGTGTCGTAATCACGTAACTCCTCCCCACTAAGAATGAAGCGCGACCCAGCTGAGCTGAGTTGACTGTGGTGAAGTTTGTTATAGCAAATCTCAAAATAGTAACCGCTAGTTAGCGAAATCAACCACTTTTTTAATTGTTTAACTTTTAATGTATAGTTTTTTTATTTATCTTGCATCTAATATTTAAGACCTCATCGTAATGAATTTATTTATTATTTATTTAATACGATAATTTTTTTTATGATTAGTATTTATCTTTTTAAATATGGAACAGAACTGATTTTACAAAATATATTTTATATTTCATAGGGTCAGTGTATATCTGATCTTATTTTATATACAATGTATAAAATAATAAAGTACGAGACAGTAGATCCAAATTCATATGTAAATTAATATTTATATATTAAAATAATTATATACAAAATAAGTGAATGCAGGGTTATACAACACCTTCCCCCTAAAAAAAAATACAAATTTACTGTACAATATAAACTTATAATTCTACTAAATTTATAAAATTAAACTTAAGACTAGCTATCTGCTAACTAAAATTTTTCAAAAATTTATTTATTTAATTTAAAGTTTATTTATTTCTGTATTTCAATTTTTTTTTCTACTTCAAATTTTTTTTATTATTTATTTTATATTATTTTATTTTTGAACTGAAAATTTTATTTCTTACATTTTTTTTGTACACATATATCAATGGTATGTGAAATTATTAATGCAATATAATTATGTATGTATAAATTAAATTTGTATTCGTAGTAAATATTCATAGCTATGTACCTATTATCGTTAAAGATTTCATTTCAGTTTTCTTTTAATATGTTAAAAATAATTTTAGACGATTATAATGAACTACTCTGGCGCCTTGATTTAGTAAATTATAATAGGTTATATATCGTAAGAATTTGCAAGTTTTGTTCATCGTCTTGATTGTAAATAGTTCTGGTACTGCTTTTCAAACTTGTAGGTTTTTGAGGTTTAAATCCATGTATAATTTCAAAAGGCATAATATTTGTAGATGTATGAGGGGTGGAGTTGTAAGTGAACATCGCAAAACGTAACCATCTGTTCCAATCATTTAAATCTTTATCTATGCATGAAGATATTCTACTAATGTTCGATGGGATTTCTCAAATCTCCCGAATCTTTAGTATTTTATACATTGGTTTTTAAATAAACTGCTCAAAAAGTTGGTCCCTTGGTCAGTTAATATGCATAAAGGAGCTCCAAACCTACACACAAAGTTCTCTACAAATGCGTGTTCTATTGTTTAGAGGGACAGCCATCGAATATTTTGAAAAGCCATATTAGT
Source organism: Nephrotoma flavescens (assembly GCA_932526605.1). Taxonomy (NCBI): domain Eukaryota; kingdom Metazoa; phylum Arthropoda; class Insecta; order Diptera; family Tipulidae; genus Nephrotoma; species Nephrotoma flavescens. The sequence continues at coordinate 222,022,432 of OW052221.1, forward strand.
ATTGTTAAAATAAATCGATTATTATTGTACGGAGGGTTAAGAGGCGCAACAATATCTAAAAATATTTTGTCGAAAGGTTGTTTTGAAGTGGTGGTTATTACCATGAGACATTTGGCAATTTTTGAAATTTTATTTTTCTGGTATGACTCGCACTTGGATATAAACTTACGTATGGTGCTCCACATTTTTGGAAGTAGTAAAAGGATTTTAGTCTTTTAAATGTTCTTTCGATGCCTTGATGTCCGCCTAATGTTAAAATCTGATATTTTTTAAATATTTTGTCTATATTCGAGATATTTTCAAGTTTTATGATACCGTTATCAAAGTTAAGATTTTTTCGAAAGGGTATACCCGATGTTTGTAAGGGACCAGAGATGTCTTGTATAGAAGGTTCTGAATTATTAGGATTTTCATTCGTGTTTAGTTCTTCAGTATTTCTTTCTGACTGAGATCAAGTAATGATTCTGATGTTACCTTGACCGACAGAATCTAATGAAATTCTGCTCAAAACATCCGCGTTTATATTGTACCTCTCAGGTTTATATATTACGTCATAATCAAATTCATTCATTTCTATTCACCAACGCATAAGGTGAGATGAGAGATTTTAAGCTTTATTGACCCACATTAATGGTTTATGGTAAGTGATTATGCCAAATTTAACTCCGTACAGGTATGGTTGGAAACGTTTAACCGAAGTTATTTTTCAGTGGTAGAATAATTTCACTCAGCTTTATTAAGAACCCGGCTAGCATAAGCTACAGGCAAGTCATCATTGCGTATTCACTTGCATCAGTCTTTACATAGAATCTATTATTAAAATTAGGGTATTATAATTTTGGTGGCTATTAATTTTTATTTCAATATTACAAAACTATTTTGACAAAAAGCATGCAACCCATTTGGGTGCTGAAAGCTGTCTTTAGTCTGTCTTCGTTGGTTAAAAGAATCTGATGGTAGCCGTCTGCTAAATCTAGAGTAGTGAAATACTCTGCATCGCCTTATTGACCCAATATATCGACAATATTTGGAAGTGGGAAAATATCAAATATTATGTTGAATCACCCTTTTCCTGAAACTACGTTCATATATTACTAACTAAAATTTAAAAATAAGATTTATTGCACTTCTCAACTTAAGAGTTGGGAAAAATTTCCCCTACTGGTTGGAGATATGCTCGGTTGTATTTGTACTCCTACCTAATTTGTTTTGAAATCCCCTTCTAAATTTTAACTTTTGCTTGTGAACTTTACGTCTATTAGCTACTAATGTTATTTTATTATCTTCGACTACGTTATGCTGCATAAATCTTGGAGCTAGTTTATTTTTTATATTTTCGAGTTCGAAAATTTGTTCATTTGGTTTAAACTCTGGTGGATCAATCCTACTTTCATTTAGCTTATTTATTAGTTTTCTTTTCGTTTCTAAATTTCTATTTTGCGTTGTTTTAGCTAAAGTTTCGCAAGTTTTCTTGTGATCTTGAAGATAATCTTGTTCTGTTAATTGATTAAATTTAGTAGTGATTGGATTTGATTCATTCTAGTGTCCTGATATTAATTCAAACGGGGTAAATTTGGTTGATGAATGGATAGAGTTGTTTTAAGTTATAGCAGCTTCGTGAATTATTTCTCCTATTGTCTTATTCTTATTTTGTTTATAGATTATGCTAATGCTTTCTGTCAATGTGGAGTGAAGTCTTTCTACAGGAGAATTCTCAGTAGAATTTTACGCTGCAATAAATATGTAGCTGTATATTGTATAATTTAGTAAAGTCCTGAACAATTGTTAAGATAAACTCAGCTCCGTTATCCACACTACTTTTTTACTTAGGACGCCGTGGTGTGCGAACAAATATTTTAATGATTTGATAATATTTATGCTATTCCTACTGTTCAATATAGATAGGTACATGCAAATTTAATGAATTTATCAATAGTCGTTGTAGGATATCTAAAAGCTTATTTGGGGTTTCCGTTAACTCGAGTTTTATTGGTTTAACATTCCTTTCGTACTTATATGTACCACAAATATTGCAATTATTAATTATTTTCGTTATTATTATTTTCATGTTAGGGAAATTTCGGACATAGTATCGTCTTTTTAAATGCTGCAGTGTTTCTTTTATGCCCCTATGGTTGGATTTGTTATTAGAATCCTTAATAATATTTTCTTAGCTATCTTGATCACTAGCATCTTCTACTAAGGTTTTACATCTAACTATCTTAAAAATACCGTTATTAAAATATTATATACTATACTTGAATGACCTTAAACGTTTCGTCTTCCGTATAATAATACCTGTGGCATTTTAGCAAGGTAAGAGAATATCTATTATGGTTTAAGTGTTCATTATTTAAATTATTTTGTTTATTTGTATATCTTTGTTTTTAGTAAATAATATTTTTAATTTTACATTACGAGTTAAGCAAACATTCTTCTCTAAAACTAATTGATATGTCTATCTGAAATCGGTAAGCAGCCGGTTGTTTGAATTGAAATTTGAATTTGTTTCGTCATTATCCGGTACGCTATTTGTTTCATTTAAATTTATTTCCACTCGTGATAAAGCGTCGGCTTTTGTGTTTTGTTTCCCCTTTTTGTACACGCTCTGATAATCAAATTCTTCCAATTTCAATCTCCACCGCATTAACTTTGCATTCGGTTCTTTTAGAGACATTAGTCAGGTTAACGGTTTATGATCCGTAATTATTTTAAACTTTCTTCCAAAAAGATACGGACGGAAGTATTTGGTGGCCCAAACAATGGCCAACAATTCCTTTCTATCGTACTATAATTTTACCCTGACTGATTTAAGGTTCTACTGGCGTAGCATATAGGGTTGTCTGACCCTATTGTTCCTTGAAAAAGTATGACTCCAACAGCGAAATTACTGGCGTCAGTAGTTAAATTAAATTGTTTGGAAAAATCCGGATATTGACAAATTGGGCCATTGCAAAAAAGAGTTTTGCAAGTTTCGAAGCACTCAATGTATCTACAGTCTCTAACGATCTTTTCGTTTTTCCTAAGACATTCTGCCATAGGCTATATAATTTTGAAAAAGTTTCGAATAAATTTTTTATAACACCCTTGGAGACGTAGGAAAGATTTTCCGTGCGGAAAACGGAAAAGCAGATTCTGTACGAGTAAAAGAAACGTTTTTGATAGCTTTTATTTTATCTACATTTGGTTTAACTCCTTCATTGGTGACTAAGTGACCCAGAAATGATATTTGTTTGTGAAAAAATTTGGATTTATCGATTTGAACCTTTAGGTTAGCTCAGGAACTGAATTTTGTGAACACTTTTTAGGTCTTTCATTTCTATATACATACATAGCTATTTATGCTAATATACATAGCCACATTAAATATGCAGGACTATATAATAGAATGCTTTTCTTCAATAAACGAAGTGCGTATATTCTTTTAAAATATCTCGGGATGTGTATCATGGATCTTTTGTTAATACTCTCATTGATTTTTCCTTGAACTCTAATAATTATCAAGAGCGTAGTGGAGATGCATGTTATGTTAAATAATTTCTCTACATATATACGATACTGATACAATTGTAAATATTCCTTATATAGTTCTTCAACATGTTTCCTCATATGCTAGCAGTTATAAAAAACTTCGAGAGATTCACAAAACTAAAATAACCGATTCTAAGTAAAATTGTCGTCCGGTGTCTCACTAATTTTGACTCAGAACCTCCATGACGACCAAAGGGTATATTATAACGCACTAATAAATGTTGAGGATGTTTCGTTTGTTTTTGCTTCTGACTGTGAAGGAAATATTCCTGCTGATCTAGATTTCGCTGTTTACCTCTGTAATAGTAGAACACTGAAACGCATAAACTCACTCTCAAAACATTTGGATCCTATGGAATTTCCTCTTTTCTTTCCCAAGAGTAAATTCGGATGGACCAACGATATGCGTCACAACAGCGATCATGCTACTGATGGACGAACTAAAATTACAACCCTCCAATTTTAGTCGTATAAAATCGCAGTATGTCGAACTGTCTTTAATCCGCCTCATCATAGTGGTAAAATATTTCAAAAATATTTGGTATTTGCCTACGCTCGAGTTAAAGCTAAAATTTTATACGACATAATCAAACAGCTCTTCGACTTTTGGATTACGTAAATAGCGATGGTCTTGAAAATAACACCTGAGTTAGTAATGTTTATTATCTTCATTTATTGGTGGTTCGAAGGTTTAAGTCCAAATTGCACCTGGACAGTATGTCTATTGTTAGAAAGTGCAGCTGTCCAGACTTATTTATGACTTTTTCGTGTAATACGACATTGAAAGAAATCAAGTCGGAACTTAAAACATTACAAAATTCTTCAGATTGTCCTGATATTGTAGTCCCATTTTTATATCGTATATTATGTTTATGTTATTGACCTTCAGAAACTTAGGTTACTCATGCACACTGTTTTACACTCACTAAGGAATTCAAAAGTTCAATACTGGTGACGATATTGATAAAATCATTTTAGCAGATATTCCTAAATTAAATGATATCGGAAGAGTAAGAAATGGAAATCGAGGATATTCTATTTAAAAATAACTATAAAAGCTACTAGTGATTCCAAATTTGGTAACCAGCTTTTAAATGTTGACTAACATTTATGTGAAGTGTCTAATAAATACCACTCACAGGATTTATTTACAGATATTTTTTGGAGAATCGTTCACGAGAGATGGGGGGCAAAGTCCGACATTCATACCTCCTCGCCGTGCTCTCTGGATAACCCTAAATGAATCAGGCAGTGTAGTGGAGACGAGCAGCTAAATCCTGTTTATAGTCATGGACACTACATGTCAGGGGAGTCATTGGCGCCTCAAAACCAATACCAAACCATCGTCTGTTTTCCAGGTTAGGAGCGGCTGAAGCGGGCGTCTGTCTTGTATCAAGCGGCTCGCTATAAAAAATGTGTTCAAGGTAGGACTGGATGCCTCAAGATTCTCACCAGTACGTGACCGACACACGTAACAAGCGGGTTGAGCGGAAGGCCAACAACCTCCCCTCATAAAAACTATCAAGTAATGAACCCTAAACAAAGGCCTCGGATAACCATATCGGATTCATTACCAACTCGACCTCGGAAAATGTACACGGACAACGCTTTTAAAATGGGAACATGGAACGTGCTTAGCCTCTTAAGACCTGGAGATCTCCAGAACCTATCGAACCAAGCAAAGAGTTACACATTAGACGTACTTGCACTACAAGAGCGTAGATGGTCTGGGAGTGGGATCCATGACACCACCAATGGTTACACTCTTCATTACAGCGGCCATCAGAACGGAGGAGAATTTGGAGTTGGCTTCCTCATCCATCGGCGCGTGAAGCATCATATCATCGATTTCCGCCCTATCAACATGCGGATATGCACGGTCAGACTTTGCACTAAGAAATTTAACATCACGATCGTTAATGTGCATGCACCCACCGAAGATAAATCAGATGACATCAAAGATTTTTTCTTTGTCGAACTGGAGGAAGTCATCAATAACATACCGCACCACGACATTAAAATCATCGTGGGCGACTATAATGCAAAAATCGGTAGGAGTGCAGAAAATACATCGCACATCGGTCCTAACAGCCTGCACCTAACTAGTATTAACAACGGCCAACGAGTCACCGACCTGGCAATAACGTACAACTTAGTTGTATCAAGTACGTTTTTCCCACATAAGAGCACTGAGAAAAAAAAACCAGTAAAATCAAAAAAATATACATATATTTTTTAGGCGAAAAATCTCGTTTTTAAAATCAAAAAGATAATCTTTTTAATTTTTAAATACATTTTTTGCCAAATTTGTTTATAAAAATAAAAAAATTGTTCTTATTTTCAAAAATACTTTCCTTACTTTTTTCAAAGAGTTTTTTAAATTTTAAGAGATTGTTTTTTAAAAATAAAAAACTATTTGCTATTTTTAAAAGATTTATTTTAATTTTTAAAAAAATATTTTTTAACAAATGCCACACAATTTTATTAAATCAAAGTAATCCATAATACACTTTACAAATACAATGACATTCATAATATTTGCGAATTGGGATTGTTCAAGCCAGCAAAAATAAAGAGGTCATAACATAATATATCTACCACAATAAGTAGAAAATTAACTCCCCCTCCCCAATTTTTAACCCCCAGGGTCATTGTGTAAAAATACACACAAGACACAACCCTTAAAAAATATAATGAGAACTTCCTCAAGTTCTTTCTTGGCAGTTTGGTTTCGTACTGATAAAAAGTTGGTCTACTCATCAGATTGCAACGACCAAAACCAAACTGCAAAAATACAAACCTTCATACCTTTAGTATAGCACAAGAACATATAGATTTGGCGAATTATATAAAATATAGATGAATTGAAAAATAAAACAACGGGATTTCTGGCAAACCAATAAATATAAATATTTTAATAAGTTGTTATTAATATCAAAAAAATGGTTTTAAAATTCTAGAACTTTTCTTTTGAAATAAATTATTCTGTTTAAATAAATGATTTTTTTTAAATTTAAAAAGTATTTTATAAATCATTTTATAAAATATGTTATTAAAATAAATAAACTATTTATTAGTTTGTAAAAATCTCGTTTAATTTCAAAAAAATACTTTTTAAATTCAAAAAAATTTGTAACTTTTAGAAATTAAAAACTTCGTTTTTTAATTTTACAAACCAAAATTTTTCTCAGTGAGAATCCACAGAGTAACGTGGAGATCGAATGATGGAAGAACGGAAAACCAAATCGATCACGTCATGATGTCTAAGAGACACTCTACCAGCATATCTGATGACAGATCTTACAGAGGTGCAGACATGGACAGCGATCATATGCTTGTCATATTTAAATATAAGTGCAAACTGTCATCTACGTTTAACAGACAAGCACAAAAGACCGTTCGATGGAATGTTGATGCTCTAAAAGACCAAGCGTCATTGCAGAGTTACCAATCAGCTGTCACTAACTATTTAGAGCGGCCCAGCAACAACGAAGAAGCTCCCTCTAACATCGAGGAGCAGTGGCACGCTATACGGAAGAAGACCTCCGATGGCCCGTAATGATTGGTTCGATGACCAATGCCGTAGGGTCGTCGAAAATAAACGAACGCTTCGTGAAAAATTGTTGGCTCGCAACATTAGAACCACTCTTGCAGAATGTCTCCGCGCTAGGAAAGCCACGACTAAATACCTTCGACAAAAATGCGCGAACATATGAGATTATGCATCGAACACATCAGCTTCCAAGCGGAACTAGAAAACTCAAGGGACTGTTTTGCCAACGCCAGGAATTTCACTAAAGACTTCCACCCAAGAAGTACAGCCATCAAAGACGGGAATGGAGAGTTGAGAACAAACGTGGCTGATGTTCTCTCTGTATGGCAAACCTACTTTCAAAATCTGCTAAATTGGAATGACGATGCGACCCTTATTAGAGCAATAGCCTGGAGGAGCTATGGAGGAGCTATGTGAAGAGGTCTTTGTCGAATATCCCACAGTGGAGGAAGTAGACGCAGCTATTAGTCGATTGAAAAACGGAAAGGCACCCGGTCTCGATGGAATCCCCGCAGAATTGATTAAACTCGGAGGCGCTACTCTTGCAACAAGTCTATACGACCTCGTCGTCTGTATTTGGGACCAAGAAGAGCTGCCTGAGAATTGGAAGACCACGCTCATATGTCCGCTGCATAAAAAAGGCGACCGTCTTAAATGTGAAATCTATCGTGGCATAGCTCTATTGAACGCTGCTTACAAAGTGTTGGCTAATGTTGTACTTGCCAGACTCATTCCTTTCGCCGAAAACATCATTGGCGACTATCAATGTGGTTTTCGACCCAACCGATCAACCAAGGACCAGTGTTTTACCATGAGGATGATCCTGGTAAAATGTTGGGAGTACAACATAACCATACATCAACTATATATAGACTTCCGACAGGCATATGACAGTATAAACCGCAACAACCTATGGGCCGCGCTCATATGCCTAGGAATCCCAGAGAAACTCGTTTCGCTGTGTAAATTAACAACGTCTGGGTCTGTATGTAGAATCGTAATTCAAGGTGATATGCAGTCTGTGTCAGACTCCTTTGAAATAACATCTGGCGTTCGACAGGGAGATGCACTCGCGCCTGTGCTGTTCAATTTGGCGCTTGAGTACGTAGTGAGGAAAAGCAACATTGAAACTTCGCACTGTATATTTAATAAACCCGGCCAAATTCTTGGATATGCAGATGATATCGTGCTTCTTGGCCGAAGACCTAGCAATATCAAAGACAGTTTCATACCGCTCTATCGCTGCGCAAGAAGACTTGGTTTGGTGGTGAACAGCAGTAAAACCAAATATCTAACAACACCCAGGAACATCTCTAGTGCAAATCTCGGAATTGGCGACCACAATTTTACGGATAATCAAGATTATTGCGATCGAAACATCTATCGCAGTCGTGCAAGCTCGCACCTTATAAAGCACTAATAAGACCTGTGCTGACTTTCGGAAGCGAGAGCTGGACCATGACCTCTAACGATTGTAGATTGTTATCTACATTCGAAAGGAAGGTCATCCGTTCAATTTTTGGTCCAATTAAAGTTGCGAACAACGAATATCGGATTCGTATGAATCACAAAACAAAGCAACTCCTCGGAGGCAGCGATATCATCGGATTCATTAAATCCAATCGAGTGAGATGGCTCGGCCATGTAACAAGGTCCCCACAACAACGGATGATAAATAAAGTGTTTCACCAACAACCAGCTGGAGTACGTCGTAGAGGAAGACCCCGACTACGCTGGTGTGACGACATTGAACAAGATCTGCAAGCATTAGGATGTCGAAACTGGAGGACGAGAGCAATGGATCGGGATGGATGGAGGGCCATTGTGCAGGCGGCGAAATCCCTTCATGGGATGTGAAAGCCAGAGAGAGAGAGAGTTCACGAGAGATCATATGCTGATCAAAACATTATGAAGTCCGAGAGCTCGGTGAACAGGTTCTGGAAAAATTTGTTTTCCAAAAAGCATCCTATACTCATCCATTGACTCAAAAAAAAAACAGATGACGGGACATTATGACTATGTCTTCTATGAAACCTTCTGGTTTGCAACTCCCTCCTTTCCAATTCGGTAACCAAAAAATAAGGAAAAACATCGACGGGGGTAGTTGTGACGGATACTTTTGTAGGCAGTAGTTAGAAGGATAGTAAAATATAGCGGGTAGTTGTGACTAACATTATTTTAAAATACTCCAAAAAAATGAAAATGAAATTGTTATTGAATTTTGGATCCAAAAATAATAAAAATTACCGACCAAACAGAACAGTGGTTAAACCTACGTCCTAACCCGTCTTGAGATACCGGTTTCAAATCCCAATAGAGAAGAGACGATCAATAAAATTATGATCGTCTGATCAGGATCGGTGATGGCGGGGAATACATCTATGATTCTATGTTGAAGTGCCGAATTCATGGGCCGACGCACCATTCATGGCGGTATAGATACCATTATCTAATAGGTTGGCATGGAACTATATAAAGGACATTTGACTCTGACTTGCAAGTAAGTTTTCTAGTTGAATAGTTATACCTATAATTATGATTTTTAAAGCATAACCCATATAAAAACCTTTCGTGAAGGATTTCAGTCGAAATTGTATTAAAGCAGAAATTATCACTGGGACACATTCCAGCCGGGTTCACTTTATCAAAAGAATTTCACTAAACATAGTTAATGATTTATCTCAACATTCCAATTTTGAACGTCATCAGTTTCCTGTTTGGATTTCTTCTGCTATAACTATAAATAAATCACACGGTTGAACTTTTCAAAAACTCAGCTTATTTCTTCCTCAGTCATATTTTACTCATAAAGGACTATATACGCAACATTTCGCAGAGTGACTGAATCTGATTCACGCCGAGTTAATGATTCGGAAAACACGAAGAAAGGATAAACATCGACGGAGTAGTTGTGACGGATTGTGAATTGTTGGCAATTTAAAAATACTCATAAATAAACAAGGTGGGAGTGCCTCGAGCCCCAGAAAGAGTACATATAAATAAACAAACAAATAATAAAAAAGTGCAATTTCACAGGGCCCCCTAGTTAAAATATTTTTCTAAACGAAAACTCCATTACGTTCAATCTCAAAATTCTTTGCACTTGTCCGTCATTCCATTACATTTTAAAAGGCGCTTTAAAGACCACTTTAGGACAAATGAATGGAATTTCTTACGTATTTGCAGTACTTGCAAAAATACCATCGATTTAGAATATTTAATTTCCCTATCAAGTACTCAAGCTGAATTTTTTTAAACCTATTGATTTACAACAATATTGTTTGCTTTTCGTGTTCATTATAAACCAAGCTTTTTATTTGTATAGAAAAAAAAATTAATTCATCCTTTGAGTACACCGAATTCCAATCGAAGAAATTGTCTTCTGTATTCCGTCATTTCAATTGTTATTTAAAATATAAAGTACCTACTCTACTATTGAAATAGAATATTTTTCAATACGGTACTTTAAAAATTTAATAGAACAAAACAGAATCGGAAAAATAAATTATCTTTTGTTTTTTTTTCGTCAATTTTTGATCAATGAAACTTTCGTTTTTTATATCGTTGCGAGAAACTTGTACTGATAATTTGATCTTTTAGACGAGGTTGCCTTAATTTATTTATGTTCATCTCCTTTTATTGCACAACAATAAAGAGTTTGACTAAAATTATATAAAATAGACTTAAATAGAACATTATAAGCTTTTTTGCATTTACTTTCATCCGATCTATATATGTATATATATATTTTTTGTTTAATCTTTCAATGGAGCTTTTAAAATTGAAATAAAACGAAGATTTTATATTTTATGATGTTCAAAGAATTTTATTGTTAGGAAATGTTTTTTTTTGTTTGTGTTCAGATTTGCAATACGATACAGAATGAACAAAAAAAAGAAAACTAACTGTAATTATATCGTTGGTGAAAAAGGAGGGAAATTTTCTAGTCGACAGCATATGAATTAGTCACACTTACAGTATTTTGATGCGATAACAATTGAACGTTGAAGCTATAGAAAAACGAATATTATTTTGTGTTTTCATTTTTATTTTTGTCAAAGAAATTATGAAATTGCGATATCTCTGCGCTTCTTGCAAAGGAATAATGATATTTATTAGAAAAAGCTTTTAGCAAAATTAGTTTTATATAAAATGTACGTATAATAATACCCGTTATTTTTTGACAGATATCATTTTGTTAATTACTGTAAAATTTTATAGTTAGGTATAGATATAAAAGTCATTGTCGATTCATAATAAACGGGATTACGACGATGGAATATGTCGCGCACCATAGAATTAAATAATATAACAGAAAATCTCCCATTCCACTACCGTAACCAATAAATTTATATACTTTTACTAAAAAGCGGGATATTTTTAATTTACCCCAGCAAAAATTTGTTTAATTTTTTTTAATTAGACTGATAACCTTTATAATAAGCGAGGTAATATCGAAAGCAAAATAAATGATTCATCATAATTTGTACCGATCGTTCTGACAGTGCACAGTATACCGCTTTAATAAACCGTGTAATCATCTTTTCCAATAAAGAAAATTTTCCTATTTATATAGATTCGCATTATTAATGCTATAATTAAAATTTTTCCAAAAATAAATAAGAATTTTTCCGCATTCTCACATTTTATTGTGTTTCGAATTTAATCCGTGAATGAAATAGACAAAATCGAAATTAAAATATTTTTTTGGTATCGTGTCATGGATTAGAATAGTAGGTGGGTAAGTGGATTTTTTGTGTAGGTGGGGTGTAAAATGATGAGTTGATTAATTTATTACGTTTTGTATAAGCATCCGGCATTAAACATTTTCAAGAGTTCAGCAACAAGTTAACCTAGTTATCCATGAATAACTAAAGTATTGGTTCTCATGCTTAACGTTGCGGAGACTGACTTTTTCGTCGACAATAAGAATGCACTCAAAAACAATTATTGTAAACTTGTTTGGCTTTTATGTTAGACTTCTGCCAAAATTGATCACCAAACACATAAAAGTAATTCAAACAAATTTACAATAAGCCTCCACAAACCAAGTTAAGAATTTAAATGCAGTCTAAATCTGAAGAAAAAGTTTTTAGTCAACTCATGTCTACCCATACAAGTCAGAAGTAGTTCTAAAGCTCTTTTCCAAACATTGTTTTATTTGCAGTGTTGTATACCGTATTGTCTACAGCGCGTAGATAATTAATATTCTACACGTGTAGAAAATGTATGTAGAAATTTATTATTTCTGTTACTAATCTGCAAAATTCTATGATTTTTTGTTATTGAAACCATTTTAAGAAGCAGTTCATTCTTTTTCAGTTTCAAATGTTGAACCAAAGGTTGTATATGGTAGCTAGCTGATAGATCCTGGTGTTGCACATCAGAAATTTTAAATTGAATGCTCTAAATTTTTTATTGATTGAATCTCGTAAGCGATTGTTTTCTGACACTGTTCATTGGTTTCAGCAGCTGGGATCGATTCGATTAATTAATAACGAAATTCGTTTCGTACAATATTGAGTCAATAGTATTTTCTTTGATTTGGTGCAGACATTTCTGGAAAAAATTGAATGGGACCACTAAAACCCGGGGACGACCCGTTAAAAAATATTCCAGAAACCTGCTCATTTTGTATTTTTTGGCAAAAAATTCTTTGCAAAATTTAAATTCGATTAGATGAATGGTGTGGAAACTTATAGGGAAGGCCCCTTGCGATGGATCCCTCAGATTCGTGAATATCACTATTTCATATAACCACATTCCTAGATTCATTCCCGTTGAATACATTTAAAAATATTAAATATAAATAAAAAATGTAGCATACCGTAGGTCCCGGGGTCTAGCTCCTTCTATCATAACTTCGCAGATGACACTACAACTAATCAAAAATGTTTCGTAATCGAAGGAATGGTTATAATATGTAATTATTAATTTTCATACCCAGAAGGCCGACCTCTTTAAAAATATCAGGAAAACCTGCTCATTTTGTATAAATATTTGGATTCGATTAGATGAATGGCATGGAAAAGGAGGGTTCCCATGATCAAGGGGATGAACTCCTCGGATTCGAACATGTCACTAATTCCATTTATCCCCTTTACCAAGCTCATTCCCGTGAAACAGTTTAAAAAGATTGAAATTTAGAAAAAGTGTGTACCGAGGCCCTAACGTTCTCGTTTTCCAGCCCATTCATTGTTAGTCGAAAAACTTTGTGGGTATGTAATAACAACTCAGATAAATGGTATATAGAAACGCATACGGGACAAATAAAAAAAATATTAATTTTTATCCAAGCAAAGATATTGAGTCTATGGTAAAATAATTGATATGCTCTAAAAGGAGTTTGTCTTTACAAATTTCTAGATTGTTTTGCGAGTTTTTTTTCGTAGAAAAATTTTTCTCTTCTTCTAAGCACAATTTCTGATGAATCTTAACCGTAAACTCTGAACTGGATCGCTGGAAAACTGCCTTTGCAACCCCTGTGTATAATTCCTTGTTTCGAGCTATTCAAGAATTCAGATCTGCTTAACATTTTATTGCACGTTCAACAATGGGATAACAAAACTGCTTATTTGTGAACACTGGCTTAATCAAGTAAGTTTCTTCACGAGAAAACCTATTTCAATAAGTACTTTTCCACAAAATGTCACCCAAATTGTGCCTTGATTAAATGGAATGTGTATGCTACTTTTGAATTCAAATCTATCAGCGTCTACGATAAGAAAAAAAATTCTCTTTCATATAAAAAAAATTGATTTTGCTTCTTTGGCCTTGCGTTGCAAATAAGTCATTGAAAAGATTAAGATAAGGTGTGCTGACTTACACTGTCGTCCAATTCATGACTTATTTTGAAAAGGCTTATTATAAACTGAATTAAATTTTATATGAAGCTTCTTTTAAACTTTTAAATAAGCCAGTAAATGAAGCCAGTAGATGAAGTTAAATACACTGGCGAGCTGCCGTCTCAATTTTCCTCTCGTACAAAAAAAGCGTATTTTTTAAAATTTCTTAATCGATTTTCGTAAAACAACTTTTTTTAAACAGCAAAGTAGTTTATCTGTGCAAGGACATTCTTATCATTAAAATCTATACAGTAACTTTCAAGTTAAATCAATTGTAGCAAAATGCGATGTTTTGGTAAAAACAATTGGCGTACTGCAATCTCCTGTATTATAGTACGTTGCCAAAAAGTCGCTCGTCAATATGTTGTCTCCAACATGAGCCAGTATGTTGTCTATACAATGCAGAAGGTTCAGTGGCCGTCTAAAAGGGACAATCGGTGTATCGCCCTATCTTCTGTGCCATTTCACGAGCGTCGATGTACAGCTGGAGCTAAGACAAATTACAGTAAGAAGTCGCTTGAAGGAAGCCATTTTCAATCCAAGACTAGAGGCCAAAATCGACAGCACGCCACCGCAAAAAGCGACTCGAATTTGCTCGCGAACACTGGTAGTGCTCGAAGAGGCCAGGACTACCGGCGTGCAGGAGGGCGATTTTCAGCTCTGCGAAATTTTGCTGAAACAGTTTCGTATACGGTAACAGTTTGTGCATGGTATGGGCTAGCATATGGTGGAGGCCGTAGAGAAAGTCTGACCAACTAAAAGACTATGCCCAGTGTCACACAACTCGAACAACTCGGAAGTTCAAGGATATGAGGTTGGACTCAAAACGATGAAGTGGCAAGCCCTCAGTTCAGACATGAACCCAGTTGAGCATTTATGGGACAAACTAGAACGGACGGTTCAAGCCAGAAATTCGGTACCATTTAACATCAGTTAGAAGAGGAATTCGATCCTCCAAGTCTTTGTCGAAATCTTAATAAGCTCAATGGGGAACCGCATTCAAACCGTTGTAGACGCAATGAGAGGCATTACTAATGTATTAACCAATAAAATTGTTTTTATTTTGTCTGAATTTTTTGTTGTAATTTAAATTTAAATACTACTAATATTATTTTCATAATCATGAATTTTGGTTGCATTTTCATTCAAAATTCATTATAAAGAACTACTATGAAAAATGGTCTTAAGCAGAGAATCAATTTAAATAATGTTGTAAAAATTGGTTAAGCTGTTTTAAAAAAACTCGCCTTTCTGTGAGCGCTGAAGTTTTGAGTCGAGTTAGTTGGTCACGTGTGTAGTTAGCTAGATCTGAAGAAAGTTCGTTGAAAACGAACCATCATTGGACAAAAAATATTTATAATTATATTCTGGTGTCATGCCGCAGATTTGAGGATGCTACCTGGCCTACATCATTCCCATTCAGGATTCAATTTACAGCAGAAATTTTGTCTTATGACTCTACGTACGTGTCTTCTATCTTGTGCGGTAAATTTGTAATAAGAAATTAAATTTGATAATATTGAGGGTGTTAAAATAACAATAACAATGGATTCCCAGCAAAACCATCTATGTTCATCCAACGTGTAGGTTAGGTTAGGTTAGGTTAGGTTAGGTTTCAGTGGCTGCTATCGCACACTTAGGCCAATTATGGCCCATTGTGACATCACAGGATCCGATATCATAAACTCCCTTAAACCCATTTAGGAGTCCGCGAAGTTTCTAACAAAAAATTACAAGTATACGGATAAGGTTCCAATTGGAAAAACATGGCGGAAAAGGAATTCTCATTGGATTCAAAAAGATTCCAATAACCACTATAATGAATTGTTTTAGTATTGCTGATTTACACTGTTAGTATTTTATAAATGCAAATTAGTGAAAGTTTTATTAAAAATTATTATTATATTAAATAAAATTATGATGTACATAATAAAATTTAAAAAGATAATAAATAGAAAAGATATTGGAGAAATATATAAATAACTTAAAGAAAAAGTTAAAAAATAAATAAAATTAAAGCTTTAACAAAAAAAAAAATACCAAATATGTTTATTGCAATTTTTCACTCAAAATATTGAGTATTTTATCAATCAGGGCCAATAATATAAATTTTCCAATGCAAATTTTGAATATTTTATGTTCTGGGCCAAAAACAAGCCACGTTCAAATATTAGGGCAAGATACCACTATACAGGTCGGATTGGCCTATCCATTGCAAACATTTTCCGGCATAAGGTTTTTCCTAGCGGAGAAAATGCTAGCGCAGGACACGAACAAAAGAAGTGAACAAGAGTTTCCTCCTCGTCCTCGTCCCTGCAGCTTCTGCATAAGTCATTTGCATCCAGACCTAGCTTTCTCGTATGATATCCAAAAATCAGTGCCCGGTAATTATTTTTACAATTCTACCTAAATCACGCTTACTCAGTGTGATTAGGATCATGGATCGATACAAGTTCTGCTCAGGCCGCATACTTGTTTCGTTACCCTGCCGGTTGAACTGGCGATCTACCTAGGATTTGTCAAGGCAACTGCTTCCTTATGGCGTGCTGCTTTCAGCACAGACATAGACCTTCCAACACGTTCTATTCCTGGTTCCAGTTCTAGGTTCGTACCGTACCTTGCTATACCTCGTCTGCCATGGAATTTCGTTCAACCGGAACCCAAACCAACTGGATATAGAAATGTTCACTCATCTTGTTAAGAGATGATGATTACTAAACTATCGAGGCATTTCGTCTCGTAATCCATTTAAATATAAAAGTCCTGATGATATCATGCCTGTTGAACTCCTCATAATTTTGTCTCTATACTGGAGTTGTAGAACGGTAATTTTTATTCTTAAGGTCGGTAAGGGAAGTTATATTGACCCAAAGGTCATCCACTCTCTATGCTCATCTTTAACTTTCTTGAGTAAAGAAGAAAACCGTGCTGATATATTTATTAGACGTATACTTAAGAATTAATCCACAATTTTGCGAACTTGCTGCAAAGGTGAAAAGACGATTGACACTTTTTCAAAAGAGAAACAAATTTTCTCTTCTCTCGACCACACATAGAAAAAAAAATTAAATAGGAATAATCTATGCTCAGTTCTGGTTTTGTTAACCTGTATGGCTAAGGAGTACAATTTTTTAAAACCATCACACTTTTTGCATTTCTGTTAATTTTTGTTGTATAGTGTTAGGGGTGATACTGGAATTTTTTTACAGAATATTTACAATAAAATGTCATATTTAAACCCCTTTAAACTACCGTTAATAGGAACAACTGTTTAAAGTTGTATCGTATTAGGAGCGATACTAGAAGTTTTTACAAAATAAATTACAATGTTGTATTGGAATAGTTCAACCCCCAAAATCTACCCCTAAAGAGTGAAGCTCTTTTTTTTAAGTACTCGTATTAATCACACAATGGATTTTTTGTCCTTTTAAGGTCAATTCCCCTTTTCATTCACGCGCACACACACACCCATGATGATACTACCTTCATATTGCAAGGTCCACGTCAACCTGCCTCCATGTCAGTAGGACGGTGGGTCGGCGCTGAATTCCGCACTCCAACAGAGGGTCTAAGTGGTGTTTATTAACATCACCGATCGTATACGATGACGAAAATTTACTTTACATCTTGCCTCTGGTGGGATTCGAACCCAGTACCTCTCGGTGCAAGTGCTGAAGCTTTAACCACTGTGCCACGTGTACGGTAAACAAATAATATAAAACAATTTTTCTCTGAATATGTCATGGACTTGTTATAAATGGAACAACCTAATTCCAATTAAGAGAAAATAGCTCATTGTGTACAATAAAAAGGAGACGTATGAAAATATTAAAACAGCCCATACAAAAAAATTTGATCATAATGATCGAATAATCTTCCTGTGTAAGAAATAGGTATCTCTGATTTTATTTCAACAGCCCACACTCACAAAATCGATCGTAACGCTTCGAATTACCATCTTGTAACAGAAATAGGTATCCTTATGAATTTATTGCGACAGCCCATACTTAAAAAAATCGATCATAATATATCGAATTACCTTCCTGTGCAAGAAATAGGTACCATTGATTGATTGATTGAATGATTGATTAGAATGTACGGCCAAGACTAAGCAGGGATCCCGGATACGCCGGGCCTACCGTACACCCCTTTTACATATAACAAGATGAAGGGATAGGAAAGGTTGTTAGATATGATAAACTTGACCCGGTTACAGACACCTAAGTAGTCAATAGTTAGTAAATTGTTAGCACAAGACAGCACAATTATTTTTGGTTTTATGGCATAAAAGAGCAGCAATCAGCATCCTGAAAAAAATTTAATAATTATTTAAGTACCCATATATGGTAGATACCCTGCAATAAAACTATATTATTATGACATATTATTATTATTAACTATATTACTTCCTGCTTGTAATAATTGTAATCTAATTTAATTTGTGTAAATATTATTATTAGTCCTTGAGCGAAATTTGGACTTGTTATAAATATATTCTGATTACATGTGGTGATTTTAATCAAATTTACAAAATGACGATTAATATTCACTTCGTGCATGTAATAACCTGTTTTTATAATTTGCAGTGTATAAGTAAAGTGCAGTATATTCGGTATACTGTTAATCCACTTGAGTTTAGCTATCAAATAAATGCATTTTGTAAAAAAATTACAAAATGCATTTTGCATTAAAATTAGAAAACATATATGAGTGTAACAATGAATGAATTCACTTCCTGCATGTAACAATTGCAATCTAATTTTATTTGTGTAAATATTATCAATATTGCATGAGTGAAATTTAAGTATATACTTATATATATTCTGATTACATGTAGTTTTATTAATAAAATTTACAAAATGACGATTAATATTCACTTCGAGCATGTAATATCTCTGTTTTTCTAATTTGCAGTTTATGAGTAACCAGGCTGAAGAAATTGCAAGTTATGCAAAACAAAAGTGTAAAATCAGTAAACAGATTGCCAATTCTATTTTTCAATAGGTTATTTTATAGCAAAGATGATATTATGATATTGCCCATAAATGTCTTATATAAGTTTCAATTAACACTTTATACAGTCAGGAACATTCAGATGGGTACGGCATATATTTTTTATTAAAGTGTCGAAATTTAATAAGAAAATGCAACCTTTTCAGATTTTTTTCAGAACAAACAAGAAAGGATTTATCCTTTAATATTGATTTGATGATCATAAAACTTACGAACATTCAGTTGTATACGAGTTATAAAAACAATGGAAAAACACTTGACCTACAATTTTTTAGTGTGGATTTTTTCTCTACTTTGGTTTTTTGTTTATTATTGAATCAGTGCAGTTCAATATCTTTTTTATTTCACACCCGGAAATTTAATTTATTGTAGTCTTTCAAAATGGGTAAGAGTACGTCAGTTAATATTAGATCGTTAGTGATTTTCCAGCGAAGAAAAGGGAAATCATTGAGTGAAATTGCGATATTATTTAACATTTGTAAATCAACAGTACAAAACGTTTGTCGGTATTTTAAATAAGGCCGAGTAGAAAATACACCCGTTCAGTTCAGTTCACCCCGAAAAATTCATTAAGCGCAAAATAAGACAAAATCCTAAGTTAACTGCAGTGGAATTAACTAAAATGCTCTTCAGGTTTAATGGTAAAAATATAAATCCAATCACAGTTAAAAGAATTTTAAGAAAAAAATGGTTATTTTTCACGTATAGCGAGGAAAAAACCTTTTATTAATAATGAAAATAAAAAGAAGAGTAGGTTTTGCCTTAAAATATAAGAATGAAAGTATTGAATTTTGGAAAAATGCGTTTTTTGCCAATGAAAGTCAATTTATCTTGTTTCAAAGTGGTAAAAGTCAAGAAAAAGTTCGAAGAAATCGTGGTGAAGAGTGTAATGTTAGAAATGTGTGCCCAACGTTTAAACACGGTGGAAATAGTATAATGTTCTGGGGTGCTATGGGTCATAAAGGAGTTAGAAATTTGAAATTTTTTGATGGGATTATGAACAAGGAAAAATATTTAGACATTTTAAAGAAGAATTTAAAAGAATCGGCTCGAAAACTGGATATAGAAAATACTTTTCCGTTTTATAAGAACAATTATTCAAATCATAAAGCATGGTACGTTCGAATGTGGTGTCTTTTCAAGTGTCCAAAAGTGATTGGGACTCCCTACCCTATAAATAAACTCCCTATAAATAAACTAAAATTATAAAAAAAATATAAAAAAAATTCCATTTCCTTATTAAATTTCAACACTTTATCAAAAACAATATGCCGTACCCTTCTGAATGTTTCTGACTGTATGTACAAAAGCCTAAATGTATCTTCATTTATGTCTAAGATAGACTTTAATTATGCTCATCATGTGTATTCTACTCGAAATTGTAACAGAATTGATTCGCATCATATAAGAACTGAATTTGGTAGAAAATCGATCACGTTAATGGGCATATTTATTTATAATCAAGTACCTGAATTTATAAAGCAATCTGAAACCTACTTACAATTTAAAAAAAATATTAAAAACTATTGGGGGTACAAATTGAAAATGCGGGATTTTTTTCTATTTTTGAACGTTTATTCTGAAAAAATGGTAACAAATGAATTATTCAAAGTATTGTCCTTCGCTAGCCACAACTTTTTCCCATCTTTCTGGCAATTTACGGATACCGTCGCGAAAAAATTCGGCCGGCTTGGCTGCTATCCAGTCACCGACTGTGCAAGAAATAGGTACCATTGAACATATAATATCAGCCCAGACCTCCACAGATCTATATCAAAATATGTATTAAATTACCTTCCTGTGTTAGACATGAGTATCTCTGAATTTCTTACAACAGCACATACCCCATAATGCATCGAATCATCGGTACGATATCAAAGGGCCGAATGTCGAAGGGTCGAATGTGTCGAAGGGCCGAATGTGTCGAATGGCCAAATGTGTTAAAGGGCCGAATGTCGAAGGGCCATTTTTTATTTTTTTTTTGATTTTAGAAATATTTTTTTTTTTATTTTTTTATTTAATTTAATTATTTTTTTATATTTTGTGCCATATACGTGTTATCAGAAGCCTGACACAAAGGGTCGGATGTTTCTGGTGGCGCATAACCAAAATGTATCGCTGACTGGATACGTAGAATTTCTCGAATATCCAAAGATGGAAAATAGTAAAATACATAAATTCTTAAGAAATTCATTTATGTTTAATATAAAAAAATTACAAAATACTCTATAAAACAATAAATTTAAAAGGACGTCAAAAGCATAACCATGGAAGAGCAGGGTGAGCTTTGAGCCAAAAAAACAGATCGCATAGTTAACAATAAAAAAACAAAAATTTAAAAAAAAAAAAATTTAATATTTATATTCCTAAAGATAAAAAAAACTCGGTCCTTCGACCCATTCGGCCTTTTGATACATTGGGCCCTTCGACACATTCGGCCCTTCGACATTCGGTCCTTTGACATTCAGCCCCTCGAAACATTTGGCCCTTCGACACATTCGGCCCTTCGACATTTGGCCCATTAAAATTCGGCCCACCAATTCTGAATCACCATTCTGTACAAGAAATGGATACCCTGAATTTGACGAACATACCACACCCACAAAAATCAATCATTATATCGAATTACCTTCCTGTGCAATAAATGGGTATTTTGGGTGTGGGTAGTTGTAACTGTACATTGTAATTTATTTTGTAAAAACTTCTAGTATCGCCCCCAATATGATAAAATGATTTTAAATAGTTGCTCCTATTTGCGGTAGTTGTCTTTGAGTTTAAATATGACATTTTATTGTAATTAATTTGTTTAAAATTTCAGTACCACACCTAGCACTCACTATACAAGAAAAATGAGCAGAAATGAAAATGTGTGGTGTGACAAAAAATATGGCTTTTAAAAAATTGGGGTGTTGAACTATGCCGATATGTTGTAATTAATTTATCAAAAATTCCTGTTCCACTTCTAGTACGATAAAATAAATATTAACAAAATGACGAAAAGTGTGATGCAGCTTTGTCTAAATGCCAATTTCATAAACCCACACACGAATTGCAGCATAACCAGACCTATACAAAATATGCTAACTGTGTAACAAATTTATAATTAGTTTGCAAAAAATTCTAGTACCATTTTGATTGGATTGTGCTCCAAGTGCTGGTGAAGCATTAGGGTCATTGATCATGTGGTATTTCGTTTTTAAGATTTTGAACAAGGGTTTTTTGTATTAGCAATTCATTTGAGCTCATTAGTTTTTTGGTATATAGAATATATGATATAGGTATCTAATATCATGGACAACCCTTTAATCAAGCAGACTCAAAATGAGTCAAAAATGAAGTCGGCTATATATGGGGGACTTCATTTCCGAATCTTTTTCTCGATTCCATTTTGATTCGCTTCCGACTCAAGTGTTATATACATTTTAGACACAGTTTTGTACTAGTTTTATAATTCGTTTTAAATTCAAGAAACTAATTTAAATATAAATCGGAAAGTTGAAACAGAATAGAATTGCAAAACTAACTCTTCTTCACTTCGTAACATCGGTTCGAAATAGATTTGACTAATCGATTGGTTTTTAATCGCAAATACACTCCTCGTCATAAGTTTTTGACCACCAATCAAATCTGCAATTTCACTAATATACAAATCAATATTAAAATTGTTTTATGCGAATTTGTATTAAGTGCAATGATTAATGTAGTAACACAACCTTTTCTTTATGGATTTTCTTTCCATGCTTCGGGGAATCATTGAAAGTAAAAAATTACAAATTTTTATTTAATGTGTTCAAGTGAGTTATAGGTCTTTCTCAGCATTCTATACTACTCTTCAGTTGCTTATTACTCATTTTCTGTTAATTTTTAAATAAATTGTGTTTTACGCTAATTTCTCTTCGTTTATGAATAGTAAAACGAAATTTAAAATATACGAATAGTGAGAGAATAATAAAAAAACTAAAAGGATTGATGATTTTTGTGTGTGTGCGCGAATGGGATCTACTACTCTCTTGTTTTGCTTTTCTAGTCTATTTGAATAGCAAAGCGAATATTTGTTGTAGCAGTGAATAGATAAAATATATTATTCTCTTTATTGAACGATCGAATAGAGAATATACATAACTATTCTTTATACACTATTCTACACTATTCTATCCGCTAATATTTATTTCTTTAAATATTTAATAAAATATTCGAAGTACATTGTATTATTACAAAAAGTAAGTACTAAAAAAATAACTTTACTTTTCCTAAATATTAATTATATTTCTTCTATTTTTTTTTTAACTAAAATTAGAGTAAAATGGCAAAAAACGAAATCATTCAGTGTGGGGCCGTTAATCAGTTGTAACTTTATACAACGATGGTAATTCCTTACACCAGATTGCGAGTAAACTCAAGATTCCGTACTCTACAGTGAAATATCACTAAATTTAAAACCACAGGGGAAATTAATAATAAAGAAAGGGCTGGTCAGAGAAGATACCGATATAGTAATAGCATCAAAGCGGAATAGAAGATTAATCGCTTCAGAAATCGCAGCCACTACAAACCAACATCAAGACTTGCCGGTTTCTACATCGACTGCCACACGTCGTCTTCTCAACGATGGACTGCAAGGTAAAAAAACTGTCAAAAAACCGTTGTTAAGAAAGCGAAATAAGAAAAAGAGACTTCAATGGGTAAAACAGCATAAAAATTGGGTACTTATAGATCTGAAAAAGGTACTTGGACTGGTAATGATTCCAAATTTTTGGTACAAAACGTAACATCTATGTTCGCCGTCGCACCAACGAAAAGTATCTGGATGACTGCATAATCCCATCCGTAAAACATGGAACAGGTTCTGTCATCATATGGGGTTGTTTTGGTAACAACAAAGTGGGAGACCTTAATCGAATAAACTGAATTTTAAACAAGAAAGGTATTTATCCATACTACGAAAGCATGCTATCCTCACTGGACTTCGATTTATAGGAAAAGGATTCATTTTTCAACAGTATAATGGTCCTAAACACAAATCAAAGTTATGTACCGATCATTTGAATACTGAATTCTTAAGACGAAAATTGAATATAATGGTGTGGCCACCTAAAAATCCCAATCTTAACTCTATCGAGATTTTGTGAGACAAACTGGATCGAGCAGTACGAAAAACATGCCCTACTTCAAAAGAAGACCTTATAAATTTAAGTAAAAAAAAATATGTTTAAATTCAATAAATATATATTTGAGAAACTGAATTTATTAAAAAGAAATTGAAATAAACGTTGAATTTTATTTAAAAACTCTTAAACTAACTTTTTTTTTAGGTGGTCAAAAACTTTTGACGGGAAGTGTATATAAAATATGTTCATATTATTGAGAATAAAATATAAAATTCAAATGTAGTTAATTAAATTATTTATTAAATTTTTAAAATTAATCCACTTTTTTATACATTTTTCACAGCGTTTTTATGAGTTTACATTTCGAAAGGTTTTGTATTCTACAAATTTTAGAATATTATAATACATAAAAGTAAATATTAAAAATAAAATTAAAATATGACTTTTCATTAAAAAAAATTAAAAATTAAAATCGAATTTCAAATTCTGCTAATGAATAATTTATTTTTTTAACAAAGTTACATATTTTAGGGTTTTCCCAATCTCCCTCTTGCATAATTGAACCATTTAGTTACAATTGTACAAATTCACTTGGCTTTGTTGTCGGAAACTTTTTTAACGAACATTCTGAAATTATATAAACAATTTAAGTGTCAAAATGAAATTAGGAATTAAGAGTTTGTACCTTTAGTTATATCCATAGCTGCATATTCCTGTATTGCCGTTTTACATGTTTATCCCTTTCCATACCATGAATAGCGCTAAGACAATGTGAAATATATTTATTTATGGATCGGGTACATTGATTGTCTAAAATTCCTTCCTGTTAAGTTTATTGAAATTATTCATTAAATGATACAAACATTTGTACTATATTATATTTATCTTGATTATATTTACCAGAGTATTGGCTGCGCCGATGTCAGAAAGTAAAATTTTTTCTAATTCTTCGAAATCCTCTTTTTTCTACAAGATATAATAAGCTTCAATTTCAGTGATGACAAAGGAGTTAAATTGTTTTGTTGAAAATGGTTCACTCTTAAAGTTCTGAGCTACTTGACTTCGTGTCGAAGATATTTTACTTCCTTTATTAAATTTTCCAACAAAGTTTAAGCATGTGAAGTTAGCCCAGTTTTTCATCCTAGAAAAAAAAATATTTCCTCAAACAATACTATTTTATCTCATCCCAGTTTTTTCAATTTAAACTTGTATAAGACGGAAATTTTGGTTTTTAATTTTTTTCTCAACAACAAAATATCCATCCCAAATTTGTTAATTTAATTGTTGTTTTTGTACTCTTCGTATGAATAAATGAAAATAATTTTTCAAAGTGACATGATAATGATTGTATGTTTTGATTAAAGTTGCAGCCGTATGGTAGTATTGGCGCAAATGGCCAACTTCCATATGGCCCCCTATATGAATAACAGAAAATCAAGCCATTCTCCTAGAAATATGATTTGCCGGAAATGATTATTTATGTTTCGAATAAGCCATGGTACGGGCTAACTGTGGCCAGTCGGACAGTACCAGCCGTATGGTAAGATTTGCGCAATTGGCAAGCTTCCATATGGCCCAACACAAAAATTAATTATTGCCATTCTCCTAGAAATATAACTTGCCGGAAATGATTGCTACAGTTTTGAGTTGGTAACAGTAAGGGCTTACAATGACTAAGAGGGCAGCACCAGCCGTATAGTAGTATTGGCGCAAATAGCCAACTTCCATATGGCCCCATATAAAAAAAGCCATTCTCTTAGAAACCTAATCATTTTCGGCAAATCATATTTCTAGAAGAATGGCTTGATTTTCTGTTATTCTTATATGGGGCCATATGGAAGTTGGCCATTTGCGCCAATACTACCATACGGCTGGTACTGTCCTCTTAGTCATTGTAAGCTCTTACTGTTACCAACTCAAAACTGTATCAATCGTTTCCGGAAAATTATATTTCTAGGAGAACGGTAATAAATAATTTTTGTATTGGGCCATATGGAAGCTTGCCAATTGCTCGAATCCTACCACACGGGTGGTACTGTCCGACTGGCCACAGTTAGTCCGTACCATGGCTTATTCGAAACATAAATAATCATTTCCGGCAAATCATATTTCTAGGAGAATGGCTTGATTTTCTGTTATTCATATATGGTACAATATGGAAGTTGGCCATTTGCGCCAATACTACCATACGGCAGCAACTTTAATCAAAACATACAATCATTATCATGTCACTTTGAAAAATTATTTTCATTTATTCATACGCAGAGTACAAAAACAACAATTAAATTAACAAATTTGGGATGGATATTTTGTTGTTGAGAAAAAAATTAAAAACAAAATTTCCGTCTTATACAAGTTTAAATTGAAAAAACTGGGATGAGATAAAATAGTATTGTTTGAGGAAATAATTTTTTTTCTGGGATGAAAACTGGGGTAACTTCACATGCTTCAAAGTTTCTATGTTATAAAACTTATCTTGTTCCAGTGGGCTGTTGATGTCATCATTTTGGTTGTTGATGTCATCCATTTTTTGATTTTTTTAATTATTTTCGGTTACTAGCCAGTGTTTTGGATGTGTTTGTGTCATATTTAGGCTCGATACATTTATGTAATTGGCGGATTGGTTGCTAAGTTATATCCAAAATGGTTGGGGTAGTTTAAATTTCGTTATGTCTATCTGAGTTTGATGTGCTTGGAATACATTTTATTTTCTTTAAAGGTGTTACTGTAGGCGTATAGGCAAAATGACGAATGGCGTTTGGGTTAGTTTGTAGAATTATGCACTACCTGACATTTTTCTGTTTTTGTCATTTGCGTACTAGTCGCGGGTTCTATGTTACGATTAATTTTTAAAAACTCTTTATAATTCTGACTATCATCAATCCCGAGTTCTGTTGTATTACAGTACAATGCATATTCTGCAATAATCCCAAAAATTATTCAATAAACAAAATAATTAAATTGAATGTAATTAACTTACATGCGACTGCAAGTTGTGTCTCTTGCATTTCTGGATCCACGTTCCCGTCACTAATCATTTTCCGAAGGCAACATCAAATAATGGAACAAAAAAAACACGATAAATTATTACATTTTTTAATTTAAGAATGCTGCATTCTAATATAGATATATTTTGTTTCTATAGTCAGTTTTTCGATTTTTTTAACATTATTGATATTAAATTTCTCTTATTTAGGTAAGTAACCTACTGTTTTACTACCCTAAATTTCTAAGTCACACGAGTTTAAAGGAAACCCCAAAAAAATTTATGTGGTACTAAGAACCTCTCTCTCTCTCTCTGGCATTATATCCCATCAAGGGATTTGGCCGCCTCAAATGAGGTTTCATAATCATATTTTCATTTCGGATAATGAGTGATTAATTCATTGATCCTAAACCAGCCGTGAAATTTTTTCCTTGTCACCACCGGGAATCGAACCCGGGACCTCCGGTCGCTGGAGCAAGCATGCTAACCACTTTGCCACCGGGGCGGCTACTAAGAACCTGGCCTATTAAAATATCATTTTTATCTCATTAATTTTAACTATTTTCATATCAGCCAAGCAGTTATTGTTGGGATATTTGGTGGATAATGAAATGAAGTCTAAATATTTTGAAATTTCAACTGATTTCAGATGATTATCTTTTTCATTCAAACGATTAGTTATTTATTGAAGAGGAAGCCTTTTTTACCATTTTCTTTAAAGTTTGCATAAAATTTTCAAATTTAAAAGCACTATATTTAATTAAATATCCGCATTCTTTTACATCTTTGGCCAAGTGAAGCAAACTATGAACGTTAAGCTCAAATTTTCCTTTCTATATAATACCGCGAATTTTTCCACAAATTCATTTAATAATTGTGCGGCATATTCATTATTTGTCTTACAATCATCTGGATCTGAAAGAATTCGAATAGTGCAAAGTAATTCTAAAAAATGATCGTAATATTGTTTTTCCAATATGCCGTGGAAGACTACCATTCCAGTATATAAGAGAAACATTCGAAACTCTACAGCTCTCCAATGTTCTATTTCATTGAAAGTGCGCTGGTTTCGCGTGAATTCTACCGGTAAACAGCTTCGGATGGTTTTAAGGCGCGCGTTCATTGCAGTTATTGTATTCGTTTTTAATGAAAATGGCTTCTTTTTCATTTTAAGAAATAAGTTTACCATTTGACGCATATCGCCTAATAATACGCAATGCATATAGTCTATGGGGAAAATAGTTACACACCCAATGCCTAGTTCCTCTAATTTCACGTTGAAATGGTTATAGTGCTCCTTTTGCGTCTTCTTTTTGAAATGTTCATCCGTTCGGATAGGATTATTGAGTCCCAGGAAACACACACGATTTTCTTTGTAAACACAGTGCATTTTGTGCAGGCATATTAACCTGAATGTCCTTTCACACCTAGATTAAAAAAAATAAATTTTTACGTAATTTTTAGTTTTATTGAGGACATACCCAATATAAATGTTCTGGCACGAGCGTCACAAATAAAACAACGTAATTTCACCGTGAATTTACGATTTTCAAAAATAATGCGATTGTCAAAAATTCCTTTCATTTCATCGGTGAAACTTTTCAAAAAAACATTGACCCAAAATGGTTTTTTGTGGCCGTGGAAAATTCCAATAAAGAAAACGTAATCGTGTGGAATAATACTTCCGAGAATAGGCCATAATTGGGTGTTCCATCAATGTCTAAATTACCATCAATGTCTAAATTAAATATTGGATTTGAAATTGAATTTAGTTTTAAAAAATTTAAGATATTTTTTGACACTCCAATATGTGTATAAAATCCATTTACCATAGGCACAATTTTGCTACAACTGCGTTCTGTTATTTTTAGTGTTCTGATGTCCTTTGGTAAATTTGGGTGGTATGTGTTTCCTTAAAATTTTAAGCAGCGAATTGGCTGCTTCTTTGGTAATGAAATTTGCGACACTCCATTCGGCAATATCACTTGCAATATTTTTGGTGGCATTCATTAACCCATTCACCTATACTCACACAACTTGCACATTGCAAGCTCACCGATTGTAATCGATGATAAAAATTCAATTTGCATCTAGCCTCTGATGGGATTCGAACCCAGTATCTCCCGGTCCAAGTGCCGAAGCTTTAACCACCGCACCACTTGTCCGGTTTGAAAGGTGTTACAAACCAAACAATTTTATTACAAGTATACTTTAATTCATAAATCCGCCACTTTGGCGCTGGTGATAATATAATACTTTCGTATAATAATACTTTAATTCAACATGATATTTTAAAAATAATTTTTTTACAAAATCAATGAAGAATAAGAAAATTTTTCTCAGTCGTTTTGTAAAGATTTTTTTAATAGAAATTTTAGATTTTCGTGGAATTTTAGTTACATTTCTAGAAAAGTTTTTCTTTGCAAATTTTAAGCAAATTAGAACTATTTTAAGTTTTCGATCCAATGTGTATCATGAAAAACTGTGATAAATGGTCTAATTTACATAATCAGTGACAATGGTATATTAAGGGCATGTTTTCCTGTTTTCTTGTCATTTTGCGACCAATTTTCTTATTGAAAATTTGAGATATTTCCCCATTTCCAGTGGGTTTTTTGAGTTTGTCAATTTCCACACCGAAGTTCTGGTGAGCTAATTACGTTTTAATTACGTTATCGGCGCTAATTTTTCAATGACGATTGTATTCAGCGGTAATATTTACGGTAATTTTTGTTCCGGGCGATATAAAAGCTTACATTTTTAATCCTTGTGGGTAATCCTTTTACTTGACTTTTCTGCTTTTATAATTAAAAAACTCGGTACGAGTACATTTGACAAAAGGACAATCAAATTATTTGGCTATTGAAAACCATAATTTACGTAAGGCAGGACTAATTTTCTTATAGTTCCAGTTCGTTGTAAAAGCCAGAGTTTCTGCATAAAACCAAGGAATATTGGTGATTGCCTTGAAAGTATTGGTTTTTTATTCTAAACAACTTAAAATTTTAGCAACAAATTGATCTGTATAAGCTGTCCGTCCGTATCTATTATGAACATAACAGAAGGGTTGGATATTGCCACTATTGCAATGTGTTTAACGCGGCCCAGAGAGTCATTGGAACAGAAATACTAAATAGCAAATAAGGATGAATTGTAATAAGATTTATGTACCAACTGTAACGTGAAAACGAATGATGTTGGAGGAAATCAAAAACAGCCCTCAATAGAGTTAGAGGATGTCTAGATTAGAGATAAAGGATTCGTATACACAATAGGAGCAATATAGGAAATGAAATAAAAAAGGTTGACTTAAAAATGGGGTTTTCGTCTCAAAAAATTGGACCTTTTTTAAGTCATATTTTTAACAAATTTTCTGAAAAGTGCTTTACAAAAACAAATTTAATTTGAAAATGACACAAGAAAGGCATATTTTATGTCATTTGACAAATATATTTTTTTAATTTATTTCAAAATGACTTGAAAAGGGCATATTTTAATTCACATTATAAACATAAAATTTACATTTGTTTTTAATACAAATAGAAATGCATGCGTAATTTCTTGTTTTTATGAAAGTATTTTCTTGTTTTTCTTCTTACAGTTTTTTTGTTGTATTTTAGAGAAAGATAAAAAACATGCATTTCATATAAGGTCCATTTGTGAATTATTATTTGTGTATGAATTATGAATTAAAATATGCATTTTTTAACTTTTTTGAAATTTCCAATTATTTTTTACACATTTTTATTAATGAAAGCATTATACCCCATTTACATGCGACCAAAATTTTTCTTCGGTGTTTTCTTTTACACATGACAGACCAGAAAAGAAATAAATCCCAATAAAATTTTGCTGAAAACTTTTTGAGCCGCTATACCGCCTAAACCACTATAAAAATAAAAATGTTGGCAATAATAAAAATATATTCGATCCGAGTATTTTTATGGCAACATTTTTTAAATTATAAAAATTTATGGCATTATCATATATGTTTATTTTTTCTCGCACTTTAAATTTTTTTATATTGCGGATGCTTTTTATTTACCTACAAAAATATGTAGAAGAAATCAATTTTCTACATGTAAATGCCACATTAGTTGAAATTTTTGAATGGCTTTAATTTTAATATTACAGTACAAGCTTGATGATCCGACATCCAATTAACCGGAATACTCAGTTTACCATTGTTTTAATTTTTAGGATTTTTTTTTGCTTTTTTCTCTTTCATATGAATTTTTCAATTCGTTTGTTTTTACACATTTTCATTAATGAAGGCGTTTGTTAAATATTTTAAATGTCTTAAATTTTCGTATTACTGTACAAGCCCTACTCCGGCATCCAATTAACTGAAACACTCAGTTAACCGGAAGTTTAATTTTTAGGATTTTTTTTTTGCTTTTTTCTCTTTCATATGCATTTTTCAATTCATTTTGAAATTTGCAATTGTTTTTACACATTTTCATTAATAAAAGCATTACTTCAAAATTTTCACTGGCTCTAATTTTCATATTACAGTAAAAGCCTGATCATCCGGCATCCAATAAACCGCAATTTTGATTTTTAGGAAACGGTTTTGCTATTTTCTCTTTCTTTTCTCTTTCATATGGATTTTTTAATTCATTTTGAAATTTGCAATTAGTTTTTGCACAGTTTCATTAATAAAAGCATTCGCTGAACATTTTGAATGGCTTAAATTTTCATATTAATTTTCATATTAACAGGAACACTCAGTTAACCGGAATTTTAAGTTTTCGGAATAAAATGCTAATTTCAAAATGAATTAAAAAATGCATATGAAAGAGAAAAACGCAAAGAAAAATACTAAAAATTAAAATTCCGGTTAACTAAGTGTTCGGGCTTTCACTTTAGTATTTTTTACGTTATATTTCGATTTTAAATACACATTTTATTTCATTTTCAAAATGACTCAAAATACACATTTTATGTCATTTATAAATACACTTCTTAAATTATTTTCAAAATGACTTATGATATGCATTAATAAAGTCAGCTTTTTTTATTTCGTTTTCATTACAAATTTTAAGTCAATTTTAAAATGGGAAAAAACCGCTGGTTTTAAGTCCGAAAAACACCATTTTTAAGTCGGCCTTTTTTAGAGCCGAGCAATAACTGAGGCTATTGATAATTGCTATCCGTATATTTAATTAAATCAAAGGATTTAAACAGGTCATGTTAACCGAATGTTAGAGAAGGACACTAATATTTAAATCAGTTTGGATTTTACTAAAAAAAAGTTCTAATATTTTTGGTTTGTAATGTGCGCGCTCTCACATTCATAAAAAAAATCAGATGCGATACATGGCCATTAGGGTGGTCGAGGTTTACAAAAAAAAACATATTAAATCACATAGAATTATTTAGCAAAACATAGAGTGGATGATTTCAAATTAAAATCAGAAAAACTTGGAAAAATAATAACCACAATTGGGATTACATGAAATTTACTACTACTGAGTACAAAACCATATAGGATGAAAAATAATCAGCTTCCTTTTTATTTTCCGTGTACGTCGTAATTTTTCCACATTACTGTAAATGATGTGTGCGTGTGTATGTGTGTGTATGTGGCGATGTACCAATCGTCTCCTATTTTCGTTCATGTTTTTCATAATAATAAGGAAGATAAAATATTTTTTTGTTTGTTTTACGTATTGTTATTATTTTATAAACCAAACACATCCCATCCCCGCCAGGTATGTGTGTATAGCTAATAGAATAAAAATGAGAAGGATGCGAATGGGTCGGTATATAGAGAAAACATCTCAATGTGAATATAAATAACATCGAACACGTTATTTTCATCGATGAAAATTATAGGGCGAGAAAAATAAATAAAATTGGAAATGTGCGAAGGAAGTGCCATCACCACCAGCAGCAGCAACAAACAAAAACACAAAAAAAAAATCAATGTTTGCTGAACGGAAAGAAGGCGAAGAAATAATAATGTAAAGGATAAACAATTGTTATCATTTTTCCTATTGTTTGTTATAATGATAATGGTGATTTGTGTTATTTGTGACAAATCATTCATTGTTGACACTTAAGTGAGAAAAACGAGATAGAAAAGTGCGAGTGAATTTGATCGACACAATTAGGTAAATATATAAACAGAAATAGGTAAAATTGATTTGAGACGTCATGTGGTGAATATAACAAGAAATTTAGATACAAATTAGGCAACGTAGCCCACATTTATACATCTTTAACCATGACATCGATTTTGTTTATTGGATACTTGTACCAAAATTTCAACCACCTTTTTATGGAAAAATAATCGTCTTCACTTGTATATATAAAACCAAATACTCATCACATTTCTTGTGCATACCTACATGATAAAAAAATCCCCATATAAGGAAACTGTGAAGATATCATACAAAGAATAAACTACTTCAAGTAATTCGACGAATATAATTTTTCATTTCGTTCTCGTCATCTCGTCTACTACTTCTTCTTGATTAACACTTCAGAAAAAAATACTTTCAAAATTGTTATATCGTTTTCTTACCTTTAAAGGAAGGTTAAAATTGATATAAGCTTTTTTCTGCTTATCTTATTTTTTTCATTGTGGCAAAAAATTTGAATCAGTAAGTGTATAATTTTGGGATTTGGTCGCTTAGGTGAATTAAGGAATTTTATTAAACAGGTTTGGCTGTACAAGTGCGGTTCATAATTTAGAAAGCTCGGATTACATAACATGAGTGTAGGAGAAGCCGTCTTATGTCCAATGTCAAAAATGGCTTGATCGAAATTTCGTCGAAACACATAATGCATTCGTTTTTTATCTGTAGGAACTTAGCTAGTGTATATTGCTAAACAATAATTTTTAAATTCTGAACTATAAATCCTTCATTTCTGGTTTACGCATCAAGAAACATTTTAACATTCTGAGGAATAATTCTATTATTAATCTGTTTGTAAACGTCATTTGTTTATGGCTTACTTCGAATATTATTTGAAATAGCGGGAGTAGTTTGAAACGAACGCTACTAACACTATTCGTATTATTAAAAGACAAAGCTCTAAGAGAATGAAAGTGTAAAATCTTATTGTCAGCCTCAAGGAATTCTACCGACATGATCTCATCATACTTCAACATCAATTGATTTTCTCCAGCATACAATATTTGGGCTTAACGTTTAGAATTTATGGAACAAAAAACTCCCAAGTCAACGAAAAATGATGTAGGAACTGTTAAAATTAATAGCAATTTCGATCAAATTTACAATGATCATAAGTGTATGCACTTTGCGAAGGCGATCACAAATTTAAGCGCGAATATGCGTTGGCTGGGGTAAATGGATGAGATGAAGGAATATGTTGGCTGAGAAGGTGGCTACCCAAATGAAGCAGGATTATTAAACAATCTAAGAAATACTATCGCAGGTGTCAGGAAATCCGAATTACTTGATGTATTCCTAAAAATACCATATACGAACGATATTTATATTCGTTATTGATGGGGTAACGTACGCCAAAATTTTGCAATTAAATCAAGAAGTTAACGAATTCAGGTATGATTTTATCCCAAATTAGTATTCCCCAATTTGATAATTTTATTTGTATTCCATGATAAACAACAAAAATAATACTAGAGATATTTTTCGGTAAAAAAAATTATATTTAAACCGTGGTCAAAATTTTGTTTTTGTCAAAATAAACATGGCCGATAATACCACATAAAACAATTATAAGGACTAGATGTATGTATCTAATAAACGAATTCGAATTTAAATTTGCTCCAATTGGGATTACTAATGAATTATATTAAAATCGTGTTCAACATTTTGTTTTTGTCAAACATCGTTGTTGTTGTTAAAATAAACATGGCCGATAATACCACATAAAACACTTATAACGACTAGATATCTATATATAATCACTGAATTCGGTGTAAATTTTGTTCAAATTGGGATTACAAATGAACTATGTTTAAATCGTGTTCAAAATTTTGTTTTTGTCAAGCATTGTTGTTGTTGTCAAAATAAACATGGCCGATAATACTACATGAAACACTTATAAGGACTAGATATCTATATATAGTTACTGAATTCGGATGTTAATTTGTTCAAATTGGGATTACTAATGAATTATATTTAAATTCTGCTCAAAATTTTGTTTTTGTCAAACAACGTTGTTGTTGTCCAAATAAACATGGCCAATTTAACACATTAAATAATGGAAGGACAATATGTTTATATATAATTACTGAAGTGGGATTCAAATCTGTTCAAATTTGGATTACTAATGAATTAATACGACAACCGATAATACAACATAAAACTCTTATAAGGGCTAAATAACTATATACAACTATTGAATTCGGATGTATATTTGTTCAAATTGGGATTACTAATGAATTATATTTAAATTGTGGCCAAAATTTTGTTTTTGTCAATCAACGTTGTTGTTTTCAAAATAAACATGGCCGATAATACCACATAAATAACTTCTAAGGACTAGATAATCACTGATTTCGGAATTAATTTTGTTTAAATTGGGATTACAAATGAATTATGTTTAAATCGTGGTCAAAATTTTGTTTTTGTCAAGCATTGTTGTTGTTGTCAAAATGAACATGGCCGATTAAACCACATAAAACAATTACAAGGACTATTGTTGTCTATATATAATTACTAAATTCGGATTTAAATTTGTACAAATTGGGATTACTGATGAATTATATTTAAATCGTGGTTACAATTTTGTTTTTTGTCAAATATTGTTGTTGTTGTCAAAACAAACATGGCCGATAATAAAACATAAAACACTTAAAAGGACTAGATTTCTATATATAATTACTGAATTCGGATGTTAATTTGTTCGAATAGGGATTAACATTGAATTTTATTTAAATCGTAGTCAACATTTTGTTTTTGTCAAACATTCTTGTTGTTGTCTAAACATGGCCGACAATAGTACATAAAACACTTAAAAGGACTAGATATCTATATATAATTACTGAATTCGGATTTAAATTTGTTCGAATTGGGATAACTAATGAATTATATTTAAATCGTGGTCAAAACTTAGTTTTTGTCAAACAATGTTGTTGTTGTCAAACTAAACATGGCCGATAATAATACATAAAACACCTAAAAGGACTAGATATCTATATATAATTACTGAAATCGGATGTTAATTTGTTCAAATTGTTATTACTAATAAATTATATATAAATCGTGGTAAAAATTTTGTTTTGTCAAACAATGTTGTTGTTGTCAAAATAAACATGGCCGATTAAAATAATACATAAAACAATTAAAAGCACTAGATATCGACATATAATTACTGAATTCGGATTTAAATTGGTTCAAATTGGGATTACAAATGAATTATATTTAAATCGTGTTCAAAATTTTGTTTTTGTCAAACATTGTTGTTGTTGTCAAAATAAACATGGCCGATAATACCACATAAAACACTTAAAAGGGCTAGATATCTATATATAATTACTGAATTCGGATTAAAATTTGTTCGAATTGGGATTACTAATGAATTATATTTGAATCGTTATCAACTTTTTGTTTTTGTCAAACATTGTTGTTAAAATAAATATGGCCGATAATAATACATTAAACACTTAAAAGCACTAGATATCTATATAAAATTACTGAATTCGGATTTAAATTTGTTCAAATTGGGATTACTAAGAGATTATGTTTAAACCGTGGTCAAAATTTTGTTTTTGTCAAAATAAACATGGCCGGTAATACCACATAAAACAATTATAAGGACTAGATATCTATATATAATCACTGAATTCGGTGTAAATTTTGTTCAAATAGGGATTACAAATGAATTATATTTAAATTGTGGCCAAAATTTTGTTTTTGTCAATCAACGTTGTTGTTGTCAAAATAAACATGGCCGATAATACCACATAAATAACTTCTAAGGACTAGATAATCACTGATTTCGGAATTAATTTTGTTTAAATTGGGATTACAAATGAATTATGTTTAAATCGTGGTCAAAATTTTGTATTTGTCAAGCATTGTTGTTGTTGTCAAAATGAACATTGCCGATTAAACCACATAAAACAATTACAAGGACTATTGTTGTCTATATATAATTACTAAATTCGGATTTAAATTTGTTCAAATTGGGATTACTGATGAATTATATTTAAATCGTGGTTACAATTTTGTTTTTTGTCAAATATTGTTGTTGTTGTCAAAACAAACATGGCCGATAATAAAACATAAAACACTTAAAAGGACTAGATTTCTATATATAATTACTGAATTCGGATGTTAATTTGTTCGAATAGGGATTAATATTGAATTTTATTTAAATCGTAGTCAACATTTTGTTTTTGTCAAACATTCTTGTTGTTGTCTAAACATGGCCGACAATAGTACATAAAACACTTAAAAGGACTAGATATCTATATATAATTACTGAATTCGGATTTAAATTTGTTCGAATTGGGATAACTAATGAAT
Source organism: Nephrotoma flavescens (assembly GCA_932526605.1). NCBI lineage: Eukaryota > Metazoa > Arthropoda > Insecta > Diptera > Tipulidae > Nephrotoma > Nephrotoma flavescens. The sequence goes on from OW052221.1 coordinate 222,059,937, forward strand.
TATATTTAAATCGTGGTCAAAACTTAGTTTTTGTCAAACAATGTTGTTGTTGTCAAACTAAACATGGCCGATAATAATACATAAAACACCTAAAAGGACTAGATATCTATATATAATTACTGAAATCGGATGTTAATTTGTTCAAATTGTTATTACTAATAAATTATATATAAATCGTGGTAAAAATTTTGTTTTGTCAAACAATGTTGTTGTTGTCAAAATAAACATGGCCGATTAAAATAATACATAAAACAATTAAAAGCACTAGATATCGACATATAATTACTGAATTCGGATTTAAATTGGTTCAAATTGGGATTACAAATGAATTATATTTAAATCGTGTTCAAAATTTTGTTTTTGTCAAACATTGTTGTTGTTGTCAAAATAAACATGGCCGATAATACCACATAAAACACTTAAAAGGGCTAGATATCTATATATAATTACTGAATTCGGATTAAAATTTGTTCGAATTGGGATTACTAATGAATTATATTTGAATCGTTATCAACTTTTTGTTTTTGTCAAACATTGTTGTTAAAATAAATATGGCCGATAATAATACATTAAACACTTAAAAGCACTAGATATCTATATAAAATTACTGAATTCGGATTTAAATTTGTTCAAATTGGGATTACTAAGAGATTATGTTTAAACCGTGGTCAAAATTTTGTTTTTGTCAAAATAAACATGGCCGGTAATACCACATAAAACAATTATAAGGACTAGATATCTATATATAATCACTGAATTCGGTGTAAATTTTGTTCAAATAGGGATTACAAATGAATTATATTTAAATTGTGGCCAAAATTTTGTTTTTGTCAATCAACGTTGTTGTTGTCAAAATAAACATGGCCGATAATACCACATAAATAACTTCTAAGGACTAGATAATCACTGATTTCGGAATTAATTTTGTTTAAATTGGGATTACAAATGAATTATGTTTAAATCGTGGTCAAAATTTTGTATTTGTCAAGCATTGTTGTTGTTGTCAAAATGAACATTGCCGATTAAACCACATAAAACAATTACAAGGACTATTGTTGTCTATATATAATTACTAAATTCGGATTTAAATTTGTTCAAATTGGGATTACTGATGAATTATATTTAAATCGTGGTTACAATTTTGTTTTTTGTCAAATATTGTTGTTGTTGTCAAAACAAACATGGCCGATAATAAAACATAAAACACTTAAAAGGACTAGATTTCTATATATAATTACTGAATTCGGATGTTAATTTGTTCGAATAGGGATTAATATTGAATTTTATTTAAATCGTAGTCAACATTTTGTTTTTGTCAAACATTCTTGTTGTTGTCTAAACATGGCCGACAATAGTACATAAAACACTTAAAAGGACTAGATATCTATATATAATTACTGAATTCGGATTTAAATTTGTTCGAATTGGGATAACTAATGAATTATATTTAAATCGTGGTCAAAACTTAGTTTTTGTCAAACAATGTTGTTGTTGTCAAACTAAACATGGCCGATAATAATACATAAAACACCTAAAAGGACTAGATATCTATATATAATTACTGAAATCGGATGTTAATTTGTTCAAATTGTTATTACTAATAAATTATATATAAATCGTGGTAAAAATTTTGTTTTGTCAAACAATGTTGTTGTTGTCAAAATAAACATGGCCGATTAAAATAATACATAAAACAATTAAAAGCACTAGATATCGACATATAATTACTGAATTCGGATTTAAATTGGTTCAAATTGGGATTACAAATGAATTATATTTAAATCGTGTTCAAAATTTTGTTTTTGTCAAACATTGTTGTTGTTGTCAAAATAAACATGGCCGATAATACCACATAAAACACTTAAAAGGGCTAGATATCTATATATAATTACTGAATTCGGATTAAAATTTGTTCGAATTGGGATTACTAATGAATTATATTTGAATCGTTATCAACTTTTTGTTTTTGTCAAACATTGTTGTTAAAATAAATATGGCCGATAATAATACATTAAACACTTAAAAGCACTAGATATCTATATAAAATTACTGAATTCGGATTTAAAATTGTTCAAATTGGGATTACTAAGAGATTATGTTTAAATCGTGGTCAAAATTTTGTTTTTGTCAAACATTGTTGTTGTTGTCAAAATAAATATGGCCGATAATAATACATAAAACACTTAAAAGGACTAGATATAAAAATATAATTACTGAATTCGGATTTAAATTTGTTAAAATTGGGATTACTATGGAATTATATTTAAATCGTGGTCAAAATTCTGTTTTTGTCAAACAATGTTGTTGTTTTTGTCAAAATCAACATGCCTAATAATACTACATAAAATACTTATAAGGACTGGCTGTGGTATAGATATAAAAGGTCATAACTTAATTTGTAACCTACTTATTTATCTCTTTAATGCAATAAATAGTCCAAAAAAAACTCTATTTGGGAATATTTACTTTTTATTTTTTGATGTAATAGATTCGGAGATACAGAGAAAAGAAACAAGGTAATAACTCAGTTTGTTTGTGTGTTACAAGGTATATAAGATGATATCTCATCAAAATTTAAATAAATTGATATTTAACTGGAATTCCGTTAATGAAGGAAGATATAAAACGTTACAAGTTTACAAAAGTTGAGCATTAATTATCACATTTGGAGGAATATTTAAAAGGTAATATCACAATTTATTACATTTTTGCATTTTATGGTTTGAAAAATATTTATAATAACTGGAGTTATTACCTTTTATTTCTTGAGAAAATTTTAAATTTGAGAAATAAGTGACTTGTTACTTTTTTCATCTATTTTACTGATGAATTTAGTGTAATAACTCTATTTGTGACCGTTTACGGTGTGTTGATCACTATTTTCCAATCAGATAAGTGGTACTTGTTCAGTGAAAAATCGCAAGAAAACGATAATATGAAAAAATTTGAAACTAGAAGTGAACGAATACTTAGAATGGTACCAAAACGAACTATTACTAAGAATATCACAGTTAGTAATGTTGTTTGTACTAATATGGCAACCACTGATAGCCAAAATAAAGTAATGAAACACTGCAATAATTCCAAACCAAGAGTATCTGTCCAATCTCTACTAAGTTGAGTAAGTATTGTTTCTAATGATGTTATAATGAATTAAATGTGTAGTTAAAAATTTTGTTACTGATTTCGGAAAATATTTTGTTTTCATCTGTGCCAAATGATGTAAAATTTTTTGAACCGGTTTGTCCAAACGAGACAACCTCAATTGTCAATTCATCGATTGCGGAGCATGATTTAGAAAGATTGAAACTTGTTTTTGACCCTACAAAGAAACCTGAGTGCTTAGACACTTTAATGCCTTCCTCAAACTCATTGAACCAAACCCTAACTGAAATTTCTGTGCATGAAGCTGTTTCTTATTATGATATGCCAGGTACTTCAATACTACATTGTGACAATACAAGTTGGAAATTTTTATTATTTTAAAGCGTATAATCCAAATTGCAATAATTACAACACAAGCCAACAAAAGTCCATCTCAAAATTGAGAATTATCGACCACCAAATTATCAATAAAGCTCTTCAGATAGTGATAATGATATTTCTATTGAACAAATGGCTGGAGAGGTTGAAAGACGTATTGAAGTAAATCCAAAAAATCAAAAAAATAGACAAAAACAAAGAAACTCTATAAAAGGATACGTGACTTTAAACAGATTACAAATTTTAGAACGAAAATGCAAACCCCTTGCAGTTTGTAGGAAAAAATGTAATAGCCGGATTTTATGGGATGAGCAAAATCAAATATTCAAACATTTTTGGTCATTAGGCGCCTACGATCTCAGCTCAGCATACATTAGCTCTTTTATTACGATATTCAATAAAAAGTCGATGAAAATCTCTCATTCTCCACGTAAAAAAAACCGTCAGATTTCTTGCAAATACTTTCTACCTCTTAACAATACCAAAATAGAAACTTGAAGAAATGTTTCCAAAATACATTCGGCGAAACAGTTAAGTTTTGAACCACAATTGTGAATAAAAAGTTTAACCAACCGGAGTTCGTTTCAAAAGACATAAGAGGGAAACACTATGCGACCACAAACTTGATACCAGCGGACGTAATAAAATATATTGAACATCACATAAACTCGTTTCCAGCCTTTCAATCTCACTATTCGAGACGAGATACAGACCAAAAATATTTCCACGCTGATCTAAATTTATCGCAGATGTATAAACTATATACCGAAAATAAAACCAACCCAGTTTTCATGTGGACTTAGAGGCAAATATTTAAGACCATGAACATAAAGTTCAAAAAACCTAGCATCGACGTATGCAACAAATGTGATGTTCTTAATTGCAAAATTAAAGCAACAGAAGGTGCCGAACGAACAGTCTTGCTAGAAGAGCAAAATTTACATCACCAAGAAGCCGATTCGGCATATGAGGAGAAACGAATTGATAAAGCTGCTGCATTAACAGATAAATCAAAAGGAGTTTATACGTTTGACTTACAAAAGTGCTTGGCCACTCCTCTTTTAAACACTTCTATATCATTCTACAAGCGAAGTCTCTGGACTTTCAATCTCACCGTACACGACTGCGTATCAAATCAAGTTGTTAATCATATGTGGCATGAAGCCATTGCATACAGAGGTGGAAATGAGATCGCTTCAGGTTTGTTTAATTACATAAAAACATTGTCTTCGTCACTTAAAACTTTAACATTTTATACCGATTCTTGTCCTGGGCAAAATAAAAATTCTTTTGTCTCATCTATGTTTTTAGTCCTAATGCAATATAATGAACATGTTCAAACTATTAATCACAAATTTTTGGAAGTTGGACACACGCACATGGAGTGTGATTCAGACCACGGTATCATAGAAAAGAAAAAGAAGAAAACCTCAATTAATATTCATCATCCACACGACTGGTTTCAGTTTGTACGGTCAGTACGTTCACATAACCATTCCACGTAACTGAAATGAATTCTGCACAATTTTTGAATTTTTCAAATTTAACTAAAACATATTTCCTTTTTCGAAGCATTGATACGAATGGAAATCGCTTTGTATGGAACAAAAGATTTTTAATCAATTCAATACAAAAATTCGCTAAGTTCGACTGAGCCTTTTAAAACGTTAAATGTTGTACATCGAGGAATTTCTAAAGTGTAAGCCACATAACACCATGCTACAATGGACCACTAGCTATTAACCCGCGTAAAAAAAGGGTTTATTGCCACTAATATCTTCCGAATTCCACGAATTTTATAAAAACTTAACTACAGAAGAGGCACCCGATATTCATCCCGATTTAATGGAAAATGATGAAGATGACGTCTAAGGATTATATTTATATGCAAAGCTGGAACTAGTATTTGAAAACAATGTTATTAATTGAATTATTATTTTATTTTAATTTATTTTTTGTTTTATTATACAATAACATGAATTACAAAATAAATAAGTACAAAATAAAATGTTTATATAGTCATAACTTTAGTTATTTTACTTTTTTTCATATTAATTAAAGAAATAGAAGGTAATAATTGACTAATTCTGACTTTACTTTTAATACTAAATATTTAAAAGGTCATAACTTGTAATTTTCCATAGATTCGGAAAACTGTAAAAACAATCCATAATTACAGTTGTCCTTAAAAACTATATTGCAATATCTACAAACATACAAAAACCCAGAATTCTATAACCGACTACTTTTTTCGTAGGTAAACATCCAAACAATAAATGAACCCTACCGAAAATTTAATGAAAAACAGTTATGACCTTTTATATCTATACCATAGATACTGAACTCGGATGTTAATTGGTTCAAATTGGGATTACTAATAAATTATATATAAATCGTGTTAAAAATTTTGTTTTTGTCAAACAATGTTGTTGTTGTCAAAATAAACATAGTATAAAAACCAGATTTCTATATAATTACTGAATTGTGTATATTTACATCCTAAGTTAAACCTGAGCATAGATGAAGTTCAAACAACTGAACCATTTGCTATTAATAAAATATTTTTCGACATTGTTGAAATTTTCTAGGTAATTTTATAATTACAATTACATTGTTTACCCATGAAGAATATTATGCGCTGCATACAATACAGTACGTCACTTGTAATGGAGCATTAAATCATTAATTCGGTCGTATCATTGGGCTGCGAGTTTCATAGTATTTGACACATAAATGCTACTTATGTATACAAATTTTGGTAATTCTGCGCAACAACAACCAGAACGCCTATTTTGATCCAGAATTGGGAGACGAAACCACAAATTTGTGTATACGTATACGACGTATAATACACAATTTTGAATTAGTGTGCTGTCATTTGTTACGCATGTATGTGTGTTGTTTTTGTGACCATAGGCACCAAAATTTATCGAACCGGGTGGGATCGGTTCAAATTTTTGGTGCTTCCACTCCTGTTTTGTGACATTTTCCCATGGTATCTAGATGGGGACAAATTTGTTCGGACGTAACGCCACACCATTCGCAATGTTTTTATTTTAGGTTAATAATTTTATATTTTGTAAATTAACAAATTTTATATTTTATAAAAAAAATTAATTGTGAAACATTTCGACAAAAGCAAAATTATGCTAAATTTTGAGGAAAGTGAATTTATTTTTTACGTGCCGTTTTACTGAACACGAAACGTTTTACAATTGTTTTTTTATAAAATATCCCTTTTCAACCAAAAAATGACTCTATTAAAGTTCAAACCACATAAATGTGTGAGTAAAAAATCACAGTATGTAATGACGTCTTTCATAAGAAATTGCACTTGATTTGAAGTACAACCAACACAATTGTGTGTATAGCTAGTGTTATTTTTCAAACAAAAATAAGTTTGAAAGGAATACAAAAATATGTAAGTTGGTTCAAAACACAACCAAAAATAAATTTATGACATGGTACTTTGGCCGTACCTACACAATTGTGTTAGTGAAACACAAAAGGGATATAAAATTTGTTAATTTACAAAATATAAAATTATGAACCTAAAATAAAAACATTGCGAATGGTGTGGCGTTACGTCCGACCAAATTTGTTTGTTACTAATACAAATATATTGTACACTATTGCGTTCCGGTAATTCTTCTCTCCTGTTATTATTTTTGGATCAAAATAGGCGTACAGATACCAGCTTCGCATTGAGGAGAGGTAACCAAGCCGTTGGCTTCGTGCTAATGAAATATTGATTTTTTTTGCGAAGCGAAACATAATAATTTTCACTTTCTAAGTAAGTTCAAAGTATTTTTTTATATTTTCGTGGTTTGATCAACGCGGCTATTGAAACAAAAAGTTTCATATAAAAATTACATATATGCGCGGCAAATACAAATTCAATTAGCCCAAAGTATATTCAATATTTTCAATATTTTTGTAGTTTATTCACTACAGTCTAATGGATCGACCAAATTTTTTGATTACAAAAATTTAATATTTCATTAAGTCGAAACCAAACTGCCAACGTCTTGGTAACATCGCCTCGCAGATACGTTGTACTAGCAAAAAATTCCATCTTTAAATTATTATTTTCATTTATTAAATAAAAACAAAATAATCCGCAGCCTTACATAAAATGTAAATTTCAACTCAATGTTTCATATATATGTTAACATTTTTCAAAATCCCACAGGATACCGACTTAAAAAGTCTTATAATTACATCTTTACAAAGTATCTACTAAACACAAGTACCAAATCTATATGACTAACTATAAAACTAAGCATATACTTTATTTATAAACTGAACAGTAAATAGCAACAACAACAACAGTAAAACTTAAACGACTTGTCAAACTGTTTAAAAGTAGTTTTTAATCCTATTTCCTTCTCATTCTAAATTATACAAATAACCAACAAAAAATTACAACCTCAACAGAAACAGCAACAACAACCAAAGTAAGAAAATCCAAAACAAAAAAATGGGAAAATGAGGAATTTATTTTTTTCACTTCTTCTTCCTCATATCCTCTTACTGGTGTTGATCTTCTTTAATTTTGTATTTATATATTTTTAGTGTATTATAAACTTTCATATTTAGTCTGCAGTTTCCTCTTTCAGTTTTAAATTTACTTTTCATCTCCACCCAACAAAAAAAAAAAAATGAAAACAGGGAAAATGGAAAACACAAATGTTAATGATTCTTCAAAATACATAATCATCATCACATTACTCATCTTCCTACGGGTTTTCTCTTATTATTATTATTTCTACATACATCATTATGTCGTCTATGTACATATGTATATTATGTATTATGATGACGTGTACGTACATTTGAATAACAGATTTAAATAAAAAAAAAATATATTCTAAGTCCTTTGATTGTAGATACGATTAATTCTATTTTTCTGTTTAAACTAGAGCTAGCTGTATAGTGTATCATATCCAGAACAAATCACAAATCCAAAAACAAAATAAAACAAAAAATTTTATTAGACAGACAGAATAAATAAAAATAATAAATTAGATCTAAATATAAATGAGTAATCCATTTTCGTTCTCTAAACACTAAGGATAAAAAGGATAACAATACTCTAATAAAGGAAAAAAAAATGTTTTTCAATCTGTCACCATCTGCATTACAATAAGAACAAAAATACGTAACAAACAGAAAACGAGGGGAAAAAATTCGTTGGAAAATTTATTTTCCCCTATTTTCCAATATACAAATGTTTAAATTTGATGAGGTTGATGATGATTGCGGGGAATATTTTATACACGATATGCGACTGCGCTGGAAGTAAAATATTCTGATTGTGATATTCGGACTTCGTACACGATTCGCTTTTTATTGTAAGTCTAAAGTTTATAGGTTACCAAAGATTTTGGTGTATAGTGCATTTGTAATTATTTACTCGTATAGCGACAAATACCAATACACGCACAACACAAGATGTATATATATACAAGAGAAATACATGTTTACAGGGTGTAAAAAGGGTGTCAGTAGGTGTTATGTTACAGACAAAACGTATATGTTATTGCACACATTATAATCGAATTATAAATTATGTGTCTAGATAAACAAGAGTATTACCACTGTCTGGTGCGTGTAAATTTCATATAGAGATACAAATTAAATGCAATATGTAAAAAAAAACTCGTACCAATGGCAGAAATGTCGAAGATTTATTGTAATGGTTTTTACCGGGTGTTGTTATACGTGAAAATACACTCCCAAAATACACATACCACTTCTACCGCATTTTCCGGAAGGAAGCTGATTTTTTGAAGATTTATTTACATTTTTTTTTGCCGGCTAGACATTTGTGTAATGTAAAATAATGAACATTTTGTTGGGAAAGGCATGTTTTCATGATAACTCATCATTATTAATTTATTCAGCTTTCAACAATGTTCACACCGTTAAATTTATTTACCATAAAATTTTTTGTGGTTTGCTATATGAAATGCATTATATATAATTAAATCATGACACGGGCGCGGTAAATGAGATTTAGAGGATTAAAATTATAGTGTGATGTGATACAGGATGCAACAATGCACAAGTGTATCAAATTTTTTCTAAGAATTCATCAGCCATTATTGTTCAACGTATCGATTTATTGTGGATAAGCTAAATATAATTGTTATTTATGACATTTTTTGCTGATCGAAATAATAAACAACTAATTATGGTAGAGAATATTTTATTTTAATTTTTATTTATTTTAAGTACAATATTTGTTTAGTTTCTGTGGGTCTGTGTGTATGTGTGTGTGTGTGGTGACACTTAATGTTTGTATGCTCTCTATACAAGCGAAATAGAAATACAAGCGATTAACTGATCGGGGTAACTTCTCATAATTAAGCTTTTTGCGTAAATTAGTAGACTACAGTGGTTCGATATCGGTCCACTGAAAATGGCAGCTTCCACTTGGAGATCTTTTGTTTACTGCAAATGCTTTGAAAAGTATACCATTTACGAGCAAAACGATTTTGAACTAGATAATTCTTAATTAATTTTTTAACAATGCCGGTTCAGATTTTTGACAAAAAACACTTGTTTTTATCAAAAAACTTGGCTTCTGTCATACTTAAGCTTTATTATTTTTCTAGTTTTAACATTTGTCTTCGCAAATTTAATACGGTACTAACTAATTAATTCAAAGCGATTTAAGGTAATTTAGTTCAGTTTTCAGATTACAAAGAATATACATTTGAATCGCCGAACAATTATAAATTGCCTATTTCAAAGTAATCCCCCATTTTGATTTTTGATCAATTATTTTTTCTAAATTTTTGCTGACGCTTTTTTGTAACAGAAAACAAATTTCATGATGGAGAATATTAAAGTTAGAAAATTTAAATTAATTGCATGGGAATGACAGTGAATGAAATCCAGCGTAAATTAGATGGCAGTTCGTAGAAATAAATTTATTGAGTTATCATTTCAGAGAAGGGCGTTTATGTATTACTTGCTAATTATGTTTCGTGACTGCGTGGACAGCTCGTCGATGACGTAAAATAATCTTAGAAAATTTCAACAACTATTTGTAAATTACGTAATTAGTGGTCGAATGATCTACGTGTTGTGATCTTCTATTTTTAGATATTTTAATAAGTAAAAATTATTATCACTCCTTACTTACGTAAGGTTAGGTTAGGTTTCAGTGGCTGCTATCGCACACTTTGGCCAATTTTGGTCCATTGCAATATTACAGGATCCGACATCATTAAGCTCCCTTTAATTCCATCAAGTGCTACGTTCATACTGTATTTGCCTAAGTGGTCATGTCTTCTGCCAGGAAGAGCAGGGCATTAGAATGAGGAAGTGAACAAGAATTTCATCGCCCTCCTCGTCCTAGCAACATTTGCAGAAGTCATTTGCATCCAGACCCAGCCTTCTCCAATTATCTCCGAAAAGACAGTGTCCGGTAGGTTTCTAGGTTTCAGTGGTTGACACTTAGGTCATTTTTGGCCCATTGTGATACCACTCATTCATGCCACATCATTAACCTGAGCTTAAAGCCGCCTTTGAAAAATTAAACTGTCCCGGTCTCCACGCTGAGACCACTCCTCCAATCTTCACTAGAGGGAAGAATCACCTTAAAACGCGTGCAAAAGCATAAAAGGGGTGTTATATAATCAAAATTCACCAGGCTATGCCTTACGCAGAATTGACTATAGTTATGAATACTTTTATGCAGGAATTATATCCACTGACTTACCCTCATAGTACGCAAGTTAAGACTGTGCCCAGTTCCGGGGTACAAATCTCAAACAAATATGAACATCCAGCAGCCTTTCTATGATTATCAGCAGAAAGGATGAAAGGGATATTGGCCTTAAGTCGTCAGGGTTGCTGTGCGAACTTTTACTCGCTTTCGGGATGAAAATTACCCTAGCCTCCCTCCATTTCTTCGGGATGTATCCCAACTTTAGACATTCTTTGAACATAACCTACAACCAGGGGAGCAAAACCTCGGAGTTAACAATCAGACCCACAAAGTTTTCGGCACTCGGTAAGTGCCCCAAAATGCACCAAACCAGTTTTTGTTTTCCCCTCAGTTTTTTAATAGGCAGGTGTCCCTCATAGAGGTATTGCAAGACCTAGTAAGAATATCAACACTTGAATCCAGGTTACTATTAGTGTCGGACAGTCCTGGAACTCTATAGATGGATTGCTTCCCACCAATACTTCCTTATATACGTCCTGCCTATTTCTAATAATAAAGATGATTTCCTAAATAAATAAATTTATCTGCATAAACATGATCATTGTTAACAATATTCACTTATACCTAATGATGACAGCCAGTTGATTACTCTGCCTCAGAGTCCGATGTGTCCCCCTTCCTCGGGTTCGCTATTAGTTGCAATAAATACCGCCTCTGAAGAGGTAGCACTCGTCGGGCTTCTCTCAACAGGCTGGACCACTTTCTTCCCCTTTTTGGGCTGCGCGGCCTCGTTCTTCTGGAACACCTTAAGTGTTATTGAATCGAAGCCAAAATTTATTACACTTTTGGTTTTTGGGATAGTTAACAATAAAAAATAAAAAACCAACAAGGACGTATAATTTACACTCCCACTGCTACTTCCAGTGGACCAATTTTGACCAAACTTTACAAATCTATTCTCACGACCCATAGAACATATATCTTAGTATTTATCAAAATCGATGCAGTAGATCTTGAGTTTATCGTTTACGAACCAACACCTTTTTTTTATATATTTTAAAAGGGTTTCAATTATTTTGATAAAGCATTTAAATTGGATACAATATGTGTTCTGTTGAGCACATCACCCAAAACACTTATTTGGTCTTGTCTAAATTTCTATTTCCACTTATATTCTGTTACGATCTCCTTCCCCCTTTTCAATTTCGAATTTATGTTATTGTTACTCAGGGCGTATTTTAATAGCTGATGGTCTATTAAAAACATTTACCTTCCTTGAATCGTACAGAAAGTTTCTCATCAGGGTGTTCAAAAACCAAAATATCGCTAGCATTTCTTTTTCATTTGTCGCATAGTTCTCCTTGGTTTTGTCAAGTGTTCTCGAAAGGTATATGTAATTGGTTTTCTTTCGTGTGGCAAAACAGCACCTATTGCATTCACACTGGGACTGGTTTGATATTGGCCAATATTGAAAAAATACTCAATTTTTTGAGTGAAAAATGGAAAAACAATTCTGATATTTTTTATGTTATATTTTAAATTGATATTTATTTTTGTTATTTATGTTTATTTTTGTTATAAAATATTAACAGTGTAAATCACCAATACTAAAACAATACAATATGGTGGTTATTTGAACTTATTTAAATCCAATTTGAATCCTAATTTAACATATCTAATTAAGCATGGCAATTGCTCGGAAGAGACAAAAAGAAAAACCGGAAATTATTTATCATTTGATAGATGCATCTTCAGGGCAATCATCTAGTAAGGAATAGTCAAGCGAGAATGACGTATCATAAATTTAAAAGTAAAGAGATGTTGATTACATTTTTGTCCTAATTAATGGTATAAGATGTTAAACGAGATCGTGGGAGTAGCCAAAATCGAACTGTTATTTTATATTTTTTTATGTTTTTGTTTAATAAGCAATGGGGTCGATTCCGGGATCAAAAATTTTATGTTATGTTATGCTATTTTTGTTTATGTTATGTTATGCTATTTTGCCCAGATCTGACCAATCTGATTATTTATGAAACTGCTCCTATTAATAGTCTTATCTCGTTACATTAGTTGACAGCACTGGCTCGATTATACATTACTGAGTACAACGGTTGCACTGAGAAAAATTTAGATTGAAAATGGTACCTAATTTTATGTTTCATATTTTATTACGTTTTGTCAAAAAAAACAATTAAGAAGTTCCGATGTAAATTTTTTTATAGTAATACGTGCGATCCGACAATTAAAGAGCAAGAGGAGCTATGAGCATGGTAAATTGCATGACATAAACTGTGTATCGTACATCGTACGAGTTCTTAGGAATCATCCTCCCGAGCAGTAACATGAATTTTCGGATTATTTTATTTACCAAAAATTTGATTTTACACAATTATAAAAATTAAGATCCTATTGACGATGTAGAAATAGAAAAAAATGATTTTACTAATCAGAATGTTTTTTTATTTAGTTTTGAAAAACGCAATTTTTACAAACAATTTTGAGTGATATTTTTTACTCGCTCTACTGAAAAATAAAACATTTTGGATTGTATCACTATTGCAGCAAATAAACGATATGAAGTCAAATTGAACTATAAATTGCTCATTTGCTGCAAGACTGACACAATTCAAAATGTTTAATTCTTCCGTAGAGCGATTTGAAAATATAACTTAAAACTGTTGGTAAAAATTACGTTTTTCAAAGCTAAATAAAACTACATTCTGTTTAGTAAAATACTTTTTTTTCTATTTCTATACATCGTCAATTGGATCGTAATTTTTATAATTAATATTTTGTAACTATTTCTTAGAATGGTTTCCAATATCTTAAAATGTTAATTTCTTTCGCAAACTGAGTGACAACATAACTTTACTTTTAGCACTCGTATATTGTGTCATTAGTTCATTGTGTCATTAGGATTATAAGTGATATTTTGTTTGACGAGCAATTATATTTGCAACCGAGGCGAAGCGCAATGTAGCCGAGCAAAAGCAAAGATTGCGAGTCAAACAAAGTCACGTTTAATCCGAATAATACATACTATTTTTTCTTCAACGAAAAAAAGCTCATTGTAAACTAATTATACGAGTAAGTACAAATTATGTAATTAAAACTTGTGAAACTAAGGAGATCATGACTTTTGTTTGGTTTGACTATTGTACTCATCAAACTGCAAAGCTTTAATTACAATATTTTCTTTCTTGCGAACAAAATGTTTGAATCAGAAGATTTATTAAATTTACCATCGGATGTGGTTAAAACAGCAAAAAAAATTGTGTTAACCCTAATGCTATCAAAATCACGAAAGATTTATGAGTGCGCATATAAAGGGTTTTTGCAGTGCGGTGTACTGTCAAAAATGTACAATCTGGATTATATTCAGAAAGTGTTCTATTGGCATACTTTGCCAATTTGTCGACGAAGATGAAAAGTTCGATTCTTTGGGCACAGTAATCAATGGTTAAGGCCACAGTGAAAATATTCAAAAAACAGAGTATTGGTTACTTAGCAATAAGGGTTCTCGGTAAAGCACAAACCGACTCGTTTATAAATTTTCCTCCCGATAAGACATATTTAATGATGAAGGAAGGCTTTAAAACTTAAAGATAATATAGATATATACTTATTTACGACGTCTTTAACTACTACGGGTAGTAGTTGGCATTCACAAAATTGGTAGCGTTGTAAAAGAATTGGCATTGTATTTAAATTTAAAAAAATTCAAGTAAAAATGCCGGCCATAGCTTGCGTCGGACTTCTGCTGCACTCCTTGTAGATTCTGGCGGTCACCTCACTTGCATTAAAAGGCATGGTGGTTGGAAATCTAATTATATATAGCTGAGGGATACTTAGAAGATTCCACAACAAACAAAACAAAAAATGCTACAATAATATTACGACCCGAGGAAACCATTGCTGCAGAAATATTAGGCCTTAAAGATCCCAGTACCTGTCCAATAGGTACCAGTATTGTTGGCGGTGTTAATGTTGACAAATTCGGTTTGCTTAATTTGTATCAAAGTTGTTCAAACTGTACTTTTAACATTAAAATCCAGAATAAATAATTTCTTTAAATGAGGATATGTAAATATTGAGTTAATGAATAAAAAAAGTTTTTCCGAAATAAAGAAAGTAAAAATTCTTATTTCATATACATTATACATATCATTGGGTCTTCACTATAATATTTTTCTCCTAGTATTAGAAGTACATACTTTTACACCAAGGATTAAAATGGTAGCTTAGCAATACACACATTTTTTAAAATAGTAAGGAAACGGCCAACTATAATACCCAAAAATAGTACTAAAACAAGAGGCTTATTTTTCGTTCATAAAAAAGAACACGACTGTGAAATTTCAGGATGGGTTGTCGATATTGTCGGTGAATAGTTGACGTTTTCTTCGATTAATTGACGTTTCAACGTTGTCGACGAGTTGTCTACATAAACACGTAAAAATTTGTAGATGACGCGTATCTCTGGTACACGGCAATCCTTGTGAACGGCTATATATGAGATTGAGTGTGGGTATAGTTTTATAATGTTTGAATTTGACGTGCGTCTCGTTCTTTATACTCTTAACATTTATAAATTTAGGTACAGCACATTATATTCTTTTGCATCGTAAATATTTTAATCTCAGTTTTTTTTATTCTCGGGATAGAGAATAATATTGAAACTCATGTGGCTTTTTAGGGCCAAAAGGTTTTTATATCGTATTTAGTGTAGACGCGCACCATTTTTGTATTTTGAACACCCGTTTTCGGTCTGCCATCATATACATCTCTGGTATTAGTTTCCTAAATAGTAAATTAATAAAACGTTTATTGTTCACCATAAACGATCTACCAGACTGGTTGGTACTGATCCCTTAGCTTTTTGTTGAATATACATATTTAAATGAATTATACAAAATGAAATGTTGAAAGTAGCGGGCTATACGACTATCAAAAGCTTGCTATTAAAAATATATTTTCGTAAGCGTTCCCTTGCTTCAGTACTCTTATCTATAGCAGATGGATGTTCAAATTTCAGTAAAATTGGTATTTTGTAAATTATCTTTATTTCATTTTTGTCTATTTATTTACTTTTATTTTAACCACAAAAAGTAAATTTTAATTAAAAATCGTACACATTTTATGATTTTAAACATTTATTTATTTTTTTTTTTTTGTAAATATATAACATTTTTTTTTAGTTTTTAGAAAGTTATTCACAATTCGTTCTATAGTTCTATACATAGTTATATTTTGAACATGAAATATGTTAAATAAAAATTTTAATTTAAAAAATAAAAATTTATACATATGTATATACTCGTAGCATAGCATTGATTTAATCCCAGAATTATAAATATGGAAAATGTATATGCGAGTGTTTTCCTAGCTATATAGAGCGTGCTAGGCAAAAATATTTAAAAAAAACAGTCGGACAAAAAAAATTTAGTTAACTAACTTTTCATAAGCACATCAAGCAAATCTGCTTAAATATACATAAATGCTAAACAGGATTTAGAGTAAAATATTATATAAATTTTAGAGCAATCGGTTTGTTCAAGTTATTAGCGTTTCTGTGCTTTTTTATAAATTTGCTGTCTGTTTTGTTAATGTTATTAACTATTCCGTACCTTCTCACTAAAATATCACTATTTTTGGATAACTCATAATTGCAAGAAAAAATAATGGTAAATATGATTGGCAAAATGTTTTCATCCGCTTCTTGTGAATTCCATTTTTTATCACTGTATCAACGAGTGCATACGACAAATCTCAACATTTTTTCAAATAATATTTTTAAGGGAGATGACATATTCATATTTTATGTATACATAGTGAGACAAGAATTAAGAGACATTCAAACTGTATGCACGAGACTATACGAGTACCCAACATCATAAACATAATGAAAAATTATGTCGGATGTAATTAAGGAATTTTTCGGTTTTCGTTACAATATATATTATGTAAAAGTTATGAACATCATTATTTATTTTATAAATTGGATATAAATATAATGATTTGAAATTTGGAATTTATGTACACACGTAAACATCGCATAATCCACATAAATAATAATGAATAGGAGAATAATCTGGTTTGATGAGGCATAAATGTTGTTCCTTCATACATTATGTAATAAATTGGCGGAATGTTTTTTTTTACGAAGCTGTACAAAATCTTATATGCTAAATCGCGTACATTTGTAACATAATATAATGTTTATAGGGATCCATTTGTGACTTCGTGGAATTGGATTGATATTACGTGTCATTAGAATTTTCTCGGAATATTTTTTGTGTTTATGCCACAAAATTACGATACAGATTCGATTTTTGTATGCCACTTAGGTCGGGATTTTTATCGGGTTATAATGAACGATAAAAAAGTAATGTAATTTTCGTAATACGATAAAATTGTTTTTAAATTAAGGTAAGAATTCAAATTGAAAATAAAAAAAAATTGAATTTTTTATTTAGAATATTTAATGAAAAGAAAATTTCAATATATGAAAAACAGTTTATTTATTTATTTATGTTGAAACAAGCCTACAAATTTGACTAAAATAATAATGTAAGAATACAAAACAAAATAAATTCGAGTTGGATTTGAAAATTTGAAATATAAAAGTAAAGTAAGAAGTAAAAATCACTGAGAGGCATAAAATTGCATTGTACTACTTTTAAAATTATCTTTAGTTGTGTCTATGTTAGTGAAGGAAGTCATGATCTCTTAATTGTTTACCAGAAACCTTTATTTTAATTGACTTAAACACATCGATTAGGCGTAGTAGAAGATTATCAATAAATGTGCTTTTTAGGAATTCGCATCAATTTTCTAAAGTTGTCAAGTTGTACATCTTGCACCTGGGTTAGAGACGGTGGTTGTCGCTGTATGTTTACGTAGTATGGTAGATCATGGTTATAAACCCATTTGTCTTTCGAAATCACGTAGCAAAAAAAACTTTGTAACCAATGGCTTGGGTCTAAGTAGCTATATGGAGGAATATTTCAATGTAACGACGACATCCATTGTACAATAAAGATAACAATAATATTTTAAATGTTCGCATGGTATACTATGGTTTATCAGAATATACCGGCTATACCAAGGCCACCCCAAAAATAATCAAGCACTTAGTTAAACATTCTTTATAGTAAATAAATATAACGTGTAAAATTAATACTGACTCACTCGAGAACGCACAGGGTGACCAAAATTTTTTTTTTTCTATATTATAAAATCTTTGTCACTCACTCACTTACACACCCCAGAACGCACAGGGTGACCAAAAAAATTCGTCCGTGTGATATATTTTATAAATGTATTTTTTTCTATATAATAGCTCCATTCCACACGAGGTATCACAGACACCGATTCTTTCTTCGTTTCTTTCCCCGTTTGCCTATGATACGGGTTTTAATGAGACTTAAACAAATTTTCGATGAAACCACATTGTGTACTGTGGTTATCCATAAATGAAATAAAAAATATTTCAACGCCATTTTTACTATGCGAAGAGATTTCAAAAATGGTTTTTTGTTCATTTTGTGACACATACATAAACATTATCTATTACGACTAGTTGGCCTTGAGAAAGTTACCAAGTTACAAGGTTACCTCTTGTGGCTTCAGACATAAACGGCTAGGTGACACTCGAGAACGCACAGGGTGACCAATTTTGTTTTTCAATATTATAATTTTTCTATATTATATTATAAATATTAAATATATATTAGAAGTTATACTTCATAGTGTGGTCTAAAGCACACCTAGTTTTTTACATTTATTGCACACTACATATAAACAAGGTTCAAC
This sequence comes from Nephrotoma flavescens, assembly GCA_932526605.1. NCBI lineage: Eukaryota > Metazoa > Arthropoda > Insecta > Diptera > Tipulidae > Nephrotoma > Nephrotoma flavescens. The sequence continues at coordinate 222,078,919 of OW052221.1, forward strand.
ACTTTATTAGCACTGTCCAAGAGGATATTTCTTAAACTTTTATGGTAGTTATTAATTGTTATTATTGTTATCGCATGTATATAGTAGGTTAGGTTAGGTTAGGTTAGAGTGGCTGCTATCGCACACTTCGGCCAGTATTGGCCCATTGTGATACCACAGGATCCTATCTCCCCTTTACTCCTGCTGAAACCATCCAGATCTACTTATGTAGCGTAAAATATCTCGTATTCCACAGCCCGCGAGTTCCGAAAGGCTGTCCATACCGTACACACCTAAATACTTATGCCTTCTGTATGATAGTGCCGGACATGAGCATAAGAAGTGATATAGCGTCTCTTCCTCCTCGTCGTCTAAACAACTTCTACAAAAGTCATTCGTCTGTAGACCCAGCCTTCTTGCACGTTCCCCAAAAAGGCAGTGTCCTGTCAGTATTCCTACGACCAATCCTAACTCTCGTTTTCCCAGGGATACTAGTGCTTTGGAGCGCCGCAAGTCCAGTTTTGCCCAAACCTGTTTTGCTACCCTGCTCGTGAGGGTGTTGGTCCACCTCTCATTTGTCAAGGCGATTGCCTTTTTACTGAGCGCCGATCTAAGCGCTGCTATAGGCCTCCCCAGACCTGCCCTTTCCGATTGCATCTGGAGAGTTGTACCGTACCTAGCTAGTTCATCCGCCCTGCAGTTTCCCGTGATGTCCGAGTGACCAGGGACCCAGATTATCTGGATACTTAAATACTCGCTCATCTCCTTAAGTGATGATCGGCAATCCAGCGCCACCCGTGACTTCAGACAAACCACCTCTAGCGATTTGACAGCCGCCTGACTGTCCACGTAAATCGCGATATCCCTAACGGATACCACGTTATGCTTCAACCATGTCCCAAATTCGCCTATCGCCACCACTTCAGCCTGGCACACGCTACAGTAGTCAGGGAGACGAACGGAAATATTAACATTGGGCTTCTCACAGAAGACTCCGGCTCCTACTTTGCCGTCTAGCTTAGAACCTTCCGTGAAAAATTTCAGTGCCTCGTTTTCCAGTATTGGTTCGTTCCTCCAGGATTCTCTCGAAGGACAGATGGTCCGGAAAACTTTATCGAAGCACAACGTTGGTTTAATATAATCTAGATTCGCCAGTTCTTCCCTAAGCGTTCTAACTATCGTTGAGTGTCCCGCCTGAAGACACTTCCACTGAGAGACAGCCGAGAGCCTTGTAGCCACATTGGCTGCCATCTGCTTACCAAAAAATTCGATTGGAATAAGGTGGAACATAACCTCTAAAGCGCGTGTAGATGTTGGCCTAAGCGCCCCGATTATAAGTATACAGGCCGTTACTTGCACCTTCTCCACATCTTCCTATATGTTACCTTCTTCAGAGCTGGCCACCACACACTCACCCCGTACATCAGCACAGGTCTTACCACAGCGGCATAGAGCCAGTGTACCAGCTCTGGTTTTAGACCCCATCTCTTCCCTATGGTGTTCTTACACGAGTAAATGGCTACATTAGCCTTATTCACCCTTTCTACAATGTTAGGCTTCCAGCTTAGCTTACTGTCCAAGATTATGCCCAGAAATCTCGCTCTGTCAGCAAAAGCCAGTCTAGTGCCGTTCACGGTAGGAGGACTAACTACCGAAATTTTATATTTCTTAGTAAATAGTACCAGCTCTGTCTTGGAGGGGTTAATCCCTAATCCACATTTGCTGGCCCATTTCGTAACGATTATAAGTGCATTCTGCATAACAGCCCTAATCGTATCCAGATATTTGCCTGAGACAGCTATTGCTACATCATCCGCATACGCTACAACCCCTATCCCCTCTCCCTCCAGTTTTAAGAGCAATCCATTCATCACAACACTCCAAAGAAAGGTTCCTCTAACCACCCGCCTTCTAATGGTGGCCTCCCCCAGTTTCGAGATAATAATTCTGCTTACCAGCATCTGATTTATCAACCTACATATGGGGTAGTCCACGTTCAAAAATGACAATCCTTCCATGATCGCCTCCGTTTTAACATTATTAAAGGCACCCTCAATGTCGAGAAATGCTACCATACAGAACTCTTGCGAGTAAATTGACTTCTCAATCATGCGTACTAGATCGTGCAGAACTGTGTCCACTGACTTTCCCTTACAGTACGCATGCTGCGACATTGCCCAACTCCTGGGCTCAATTTTTGATCGAACACCTACATCTACCAACCTTTTCCAAGGTTTTCAACAGAAAGGATGATAGAGTTATAAGTCTCAGATCCTTTGGATAGGCATGCGAGCTTTTTCCCGATTTTAGGATAAAGACCACTCTGACCTCTGTCCAATTTTTAGGAATATATACCAGTTTCAGACATCCCATGAAGATTCCTTCCAGCCAGGGGAGGATGACTGCTGAGTTCCTCTGGATCTCTGCTGGTATAATCCGATCCGGGCCCGCCGACTTATAAGGTCTAAACCCGTTCAGCGCCCAACGGATTCGCTCCTTATCCGCGATGCCCTCCATCTCTATTGAAGGTGTTACTCGATTAGCTCCAGGCTCTGTCGAGTCTTCAAAGCTTCCCGAAAAATGGGTCTCGATGAGGAGCTCCAAAGATTCCGCACATGAAGTTGTCCATGACCAGTCTGGTCTAATTAAATAACTAGGACTGGTTGGGTTAGTAGCTAGAATTTTCCTAAGGCTAGAAGTCTCAGAGACCTCTTCCATTCTACAACAGAAGAGTCTCCAAGACCCCCTTTGTGCCTTCCTCAACTCTTTTTTGTACTTTCTGAGGTCCTCCTTATAAGAGTCCCAATCCCGAACCTCCCTTGTGTTCTTAGCTTTATTAAAAGCTCTCCTACACACACTCCGATTCTTAACTCCTTGGTCCACCATATCGGTTTCTGCTTGCCCTTAGGCTTTATTAGGGGGCACGCAGCATTAAATGAAAGATTGCATGCCTTTGTACAATATCAACCATGCCATTTAATTCCTCTACTGTCGCCGGAAGTCCAGGAACCTCCAGCGGCAGTAGTTCCTTCAACATCTCTCTATATTTGTTCCAGTTTGTTCTTCTGGGAATCTTGAAGGATTTCCGGGTAACAGATTTAATGTCGAGGTTATAAATTACATATCGATGATCAGAGAATGAGTGCTCTTTCGCCACTCTCCACCCTCTGATCATATGAAAGATCGTTTCTGACACAAAGGTGACATCTAAAACCTCCTGTCGATTTTTAACAATAAATGTCGGTTCTCGTCCAATATTGCAAACTAAAAGGTTAGTATTTAATAAATAATCAAAAAATAACTCACCCCTCTCGTTGATGTCTGTGCTTCCCCAGATTGTGTAATGCGCATTTACATCACATCCGAGTACAACACCTACCCTTCTTTGATCTGCTTCCCGGATCAGTTCCCCTAGGTTGTCCGGTGGAACCTCCTTCTCGCGATCCATATAGGCTGAGGCTAGCCATAGCTTTCCACAGCCAACCTCAGCGCTCACCGCTGTAACGTCTCCGCTACTAAATTGTGGAAGAAGAAAAATATTCAAATTATTTTTCGCTAAAATACACGATCTGATCTTCTCAGAGTTGCTTGAGTATAGTAATTTATACCCTTTCATTCTGAGGACACAGATCCTGTTATTGTTAATCCAAGGTTCTTGGATTAACACTAAATCCTTATCTGACTTAGTCAGTCTGAGCACGAGAGCTGCCGAGGTAGCCTTCGTGTGATGTAGGTTTATTTGTACAATGCTAACCATTGTAATCTACCTTACTCACCTCTTCCTGCACTCCCTGTATCAGAATAGTGCCATCTATCTCCTTGTTCCGGAAGCTGTCTTCCTCTCGTCGAGAGCCTGACAGGATGTCCCCATCAGGTTCCAGAGAGAGGAGGCTACCTCCCCTAACTATGCTCCCCAGAGCCGAAGCATTACTTTCCTGGCCGTCCTCAGCCTGCTTGACCGTCTCCTGTTGGGTCCGTTCGCCGTCACCCTCAGGCTGGTCTTTCGCAGTTACGTCGGTCTCGTCCTTTTTATATACTTTGAGAGTGATCGACCCGAACCCGAAGTTGATCACTCCCTTTACTTTTGCAAGGGAAGCCAGGGATTCTTTATTGATCAGCATGATTGCCAATCTAAAGCCTCCCTTAGCTTCCTCTCGCTTAATAATCCTCCAGTCTTCCGTTGGAAGATCGGGATTACTGGCCTGAATGATATCGAGGGTCTCTTCTATTTTATCCAGCTCGGTTGGTAGCGAAACACGTGCCCTCGGCTTGCTTGGGATTTTCTCCCTGCAGACTGCCTCAAGCCTCGCGCCCGGCTACACATCGCCTACTTCGGCAATTGCCCTTTTGTAAAGGTCGACCGATCTCTGATCCGAGCACGCAGTCAACTTCACGCGCACCTGGTACCATCCCGCATCTCTGCAGGACGGGGAGAATCCCGGATTTTCTCTCAGGATCCGCAGAAAAATGGAGTTTAGTGCATTAAACGATTTTGAGCTTTAAAATCGTTTAGGATACAACGGCAATGCATTTCTATAAAATTGATCAATTCAATAATATATATTATGTACAATCTCTTTGGCTAATAAATTAATATTTTCGATATCTTTTCCCTGGTAATTCCAAATATATCTGGTTTGCGTAGGCTGCATAATTATTCCATTTTTCAATAAACAGGTTTCTATGTTCTGGATAACGAATTTCGTAATCATACCATATCTGAAAAATAAGAAATGGATTTAAAATTAAGCAAAACATGTAATTAGCGCAAAAAATTACCACCTCAGGATTATAAAAAAAAAATTTGGTATTTTCATAAGTTTGGTCAGGACAGCAGGTCAGATGATCCTTTGCCTGATTTCTACTGTTTTAAGAAGCCTTTCTTTAATTGATTTTTCTTGTTCTATTGCAAGACAGTTTTTAAAAAACTCTTCATTTTGTACATCTAGAATCTCATTTCCACTAATATTCGTCACTGTCTTGTCATCTTTCTTTTTAGTTTTTGATTTTGTTGTCAAGGTTTGTATCAGCTTTATAAAAGAGAGCCTGTCGCGATAGAAACATAAATGTAAGATTATATACATAGTTTTTGAACTAAACTTGTAATTTGATTGATACTTACGACTTCATTGGGTTGGCTTTTAATTGGCTCAATTGGATTGGCGCAAGCTATTTTTTAATTCCTTGTAGGGTAAGTACCACAGTTAATTCCTAAAAAATTTGTTGATATTCTAACTATCTGACGTGTCTTTCAATCGGTTCGCTTTTTGATACTCCGATATCTCCGACTTTTGTTATCTATTATAGGTATTTCCATTTCCATCTGAAAAACATTTATTAAACAAACATCTGCGACGTATACCTATTACCTTTAGTTGAAATCTGGAGACTGATGGAAATTAAATAACTTCGAAACGAAATTGATTGACCTAATCTCTTAGGTGGGGGTAAAAATGCAGTGCATAGAAGAAACCGAAGTAAATTTATTTCTTTTCTCGCTTCGTCGTGTGCAAATGTTTCAATTTATTTCATTATGCTATCAGCGTTTGTATTGCTGGGATCAGCAATTCTACTATTCTCACAATTACAGTATACCATCTACACTTTCCTAACAACTCCATGTCAGTGTGTTCATGGGTCAGCGCTGAGTTTTGAATTTCAATAGGCGATCGTAGTTCTGTTATTAACATCAGTAGCCGTTATAGATAATGAACATTTGCATTTTGCACGTGCTCCCTGCTAGGATTGAAACCTAGTACCTCCCGGTTAAAGTGCCGACACTTTCACCAATGCACCGCTTGCCCGACAATTATTTTTAAGTTGCACGAGATATTTACCGATGGTATAAATAAGGATAAATTGCATTTTTAATTGAAAATGAATATAATATGTTGCACTTAATTTGTAAATAATTTAATATAATTTCATTTTTTTTATTCTCATCAAAATACTAACGTTTTTGCATTGTAAAAGGGCTCAAACCAACTCATACAAACTATTCTAGAATAAACGTGTAACCCCCAGTGTATTACATTAATAATTCACTTACTTGTTTATTTAAATTGCACTCGGAATCTAACACCGCATATTGCCTTTTTAAAGTATCTTCTCAAACCGGGGCATCTTCTGTATCCTTTATTTCCAATAACTCCAAATGTATAACAAAACACGCACAACCGATATACTGCGAAATTATTCTAGGTAAATTGCCAAGTAAAATTTTGGTCCATCCTTATCTTTTATTATATAAATATCAGTGCTGTCTGATTCTGGAAGCACTGCAAATATTATTAAATTAGTTAATTTCTAGTTTCAGCCGACATGTTATGGTCCTCGTGAATAACTCGGTTGGTTAAAAATCGTTGTTATGTAATACCGCCGTGTTTTATCTTATTACTTGAACATATTTCTTTTTAATCGTGATGTATTTAATATTAATATGATTTCTTAAATAAATTTTAATACAAATCTTATTTCTTTTAATGAGTAAAGTATTAAATTTCAATAAACAATAAATTAAATTGTAATTTTCAATTCTATATTTAAATCCATACTGTTACGTATCTAATACAGTAAAAGATTAAATTTTATATTAATTAATATTAAAGAAAAATTTCCTATAAAATAAAATTTAAGTAAATTCTTATTAAAAATAGTTTTTTAAATAGGTTTTAAAAATTTAATTTAATAAATCGAATATATTAAAAATTAAACTTCCTTGTATTGCATACAGCTGTAATCCGAACTGAGTATTAAAATATAGTACAACATTTTTAACCGTGTAGCAATAATTATAATCAGACACAGAAAGAATAAGGAAATATACATTATTATGACAACGTATACCGTCAAACCACATCTCCTACCTAATCTCAGAACATATAGCTGAGAACAGATCTCTGAGACCGATCATCAGAAAACAATGGAAATAGCCATCTCATGAAGAACGTTTTACGAAACACCGTTTCGTGTACGAGTATAGTAGGAATGACAACCTGCGTATGTTCAAATAGTAAATACTCAATATTGCAAAACATTTTCTAAATTAAAATTTAATATTATGTCATTATATAATTAATTTCTCCAGTAACCTGGAACAAGCTGACGTAATATCATTGCCGACCAAAGCACAAAATAAAAGACCATCAATAAAAAAAATGGCCATTGTAGGATCGCCTGCTTCTTTATAGTATAATAACCATTTTCTAAATACGAAGTCATTCATTACGAAATCGACCACCATTCATTGTTAAAATAATACACAAGTAATTATTTGGATCCAACAGTTTAGATAAACAACAATAAAAGTGAAATTGTTATAAACATTAAACTTTCAAAGAGGCCTTCACATACGAGTATATAAACAACAACAAAAAGCACATGAAAACCAATTTCAATACATTTTCTTTATAGAACTTCTTGTGCTTCTTATATTCGTTCGAATGTATACCACATGATACTTGAAACCAAAATAATTTATACGTTTCGAAAATAGAAAATATTTTCATTGTTTCTCTAATAATTTTCATTTTGTGTACAGCCCTTTTTGCAGCCATTAAAATAAAGCAACACAAACCCCCAAGAATAAATAGATATACGGAAAAGGAACCGTAACAATAGCCTATATGTCGTTGCTATATACTACGAGAGTTTGCAGAGTGTAGCAAAAAAATACAAAAACAAACATAACACATAACTTAAGACATTTTGCTTATGTTCCAATTTTTCAGGATCAACTTTTTAATATTGTTGTTGTGTTGTGCTTTTCTACCATAAAAAAATACATGTGTATGTATATATAGTTAGATATGTAGTACACATACAGTTCCTGCTTCCTGTGGACTACAGAACATACATGTACGCTACATATAGGAAGGAATTTACCATATAGGATAACAAAAAAGTTAAAATACAACAACAACAACAAAAAACTAAACTTTGAAGTTCAGGTCGAGTGCGTTTGTTTAATTCGGTTTTGTTTTTAGCTTTTTTTTTGTGTGTATTTGGTTTAGAAATTTATATTCTCCCTTTATTGAGGTTACAGTTTTTGCTGCTCAACAAACTGAGAGACTTGAAGTAGTTTTTTGTTGGTTTTGTTTATAGGAAGGTAATTTATTGTTTATGTATTTGTTTGAATATAGAAAAACAAAATTTAATGCGAGTAGCAGAAAACTTTTTTATTTAGATTCGGTTTGATAACGACAGTGGAGCTTTATTTGTGTATAATGTTACTTTTTGTAGGATTATTTTGAAAGGTAACTATGTACTCGTAGTTTTTTATTTGAACATTTTATTAAATCAACAACTTTTACAATTACTTTATACAAGTGTTAATTTGAATTTTTATCAACTGTAACGAGATCATGTAAAAGGCGATCTAATGTTGAAATAGGTATAATGTGACATCCTAACTATTTCACTTGGCTAAACTTTCGCTACTGTTCTAATACATAATAATATCCTCAAACAAGAAACTTCTCTTTTGGAACTAAAAGTGGAGAAAAGAGTATTCTTAACGATAAAGACGATCACGACCATCTTGTTTTTTGTTTCTTTATTAAACCACATAGCGCATATTTTATAAATTCAATCGTGAAAGTCAAAATACTTCATACCAATCGAAAATTTAAATTATTGCAAAATGCGTAAGCGAAAACTTTCGATTAAAAAGTAGACGAAAATTTTATACTGACATAAAGTCAATGAGTTCCATTTTCGCATACGTTTATCTGTCAAGTCACATTTTGTATTGTAGAAAATATAGGAAAAACAAATTAGTATTTTTTAAGCAAAATTAAATAAAAAATATTAATTATTGGTGAAAAGATTAAAAGGAAAAATGGAAAATCCAAAACAAAGGCTCAACAAAACAGCTACCAATCACCACTGCGATTACCGTCGCTTTGGATGAAATTGAAAAAACTCTTAAAAAATTTTGGGGAATCGAAGATTTACTACCGCCAAGAAAGCAAACACCCGAACAAGAAAAGTGTGAAGAATTATTCAGGAGCAGCGTCACACGGTCATCAAATGGCAGGTGCACCGTAAAAATACCATTTAACACCATTGATGGAAAACTAGGCGACTCAAAAAAGATGGCAACAGCAAGATTTCTCCAACTAGAAAAACAACTCTGAACAACTCCTGAAAAACAACGGGTTAGTGGCTCAATGCAAAAAATGTATGGAAGAATATGAAGAACTTGGGCATATGCAGTAAATCAGTAACGCTTCAACAGTTGAGCCCAGGTGTTTGATGCCTCGGCAAAAACGAGCAATGGTCGGTCGCTAAATCACATATCGTTATGAGCTTGCGAAAGCACAAATACGCGTTTACCGTAGACATTGAAAAATGTTTCGGCAAATATGGATAGCCTAAGGGAGGCAAGAACTCCCAACGCATACTATGGCGTAACTCACCGACTGAGTAATTTCAGCAGTACCAATTAAAAACGTATGGAACTTCATCAGCCACTTAGCTTGTCGTCAGAACATTACAACAACTAGCAGAGGATGAGAAAAAATCATTCCCAGCCGGTAACCACGAGGTAAAACCGATATTTATGTCAACGACCTCATGACAGGAAAAAAGAAACGCAGCTTCATCTATTAAAATAGATGAAACCGTAAAAGCTCTAGAGCTTTATTCGAAACCTTGTGCGGACATCTTTGAATTTAATGTTGACCTCCCTGCACACACTGGATTAGTGACGATGCGGATTATAGTCTCAACAACAGCAAAACTATTTGATCCGCTAGGATGGCTAGCGCCAATAATAATAACTCCGAAAATTAAGATGAAAAAACTTTGGTTTTTAGGGCTTGGTTGGAATGAGCCGGTCTCAGAAAAAATTGCAAGACAGTGGGCTATCTTCCTTAAAGAACTTTTCACCCTGCTTAGTGAATTTAAAATCCCCAGATGGATATAGGGTTCACGCAAGTGAATCATTCGTCGAGGTCCATGGATTTAGTGGCGCCTCAGAACAGGCATATATGCGGCTTGTGTTTATCTGAACGTAGTCACTGGAGAGCAAATTGACATCAGCCTTATAGCAGCAAAAAAAAAGTAGCATCGACAAAACAATAAATAACTTTACCACGTTTAGATTTAAATTGAACCCATTAATTGCAGAACCTGGATTGAAACATGCAAATATGGCAACTGTCATCGAGAAAGGCAACCAGTTCATACACTTAATAGAAAAACTTCAAGCTTCAAATTATTTTTATTTTCAAAAATACTTTCCTTACTTATGCCAAATAGTTTTCTTGAATTATAAGATATTGTTTTTTAAAAATAAAAAATTATTGACTAGCTTCAAAAGAATTATTTTAATTTTTAAATAATTATTTTTTAACAAAAATGTCACACAATTTTACTAAATCAAAGTAGAAAATTAAGTTCCCCTCCCCAATTTTTAACCACCAGGGCCATTGTGTAAAAATACACACAACCCTTAAAAAATATAATAAGAACCTCAAGTTCTTTCTTCAGGTTGCATCGACCAAAACCAAACTGCAAAACAAACATTCATAGCTTTAGTATAACACAAGAACATATCCGTTTGGCGAATTATATAAAATATAGACGAATTGAAAAATAAAACAACGGGATTTCTAGTAAAACAATAAATATAAACATTTTCATAAGTTGTAATTATTATCAAAAAAATTGTTTTAAAATTCTAAAAATCTTCTTTTGAAATAAATTATTCTGTTTAAATAAATAAACTTTTTAAATTTAAGTACTATTTTATAAATTATTTTACAAAATATGTTATTAAAATAAAAAAGTATTTATTAGTTTCTAAAAATCTCATTTAATTTCAAAAAAATACTTTTTAAATTCAAAAAAATTTTATAACTTTTAGAAATTAAAAACTTCGTTTTTTAATTTTACAAACCAAAATTTTTCTCAGTGTAGGCCTCACAAGTGATAACCTATTAATACGTATTATTAAACCGCAAGCTGTCTAATCACAACACAAACAACGAATAAAAATTTATTTAGAGGTGAGTCTGATGGGGTTTTAGGGGTGAATTTTTGATTTTCCCCATTTTTCATCGATAAAATTGTTCGTTATTGGTAATTTTGGCATATAGACATCAATTTGATTGGTAGATTTTCATTATAAGAACCGGCTAACTTTAACAGTATGATTCATTTATTATTTCAATGCAGTCCTTATATTTGGCACTTGTTTTTGTCTGACGAAAAACGAAGTGAATACGAAACGTTCCACATCTTAAATCTCTCATTATTTTAAATAAAAATGTTGTTTTTGTTTGCAACATATTATAGAAATTTTTAATAGTATACTAAAATGAATGAAAGAAACCAAAAACTGCAGCAAAACTACATCTTGTGTGTATGTACATAAGAAATAAATGCAAACTTCATAATATGTGATGTGGGGACTGTTGGAGAATATTACATTTAAAATAAAATTATTTTTTAATTATTTTCCAGTGTTGTTTCTAAGAAAAATTATATTTTTTGTATAGTAGTTGATTATCTTCATTAAAAGTCATCATAAATTTAAAAAACGAGAAATTAAAAGAAAAAGCTCGATATAAGAACAAAAACGAGACAACAACAAATACAGTCATAAACAATTAAATATTTTATGTTAAGATGTTTTAATTTTGCTTCGCATTTTATTTTCATCTCGTTATACAGTATTTTCCATCCTTAATTTTCATGATGACAAGGTTGATTAATTATTTTAAAACATCTTAGGTTGGATGACTCTTTAAATTCATGTGAATTGTATTATTATTTCGACAGTTTTTTATGCCATGTTTTTACTCTAAATACTCTGTGTGTATGTAAGTACATACATACGTATCATACTGCTTCTGTATACATTACATATCCGTATATCCGTAAATTTATCTTTTTATGCAGAGAGAATTGCTTTTCTTGTGTTTTACTTAAGTGATTTATTGTTCCGGAACATGGTAATAAAAATTTCACTTTTTTGTCTTTTTATTTCTCTCGTATTTTATTTTTTGTGTTACGACATTTTATGTACGCGATGTTTGGACTTTCGACTGACTGTAGACGAAACGATGTATGGCAATGTTGCAATAAATGTGTAGCCTTTTATATTCCACTCATAAGATTTATAGTATTAACCAAAGTTAATGTAAAAATAATTTTCATAATTTTCCTCTTCATTTTGCTTCGTTTTTTGTCATCAATTTAGTAAAAATGAAATGCTTCAGATAAAAATGAATAAGCTTTTACCACAGTAGCAGCACACAGCTCACATCGTAATAATTTTCTTTCAGGTTTCTTTAGCTAATATACATACTCGTGTAGTAAATAAAAACTGTCTTGCTTATATTTTTTTTTTCGTCTTCTTCTTTTCTGTTTGTGTGCGAAACTCTGAATAGTCGCCTGAAGAAGGAAACAACGTTTTTAACAAGCAATACTCTAAGTATATTTACCTCATTTTTTTTAATAAAATTTAAGCTTTTTAAATATTTTCTGTATATTTCGTTCTCATGGTTAATAACAACCTGATGGCAAAAACAAAATGAATTTTTTGTATGGTAAAATTCGAGAAACGTAAACTGGTATAAGGATGAACGTACATCAATTTATTAATGATGCTATTGTGCAAACGAGATTAAAAACAAAATCCTTTGTGGTTGTTTAATACTTCGAGAAAATGGTGGTATGTGTACGATCAGACTGTGCCACCTAAGATATTAAAGCGTATAGTAAATAAACTTTATGTACTTAAACCATAACAAAATTTTATTTTTCAATCTTATTAAATAAATTCAATGCGATTAAACGTTTTTAAAATCGATAGAAGTAAAAAAATATAAAGGTACAGCTAAAAACATTACGGATGTGAAATGCGTTAGATTGGAACGGCAAAAATGTTAGACTTTAATAAATTTATATTTAATAAAAAACCAAATAACCCAAGTATTATTCAGGTAATTTGAATTGAGCTACTTCACTAGATTTATTTAATTGAATTGAATTAAATGATTTATTAATATGTTTATTTGATATAATTTGCTTTAATTTTGCTTTTAATTTTGCTTTTAATTTTTTTTTATTTTTGTTTCTGCTTTGATAGCTTTATTTAAATCTTTGTATTATTTGATTAATTTGATTTATTTGCAGTATTTTCTTTAGTTAATTCAATTTATTTCATTTGAAGATAAAATCCAATATATCAAATAAATCAATTTAATTTATTCGATTTACTTAATTTATTTCATTTATTTGATTAAAGAGAGTTTAATAAATATGTTAATTAAAAAGTTAAACTTGTTTTTATTAATAATTTTTTTGCCGATGCATGAAGTCGAACTATTTGTATTGTTTAAATTGTTTAACTTGAATTCATTTTGAAAAAAAGACCAAATCAGCAGCAACATTAATTCGGTTATATTAATTATTTAAATAATTTAACATATTAAGTTTTGTCACCATATTTCCTTTATAAATGATTTATTTAGCAAATAAATTATTTATTTATTTTATTTTCTAATTTTAAATTATATTTTTGGCTCATTTCATTTATATTTTTATTCAGTTTATTTAATTTATTAGTTTTATTTGAACAAAAAATAATTTACTTGATTTATTTGATTTTTTTTTAATGGTTTGATCCTTTTTTTATATTTTATCATTTATTTGATCAATTTTATTTTACTTATATGATTTACTAAATTTATTTGATTTTTTGTTTTGTTTGATTTATTTGTATATTTGATTTATTTGGTATGATTAATTTAATTAATATATTTGATGTATTTGTTTTAGTTTTTTTGAATAATTTAATTTATATATTTGATTAATTTGATTTATTTGGTTTATTTGATAATTTGATTGATTTGGTTTGATTAATTTTTATATATTTAATTTATTTGGTTTGGTCAATTTAATTGATATATTTGATGAACTTGATTTATTTGAATAATTTGATTTATTTGATATAAGATTTATTTGATTTTTTTATTTGATGAATTTGATTTATTTAATTGATGTATAGTATTTGGTTTGATTAATATAATTGAAATATTTGATTTATTAGGTTTGATTAATTTGGTTGATTTATTTGGTTTGATTAATTTAATTAAAATATTTGATTTAATTGGTTTGATTAGTTTAGTTGAAATATTTGATTTGTTTGATTTAATTAATTTATTTAATATATTCGATTAATATGATTTTTTTTTATTATTCCATTCATTTGCGATTTATTTATGTATATATATTTATTTATTTTATTTGATTTATTTAATTTATTTGAAATTTATTTTTTTCCTATTTGATTTAACTGGTTTATTTAATTTAATTAAATTTATTTGATTTATTTGTTTTATTTGTATATTTGGTTTTATTAATATAATTTATATATTTAATTTATTTGATATATTATACTTATTTTATTAATTTGAATAGTTTGGATTATTTGTTTTATTTGATTAAATTGGCTTATTCGGTTTGATTAATTTAAATGTTATATTTGATGAATTTGATTTGTTTAATTAATTTTCTTGATATATTTGATGTATTTGTTTTATTTGGTTTGATTACATATTTGATTTATTTGATACCTAAAATTTATTTTATTAATTTGATTTATTTGATATGTTTGATTAATTTGATTTATTAAGTTTTCTTAATTTAACTGATATTATTCATTTATTTGGTTTGGTTGTTTTAATTGACATATTTAATTTATTTGATGAATTTGATTTATTTAATTTTTTTTTTTTTGTTTTATTTGATTTAACTGATTTACTTAATTTACTAAATTTATTTGATTTATTTGGTTTGATTAATTTAGTTGATATATTTGAATTATTTGTTTTATTTGATTTTATTAATATAATTTGACCCATTTCGTTTGATAAATTTAATTGATATGTTTGATTTATTTGATGAATTTGATTTATTTGGGTTGTCTTATTTGTAATTTCTGTTTTGATTAATTAAATTGAGATATTTGATTTATTTAATTAATTTGATTTATTTGGTTTGATTAAATTTAATTGATATATTTGATATATTTGTTTTATTTAGTTTGATTTATTCAATTTATATATTTGATATATTATATTTATTTGATTAATTTCATTAATTTGATTTATTTGAGTTGTTTGATTTATTATGTTTGATTAATTTAATTGATTTATTTAGTTTGGTTAATTTAATTGATATATTTGGTTTATTTGATAAAGTTGGTTTATTTAAATAATTTGATTTATTTAATATATGATTTATTTGATTTGTTTGATTTATGTAGTGAATTTGATTTATTTGGTTTGATTAATTCAATTGATTTATTTGGTTTGATTATTATAATTGATATATGTATTTGATATATTGGTTTTATTTTGTTTGATTAATTAAATTTATATATTTGAGATATTTGATTTATTTAATTAATTTGATTTATTAGGTTTGATTAATTTAATTGATTTATTTGATTTATTTAATTTTTTTTTATGAATTTGATTTATTTGATATATGATTTATTTGATTTGTTTGATTTATTTGATGAGTTTGATATATATGGTTTGACTATTTTAACTGAAATATTTATTTTTGATTAATTTAATTGATGAATTTGATTTATTATGTAAATTATTCGATAAGTTTGATTTTTTTTATTATTCTATTCATTTGCGTTTTAATTAATCATTTATTTTATTTAATTGATATATTACAGTTATTTGATTTATTTGATTTTTTGTTTTATTTGATTTAACTGATTTATTTAATTTACTTCATACTACAATACATACTCTTCATATTTATTTGATTTATTTTTTTATTTGATTTATTTGTATATTTGATTTATTTGTTTTATTTAGTTTGATTGGTTTAATTGAAATATTTGATGAATTTGTTTTATTTAGTTTTATTAATTTAATTTATATATTTGATTGATTTGATATATTAGATTTATTTGATTAAATTCGTTTATTTGTTTAATTTGATTATCTTCGTCTATTTGATATTTGATTTATTTGATTTGTTTATTTTATTTGATTTATTTGGTGAATTTGATTTATTTAATTGGTATATTAATTTATTTGGTTTGGTTAATTTAATTAATGTATTTGATTTACTTATTTTGTTTGGTTTTATTAATTTAATTTATATATATATATATATATATATATATATATATATATATATATATATATATATATATATATATATATATATATATATATATATATATATATATTATTTATTTGATATATTATACGTATTTGATTAATTGATAAATTTGATTTATTTATTTTATTTGACTAATTTGACTTATTTGTATCATTAATTTAACTAATATATTTGATTTATTTGATGAATTTGATTTATTTGATTAGTTTGATTTATTTGATATAAATTTGAGTTATTTGATTTATTCGATAAATTTGATTTATTTGGTTTTTTATATGTTTATTTTATTTGATTAATGTGATTAATTTGATTTATTTGATATATATTGAATTTATTTGAGTTATTTGATTTATTTTATTAATTTGATTTAGTTGATATATTTGATTTATTTGGTTTGATTAATTTAATTGACTTATTTGATTTATTTGATTTATTTTTATGTTTATTTGATTTATATGATTTATTTGAATATTTGTTTTATTTGATTTAATTATTTTACTTTGTTTATTAGTTTTAATATATTTGTTCGATATATTTGATTGTTCGATTTAATTTTGTTCGATATATTTAATTGCTCGATAATATAAATATTTCATATGTAGTAAATTGTATGATTTACATATTTAAATATAAATTATTATATATTTAAATTATTTGATTTAACTTATTTGTTGGATTTATTTAATTTACCTATTTTTTGATGTAAAAAATTTATTTTATCTATTTTAATTATTTGGTTTAATTTATTTATTTGGCTTATTTAATTTACTTAATTTATTTGATTTATTTATTTTATTTGATTTTTTTAATTTATTTGACTTTTATGATATTTTTGATATATTTCATTAATAATTTAAGTTTTTAAAATTTTTTGGATAGACAAAAGTCACATTAGGTATATGTGTGCGCTGGTTATTAACACAACCATTTCAGTTACCTCAAATGTTCAGTTCTGATTTAAAAAATTAAATATTTTTTTGCAGAAATAAAACTGCAAATTCTGTATGATTTTATCACCTATGCATAAGGTTGAATTATTTGTGTTGTTTTTTATCAAATTGAATTTCTTTTGACAAAAACACCAAATCAGTCATATACCAATTCGATAATATTAATTATTTAAATAATTTAGCATGTTTGGTTTACTCGCCATATTTGCTTCATTTGCAATAAATGATTTATTTGCTTTATTTTCTAAAATTAAATTATTTGCAATCTTTGCTTCATTCGATTTTAGATTTATCTGATTTATTTTATTATTTGCTACATTTAATTTTTTTTAATTTGACTTGTTTGATTTTTTTTTTGTTTCATTATTATTGTTTTTTTGCTACTTTTTTACTCTTAAGTTTTAGTTTTAAATTTAAATATATATTAATTTTTAGCTTGATTATGCGGAGATGGAGCATTGAATTCGTTAGATTAAATTTGTAGTAGTTTAGTTTCAATTAGTAATTTTTTTTTTATTTATTTAATTCGTTTTATTTTGGAAAAACCCCAAATTACCTAATTTGATTGACTTACTTTACTAGATTTATTTAATCGATTTATTTTAATTGATTTTTCAATATGTTTTATTTATTTGATATAAGTGCTTTTATTTACTTTTTCGCTTTATTTACTAATTTTGTTCTAAGTGCTTTAGTTGCAATACTTTCTTCTATTATTTTATTTTCACTATACTCTTTATAATGTATCTTTTGTTGGGTTTGATTCACTTGAAGAGTTTTGTTATCTATTTGTCAAATTTGGTTAAATTTGATATATTAAGTTTATTTGGTATTTTGTTTATTTTAAATATTTAAATATAATATTTATTTTTAATATTTAATTCATCTTATTTATACGATTTATTTGAATTATATAATTTAATTTTTTTTAATGGGATTTTTTCATTTATTTATTTCATTTAACTAGTTTTATTGATTTACCTGATTTATTTATTTAATTTATATTAATTTAATTTTAAATTGATTTATTTGATTTTTTTTTGTTTATTTGATGTATTTTATTTATTTATTTATTAGATTTATTTGGTTGTAATCAGAACATCTGTTCACCTGAAATTAAAATTAGAGTAAGATTTTGCGACTATTAAATATTTATATTTCGTAGGCTTTTAAGTAAAGATTTAATGCAATACATGGCTGATGATCCAACGTTTAGACAAGCCGCCAGTCTTCATATAAACGATAAGATTTCTTAGAATTTATTCTCGTACAGTTTTCACTTATTCTTTTGGGCGCATACTTCTTAAACCAAAAGATTTTTGATTTATTTTTACCGTACCGCGGTTTTGAAAATATCTTCATTACAAAATTTCCTAATGGCGAACACAGAGATGACCCCCTGCCGTGACATATGGATTTATAGGTGTACCGATGTGCATAGAACTTATATTCAGGCGACCGTTTGAAAATCATTAGGATATTTTGAATGTATTGAAAGTGGTTTTTGGGATGATCAATAAAGTAGATTTAATTTATTAATAGATTGCGAAACTTGTTTACAGCAAACAGTAATATAGTTTTATAATTTTGTCGGGCTGTTTATTTTTTCTTTTATTTAACAACAAAATTTTCGGGTGGAATTATTTTTATGTGATTTAGTAAAGACACACTTGGTGAAAAAACCTTTTCGGGGTGCAAAGTTCGGTTAAACTTCTTCCGTAGGACTACTTCTGAACTTCTACCATGCTCTCATTAGTATTTATAATCCTCGATATTTATCAGGGGCCACATTCATACACGAGTAACACGATTTTAATTGAAAGATAAATACTGAGATAAATGCCTAATTCCCGTTACATCTTAATGAGAGCATGAATGAAATTCAGAAATAGTCCTACAAATTTTAATAAAATCATCCGTTAGATATGGCGATCTCTGTGAACAGAGGTTCATGTGCTTTGATAATCATCTGTGTTCTTCTGAACTCATTCTGTATTTAATATTTTTTATATAAAACATCTTACATGCTACATAAAAATGTTATATAAAACATCATAAAAGTTCTAGTTTATTTACTTTTAAATTAAATAATAGTGCTATTAGTGAACAAATGGAAATTATTCAAAATAATTCACTTAATCTTAGAATCGATTACATTCTCTGGTTCCGATTTTCGTGGCATACATAAATATTTTGTATCCCTGCTTCCTATTGTAATTTATAGTCGTGTTTTAATATTCGAGCACTATCCGGAGCCGAATGTCAAATTTCTACTTAAACTGCAGCTATTATTCACTGGTGTCGCTATACCATAAAAATTAAAACTAAATGCATCCATAAAACAAACATATATCACCTGAAATATACTAATTGACATTTATTTTGACATAACGTTATACACAAAAAACCCATCTTGCTGCGTTTTAAATTTTTATTGTAAGATTTAGTTTCTATTGGTTTCAGGGGTTTACAAAATAAAGGCCTTTTCAAATTTGCTATTGAAATGGATAGCGCTCCCGATAGCGGCTCCCGATAAATAAGTGAGCCAAGATATTTTTTTATCGATTTTTAATTAAAAAGTTGAATGAAAAATTTTAGTTTAGAGTTAAATAAATTAATTATATGCAATAATAGCGCGCTAAATATAAGTTTTGACATAGAAAATTGGCTGCTCCGGATACAGCTATCGGGCGCTAATAAAAAAACACGGCATATATTGAAAAGAATAATAATAAAAAATGATATAACATTACTTAAAATGTTAGATTCCGGAATCTGCCACTGAAACAATTATTTTAATGCCTGTACAATTTAAATAGAGCCCAAACACTATTTTTTAATTTTTTCTATTTTTTTAAATAGACAAATTGCTTGAACCAGTTTCTAGATATTTATTTTAGTTTTCAAGATAGTGTTTGATTTGAAGGTAAATTATTTTTATTTTTCGAGCTAAAAGGCTTTTTGGTAAATTATAGTAAGGACACAGACCTTTTTATACAAGTTCTTTTTTCGGGCTGGTTTTTGAGCTTCTCACATCTCACATACGTCTGAATAACGGAAATGTAAATTACACAACAAGCAGATTATACAAGAACTATCATTTGAAGATGATGTGTTACTAAGAGGCCATAAAGATGTAATTCTTTTAAGAATGAGTAAACCAAATTAAAAACAACCATTTTAAAACAAATACAAAGATCGCATTTTGGTATAGCTAAAGCTAAGTGAGTGGCATGATCGTACTGTGTGGTGGCCAACCGCAAACAAGAACCTCACGGTTATAATAATTAAATGTAGTTCTTGCTTAAGAGTCTCACTCAATCCCGCTATAGCAATATTAATTCTATAAAAGTTTCCAAAGAAACAATGGAGTTGTACCATGTCAATTTTGTTAGTCCTTTTAGATATATTTTTTTTTAATTATTGTGGTAGATGCTATAACGGCTATACGGAAAAAATATAACGGCTCAAATAGTTTTGTGGCTTAGAAATGAGATGAGTAGGAGGAATACACCAGCTTATTGACCTAGTAACTTTCAACATAGATTTGGATTTAAATAGGCTTTTATCCGCCGAATTAAAAACAAATAACCGAAAAAGCACATCGAAATCAAATTAAAATTGTAAAAGTAAACGCGATAGGGTTTTTAATAGGGAAGAAAATGGTTTTCAAAGCCTATTTGAATCCAAATAAAAGTAAATGATTAGATGCACAAGCAGTTCAGGTTCCAGATCGACAAAATTTTATCAAAATCAGATTATACAAAAAATATCGAAACCCAAAATCCAAAGTAAAAAAAAGAGTTTGTGACACTTCTGCCTATCAAAACGAGAGGCCAAAAAAAATGTTTAAACACCTGTTCGTTATAAATAGATTCTGCCATTCACACTATGATTCTTTCGTCGTGATTCTTTTTTCGTTTCCTTTCACCTTCACCTACAAACTAACAACACTAACACGAGGAAAGAATCACAGCGAAAGAATCAAAGCGTGGAACGACGGATTTAAAGGATGAACTGTTGGGTGGTGAATACGATTTTCTCCTTTCCCAATAGATGACGTCACTAGAACTGTTTACGTGTACTATAAATGGGCAATACTTGTATTTTATTTGTGTTTGTGAATTGAATCATTTAATTAAAAAAAAATAGAACTAACTATAAAATTCAATTGCTCATCTGTCAAAAATATGGTATAAAATTGTTTTGAAATATGACCAATGAAGTAGAATTTTACGAGTTCGTTTTATGGTATTTTTGGACATAAAATAGCCGCTAGGTATTTTTGGACATAAAATAAAACAAGCGCTATCGCGCTTCTTGGGTCTTTTCGTACTCATTTGAGAAAGCGCGGTTGCGCTGTTTCGGATTCTTCGACAGTGTTTTTCCAATACCCTCTGGGCAGTTGGCAGTCATATAATCGAAACTCTGATTTGTCTGACTGCAAATATACTTGTGGTGAATTTTTAGTGTTTTGTAGCCAATACAATATAGACGTAAATATTCAGACAGCGTCATCAAACGAAATGTATATTCTTGTGCTTTTAAATCATCTTTTCTATTTGGATCATATATGTTGCATAGCCATGTCTTCAAAAAAATGTTCGTACGACGCAGCAAACGAATTAACAACACATCATTAAAATACTTTACCTAAATGGTAAGCAGATTGGTTTAAACAATTTGCAAACCTTTAAAATATTACATTTATGACACTTTTTATGACTGCAGCTTTTTTATTACTATGGTGGAATTTTACACTTAATGTTACACAGACTAAAATGTAATAAATGTAAATTTAATTGTAAAATAATATTGAGTATGTAACAAAATAATAAAAAAAGCAAATTGTCAAAGTGTCAGGCACAAAAGTTAAGTAAATTAAAAAAACGCACATAATTAAAAAATAAAAAGCTGAAAACAAATAAATTAAATTTTATTTTTGTGTGTTACAATAATAATAAAAAAAATTGTAATTTTGTGTTGATTCACAAAAATTAAATTAAATATTCGTATATTTCTCCCACAAAAGTTCCAACCCCAAAAATAAATTAGGAATGGGCGAAAAAATGACAATGCGCTTGAGGCTCTATCTCACCGTAATACCATTTTGTAAAAATAGGATTTTTACATATTATCTGCATGAGTGTTGAGTTGTTATCCTTAATCTTTTTTTTGTATCCAATTAAAATTACACAACCAAACAAAAAGGATATTTTTATTATCTTAAAATCAGGTGTGAAATATTTTTGTAAATAAAAAATTAATTTTTTCATCTCGTGAAAATGGAAATTTTCTAACAAAATCTCAACAGCAACAACACAAAAACTTTCCTTTTTTTTACAATGAATCATGAAATTTTTAACAAAATAAAAATTAATAAAAAAAGGAAAAGGGTTTGATGTACCCATACCATATAGACTTTATTTGTTACTATATCAGAGGACATAGGAAGTTTTATATCCTTAATAAAAAAACGTAGCTTTATTTTATAGGATTTTTCTGTTATAGGCAAATAGGAAATAATGGGCAGAACAAAAAGTTTGCGTCATTAAAAATTATTTTCGTAACGTAACAATAAAATTGGTTCTAATCGAGGTGGTTTAATTTTGGGCGCCAAATTGTCACAATTAATGTGAGAGGGTGGGAAATTTATTTACGGACTATTAAAATTTCTATTATTCAAATTTTTATCTGATCTAAATTAAATTATTATACGACTTTTTTTGGATGAGAAGAATTGTTGTAGACAGTTTTAATAAGTGATGATAAACTGTAATTGAAAATTTTTTATATAACATTTTATAAAAGATTTGACATTTTCGAATTTTATATAAAATTAATAGATGGTAGATATGCTGCATCTATGTGTATAAGGCTGCAACAAGCAAACCGACCCAAATTTCCAACAATACGCCTAAGTCTCTACGTTAACCTATATTTTTGTACGTAGATAGTGGCACCCAATCCAAGCAGGTTAGCTTTGCCAATTGCCTACAATACAACAAATTTCCTCAAAAACTATAATTTTTCAAGCTAGCTCAACCTGCACAACCTCCCAACAAACTTGTGCGTGTCTATCATACGGAACAAGAAAATCACGAAGAAGAACACAGAGACGATCAAGACACGCAGACGTTTTTCGAATACGTAGATTTCTATGAAGATCTTTCTTATGATCAACCAGACGAATTAAACAATATTTGTGTTTAAGATTAAGTAACTCTTTGCTTCCATACTAAATTTTAAATTGGCACTGGGTCAAATAAAAATTATATTCATCCAAAAAACGTTCGTAAATCCACACCAAATCCAAAACTTTTGGAGATCATAAGACCATCGAGGTTACTTCTGTGAGTGTAAGGCCATGGAAGTCGCCATACAACTCATCAGATAGTACCAAAAAAAATACAACGCATCCGGTGAACGAAAATACAGAATGGCGAAGGCGTGACCATAAATTTTATCCGTTTAAAATCAGTAATACCCCAACACAAGGTCTGATTTGGTTAGGCGCAGCTTATTTTTTTTTAAATATCCCATACTTAATTAAAATATATATTTTTACAACGCAAATAAAACTGCACAATTATAATGTAACTAGTTAGAAGTACACCCAACTAGACCGTAGGATAAATAACTCTGAAAATACTATGAGAAAAATACTTTGATAAAATGTTTAAGGATGAGAAATTAATTTTCTCAAGAAATTAATGAAGAACAATACAGAAATACTTATAACATTGCATTCCAAAAATTTCAGTATATGAAACAGCACATAACTTCCACATTAATCTTTTACTTACCTTTACAAAAGGACATTTTTAAACTTTTTTTTATTATTGCACGCTTTTGTTTACTTACACAGTTATCAAGAATTATTGAAAATCTCGTGGTTTTTAAGGTAACAAAAGAAAGGGACTTCCTACCTAAAGCAAAAAATAAAATACTTTACATAGCAACCAAATTTATCTCTCACATCATCACCTGAAACACATGTAGCCAATCTGTTCATTAACACATTTATTACATAACTCAATTAGTCCCTAGACTAACTACTAATTTTTTTTTTATCACCAAAATAGTTTCCTTCAAGAGTAATACATTCATTACAACGCGCCTCTAACATTTGAAGTTGCCTTTTTTGTCTTTGACTTCTGAGATTTACTTACAGGTAGCTGTCGCTGAGACCCAAAATGCAATTTTGCTATTACAGCTAACGACTTGTGATACGATCCATCATTTTCTTGGTGAACGAGCCCATTGAGACTTTGATTCCGGTTCGGTAGTGGTGGATCATTGTTTCATCAATTGTCACATAACGAAGCAAAAAACATTCTTTATTACAGTCAAACAGCTCCAAACGGCGCTTTAAATCATCAACGAATATACATTTTAGTGGACAGACTATTGGCCGTTGCTACTATCCGGTAGATGCCACTGATGACAGTTTGGTGTTCCATGATCAATTATATTCAGTCGCCATGTATAATGAATGGTATGAATTCAAATATTTTAAACAACCAATAATTTTATGAACGATCCGGCTCAATGTGGTTATGTTTTGTTATACCAAATACTCGGGGCTTACTTGATTTTAATTTAGGATATAAGGAGGATTATAAAATGCGAATTTGTACATAATAAGTTGATTAATTGTTAATTGGATGAAGTTATTTTCTGAACGTTTCGGTTACCATGACCATTGAAATCTTCAACAGGAAGCAGGGCCAATTTGTTTACGGTCAAACGAATATTCCAAGTGCAGTTTTAAGTGTAGCCACTCGAATTAATCTATCAGCCTATGAACAAATTTTCACGATTTATTTATTTGTATATTGATTGGCGGTAGGGTTCGTTTGCTTCAATTGTGGGTGTATCTATACTTGAGGTTCACAAATTTCTCACTAAGGAACCAGCATGCTATTGGGGCATGTTTTTTGCAATAATGATGTCTGTATTAGTAGCAAACACCGCGCATATAAATATTGTAGATCGCCAATTTCTAACTCCAAGGCCATACACATATCGAATGCGACATAGATCATTATTTAATTGAACGGAAGAAAAGCTTGTTAGATATAATCAATTTAATGTGGTTGAACTGGTGCAAGACCATTTCTATCATTTTTCGTCAACTCTAAACACCAAATTTATGTGGCGAAGCAATAATCAAAGCGGCGAAAAATTTATTTGGCAAACTTTAAAATGATTGCAAATCATCAAAGATTTTTCTTACATAAGCGATGCTAAAACACAAGATTTAGTGTATCACCTAAATCTCGACCCTACTTACCATGATTTCTACAAAACTTTGAATACGAATATTTTACCTTATATCAATCCAGACCTCAACAAACTGAGCGAAACGAATAAATAAATTATATGTTTATTTATTACTATGGAGAAATGAGACCTTATTAATTAAGATCATTTTTGTTTGAGGATATATCCCCTACCAACATCACGCTCAAAACTTTTGTCTCATTTATTCTTTTGATTTTTATGCAATAAATGTTACGGTCACTAATTGCTAATTTTTTTCGATTAAATGACATATTTTTGTTATTGAGGTGTAATTGGTTGACTTCACACCACTCGCTAATTCTATCAATGTCTTCCTGTAGTAATTTGGTATCTTGTGACTTCGAAATAGTTTTTAAGATTTTTATATCATTTGCAAATAGAAGCACAAAGGAATTAAAAAGGATATTTGATTCCGACATGTGTGAGCAAAATTAATTGACAAAATCCGCCAAAAACAAAAGAATTTACTAAGGCGCATTATTTGTATTTTCAGCTAAATTTGTCGTTTTGTATATATAAGACAAAAATCCACAATGGAAATAATATTTTTGAAATTTTCACCGACAAGAATTTCAAATAACTTTGGTATTATTTGGTAGCTATTCCTATACGTCGTGACAAACTGAAGAACAGATTTAGTGCCAGGATACACCTGGAACACCATCCTGGTAGCAACCGTCCCCAAATTCACTAATACCGCCATGGCTGATGGATGGCTCATAAATTGTACCAATGTTTTTGCAATTTAAGTTCATCTGGCATTTGTAGTCGTGCATCTCTTCGTATTAGATATTCCTTTAGGATTTCATTATTTAGAGTTTATAGTCGGATGACCGAATTTCACTTAAGATAAATAAAATATCAAATTGTTAGTCGTAAAATATTGATCACGAATATTTATCAATGATAAGAAAATCGAATCACTTAAATTACAAAAGACAAAATTAAAACATCAAAATAAAATCATCTCCTAAAAACGCATAAAATTTGCAAAATCTCATCGGTTCTTTATTTGAAACGTTAGATCGGTCCATGACATTTACTTTTTGAAGATAATTTCATTTAAATGTTGACCGCGGCTGCGTCTTAGGTGGTCCATTCGTAAAGTCCAATTTTGGGCAACTTTTTCGAGCATTTCGGCCGGAATAGCCCGAATTTCTTCGGAAATGTTGTCTTCCAAAACTGGAATAGTTGCTGGCTTATTTCTGTAGACTTTAGACTTGACGTAGCCCCACAAAAAATAGTCTAAAGGCGTCAAATCGCATGATCTTGGTGGCCAACTTACCGGGCCATTTCTTGAGATGAATTGTTCTCCGAAGTTTTCCCTCAAAATGGCCATAGAATCGCGAGCTGTGTGGCATGTAGCGCCATCTTGTTGAAACCACATGTCAACTAAGTTCAGTTCTTCCATTTTTGGCAACAAAAAGTTTGTTAGCATCAAACGATAGCGATCGCCATTCACCGTAACGTTGCGTCCAACAGCATCTTTGAAAAAATACGGTCCAATGATTCCACCAGCGTACAAACCACACCAAACAGTGCATTTTTCGGGATGCATGGGCAGTTCTTGAACGGCTTCTGGTTGCTCTTCACTCCAAATGCGGCAATTTTGCTTATTTACGTAGCCATTCAACCAGAAATGAGCCTCATCGCTGAACAAAATTTGTCGATAAAAAAGCGGATTTTCTGCCAACTTTTCTAGGGCCCATTCACTGAAAATTCGACGTTGTGGCAGATCGTTCGGCTTCAGTTCTTGCAGGAGCTGTATTTTATACGGTTTTACACCAAGATCTTTGCGTAAAATCTTCCATGTCGTCGAATAACACAAACCCAATTGCTGCGAACGGCGACGAATCGACATTTCACGGTCTTCAGCAACACTCTCAGAAACAGACGCAATATTCTCTTCTGTACGCACTGTACGCATTCGTGTGGTTGGTTTAATGTCCAATAAAGTAAACTGAGTGCGAAACTTGGTCACAATCGCATTAATTGTTTGCTCACTTGGTCGATTATGTAGACCATAAATCGGACGTAAATCGCGAAACACTTTTCGAACCGAACACTGATTTTTGTAATATAATTCAATTATTTGCAAGCGTTGCTCGTTAGTAAGTCTATTCATTATGAAATGTCAAAGCATACTGAGCATCTTTCTCTTTGACACCTTGTCTGAAATCCCGCGTGATCTGTCAAATACTAATGCATGAAAATCCTAACCACAAAAAAATCACCCGTCATATGAAATATTTTCGTATAGATAAATAAAATACTAATAAAATGATTTAACATGAATAATTTATTAATGATAAGAAAATCAAATCCGATAAATTACAAAAGACCAAAACCGAACGTACTTCTCTAAACATAAAAATATCATCAAATATCATCACCTACCAAATATATCATAAAAACACTGAAACATAATTTTCCTACCATAAGAACATAAAAATCATTGATTAGGAATTTTTAATTCGTCTGCATTAATTACTTTAAAGATTTTCGGCTTCTTTATAGACAAATATTATTGGGGATAATACACACATATAAAATGAGAAATTCCAAGAGTTTTCTGATTTGGTGATATAATTCGCTAAACCGAAATGTTCTTGTTTCATATTATAGGTGTCAAGCAAGAGGTAAATTTTTGCAGTTTGGTCGTTGCAACCTGATGAGTAGACCAACTTTTATCGGTACGAAACCAAACTGCCAAGAGGAAACTTGAGGAGTTTCTCATTTTTGTAAAGGGTTGTGTGGCTATGTACACACAAATACCCTTGGGGTTAATGGGGGGTTGAGTGAATTTTCTACTTCTTTTTAGTAGAGTATTGTAAGTAAATGACCTCATTTTTTGGTGGCCCGAAAGGTCTCAAACAATGTGAATGTCATAGAAAATAATATTTGTCTATAAAAAAGCCGAAAATCTTTAAAAAAATCATTGATAACAAAATTAAAATATTTTTCTAAAGTAGCTACTATAAATCTTGTAAAATTAAAAAACTCTAAATTTAAAAAAAAGGTTAATCAATGCAGTTTTAACTAAAGAAAAAAAGAAATGAGCGGATTGAAATTTGTATATAAACCGTGAGATTTTTATTAAAAATTCAGTTAGAAGGCTCGAAGAGATGAATAAATTTTACTATTAAATACATTTTTTTCTCTAGACAGATTTTTATGTCTCAAGTTATAAAACTGTTCATTTTATTTAAATTTATATACACATAAAAATTTTGGTAATAACTACACACTCTTATTTGAGCTTTCAAGCTCATTCTAAAAGAATGCAAGGTCCAAGCATACTCAAATTGTAAACTTTTCTGTTATTGCTACATACAATAAGTGCAACAAGAGTGTGTACGGCAAAAAACTAAGTAAAAATAAAACTACGATTTTTTTTTTATTATGAAAGTTTGTTGAATTTTCTACGGCACTATGAACTAATACATTAGCTTCGTTGCTTTCGCAAAGCTGCTTAACTTTAATGTTAGAGGCCAATTTTGTTTTCAGTAATATTTGTTTGGGAATTTCCAGTAACGGAAAATAAAATAATTGTTCATCATAGTTGGCTTTTCTGTCAGAAGTAATTGTAATCTGAACCAGTTTTATGAAAATCGTTTTTTTTTTTCGTTTTTATTTAAAGCCAATTCGACTTTAATGACTAATGATAAATATAAATACACCTTGTTAAAGTTAGCCGAAAGTTGCCAGCCGAAAGATAATGCAGATAGTGTCTTGACTATTTCAGCCGAACTCTATTTATACTCTCGCTCCTATCGGTTTTTAAATTCCTATAAATTGAAATCATTTCCTCTTCACCCGAATGATATACCCCGATCCTGAATTCTCCTAAATTCGAGTTCATGAATGATTTTTGCTGTATAAAAGACACTATCTGCATTATCTTTCGGCTAAAAACTTCTGACTAACCTTAACAATATGATAAATACGCCAACTACGATGAACAATTGTTTTCGCTACTGAAAATTCATATACAAATATTGTAGAAACCAAAATTGGCCTCTAATATTAAAGCTAAGCGGGATTTGCGACAGCAACGCAGCTATAGTAATGTCACCATTACTATTAATATTTGCCTGGTTGTTTTTGGCCGTACTATCAACCAAATTTATTGCAAACTATTGATTGATTGATTGATTGATTAGAATGTACGGCCAAGACTAAGCAGGGATCCCGGATACGCCGGGCCTACCGTACACAACTTTTACATATAACAAGATGGAGGGATAGGAAAGTTTGCTAGATATGACAGACTTGACCCGGTTACAGACACCTAAGTAGTCAATAGTTAGTAAATTGTTGGGCACAAGACAGCACAATTATTTTTAGTTTTATGGGATAGAATGTCAGCAATCAGCATCCTGAAAAAAATTAAATAATTAACTAAGTACACCCAAGTACATTTCCTGCAATAAAACTTTATTATTACAAGTTGAACTTTCAATGAACTAAAAAGTTCAATTGTCCATAAACAAAATTAAAATCGTTCCCCAAAAACATATTAAGTCATGTAAAGTTAATCAAATCCAGAAATCAACTAGAAGCGTTAAATAATAAAAGAGCAAACCATCTTTCAGTCTTTAATTGATTTCATTTATTTGTAGAAAATAATTTGAATAATAATGGCTTAAATTTTAATAATGTAAAAGACAACCCTGCTTTACATATTTGTTTCTAGTTTTAATTTAATACAAAATGCATTTATTTGATAGCTGAACTCAAATAAATCAATAGTTCACGGAATATACTGCACTTTACTCATACACTGCAAATTATAAAAACAGATTATTACATGCACGAAGTGAATATTAATCTTCATTTAGTATATTTTATTAAAATAACCACATGTAATCAGAATATATTTATATTTAAATTTCACTCATGCATAAATGATAATATTTACACAAATACAATTGGGTTCCAATTATTACATGCAGGAAGTGAATCCATCCATTGTTGCAGTCATATATGTTTTCTAGATTTAATTTAAATACAAAATGCATTTATTTGATAGCTAAACTCAAATGGATCAATAGTTCACGGAATATACTGCACTTTACTCATACACTGCAAAATATAAAACAGATTATTACATGCACGAAGTGAATATTGATCGTCATTTAGTATATTTTATTAAAATAACCACATGTTATCAGAATATATTTACAGAGTATATATACCATTACTATTAATAATTGCCTGGTTGCTTTTGGCCGTACTATCAACCAAATTTATTGCAAACTATGATGATAAACTTTTCCATATCTTTCGGACAACTCGCGCTAGAGTGCTCAAATTGGTACGTTTGTGGTACGTTTCCAGCTTAATCTTCATAAGTGCCAATAAATTTTGATTGGATAGGACAATCCAATGTTGTGATGCCTTTTTTGAGTTTAAATTGAACAGAGTATTCTATAGTGTTTTGGATCGTTGTCTTCCTGATATAAAACACACTCTAAAAAATTTGATCAAATTTAAATTACAAATCAATTAATTTCAATTCAATTATTTTAGCAATTTCCATTCAATAAATGTACTAATGAAAATTTTTGTAGATTTTTGTTAATTAGTTGTTTAAATTTCATCACAAATATTCATAGATTAAATACCGTAATCAAATTATCACTCTAGACTCGAGTGATAATTTGATTACGGTATTTAATCTACCTGAATATGCTTTTTTAAATCTTCCAAATTTATTATTAAAAAATGAATTTTGAATTGAATTTAATATTATTTTATTATTAAATATAGTTTTTAAATTAAATATTAAACGGCAAACTCTAATTTCGCAAATATAATTTTTAATATTAAAAGCGTTATTTTTTTTCTTTTATAGAATGAACTGTTTGTAATTTTCCAGTATGCCTATACCATAAAACAGATCAGTTTTATGATCGAAATTTTATGTTAAGCCATTTTATAAATTTACTACAATTTGAGAATATATCTTAAGTATTTAGTTATTATTTGAATTGAATATTTTATCGATAATGCAGATAGTGTCTCGACTACATCAGCCGAAAGTTAAAAAAATATGTATTATAACGCCTTTCCTACCCGGTAACACAATTGTGTGGGTACGGCAAAAGTACAATGTCAAAAATTTATTTTTGTATGTGTTTTGAACCAACTTACATATTTGTGTTTTCCTTACCAACTTATTTCGTCCGAAAAAAACACTATAACAATACACACAATTGTATTTGTTGTGCTACAAATCAAGCGAGTTTTTTTATCAAACACGCCATTTCATACTATGATTTTTTACTCGACATTTGTGCGGTTTGGACTTAAATAGAGCCAATTTTTTTTTTTTTTTTTATTGAAAAAGGGATATCCCAGCCGAAAGTAATGTCCCATTCCACACGAGATTTTTAGTTTTTTGATTATTTTTTCAAGGCCAACTAGTCGTTATAGATACTGTATAGATGTATGTGTGTTTTATTTTGTTTTGTTCTGCTCTATCGAAAATCAAATTTAGACTAAAATGAGTCAAAACTGTCCTTGATATTGTTAAAGTTAGCCGAAAGTTTCCAGCCGAAAGGTAATGCAGATAGTGTTTTAATTCTGCAAAAATCATTCATGAACTCGAATTAAGAAGAATTTAGGATCGGGTTATATCATTCGGGTGAAGGGGAAATGATTTCAGTTTATAGGAATTTAAAAATCGATAGGAGCGAGAGTTTAACTTTCGGCTGAAATAGTCAAGACACTATCTGCATTATCTTTCGGCTGGCCACTTTCGGCTATTTTGAACAAGGTCTATCCTTGAAATATTTTTTTACTTCATTTATGTTTGTGTTAGTGTGGTTGCACCGAAAATTTGTTTAAGTCGCAATTAAAACCGGTATCATAAGTAAACGGAGAAAGAAACGAAGAAAAATACTATAAAGTATATGAAACGTATGTAATATAGGAAAATTTCAAAAAATTATAAAAACTTGACGTTTAAAGTGTTTTGTCTGGGAATGGTCTCGTTTGAATCGGTTTGTCGATGGTTATCGCTGGAAAATTTTCCATGTCAAGTTTTATGTTGCGTGTCCGGGAAAATTGGGGAGGAGTGAAGAACGCATGCAAATTTCAAAAATTTATAAAAACTTGATCTGGAATATGTTCCAGCGACAACCATCGACAAACAAAATTAATTTATAACAATCTTAAAAATCAAATACGCAAAATTGACCTATGTATTTTAAAAACAAAAAAGTATTGTTATTAATTTTGAAACTGCTTTAAGTCCATTACCGGTTTTTAAGAACGCAGCTTCTTTTACAAGTAATATTTATAAGATGTATTACTCTAAGTAATCTAACACGTTTAAGGTCAAAAGAATACAAAAGCGACTTACTACCAGTCACCAATATTTTTAAATCAATTAAAACACAAACCTTTAAATATCCCAATTTACAAATAAATGGACTTAAACCACTTTCAAAACAAACGGCTCATATGGTGATGTATGCGACGTTTTGCATTTATCCCTGCGATTTGTTGCTTAATTTTTGCACTGACATTTTTTTTTTTTTTGCTTCTGAATGTTAATGCCAAGTTGTCCTATCTTTCAGCAGGAAAGGCGTATACCTTTCCATCATTTTGAATTAAGCATCTGTATTCGGCTAAACTTCCTTAATGGTTAAATATTTAAATTTTATAAATGATAATCATATTTTCTGATTTAAATAACGACTCATGAGATTATGTTATAATTAGGCTTTACTTGCAATTGGATGTAGGTAGGCGATTGTTATATTTATCTGCGTAGTCCAGCTTAAATAATAAGCATTTAACTTAAAATTTTCATACGATTTTAAAACTTTACTTAATTCGGTATTGTAAAGTAGAAAAGCAAAATTAAAACCAAGAACATATAACAGAATACCACTAAGAAGAAGTCGATGACGAAAAAATAAAGTTATATGGATAAACCATCCGGATATACGTGACCGATAATAGAATATGTATTTTCTTATATTTATACATTTTCATTATAATTTTTCTCGTCGAGCATTTTTTCTTTTGTTTTTGTCTTTTTCCAATCATCTTAATTTTTCTTCTTGTGTGTACGGGATTTTTTATGAAATTGAAAAACGAAGTTGACTAAGTAGTATAGAATGGATAAAGCAAATTCCGTAGTCTTAACCAATCGTTCTTTTGTGCTATCCTTTTGTTACTGCCAAGCATGTAATATTTACAGTTTGGTATTTTTCTTCTGTTATAGCAGAATTTAATGAGCTTTAGTAAGGGAAGTGTATCTGTTTATTGTTTTTAAATAAATTTTTAATACAAATTATGATTATAAAACTTTTGACACCGTTGTTGGATTTTTATAGATTATAACGAGCTGCGTTAAAATTTCAAACCATTAGATTTCGAAAAATCAAAATTCTCAAAATTTCAAATTTATAGCTACATATATTGTATTTTTCTCTAGGGTGGTGTTTATTTTCAGGTTTGAGTGATTTGATTAACGTTCAAAAGTCCCTAATTCGTGTTATCTACATTAAAAGCAGAATAGAGCATACGTCCCCGCTATTTGTGGAGGCTCAATTCTCCTTATCATTTATTTGTCTTTAAAGACCCAAAAATGCTCCTAAGAAATGATATGAACTAATTTTGTTAAAAGTTTCATTTACAATCGATTATAGCTTTTAATAGTTTTTTTTCGTAAATGCTATATACATTTTAGAATTTTGCAAAAATCGAAAATGCTCCTATGAAGTGGTCACATTCAGTGAACAGATCTCATTGTGGTTTTTATTTATTTTACAAGCGCTACATATCCCACGCGTATAGAATTTGGCCGCCTCAATGAGGTTACATTACCTGATATATCTTCAGATTAATGGTTGATAAGTTCAATAAATTGTAGCCTGGTCCAGTAGGAGGACGAGGAATATGCTAGTGGATGAGACACTTTGACATGCCAAAATGGTTTTGTCACATTATTTTTCTCTGTGACGCCCCCCCCCCTCTTTCGAGGAAAAAGCCATTTGGAGGCTGGCACTTTCGGTGGATCGTTTTTTGTCAAAAATTACTGTGATCTCAAAACTTGAAAAAATGAAAAAAGCTTAGATACGAGATATTACCATGGCCGATAAAGAGAGCCCAGACATTCAATCTGCACACAACACACAAATATTATTTTGAAACGCACGTTTTTGATTTCGGCGATATAACGAAAGATTAATGTGCTAGTATTGCGAGGTCAAAAATTTTCTTAATTACTTTATTATATTTTACCACGTAAACGAAAACAAAACTGGGTTTTAACACAAATTCGACCCGAATAATTGATGAAACCTTATTCTTAAACTTTTGCTTAAATTTGGAGATTCCAGTGACCAATAGCAGTCCACCGTATGCGGTGTCTTCCATAGAAGAGTTTTCATTTATTACAGATATTTTTAACAATGTATAACAGTTACAAAAAAAAATGTAAATTTTAAATAAAATAAGTTCAGATCAGTTTTTACGGGCACAACTTTTTTACAATCATGCTCAAAACTATAGCATTAATAACAATCGACAAAAAATTAAAAGGTTTTTACAATTAAAAAATTAAATTTTCAACTAACAAGGATTGACATTGCTACTAGTACTCTTAAATCTACGCAGAGGAACGTTTATTTTGCAGATTGTATAAGAAAGTTAATGAAATTTTTCACAATTATGTCTTAAAAAGTATAACAACAACAAATGTGTATATGTGTTTGTAAAATGTCTCGATATAACGTTTTTTTGCAGGATGCATCGTTATAATGTTTTTTTTCGATGGACAAATTTGCTGTTCATGTTTAAGTTCAACAAATCACATGTATGGTTTTCCTAAGTTTTTCGGGAAAATAATATAATCTGCGTCTCTACTTTACGTTCATATATAGAGATGCTTTTTGGCCCTATATATTCGAAAACCACGTTTATTTTGCAAAATTGAGATGCCAGGGTGTTTAGGATAACTTAAGGGTTTCCTAAATAAGCAAATTTTCTATTATAGCACTTAGTGCTATCTCTACATAAACGCAAATTAGAGGCGTTGGTACGTACATGTAGTTTATAGAAGATCAATGCAAATTTGGCTGTCCTAAACATCCTGAAATCCCAATTTGCCAAAATAAACGTATTTTCCATTATATAGGACCTAATAGTATCTCAGAATTTATATCATTTAGCACGCTAGTGTAAAACTGTAAATTCGGAATGTCATAAAACCCAAAATTTGAGCAAAATAAACGAATTTTTCCATTAAATGGAGCCTTGTAGTATTTTAGAATATTATCACTTTGGACGGCAGTCCAAACGAGTGACGAAAGCACCTACTGTGCTGGAAGTCGAACGAAGTATATTATACAGCAAGTTTCGAACTTTTTCACTTTGAGGCCGCCAGGGTCATGTTATATATCATTGGAAAGGTCTTGAAAAGTGGACCCAAATATTGTATAAAAGCATGAATTTCTACCAACATTGAGTGGAGATATGACCTTCCAAAAATTGCCCAAAAAAATCAGTTTTTCGCGTATAACTGCCCCAAAAAATGCCCCAATTATTTTCTAACTGGCAAATTATGATTGTAGACGTCAATACCAATTCAACGACATCTTAAACGTCTAAAACGGATGATTTTGACCAAAGTTATGACAATTTTAAATTTTTCTATGACGTCACCAAATAATCTTGATTTGGTATATATGTTTGTTTGTCCGTACCTCTTTTATTTGATCTCATATTTTCAGGGGTTGTAGTACTTAAAAAACTAAGCAACTTTTGTTCTACAACTTTTTGATTTGGCCGCCATGTTGGCCGCGGCCGGCCTCTGAATGGCCATTTTTGGCCATTTTGCCACGTCCACAGTGCTGAATCTATTCGACATACCCTGGACATATGCATATCGTTGGAAAGGTATTGACGCCAGCTATCAAATAGCAAAAAAAAGAATTCAAAAAATTAGGTTGGAGGGTCATTTTGGCCAAAAAACTGAAAAATGCGAAATCGGCCGGCCACATTAGGCCGAATTGCTAAAAAATGAGCCCAAGACTTTTGGTTCATATTTTCAGGATTGTTAGCCACAAATCTCACCTACAATATGACATCAACCGTTTGTCCCAGAAAACTCGTATATTTTAGATATTGACCTCCATAACTTAAAAGCCACCTTAATTTTTTGCAAAATTTCATTTTTTGGCTCAAATGCACCCTAATATCGGTCTGTTGCGGTTCATAATGATAGTGAATCAACGTATTACAATGAAACAAATCGTCGCCTCAGTATTATCTTGTCGTAAGTCCAAATATGTCATTTTTGGGAAATTGAGTTTTAAGTTTGAAAGCTTATTTAGATAGTATAACATCGAGAAGTGTTTAATTTAATAGAATAATTCCAAACCTATCATACCATATATTGATTACCACTTCCTACACTTTAGATAAATCCACTAGATTTTCCGGAAAATCACGAACAGTTTTCCAATTTGTCGTATAATTTTCGAAGTTGTACCAAACAATGGACTTACGATAAAAAATTTGCTCATACGACAAACACCTTCTGACTAACAAATACATAAATCACATTAAAATTTATGGACTTACGATAAAATTTGTAAAAATCTTAGGAGACGTAAGATTATTTTATAAAAATGAACGTTTGACTGTTAATGGTACAAATTAGAAAGCAACTAAAACTTTCGTAAACATCGTCTGAATGTATCTTTTATTTTCAAAAACAAATATTCAGTAGTTTCAAAATAAAATAACATATTAAAAAAAAATTCAAAATAAACAATAGGAAATAAAAAATAACCGCGATTTGCACCATTCAATAATAACCAGGATACTGAATTAAAATTGCGATTAACCTTTATATATGTATATTCCGCTCACGTGACTGTGATCTTATTGGTTTATTTTGTGACAGAAAAAAATTGGACGTATATCAAAATATTTGTTTATGCCGGACATACGACATTTGTATTATAAATGTGTGTTAGCGACTTTGTCGTATCTCCAGAATTTGTGACATACGATACAAATATAAAGTTTATGATGTTGTGTGGATTTACGATAAATAAATTCTCTGTAACCAGAAACCATATAACCAAGAATAAAGTGGATTGTTGATTTAGAAAGAGGAAGAAAAACTAAAAATACTAGTATAAAAAACTGAAAAACGACATTTTGGTGGTTACGACAAGATAATACTGAGCCGACGAAATATAAATACATCATATTATTATCATTGCTAAGAGAATTTTTACCAGTGACTCTTTTTTCATAACAAAAAAAAAAAATGAAAAAACTGACAAATTGATGTGATCGAAAAAATCACCAAAAACATTGAACATTTGAGTTTCCTTGCATAAAATCGATATTTTTTTATCATTATGATGATTTCTTTAAAAAATAGATCTTATCTCCCCTCCCATCGCATGCAGATGGAATATCAGCGAGAGGCTAGCTACCATTAACTTTTATTTCCAACTAACACACTAAAATATGTTTATTTTATTGTATTGTTTAAGGAATCAAAAATGAATGGTAGCCACATGCAGTTAGTGACAAAACAGCAAGCTACATGCAAAAAAAATTGTTGAATTACTCAATCGAATTTCTACCAAAAACACATGCATCTGATCTAAATTTTTACTACTCTGTAACATGCACTAAAACCTAAACTACATATGTTCAGCCGATAGCCTACGAGAACCGGTTGTGTAATAAGATCACACCCGGCATGACCTGTTTGTGGCATATGGTAAAGGATTCTGAAACAAAACCTACTAAAATACTACAAAATGAAGATTGAAAAATTGCGTGCAAAATAAAGAAATAGAATCGTCTTCCAGACACTAGAAACTGTACACCAGAACGTAGGTTATTGTGCTGAACATAATAAAAAAAACTACCTACCTGAACCTAATGATGAGACCTGGCCCTACTTTTCAACATAAAAAGATAATATAAGTCTTTACTATTTCGAGGCCAACAGCATGGTGAGATTACGCCATCATCTGCTCACTTTCCAATCATAAATCGTATTGAACCATTCGTCAATAGAAACAATTTCGTTCTATTGTTTTTCTATTTTTTTTATTGAAACAGTTTCGTTCTATTGTTTTACGTTCTATTGTGCCTCATACACAGATGCAGGCCACTGGAGTGACGAATATCGAGAGAAAAAGAACGAATCATGCACACCTCGTAACACACAGCCGACAGCTGTGTGAGAGTATGCGTAATTCGTTCTTCGCCTCTCGCTATTCGTCATTTCACAACTCACAACAATTAAAAGCCCTGAACAAAGTCTGAAACGCAGATACCAATATGCAACAAACTACAGAAGATTGTATTGGTTACACTGACAATCCCATGTTAATTTTTTCCTTTCGTACCACTACTTATTAAACTAGTGCCCACATACGATGTACACATTCTAATACAACTATCTAGCATGGCTTTGTTGTTCGTTTTGTTCATTTCAATGCCGCGCATCTGTGTATGAGGCACAATAACACGTAGCGGCCACTTGTGTGCTATCGTATGTGTGTGAACTCAAAGTCGAAGTCAAAACGACTGACAACAATAAAACGAATCGCAATTCAATTCATTTTTAATTTGCCTTGCCAAAATCTTTGATATCAAATAAAAAACCTCTTAACGAGGTAAATGTTCGAGTGACGAAAGCCGAATTCAATTCACAAAATTTCTGATATCAAATTTGTGCCGAAAAAAACAATTGTATTCGATTTGTCAACGATTTTTCGGAATGTTAGTGCGTTCGGCGCGTTTGTTTACATTTTTCTTTCTAGCTGTCAAAAACAACAACTTGTCAACGGCTTTTGAATGTTAAACAACAACGCGTTGAATGCACTAACATTCCGAAAAATCGTTGACAAATCGAATACAATTGTTTTTTTCGGCACAAATTTGATATCAGAAATTTTGTGAATTGAATTCGGCTTTCGTCACTCGAACATTTACCTCGTTAAGAGGTTTTTTATTTTAAGTCTCACGCTGATTTATAGGAGTTTCTAGGAACAATTCAGAAAATTTTTCTTTCGATTTAAAGCTCATTAATGCCAATTAACCGGTCGTAAACTCCATTAACCCCAAATTTGACAAAAAAAAACAACGAAACTTTTATGAAGCGGGCAGTGTCCGGGTAAGGCAACGTCCCGTTTCTCGGTGGTTTTTAATACCCTTCGCCATTTTGGCCGCTGCTGTAGACGATGTTTGAGTAATTCTCATGTAATGTCTGGAGCAGGCCCCAATCCAGGACCAAGTCGGTAAAGTATGGGATTATAACCCACTTGGCTCTTGTACGGGATTTTAACCGGATGTTGTTCTTCATACGGGAGCTTTGAATTTTCCAGTCTACCTCCTACCTGAATTACGTTGTTGCTGTCCAGGAATGGATATAGTGAATGAAGCTTGAACAAAATGTGCAATGATGGCTTCAAATGGGTTTTCTAACTGAAAATTTTTAATGTTGTGCAGCATTTCGATGATGATGTCATGCAGGTTTCTGATACTCGCGGCTGTTGGACATTGTATGTTGTGTAGAAATTTAATGGTGTTGAAATACGACCAGGCCCACAATCGCTTGTTATTATACCTCGCCTATAGGATCTGCTAAGCCGCCTCGTAATTTTCTCCAATGGTCGGTAGATGAGCGATTATTTGTGCTGCTTGTTGTTAGAAATATGATTTTAAATACGTCATTTTTAATGTGGTTGAAAATTGAGAATTAGTATCAGCCGGGTGAACATGTCGTTAAACGCGTACCAATTTTTGTATTTGCCGTGAAACGTCCGGGTATTTCCACTTTTTTGGAATTTCACGGGCGATGTTGAAGTAGATGTTTTATTAGTTAACTTTTGCTCCATTTTGATTATTAGGGACTCTACTTCGGATGTTATGTTCCCGTAATAATCGTCGGTGAAGTGTTTGTATTTAGCTTTCCTCGTCGATTTCCATGAGTATACTTCGGTCCAACCTATAAGTTTCCTTCATTTCGAAGTTGAGTTGATGAATTTTTAATTTGAGGTACTCGTCTGAAAACTCGTTTGATGATAGTTTGGCACTAATCTCTATTTTGTCTATTTTGCGATACATTAAACGCATTTCGAAATCTTGTGGACGAAATCGTTTTTGTACCGAGGTTGGACCTTATTTTGTTGGGTGAGCTGCTTCAATGGTTCAGTGAGTTTTTTTTTGTGCCGTATCGAACCTTGGATGTAATGTTTTTTCATCGCTCTCGAATGATGTTTCGAACCCAAAGATGTTGAACGGGAGTTTTTCGGCTACGGTGAGCTTGTGGATGTCCTTTCCAGGCTTGCGTAATTTTTTTTTTTTTTTTTTTTTTTTTTTTTTTAAGTTCATTACCAATTTTTATTTACAAGAATTATACAATAATAAGAATAATGTCCTCTTCCAAATCCCAGATGTTATCCACCGCTTTCTAGTACATCAGTTTTATCTCTTGGAGCTCGTCCAGATAGATACGTTCCCATTTCGACAATCTGTGTCGTTTTCGCAATATTTTTTATATTGCTACCCTATGTTTTTTTTAGGTTATCGTAGAAGCCCCTGGTGATCGATTGGCCATTGTCGCGCTTAAGTTTTGCGATGTAGTGAAGCA
Organism: Nephrotoma flavescens; assembly: GCA_932526605.1. Lineage (NCBI taxonomy): Eukaryota > Metazoa > Arthropoda > Insecta > Diptera > Tipulidae > Nephrotoma > Nephrotoma flavescens. Next base: position 222,119,971 of record OW052221.1, read on the forward strand.
GGTATTCACTAATACCCGACTGAATCTAGTAGTATCGCAGAATATACATCAATTAGCATGCCGGTTTTTAGGAGTTAACCAGAAAATTTGAGAAAAGTGTTCGGTACAATAATTGTACCACTCCAAGACAAGTTTTGCTGAGCTGACGACACAAAAACTCCATTTTTGGCCAAATTGAATTGGTATTAAATATTTTTGAACATAATTTTTCACCAAAATTTCTGTAATTTTTGTGGCCGTTTTCTATTTGTTTCCCCCTGATCTTACATTAGTAGGTAAAAACGATCAAATCAATGGTTTAACCGGTTTATCCGAATTTAGTATATTTTTCATTGGAAGTTTTATCAGAACCGTTTAAACAGAAAATATGCGTTATAAAACGGGTTTTTCGTGGGCGTACGATCATCAAAATTGTTCAGTTAATTTGGAACAATATTATTTATTTCCAGCCGGATTATAAGGAAGTTGATTTAAAAGAATTCATATTTGTAGACATCAACTGTTATGGTCACCTGCTACGTAGTATGTTCTTATCGTGATTTGTTAAATTTTCTTTAATGTATTTAAATAGGACTTTGATTCGAGAGGTTTGCTTTAATCTCCAATTTTATCGAGTTAATTTGCACCCTCCTTCACCAGTGTCTTTCGGATCATAGACCATCTCCTAAGGACATTCTTGTTTGTATCATTAGGATCTTTACTCAAGATTTGTTCTAATAATTTCTACTAGTCTAGTTCTTGGTTACCTTATTTAATAACAAAAATGTATCTGCCATCTTAGGCATTCGGTTCCGATTCCAGAAAATACGATGTCTAAATTTCATATGTCGTTGGATTGCGTTGGTGAGCGCTAGAAATGGGATTTTACGAATAACCTGCTAATTTTTACGTGTTTGCGTAAACAACTCGTTGATAGCGTATACAACGTAGACTATTCTTGTAATTCGTCCAGTAAAGAGTTAAATTATTAATATCAATTATATTTCGTACCTGCCTAGTTGAGTACCTAGTTTGTACCTGCCGTCGATTTTTTTGTCTAAAGTTCAAACTAACAAAATTAATGGTTAGTCCATACCGCAGTTACATCTTTCTAATGTTTCTATAATGTTTTTAGTTTTTAAACCAAAATATAATGACGTTTACTTCAAAACTGCAAATTTAGTTCAGATTTGTCAATCCGAGATGGCCCTATATATTTTGTTAGACGGAAGTTTTGTATTTGTCATTTGTTAATATGTCGGAAAATTGAGTTGCAAAAAATTTTTGAACGGATTTTATTGTTTCGGTGTATTGCTTATTGGCCAGATCACAAAGATACTACCGACTAGTAACATTTATATTAGATGGTGGTGTAAGAGGTACTATTGAAAATAAAATTTGGTCGCATCATAAAACTACGAGATTTCCCCTTTGTTCTGTGAAAAATGAAGTTTCCATTGCGAATTTGCTCAATCGAGTACAGATTTTGTTCGAAAACTGAGACTTGAGAATTGGGAGTTTTGCTACTGTTTCCCCAACCAACTATATAGATGCACAAAATTAATATTATTGTTATTGAAATCGCGATTTTCGAACCAAACTCGTAGTAGTCATTTGCGTTAAACCCTCAACATTTTTAACACAATTTCCTTTGCGGGTCGTCTTGTAGGTTTCGGGTTTATTTTCTCTCAGTAAATTGAATTTTTATATAATTTTTAAATAAAATAAATTTGGCTGTTGTTAGGTTCACGTTGTACAAAATTATTTTACCGACAGTTTGATTTTATTAATTTAAAAAATTTTATTTTTCCGTAATTTTCTTAAAAAATTTACATCCGTTTGTAAGTTAATACTTTCTAAAACTCATATGAATTTGTAATTTAGAGTGCCATCTATATGTTAGCTTCGTTACTTATCGAGTGACGTAATATGTAAAAATTTGTTTATCGAGAAAAATTACTGTTGTAAGCGTCGGATAGGTCAATATTTTTCATTTTATTCCAATTAATTTTCGGTACGACAAAGAACAAGGAAATTTATGTTTTATATGTAATCATCAAACAACCAAACCAGATCATTTATAATTATTAAAAATTTCAAAAAGCAAATCAAATGTTTTATGCTTTTTTTACGTGCGATGATTATGTCACCAGCAACACAGACTTTACATAGAATAAAAACATGTATAATTTTAAATGTAAAAGAAGAAAATGTTCAATTAAAAATAAAATCGCGACATCAAAAAAAATGTGATCTGTACGAAAAACGGAAAACCTTAAAAAACAGGAGATGGTATACGACGATGAGAGAAAATGTAGGCGTTTTATTCATTTACGTTTATTTTCATCTTTGCGTTGTTAACGGTGGAAATTGAAAAAAATAAAATAAAATAAATAAAAAATTATGCTTTTTTATGTTTGTTCATACTCGTATATGTACTCTTATACATAAATATAATAGTAGGAAAATGTTTTTTTCATTTTAATGAATTATGTTTGTGTCACTTTTAATTTTCTTGTATGTTAAGTATTTTTTGTGAATAAGCAGAAAAATTATGAAAATAAATTAAATAAAATGAGATGGTAAGACGTGCTCGAAGAATGAGATTTTAACAATAATATGAAAATGAAATGTTGACTATGCTAAACGTATTCAGTGCAGGTGAAGGAAAATGAGGAAAATCCAATAGAACTCTATTAGGTTCCGGCTATAGATGTTGTGCAATACACAGCCGAATCGTTTTTACAAAGGGTTCTTAAAATCAGTATTCCTGTATCAATGAACTTGTTTGTTCCGTAAACCATTGAACCTCTCTTCTCAATATACTAGAAAAAATAAAAATATACGACGCACAGGGCTATCAAAAAGACCAGTTTCGGGACGTAATCCAAAACGGAATTAAATATTTGCAATCACGACTATCGCAGATGTTTGAGATGACTGAAATTTTGATCTTGAAAAGAAATAACATGAGAACGCCGAGTAACCATAATGTGCAATGATATCTAAATGCTTTATTAAATAGGTCTGCTCGCTAGGTGAGTTATTTAAATAATTCAGTTTTGTAGCCACAAAGTAGTCAGTTTATAAGGGTCTCAAGGCACTTCGTCCTTTGAAAAAACTGTTGTTCAGCTACACCTTTCTGCGGATTGAATGTCTACATAAATTATTATATCAATAAAAGGTATATACAAAATCAACCAAGCCTGGACCTACCAATTTAATCACTTCCACCTCACCATGTTGTACACTGCAGTAATTCGGAAGATAAACTGAGATAACCGCATCTTGTTGCCCATAGAATAATCCGGCTACTATCTTGCCATCTATAGATTAGCGCCATTAGGAAAAAACCTACACCGGTACGGATTTCACCACGGCTCCAGCGATTTTGCTGAATGTCCTAAACGTTTCACCGAACAATAAAAATGGTTTGGTGTACTGCTACTCATTTTTCCTGTCTCGTTTTTAGCATAACTAAATAGCTGTACTAGTCTTTTTAGTCTTTACGGCTTCCATATCAGCTCTAAAATAGTTCCCAGAAAGCTTTCTTTATCGGTAAATATAAATATAATCCCATGTTAAAAAGTCTAACGTTCTGTAAGGCGGGATGTCTAACATTTAGAATTTTACATTTTTTCAAAAAATAAAACCATCGCATTTAATGGTTTTCCTTGAAACAGCTACCGCAAAATCGTCCGTAAAGGCGGCTCCTCTAACTTTCCTCGCTCCACTTTTAACAGTGGTCCGTCAATTAACATGTTCCATACATTCGGTAAAGTGCCTTGCCTTGTGATATACTTAAGCTCACACAAAAAATTCTCCTGAGTTACATATCATCGATCAATCGAATCTGTCTTTGCTTCAGGATCCATATTGTTAAAACCGCTTTATATCGAGAAGTACAATTAACAACTATTTGTGCGAGTCTATTAATGTTCCGCCTCGGTAGCAAAGTGGTCAGCATGCTTGCTCCAGCGACCGGAGGTCCCGGGTTCAATTTCCGGTGGTGACAAGGAAAAAATTTCACAGCTGGTTTAGGATCAATGAATTAATCACTCATTATCCGAAATGAAATTATGATTATGAAACCTCGTTTGAGGCGGCCTAATCCCTTGAAGGGATATAGTGCCAGAGAGAGAGAGAGTAATGTTGCTATTGTATGTATACCTGCATTTGGCAATTTGAAGCTGTGTATCTCCAGACCTCCCTTTACAGTACTAATTTGAGATCTAGCCACGCAACTTGGTGAAACTCTAGCTCGTATATGTCTAACCAACTTTCGTTTTTTAGAAGAAGGTTTTTGTTAAGAGGTCATTTGGGTAGCCATGGGCAGTTTTGCAAAATTTTGGGATAGTTCCGAGGGATCACCTTAACTTCTGATAATTTCATTAAGAATATATATTAGCACTAAATAGCATGTGCTGATTTTTGGTACCCAGGTGAGAATTACCTTCGAATTTTACCATTACTTACAACAGGACTTTTTTTATTATCGATATCCCCTGTGTTCAATTTATTTTGTTCTCGATATGTACCGAGCTTCACCGAATCTTCAAAGATTCCAGAAAGTGATTTTCGATAATTCCTGATATATTCCTAAGGGCTCTTTTATAAATTTTATTGTTTTTCTTATACAATTTTTACATCTGAGCATATACCTATTACGTTTCAGTTTCCTTTTAGTAAACTCCCTTCTTCATACTTCTTTCAGGTAGAACCTGTCCTCCGCATTGATATAGGTAATATCACACATTTTACTTTCTTATACGTAGTAAAATAAAGTATAGCAATCATGAAAATTTGAACTCGAGACTTTAAACATTTGCAATTCGTTCATTGCCGAAGTTCTAAAAGTAGTTTTTTAAAAAAAACTCTGTGTGTGATTTTGTGTAACTGTATGTGGAACCACGCAGGCTAAATGACTTGTGGTGCTACACAGCCCAGGCAGATTGACTGGTCGGAATAAACCTTCATGCTTAAGTTTTTTCCATAAATTAGGAGACCCGCGTAATTTTTTGCTGAAATCGGCCCACCGGAATTGACAGCTTCGATAGTAAATTTTTAGTTTTTTGCGAATATTTTGAAAAATTATATCATTTAGGCGAATTATATGTCGAACTAAAAGATTTGAAATTAGTTTTGCAATAATATCAGTTGAGATCAGTTTTCTAAAATTTAAGGGGAAATGACCAATTTTTACAAAAACCTGTTTTCAACTTAATTTCGGTCTCTGTACAGCCCAGTTAGATTGATTGATCGGAAAAAAATTGCCCGCTAGTGGTAGCTTTAATAGTTTCTTTTTCGTTTTTTGCAAATATATTTTATAACTTTACTGGAAATAACGAGTTTTGACTAAAAAAATTAACAAGAAGTTGATGAGATCTTTGCGCCTTGTTGTGTAAAGAAATTTTTATTCCAGTATTAAATTACATATGGAATAAGGAGTGGTACTTGCAGTTACATTAGTTTTGCAACGGAATTTGTTCCAACACACACCTTGTTGTATGCTGGAGATAAATAATTAAAACAAAGACCTTTATCGGCTGCAAATCCTCTTCTATCATTAACGGTCATCTCCCGAGATTCGTTGTAATTTGAAAGCGAATGGCGATTTGAACATTAAGGGCAAGCTGCTGTGTCGGTTTCAGAATGATGGGCTCTCAGACCAGATGAAGTTAGCTTTGCTTTAAGAGCCACAACTTTTAAATTCATAGCTTGTACCATTAAAAATTTTGTAGAACTGATGAATCATTGGGAAATCATAGCAATGGATCCCGTTTTTCTGCTTCTCCACCCAAACCTTCAATCTTCGAATTATACTTAGTTCAATCAGTTGTGTTACTATACTTAATAAACACATTTTATTAAACATTTGTTTTTTATTTCGCAAAATTAGATTTTTTGAATATTTTAATTAAAAATTTTGTTCGAAAAAGTTTGAAAATTCAATCGATCGATTTCGACTTGTTAGGAGTATCTACTGATTTGTAAAAGTAAAAATTTGTTATATATAGCAGAAAAAAACCAAAAATAAACAAAAGAAGGAGGGACAAAAATTAAGGAATAAAAAGCAATAAAAATTAATCTATTGATCGCGCAGGTGTGCGATTAGTCATCGGCTGAGTAACAAAATCCAAAACACATTAAAGTACATTTAATTACCCGATGTATTAGTCAAATTATAGAAAAGGGCGGGGTCTGTTATTGGTGAGAAACGAATTTCTCTCTGTTCGTTAAGGATATTTTGATTAAGAAATATTGATTTTCGAATTTCGTAAGACTCTAAGGTATCTAAACGTCAGCCTTTAGGTTGTATATGTAATATGTCTAAATTGTTCAAGCTAGCTGTATGATTTTCTAACGTTAAGTGGTTATGGAAAGTTGATTGATTGCAACCAGATAAATGTTTGTTAGCTCTAACTTCAAAATTGCACCCAGTCTGGCCAATATAGGAGAAACTACAATCATTGCAATTAATCCTATAAACACCAGACTTGGAAAGGCGATCAACTCCACGTTTATTGTTAAAAATCATTTTCTTTATTGTGTTATTATTATAAAAAGCAAAACTAATATTGGTGTAATTCTACACGATGTTGCTAATCGGTTGGCTTGTTTTTCCTATATACTCTAAGCGACGTCAATCTTTTATGGTTTACCAAAAATCCATAAGGAGGGCATTCCGATTAGACCAATAGTCGCGTATTGCATTGCTTTTGCCACAAGTTATGTAAGGGTTTCATAATTTTTTTCAATTGAATTTCTAATTTCTTTTCGGCTTACTCGGTTAAGAACTCGGTAGAATTGATTAACAAAATTCAAGACGTCGACATTCCACTACATTCAAAACTAGTTTTGTTTGACGTTGCCAGCCTTTTCACTTCTATTCCAATCAATAGTTTGTCACAAATAGTTTGTAATTACTTAGATAGGGATGTTGTAGATGAGGGCTTACGTCGTGAACGAACAGAGAGGAATTCGTTTCTCACCAATAACAGACCCCGCCTTTTTCTATAATTTGACTAGTACGTTGGGTAATTAAATGTACTTCAATATACCTTGAATTTTGTTACTCAGCCGATGACTAATCGCACATATGGCGCGATCAATAGATTAATTTTTATTGCTTTTTATTCCTTATTTTTTGTCCCTCCTTCTTTTGTTTATTATTTGCTTTTTTCTGCTATATATATCAAATTTTTACTTTTACAAATCATTAGATAGTCCTTACAAGTCGAAATCGATCTAGTGATTTTTTAAACTTTTTTGAACAAATTTTTTATTTAAAATATTCAAAAAATCTTATTTTGCTAAATAAAAAACAAGTGTTTAATAAAATGTAATTATTATATATTGTTTCACCAAGTGCCTAAATAACGTAAAAAATGTGTTACTATACCTGCTTTTTCATGTCGTACCGTTTTATTCTTTTGCAATACTTAATTATATGTTGTTTGTCTCAGGTATCGGTATATGACGCACAAAAGCCGTCGCCTCGTCACATAAGATATGTTATACAACGACATATCTTTTAAAAATATTCGTTGGTTTGCTACAAAGTTTCCCGTGGTGGATTCATTCATTTCACGGTCCTTTTCCGCTTGTACGAGAACGTGTTTTAAATTAAAATAGATATCGCCAATCTCAATTTACAATTTTCGGATGTTTCCGGAAGTACCTTGAGTTTTATGTGTAATGTTCCATTCATCATTTAAGAATAAGGAGGATTTCTCATTAATCTTATCCACTACACCGCTTCATTCATTTAATGCTTTCTTTAGACCAATACCGTAAATTTTTAAATAAATAGATTTCCCCAAACTAATTAATTATTTGAGATAATTTCTCAGCATTTCCGTAAGGTTAAATTGCCTTAATCAATTAGAGGTATCCATATATGTAGGCAAAATCTTGAAGTAGGTACAAAATCTTTCATTTATAAATCTTGGCATATCATAGAAAATTGCAAGCCAAAAGATTTGTTTCCTCGGTTATAAAACGAAAACGGAACGCACCAGAAGAGGCTTCGGAGAATATACCTGGTGAATTAGCCGAGTCTTCGATAAAAAAACCGTTACCTGGACGTTAATGTCCGCAAGAACAAACAAATGAATATTAATGGTATAAATTATCCAATAAGAAAAAACCAGTGCCAACTGTAAGTAAACAACTGGTGATGCTCTTAAATAAACCTGCAAAAAAACATCACCTGTTGCGTTGCTACATCAAGTGGTTTTGAGACAATTAGTATGGCGAAAATAAATTATTTAGGAGATCTGTGAGTAATAAATTTAAACTGTATCTACACGCGGTTATATGAGCATGTCAAAAGTAATTGACTATACGTTTCATATTGAATCAGAACAACAAATCTGGACTATATTTTCTATAGTGGAGGGAATTATTTGATAAAATTTTCTGTTCGAAAATCATTCCTCGATAACTATAGACTTATACATTGCGAATTTAAGATCTCCCATAAAATTTCTTGATGATATTACTGCTTCTTCAAATCTGACATATTTTATTCAGATCAGTGAAGTGATCTTTACAAGATACTCAAACCAACCATCTACAAATTTTACAAGATAAAGAAAAAAAGGCGATGCTGTAAGTGTCTGTTCTAACGCGTAACAATCTTCTTTATAATAAAAAAAATGTTGCCACTTATACAGTTATAAAATAATCAAATTTTCCAGTAAACTTTTCAGTGACTAATACACAAACTCGTATACTACGCCTAACTATCGATTTGCTAATTTTAAATTTAAGGCTATTCAAAATGGTATTGGTAATAGTTATATAAACGATTAGAAATTTTTACATACTCATGTGACACTATTCTGGCTTTCCCTGTGAATAGGGAATTAGGAAAAATTGTTCATAGCATTTTTGTCTTGTTCATAGCAAAATTGTAGTTTTCTAGCCTACTGAACGAATAAGTTCAGTGCAAAAATTTTCAAAACAAAGGTAATTGGGAAACTTTTGTTCCACAAAATTTTTATAGAGAAAAATAATTCCCAACATATACCTATCTTTGTTTCGAAAATATTTACACGCTACTAATTTTTTCGATAGGTCAGAAAAAAACAATTTGGACAAAAATGCTATGAAAATATTATTCCCAACTCCCTAGTCCCAGAGAAAGCCAGAATAGTGACACGGCTTTATTTGTCAAACTATCACTCGACTTTCCCAAAAGAATATTGTTCATTCATTTTTCAGCGTTTGTTTGCTGGGAATACGCATCAATCGTATAAAGTATTCCTTCAATTTCCAATCAGTAAATTTTATTTTAGAATGGAATTTTATGTGGAGGAGAATATGTTAATAATGAAAGTAATTATGATTATGCTGATAATGGAAAATAACTGGAATCAAAAATACATCGCCAGATACTAGAAAAGGAATAATCTCGAACAGCAATACAGATAAATATATAAGCGCGAGCAATTTGCAATTTAACTAGTGAAAAATGCAAGATAAGAAATGAAAGGTGTTGTGAAAGAAAGTTTGTAACTTAAAACGTCGAGTGTTTTATTTGCAAAATCCAGTTTGAATCAATAAAAATGATTAAAAACAAAAAAAATTGAATTCAGTTTTAAACAAAATTTGATCAGATAATTTTTTTTTTATTTCAGTTTTATCGGAGATGCCAGGTTTTGATTCATAATTACACCAATAGTTATAATTTTTTATTTTCAAAAATGCATTATTAATTTATATTAAAAAGTGCTTTCATTTGACCATACTAGCAAATTACACGGGACCAGTGTGGACATTAGAGGCTAGTGTGAACGCCATTAGAAAGTTGATAATTGATACAAAAACTTAAAGAAAAAGTTTAAATTTTAGCACAGATCAATACAAATCACAAAATTAACTTCTGTCTCATGTTGTATTTACAGAAATTTACATCAAACTTAATACAACTTGCAAACCGAGATGTTCCCGGCAGATGCTCTGGTTGTGACATCTTTGCCACTATGTTATTTCATTTCTGTGAATTTGGCTGATATCCGGTATTTCGGGGTAAGTGAATCTGTTGTTCTTTATTTTTAGAAACGTTATATTGAAATCTTGAGATCCGTGGATGGTGATAATTTTGCCAATATAAAATTCAACTTGTTTCTTACCTGTAAATTTCACCAAAACCATATCGTTCTCTTTCAAAACGACTTGGTCAATTAAAAGAGGTGGTCCATTGCTATCTTCGTCGATTTCATATAGTCCAGGCTCTTCCATTGTTTCCAATATAATGTCAGTGGGCTCATCGCTATATGAATCCGGCAATGAATTTAGGATCTTTTTGCCTTCTCAGGTGTTTCGGTATAGAATTGATGATTTTTCTCGTTTTTAACTTAATTGGACCGGCTTTACGAAAGGGTCTAACGATTTCTAGAGTCATTTCAGTTGTCGGGGAAAGTATATATGTGCTGTCGGATTGCCACGAATTAAAGGCTAATTTTAAATGGATCCTGGAATAGGTGGAACATCTTGTGATTGATAAGATATTGAATCAAGTTGATCAGTAACAAATGCAGCTCCAAAATGTTCATCAGTGAAAATGAAGCTGTTTACAGGCCATATCCCAGATTTTTTAGAGGAGCTGGTGATATTGTGTAAAGTAAAACTTTTGTAAATAGTTATTGCCCTGCCGGGGTTATTCCTCATCCAGTCATTAAAAGCAATTTTAATAGTTGATAAAAGTTCCACATACACTGACGTCAAGTGGTTGAAGGCGATGGGAACAATGAGGTAGAAATGTTAGCAAAAACGCCATATGGCCTTTTTCAAAAGTAGTTGCTGCGATCGAAACGTGACTCACATGATTAAGCACCAAACAAATAACAGTCTTTAAACTGAATTCGTAGGAATAAATGATTATCGGTGGAATGGTAGTACCAGCAGAAATTACAATTCAATAGAAATAAGCTAATTCACCACGTTCACTAGACAAATACTGACCAATTTGCTTTTTACCAGTCGCTGCTATAACCTTTGGGGCCTGTATTATAGTTGCTATGCCGGTTTCATCAATGTAAGAAATGCAATTCGGTGAAAACTGGAACCAGTCTATAACTTTGGCATACTTTCCAAAAAACCCGCAATGCTTGCCTGCGATTGAAACCAACTCCTCTTGCTAGACTAGTATTTTCTGGTTTACGAAGTAATAATTCACGATGACGGCGCACAAAACCTTTTATCCAATCTAAACCGGTATTTCTATATTTATTCCAAGGCTCAGGGTACTTTAAGGCTATTTTAAGGCTCACTGCATACTCAAAAGCCAATTCTCTTGTTAGGGAATACGTGAGACCGCATATAGTGTATTTGGGATGCTTTTAGTAAAAACTTTGCCAACTGGCATTCTTGTAAATATTAGCTGAGACATATATTTTCCTCTGTCAGTTACTCTTTGGTTTGGAGAATTGAGTACCTAATCGTTGTTATTCTAACAGAAGAAGATATTGTTCGATAGTTATCACGTCACGGCCACGAGAGGAAAAGGCAAAATTTTAGATTTTCCATAGATTACACGTCGCATTACAAATGAGCTTTGAAGCTCAAAATGTGTGTAATTTATAGCTAAATTGTATTAGTTAAATAAATAAATATATTACCAAAGTCTGAATCATGTGGTAGATTAAATCATGTTGATGTTGACTTCATACCACGCTTGTGGAGCATTGACTTCTTTAAATTATATTGGAATGCTGCACCTCGAACCGATAATTTGTTCTTAAAAATAACTTAAACAGCCAATGCCCCAGAACTCTCTGATATATGGGCACGAGCCGTTTTCCGTGTGTATGTATGACACACACGTCCACACTAGCCTCTTTGTGATTGATTGATTAGAATGTACGGCCAAGACTACCGTAAACCCCTTTTATATATAACAAGAGGAAGGGATAGGAAAGATTGCTAGATATGATAGTCTTGAGCCGGTTACAAACACCTAGGTAGTCAATAGTTAGTAAACTGTTAGGCACAAGACAGAACAATTATTTTTGGTTTTATGGTATAAAAGTTCAGCAATCAGCATCCTGAAGAAAGTTTAATAATTTATTAAGTACCCATATATAATGAAAGGAAATGTGCAATAAAACTTTATTATTATTTCAATGAACTGAATAGTTCAATTGTCTATAAACAAAACTAAACTGGTTCCCTAAAAACATATTAAAAAATGTAAAGGTAATCAAACATAGAAATCATCTATAGGCATTATAGAATAAAGAGCACATCATCTTTCTGCCTTACATATTTTTTCTAGTTTTAATTTAATACAAAATGCATTTCTTTGCTAGCTAAACTCAAATGGATCAATAGTTTAAGGAATACACAGCACTTTATTCATACACTGCAAATTATAAAAACAGATTATTACATGCACGAAGTGAATATTCTTCTCGTGAATAGTGAGTGAATCTCGTGAATTCTCGTGAATATATTCACTTCGTGCATGTAATAATCTGTTTTTATAATTTGCAGTGTATGAATAAAGTGCTGTATATTCCTTAAACTATTGATCCATTTGAGTTTAGCTCGTCAATCGTCATTTTGTAAATTTTATTAAAATAACAAAATGTAATCAGAACATATTTATATTTAAATTTCACTCAAGCTATAATAATAATATTTACACAAATAAAATTAGATTACAATTATTACATGCAGGAATGAATCCATCCATTGCCACAGTCATAAATCGACGATGACGATGCAAAAGTGCGTATCTTCATTTTACGTGTTTTACGTGAAATGATAAAATCGTTTTATTTGAAACTGAAATGACCTTGTTAAAATATATTAACACATTATATTTAATTAAATTGCTTAAAATTGTTTTAATAATCAAAAACTTAGAACAAATTAACCCTTGTAATTAAATTTGTATACTTACTTATGAAACATAAAATTGATGAATTTTGTAGATGACACACTAATACATCGTTACCATCGATATGTTTCATAGCTTTAATTTAAATACAAAGTGCATTTATTTGATAGCTAAACTCAAATGGATCAATAGTTCACGGAATATACTGCACTTTACTCATACAATGCAAATTATAAAACCAGATTATGACATCCATGAAGTGAATATTAATCGTCATTTAGTAAATTTTATTAAAATAACGAAATGTAATCCATATTTATACTTAAATTTCACTCAAACAATAATAATAATAATATTTACACAAATAAAATTGGATTGCCGTTATTACATGCAGGAAGTGAATCCATATTTATTTATTTATTTATTTATTATTTATTTATTTATTTATATGATACAATTTAGTCACCACACACCCCATTTTGAGCATATTGCTTATTCTGAATGAAATGTATCGTTAAAAAGTATCCAGATTTAGAGTTTTCTATGCTTTCGAGGTTTTTGTTCGTTTTCCGCAATTCAAGAACAGATTTATTCATGCATCTATTGGTAGCAGCGCTTTACTTCATTATTGATTTCTTCAGTTTTGAAACCTTGGATAATCTAGCCCGATACATACATTGTTACAGTCATATATGTTTTCTAATTTTAATTTAAATACAAAATGCATTTCTTTGATAGCTTAACTCAAATGGATCAATAGTTCACGGAATATACTGAACATTTACTCATACACTGCAAATTATAAAGAGATTATTACATGCACGAAGTGAATATTAATCGTCATTTAGTAAATTTTATTAAAATAACCACATGTAATCAAAATATATTTATATTTAAATTTCACTCAAGCAATAATAATAATATTTACACAAATAAAATTTGATTGAAATGATGATAGATTGATATTTTTACCATTAAACCTGAAGAGCATTTTAGTTAATTCCACTGCAGTTAACTTAGGATTTTGTCTTATTTTGCGCTTAATGAATTTTTCGGGGTGAACTGAACTGAACGGGTGTATTTTCTACTCGGCCTTATTTAAAATACCGACAAACGTTTTGTACTGTTGATTTACAAATGTTAAATAATATCGCAATTTCACTAAATGATTTCCCTTTTCTTCGCTGGAAAATCACTAACGATCTAATATTAACTGACGTACTCTTACCCATTTTGAAAGACTACAATAAATTAAATTTCCGGGTGTGAAATGAAAAAGATATTGAACTGCACTGATTCAATAATAAACAAAAAACCAAAGTAGAGAAAAAATCCACACTAAAAAATTGTAGGTCAAGTGTTTTTCCATTGTTTTTATAACTCGTATACAACTGAATGTTCGTAAGTTTTATGATCATCAAATTATTATTCAAGGATAAATCCTTTCTTGTTTGTTCTGAAAAAAAATCTGAAAAAAATTGCATTTTCTTATTAAATTTCAACACTTTAATAAAAAATATATGCCGTACCCATCTGAATGTTTCTGACTGTATAAAGGGTTAATTGAAACTTATATAAGACATTTATGGGCAATATCATAATATCATCTTTGCTATAAAATAACCTATTGAAAAATAGAATTGGCAATCTGTATACTGATTTTACACTTTTGTTTTGCATAACTTGCAATTTCTTCAGGATGGTTACTCATAAACTGCAAATTAAAAAGCATGTAAGATATTACATGCTCGAAGTGAATATTAATCGTCATTTTGTAAATTTTATTAATAAAACTACATGTAATCAGAATATATATAAGTATATACTTAAATTTCACTCATGCAATATTGATAATATTTACACAAATAAAATAAGATTGCAATTGTTACATGCAGGAAGTGGATTCAACCATTGTTACACTCATATATGTTTTCTAATTTTAATTGAAATACAAAATGCATTTATTTAATAGCTAAACTCAAATGGATTAACAGTTTACCGAATATACTGCACTTTACTTATACACTGCAAATTATAAAACCAGGTTATTACATGCACGAAGTGAATATTAATCGTCATTTTGTAAATTTGATTAAAATCACCACATTTAATCAGAATATATTTATATTTAAATTTCACTCAAGGACTAATAATAATATTTACACAAATTAAATTAGATTACAATTATTACAAGCAGGAACTGAATCCATGCATTTTCACAGTCATATATATTTTATAGTTTTAATTTAAATAGAAAGTGCATTTATCTGATAGTTTAACTCATCAATAGTTCACGGAATATACTGCCATGTCCACACTAGCGCCTTTGTGTTTTTTTAATCAAAAATATTTTTTTTATTTCTGACGGTTAAGTATTTCAACAAACCATTTCAATTATTTGAATGAACATTAATTTAAGTTGTATTATATATTATCACTTAAATAGCAGAATAATTAATTTATAAGCATCACTAACACAAAAAACTTACTTTTTGCAGCTCAAAATACGACCGATCGCATTCTTATTAAACGGTGAACTGTTGAGAAATTTAATTTGTACACACTAGCTCCAAGTTCACAATATAGCCCTCTCTTCCCTACTTAAATAAAAACTGTTTACTTAATTAAAAGGATGCTGCCAATGCAGCTATAGTGCTAATGCTAACTTATCCAAATTATTTGAAGCAACTTGCAGTGTTTAGTTTTAACATACTGCCTGTAAATCTGAGAAATGTTAGTGAGAAATCTGGGAAAAAAGCATTCCATCTCATCCATTTCTGAGAGTATTTCATTGGATGGTTTTATACTTCTTCCTCACTTTTGTTTAATTCTGTTGTTGGCGATTTAGAAATTGTTGATTAGAAGAATAAAAATTATGTGTTTTAGATTTCCTTCTTTATATAAACACCGCATCTTAAAGAGTCGAATACGTCTGTAGAAGTTCACTGAATATTTGTTAATTAATTTTTTAGCCATAAATAACTTCTGGTGACCCATGAAATATAACGCAAAGATAGAATAAGATTTTTTTGTTTAGGGTCATTTTATTAATTTCCAATATGTTCATCCATTTTTGTCTGTAATTATAAAAATGGTCTGAAATAATTGATTTAATTTTAATTGGTTAATTGAAACATGGTCAGGAATAAATTTTTCAATGGCATTTAAATGACAAAATTAATTAAAATTATTGCTGATGGCTAAAGGTGTTTAAGTGTACCAGTTCTCATAAAAAAGCTCTACATCGGAAAAAAGTCCGGTAATGTATTTAGCATTTCGCTATTTCCTTCATTAGAATTCAAGGTAAATTTGTGTTCTTATGGCTATATATTTAAGTATTATATATACCTGCTTGAGGGTAAATTATAAAATTTATGCTTCCAAAGACTTTATTCTTGGAAGAAATAAAAAACATTAAAAATATATAAACAATGTTGAACGGAATGACTAGTACATTTATTAATCCAGGTCATGTACATTTTTTGTTGTGTATGAAAATTTATTTTTATAAATTATGCGCGAGGGCATTTTACTTTTATCAATTAATAAAAATGCTTGATCACACCATTCGTCCAAAATTATTCAAATTATTTAAATTTTATTATTTATGTGCGCTCTCCTATATGTGTATATATATAACACACATCACAAAAAAAACGGTGATTCGGAAAAATTCACAGTAATTTGTCATTGCGCGCCTAACCAAAAGCGGGTATGGGATTTAAAAATTCCGAATTTAAATGGAAAAATTCTTATGAATTTCCCTATAAACAAACTTTTTTTTTACAAATCTACTAATCTCACGATATCACATTAAATGGATAATATTTAAAACGAATCACAACAACATAAACGAGGAAATTTTTTATGTGAAGTCCAGAACAGCCAAAAAATGGTTGATATGCGGAATTTTCATTTAATTTTTTTATTTGGGTTAGAATCGAAAACAAATTATTTTTCTTTTTGTTTATAAATTTGCGGATATTTTTCGCTTTGTGGGTGAAATGATGGATGGTACAACATTAATTTCGTTCTTTAGTTGATTTTTATTTTATATGGCTCACACACCGCGCATATATAGCATAGGCATAGAAAACGAACCAACAAATAAAAATCATTTCCCTAAAAAATCAGGCATTCAACAAGTTAAAAAAAAACTTTTTTACACACACATCCCCCAAAAAAGCTTTTTATTTTTATATATAAAAAATTAGTCTCCAGTGGAATTAAAATAAACACAAAGCACAACAGAGTAGGAAAAAATGTGTGGCATATTCACATACAACACAACATACAAGAACAGAGAAAAATCAGATTTTTACCATTTTTGTTGGTGTTTGGCGAAAATTGAAAAACTTAAGTGAAAAAATTTAGATTAGAATTTTTATTTTATTTAAATATTTTTGTTCTGTACAACGCAAAACAAAAAATAACTGGAAATTGGAAAATGAGATTTAGTTATATGTGTATGTGTGTGTGTGTTATGAATTTAATGGTGGAAACATATTGTTTTGGGGTTAAGTGTATTTTGGGGATCTAAGGATATTAAAATAACTGTAATTGTATTTAACTTTTTCGACGTTTCGTGTGATGCTCTTACGTCGCCGATGTTGGTGTTGAATAAATATTTTTATGGTAATAAGATAAGGAGGCAAGTGAAAAGTTTAATCAGCGTTAAGAGATTTGATTTGGATTACCTAAGCCTTGTGGCTATGATTGTTTATTTAAATTGTTAATGCTATAATGATGACGTGCTGAATATTTAACCTTCTTATAGAGAGATCTGCTCGACGATGCTTTGTGTAACCGTGTAGCTGCAATATATACCGCAGCACCACTATATTCATTTATAAAAAATATATAATTATGAGAACAATAATCACATAATAGTTCCTCATCGGTCAATAAGTCCTTACAGCGAGTTCATACGACGGATAAAAATCTCGGATTTTACTATTCCATCGTTTTAACCAATTACATCACGTAAATTATACAACGGGCACGCCTCTTTTCATATAAAAAAGTCGAAAATATTGAAAAAAAAATCTGGGATATAAAAATCCGAGATTTTTATCCGTCGTATGAACTCGCAGAGGATCTATTTCCTAACCCGTAAATAGCTCACGAATAAAATCCCAAAATATAGAGGCCAAAACTTTACCGGAAGACAGCTGCGTTTCTGGTCGCTTAGGGCACTTTTCACGGGCTTCAGTTAACAAGCTAATTTTGCAGCACGATAATGCGAAACCACTTGTTGCAAACATTGTGAAAAATTATTTAAAATGACTGAACTGAGAAGTTCTACTCCACCGGTATATTCACCAGACATAATTCCTTCAGATTTTTACTTACTCCAGCCGTCCTCTCTTCAGTTTGTGTTGAAAATTCTATATTTATTTTTTTTTGGTCCGGATATAGGTGGTTGATAAGTATAAAAACAATTATCCTTATTTTGATTTTAAATTGGTTTCAAATGACTTAACCAAAAGTTTAGACATAAGTGATTTCCATGATCAGTTGAAATTCGGTGGTTATTACGCCGCCACGACTCGGCGGAGTAAACATGTTGATTGAAGAGAACAACGTTGGGTACATTGGATAGTTGAAATGAAAGCAAGGTGTATTTAATTTTGATTAGTGTGCAACAGACGCTCCTTTATCGATTGGAGCTGATCAATTACGCTTTTGTCAGCTGGTTCTTGACAAGGTAATGGACACAATTTGATGATTCCATTAGCGGTTTTTAATGAAGCGACTCAAACCAATTTTTCCTTGCCTTCATGAACTTCGATGACTCGACCTAATCTCCATTGATTAGGTGGTAATCGTTCATCTTTTACTAAAACCAATTCACCAATAGCGATGTTTTCTTTGACTTGATTCAATTTTGGACGAATTTGTAGTCGTGATAAATATTCTTTATTCCAGACGTTCAAAAATTCGTGTAGAATTTTTTGTAATTGATGCCAGCGATTGACTGGCGATAAATTTTCAATTGGTGGCTCAGGGGGCGGTGCTAACAGAGCGTCTCCTCTGATGAAATGTACTGGAGTTAATGCGGTAATATCATCGAGTCTGTCGCTGAGCGGAAATAATGGCCTCGAATTGAGACATGATTCGATACGACAAAGTATACAGTTGCCATTTCTTCGAAGGTAAGTGTCGATTTCGGAATGATTCGTTTCAAGTGGTACTTTAATGATTTTACTCCGGCTTTCCATAGCCCACCGAAGTGTGTCGAAAAGGGTGGAATAAAGTGCCATTGTATCCCTTGTGGTATAAGAACTGGCAGAATTTCCTTTTCGAATAGTTTCTTAGTACCCTTTTCATTTACTTTCAATTGATTGTCTGCTCCGATGAATGTCGTGCCACAATCGCTGTATATATTTTGACAAAATCCACGTCGAGCAAAGAATCGTTGTAGTGCTGCTAAAAATGCTACGATTTGTTTCCACGGCCTTTTGATACTCGAAAGGCGATCGGACCGGCGTAGTCAACACCAGTGACTGAGAATGAAAAAGTAGGTCGAACTCTTGCATGAAGCAAATCGCCCATTAACTGTGAACGTGGTATTGGATTCACTTTAAAACATTCATGACAATTTTTCAATTGTGAACCGACGATTCGACGTGCGTGTAACATCCAATAGGTTTTTCGAATTTGATTCAGAGTAAGTTGGATACCTCCATGCAAACAAATTCGGTGACAATGATCGATTAATAGTCTTGTGAAGTGATGCGTTGATGGAATGATGACTGGATGTTTTTGATCGAATAAGGAATTTCGAAGACTACCACCCACTCTCAGTATGCCATCACGGTCCATGAATGGGTTCAGACCTATCAATTTGCTTTTGGTTGGTAACGGCTGTTGGTGTTTAAGTGCTGCAATTTCTGTTGGAAATGCCTTAAGCTGGACGATTGTATGCAATGGAATAACACACTGGTTCCATTCGATAAGTGTTAAGTAACCTGAAGTGATTCGATGGTTGATTCTTTTTTCACGACAATTGTTGATGAAACGTAAAATCCATGCGGTAATTTTCCTTAAGCGAATATATGATGAATAGCAACGGGTAATGCATTTTAGAGGATCGATAGTAATCGATGCAGTGATGTAACTTTTCTTCATTTCTGAGTCGCTATCCTTTTCGATGGAGTCTAATGATGGATGGAACGATTCTGGCCGTTTAGAAGCATTCTCTTTAAGCCATTGAGGTCCATGCCACCATAGTTCGCAATTGATCAACTGTCCAGCGTTTAGACCACGACTTGAAATATCCGCTGGATTATCTGTAGTTGATACATGATGCCATTGATTGATGTTGCTGATGTCGAGAATTGTATTGACTCTATTGCACACAAATGTTTTCCATCGGTTTGGATCACCTCGAATCCACGGCAAATCTATAGTTGAATCAGTCCAAAAATAACTGGTTATTTGATTGGACGGAATTTGGAGTGTTGACTTGACGTATCGACGCAATTTCGTTGCTAGAACTGCTCCGCACAATTCAATCCTTGGAATTGTAAGAGCCCGCTTTGGAGTTACTTTGCATTTGGCGAATACTAAATGGACGAAAACTTGCTGAAATGACTCGATTCGTAAGTACATTGCAGCAGAATAAGCATGCATTGATCCATCACAAAACGTATGTAATTCGAAAGTTTGTTGTCTGTTGTCAGTGTGTATCCAACGAGGAATTTTGATTTGATTGATGCTGTTAAGACATCTTTTCAATGTCACTTGTGAAAACATACTTGAAGAAACGCCAGTTGATGATGACAGCTGGTAAATCTGATCGAGGTGCTGGACTCGTTAATAGAATATCGTTTAGTGAGTGTTTGTTCGACGTCGTTGCAGAAGCATCAAACACTACACGGAGTTTGGTGGTGGAACTCGTAGCCTTGAACACTGGATGATGTGGTAAATAACAACACTGAAATGAAGAGACGTTATTTTTGATGGTTTTGTAGTCCGACTCGAGAGTAGTTTCCAATTTCATTTGTCCTAATTCGAGATATTCGTTGATGATTGCCGAATATGCTGAATGGAATGATGGATCTCGATGGAAACGCCGTTCTAATTGTAGAAACCGATCATAAGCCATTTTGTAAGATGAACCGATGACTGCATTCGAATTGTAATGTGACTTCAGTGGCAGTTGGACTAAATATTTACCATTAGATTGACGTTCGTGAGTTTTCTGAAAGAACTCTTCACACCACTTGTCTTCCTTGGACAATGTCTTTTCCGTTTTGATTTCTTCTATTTCCCAAAACTTTCGTAGAAGTGAATCTATTTCGATTTGAGAATGAAAGCTCGATACGTGAATGTTCGTAGACTGAGTTTGAATGATCTCACCTGACAGTATCCATCCCAACTAAGTATATTGAGCGATTGGAGTACCAATTTTTCTACGGCATAGACTTGATCGTTGGATTGAAGCATACACTTTGGCACCTAAAAGCAAATCAATATGGCCCGGTTGCGAAAAATGTGAATCCGCTAGAAGTAACCCTTGAATATGATCCCACTCAGTGAAATCGACGCTATATGAAGGTAATTTTTTAGTCAACTTATCGAGGATCAATGCATTAGTGTGACATTCGAATCGGCCGTCGTGGCACGATCTGATGGCAATTGAAACTGAAGCTTTGCTTTGAGTAGTTTGAGAGCTACCAATACCATTGACCTGAGCGCGAATGGATGACATGGGTAAGCCTAAACGTTGAGCAGCTGATTTAGTGATTGAGGTGGCTTGTGATCCTTGATCGACTAAAGCACGAAATGGAATGAGTTGACAATTATTAGAACGAATACGTACGATTGCCGTTGCTAATAAGATTTGGCGACATCGATTTGTTGGTTTCATAGCGTGATGGCATATTGGAACCTGAGCAGGAGCGACAGGCGCAGACGATGAGGCAGCCAAACCATCATTGGACTTCACAAAATGAAGTAACGTATGATGACGACCACCACATGTGGCACAATTCTTCTGGCTAGGACAACTTGGCAGCACGTGATTGAATCCAAGGCATTTAAAACAATACTTAAGTTTCTTGACTATTACTTCTCGTTCTTGTACTGACAATTTGAGGAACGATGGACATTTTCGTAGGATGTGCGATTCTTTGCAATGTGGACACTGTGCCGATGTTGAATTGGATACGTGGAATGAATTTGGTTTTCTGTTCGATGCACTATTCCATTTTGATGCTTCCCTTAATGAAGATAACGATGCATTCGAATTGGATGATATGGCTTCTTGACATCACTTGAAATATTTAATGGAAGCGAAGCTAGTCGTATCTCGATTGCGTGCTCTAAATTACACCATAATGGGATCTTCTTTGCGTCGAAGGATTGAAGGCAGAATGTTCGAGTATCTT
The DNA here is from genome assembly GCA_932526605.1 of Nephrotoma flavescens. Lineage (NCBI taxonomy): Eukaryota > Metazoa > Arthropoda > Insecta > Diptera > Tipulidae > Nephrotoma > Nephrotoma flavescens. Next base: position 222,142,195 of record OW052221.1, read on the forward strand.
GATGCAATTTCTGCAGCACAATATGAACAAAAATCGCTTCACTCGATTCAACACCTAATTTTGAAATTACATGCATTGAGGCGCGAGAAAAACTTAATAATTGTTGGATTTCTTCTCGTGTATCTCTTTTGATCTGTGGCTGTGACAAAAAAGCGTTTATTTGTTGCGCGAATAACAATCGTTTATTATTATAATTCTTCTCAAGTTCGTCGATGGCGTTCGTATAATTGTTATCGGTGATGGCTAAATGTCGTAATTTTAGTTCAGCTACGCCTTGTAAACAACCCTTGAGGTATTGAAACTTTTGAGAAGAAGATAAAGTTAAATTATCGTGAATTTGTTTAAATGAATCGAAAAATGAAGGCCATTCCAAAATATTACCAGAAAATTTTGGCAAATCCAATTTTGGTAACCGCACATTTGAAGGTTCCGTATGCGTAAGCATTGACGATAGTTGTCTACTCGTGGTCGATTGAGTCGACGGTGGGAATGAGAGTACATAGGCTTCTTCTATTTCGGCAGTTGAATAGAAAAATGCTTCTTCAAATTGATTCGAGATATCTTCTTTGATGTAATCTTCTTTTTTGTCAATTACCGGCATGATTAAACGATGATTAGTGTGAAAATCGGAATAAAATTTATCCAAACATGACAAACGACGTTCAAAATAAGATTTTGTTTTTCTAACAGCAGAATCTTTTTTGAAATTGGTTAATTGTTTCTGCACGAAATCGAGCAATTCATATTGATGCGCAATTACCGAATCGACGTCTATTGTTTCGTCGGCCATTTTGATAAGAATCGATCAATAGAATCGTTTTATCGAAGAATTGTATAAATTTGTTTTGTTGCACTCAACTCAACTAATCAATTTACGTAAATGAATGTACAAAATAACGCTTACCTTTGCTTGCGAACTACGAGGCTATCCAATGTACCGTACAGCAGCAGCAATTCAATAATTGTTCAAAAAATTTCAAAATGTCCGGTTTCCCACATCCGGCTCGAAGGACCAGAAAATATGTTGAAAATTCTATATTTATTTTTTTTTTTGGTCCGGATATGGGTGGTTGATAAGTATAAAAACATATATACTTATTTTGATTTTAAATTGGTTTCAAATGACTTAACCAAAAGTTTAGACAGAAGTGATTTTGTTTTTATTTTTTCATTAAAAAAAGATTACATAAAATGAATTTTTATAAATACTTATATAAAATTATAACAGATATAATTATAACAAAATTATTTTATGATATTAGGTTAGTTGAAAAACCCTTACGAAAGATGTCATTAGTATCGTATGGTAACACCTTGAATATTCAATAAATCTTGATGGTTAATGGGACTTCAAATGCTTGTCAAAAATATGTTTTTTTTTTGCTTTGAACGAGTACAGCTGATTGCAATATAAACACAAATTGACCTTGAAATTGAATACAAATCATGTTTGCGATACAAAAAAAATGCAACCAAGAAATTATTGGTTTTGTTGTTGTGATGAACGTAGTTTGATGAGTGTTCTCTACTTGAATCTAAACAGTTTGAATTCTGAAAAAATAATTAAACTAAACTTTTATTACTTTTTTCCAAATTACTTAAATTCATTAAAAATATCTAATTTAATTTAAATTTTTATTCTCAAATTAATTAACTGTGATAAGAAAATTTGTTTTGCTGTTCTTAGAATCATTGATAAATAATAATAAAATCAGGTTAAAACTAATTTTAGTTACTAGGTTAACCGATCCGGACACCAAAATTTATATCTGTTAACGATAGCTTCTATATTTTCTATATTTTTACTAGAACAACTTTGATATTTGTATATAATTTTTTTTTTTGAGTTAGATTGATGTCAGAATATTTTCTATTAATAATTTTCGAAAGACTTATACGAGTATTATATAATTTGTGGTATATTTCTCTTACAAGCAAATTTAATTCTATGGGTTTATTTTTTGAATATGGTTCTTTTCACTTTGCACAAAATAAATTTTGAAATAAAATAAGTCAGTGCGGGTATGATGTAGTCATGGTACGTAGACTACATTTATTTCCCTCGAATGCGGTGTATTAAAGGATCTTGTAAGCCTCTACCAACCCCCACGACTCATTCTAAGCTCAGCCGGCTACAAATCACCGCGTAGATGTACATACAAGATTATTCTGTTAATTGTGTTTGAAGAAACATTTTCAAGTTCCGTACAAGCATTACAGAAGTTTTATGTAGACGGTTTAATGTCTGGAGCAGAAATGGTAATGGAAACTATAACCTTATTGCGATATACCTTGCTACATCTGATAAAAAGATTACCAAAAAAGTGATTCTATCAAAAATGGTGAACTTGTAGGACCGATTATGATGGCCTGCTATTTAGGCGGGTTTTTGTTTGGGATGAAAAATTGCCCGGTCATATCGTACAAATATGGAACACAATATAAGCGAGCAGTTTCCTAAATTAGAATTCCGGGCGACGTCAACTTCAGAAAAACAAATATGAAATGTGAGTTCCACAGATTCTGCGATTTCTCTGAAAAGGCACACAGTGCTGTGGTGTATGGTAGAATGATTGATCATAGCCACCACGTGTCAGTGAGCATCCTAACTGCGATATCTAAATTCACGCCAATAGCAAATCATCAATACCCTAATTGGAGTTATTAAAAACAGCACTTTTAGCCAAACCAATGAAGGAACCCGTTGCGGGTCTGACAATTTCAGAAGCGACAGTGCACGCATGGACTCTATAATAGTCTTAGCGTTAGGTAGCCAAACGAGATACATCAAGTCGAATGTTAGCCAAAGTCAATGGTGGCATAACCATAGCAAAAAATTCGTGCCGATTGCACATCAAGAGGATTAACGGGAACACAACTACTTCAGCGTAATCTTTGGTAGAAGGGATCAGTGTGGTTAAACCAACAACACCATAACTTCCAAACAATACAAGCATCAACCGAATTAGAAACCCGCAAGGAATTTGTTTGCATAGCTGGTAGAAATATTGGAGAAAATACTTTCCTTGAAAGATATTCATCATAAGGGTTGATTAAAATAATGCATGCTGAGTATTTCGTTGAGGAAGTCTACGGTCTAAAATTGACTTACATCCACTTGTAAAGGGCACTAATATTAGCAAATGGTTTCCATTTCTGGATGAAGAAACGTTAAAACACGGCAGTCCGAAGCATGTTCACTCAACCAAAGGCGTCGCAAATTATTAAAAAAATATCCTACATACTTAAAATGTGAAATCCCACCGACTATAGAATTAAAATAACATAAGCTCAGCCTGACAATAATAACGGAGAGTAAGTGTTGATAAAAGAAACGGAATGAGCATTGGGCGTGGTAACGAATACTTGGTTAGGGTTGGAAAATTAAAGGCACAAAAAGGCAAGAAAGTCAATTAAAATCGTTAATAAAATCAGCTTGCTATACCCATTAAAAAAGAAGAGAAATTATTAAACTCAGAAAAGGTCTTTACTTGACTACAGGCTATGGCAACGAATTGGGGGTTTATGTCGAACTATATTGTTCCGACTCAATATACATATACATGAGGTAATTCATCAAAATGAAGCAATCATGTCATCAGCGAATGTATTTCCAAGGGGATCAAAAAGAGGTTAAGTTGATGGAATCGGTTATTTGGCCTATGATTTCCTTGGAATTTTCGACAGTCAATCGAGCTTAATAAAAAAACAAACAACCATGTGTGAAGCAAGAACAAATTTGTTCAACAAAAACCAAGAGAAAGAAAACGAGCAAATCAACCTCTTTCATGACAATATAGTATGGTTAGATTGTATCAAAAAATTAAAGAGAAGTGGCCAAGGAAGAAGATCAATCTTGCTTAGATACCAGCAAAAGCTAATAATACATGCTCACAACGGTAAGATCAGTTCAGTGCTTCTAAATCCAGTGCAGTAACAGCAAGAGCTAATTAAATCCAGCAGCACATTCCAAATGTTATTGTGGTGCTTCTGAGGTCAAATGTCGTATTTGGAAATAAGCTGATGCCATAAGAGAGATTCAGGACAATGGAAATTTAGAGCTAGATTCTCTTCGGCAGCGAAAGAAATCATATAATTTTGCAAATAGCTAATACAAACCATAATTTTTGACATTATCTATATTCTTTAGAACATTGTTTATCTACCCGGTGTAGACAATACGGCACAACACTGTTACTACGTAAAAGAAAGTAAAATGTACAATTACGAGTATCATAGTAGTATCTTTAATATCACTTTCTTCCACCTGAGTTGGATTAATCAAATAATAAAAAATTCTAGTTCTGTTCATTTATCAATATTGATATTACTTTATTGACGACGTTTCGTCCAGGTGCAATCCGATAACGTTTATTAAAAAATTATCTGAATACAATAAAAATATACAGTTACGATATGCCTACCTCAATAAATTACAAATATTTTCTATTTTTTTAAGCATCGTGAGCAGATTATCGTTCTACTATCTATCATCAAATTATTATGAACAAATTTCTTTAAGAAATATTTGCATGCTTTCTCAAGTGGTATCAATAAATTATAAACATTTTATTCGTTTAATTGCGTACATTTATTTTTGCGAAAATTTTAAAATAGAAAACAGTATACTTTCTTTACCACTTTGCAAATCATATACATTAAATTAGATGCGGCTCAGCTTTTAACGCGCAATTAAAATTTCAATTTGTTAAAATGGGGTGCTGTGAATCAAAAAATGATGAAACCGCAACAGGAGGTTCCAATATGGTTGGAGACGGTGGATCAGGGTGGCATGGTGGTTATGATGGTGGCGGTGATGGCGGAGGTGACGGTGGTGGTGGTGGAGGTGATGGAGGAGGAGGTGGTGGTGGAGAATAAAGAATAGTGCAAATAATTTGTGTTAATAAATCTGATGTCGCACTTGTGTTTAGTTTTAAACTGTTTTACTAAGCATTGAGAGTCATCTGATTAGAATTTATCGTAGAAAATGGTGCTTTGATTTTAATCAATGGTCAAGTTTCCTAAACATCCCAAGACGCTGTTTCCATATTTTAATATTTATCCGATTTCTAGTGTTGACGCAAGCATGACTTGTTTTACTTATTATGGTTTGTTTTTGTAATTCGCATAATATCGTAAGTAAAAATCAAAAGAATCTTAAAGCAATTAATGTGAAGCTATATAATATACATTTTCAAAATTTCCACTATAATATATATTTTCAAGTACCACTCGCAAGAGTAAATATAATCAAAAACATTGAAACGGTTGTAAAAGCACGAAATCTGTAAATGTCTGAACAGGTTCAGTTAGGTTAGGTTAGAGTGGCTGCTATCGCACACTTAGGCTAATAGTGGCCCATTGTGATACCACAGGATCCTATTTCCGCTTTGCTCCTGCTGAAACGATCCGGAGCTACTTATGTAGCATAAAATAAATACTTATGCCTTATGCATGATAGTGCCGGGCACAAGCATAGAAATGGATCTAACGTCTCTTCCTCCTCTTCGTCCAAACAACTTCTGCCAAAGTCATTCGTCTGTAGACCAAACCTTCTCGCATGTTCCCCAAAAAGGCAGTGTCCTGTCAGTACCCCTACGACTAATCCTACCTCTCGTTTTTCCAGGAATACTAGTGCTTTGAAGCGCCGCATGTCCAGTTTTGGTCAAATCTGTTTTGCTACCCTGCACGTGAGAGTGTTGGTCCACCTCTCGTTTGTCAAGGCGATGGCCTTTTTACTGAGCGCCGATTTGAGCGCTGCTATAGACTTCCCCAGACGTGCCCTTTCAGGCTACATCTGGAGAGTCGTGCCGTACCTAGCTAGTTCGTCTGCCGTGCAGTTTCCCGTGATGTCCGCTTGACCAGGGACCCAGATTATCTGGATGCTGAAATACTCCCTCATCTCGTTAAGAGATGATCGCCAACTTAGTGCCACCCGTGACTTCAGGCAAACCGCCTCTGGCAACCTGACCGCCGCCTGACTGTCCACATAAATTGCGATATCCCTCACGGATACTACGTTATGCTTCAACCATGTCCAGACTTCGTCTATCGCCACCACTTCAGCCTGGTACACGCTGCAGTAGTCAGGGAGACGAAAGGAAATATTAACATTAAGCTTTTTACAGAAGACTCCGGCTCCTACCTTGCCGTTTAGCTTAGAACCGTCCGTGAAAATTTTCAGTGCCTCGTTTACCAGTATTGTTCCATTCCTCCAGGATTCTCTCGAAGGACAGATGGTCCGGAAACCTTTATCGAAGCACAACGTTGGTTTAATATAATCTAGATTCGCCAGTTCTTCCATAAGCGATCTAATTATCGTCGAGCTGCCATTTGTTTACCGAAAAATTCGATTAGAATAAGGTGGAACATAACCTTTAAAGCGCGTGTAGGTGTTGACCTGAGCGCCCCGCTTATAATCATGCAGGCCGTTCTTTGCGCCTTCTCCATCATCTTCCTATATGTTACCTTCTCCAGAGCTGGGCACCACACGCCCACCCCGTACATCAGCACCAGTCCTAACTGCCGTATAGAGCCAGTGTACCAGCTCTGGTTTCTGACCCATCTCTTATACATATGGCGTTCCTACACTAGTAAATGGCTACATTAGCCTTATTCACCCTTTCTTCAATGTTAGGCTTCCAGCTTTTATTCACAATATTAGGCTTCCAGCTGAGCTTACTGTCCAAGATTTTGCCCAGAAATCTCGCTCTGTCAGCAAAAGCCAGTCTAATGCCGTTCACGGTAGGAGGGCTAACTACCGGAATTTTATATTTCTTAGTAAATAGTACCAGCTCTGTCTTGGAAGGGTTGATCCCTATAATCTTATTTGCTGCCTCATTTCATAACGATCAGGAGTGCATTCTGTATAACATCCCTAATCGTGTCCAGATATTTGCCTGAGGCAGCTATCGCTACATTATCCGCATACGCTACTACAAATTTCCGAATGACATTAAGAAAAAGCTGTCTTATTGCTCCGATATCGATGAAATGGGAGCCTGATATCTCTAAACAATTCATCCTTTACTCCACGGTGTATTTTTTATAGCATTAGTGCAAATTAGATTTGTTGTGCAACGGCTAAATAATCGTTGGATTGAGAACCCAAAATCTGATTCCAACGTTTCCGGTATTCGGTGAATCAACAGGCAATAATGTTGTAGTCTTTGTCTTTGAACGTGAACATGTCTGTAGAAACTAGTTGAAATGGATAGTCCTGCAAAACCTTCTCTTCCAATGGTTCCTTTGTTTTTGATCTTTTAAGTGCGTTAACATGTAGAGCACTTTTTGACAAATTCTTTGATTTACTTTTTTTGTCTAGGCCAGTAGATGCTGCTTCGCGCTCTTGCTAATGATTTCTGCAGACCAGGGTGACCTTTGTGTATATCAGCTAACACTTTTGGGCGTTCAGCTGTTGGGACAATAATTTTATTAGCTGTAAATAGTAATTGACCATCATACCAAATTTTCCCCTTGAAGTTCGCATACGGCTTGACTGTTTCTGGCAAGTTGTTGTCATCTGTTGGCCATCCTTTTTCGACAACTGTACGTATCGATTGTAATTCGGAACCTTCGTCTGTCAATTTTGCTAAGTGATTTCTTTTCTACTGTGGACAACAACTTGTGCTAACTAAGTATACGAAAATGTTAATAAAAAATAATTTGGTCTAATCCTATTAAAACCAAAAAACCAAAGTGTTAATTAAAGACTGTGCGCGTTAAAATTGTGAAATAAAAAACTAGCCCTATAAATAAGACAATATTTTTTAACCAATTTATCATTTTGGAATTTTTATTAATATATTAATTACAGAGTTAACAATATTTTTTGTTGTTTTTTGTTTATGGTTTGAATGTACGGACTTTTCTCTTAATACTGCTTATCATACGTTTTACCATACCATTTTATCATACGTTTTAGTGGTAGTCGTTACATAATTCGTTGCCTTTTTCCATTTTTTCTTGAAATTAAAAAGCGTTTTTGCTTCCCCTCGGGTCCGTTTCAGTTGTTTTTTAACCACAGCCGAATATGTCTCCACACAAATCGAAGCTGCGGACTATTTGGTTGGTTCATATTTTTCGGTACAACTTGCACATTATTCAAAGTGTACCATTTCATCACATCTTTCGCGTAATGACTTCTTGCAATATCCGGCCAAAACATAGCGGATACACGGAATATTTCATGGTTTTTAAGGTAGGGCTTTCCACATGAACATATCGACTGCCTATAACCTGCCTAAATTGTTTGTTAGGAAACTTTGAAATTTTATTTTTTTAAATTATTCTGGAATACTTTGTTTTTTTGTGGAAGTAAAATATTCCTGTCCCAGCAACTGTCTGCAGTTCTCAACAACATAAGATTCGTCGTCCATCACCACACAATCAATCTTTGTTAACATCTCTTCATATAGTATGTTTCGTGCGCGTGTTTTAGCGTTCATGTTCTGTTTATCGTTCCGATTTGATGCTTTTCATACTTTATATGTGTGTAATACAGAATGTTTTTTTACTTTCTGAACACAAGATGACGACATTTTAACTTTTTTTGCTATATCACGTACTGAAAAATTTGGACTGCTCTGAAAATATTGCACAACCTTCTTATCCGTTTCCACGCACTACCTTTCTTTCTTTCAGTTGATAATGTATCGGTGTATCGCTTTAAAACACTACACACTGTTGATTTTGGTATTTTCACCTATTTGGTAATACTCCAACCCGACAAATCGAAATTTTCCAAGAATTTGGAGATAATTTATTTGCGCATATCTTTTTCTGCAGATGACATTTTGAGAACTGAGAGAAATGCATTGTGTGTGGAATCATTTCACTATAGAATATGTATACTACATACATTAAAAAAAATACAGTGGAGTTTGTTCTACGCAATTTCAAATTTCCAGATTTAAACGTGCACATGCTTTATTATAAAATTTAGTTAAAATTAGTGTAATTTAGTGTTGACATAACTAGTGGATAGTTTGCAATCATATAATTCGATAAGATTAGCTTGATCTATCGAAAAAATTTAACCACAAATGGTAACGTGATTTACGCCATTTCATCATACGTCAACACCATGTCATATTTTGAGCTAGCAGAAGGTTATTCACTTTTCGAGCCCAATAAAGCATGTCCAGTGACATCATGTGCAAGGCCATAATAGCCTAAAACCAGGAATTTTCACTTGTATAAGCATTATAGCAAGATGTACCATTGCATCAGCTAAAATAAAGAAAGCAGCCGAGTCGAATTGGTTTTACTCTATAAACTGTTCAAGAGAAGCATCTCCTGCTCCAGAATTACGTGTTACGTCTCCATCAAACTTGAGTACCTGTGGATCATGTCTCCAGCTCACTTCCACACTCGATGACGTATTGAAGCGCATGTACGATGAATTTGGTATATTAAAGGCAAAGATTCTCAAGAATTCATTAACAACGAATTTGAAATAATAAAAGCAAGCCGCGGAAAATATAATTTTAACTAATAATTGTGATCGTCTTGAAAACGCCTATAAAAACAAAACATCCGTATCTGCGAACTGGAGTTTAAGACTGATGGTTTTCAGCAACGTGGATTTAATTACAATCTGATTGTTGCTGAGCTTTCGAACAATTCGAGAGAACCAACGGCTGTAGCTGAGGAGATATTGAATCACATACAATGCCAGGAATTACTATTTAATATATCGAGTTGCGAATACATGTCGTCCAACAAATTTAACAGACAAATGTCACACAAAAGTAAGTCTGGCGATGTCAAATTAATCATAAAATTTAAAAATCAAGATTCCAAAATTAAGGCGATGCAACAAAAAAAGCATTTAAAAGCTACGGTATATGCAAAGGACATTGGATTTGGATCGGAACAAAATATTCAACTATATTTTCGCGACCATCTCACACCTTTACGTCACTCGTTATTTCGCGAGGCACTTAAACTCAAAAAGTTATCAAAGTATAAATACCGTAACTCTGAAGGAGCTTCAACAGGATCCAGTCAAAAGTTGATATTTGTAGACTCGAAGTAAGACTCCAGAACAGTGAGGAGGTCCAAGATTCCTGAAATTAATTATGAAGCAATATTAAGTATAAATCTATATTATATTTACATTCTTACAACTTTCTAAATTTTCATGTTAAACTACACATTTCCATGTTTTCATTCACCACACTTTTGTTTTTAACCACCACAGTTAAATGTCATTTTATTTTTCACAATTTTTCACGACTTATTATTTACAGTTATACAGTTTTTAAGCTTATTTTAGTGACACATTTGTTTTTATTATTGTTTTTATTTTTACTTTTGGTCACTGTCAAATTTTATTGTACAAGATTTCATTTTCAATTTTATGGTAATCTTACATTTCATATTCATTTATATTGTAAAAATACTTTAAACCCCTGCAAATGTTATTTTATTCACCTCAAGTTCTTCAATATTAGTTTGAATCCTTGCTATTTCATTTTATATTGATTTATTTTTGGCCATTTATTATTGTTATTACTACCTTTATTATTAATGCTATTATTATTATTATTTCATAAACTATTTATTATCTTCTTATTTATTATATTTCTACTTCATAGCTCAGTAATTTTAAATCTTTTTTTGTTAACACATCTAGGACTTTTATTCTTGTCTTGCAACTAATATTCTATTGGTTAATTCAGACTGTTCTTTTTTTATAATACTTCTGTGTCTACATTTTGGAATATCTTTATTACCGTCGTGTGATGTAATAGCTTTGAATTCGATATTACAGTTGAATATAACATTAAGATTGCAAATTAATTTGTTACAATTGTCTGTTCAATTCTTATGGATAATTGTGATTTTGCGGATTTTTTAATTGTAGGTTGCCAATATTATGGAATGGGCCGAATGTCGAAGGGCCGGAGTTCGAAGGGCCGAATGTCAAAGGGCCGAATGTGTCGAAGGGCTGAATGGGTCGAAGGGCCGAATGTAGAAGGGCCGAATGTCGAAGGGCCGAATGTATCGTAGGGCCGAATGTGTCAAAGGGCCGAATGTCGAAGGGCCGAATGGGTCGAAGGGCCGATTTTTGTTTTTTTTGTTGTTTTTAGAAATATAATTTTTTAAATTTGTTGTTTTCTTGAATATTCTGTAAATTTTTTTTATTAAACATAAATGAATTTCTTATGAATTTATGTATTTTACTATTTTTCATCACGTATCCAGTCAGCGATACATTTTGGTGAAGGAAAATTTTGTCATGCGCCACAAATAGGTATATCCCTTTTGCTGCCCGTTAACACAATTGTGTGGATACTGTAAAAGTACCATGTCAAAAATGTATTTTTGTATGTGTTTTGACCCAGCTTACGCATTTGTGCATTCCTTTTAAAATTATTTGCCTCCGAAAGAAAACACCCTTCCTTTATACACAATTGTGTTGGTTGTACTTCAATACAAGGAAAATTTTTGGCGTAAGTGTAGATGACGCATACATCGCCGAAATCGGGTAAGATGAAAATTTAAAAAAAAAAATTCTTTATAGGGTTCTACACCTATCATTTTTAGAAGGTGCAATCTAAAAATTTCGGAAAAATCACCACATTTTCCTGGCAAATTTTCAGTTTTTCCAAAAATATTTTTTTGATTTTTTTTCACCCAAAAATTAAAAATCTGCCGTTTTTATTATCAAATCTTAATTTTAATGATAAAAATTCGAATTACACTGTATGGGCAGTCATGAAACGGGTAACAAATTAAATTTTTGCGTTATTTTAATAAAACTTTTTGATTTTCCGGAAAAGTTTTCCCTTTTTTTATTTTTTCAATATTTTTTTAAGTTTTATTTATTTGTATTAATAATATTTGCTTCGTCAACCTTGCAGACACAGATCAAAGAGTTGTTATCACTCTTATCGCTTCTTCTGATAGTGCCACAAATGTTAAAAACATCAAATTTTATAAATATAAAATGTTAAGTAATTTTAATCCGTTGTACACCTTAGAGGATAGGGCTGCCGCCTCCAAACCCCCGCTTTTCCAGAATTTATACAATTCTTCAAGTGGCAAATTTTATTTATAATTTTAAACTAAATAAAAAAATAATAAAATTGTCCTAGAAAAATTGCAAAATTTTCCCGGAAAAAATACTTCTACTGTTGAAAAACTGTTGTTAAAATACAATGCTAATATCAAAATTTAAAAAAAAATTCACATTTGTACTATTTTGAATAAAATAATACGCCATTTGTCACCAAAAAAAATAAAAAGGTCAAAATTTCCTCGGAAAATGTAAAATTTTTCTCGTAATTTTTAGCTTGCACTTCCTAAAAACGATAGTTGCACAATCCTACAAAGAAAATTTTTTAATAAATTTTCATCTTACCCTATTTCGGCGATGCATACGTCATCTACACTTTAGCCAAATTTTTGTTCAAAAACGCCATTACATACTATGACTTTCTTCCCACACATATGTGTAGTTTGGACTTAAATAGTGCCAACTTTTTTTTTGGTTGAAAAAAAATATGTACAAAAAATAAAAAAATAATTGAACTAAAGAAAAATAAAAAAAAAATATTTCAAAAAACAAAAAAAAAATAAATAAAAAAAATCGGCCCTTCAACCCATTCGGCCCTTCGACACATTCGGCCCTTCGACTCATTCGGCTCTTCGACATTCGGCCCTTCGACACATTCGGCCCTTTGAAATTCGGCCCTTCGGCATTCGGCCCTTTGATATCATACCAATATTAATGCATATAATACAAGGCCCTTGTTTATATTTTTCAGTGAAATTTGGTATTATGATTCGTATAGGGCTGGTGGTGTTGCTGTCTTTTTTGATTCAAATTTAGATTGTTCTGTAAGTGCCCAAAACTTACCATCAGCCGATGTCATTATGATGTAATGGAGATTTTCTTCTGATTCATATGTCTTTTTATGCATTTATCAGCTTCAATCTACAGGTGTGAATGTTTTTGTTCAGTGTGGCCAAGGTTTTGGGCAGTATTGGGTCTAATTAATGTAGATATCAAAAAAGGGATGGATTTAAGTGAACGAGATTCTAAATCGTAAACCTAAAACGTCACTACACAGTTAGAAATTTTGCTGTAAATTATAATGCAACCCTTGCATCGAGGCTTATACGATGCAATCGTATATCACATCCTGATGCATAGCATGCATTAAAATAGTTATGATGCAGTTGCGTCAAAAATTACTGCAGTAGTGCGTCGAAAGAAAATTTCTATATAATTTGGGTTTAACTATTTTTTAGCGAATTTATAATAATTCGCTAAGGCATTATTGTGTATACTTTTAATATAAGCTTAAAATATCTTTCGTATATTTGCTGTGTAAGGACGTCAATTGATTTACGTCAGTCGAGTTGAAAGTAAAAAATTGAAATCCTTTTAGTTTAAATACAAAATAATACAATTATTTGGGAATTTCTAATGCAGTGTGCTTTACTGTTAAAGCACTGGACTTTACAATTTTAATGCCACTTACGACCAAAAAGATGCTTCCAAATGGATATTTTAATTTATTTTTTTTGTGCAAGGTGCTGTAAACTTTTAATATAACTTCTATCAATTTGAACAAAATATTCCGTTAACCCTAGGATGCATAAGCTATTTTTTCCACACTTAAACATAAGGTGAGTCTTTGAGACTCATAACAGAAAAGATGATAATATATTCAAAAGTTTAGAGAAAGAAATATTTATTTATATTCACTTACAATAAACACATGTCATAAAACTATGTTCCTTACATATATTTTTCTTTCATTGGCTACAAATCATTGTACTCATTCTGCCTAGTTTAGAAGGACATACGTAATAACGTCGTTTCTTGCTGTTGGTTCGTTAGTTTCGACTTCTGGAGTAATTTGAATAAAAATCTTTATGTAATTTAATGTATCTCTGCGTAAATATGGTTTTTGTGAACGTGTTTTTATATGGGGAGGTGTCACTAATTCCTTACATAATTGCTTCAAGAATAGTCTTTTTCGATGGCTTTTTCTATTTTCAAATTGTGGATGCTCCTCGGTATACAAAAAAATGCATTTAGGGCAGCAATATCTAGAATGTTAGAAAATACTGCAAAGAACCAGCGTCTTGTTTGTCTTTTGCATGTGTAATTTCCTACCATTTGGCCCATGTGATCCACACCTCCCTTACTTATAGAATTCTATAATTTTCGGTTTTTTCTTTGCAGAATTTTCATTTATCACACCGTCGTGGTGCATGGTACTTAGGAGAGTAACCGCTTTGTTTTTGTTTGGAACATAACTTACTAAAGTTAGGTTCTCATTAAATCCAAACATTGTAGAACACACTGATCGATCCTTAGAGGCCTTGAACTGTAGAGGATCCTCTCTCTTGTTTTGACGAATTGTGCACACTGATGTCAATCCTATTTTCAGCAGGTCTTGAAACAACTCTACACTGGTGAAAAAATTATCACATGTCAAATTACGAAACGTATTTTTGATTGAATTTATAAGTGTTGATACTATAGTTTTTCCTAAATTTCTTTGTATTTCTTCACCAGGTTGCTTTCCAATATAAATTAGTCCATCAATAGCATAGCCCGTTTCACTTTCACTTTCATCCAAAAAAAACTTGATGCCGTATTTCACGGGTTTACTAGGCATATATTGAATAAATCCACACCGTCTGCGAAATCCAAGTAACTGTTCATCAATTTTTACGTTTACCTTGGGGATCAACGATATTCTGCCCGGTGCCAGAAAAAGTTCCCAGATATTTCGCACTGGTCCAAGCTTATCTAATTCTAGGCGTGCTCTACGAGTTCTTTTGTCATCAAATCTAATAAACCGCCGTAAATTCTCAAACCTATTCACCGTCATTGTTGCTTTATACATAGGATTGCAACATTTGTCCAAGAATAGTGCTCGTATTGGAGTATCCCATTGCTTCTCAACGCCAGCCAACATCAACAAACCAAAAAATGCATTTAGCTCCATTTTGTCAGTATCATTCCATGTTTTATTTTTTGCAGTGCATTGACGTCTTGCTTCTCTGTTAGTACAAATAACTATTTCTTGAACCATATTTTGAGTTACAAATGCGTTCCAAGAATCATTTATTGAAAACACTCGATTCCGTTGTCTTGGACCCTAACTAAAACGCACAATGTTATGACAAAGTAGTTTTGTCTAAATAGGTGTAATAGATTTCCATTTGAAGCCATTCTTTCCAATCATTACTCTTTCATGCTGAATATCTTCGTTACTTGGCAATAAGTTTATTTCAGAAATTTCACCTTCGCTATCAGACGAGCTAGTTTCAGTATCAAGAAAATTTACTTCTCTTGGGGAAGGAACTTGAACCTCAGGAATTAATTGCTCATCATTTTCTGAGTCGTGTTCGGAACTGGAAACATCTGATTCATCCTCGTTAAACCATTCCATAACTGTTTGCTCAAAATCAGGATCAGTGCATCTAACTGATATTTTTCTGGAACCCGACGCCATATTACAACAACACACTAGAAGAGAAAAAACCGCAAATTATTTTGATATAATAATATATAGAGCACAATAAACACAATGAAAAGTGAAGTTTTTTTCATCCGCATTTTTATATACGGATACTATCCACTCAATTCCTGGCGAATCCCTGCAGTCCGTTTTTATAGCCATATATTATAATAATTACACAAGAACAGAGAATAAACTTACCTGGCATTTGCCAAAAACAAACTCTCTAAAATATACAGGTAGAAATTCAATATCAAGAACCACGTGCAACTTCACAAAGATTTTTTTCCTTACTGCTTTTTTGCTCTTATTTCTGTCACACAGGTGTTTTTTTATAAACCTATACACATACACTTGTACACTTTATGTAGAATATGATTGTGTTTGGTTTTGATTTATACACATTTATACACACTAGTGTTATGCGCATGCAACGTTGCCACTTACGATTGTAGTAATAATGAATGTAATAATACGTGTGAGTCTAACAGACTCACTTTATGTATAGATATGGTAGTGGATAAAATAATTTTATTACAAAAAATGCGTACATTATTTTGACTATTAATACATGCGAGATTGTATAAAAATGTTTCAATTAGGCATTCCTAAAGCGAAATTAATTTACGTAATGCCGTTTTCTTATAATACAACTTTAAAATAAAATATATTTTAAAAAAAACTTTTTAAAAAACCACGCTTATAATTAAAGGCTCTAAAAAGTAGATAATATAATAAAAGGCTTTGAAAAGTAGAAAATAAAATATGTCTTCCTTACTCCTATCAAGGTATAATTATAACAAGTAGAAATTTAAAATTAATATGACTAAAAATATAAGCGTGGGCGCTCCTTTACGGCATTAGTAATTTAAGACTATTAGACACATGAAGTAAAGTCTTAGTAAAGTCTTTTAGTAACACTAATGGAACAGTCTATTCTGATGTATCCTAAGAATAGATCTTTTGCTGGAGCATTTCAGTATTAACGTAAAAATGATATATCGAAAGATAGTATATACATTCAGAAGAAGCGCCCCACGCTTATATTTTTAGTCATATTAATTTTAAATTTCTACTTGTTATAACTATACCTTGATAGGAGAAAGTAAGACAAATTTTATTTTCTACTTTTCAAAGCCTTTTATTATATTGTTTACTTTTTAGAGCCTTTAAATATAAGCGTGGTTTTTTAAAACAGTTTTTTTAAATTTATTTTATTTTCTACTTTTTAGTCATCGAAATTTTTTATTGAGAATCTTGTATTGTCATCGGAGTTAAGCATGCATGCAATATTTCAGCTCAATTGGACTATCGCAAGTGGTTGAAAAATTGATTACAAAATTTCACGATACAAACAGACACACAGAGTGAGCTAATAACTATAAGCGTGGTAAAAAGCAGTGAGTCCCGGAGACTCACCTTATGCATCCTATGGTTAACGTTTAATGTAAGCTATACAACAAAAAATAATAATACAATTAGCATTAATATCTGATAAATAATGCAACTAGTGCATTAGTTTGTAAAGCAAGCTTGCGTCGGACCTATATGTAATGCAATTTGCATTACATAGATCATATTTTTTGAACTGTGTAGTTAAATCTATTTTAGCACAGAACGGAGAACTTCTTACGAGTTATTTAGACATTGCTAATGAGTATAATTGTTCTTTTTCTAGTGTTGCTAAAGATTTAGGTGCTAATTTGACTCTAGCAACACGTCATCTAGTCTCGATTTGCCTTTTGATTTCGGTCGACAACGTTTTTTATGACCCCAGTGTCTAGTTATCAGGTTTTTTCAATTATATCAGCTTTAGAACCTAAATACTCAATTGATAACGTTGGACTGAGTAATCATATACTAAAAGCCATTGTACCCAATCTACTGAAAATAGTAACGATAATTCCCCTTTTCAAGAATGGTAATCGCCTTGACAAAGGTAACCATAGACCTATTGCCTTACAACCAGAAATCCTAAAAATTTTTGAAAAGGCAGCTAAAAATAGGATTTATAGTTATTTAGATCAAACGGGTGTGCTGAGTATCCATCAACATGGTTTTCGTCGAGGTAAGAGTACCAAATCGGCCTTGTTGGAATTCCTAGGCACAATCAATTAAACCAATATTGGTCTAAAAAAAGGTAATAGTTGCGGTGCTTTATTTATTGATACAGCTAAGGCCTTCTATATGGTTCATCATAAGCTTCTGCTCTTTATTATGTATGATATCGGGTTTAGGGGAGTTTCAAATAAGTGGTTAGCATCGTATTTAGATGAAAGATCAGCAAGAGTTAGGATAAATAATAAGTTAAGCGATCCGAAGTTTATTGACTTGGGTGTTCCACAGGGTTCAGTATTAGGCCCTTTGCTGTTTCTCATTTATACTAACGCTGTGTTTAAATTGAATATTCATGGTCATTCTACCGCGTTTGCTGAGGACATAGCTTTGGCTTATTGTGGGAATTCTCCCAGTAACGTTTTTTCGATGATCAATTCTGTGCGTCTATTGGTTGCCACTCTGAGTGCTTTGACATCGAACCGGTTCACTCGTTTAAATATCTTGGTGTTCACTTGGACACTTGTCTCAATTGGAAAACGCATGTTAATTCAGTCAACCTGAGTATCTGTCATCAACTGTTAGAATTTTCTACCTTCTCCGTTTCTATTGTACTACCCCGGTTCTAAAAATAGGTCACCATGCATTAGTTATGGCCAAATTGGAATATGGATTGTCGTGCTGGGGTGGTTGTTATGCTGCTAATTTGTATCCTTTATATGTTCAACAGAAAATGATTTTTAGAAACTTCTAAAGAAACCAAGAACTGAATCATTTTGGAATTTATTCTTTACAACGAATATCTTACCGTTAAAACATTTGTATGTTTATAAGGTAATGAGAGTTTTTTTTAATCGGAGTGGTCAACATATAATGAGAGGCGACGTTCGTTACAATATTCGAGGTAACCATCAATTTCTGTGTAACATCCCAAGATTTTACTACGAACACTTCCGTCGCTCTATTCTTGTCCCTGCATACCAGCCATTTTTCATGCGTTACCAATTTACATTAGGGAAGGCATTCATTTGAAGTCCTTTTTACCTAGAGTTAAACAATGGCTTTTTGAAACTGTTGATATCACATTTTTGTTCACAGTTATTACATAAAAAGTGTTGTTCTTTAGTCACATATTGTATTTTTTAAATAAATAAAATAAATAATAAATAAATATGTCCCAAAATTTCCCAGTTTTCGTCACATCCGACATAGCGAGTATACTGAGTTGATTTTGTATTCTTCACTTTCTGTCCTTTTTTGTCATTTTTGGTTAAGCTTTGCAATCGCGGGTGAGTGTGTCAGCTAATTTCATGTCCCCACCCTTCTTGTATTGTACTGTTGGCGAATACGGCAAAATATCAAAAAGAAATTGTTGTAAACGCATCGGCGCCTGCGAAATAGGTTTTTTGAAATTTTTTCCAATGGTTTATGATCGGTTTCGATGTCCAATTTTTTCCCATACACATAACATAATGGTGTAATTTTTTACACGCAAATCTTATGGCGGCTGCGCTTCTCTGTCGATTAGTGAATAATTTTTCTCGGCTTTCGTCAATGCCCTGCTAGCATATGCGATCAATTTTTTATTTTGGAGCAAACAAGCTCCATGAGCTGCGAAACTTGCATCGCAGAAAATTTTAACGCATTGATTTACGCCATAATAATGTAGAACTGGCGTTATTGTGATGACTGGTTTTAACTTCTCAAAAGCTGTAAAAACATCTCGAAGAAATTTTACTCTATTCTTGTTGTATTCACATTTACTGTGATTTTATGTAAAACTAGCATCTTCTAATCGATGCTTTACCTTTTTTCTGACAGAATCAAAAATATTTATTTATTTATTTATTTATTTATTTATTTATTGCATTAAAAATTTTGGTAAAGGAAAAGCACTTATGGAAGCATAAATGAACAACAAAAAAAAAATACTTCCATTAGGCATAAAAACCTCAGATTTTTTCCAAAAAACAAATCCACTCCATGCTAGTACCCTCCGTATTGAGCTCAAGCTCATTTGTTACAGAGAACACTGCAAGAAGTGAATACTTATAGAAAAATAATACAAATAAATACAAAAGTATTATTAAAAAAATAGAACTATATGCATTGTCATTCAAGCGCGCCACGCTAAATAGCACGCTTTAAAAGATTTAGGCGAAGCTGACCTCTTAATATCTAATGGAATAGAATTCCAAAGAGAAATACATCTAACAGAAAAGGACGTATTTAAAGATCTGAACAGGTTTATAGGGGGAAGAAAACGTAAATTTGAAGAATGGGACCTACTGAACAATAACTTATTAAATAAATAGGAAGGATGCTTCGTTCTGAGAAGCTTAAAAATAAAAAGACATACACGAAGTTCATAAAAATCTACCAAACTACAGCCAAGGATCAAATTAAAAAAGGGAGAAATATGATCATATTTTCTAATACTAAAAATAAAACGAGTACAAGCATTGAAACATCTTTGGAGAACATTCATATTATCCTGAAGCATTCCAAACAGAACAACGTCACCATAAAGAAAATGTGGAAGAAGGTGCGAGAGGCACATACGCTTTTTAAAATTAGTATCAGTGAACCCTACAACTTTATACAAACAACTAAGCATTCCAAAAACCGTTTTACTAACCTTAATCAAATGATCACCCCAAGTAAGAGTTTTATTAAAAATTAACCCTAAATTTCTAACAGTATTAGAGAATGGAATTAAAGAATCACCGAGAAAAATTCCAGGAAAAGAGGAAGTATCTATAGATTTTTTATAAATTATAATGGACTGGGATTTACTAGCATTAAGAGCGAGTCGGTTAGATAATGACCAATTATAAATTCTTACCAAATCATCGTTAATAAGAGAAATATTAGAGTGAATGGAATCATTATCCAAGCGACTACTCCTATATATTTGGACATCATCAGCAAATATATGAAAAGAAGAATGACAAATGGAACATGCAATGTCATTAATATACATTGAGAATAGTAAAGGACCAAGAACCGACCCCTGAGGAACGCCAGAAGAAACAGGTAAGAAGTCAGAAAAAGAATTGTCATAAAAGGCTGTCTGAAAGCGACACGAAATATAGTCAAAAATCAATTTAGCAGCAGAGAGAGAAAAATTAAAGTTCGAAATAAGCTTATTAAACAAAATTTGGTGATTAATTGAATCAAACGCTTTAAAAAAATCTAACAGAGTAAGACAAGTCATTTCTCTTTTACTCATACTACAACGAATATTATCACGGACATTCAGTAAAGCAGTGGTAGTACCGTGGAACCTTCTAAAACCCGATTGAAAAAGACTAAGCAAATTAAAGCTACCGATATGAGATTGAATTTGGTTTTTTACTACCACTTCAAACGCCTTGGACAGAGAACTTAAAATGCTAATAGGGCGGAAATGGGAAAGCTCAGAAGGATTGCTAATTTTAGGAATAGGAATAATTTTACTCATCTTCCACTGAGCGGGATATGAAGAGGTCGTTAAAATAAAATTGAAAATATGTAACAAGTACCTTGATACAAAAGGAAAAATACGCTTAACTAATTTTAAACTAACCATATCTAGACCAGTGGATTGCGATTTAACTTCCCAAATTGCAGAATGCAAATCAACACTAGATATATTGGTAAACGAAAAAGAATTAAGGGGTTCGACGGACACTAAATCAATATTAGAAATATCATGGGAAGGAGTAGAATTAATAAAATAAAGATTAAAGTCATTAGCTTTGAAATCTACAGAAGCAGCCCCTTTGCAACTACCAAGGCCCAAGTTGCGCACGTTACGCCAAAATATCTTAGAGGGAAGTGAGGGATCTAACTTATCCTTGAAAAAATTTTGCTTAGCAATACGAATTAAACCTACCACTCTATTTCGAGATTGCTTATAAGCTAAAAATAAAATATCATCCATGGTAACCTCGCAATTCTCGAAGCCTTCCAATGTTTTGTTCATAATCTGCGAAAATACTCTAGGTACAGAATTTATACCAAACATTATTCGTAAATAACGGTAACGTTCCCATGGCGTATACCGCATGACCAAGTATTTTAACGTTCGTTCAGTCATTTTAATCTGCCATAAACCATGTTGACAATCCAATTTTGTAAAAAACTTTCCTATTTTTGCGACTATTTCTTATACTGTATTCAACGAGTAATGGCATCGTTTTATGTTTCTATTTAATTCGACTGGACCCGTCAGCATAGGGCTTACGGCTGGACTGGGTTCAGTAACTGGCGCTAAAACTTTCATCGTAATCATTCGGTCCAATTCCTTTTTTGTTTTATCTCTAAATACAACTGGAACTCCACGCGGTGGAATTATTTTGAACTTCGGATTGCCACCAAAATCCGATATCATACTCGTTTATTGCAACGTTTATTGCATATATCCACTTTATGAACGCGTTTCAGAACAGAATTCACTTTTGTGTGTTTTGATATTACGTGAAGTTGGGCACAATTAATATTTTTAAAGTAAAAAATCTACGATTGATTTTGAAATCGCTGTCAACACAATCGAATCTATAAATATTAAATTTAAAGTAGAAATGTCTGCAGCAAAGCGGAAGTAGAAAGGCTGCGAAGCATTCACGGAGTTTGGCCGCTTAGACGACACGGCACAACACCAAGAACCACAGATACACAATGGTTAAAAACTAATGAAACGTTTCATTCACAACGTGCGCTAGACAGCGTAATTAAAAAAAATGTTTAAAGAATAAAGTTAAGAATTTATTATTAGTTTTTAATTAAAAAAAAAATTAATAAATTTCATTTCATCCACTTCAAAAAAATATGTATGCACAGAAACATAGAAAGAGAAATTCTATTTGTACCTGATTTAATTAATTTCCGATCGATTGGATTTCAATTAATAAAAATTAATTTTTGTTTGAAATTTATTAAAAACGAATATTTTAATATTTTTAGATCTCGTACGGAAAGAAGTAAACATATAACATTTTGCTTAAACATTTTTTTTTTTAATTAAACGAAAGAAAAATTGAATATTAAACAAACAAACAAACAAGAATCCTGTTCAGAGTTCTTCAAAAGTCTTTTTAATACTTCGTGTTTTTTGTTGTACACCATGAAAGGTATACACGGAAATAAAACAAATATTTTATGCTTTTGTTGTTTTCCCTGCAGAAGTTTTCTTACTTTCATCGACCTTTTCGAATGGATATATTTGTATACCGCATTTATGAAGAAATAAAAAAGGCAGGACTTATGGGAATTATTAATTTGAGGTTTGTGTGTTTGTGTGCTATGGTGCAAGCTTTAGAAAAACTTTTCGTTTACTTATAGGAAAAAATTCAAAATATTTTAATTTATTTTTATTTTAAATAAAATTTTGGAGCGATTTTATTTTTGTTATTGGGGTTTAAAACGGTTTTTGGTTAATTCCTTTAGGAACTGATTTCGTATTTTACTCCCCTGGCAAAACAAACGATTTGTTTGTAATTCAAATTTAATTGATTTGCTATACATATATCAGACTTTATTTTTCCAAAAACTAATTCAGCATCAGAATATGGAACAAAGAAATTTTTGAAATGTCGTTAGACACATAATCACGTACATATATCGTACTGTTTTGCACCTGGTGTTCAACACTTGATCCAGCGGCAATCTGCATGAACAACTATATAGCTCAAAAGTAATAAATCAAAGAAAACAAAACAACTATTTTAGCAGCTAAATAAGCTCTCAAGAACATAAAAAGCAATGAAATAGGAAGATGCAGCCAAGATACTAAATCTACAGTACAAAAAACTTAGGTTGAATTATCAGGAATTGGGAAAACTAAGATGGAAATATTA
The DNA here is from genome assembly GCA_932526605.1 of Nephrotoma flavescens. Lineage (NCBI taxonomy): Eukaryota > Metazoa > Arthropoda > Insecta > Diptera > Tipulidae > Nephrotoma > Nephrotoma flavescens. The sequence continues at coordinate 222,165,584 of OW052221.1, forward strand.
AATGAATTCGTCACATGTAATTAAGAGCCAATGTTCCCGGCAAAAATTTTAAAATGACACAACGAACGTAATTTTTATTGATAATATTTGGTCCAAGAAGCACTGAGTGGGAAACAAATTTTTGTATTATCATTAATTTCCGTTGGTCAATTGGTGGTTCAGTTGAAAATCATTGCTATTGTCTATATAATCGTAATTATTGTCTATGATCGTGTACATCTATTTTAAAGCAATGTTTACGTAATTGCATTCCATTTCCACTTTTCAAATGAAAAAAAATTCTGTGGATTTGAGTTAGCATTCTATGAGTCATTCAACAGTAAAAAAGTGGTTTGCAACATTTCGTGATGGCAACTTTAGTCTTGAGGACGATCCATGTCCAGGTGCAGTAAAACAATTGAAAGACGAAGAAATAAAAGTTCTACTTGATGAAAATCCGCGTCAAATTCAAAAAGAGTTTACAGAACCGTTAGGGGTTACTCACTGGGAAAAATACAGAGGATAGAAAAATAGGTTCATCAAAAACCGAAGGGTGGACATCTGCATGAATTTGCTTTCTCGGTACAAAAGAAAAATTGTTTTGCACAAAATCATTCTGATGACCGTTTTACAAAAAAAATATTTCGGAATTCCAATGGATATAAATTTAGCCCAGGATTCATCCCATAAAACGACGATGGCAATACTAAACTATCACGACAATTTTTCATCCCAGAATATTACTATCAGCCCAGAAATTTTACCATCCCAGAATATTTCATCCCATGAAAATGTATAATGAGAGAAAACTATCATCCCAGAAAATAAAGTTAGCCCAGCTATTACTATAGTAGCATTTACCCTCCGATCACTATCAGTCCGAAAATTACAAACATTCCATAAAAACTATAGCAACTACATAAAAAACTAAAGTACTAACATTATATTAATGGGGCGACAGAAATCATAGGATTTACTAAAAAAATTATTAAATAAAACTAACTTATTCTACCTATCCGATTAAACATCCCAATCGATAAAAGCGTCGGATAAGGACGAATGTATTTTAGATACAGCACATTAATATCTTCATACAGGATCAGTTTCATGAAACTTCTATGCGTCCAAGTGGCGCAATTGAATTTTAAATTCCGAAAATCATTAAATTAATCAATTTTTTAATGCTCAATCACTCCCACAGCCCATTCTATAAAAGTGTCGGATTATGACGAATGCATTTTAAATGCGGCCCACAAAATATTTAAAAAATCCAATATTTGTTTAATTTTTTAATGCATATTCAAAGTCTATTTGAATACCTATGTGGTACCTGTTTTGTAGTTATATGTGCCATCAAACTGATTTTTGGGGGTAAACATCTGAGCTACACGTTTTTGTGAATTTGTCAGCATGAAGAAAGGGGTAAAAATCGAATTAAGCATGGAAGTAAACAAAGAAAAAAAACAGTTTTATTAATAAAAAAAATTTCCCTACCCTGGCCCGAATAGCTTCCATTCGATGCTGGAATGATTTCACGAAAGTTTTCATAAAATCTTGAGGTATCGCCTCCTATTCCTCAACGATCGCCTGTTGCAACTCCTGGAGACTCGTTGGAGCAACATCTCTGGCTCGAACCCTTTTTTTCAACTCGTCCCATAAATGTTCGATGGAGTTGAGGTCCGGGCTTCGAGCTGGCCACTTCATAACAGGCACATTCACCTCTTGAACTACACTAGCCGTATGCGGTCTCGCATTATCCTGCATAAACAGAAAATTTTCACCAATGAACCCGCTAAAGGTACGACGTACTCCTCGAGTACTTCCTCAATGTACCGTTGAGAATTCATTCCTCTTGATCGACAGCCAGTAGTTGCTCGTGTGATGAATACAAGAACTGTCTTCGCCTTTAATGATATGCCTCCCCAAAACATGTACGATCCACCGCCATACGAGACACGTTATTCAATGCAACATTGTGCATATCGCTCTCCTTGTCTCTGTATACTCGTCAGAGTGTGCACTCGTCAGAGAATAAGATTTTTCTCCATCCTTCCCTCGAGCGAACTCACGACAGGCTCGTCAGTGAGCTGTGGTCTTTTTTGGCCCGTTTACTGTTCTGTATTCAGTCAGATTAACTTCTCAAAGTTGTCTTCTAACTGTTGACCGACCCAGTTCGACATCACGAACTTCTTGGAGCCGCCGTTCTAGTTGAACCGCATTCATACAGCGATTTCGCAACGAAGTTGTTACAACGCTGTATACTGTAGCACGAGATTGGCCAGATCCTTGTCGCAATCTAAAGCCACCAGTTTCCTGATATCTATGCCACTCTTGACCAACGGAGAATCGGCTCAAATTTAGTTGTAGAGCCATTTCACTTTGGTGCTGCCCCGCATATACTAGTGCAACCACTTGTGCGGCTATCTTTGGTGTGGTATCCATTTCTTTGCTTCGGCTGAAAACGTTATCAATAGAGGATCGTTCAGGCTAAGCGTTTATATGCAAATGATCACAATTCCGAGCTCTATATTTCATGGCATGCTATTGTATTGATCTTGTTGAATTATTTTTAGAATTTAATTCGAAAGCCTGCTATATGCATTTGACAAAAAAATCACTTTGTTGGCATAGTACAAGTACAAAAAAGGTACCACTGGATAGGTATTGAAATAGACTTTGAATCTGTATTAGGTGTGCAAGAAGATACTCGGTTTTGAAGTTGATTGCATTAAAATATACCTGAACGCTTTCGAAATCGCTCGCTATTTTGGTATATTTGATATATATGTAGCTTAGTCGTATCTGATTTTCTGACATGAAGTTCGGTCATTTATAAGCTGTCATTCCGTGTGCATCAATAAGCAACATTCATGCCAGTGCGTTCTATTCTGTTGAAAAAATGCTGTTCAAGATATGGAATAGAATAACTCGACTTTGAGTGAACATTCTGAGGGTCATTAAGCAATAAAAAAGGTGGTTTGCAAGATTTCGTGATGGCAGTTTTTGACGATCCACGTCCAGGTGCAGTAAAATAATTTGAAGACGATGAACTTAAAGTTTTACTGAATAAAAATTCGTGTCAAATTCAAAAGGAGCTTGCAAAGCAGTTTAGGACCTACTCATTAAGAAATATCACTTCGATTGCATGCAATGGGAAAAATAGAGAAGGAAGGAACATGTTTCGCTCATAAACTGCCCAAAGAAACAATCATTACGTGTGATGACAAATGTATTTTATAAGGTAATCCTAAATACAGAAAACTATGGGTTGATCCAGACCAGCCTATCAACATCAGATGCAAAACTGAATATTCAAGTTTCTTGGTTACTGTGTGTTTGGTGGAATTGGAAAGGAGTCATTTACTACGAGCTTCTAGAACCTCGTCAAACTGTTACAGCTGAAAATTACCAGACCCACTGGGAAAATACCATTTACGGGCCAAGGAAAGCGGAAGGAGATACTGCTGCAAGGCAACTCTTGAAAGACACAGCAAAATCAAACCAGGAACTCATCTTCTCCTTAGGCTGGAAAGTTTTACAGCATACGGCGTATTCTTCGAACGCGGATCCCCGTGATTACTACTTATTCAGATCGATGTCATCATAATTGAAATACCAGCGGTTCACAAAAGTTCGATACTACCAAGTGTGTATCGCGAAAACATTCATTATCTACCTGATAAATGGTAAAAGACCATATAGATATAGGAATTGTGAATATTTGGATAACTAATCTTTGTAAAAGTTGATTTTCAGCAAAAAAGCTGAGTTTCTACTTGCACACCTGATATAAATGTGTCGGCTTTGGACTAATGTTGTAATTTGTTTATATTTATAACTATTAGTTACTGTTTACGTATTATTATACATGTAATTGTACCTGATTCATTTAGCGTCACCCGAGAAGTACCTCGAGGAGGTATGAATCTCGGATTTCATTTCCCATATTAAAATATATATACTCGAAATAAGTATATATATTTATTTTTTTATTAATTTTATTATATTTTTTTTTATTTTTTTTTTTATTTTTATTAAATTTTTTATATTTTTTTTATTTTTTTTTGATTTTTTTTAAATTCATATTGTTTAATTCACAGCAATTAAATTTCAATATTTATTTCAATAAACCAAAACTGATTTTCAATATTCATGCAACATAAAATTACTTAATTCAATTTCTCGTAAATTAATAAATGTGGAATCACTTTATGAGACATTGTAATTCTCATTTGCGGGATTTCTTTTAAATCGTCATATGTTTCCCAGCGATCTTTTCGATAACAGATGGTATATAGTTAGAGAGAGATGGTATATAGTTAACAAATGAGCTGATTTAAAACATTTCATTAAATATTGTTATTTGTCGCGGTATATCTGAAATTGGTACTGTTGCATACTGGTTTGCCGCGGGTTCAACATAAATAAATATTCTTTTACTAACGAAAATTTCTTTTATTTAATCAGTTTTGCACATTGGGCAAACTAATAAGTTGCTGTCCTCTACACAACTAACAAAATTTTTTATTCCTAAATTATCTAATTTAAAAAAGTTTATTGGAATATAATTTAAAAAATCTATGATCGTTTCATTGCATTTCGAGCACTTAAGCACTGATTGAGCACTAAAATAGTTAACCGATTTCAAACTAAATGTTGAAATTTTTGTGATATTGCAAGTGCAGTCTCTTTTCATACCAAAAATATGCGTTAAGTTGGAGAAACGGAGGTGCTCTGCTCGGTTTATGTTATTTTGTTTGAGAGCTTCGATTAATTTTATAAAATCGTTGTCGGAATCGAAATTGCTTAACGTTTCTAAATTCAAAAAAACCCGTAGTAAAAGCATCGAATGAACATGTGTTAAATTAATTCTAACCGGTAATGGAATCATTTCTTAAATAATGGAGATATGGGCTTTCAATCTTTTTATTACTCGTCTTTTCTTTATTAATAAGTTCATCTGAAATTGCCTTGTTTTTAATAGCTGCCTGAATTAAATGACTTGTTCGATCTTGATCTGGCATACTGTTTAATGAATTTAAGATCGGCTGGGTAAAATTTGTAGCTACTCGTTTAGAAACGTTACTCCGTTTTTTCCACGTTTCTTTTAAATTGAGAATTGCCACAATCATATATGACTTTTCTTCAATATCATTTTCCTCTTTTAAAGCCGAACTCGATTTTCTAGGATTTTTAGATATGTTTAACATAAACCTATTTAATACATATTGATTTCGTATATTAATTGCTTTAACAAACCTTAACGTTTTGGTAGGCAATTTTCCTAAAGCAGCATTTTGTTTTGTTCGTCGTTTAATAGTACCAAAATAATTCTCTATGTGACTGTTGCTGAGCCTACCAGAATGAAAAATAATAGACCAAAAAAGGAGAAATGTTAGATATTTCTTGTTAAATTTTTCTAAAAATGACTGATTATAAAATTCGTTCAAGGGACTCTCACTTTGTGACCATGATCCTAATTCTGAATCGGAAATTATTTTAAAAGTGACGTAGAACAGGCTTTGAGAGTAAAGCGTTTTATTGAAATTTCTAATTTCCCCAAAATCATCAATCCACGTTGAACTATTTGTTGTAGAACCACCTACATATAAATTCATATTTTTTCCGTATACTTAATAATTTGATGAAGCGCGTTAAGTACAACAGGCGTGAAATATTTAGATTTTAATATCACTGAGAAATATTTCCAAACCAATTGAACCGATTCAAAATTGTTTAACAAAAATAATGACGCTATAATTTCCTTAATACATTTTTTTGCAGGTTGTTTTTATTATAAGATGTATTAACATCTCCAGCCATATTGTGCATTAGATGTGAAACACATAAATGCAATTTAACTATAAACAAATCCCAGTTGTCTAATGATTTGTCACTTATGCTTTTGTAAGCCAACTGTAAATATTGAACTAAATCAATTTGATTAAACGCATCCATAATGGCATTTATTTCTGCAAAGCTGCAGTCGGTCACTATAATTGACTCGAAAACTGGCCACAACTTTAACTTAAATTCTAGTTAAAGGCGATACGATCTTAACCAAGCTCCGATTGTATCAATGTTGTGGCTTGCGCTAATCATGTCAGTCAAGGGAAATGGATCTTATGGTTCAGATTCATGAACCTTTACCGGTACAACCAGAGCGTAATATAGTATGGTAGACTTTGCATTTGTAGGCAGTTTCACTAATCCCCCAGTTGCATCTAAATATGCTATAAGCTTTTATCCAGGCTTCCGTTTTAATAATAATTTAAGCATTGATACTTGGATGTCATTATAACAAATGACACAGAAAGGCTTAATAATGAATTTTTGAATTATATTTCGATTCAAAATTATTTCCTTTTCCAAATCTAATAAATCATTATTGTCATTATCTTGCTCCGTTAATGCTTCGGATCGCACTTGTCTCAAGACATTCAACGATTTTACTTGCGTGGTGTTAAATTTTGTCAAAAAAAAAACCGAATCTTCATTTTTAACTAAATTTTTGAAAACTTCTTCAGCTGTTTTTTCCGAAATTTCTTGTTTCATCGTTGATTTTTCCGATCCTCTCAACTGCCGAGTTTTCATGAACTGATGGTTAATTTTTTCCATTGTGCTATATACTTTAAAAATACCACGTTTATAACCGAATTATAACCGAATACATACAGAACATTTCAAATAATAAACAGATATAATGTTAATTGAACAACACATCTAAAAAATAATTTAAAACTCATTTTAATGGTTTTCGAAATTTGAAGATCAATTGCGCAGCTTGGAGGCAAAGAAGTTTCATGAAACTGATCCTGTATGAAGATATTAATATCCCGCATCTAAAATGCATTCGTCCTAATTTGACACTTTTACAGAATGGGCGGTGGGAGCGATGCAGCATCAAAAAATTGAATAATTTAATGATTTTCGGAATTAGAAATTCAATTGCGCCACTTGGACGCATAGAAGTATCATGAAACTGATCCTGTATTAAGATGTTAAAATCCCGCATCTAAAATATATTCGTCCTAATCCGACACTTTTATAGAATGGGCGGTGGGAGTGATGGAGCTTCAAGAAATTGAATTATTTAATGATTTTCGAAATTAAAATTCAATTGCGCCAAACTGATCCTGTATGAAGATGTAAATGTCCCGCATCTAAAATACATCCTTCCTAATCCGACAGTTATATCGAATAGGTGGTGGGAGCAATGGAGCTTTGAAAAGTTGAATAATTTAATGATTTTCGAAATTTGAAATTCAATTGCACCACTTGGACGCATAGAAGTTTCATGAAACTGATTCTGTATGAAGATATTAAAGTCCCGCATCTAAAATGCATTCGTCCTAATCCGACACTTTTATAGAATGGGCGGTGGGAGCGATTGAGCATCAAAATACTGAATAATTTAATGATTTTCGAAATTCAAAATTCAATTGCGCCAGTTGGACGCATAGAAGGTTCATGAAATTGATCCTGTATTAAGATGTTAATGTCCTGCATTAAAAAACATTTGCCCTGATCCGACACTTTTATAGAATGGGCGGTGGAAGCGATTGAGCATCAAAAGATTTAGTAATTTATTGATTTTCGAAACTTTATATTTAATTACGTTACTTAAATCAACAATCTTTTGCTGAAATTATTGTATCGAAATATTGCGGTTTATTTTAGATTTCTATTGCTATGTCATGATAGAATTATATATATAACATAATATCATGATAGTTTTGTTAGTATTGCCTCAAGCGTAAATTTGATTTTTATGGGATGAAAGTCTGGAATAACTTTTTTTACCTGGAATTCCATTGTGATTTAGTCCCCACCATTTGATAAGTCAAGCCCTAAAACCACTTATAACATATATGAATGATTTTTGGTGTCGTCTCCGCGATGTCTTGTCATTTGCAGAATTGGATACACTGAAGATCAAAAGGAGCCGATAATAGTTGTACTTAAAAAAAAATTCTGGGAAATGCGACAGTTTTCCCCAAAAAACATCTCTATACATTCGCACCATATATATTATAAACGTCTATGTCTTTGACTCAATCGGGAACGCACTGGGTGACCAAAAAAAAATGTTTTTCTATCTATCTATATTAAAAAAAATTAATTGGCGCATGTATCATCACTAGAGAACGGTTAGACCGATTTGGCTGATTTGAAATGTAAGAAAGCAAATGTTAGGAAAATCCACTGAAAAATCGAAAATCGAAAAATGATGTTTTTGTTCGGTTTTTTCGCACGTATCCAGATGGTGTTTTAGAAGAGGAAAATTGGAAAATCTTAGTGGAAAACTCGGAAACTTCCGGAAAAGCTTGAAGAAAATTGAATTTGTTTTATAGCTGTGTTGAGAACGGATTAACCGATTTGGCTCAATCAATTTTTTGTTGTATTCGCAATTACCAGGATATGATTCTTACGAAAGGAAATTTTGGGAAAATCCACTGTAAAAGTCGGAAAACTCGGAATATCAAAAAATGATGTTTTGGTGATTGGAAAATCTGAATGAAAAACTCGGAAGCTTGTGGAAAAACTCGAAGAAAATTGAATTTTTATTTCTAGCGCATCAGTTGAGAATGACTGAACCGATTAGACTCAATCCTTTTTTGCTGTGTTTTTCCCAGGAGATGGTTCTTACGACAAAAAATGTTGAAAATACACCGGGAAACTCGGAAACTCGGAAAAATGAAAAATAATGTTTTTTGCTGAATTGTCCACGTATCCGATCCAGAAGGTCTTTTAGAAGAGAAAAATTGGGAAATCTGAGTGGCAAATCTGAGTGGCTTCCGGAAAAACCCGAAAAAATTTGATTTTTTTTTTCAATTTCCAGGAGAACCTTACTTGAAAAAGATTCTCGCACGTATCCGATCCAGATGGTCTTCTAGAAGAGAAAAATTGGAAAATCTCGGAAGTCGGAAACTTCAGGAAAAACCCGAAGAATTTTTTTTCTCATGGTTTATTTTTCTTATTTTATTTTATCTTAAGTGCACCAATGAAAGATGTTTCGATATTAATTTTAAAATAAAATTAATTAGTTACTTTAAAGAGCTTATCATCAATGACCCTTGCAAAACAAACTTGAATGCCACTTGGATTAACGACAGCTAAAGTAGTGGAGTAGTGAATGGACTTTGTGATATCAAAATGAAATGGAAACTATGTCTATTTTCAGAACGTTACATAACCTTCAATTGGCATCGAATGAGCACAGAAAAAACTAAAATAGAATAATTATTTAATCTAAATTAAATGATAATATATTATATGATTTTATTTAATATTTTACTTGGTTTAACTATTCATTTAATAAAATACGAAATGCAAATTCAATGATTCGGCGAAACTTAATTAGATGATTTTGCGCATTACAAATTATATAATTAATTAAATGAATTTATTAAATATTTTTGAATTTTAAATAATATGTTTCCCTAAAACATTAAAAATAATTGATAAACTTTTTCTTGCGGTAAATTTGTAAAAACATCTTAACATTATTTGTTTTCTACTAAATTCATTAGCAATTATTATTTGAATTTACTAAACAAATTAACAAATCATCTAAATCGTCATAGCAAAACCATAAAATTAACAATTGTTAATTCATATAATTCAAATCATTGAATGCAGCATTAATTTGAGAGTTGTTTCCCAAAATTATAATAATTCGCTAAGTCAAAATGTTTTTATTAAATATATATTGTTGAAGTATTTGCGATTTAATTACACTTTGATCTTTGATCACACTGCTGGCCGAAGAGATGATGAACTAAAATATTTTAATATTTTTAGTCGAAAGCAAACCAACCTAACTGCTAAAGCCAAATTCTTGCCTTGATATTTTTTGACTGATTTAATTATCTAATATTTAATAAGAAAAAACAATATTTAAGAAATTATTAAACATTAAAAAATTTAATAAAATCATTAAATAAATGATCATTATTTGAAATTTTAAATAAATGTTTTATATGATTATTTAGTTAATTTAGCTAATTAATTTATTTAGTCCAGGAACATTTTGTTAAGAAATCAAACAAATATATTATATGTTTTATCAAATGATTTAGTTGAAACAATTATTTCAAGCTTGGTTAAAAACATCTAATTTAAATTAAATAAATCAAACAAACACATTCAATGGCTAAAAATCAATCCTTGACTTTAAATGAAATTGTTTAATCTTTATATGAAAATACTATTTTTTTCTTTCTGTGAGGTAGGTTCACTCCAAATAAAACAATCCTATTCCTGACAGACTTAAATGTCATTTGGCCTATCCATTGGGAAAATATGTTAACCTAAAGAATAAAGCAATAAATTTTTCTTGAGGCATTCAATGTAATTGAACTATCGAAGTAAAGCCAAAATTGAACCCAGTATTCCCATCAGATATTCTTTACAATTGAACTTCAGTTACCGGGTATTATGGCTTATCAAATGGATATGGTGACATTAATAAGGCCTATCAAATGGCCATATTAACATCAATGAGAATTTGGGTTAAATAAGAGCAGCAGGCCATTCAATTAATTTTTCAGAAATCGAACTATGAAAATTTTGACAAATTACACCCCCGTATCCCCATCAGAATTTCTTTACAATAGAGCTGTTGCTAACAGGCAATAGGGCCTATCAAATGGTCATAGTGGCATCAATGCGAATTTGGGTTGAACAAGAGCGCCGGGCCATTCAATGAATTTTTCAGAAATTGAACTCTAAAAATATTGTCAAATTACATTTCCGCTTCCCCATCAGAATTTTTTCACAATTAAACTGTTGTTAACAGGCATTAGAGCCTATCAAATGGCCATATTGGCATCAATGCGAATTTTGGTTAAACAAGAGTGCGGGGCCTTTCAATTAATTTTCCAGAAATTGAACTATGGAAATATTGTTAAGTTCGACCCCCGTGTCCAAATCAGAATTTATTCACAATTGGACTGTGGTTAACAGGCATTGGGACCTATCAAGTGGACATAGTGGCATCAAAGCGAATTTGGGTAAAACAAGAGAGCCAGGCCATGCAATGAATTTTTCAGAAATTGAACTATGGAAATCTTGTCAAATTACACCTCCGTATCCCAATCAGGATTTTTTCACAACTAGACTGTTGTTAACAGGCATTAGGGCCTGTCAAATGGTCATAGTGACATCAAAGCGAATTTGGTTTAAACAAGAGTACCGGGCCAATAAATGAATTTTTCAGAAATTGAAGTAGGGAAATCTTGTCAAATGACATTTCCGCTTCCCCATTAAAATTTCTTCACAATTAGGCTGGAGTAGACATAACATATCATAAACTAAAACTTTTATGTTAATATCAACTTAAAGAAGTAAATAAAATGAAGGATAAAATAATTTTTCTTAAAATATATTGATCAAAATTGTTGAAATTTTATTTTCAATTATCAAACCAAAGACACAATCTGCAATATCATTTTTTTTATTTTCGGCTGGCAACATTCGGCTAACTTTAACAAAATAAAAATTTGTCCGTGTGATTTTTTTTTTCAAAATTTCAAATAAAATTTGAAAATCAGATCTAATCAGCTGGGGACTGATGGTTATAAAACGATATATCGAGAAAATTGCATAGAGGCATTCGTCAGCAGTGTCTTTCATAGATTATCAACCAACAAATACCTTCTGGCTGCAATAATACAATAAAACGACTTTCATGTGGAAGAAATGAAAAAATTTAAACATACAAAGGAAAATCATAAAAATATTTCAAGGAGCTGAGTTCAACTTACATAAGTGACAATCCCACAAAAACGTTTGGGACAATATTAACACTCCACTACAGAATAGTTCGAATTCAATATTCTTCCCAGAATAAAAAACACAATAAAAACACAATTACTATCAGTCACAATAAAAACACAATTACTATCAGAAGCGTCTTAAGTGTTTGTTTGGCTATTCCAATAATAGCCATTGGAAATAATTTGTTAATAGCTTTTTTGCCCAAACTGCGTGCAAAAATTTTCAAAACAAAATATTTTCCCATTTAATTTTGTTTCGAAAATATTTACACCAAACTTATTCCCTGAGTAGGCCATAAAAATACAACTTGCAAAAGTGCTATGAAAATATTTTTAACAATTCCCTATTCCGAATGTTATCCAGAATAGTGCCACAGGAATCGAACCCAAAACAACCGCAATTGCACTCTGCAAAACCAAATACAACTGTTTTATTTTTCTAAAAATGGCACTACTTTTTTATGAACACGTGCGAATTTTCATGTAGACCTGTCAACTCATTCGTATATTAACAGCTGTCAAAGTTGTCACAGATTTTCTTACAATGAAAAAAATTGAACATCGTGCAGTGAAAAAGTTCTTATTTTTGGAAAGTGTAGCACGAAAACAAATTCATTTACTCTTCTTCAATAAGAACCGTAGAAAGATGGGTTGCTGAATTTAAACGTAGTCGAATAAGATGATTAGCGTGAAGGACGTACTAAAAAAAATAAATTAAAACTTATAACCAAATCAGTCAGTTTTAATCCGAGATGAACGACTACCTCCGAAAAAATGGTTCTTGGTCCGGATAACCGAGGCAGAAGATGTAATATGCTTCGAGTAACAACTGTTCGTGAGCCCGGGAAAAATCTCTTTAAGAGACCGCAATCAAAGTTTTCTCCCCTAAAAGGACTCAGAAGCCACACACACACATACATCAACACCAGCACCACCCGAAGCACAAACAAACAAGAACTACCAAAGAAAACGCTAACCTACACCTTGTTACGATTATAACCAGATTCCAGATCATCGCCAAACGCACGGAAGACGCCATATATGATTTCACGAAAACAATGTAGTTCAAACAGAACAGCTCGTGAACAAAAGCACTGCTGGCACTATTCTGGTAATTCCCTGGGAATAGGAAATTGGGGAATTGTGTAATTTTAGTTCAAATATTTTTTTCCGGCCTACTGAGGAAAAAAGTTTGATATAATTTTTTATAAATTGGGAATAATTTTTCCATATCTAAATTGGCAGGGAAAATTATTCCCAATTTAATTATGTTTTCAAAAAATTTACCACTAGGTTTTTACCTCAGTATGCCAGATATTTTGCTTTTACATAGAAATTATATATAAAATCTTTCCCCAATTCCCCATTCCCAGGGAATTACCAGAATAGTGCCACAGATAAAAAAAACGTTACTTATTATTTATGGCGCAACAATTGCTATTATTATTCAGTCCAAATAAAACATTACCAGCAATATACACCACCAATCAATCGATTGCAGAGAAAGGCAAATGTTTTAATGAGTAACGAATACAACATTAGTTACAAGCCTGCACAAAAACATGGAAATTCGGATGCACTTTGTCGATTACAGTGTGGGTCTGATCAAAAATTTGATTGTAGTGAATATTCTTGTCAATTTATCATACAAAGTTTTATCATATCCGCCTGTAGTCGGCGTTACGACACAATTATTTCATTTTCTTATATTATATTTTTGCAGACAGATCCCCCAAATGATTCAACTGCTTCACCAAGGTCACTGAGGCATAATAAGGTTAAAACAACTGGCAAGACGATATTACTGATGGCCGTCAAATGATACCAGACACATATGAAGAAGCGTTAAGCGTTTTGAGAATTGTTCAGTCCATGAAAATGTGCCAAAGAAGGCATTCTTTGAATGACCAACTCCATTTGGAACATGGGACCGGATGCACATTGATTTTTCGAGGCCATATTTATCGTGGACGCTTTTTCAAAGTGGCGTTTTGTGTTGCAAATGTAAAAAATAAAAAACCTCGCCACCATCCATACTCTGCAACATAGCTGTGTTCCAAACGAAGGACTACCAGCGTCTAGTGATAATGGTCTACAATTTACTTAATAGGAATTTTTCACCCGGAGTCAAATGGCGAAGCTCAAAGAGCTGTGAGGACATTTAAAACCATCAAATTTATTGGTCACGTTTCGAGGTACACGACTAAAAAGTTTTGGTCGATCTCCTGCTGTGATCTTGCACGGTAGACAGCGATGATCCATATTGTCAGCGTTAGTGGAACTTAAACCAGATCGTGTTGAGAATTTTCCAACAATTAATTTCAAAACAAATTACAAAGTAATGTTTTGCAGCAAAAGGAACTTGGCGAAAAAGATTAATTTCGGAATGTTTGGGACGACGAGTACACCTGACGAGTACATCTGGATTGCAGAGAGAGCGAATTTTTATTGAAAATTGTTTTGGAGTCAAAAATAATAATTTTCGCTTACGCTTACTCTTTTATGGAACTTTCTACTTCCGGTTGATCGATGATCTAACATTTTCTGTAAAAAAGGTTAATTGATCATTCCGTTCAATCAATCCGGCTGGACTTCCAGAGAGCGTAACAGTTTTTTGTCAAAAATAGTAGTTTTCGCTAAAAAATTTTGAAAATTACTTTGGAGTCTTGTAGTTCTTCCTCGTGAATGATGTTATTTTCAAAATATTTGTATACTACGAAAAAGCTTTTATGGAACCTAATAATTCCGATCGACCGATGATCTCACATTTCTTGAAAATGGTTAATTGATCATTCCGTTAAACCAGTCCGTCTGGATTGATGTCTGTGTAGACATAGCGATTTACTTTTTGAAAAATCGGTAGTAGTCGGTTTTCTTGAAAATATTGTTTTTTTTTAATCAAAAAATTAAGAAATACGAAAAAGCTCATACGAAAGCTGCCACAAATTTAGAGAAATCTCACTGTCATATACTATTACGTATATTTATACATTCTATAAATCTGGTGCACTTATGTTCATCGGTCCGAGTTAAATCATTGCTTCTTTATATTGAAAGCTAAATACATTATAATACATCAGTTTCACATTTACTAAACCTCAAACAACTACGAGTACACAAAATGTATTTACATTAAATAAAAAAAAAAACAAACAAATAGAAAATCTCTACTAGCTCGTTCGCCTGTTAAATTAAATTTGTAATATGACTGCAATCCAATTAATTCAAATCAAGTAAAATAAACTCTCTAGGTGCTACTCTCGCCAGTAAATAATATTCCTTTATATACCCACGCCACTCGGTACATATGCAATCATAGCAAAAGCAACTGTATAAAATCAAATACTCGTGCATAAAGCAGGGAAAATTTCCAAGAAACATTTTCAGGTAAATCAGTCTCTAGCTCCTCTTGTATGTATTTACATTATATTGAAGTAATAAAGCAAAGAATTTTTTCTTAGTTATTCAAATTTATTTTATATGAAAATGACAAAAAAACATAAAGAAATATTTTCCACAGCACTCGTGTATATATACTTGGGATAAAATTTCCCAGATATTATGTCTCGAAAGGAAAAATACTGTACAGTATAAAATCATTTTCATAGAATCTCAGATATTTTTTTCCCTCCTTTTTGTATTTCCTGTTTGAATTTCCGTTTATATTTTTCTTTATTCTTAACATTTTTATTCATCTCATTTCATGTTAATCATGTTTTGTATTTTATATTACTTAGAATAATTTTTCTTTTTTTCTCGCTTTATTTATGCTTTTCCACCACTTCTTGTTAGTTTTCCCATAGATAATTTTTTTCCTTATACTACTAAACTGCTGTGTTATTATTTATTTTAGTTACTGGTATTTTATATATGACGAATGGAATCTCATGAATTTAATTTAATTTTATGACTTTTTTTAGCTTTCCTGAAAAATATAAAAATCAATTGAATGTAAGAATGAAAACAATGCACAGTAAAATGTTATTGTCTTACTTGGTTTTTATTGTTCAAGACAAGACTAAGACGAAACACAATGAGAATTCTTACAATTTATATGTTTTTAAAAACCTTTTCACATTTTTTTATAAATAGGTATTCATAAGTTTTATTATACAATGACCATAGTGGGTGGTTTTAAGCTGATAAGATAAATATATGTTTAGTCTCAAAACAAAAGCGGTAAATAAATTACTTTGTGTAAGTGACCAGGTTTTTAGTATATTTTTTTTTAATTACGCAACTGCTAGCACATTTCTCCATATTGTAAAAAATTTTCGATCGACAGGGTATAGAACAAATTATAGTACTGTTTATTTTGTAATAATCCACTCCTATAAAGAAAACTACCGCTCCCGCGAATCGCGTATTTGATTCTAAGCACGATCCTAATATTTTACTGATTCACGTCCTCCTCATGGAAAAGCTTAACTGACCCGTAAGATGACCATGTTCAAGTAGGCCTAAAAAATTCAGCCAAAGTAAAATTAAACTTTTATTTAGCTAAGATATGGTCCAGCACCAAAACCAATCAGTTAATATATGGAAATATAATATTGTAATTTATAATTGGGACCGATTAGCAAATATAGATATGATGACAACAAATTCACGAACAACGGCAAGCAACCATTGCTTAGGTTAGTACAAATTTGCTAACATCAAACAAGAAAGTGGAAAACAAAATAAAACGAAACCTCGATTTATTAATCAGAAATTAAAATCGATTACAGAAACGAATACTAGAAGAAAAAACTGAGCCATTACACTTGATTTTCATAACAAAAATTTACACTTACCTGGCTTTTAGTAAAACTATGTTGAAGAATCAAAAAACATTATTCCTGCTTAAGTTTATGAAAACCAACAATCTCCACTCTAGTTGGTTGGAAATTTAATAGTAAAAGTCACACGGATTTCCACAAAATTTTGCAAGGAACTCAGAACTGTAGAGATACCAAAATTTGTTGGAATTCAGTTTTTTTTATCAAACCTTATCGGAAAAAATTAAAATATATTTAAAATCGATCTCAACTTATTGTGCGTGGAATTTTATTTACAACCTTTTTGTTTTGTGAGTCCGTCACTTTTAAAAACTAAATGTGTTTAAAAGTTGAATGTCAAACATGTTGGCGACTTTATGTTAACCTGAGTCCTCTATGTACTTAGAAATTATTTCTCTAGGTTTGTAGAAAAAAATAATAGGATTTAAGCAAGTTGTTGATTTGAATTTGAAAAATTTCAGTTTAGTGTAGTTTAGGAACAAGTTACTAATTATCCCAGTCAGAGCGTGTTTTAATTGGTTAGAAACCGTATTAAAAATTAACTTAGTATTTACTTTTTAATTTTTTATGCGGTTTTTAGCCAATTAAAACACGCTCTTACCGGGATAATTTGTAACTTGTCCCTATAACATAGAAAAATTACATGTTTTACAGATGCTTGATCATTTCTTTCTAAAAAAATATTTATTTCGAGAAGCATATTCGAACTAAACTAAACTATAATTTTTCAAATTGGGATTGTCAACTGCCACTTGAAAAAAAGCTCAATCTGGGGTCATAATTCTCAGCAACAAGCTATAAAATTTAGTAGAAGAAACTATTTTTTTTTTAAATTCTTGGATTGCGATATCCCTGGACCATGTCAGTCAGAAAAAATATTCAGGAGCTTCCCATCCAGGAATGTAGACATTTTGATCCTAAGATATTTTAACACAACCCCAGATGTATGCGATGTTAGTTGAGGATCATATCAGTAAGAAAAAAAAACAGGGGCCAGTGGTGGGAACAATTAATACAATTTTGTATTGTAACAAAATATGTAATAATAAAAATTCTTAGGCCAACTGAGTAATCCCAAGAGATCTTAACACAACCACACAGGTATATGAATTATTAGTTGGAGGCTATATCAGTTAGAAAAAAATATCAAGAGCTTCACATCCAGGGGTGGAGACAATTTTGACAATATAGTATTATGTCCAAATATTATAAAACATTTTAGGTTAACTGAGGTATTTCTAGAGATCTTAACACAAACTAAGGGGTGTAAATTGGGGACATCTCGTGGTTGGAAAAATAATTAGGAGCTCCCCATGGTCTCAGTATTATGACCAAATATAATAAAACATTTTAGGCCAAGTGTGATATCCCCAGAGATCTTAACAGTTGGCCTAAGATTAATATTTTTGTTACGGTCATATAACAAAATTCTATAAATGATCCCTACCTAGAGGTAGGGGAGCACCTGATAATTTTTCCAACTGATATGATCGCCAACTTTCATTCCATATACCTGAGGTTGTGTTAAGATAGGCATGTCTCAGATAGTCTAAGAGTTTTTATTATATTTGGTTATAACAAAAAATTCTCTAAATTGTTCCAACACCAGCGGATATTCTCCAACCGACTGGGTTCTCCTCTAGCACGTCATATTCATGAGGTTGTGTTAAGATCTCTAAAAATATCACAGTTGATCTGAAAATTTTTAATATATTTGGCTATAACAATATAATTCTATAAACTACCAATACCTCTAGATGAAGAACGAGGATGTCCTTACTAACTAACATGAACCCTAATTAATAATTCATATACTCCGGTTGCATTTAGTTCTCTCTGGATAACTATTGGAACCCTAAGAATACTCATTAAATTTATTTCTAATTTGAAATAAGAGGGGGTACCCTCCCTTTGGAGCTTGGTATTATTTTTTCTAATTTGTCTGTTATCTCATTTGATTTCAATAATTCACCGACGTAGTTCCGCGTCTAGTGTGTGTTACCATTTTACCTCGGATGCCGATTTTCTAGTTAATTTTTTAAATCTTTTATTAACCCAAATATCCAAGTAAATACCCCCCTATAACCCCCTATAAAACGGTACTCTTATAACGCGTTTACATATTACGCGATTTCATGTCCTTCGTATAACACGTGTTTTTCCCCATATAATGCGGGTACTACCCGCGTTATATTTCTGTACTGTAACATTTATAATAATTTCTACAGTTCATAATCAATTTCGTGAAATTAATGAATTAAAAGCAACAACCGTTTCCGCTTAATACAGGTATCATTTTGATACGCACCAACACATATAAACGTTTAGCAGATAGGCTTAGTAGAAGCAATGCCATCTAAACTACTGGCCGCTTACACCAAATGATGACGACACGCTAAGTCGACGTTGTTGTTGCTTTCTCTAGTTGCTTTGTTAGTGTAATTATCCTAAAATTATTATTGCGCAGTCTCGGTATAGACTTAAATGGACGTCATGTGCGAAAAATGAGAGTAGTAAAAGGCCAGTAGTATAGAAGGCATTGGTAGAAGCTTTACATTAAAGTGAATACATTGAATAAATTTATTAGTTTGGAAGTATTCGCATCCAATTCATGTTTAAAAGCCAAAGCATTAGCATAAAAGATAAAATTACGGCACTCCGGTCCCGTACACCAGACGGGAGGGTTTCCGTCCCGTTCGTGAATTGATATTATTTTGTTTGCAAATCCAGGATATTTTTTGTGTATAACGCCACAGTGAATTTGTCTTTTTTAGTATTTAATCTTTGCAATCTGGGGCCGAATTCCGGATGTATGTGAAGATAGCCCAAATTTGATCCCCGAAAAATGCGATAGCAACACTAATTATTGCTATCATGACATTTTTTTTACTCTCAGCCCAAAAAATCACGACATTTTTACTTTCAAGGCGGATTCATTGTTGTAGTTCGTTGTGTTCGTTCCGTTCGTTGTGTTCGGTATTTTTACTGGAGTTTTATTTTAATGAGTTCATTGTTGATGAAAAAATTACAGAACGATTTTGCTTCCACCTATCGACGAATAATCGAAGTTTTCGACTTTTGAAGTTTTGCGTTTTGTAGTTTTGAAGTTTGTTCATAAAATATATTTTTTTTCTCGATTGATTAGATACGCATACAATTTTTATTAAGAATTTAATTATTAAGAATTTTAACAATAAAACAAAAATACTGAAAAATTCGTAAACAAAACATAAACACACAAAATGAACAACGTACTTGATAACAGAGTAAAAAGAATGAAAAGTGTCTGTATTTGCTATTATATATCATGTTGTCTCTTTCTTGCCATGTTCCTTCGGTAAAAAATTTGGAGATAGATCAACTTGATGAAAAAATACAGAAGAAAAAAATGTCATTTTCGACAAATCTTATTGGTTTAAAAAAAACATAACGAACGGAACGAACGGAACGAACACAACGAGCTACAACAATGAATCCGCCTTCAGCCCCGAAAATGTACTGTCATGACAGCTAAAACTATCATGACACAAACATTTTTCTGGGCTGATAGTAAAAATATTTCATTTTGGTGAAGGAGGAATATTACCACGATTACACCATAGCTACTTTAATAGTATAATAGTATTTTGCTAATAAAGTATTTTTCTCCTTCAGTTTACACCGTAGTGGTATGAACACATATTATAATAGTTTATTACTTTATTGTTTTGGCAGATGTTGAGGTTAAAATTTTGGAAGTTTTGTTCCGTAATTTTTTATTTTATTCTGTGCCTACCTAGTGATATTATTACAAATTCTGCTCGTTTTCTTTTATAACTACTATTTTATTACTGTGTGGGCGTTACTCTTTTTAAGAAATTGTTATTTTGTTCATTTTACTTCAAGAGAAAAAACCATATTGCGCGTATATATATGTATGTGCATTCTAATTATTTTGGGTTTAAAAAATATTTTTTTGTAAATTAAATTGCTTGTGCTACTTACACCAGTTATTAAAGTGTTCAAAAATGAATGTGGAACAATTTAGTCGTTTGACTTTGCTATCTGGTGAGTTTGTTAAATTTTTGGTGGAAGAGGATAACGAACGTCATAAAAGATGGACTCTGGCTCAAAGAATGATGGCCAATGCGAACACCTTATTCTACAAAAATTTAATAAAGACAGTGCGTACTCGAAAAGCTCGTAGTGTCTGGACAAAATATCGCACTTCATGTTGTGGACCGATGTCGTACTCAAATCATTTAACGATCGTGACTGGATAAATAATTTTCGAGTTGATCGAGATACTTTTAACCAGATTTGCGATATGGTTCGAGAGGATTTAAAGCCAAAGCCTATGAAACTAAGGCCGAGGGAACCCAATACCCGTAGAAAAAGGGTAGCAATAGCTCTCTATAAGTTCTCATCATGTGCTGAGTACCGTGTCATTTGAAATAACATGGGGGTTCGTATATGGTTACTAATTGTTCATAATTTCGATATTATAGAACTGTTTTTTATTTCTAGGTAAGCAAATCTTCAGTTCACAAGAGTGTCCACTTATTCACCAATGCGATGCTGAAACATGTACGAGATGTAATAAAAATGCCAACGGAGGAGGAAGCTGAAATAATTTCCAGAAAATTCAAAAAAAAATCTGCCATATTCCCCAAATTTTATTAATAATAGATGGTACACACATACCGATTTTGGCCCCAGAGGATGGTCACGGTGATTTCGTTAATAAAAAAGGGTGGACATCTTATAATGTGCAAATAGTGGCGGATGTTGACTACATGTAAATATAAAATTGTAACTCTACATATTTAACTTGACATTACTTGTGCATTATCGTTTTTTCAATAGAATTAGAGACGTTTGTTGCAAATTTCCTGGAGCATCACATGATTCTCACGTTTTTAAAAATTCTGGATTTTTCCAGCATATCTCCAGTTTACTTCCTAAAGTAGGTATATTTAAACATAGACAATATGGCAGCTGTTCTACTTAGTGCATTGATGACATAAGCATACAATAACATTTATTATTTTCCAGAAAGCCAGATTGATTGATGGGGTTGACATGAGCTATTTAGTTTTGGGTCTGCCAGGATTTTTATTGAGCAGACGATAGGAAAACTAAAGAGCAGGTGGCGCATGCTAAGAAAAATAAATGAAATGGGTTATAGATTTATTCCGAAGGTAAGTTATATTATAGTAATGAGTCTATCAAAATTAGTTAATAACTAATTAAATTTTGAATTTCACAGGTCGTAATTGTATGTTGCATGCTTCACAACATCATAAAAAGCAAGAAAAATCCACTGGCAGATAAGTTTATTGACCACGAAGACGACGACATTCCACTAGAACAACCAAGCGTTCAAGATATGACCAAACAGTTTAGTAATATGAGCATCCAAGGAGAAGCTATCAGAAATACGCTTCGGACCATTACCGACGGGCTTCCGCTTCGAAAACAAATTGAAATTAATAGAAAATAATTAAATATTAAAACATATTTCTTATAAACATATTCAAAATAATTCAATATTTTTATTTAACACATACATACATACTTCATTCAATAAATTAATTTATAAAATTCTAGAAAATTGTTTACGATTTACAGTTCGCCATCATCTGCAATTTCTTAACACAGTATTTCATACTTATAGGAACTCGAGGCTTCATCAACAGATGGCGATGGAGTGGGTGCAGGAGCAAGAAATGGTTGGTAGTATTGGCTGTATGATTGAGGACTAGCAGTATTTATAGCAGCTTTTATTGCCCTTAATTCGCTCAAAAACATGTTGCATCGTCTGTCTGATCTTTCTTCCGCCTCCTGATTCATTTTCTTGAATTCGTTCAGTATTTTTTCTTGTTCCTCTTAAAAATTCGGTAATCAACTCGGTTTGAGTTTTCTTCTTTTCTTTTGATGGTGTTGATTGAGCTGTCAATGGTCGATGTGACTGAGTTGTCGTTGGTTCAGCTACAAATGATGCAGACTGCGATGTGCAAGGACTATTTGTCAAATCTGCAATACAAAATTATTAATTAACCCGCTTTTAATTAAAATTAAAATTTTTACTCTCATCACTTAAGGCGTCAATAATGATATATGAATTAATGTGCATCATTGCCACATCTAGCCCGTGGTTTTGTGGAACGGTAAACTTCTTTCTTCTACCCCATAGTATTGCCATCTCTTCATCATAAATTGTTTCAATTTTACCGGCCGCACCGCTTTTTTGACGTTCGGCCTTATCAGATGTATAATTTCGCCGCAACGATTCAAATTTTAATTTTATTTGGTCAACTGCCTTTGATGGAAATTTTTCACTTATTTTTTTGTAAATTGCGTATGAACTCATCCTATGAGATTCAAAAAGTTGGTTCACCTATACTTGAATATTAATAAGATAAACACAGTCGATTGTACTAATTTTATTGATTGTCGACAGCCACTTGCAGCATTTCTTTTATCTCGAAATCATTCCATTTTAACCCTCTTGTTTTTTTCCGGTCAGTTTTGTCCATCGCCATTTTGATTTTTTTAAAGGTAATAAATTCGTTAGTATGTATATTATTTGTATTTATTTGGATTTACATATATCACTAACTTTTACGTGATTTTAAATATATCACTTGAAATATGTAATAAAATTAAATATTTTATTGTTTTCACGAAAACACAATTTATGACACAAAAAAATCTGGATTGAGTAAATGACATTTCGTATCTAAAAAGTATCAGTACAGTTCGCACCGCATAATGTTATACGAATACTTTTTAGATACGTACAATACTAAAAAAGTATGTGATAAAATAATAAAGTATTTTACTTTGAGTTTACATCGTCATACTTTTTTCATACATATGTACTTTTATACTACTGGTGTAAACGTGGTATTATTTAAAGTAATTTTTGATTTTCGCTGTCAGAATATTTTTTGGATAGTAGAATTTAATTGTTTTTTTGTTTATTCACGCGTTTTATAACTTTTTATTGTTTTTATTCAACTCTTAACATTTTTATTTATTATTAAGCTGTTATTAGGGAATATTTATACCCGAATTTAGATTTATTGTTTATTAATTAAATGTCACAATAGTATACATAAACTTGTATAGTATTGCCATAAGCAACTATTTCGATTTTTGGGGATAAAAATTTGGGCTATCTTCACAAAGGTGAATTCCGGACAAAAAATGGGAATAAAAATTATGAGAATTACAGTTGTTTTACTTACCTACTAGAACTGAAACATTAAATCATATAATTGGTTAATACAAACAGCGCAAAAATTCAATATTTACGTCTAGTACGTATGTGAAGCAAAGGTAAAACTCATAAATTTTATTCCCGTTTTTCGACCAAAATTGGGTCGCTGTTCAGGGGCCGAAGCACTCTCAACTCTTTTACATTTCGCTTTTCATGTCCTTACATTACGCTTTACGCAGACGAATGCCAATTCGATGACGTACGCTCCATGCCAGCTTATAGTACCGGCATGGAAGATGGGTCGGCCCAGGGCTCAGTAAGTCATAGTTGTGTTCATTTTTATCACAGATCGTAATATGATGAAGAAAATTTTTTTTTTGCATCCTAATCCTATCGGGATTCGAACCCAGTACCACCCAATCCAAACGCTAAAGCTTTAACCACTGAGCCGTTTGGTCCGTTTTCAAAAAAAAATAATTAGGTTATAAAACGTGATAATCCTTTTTTTAAATTATTTGTAAGCTATTCTTGTATAGTTTACTTATTATTTTTATAGCTAATTTCCATAATAAAATATCGAATTTTTGTTTCTTAAATTTTGAGATTTATCTTAAATATTTTCTTTTACAAATCCAGTTTTCCATATATATGATATGCAAAAATTTTTTGTCGACAGTATTCAATTTTAGAAGATTACATAGCAAACAACTACAGAAAGCTGCATTATGGTATGAGCAGAAAACTTTCCTCATATTTTTTATCTTGTTTAGAAAATTTTAAGTTTGCAGAGTGCAAAACCAGAAAGTAAATCGTCTCATAATATGTAATGATGTTGTATAGTTTTTTGTTATGATACCTAGTACAACATAAAAATAATTTTTGTATTCAAATAGAAGGAACTATAATGCAAATGTTTAAGTAATCGCTTCCATTGTGGTGTTGTGCGAACTCTTCCTTTGAAATAAATTATTCTGTTTAAATAAATAAACCTTTTAAATTTAAACAGTATTTTATAAATCATTTTACTAAATATGTTATTAAAATAAAAAAAGGCTATTTATTTGTTTGCAAAAATTTCATTTAATTTCAGAAAAATACTTTTAAAATTCAAAAAAGTGTATTACTTTTAGGAACTTAGAACTTCGTTTTTTAATTTTAGAAACCAAAATTTCAGTGTACATAGAAAAAATATGTTATATTACATGTGAAACCACCCTGTATGCTAAAAGGTAATTTCAAAACGGGATATTGAAAGACTGTTTATTAAAGATTGGTCGCCGTTACAATAATACACACAATTAAGTTATCGAATGATCAGTCGTTTATGTGAAGCCAACAAGTTCAGTGTTGTTCAAATAAAATAAAATAATAAGTCGTAAAGTTTTTGATTATAGTTTTAATTAAAAATAAAAACCCTAATTAAAAATAAAAAGAAGTTAAAGATCGTGAATTGGTCAAGCAAATAAGTCGCTGACGTTGGCCCGAAATATCAGCCCGAAATTGTTGGTAAGTCTCTTCGCTAAAGTGTAGTCATCCCGAAAAAAATGTACGTATAGAAAAAGTGTAGTCTCATCCCGATAAATATAATATGAATAGTGTTACGTACACTTTAGGAAAAAATGTAATTTTTATTTTGTGTAGTTGTATTACCAGACTAATATCATCATGTTTTATATTGTAAAAGTAACATTACAGTATAGTAATGTAATTTTATAATGTTTTGTCAAATCTAAAAGAAACGGTAAAATATAAAAAATATTATAAATTTAAAAACTTTAAAAGCTTAAAACATAACCCCCAAATATATTGATAAGCATTTATAAAAACGATATCGAAATTTTTGTAATGTGAAATCCTTAAAGGAACCAACACTATAATTAAACCGCACTAGTGGTATAAACGATTAGCTAGAGAATATATAAATGATCCTAGAAAAATCCATTTACTAATGATATGGATAAAAAAAAATTCAAATCACGGGGAGAAATATTGCAAATTTTGTTTTACTTTTACATAGAGTGACATTTTTGTGAAATTCGAACATATAGCCCAACCTTAACTTCTGTCGGGCCAATCCTAGAGAAACAGAAGACTAGTGGCAAATATGGCTAGTTAGGTCTTGCTTATATGTCAATATCTTCTGTTAATTTCATATTCAAAACACGGGGAAACATAATGCAAATTTTGTTTTACATTTACATAGGGCGACATTTTTGTCACACCAAGACGTTTTGATAACCACTTTTCAATATCATGACCATAAAGCATAATTTTATAACCCTTAGGTTAGATTAAGTAAAGAGTGGCTGCTATCGCACACTTAGGCCAATAATTTATAATCCTTACTAAGTTAAATTTTTAAAATAATACAGATAACTTTATTATTATAGTAGATGTGCATTGAGTAATATTCACTACCAGAAAGAAACGTGTACTTGTTAGTCCGCGGGAGTTATTTTACTTTTCTCCTATTCTTCGGTTCTGACCGATGAGCTTTCCCTTATCCGCCACCTAAGGACGCGCGTTACGGGGGGTAACAAGTTCCCCTCACGGGTTAGTAATTAATAATTATAAATAAGTTAGTCGAGCACACCGTTCCAACTGACCTTCACATCACTAGCATAATTATCCCATAATACGTATCTTTCATATGGAGAGCCCGTTTCAAGGGGATCCATTACATTAAATTGAGAACTCGTTGAAAGAGATCCATACACACTGGAGAGCCCATTTATAGGGATCCTCATTTATACCTCACTTATCATTCATATGGAGAGCCCTTGTCAAAGGGGTCCATTTCACCCAACGGAGAGCTCGTTTATAGAGATCCAATTCACACTGGAGTAATCTCCTTTATCATTTCAAAGTAACGCGAAGGGAACACATGTTGCGTTGCACCCGGTGATGTAATTAATAAATAATAATTAGTAATTAGTAATTAGTAATTAGTAATTAGTAATTAGTAATTAGTAATTAGTAATTAGTAATTAGTAATTAGTAATTAGTAATTAGTAATTAGTAATTAGTAATTAGTAATTAGTAATTAGTAATTAGTAATTAGTAATTAGTAATTAGTAATTAGTAATTAGTAATTAGTAATTAGTAATTAGTAATTAGTAATTAGTAATTAGTAATTAGTAATTAGTAATTAGTAATTAGTAATTAGTAATTAGTAATTAGTAATTAGTAATTAGTAATTAGTAATTAGTAATTAGTAATTAGTAATTAGTAATTAGTAATTAGTAATTAGTAATTAGTAATTAGTAATTAGTAATTAGTAATTAGTAATTAGTAATTAGTAATTAGTAATTAGTAATTAGTAATTAGTAATTAGTAATTAGTAATTAGTAATTAGTAATTAGTAATTAGTAATTAGTAATTAACCAAAAATTTTATTTCTGTTTTAAATTATTGATTGCTATCATAGTTGCAAGCTTAGTTTACATTTTCCTGTACATAATTATTTGTGGTTTGACTTGTTCTTTAGTAGGATTGCGTATTACATTGACATACGAACATAAGTCATCGTATTTTGCCCATTTTTGATTTACAACTCCATAGCAAACATAATGCCTTTCCGGTGCCTTTGGATACTTTACGATTGGGCCATCATGAATAAAACTTATAAGTGACGTTAAATTGTAATCATTATTATTTAGTTTGGCGGTAGTCGGTATGCCGGACAATTTCACTGAGGTATCGGTGACAGTCTCACTATCTACACACACAATTTTTCCAAAACACTTAAGTTTTGGACCCATTGAATGAAAGCAATTATTGCAGGTTTTAGAATAAATTTCCTGAACACATGCCTCAATATTCGATACTCCTAAGTGCAGGTATCTTTCGTGGTTCAAAAAAATCATTGAACATTTTTCTAGCTCTGTATTTAAACAGTTAGAACATTCCAATGTTATTTCCAAGCTTGGAAATTTTTGAAAGAAATTTTTACAAACATTGAATACTTCTGTCGTACAGTCAGAATCAAACCCAGAAATTTCAACCAACATTTCTTTTCTAAGTTGGTATACTTTCTTCAAGTTAGTTAAGACATGATTGTATAACAACAACTTGCTTTGGCTGTTGTCTAAATTGTTTAAAAAACATTCATCTTTAAATACAGATTTGGATATCGCATGATAAACTGAATCTAATGCGCATGTATTTTTGAAAAAGCTGCAAGTATTAAGTGCATTTCTTATTAATGGCACATTAAAATTGTTTGCTTGTTTTTTAAAAATGGTTTTTGGTAAAGCATTCTTTGTTTGTTTTGGTGTATTGGAGCATTGCCTTAATGTTGTCATGGCAGTAATATTTTGTTACGTATTTGTTAAGTTTATGAAACTGTTTACAAAATTGAAATCGGAACTGCTCGTCGGTCGTTTTTTGGAGCTCATTGGAGAACAATATCCTCCCTTTCTTTTCCAAATACAATTGATTAACTGCTTCGTATATCTGACAGACTGCAGTCATCTTTCTTTTGTGAAATTTCTATCTGATTTTTCGTTGTTATTGAAAATTTGGGTATAGAATAAAATATCTCTTTGCAGACCGTTTTATTTCTCGAGTTTATTTCGCGTACGAAACGACCAACTTTAAGAGGCATTTTTCCCACCTCAAGAGACCGACTTGTCAAAGAAAATCGTCTTTTTAAAAATGCAAAGTAATTTTCGACATGTCCATTGCTTAATCGAGTTCCATTGCGCAATATACCGGTGAACAATGGTAATAATGTTCCATATTTCTTCAAAAATGTGTCATGGAAAGCAATATTAAAAAAATTATTAATCGGGCTCTCATTATTTTGTTCCACTATGACAGTCTGTGTACTAATATTATATAAATCCCTATAGAAGGGGCTTTGCTTATAAATGGGACTGTATAAGTCATTTTGAACAGTCTCCTCGGTTGGATCATCAAGTGTGCTAGTGTAAATTATATTTATATTTGACGCTGCCTTATTCTCCGCAATCAATATAATCAGACTATCAAAAGCGTCTTTCACTTGAGCATTAATGTATTGGGATAGCAATAAAATTGCAAATTTCTGCCATATTTGTTTAGCGTTGTCATAGTTATTTGCTGTAATTATTGATGCCATAACCTCTTTGAGAAATTTGTATATTCAACAAATTTCAACATACAAACGATATTTTCTTAAACAATTCCCTATAGTGCGAGTGTTATGACTAGAGCTTATCATATCACTGATTGGAAAAGAGGTATATGTATCCTTGTTTTGCGTTTTAACTGGTGCAACGAGAGCATAATACAAAACGCTTTTGCAAGTTCTATAAGGCTTTCGAATGAGTCCACCTGTAGCGTCTAAGTAAACAGTTAGTTCCTGACGGTTTTGTTGCTCTTTAATTTTTTTGAGAATCAAACATTGCCTTTTGCTACAAGTCGTTACACAAAAGGGATTTTTACCCACTTGCTGAATGTACGATTCTTCTCTATTTGAATCTGTTTTTTCTTTTTCCAAATGAATGTCTTCTACATCATCTGAATGGTTGCCATGATACAACAATGTTTCCGATCGTATTTTATTTAAAACTCTTCTATCTCTTATAAACCGCGCAGTATTAGTTTTTTCAAAGACATCTAAATCCTCTTCATTTATGAGATTTTCGGAAACTATGTCTACAGTATTACGGGTCAGTTTTTCTTTAAATAAATCTCTCTGATATTTTGATGTGTGCGGAAATTTTTTGTATGGATGGTAAATAATCTCAGTAGTGTTGTATACATCAAAAGTTTCTAACGACAAATTGGAGTTAACCAATTTATAGGTTCTGCACGATTGTAGTTCGTCTTTATGACCGCAGTAAGCCCTAACGGTTTTTAGCTACATCATATCCTTTAATATACATATATCAAGCAGCCGCTTAACTGAGATAGCTGGCTGGATATATGGTGCTGGATATATGGTATACACTTCATCGGAAATATGCACCTGATAATCCATTAAATTGAATCGAGTTTTCAAATTTATTAAATTTTTAGGTTTAATTCTATTGAATTTCAGAGATTTTTGATTTAATGTTACAAAATCTTCTTCACTATCAACTAAAACAAGGTTAACTGGTGATACTTCGTCATCCATTATATTATTCAATATTTCAATATTTGTAACTGGCTTGTCTAGCATTTTTGAAGTTTTCGAGTATCGATATCTTTGTAGTCAGAAATGTTTAATATTTGGTTTGGAACTTCATGATGTGTCGGCAAATTTATTATTGTAAATGGTGGCCTTAGGATTTCAATTGATATAATATTGACGACCCCAAAACAAAATTTGCATTAATTTTCCCCGTGATTTGAATATGAAATTCACAGAAGATATTGACATAAGCAAGACCTAACTAGCCATATTTGCCACTAGTCTCCTTTATCTCTAGGATTGGCCCGACAGAAGTTAAGGTTGGGCTATATGTTCGAATTTCACCAAAATGTCGCTCTGTGTAAATGTAAAACAAAATTTGTATTATTTATCCCTGTGATTTGCATTATTTTATCCATATCATTAGTAAATGGATTTCTCTAGGATCATTTATTTATTCTCTAGCTAATCGTATATACTACTAGTGCGGTTTAATTACAGTGTTGGTTCCTTTAAGGATTTCACATTACAAAAATTTCGATATTGTTTTTATAAATGCTTATCAATATATTTGGGGGTTATGTTTTAAGCTTTTAAAGCTTTTAAATTTATAATATTTTTTATATTTTACCGTTTCGTTTAGATTTGACAAAACATTATAAAATTACATTACTACTGTAATGTTACTTTTACAATATAAAACATGATGATATTAGTCTTTTAATACAACTACACAAAAAAAAAATTACATTTTTTCCTAAAGTGTACGTAACACTATTCATATTATATTTTTCGGGATGAGATTACACTTTTACTATACGTACATTTTTTTCGGGATGACTACACTTTACCGAAGAAACTTACCAAAAATTTCGGGCATTTAATGACGGAGAAGCGAGCCAACTTGATGATGGACCACACAACGGTACAACAACTGCTATAGTGGAGATGATAACCAAGGATTCATTCGGATGAATCGTAAAGATATTTTAGATTCATTGCAAATGTTTAGTGGTTCAGATTTCTATCCCGTAGAATTTTTTTTGAGGGGTTTGAGAATATGGCAATTATTATGAAATGGAACGATTTGGAAAAATTCGTGTGTTTTACAACACAAACAACGCAAAGTTATTGGTCATCTCCACAAAATTATCAATACGCACATCGAAAGAAATAGATTCCTATAAAAATATAGTACAGTTTTTGAAAGAAGAATTCGGAAAAATATACAACGTAAGATGATAGCGCGAACTAAAAAACCTAACGAAACTTTTCAAGAATATTTCCTCGCTATGCACAAGAGCCGGGCGTTTAACAATGGCTGATATCGATATAATTCATTACAAAATTGATGGGATTGTTGATAAAGAAATGAAAGGGAGCAATATCACTTGTGTGGCTAAGAATACTTATGAGGACATGTTAAGCCCAAAGCTCAATAGAAATGTTACCTTTATTAAAGCAACTTTGGATTTTTGGAAGTTGATGGCGAGTTATTTGATGCTCGTGCTTATACTTTAGCAGATGAAAGTATGCCAAGCCTTAGTGTAATTGTAGGCAATAATGTTCTTCATGGTACCAAGATAAAATTAGGAGATCATGAAATCAAGATCAGTAAATTGTTCGATAATTTATTGTCTAGATACTGCGCTTTTAAAGAAAATATTTTGAATATCGGGGACCAGAAATGTTACTCCGAAATAAATGATCTGGTAATGAATTACGTACCAATAAAAGTTAAAGAAGTTATAGAGACACCAAGAAGATTGCCACCTGCGGCAAAGAAAGTCGAAGATGAACATATTCTGGAATGTTTACGAGATGGTGTAATTCGTCCTAATAATTCAGATTTCGCTAGCCCAGTTGTACAAGCAAATATAAAGCATGGAACTAAACGATTGTGCGAAGAAAATCGACGGTTAAATAAAAAGCTAATAATGGATCGATACCCTTTATCGATCATTGAAGATCAAATTGATCAGTTAAATGACGCGCGTGATTTTACCACACTAGACCTCAAAAGTGGATTCTTTCATGTACCGGCCAATCAGGAAAGAATAAAATATTCTTCATTTGTAACTTCGTCGGGCCAGTATGCATTTCTTTGTGTGCCGTTCGGGCTATGCACTTCACCAGCAATATTTAGTCAATTTATTCATGTAGTTTTCAAGCCATTATTCGATAAAAGTCTCATCGCAGTTGTTACGACTACGCGTTCGTACCTATCTCTTTTTATATTATATTCCCCTCGATTTGTGCCTTTGCTTCATCGGTTGGGGGTTTGTGTCTTTGCTTACGGTATTGATTGTTTTGGTACATCTTCTTGTGATGGCGCGGCGGTAAGAAGAAATAAAATTTGAGGGCGAGACCAATATGCATCGGGTGTGCGCAAAGCAAAACGCTCTGGAAGAATGTTTTTTCTTATATGCTTCTCGTTTACATCAATGCGAATTGATGTAAATGAAAAACAGAGAAGAAAGAAAATTCTTCTTGACCGTTTTGTGCGTTGTTGTATGCGGTGCGAGAATTTTTTTTTGGTTGAGTCAGTCTAGTTTTTGATTGGGAAAGAAAATTTGTTTTTTTTTGGAATTGTATACAGTCGAGTTTGAGGTTGTTTTAAAAAAAATCGGGTTTTGGACTTCAACCATCTTGTATTTGATAAAAGTGTAAAACGAAAAAAAAAAATAAAAATTATTTTTGGTGAATTAAGTTCATTTCTTTTGTGTAATTAAACTTATCATATATAAATAAAATGCCATTGAAAATAATATTATGTAAACTGTATTTTGGTTCGTTTTAAAAAAATAAATTGAAAAAACGAGATAGAGTGATATAGAGTTTTAAATTTTCGCTCGCTAAATTCTTGATGGCGTATAAAGAAGTCGGACAAGTGCATTAGTTCAAACAAAACAAAAATTATAAAACCAAACATTTACATTTGGTTGTGGTCTTGTGAGTGGCCTATTTTTCGACGGGTGCCAATTATTAACGGTTACCAGAAATCAACGGGTGTTAAATATTTCTTTCGAAGGCCCCCAAAATTGTTGCTATATTCCTGAGGCCACTTCATTTGTACCGTTTATAATTAAACATCGAGCGGTTATTGTTATAAACCAGGGGTTGAATCAAAAATATTACGAAGCGCAGCGTAATCATCATCATATTTGTGAGACGCTAAACAAGTATTTACGGGTAGGCAGTGGATGTCACTCCACTTTCTACGAATTCGGCGGCCAGTTGAGGCCTGCCTTGATATTTTTTTGAAGTTGACCGGCGGTTGGGGCGCACCGGGGGAATACGGCAGTTAATTTGTAGTGTCCGATTGTAACGGCGGTATAATCAGGATAGCCAACCGGTTGTTCGTTTTTCATTGGTATCGGGGAAAGGCCCTGCAACGGACGACCGTCTAAGGTCGCACCAGCACATGGTTTTTTATTAGTTAAGGTACGATTTTTTTTATATTTATTTTATTTTTTTTTTTCATATATTATAAAAAATTTTCTTAAATTTTGAAAATTTTGATTGTGATCGAGGGCCGGATAACGGTCGACGGTTGCGCGCTCGATGCATATTGGTTTCGCTACTCCATTTTCCGAGCGTATTTTGTTGTTGTGATTTCACTCAATTTTTTTTTAATGAATTGCTAAATTTCTTAGGTATGGGTATGATGAGGGGGGAATTCCCATCCTGTGTCAGCGTAATGTTGGCGGTCCCTTGGTGCCCGCATCCGAAATCGAAACCGGTGCCCACCACCTTTTGAGTTCGGACGGATGCGCGCACCAAAGCACCTCTCTTCTGTTATATTTTTTTTTAGTTTTTTGCTGTTCGTTCCTCAGGTTCCGGCCAAAAAAGTTTTGGCGGAACTCGGGTTTATTATTATTATTATTATTATTTGCTTTTCTTTTTCTTATTAAAATCTCTGTATTCATGGTGTAGGCCAGGAGCCATGCAAACCTCAACCCCCACGACCCATAGCACATCTCACTGACTAGTAGCCGTCAAAAATCACCGTGGAGGCCACTGCATGCGCTTAGATGAAATTTGTAGGATGGCAGTAGCCATCCTGTAACACAGCCTATATGAATGATACAATTATTCCAACCATCGATTACGAATAAAATATAATTGTTCTAAAAGAACTACTCAAAATGGCTGCACAATATGGTCTTATGATTAAGTGGAAAAAATGTTCATTTTTATCAACGCGTATCGAGTATTTAGGCTACGACATCACAGATGGTTCAATAAAACATTCAGTGGCCAAAACTAAATCAATCATTGAATTTCCTAAACCACAGAATATAAAAGGTCTGCAAAGTTTCATTGGTCTAACGAGTTATTTTCGCAAGCATATCGAAGATTTCTCTGATATTGCACGACCATTGTACCAGCTGCTAAAGAAAAACGAAAAGTTTATTTTTCGTCCAAAACAAGAACAAGCCTTTAGAGAATTGCAAAGTCGTCTCTCTACTCCACCAGCCCTTCATATTTTTAACCCTAAAAAAAGCTGAAATCCACACAGAGGCTCCAAAATTGGGTTTCGGAGCTATATTATTGCAGTTTAAAAGCAAAGATCAGTCGTATCATCTTGTACATTATTTCACTAAGCGAATTACAAAAGCTGAGAAAAATTCTAATAGCCACGAGTTGGAAGTACTAGCCATAGTAATCGCATTGAAGAAGTTTCGGGTGTATCTGGCATCGCATTTAGAATTGTTACAGATTGCGCCGCTTTTAAAGCTACAATGGACAAACGGGAGTTGCTGCAATGGATTTCCGGTTGGGCAATGTTCCTGCAAGACTTTAATTATACTATCGAGCACAGGAGCGGTATGAAGATGAGGCATTCAGATAGTGAAGATATGTTAATAGCTTATAAATTTTTATTAATTATAGTAGGCAATGTGCGATCTGAATGAATCCTTTCCAGTTGTTATTCGAATGCGAATATATTGAAGATGCAATTGCCCACAGCTTTCACAAGGTGCGAACTGTTTTGCAGAAAGAAGCATCCAGTTAAATAGATCGCGCACAATCGAACAATGTAACGCCAGCTATGTATCGCTGACGTTAACAAAAAAAAAATATTAATGTAATTAACAAAAAAAAGACACATCAAATCAAAGAGTATCTCCCGAGTACGCCATGCCAATATGCCGCTGCTCAGTCGGTAGAGGTAATTTAGTCGTGGATGTCGGCGTACTCTGATGTTTACTTCACAGATACTATATTGTCAACATGAAGGGAAAATACACCTCCTCACTCATCACTCCCAACACTTACCACAGTTCGGTTCACTCCCGGTCCATATCAACCTATCAACACATAATGATTAATAACACCTTACAATTCATTCTCAACAGGTTAAACATTATTTCTTTTATTTAACAAAAAAATTTGGTGTATAAATTTAAAATTTTATTAATTATTTGGTTAAGTTTTCATTAATTCAAAATTAAAAAAAAACAAAAAAAATTTTTTTTAAGACAGACAAAAAAAATTATAATTAAAAAAAAATTAATTTGATATGACCATTTGAAAATGAAGAAAAAAATCATATTAAGTTAATTGAAAAAAATTAAGATAAAAAAATAGTATAATGTATTCACTTAAAATTATACCGAATTCATTAATAAAAACTTAATAACTTTAACCATACGATTTTTAAGTAAAAGGAAAATTTATCCTTTAATTTAGAGACATATAAAATTTAACAAGCAAAGAAAATGAAAATTATTGAAAAAAATAAAAAAAACCAAAGCAACACTTAGCCGTAAATATTGGATTTCCTCTGGGTGTTCAGTCCCGGTGCCAGCATGTGGTTATCTCAACCTTGGCAGCATCACTTGTCCTTGCCAGGTTATATTTTCGGTTTAACGTCAACTACAAACCTCATAATCCGAATCAGGGTGGTAGATGACACTGGGTTGTTCCGCTTGCTGCACTGCTGATAACGTATAACATTCAAAGTCCCGTTTTTTTGGTCACCCGCCAACGACAACCAGTAACCTTGATGCACCGTCGATAGAAATCCGTTTATTTTTTTTTATTCTCAACAGGTGATGTCGCGGTTTAACGCTTTTTAACGTGTTAGCTTACTACGCAAATCGAACACTTCTTTTTTTTTTATTCTCAACAGGTGATGTCGCGGTTTAACGCTTTTTAACGTGTTAGCTTACCACGCAAATCGAACACTTCTTAAGCACCAACCGTAAAAGCACATATTCCGAAGTCGCGTTGGTTCAGATGTGTATCCTTCAAAGATTGGTCACCATCATACATATATTGTATGGAGTCACACGAATAGTATCCAAGATGTATGTATGTACCGTTTTTTGTTTTTATTTTTCAGCCTCGTATTCACAACAACAAACCAAATAGTATGTCCAAAGGCACAAAAAAAAATACCGCAGCCTCCTTTACTATATTCGGTATGCAGTTTCACTCTTATATCTGCTATATCTTCACCACAGATATATGTATTCTTTTCCACTCAAATCACACAATTTCAGACTATTGACCCGCAGCCATGAAAGTAAATATTTCTTTGGTTTTCTTTTCACTTTATAATTATACATTGTTTGTGGATAAATCAAAGTTTTATTATTTTTTTATATTTTATCCAGAAACACAGTACTGCACACTCGAAAAATCAGATATTAAGTGATCGACTTAGTTTAAAGAAAAAAAAATCTTGTTATCGAAAAATAATTACTTTGATTTTTTTTCCAACCAATCAGATGTCAATTTCAAAGAACCTTGCTTATCATGCGATACAACAAAAACGTTCAGGTGCACACACCGAAAAATAAACAGTCATCGC
The DNA here is from genome assembly GCA_932526605.1 of Nephrotoma flavescens. Classification (NCBI taxonomy): domain Eukaryota; kingdom Metazoa; phylum Arthropoda; class Insecta; order Diptera; family Tipulidae; genus Nephrotoma; species Nephrotoma flavescens. The sequence continues at coordinate 222,202,251 of OW052221.1, forward strand.
AATGATGTTAACAATTGCCTACTCCTTAGGCGAAGATTGTACATGAAATTTAACTCATACGTTTTAGGCGCATACGAAAATTCACCACCACTTAGTGTCTCGGCTTAGCTACAACAAAAAAAAAAATGGAACGAACGTTACAACAACAGAAAGGATTATAACGAAAGGAAAAAAGCAACCATATACAAATTGAATGATATCATTTAGCTATCACGAAGACACAATTTGGAGCTAGTCTAATAATTCTCCCCAAGTACCAGGGACCTTACAAAATAATTTATGTAAAGGCGAACGATCGATATGATGTGGAGAAAATCGGAGATTCTCCTGACCCACGAAACACTACTACAAGTGAAGTTAAAATGGGAATGTGGAGAACGACAAAATGAAAATGTGGAGGATGGCGATATTGTAGAAGACGAACAACTGCCGATGAATATCGACGAGTCTCTGCCGCCTAGCGAGATCATCATCAATGATAACAACCTATATGTAAAAGGAGTGAAATAAATTTTCATTATAGTTAAAAAAAATATACTTACCCACTACGAAGCCATAAGATGATGATGTGTACTTATACCAACACAAAAAGATGAATAAGGCGAAAAGTAAAGATGTGAATCAAATATGTTCGAAGACGTAGCCGAACATCAAGACGTGTTTTAATAAAATTCAAGTTCAAAAAACAAAGAAAAAAGGAAATTGACAGAAAAATGTTATATTTTTAACTTTTTGTTCGCGTTTTAGAACCTGTACTAAAAACGATTTCTCGCAAAGAGAATAAGAATGCGTAATTGTGGAATGGAATTATGATACGAGGAAACGAAATGTGAGATAAATAAAAATTTTATTCCATAATATATCCCGCAAAACCGGAATTGATGCACAGCAGTTAAGCCGTATACATACGTCGGATAAAAATCCGGGATTTTTCCATCCCATCGTTTTAACCAATTACATCACGTAAATTATACAACAGACACGCCTCTTTTCATACAAAAGAGTTGAAAAAAATTGAAAAAAAATCTCGGGTGTAAAAATCCCGGATTTCCATCCGACGTATGTATACGGCTTTATTCTGGCAGTTCAAAAGTAAGTAGATGAGATAGAGTTACTAATTTTTTAAAGCACTACTGATAGAGTTAATAATATTTTTGTATTACCCTAGATCCGTGGAATTGTGGTTGGCGTTCCTCAGGTCCCAGTGTTAGTTCTATCTTTAAACTTAAATTGAATGACAACTGTATTTGTTTTTTGATGATTTCGCTTTAGCTTTTACTACTAAATCTTTCACTGAAAATACTTCAATGATTTATTTCGATCTTGTGGGTCAATTTAAATGGTTTGAGAAACGCTGCCTAATTTTTAATGAAATAAACTTAGTTTATGAGTAAATCTATGTTTCCAAATGTACTTTCACAAATTCTCAAACTGATTGTTTAAATATCGAATTGGTTGACTCTTTCATTCCCTATCTTGGAATTTCTTTTGAAGAAATAATATTTACTGTTAAATATAACTTCCGTGCAAACCATCGAATCATCTACAATGAACCCAGATACAATGACGACCAGTGCTTCCGTCGCTACATCCCTGTTACATCTAACAATCTTTATCAATAACTTGCCTGATTTGATTAAGAGACTATTTCATTCTGATTATTTTCTGTCCCGACCCGAGTTAAAAAAAATAATTAATCTGCTGAAGTACTTGGAACACAATTAAACGTACAACGAATGTTTTCCCCTAATTTAAAATAAAACTGTAAAAATAAAAGAAACCCATGCTTTGATAATAAATAATATTTTTAAAATCTGTTCAATTTGTTCTATTCAGAAAAACTAAAATTCCAAACATTTTTACGGATAATCTTGTTATGAAACTCTAATGAGAGAAAGATATCAAAATACGAGCAAAATAAATTTATAATCTGTAAATTTTCAATCAACCACAAACCAATTTTCGTCACTTCCTGCAACAAATAATGTTTACTTCTTTTTCTCGATAATAAATAAAAAGTCATAAAAAGAACACAAAACAAACGTATACTGTAATAAAAAAAAACCGGAAATACGTGACCACTGCACAAGTTTCTTCATTACGTACTTTTACGATTAAGCAGTTTTTATTGTTGTTCTTGTATTTCATCGACATTGTTTCAATGAAATTACAGTGCACATTTTATTTATCACAAAATTATAATTGGCCATACATATAGTTAAATCTAGATAATGCACGTCGTATAAACCTAATTGATTTTTGTAAAAACATTTTTGACGCCATTAAAACAAAACAATAAAAAATTTAATTAAAAAATAACAGAATTAGGTTTTCCCATGTACACCGGTAACACTACGTTCGCGCTTACCACCCACCTTATAACCATATAATTATGTTGGGCATAATATCCGCATATTGTCAGTAGTATCATGATCTTAGAACGTGGTTAGAATTTTTAATGATATTTTCTTCCTGCATAAAATAAAATTTTACACGACGCGATGGTGGTACAAATGTCCTATGTAAAATAATAATAATAATAATAATAATAATAATAATAATAATAATAATAATAATAATAATAATATTTAAACAATTAAGGTGTACGTATGCGGCATCAATTTTATATCTCATGCAAAAGGAAGTTGAAAATTGAAAATTAGAAAAGTACAACAAAAACAAGAAAATTTGAGTTTTCTGTAATATCAGTCACGTAAATTCTTTTTTTTTTTGGATTTGTGGAACATGACAACCAAGATCGACCGAGGTTAGGTATAGGTCCCTTTTTCACTTAATTTAATTTTTATTTTGAAATTAAAATTCAATTTGCTTTACAGTTTGGTAAATTCACAAAATACCGTATAGTGCATTAGAAATTACATTGTAAAAGAATGTTATGCGTCTAGAATTGTATAAGGTAGTACGCTGATAACCAGACAAGTGGTTTACGCTACGGCACTTGCATCGGGATTCGCGATGGGCTAGGTTCAAATCTCATCGGAAAGGGGGTATGAAAATCCTGTTTTAGTACTATGATTTAGTTCATAAAACTATGACCGTCTAGTGGAGTGCGAATCTAAGTACCAACCGATCTTTCAGACTCACTCGAGCATATCCAATTAAAAATATAATTTTTTTGTTGAAAACTCACAAAAATGTTTTATATCTAAGAGTTGCTTGCGCGAGAATAACTTATTAAGCACAATTTTGTTACCAACTTAGTTTTGACCGGAAAAACCACAGTCAAAATTAATTTGATTGGTATTTAGTTACAGCTAAATATTGTATTATTAACTAATTAATTTTATATGATTATTGGCATCTCATTACACCTTGTATTGAATAATAAGTGAATAAAGCAGCAGTGACCTTTAAATTACACTGAACTATTCTGGCTTTAGCAACTATTTATTGGGAGTATATATCTTAGTTTTTTGTATTTTTTTTGCAGAAAAAACACGGTTATTTCTAAGAAATGGTAAATTTTATTTTAATCAAAATATTTTCCATCGTTAGCTTGGACTTTCGGCCATCTTTCGGGCAATTTATGAATTCCATAGAAAAATTAATGGTCTTGAAGGTCTTGAACAAATAGTAATCCGATGGGGCACAATCTGGTGAATAGGGAGCATGCGGTAAAATTTCCCATTTAAGTACTTCCAGCGTATTTCTTACTTGTTTTCGACATGTGGTCGAGAAGGTTTTACTACGAAATCCCGGTTTTCGAAATCCCGATTTTCATAATCGCGATTTTCAAAATCAAGTTTTTTAAAATCCCGGTTTTCTTTTCTTTTAGTTCTAAAGGCTTGATTTTGAAAAAAATATTTTTTATTAATTCGGGTCGGTCGGACTAATAATATTTAAACATAAAAATAAGATATCTTGCCAACAAGTTTGCTAGAAAAATTTGTTTGTTTTCGAATTTGTCTTCGATTGATTGATTATAGGGGCGGAAGCCAAATGTCAAAATTCCACGTATCCAGTCAGTGATACATTTTGCTGAAGGAAAAATTTTATTAAGCAAATTCATCAATATTTCATAAAAAAAATTACGAAATATTCTTTAAAAGAAATTAAAAAAATTATATTTCGGCCCTTCAGTACATTCGGCCCTTCGTAAGTTTGCCCTTCGGCATTCGATCCTTCGCCAGTCAGGCCCTCCGAGGGCGTTTAGAAAAAAATTCCAGGAGATTCAAAAACATGTCGGGAATATAGGATCAGTTTTACTATAGTTTTATTCTAATTGTATGATTCGAATTCATAACTGATTTGTTGTTACAGTTCTAGGATACGATCGTTAGGGATGAAACTTGACTATTTGTTTAAAGATTATGTTAAAACTCTACAAGAGAGGTCTAAATAGGATTCTAAAATGATTTTTTGCTAGAGCTCTAGAATATGGCTATTAGCGACAGAACTTGGCTATTTCTTGCCAGATTATGATGAAGTTTTGTCCAGATACGCAGAGCTTTATCAAAAAATCATTTAATAATCCTTTTTAGATCGTATAAGTTTAAACATATTCGGTTAACAAATGGGCAAATCCCATCTCTATTGACCATATTCCACAGCTTTATCAAAAAATTATTTAAGAACCCAATTTCAATCGCACGTGACGAAATTCAACATAATCGATTAAGAATTGGCCTAGTTCCATCCCTAATGACTATATTCCAGAATTTTATCAAACATCAGTTTAAAATCCCATTTAGATTTCACACGTTGATTTTCGACATAATCGGTTAAGAAATGGCCAGGTTTCATCTCCATCCGCTTTATTCCAGAACTTTATCAAAAACGCATTTTTTGAATCCCATTTAGGACCCACACGTTGAATTGCATCTAAATCGGTTAAAAAACGCCCTTGTTCCATAGCGATGGCCGTAATTCAGAACTTTATCAAAAAATCATTTCAGAAATACATTTCCATTATAGGTGTAAAATTTCAACAAAATCGGTTTAGAAATGGCCTAGTACAACGCGTGCTTTGGGTTTTTGAAACAAAAAATTATGAGAAACTACACAACCAAAGCAAACACTCGATTATCGTTATAATACAAAAAAACATAACTTCCAAAACTAAATTATACAATACTAAGTAATTGATTAAAACCGAATTCAATCAATCAAAATAAAATAAATCACATTAACAAAAAAAATAGCACGAGGGTAAACTCAGATGGTTTTTAAATACGTTTTCTCCCTTCGGGTAGACTTCCAGAGACAACACTTGATCTACGAGATCGCAGCATACAAATGGAATCTATTTTGAGAAAACGAAACTAAAAAAATGTATTTAAAGAAATTATATAATCAAAAAATAATAAAACAAATTTCCAACATGGTTTTCTTTCATCTCTTCTTTTGGCGAAACAGGTTCTCTTTATTGGGCGAATTTCAGCAAAATTTAGTTGGGCGCCATAGCTTCGATAAATTGAACCTAAACTCCACACGTGTCCTAACTTCGGCGGCTAGTAGAGCAAATCGACTAAGGGTGGGTTAATTGAGCTGGGTTATTTATTTGCCAAACCTTCTACTTAATCAAAAAAAAAAAAAAAAGATGAGAGAACTCTGAACCAAAGTTCCATAAATATTAAATAACCCTCCTATTACTCACACAAAAATTTACTCGAACGAAATTGATCAAATTACTAAGAATCAATAACAAAATTTAATTTAAATAGGAATGGAAAAGGAAAACAAAAATAACTTACGATAATATACTTAACAGTTGTTATTTATCCGCACTAAACAGCATTAATTTCCGCTTTACCAAAAATGTTGGTCTGCGATACCCATCTCGATATTGTGATACTTTTGAACGCGATCGCACGATTCACTATACGCCATCAATCTCGTACACGAATTAATTTTTAAGTTTGTTCTTGGGTTTTCACTTACACATACCAAGAAATCCACTAACAAACCGTTTATATTTAATATTCACATAAAATGTATACAAATTGTCTATATCTCACATGCATCAAACTATATTTATTTATATATATTTAAAATTGTATGTCCATACTTAGCTAAGTAAACAAAACTGTTGTTAGTGATCCTCCAATTTTCTGCTGTACTCCATAAATGCATCCAAACAAAACTCGAGATGATGTCTCTTCTTTAAGAGTCAAATCCAAAAAAAATAGTTTCAATTTTTTTTCTATCCATCCAAAATTTTGTTCTTTCAAATCTTGTCACTTCAAATGTTCACCCTTCTATTTCAATACTTGTTGCTGATAATAATACTTGTATTGCCTCAACACATAAAGTTATTTCGATGGTAAAGGTAGATTTGGAGAAAACAGGAGATTTTTTTTATACATTTGTAATTGTAATCAATTACACAGTTCGAATAATAGATGAACATACTAGTGATAGTAATATATTACGTATTCTTAATAAACATATTTTATTAAACACTTGTTTTTTATTTCGCAAAATTAGATTTTTTTAATATTTTAATTAAAAAATTTGTTCAAAAAGTTTAAAAATCACTCGATCGATTTCGACTTGTAATCAGTAGATACTCCTGATAATGACCTACATCATCAGGAGTATCTACTGATTTGTAAAAGTAAAAATTTGTTATATATAGCAGAAAAAAACAAAAAATAAACAAAAGAAGGAGGGACAAAAAATAAGCAATAAAAATTTATCTATTGGTCGCACAGGTGGGCGATTAGTCATCGGCTGAGTAACAAAATTCAAGGTATATTGAAGTACATTAAATTACCCGACGTATTAGTCAAATTATAGAAAAAGACGGGGTCTGTAATTGCCCAAGTATAACAAAACGAAAGTAAAAATTGAACATAGTATTTTCCTTCGTTTTCATCCAAAATTAACGAAAGTTAAACTTCACATTATAATGATAGTGTTTGTAGCGTATACGTATTATACACATATGCGTATACAAATGGCGTTATTTAGTTTATTGTGAGAACGCTAAGTTTATAGTAACTTTTAACGATGCGGATACATTTGTCAACTTTGATATTAATTTAATTGAAGGTAGGGAGGCTGTAAAACAATTGGTAATGTAAAGATTCATTCGAGATAATTTGGTACAATCTTTCATATTTTGTTTTCCTATTTTATATTTAGAAATCATTATTTATGAAGCAAGATGGCCACGAACTAAAAAAGTGCATTAGGGCAAACTTTACAGAGCTGTTCACCAAAGAGCTTAGCTGCAAGTTTACGTTTAACGGTCAATAAAGGTAATGTGAGGTATGCTTTACGTTATTCCGTGTTAAATTTAATAATTATAATATTATTTTTTCAACATTTTAGATTGTACAATAAAAAAATTTACGAACTCTATCGAAACCGAATTAATATCCACAAATTACTTTTATTATATAAAAGACAAACAAGGAAAATTATTTAAAAAAAAAATCTAGTGTAAATATTAGAAATTAAAAAACTGAATAATTTAATCGAAATGTATATATATATGTATGTCCAAAGTAATCATAATGAATTAAAATAATGAGTTTAATAAATCATTTTATATTACAAAAACAAAAATATTTCTTTAAAAACATTTAATTTTACAACCAAAATTTTAAATTGCCATTTTATCAAACACAAGCACAATTGTTCCCGCCAAATATTTCTCAATACGCATACACATGCAATAAAATGTTTATAATGAGTTTCGTCCAGTTTCGAATTTTCGCGATACGCTTCATACGTTTTATTTTAATAAATTGCAACTCAAACTTAGAAAAATACTAGACTAAGTTTAGTACTTAAGTACGAATATCGCCAAAAAAATTGAAAGTAAAAATACTTGGGTACGAAACGAATTTCTCTCTGTTCGTTAAGGAAATTTTTTTTAAGAAATATCGATTTTCGAATTTCGTAAGACTCTAAGGTACCTAAACGGTATCTAAAAGTTAATTGATTGCAACCAGATAAATGTTCTTTAGCTCTAACTCCAAAATTGTGCCCAGTCTTGCCAATATAGGAGAAACTACAATCATTGCTATTAATCCTATAAACACCAGACTTGGAAAGGCGATTAACTCTAGGTTTATTGCTAAAAATAATTTTCTTTATTGTGTTATTATTATAAAAAGCAAAACTAATATTGGTATAATTTGACACGATGTTGCTAATCCGTTGGCTTGTTTTTCCTATATACTCTAAGCGACGCAAATTTTCCCGAATCAGACTATCCCGTGGATAAATACTCGTTAGAGTTTATTGGCCAGACTAGGCGCAATTTTGGAGTTTTAAATAATTTTAAAATTTAAAATCAGGTTCTGAACCGCAAAAATAAATGGGAAAGATGCTTGGAATTTCAAACTCTTACACTAGTTCCATCTCTATTGACCGCTTTATAGAAAAATCACTTCAGAATCCCATTTACGTCGCACGTATTATATTTCAACAAAATCTGTTAAGATATGGCCAAATTCCATCCTAATTAGCCATTTTCTAGAACTTTATCGCTAACTCATTTTTGAATTTTGTCAAAAAATCATTTGAGTCCCATTTTCCCACATGACAAATTTTAAAAATTCAAACCAGGATTTCCTAAAAATTGGTACTTTTTATATTTAAACGGGACAAACCAGGATTTTAAAAACCAGGATTTTGAAAACCGGTTATTTATAAAAAATGGAATTCTGACAAACCAGAATTTTGAAAAGCTGGATTTCGTTACACACCCGGTCGAGCATTGTTGCAGCAAAATCACTTTACGCTGTTTGTTGGCTGGAATCAGACGGTTTTCGTTCAATAGATGGTTCAAACCTACCAATTGTTGTTGGTAACGTTCACCAGTAATGGTTCCTTTCGGTTTTAGCAGCTCAAAGATCCCACAAAATGCACAACATAACCTTACTTACATGAATGTTTCGTTTTGCTGTTGATGTGGATTCACCAGTCACAATGTCAGGCAAAAAATGCCATCTTGTACGCAAAGAATTGCAAAACCATTTACAATGTTGGCTTCAGTCAGTTCATGTGGTACCCATTTTCCTTGTTTTTGGCTCATTTTCTTGTCATGTAAACATTTGGTTATGTCTGCTTGAGTGACATTTAAGTGTTATGCAAGTTCTTTTTCTGTTTGAGCTGAGCCTTCCTTCAATAGTGCTTCCAATTCTTCATCTTTCATTTTTTTGGTTGGCCAGAACGTTCTTTGTCACTGGCATCAAAAACACCACTCCTGAATCGTTTAAACCAGTTTTCGCAAGTCTGTTGAGTTGGTGTATGTTCTTGAGGCAAACGAAAACTTTCAGCAGCTCTTTTCTTTTGATTAAAGTAAAACTGTAATGCTTCCCGAATGTTTAGTACTAAAGTTACACCATCTCTTAAAAAACCCAGAAAACGAAGTTATACTCCCAATATATACAGTATATAAAACGGATTTGCAGTCGGTAATGAAATGATCATAGAAACTGATTTTTGGAAAAAAACTCCGCAAATTTATTTTGCAGTTTTGTTTTAGAATAAATTATTTTTTAAATCCAAAAATCCAAAATTGAAATTCATTTACCGTTTATAATAAAAAAAAAACAATGATTAAACAAAACCCTAAAACAAAACACAAAAAAATTAAATTTTTCTATTGTTCATTATAAAGAGAAGTGTCTCGGTTATTATTTTAACATCCAGTTGGTCCTCCTTTGTTTTTATAACCTCTTTCAGTCTTCTAGGCATTGATTCTACTAACTTCTTCGTAATTTCCTGTGAAATTTTATCCCATTCTTTTATTATTGGATCTGAATTTGAATTTTTGCTAGTAATCCTGTATTTTCCAATTTGACGTTCCAGGGGATCCCATAAATGTTCAATAGGGTTCAGGTCAGGCGATTGAGGTGGCAAATGTAACTGGTTTGGAACGTTATACAGAATCCATTCCTTCACAACGTGTGCTGTGTGCTTAGAATCGTTGTCTTGCTGGAAGTTCTATGATGGTCCGAGCAATTAGGGCTTCAAAATGGATGGCTCCGAATTGTCCTTTAGAATATCTATAGAATATCTATTCCCAGCGATTCATATTTCCTTTTATAAAAACAAGTTTCCCTACCCCATTCGCCGACATTGAACCCCATACCATAACTGAATCATCACCACGTTTAATAGTTGGGTCGATGTGTTTTAGCTTCATCGCTGTAGCATGTTTTCTCCAAATTTTACCTCTTTCATCGGCTCTAAAAATGTTTAATTTATTTTCTTCCGTAAAAACAAGCTTCTTCCAGAAGTTGGTCTTTTGTTTTTAGTTTTTCTGCAAATTCAATTTTTTTTTTAGAAAAATCTATTAATTTTTTTGTAAATGAATTTCTATTTTGTATTTTTTGATTTGTTAAGTTGTAAAATAATTTATTCTAAAAAAAAACACCAAAATAAATTTTATAATTTTATACAAGATAAATTGATTTCGTGAAGATCGCTGAAATAGGTCTAGAGACTATTTCAGCGATCTTCACGAAATCAATTTATCTTGTACAAAATTATAAAATTTATTTTGGTGTTTTTTTTTAGAATAAATTATTTTACAACTTAACAAATCAAAAAATACAAAATAGAAATTCATCTCCACAAACGTAATATTTTTTGTCATATACCGGAAAGTCAAGGGACTGTCAACATTTTTTAAATATAATATCAAATAAAAAAACCAAAAACATTTTTTTATTTTTATTTTAAATACAAAAGGAAACAAATCTTTAAAACTATTTTCATATTATAATAAAATTTTATTTGAAATTTCGAACATTCAAAACATTTTAAAAGTTTTGTTAGAGACAATACAAGTACTCGTACTTGCCGGTAATATTTTTTATCTAAAATTGAAAATTTAAATCCGCACTTCACCAATTTTTAAAAATCAAAATAATTTTCAAAATCGTTCGAGTCGAACAAATCAATCAACACATTAAATATATTTTCCGAAATCAGAAGCTATTGCAATCGGTTTTTAGTACTCGAAAACGTTCGCTCGGCAATGTTTTGTAAAAATCATTTGAGCCGAAAAAAAACATTAAATAAATGGACATGGACGGATGAACTTATTAATAAAATTTCCCCGAAATTAGTACACACACAGCAATTGATTCCTGTATGATATTTTGAAACCCCACCTTCTCGACATAGTGTAACTTGGTGCTACACGACGCTATACGAAGCAACTTCACGAAACATGGACTACATCACGGCCTGTTCGGAGGACTCGTAAAACTTTTTTTCGAAATCAGGGAGTCAATTCGCGTTCCATGAAATAATAGAAATGTAAAGTTTTTTTCATTTGCAATCGAGTAGTTTTGAATTGCGCATAAGAAATTATGAAATCACACAGTGGAATTTAAAATTACGTGCAAATAATTCAAACTACTAGATTGCAAATGAAAAATACTTTTCATTTTTATTATTTCATTTAACGCGAATTTACGTATAGAAGTCATGGAAATCGTTTGAGGCCTTACCAAGAACTCTCATGAATTAATAGCAATCAATCAAGATCCATTCTTGGAACTTGAAAATTTTTATCAAAATTATTCGATCAAAATTTGTATTCAATAATGAGACCGGGATCCCAACGGAGGACGTTCTAAATGGATTTTCACGAAATTAAGACTCATCGCAATCCATTCCTTGCATTATAAAACAATTATCACTGAATTTTTTTTTCAATTTCGTTTTAGCCAAACAGAATTGAAATGCACCTAAATTCAAAAAACTTTATCAAAACCATGCAAACCAAAAAAAATTTAATAATATAACCTCGCCTTATCCGGAGGTGTCGCTAAATGAATTATCCCGAAATCACTACTCATCAGATTTGATGGTGCTCAAGAAGACCCCTCAGAAATTGTTTATAAAAATCGTGTTAACCAAAAAAAAATTAAAGAATGGCTCCAAGGCCGCACCGAACAACCCCTGAACGGATTTAACAAAATTAACACCTATCACAATCGACCTCTGACACTCGAAAAACTGTCCTCAATATATATTATTAAAATCTTGCGAGTAAAAAAACATTTAAAAGATATCGATCCAGGCACGGCGGACAACACCCTGGGTTGGAGCAAAACATTTCGGTACACCGTTTGTAAATTGTGTTTTGTTAAACATGGGCGCATTTGAAATGATTTTGTTTTGCAAAATCAAAACAAATTTTATGCAACTGTAAATGATAAGATTGTCGAGTTTAATGGAATTGTTGTGTAACCAAAATATAATTTTTAATTTTTTTTTTTTTGTTATATAGACAATATTCTTATGTAAAAATATCAACGTTAGTCGCCGCGGCCTGATGAGATGACTGATTTTTTCAAATCAATAATCTCATTAAGTTCGAAACTGATTGTTGCGATTCTTGCAGATCTTCCATCTATAATTCAAATTAAATTCTAATAATTTTTCAATTACATTTTGAGTAAGGCACAAGTGTGTTGTACTATTATTTATAATCACAAAATTGTTGTGCAGGCAAACCGGAATACACCGACTGCTCTTCGACTAATATTATTATTACCGCGGTACAATGGTAGCATCTAGCAGATCTTACACAATAAACCAAACCGATCACTAACACTCAATAAATCACTCAGTTTTTTTTTTTTTTTGTATGTTAACTTGGACTTTATTTACAAAATGTTTATTTTATAACAAACTCGATTTCGCACTTATTTTTACAAATTTTTTTTATATGATTATACGATAACTAACTAACAATCATGAATAAAATATTTTTTTTATTGCTACTCAAACAAAAATAAACTCCAATGCCTGTAGCACCGTAAATTGTCCACATTGACGTTTTTACGATTCGCCCGACCTGGCGATCAAATTCTGATTGTCATCATTTCAGTTATTCTTTTTCGTATTTCCTTCCATCAATCGCAATTGGCATTTCAGTGTTGTCGCCCTGCCGCTTACTCAAGTTCGAAAATTCCCCCTCATGATGATCGCAGATTTTCAGCGATTTTAATCTCCTTTTTCCCCACGCCTGGATGTATGTTGTGCGAATATAATGTAACTCGCATCATTTAGGATGGGTGCATTAGATTTTATTGGTCATAAAAATAAAAAGTAGAAATTAATAATTTTATTATTTTATGATTTTTTTATTGTTGAACAATCCAATTGCAACCTCCAACAACAATATCCAATTGTTTTTATAGCGACTTTATTTCTTTTTCAACAGACGAGTCTTTAATGTGGAAACGGAATTCGATGAGATCGAGGTCAGATAGGAGAACGAGGAAGGAGAGTTAAAAGGTGAATCCGACGCCGGTTCATGCGATTGCACGAATCCGATTGGCGATCCATCAGTTTGTGGGAGATCAATCAATTTGTCAGTTTAATAGTCACTATCAATATTTTATTCCGCTGGGATATCTTGGGAGAAAAAAGAAATAAAAATTTAATAAAAAAAAAATCGGTGATAAAAGAGGTCCTCTTTTGTGATAGAGCTGCTACATGTAGTGAGTATAGCGTCCTCTCTTATTTCCTGGTTGGACATTTCCACTATATATAGCTGAGATGGCCAAGCTCCAAGTGCTTCACAACACGTGGAGCCAAATTCCAATAATCTATCGTTACGAGAGCTAACATAATCGAAGCCGATATTTTCAATTAAGAGTACAAAATATTTTTAATGAATTATTATCATTATTCAGCCTGCATTCTTGATGTTTTGAGTTTCGGCTAAGTCAGAAGGCAAAACGTAAAATAAAGTTTTCATAACATGATTACGATAGGTTATTTAGAAATATTCAACAGTGGCCTTATGTTGATAGGCGGACTGCAGAGCTAAACTATCGGAAAAAATGTTGTGTGCCAATTATTGTTTGTTAATTTGGGTCTATAGGAAAACCTCAAAAAAAATTGTGGAGGCAGATACATTGATTATCACGCTACAGGTAGCAGCCTCCATGTATCTTGTGTCAAAATTAGGACGTTATTTATAAAAAATATTTATAAAACGCCAAAGGTCAAACAAATTTGATTCTATATGGTACAAGGTTTTCGTTTAGCAAATAAAACAATACGCGTATAGTAAATATTTTTGAAATATAAAATTTGAATAATTTTTTACAACTAAATATCAAAAACATTCCACATACTGGTATACATTGTATTTTAGGCGACTACCATAAAAATTTCCAATTTAAATTCTTGCTGTAAATAAAAATAATATTATGTTAAAAAAAACCTTTTAAAAATTCAAATATTTAAAATAGGAAAAATTCATTTTTATATTTATTCAACAAACATTATTTATAAATAAATAAATAAATAAAACAGTATTAATTACATTTTAATGCGAGACCATTATAGCATTTATGAGTGTCTCTATCTATATATTCAAACAATATAATATACGGGCTAACCATTATTTCCCACATACGAGTATAGATCGTAAAATTTTTGGTTGTCTGGATATTTCATTTCCTCCGCATTTTCTATCGCCGCTATTACGATACACAAAATATTTATATATTTTTTGGTCACATCATATATAATAATGTTATGTACAAGGATTCAAATAAATATTATTTAGTATATGTATAGCAAATAAAGGCGCATAAAAATTAATATTCAATTCATTAGGCAACAATTTTTGTTGGTTAAACCAAACCATTGTGTGCAATACCACCAAGGCGGAAGTGATAAATTGAACGAGAATCGATCAATTTTTGGATTAGAATATTGTCAAATTTAGTGACCTTAATTATAGTCATAAATTGTATGTATGCGGAAATTATTTTCGATTATTAATGTGCTTTAGTAGAACGGTGATTGAATTAATGGTATATAGAGTGTCCAACTCATTTCTTATTTCAACTGCCAATAACTACTTTAGACTGTTAATTTAATGTTAACGATAATCACTTACCATTTTGTTTTATAAAATGCTATATAATGTTAAGCTAATGGATAAATCAATTATTTAAATAACTTACGTATTTTATATATGGGTTTCGTATACAACAATGTGCCAACGTTGAAAAGTTTATTTCGTTTTATAAAAATATTTATAGTAAGTTCGATTCAATTTCTTATTTAAAATAAATTCCTTTATAAAAAAGATAGATAATTTCAAGACATAGGAGGAATGTTCTTCCACGAACTATCCAATACAAACTTTTTAAAAATTAAATTTCCTGTTTTAAAATTACTTGTCCTGCTCTCTAGAACTACAAAAAATGTTTTTCATGAAACTTCGACTACTTTCTTATGTTGTTTTGGGGTGTACAGTATATTACGAAAGATAACAACAATATTTGGGTTAAGTACAACAATGTAACATAAATATATATATAAAATACTGATTCAATTATTCGATTAAAAGAATGTGCATTCTGTGCTTTTCTTTTGTCGAGAATAAAAATTTGATGAATGTTAATAATGTCGTATTGGAAATAAATTTCCATGTTGTAGAAATATTCTTGAAAGTTTACATTTTATTCAATTAATGTTATTTGAAAGATGGATATTATAGTGAGTGAGTAGAGAAAACAGAACAATGGCTCATTCACATTTTTCTTCAAATGGCATTCAACATTGCAATTGTAATCGAAACATTATCTTATCCTGCAAAGAATTGACAGCCATAACCTTACCTTATCCATCGAAAAGAAGTTACAACATAATATCCCGGTGTTGTGAAATGTACCTACTACAACGGTGAAAAAGCACGGGAAAGTAACAGTCAACAAATCGAACTGGAAGATGGATCAGCAAAAGAGAAATATGTAGGTACAAAAAGTTTAATTGGATACATTTTTAAAATCTAAATTAAATCAAATTTATTTTAGGTATAATCGAAAATCACTGCCGAAAATGCCCAAAATGTTCCCAAAGAGGATTTGTATACAATTGCAACAGAATAAAAGGTTACGATGCATTAAGTTTGTCCGACTCGTTCTACAGATGTACAAATAAACTATCCCAAGATGTTTTCATTCTTATGCGTACAAAAATAAATGTGCCAAAACGACAACGAGGTGTAGGTGGGCCCCCAAAAAAATTAAGGTGAAATATCTATTGCGAAAACGAAATTCAAAATTGGTTCTTCGAAGCTAGCTCTCCGAGCTATTATCGGATATGTTAAGCGATTTCAGGTAGTCCAATTTTCTGTAGGTTTTTATTTTTATTTTATAATTTCAATTTTTTTTAAGATTTTAGAAAATCATTATTGTTGATGGCAAACACAGAGACACTACAAGTGTGGAGAACTGTCTATTAGTCGACTTTACCCAATATTTGTACACTATTTTCCAGATCTAGAAGTATAAAAGGAATTATTTCAGATACATATTTAACCGAAATTTTAAAATCGGTTTTAAACCCCCATCGTCTGATATATGGCACCACTTGACAATCCACAAAAAAAAACGAAGTTACCTCAGCTGTTTATCACAGACTTTAAAATTCCACTTTTAAGGCTAGTATGCAGCTAATGTTAAATGAAGTTTTCACTTTTCTTCAAAATTAAGCAGATAAATGTACCAGGAAAAATTCGTTTGTAGAATTGTTTTTAAAATTTTAACGCAGTAGGTTCATGTTGAATTATTATTTTGTTATAGCAAATTCAAAATATTTTTTTGTGTGAGTCTGTTTAAAATCAAACAAATAAAAATATATAAATAAAGATATGTGATTGATGAAATGTCAAAAATTTAGCTTACTGTTATTGTACCTGCAGATAAAAATGCAGTGAAAAATGTGTAGACTCAAACATTAGGCATCTACATTTTAATACGAACGAAACATACCAATTTATCTAGCTAAACTACGTAACTATCAGAAAATAAAATTTACCAACGAAAATTTCATTTTCGTTTTCGCTTGTCTCATTTTTATATGAAAAAATTAATTTCACCTTTAGTAACAAAATATCAAAAATCAGTCTTATAGGGTGGGTCAGTCTTAGGTGATGGGTTGCAAAATAAAAATACCACTGTGATGGCTATGTGCTCTTATTGGCTAAGCTTAGAGGCCCTCCGTCACATCCTTGAGGAATGACTTGATTACTTTTTTCGACTAGTCAGTTCTCAGAACCGATGTGAAGTTTTCAATATTTATCAAAAGTGTAGCTACACAAATTAACAAAAAACAAAAATGTAGATACACAATTTAACAAAAAGTGTAGAATTACATAAAAAAATTATGGCAGGGTTGAATTTTTTATTTATCTCGCAAGAACTACTTTTTACAAGAAGATTGGAAACTCGCTAGAGAGCAATTTTAAATGATTAAAATATTACAGGATTATTGGTGTAGATTTCGTGTGCAAGTTCTATTTTCTTTCAATTTAGAACCTGAAAGATACATAGAAGATTTTCACTGCTTCATCAAAATTTTTTGTTTTTTTATCACCTAATAATTCTATATATTATTAACTAATTATTACAATGTTAAGTGATAC
This sequence comes from Nephrotoma flavescens, assembly GCA_932526605.1. NCBI lineage: Eukaryota > Metazoa > Arthropoda > Insecta > Diptera > Tipulidae > Nephrotoma > Nephrotoma flavescens. Next base: position 222,219,646 of record OW052221.1, read on the forward strand.
GCAGCTTATCACTGCGACCTTTGGGGAATTTTTTCTTTAAGTGAAAATGGAAATAAAATCGTAAAATGTGTAAAGCGGGTCTTGCCGATGCTTAAGAGCCATTAACACTTAACTCTGGAGATGGCAGCACAACTCTGAGTATACTGGGCATTTCAAGGACACTTTTGAGAATTTTTGGTCATATGCGGCATATCACGGCGAGCTTCGGGGATTTTTTTCTTAAAGTGAAATTGGAAATAATATCGTAAAAAGTGTAAACCGGGTCTTGTGGATGTTTACGGGCCATTAACACTTAATTCTAGAGATGGCAGCACAACTCTGAGTATACTAGCATTTCGGGGACACTAACGAGAATTTTTGATCGTATGCGGCAAATCACTATGATCTTCGGGGATTTTTTTTTCCTTAAGTGTAAATGAAAATAATACGTAATAAGTGTAAACCGGGTCTTGTGGGTGCTTACGGACCCTGTGGGTGCTTAACACTTAATTCTGGAGATGGCAGCACAACTCTGAGTATACTGGCATTTCGAGGATATTTTCAAGAATTTTGGTCATATGCGGCATATCACTGCGACCTTCGGGGATTTATTATTTAAAGTGTATTATATAATTATATAAAGTGTACGATATTATTTCCACTTACACTTAAGGAAAAAAAATCCCTGAAGCTCGTAGTGATATGCCGCATATGACTAAAAATTTTCAAAAGTGTCCCTAAACTGCCAGTGTACTCAGAGTTGTGCTGTCATCTCTAGAATTAAGTGTTAATGGCTCTTAAGCATCCACAAGATCTGATTTGCACTTTTTACGATATTATTTCCATTTACTCTTAAGGAAAAAAAATCGCTGAAGCTCGCAGTGATATGCGGCATATGAATAAAAATTTTCGAAAGTGTCCCTGAAATCCCAGTATACTCAGAATTGTGCTGCCATCTCCATAATTAGGTTTTAACGGCCTGTAAGCATCCACAAAATATCCGATTTACACTTTTCACGATATTATTTTCATTTACACTTAAGGAAAAAAATCCCCGAAGCTCGCAGTGATATGCCGCATACATAGAGTTGTGCTGCCATCTCCAGAATTAAGTGTTGGACCATTAACACTTAATTCTGGAGATGACAGCACAACTCTGAGAATACTGGCATTTCAGAGACATTTTCGAGAATTTTTAGTCATATGCGGCATATCACTGCGAGCTTCGGGGATTTTTTCCTAAGGTAAGCACCCACAAGACCCGGTTTACACTTTTTACGATATTATTTCCATTTACACTTTATAAAAAAAAATTCCCCAAAGCTCGCAGTGATATGCCGTATATGACCAATAATTCTCGAAAGTGTCCGCGAAATGCAAGTATACTCAGAGTTGTGCTGCCATCTCCAGAATTAAGTGTTAATGGCTCTTAAGCATCCGCAAGACCCGCTTTACACATTTTACGATATTATTTCCATTTTCACTTAAAAAAAAAATTTCCTGAAGGTCGCAGTGATATGCTGCGTATCACTAAACATTGTAGTAATTAGTTAATAATATATAGAATTATTAGGTGATAAAAAAAAAAACAAAAATTGGTGATGAAACAGTGAAAATCTTCTATGTATCTTTCAGGTTCTAAATTGAAAGAAAATAGAACTTGCACACGGAATACACACCAATAATTCTGTAATATTTTGATTATTTAAAATCGAGTTTCAAATTTTCTTGTAAAAAGAAGTTCTTATGAGATAAATAAAAAATTCAACCCTGCCATAATTTTTTTATGTAATTCTACACTTTTTGATAAATTGTGTATCTACATTTTTGTTTTTTGTTAATTTGTGTAGCTACACTTTTGATAAATGTTGAAAACATCACACCGGTGTTCTCAGACTCATAAATTTTCTAGTATTTAATCTATTGCTGGTTTGCTGAGAACGGCTTTTATATAAGTATAAAAACCATAATTGGTATAAAAACTAAGTCATCGCGATTCCAGCGATAAATGCATAAAATTTGTCAAAATAAACCACAAAAAAGTTTTATGTGAGAACTAATTTATCTAGCAAAATCTGAACATTTATAAAATTGTATATAAATACTGAATCGGCGTTTGAATGAAATGGATTCTTACTGTAATAGTTTGTGTTTCCTTACTTGAAATGTTTCTGAGAATACCTTTAAATTTTAATTATTCTGTATATTAAACCGGGGTATTATATTTTACTATCTTTTAAATAATTAAAGAAACTTTCGTTGACTAGACTTGTTAAAAAAACATTTTGACAACATTGAGCACAAAAATCTTGAGTATAATTAAACTGTTGGTTTGATATTAAAGCTCGTGGCGTGGTTAGCATAAAAGCTGAAAATCAAACTGTCTGTAAAATTAAGAGTAAAATTAAGAGAACAACAGCTCTTCCTTTATTTAAGATATAATTATAGGCAGATACTCTACTCGAATATGGTACTTGTTCGAGTCACTAGTTGGAGCCAGCTACGTGCACATCGAAATAAGACACTAAGACTAAAACCAGTTTAGTTGATTGTATATGGATTAGTAATCTTATTAGTAGTACCTTATACTTCCACGATACAGTTTCATTGAATAATGAGTATACCATTATCGTTTCGCTTCCGTTACCACTTACCATAAAAATAAAATTTGTTAGATCATTAGTTCAAAGACAAATTATATTCAACCACAACCACGAAAATGATTTAAAAAATAGGAACCGATTAATTTTACAACGACACTGAAAAGTTTCTGTAACAAATAACCATGGACACCAAAAATTTGTTGAAACTCGTTTGAAGAACCAAACTTAACAATTTTGTGAGATTGAGAACTGTCTGTTATTATTATAAATGTTAAATAAATTTGTAAAGTAGTAATAGTGCTTTCGTGCTTTCTATGGATATGTCAAAAAATATCTTTTCAACGTTGTTGCATATTTTCAGAGCCATCTAGATAAATCTAGAGCCTCCATAGATTTTTTCACTAAACTTAAAATATGGGATATAAAAATGTTAGTTTCCTACAGGAATGTATGGAAAACGACTAATTTTATTTTTCATTTTAAGTATATATTTGAACCATAAGCTTTCAAATATTAATTAGTTAAAAGTACACTTAAAGAAAATACTTAAACCTGTGTAAAAATCGACTTGGAAAATGAATAAATAATAAGCTTTTATATATGTTGTTGTTGTATTACGACATGGTTTTAAATCATAATATGTGTCTCTTTCCATTCTCTTTCTAAAAACACGATTGCAGTGGAAACAAAACCAAAACGATTTTTTTATTTTTATTATTTACAGGGTGGCTGAGACCAAGTGTTACCAAATGAAAACACTGTAATTTTTTTAATTTTGATTATTTTTTATTGACATTTCGTGGAATATGTTGAAAACATATTACATTTTATGAAAAACAAGTTACTGCTCAATATGACCTCCTTTGGCTCTGATTATTTGATTCAGTCACAACACGAGCATTGAAGGCCTTGGCCGAACGTGATGAAATTCCAAAAATTGTCTTTCTGATGAGAAAGTTTTCACCATTCAACAGTATATGAATAAACAAAATGATCGTGTTTGGTTAGAGCACAAGTCCAACGATAATTTGGACACAAGAGTTGCCATGCGCGAGCAATCAACAGCTTATGTTATGGTTTGGGCTGCAGTGTCTGCAGATGGACGCACTCCTCTGGTTTTCATCAAACATGGAGTCAAGGTAAACCAAGAGGTGTACCACCAAAAGATCCTAAACGATGCTTTGCTACCTTGGGCACGTAAGCACTTTGGTACGAACCGTTGGACATTCCAACAGGGCTCGGCACCATCACACAAAGCTCGAGCGACACAGCAACTTTTAAAAAATTGCGTTCCGCGGCTGATTTCGTCGAAAGAATGGCCACCATATTCACCAGACTTGAATCCCATGGATTTCTCCATATGGCCATTTTGGAGAGTAAGGCGTCCACTAAAAAATACGAAAGTGTTGATGCATTGAAGTCAGCTCTTGTTCGAGAATGGAATAAAATTCCGCAAGCCCACGTTCGGTCAGCATGCAATGCTTTCTATGGAAGACTGAATGAAATAATCCAAAGGAGGTCATCACTAATCACAATTAAAAAAATTACAGCGTTTTCATTTGGTAACACTTGGTCTCAGCCACCCTGTAGTTGTTTCTTTGTCCAAGAAAATTGATCTAATGAGACTAAACTTTCAATTGAGTTCAAAGCGATTTCTTCATTCAGTTGTCGTTACGTCAAATCTGATATTTCGCGGTTTGTGACTCTTTTCCAATCAATCATTGGGGTCGATTCCGGTCTCTAAAATTTTATGTTATGTTATGTTATTTTTGTTTTTTCAATATAAATTCCAATAGGAAGCGGGGAAATAAAATAACATAACATAAAACTCTCGATTCCGGAATCGACCCCATTAATTAAATTATTTATTTGAGAAAACTTGACAGGGCTGGTTTTTTCGACATTCCCCTCTCATTGGTTCAAATGTCGTTACAAGAGTGTTAGTCGGTTCTTTGCTTAGTGACATCTAGCGTTGTTATTAGACGTCATCTTATGATGCCATGAATTAATGGCTATATGCAACCCATAGTAGATTTAGAGGTAAATGAACACAAATCTTGAATTCTCATAAGGCCAAACGATGAAAATATTACGACCATAACAATAGGTGGTTTAAACTTCCATGTTGGTTCTATTTTACAATACTTTGGCACTTATATAACATGGTGTTGTGAAAATGTTAACAAGATTTCTTCGTGAGCACAGAGAACCTTTTCCGATTGTAATACAGATGTATAAACAACTAGTAACTCCTATTCTGACATATGGTTTACGAGTCACTGTTTTGACTAAAGCATGTCGTTTACGATTAGCACGTTATGAAAAAACCTCTTTAATATAATTATTGCAATATTGTACTAATCGCCCTCCAAGGATTTGAGTTAGAAGAATTTTGAAGGGAAAGACAATCAATCGGAAAGTTACTGCGTATCGAATATTGTATTGGGGCTATATTCTTAGAAGACCGAGAGGTCATTTATAACATGCAGCAAGGAAATTTACAAGAAACTACAGAAAGATTGGTAGACCTATTTTCACTAGGCACACAGTAAAAAATTTGGGGTGTTTTTTAACTAAATCTGATCTCTTAATTTAAGACCACTTGCAAAAGACCACTCAACAGGTGCTAATAGAATTTAGCTATATTCAAGAACTAAATATTTTTAGAAAATTTTAAAATTATATAGAAAAAATGTTTGCCAAAGTGAATACTTATCAATTGTTCATTTGACATTTTTTTGTTAATTTTTTACTACGGATTATTGCAAAAATCAGATTTTGTTAATTGTTAATAATAAAGAAAACATCGGAGTAGAACCTACCTATTTTAAACTGTTAAAGAATTTTAAATTTAATTATAAAAGAACTATTTAAAAGTGGAAGAAAAAACAACACGCCTGTTATATATTATGTTTTAAAGATTTGGCATTTTCTGCTACTAGCAAGTAGCTTCTTAATTAATAACTTTTATTCAATAATAAAAATTACTATAATATGTTGTAGAAAAAAACAAAGAATTATAATTACTTTCGTAATATGGCAATGAAATTAAACGAACATAATGTTGGTAACTTCGACTAAAATTATAAGTAACCAATTTGGGATGGTGATAATTGAAGCAAAAAAAAATCTCAGTTACATAAAGCATTCTTTTTATTTATTTCAAATAATAATGAATTACATAGTGTAAGTATACATCGCAATAAACATTGTTTTTAATCTTAAATTCAATAAATAGTTTTACAATTATCCAAAGTTGTGAATTTTAAAACAATTCTGTCTAGATACATAATGTATAATTTTTCAATAGTATAATTAATTTTAAAATTTTAATCAACTGGGAACTTAGTTAATAATTTGATTTAATTTTTATTAATATATATTTATTTCGATTGACTACCACAAGGTCGGAGAAAAGGCATTATTATTATTATTACAAAAACCCTCTTGCAACATTTCATTACCATCTTCAATTGTCTTAACACGATGCTCGCAATTAAGCATATGCTTACGAATGCCACTTTTGCTTTTGCAAGAATGCCGGCAGTTTAAAAAACCACATAAGAAATCGGAAATAATATTATGACTTTCTTTCATCTTAAATAAAGAAAAAACACTAGTCTTTCAATGAAATGTCGTATCTGAAGCAATGTAAGAGAGTCATTTTATTTCGGTAATGTAAGTAGATTATTATTTAACATTTACAAACTTAATATAAGGTATGTATTTCAGTTTAAACTAAATTTTAAATTCGGCAAATTAAATTAATAAGTCTCATTTGACTCGAAATTGAATCTACTTCAATATCATATATGTACTTAAATACGAACTTTAGCATTTGCCGCAAGTTCGATTCGAAATGTACCCTGTGTACATAATGCACGTTCAAAAATTGGTCAATACTTCATATTGTTATGTTATCTGTCGGTATTAATTGTCCATCAACCAAAATATATAATCGTGTAATTGTGGCTCTTGAAGATCCGGAGGTAATTATTATAGGCGCGTTTTCTGGATTTTTTATTTTTACCTGGAAGGATTTAATGGCTCGTTGACCTGTTAAATTAAAATAAAGAATAAAAACATTAGTTATCTTCTAATTGTGTTAAAAATAATTTGCAATGAGCAGGAAAATTTGCGATTATTACACAAACAACAGGAATAGTGGCTACTGGCTACTAAATTTCCAACAATACGACACCGATACACCGAAGAAATATCAATTCGATTTGTTGGCCATTAAACCGAAAGATTTTTGTATAGAATCCAGTTCTAGTGTATGTCAACACCGCTTGTAAATATTCTACGGAAATTCTAATCTGATAAATGGATGTCCTAAATTTAAAATGAACAAAGGTTCACGTACATAGGGGCTGGTTAGTAAAATTATTTATTTTAAGCAATGGTGATTTATCAATACGAGAGTTTATTTAATCATAATACGTAAATTTCGGTACTCATTTGAAAATGAAAATGAGAAAATGCTTGACGCCTTGAACTTATTTTTGAGTTTCAAAATCACTTTTAACAAATAGTTAAAAATTTAATATTAATATACATACATTTAGACACGTTTAACTCTTGCTCACGTTTAATATAAATGAAAATGACATAGTAAATTCAAATATTACTTACCAATGCTTGTGTTCGGGTAACACCTAAAGCAATTTTATTACTTGGTATATTTTGAAACTTACTTTTCAAAATTTAACAATAATTTTTTTCTACCTAGCATAAGCAAAATAACGATTCAGGCACCTCAAAATTAACACTTTTTATGAAATTTTATTTGAAATATACTTCGTACGTAGCAATTTTGAGCAACACCCAAGTGTCACTAGAAATTTAATATAACTGTGCGTGTTATTATTAAGTGTTTTATTATGTATTTTTAGCTACTTCAATATTGCAAAATGAACATATTAATATTTATAAGTATAATTTTGCATTATTGTAATTATATTTCTATAATACTTGGAAATGTGAGATGTTAATTGGAAAATAAATACTATCACATGCTTTTAAAAGACTAATTAACATAAACCAAAGGACCATCACAGGATGAATTCACTTCAATATACGATTTTAGGTCATTAAACATACTCGGTTTCGACCAACATATGGTTTTTGATGCAAAATCAAAGTTCAAAATTTTATATTAATGTGGTGGTAAATAAAATTGCCATCACAGTAGGTAATTTAACCGTTCAACACATATGGCGAAATACAAATTATTGTTGTCAAAATGCGTTTAATACAAAAATTACATTGAAAAATACTGAAAACCTCTACAAAACTCTAAATTTGTTTAAATTTTTAATCAGAAGTTTAACTGATTAAAGAATTTAAGGTTTCTGTAAAAAATAAAACGTTGTTGTTGTCAATATGATGGCTTAAAAGTTCCAGTTTTGTAAAAATGTTCTTAATAAAAAAAACTAGCTATGACCGATCAGTAAAAACTTTTAAAGATCTAATTTTATTTTACTGTTTAATGCCAAGCAGAATATTAAAGAAAAACGTTTTTGCCAAAATAAATTTTTGTTGTTGTCAATAGGGCAGAATAAAAATTATGGTTGGTTTAATGCTATTAAGAGAAAACTAGCTGGCCTGTGACTGAATAATCAGTCACGTGATTACATTTTATTAAATTTTTGGTTAAGAAATGATTAAGAAGATTTATTAAGATGTAAATTTGGTGCACTTTTATCAAAAATAATTAAATTCATATACGCTATTAAATATTTAATAAGAAATATACAAAAGGATAATAAAATATGAATTTACGTGCGTAGAATCTCTACAAAACAACATTCTTTGTTGTAATGCGCCCGTCCCGATCAGCTGATTGATCGCTTGTCTCAACCATAAACACTTTGAGTCCGTCAAATTAACGGCATCGTGAAAAGGCCACAAATACGGGGGCCGGAAAGTACACTTCTACCTTCTTCAAGCTTTGGCCCTAACTCTTGTTGATGGTTATGGCGAACGCGAGTTGGACGGTAAATTGGAGGCGAGACATTTTAAATGAGAAGGTGCCTTCCGAGGGTGAGAGCTTTATATGTGGCAAGAGAACGCGCTCGCCTTTTGAGAAGCCCGTCAGCAAATCACGTTCCAGACTGTAACGGTTTATTTTTGCGACTCGCATGCGTGTTCCATTGATAAGACCCTTGCTAGTGTTTAAATTCCTCATCGAAAGAACGATGGCGTTTACCTTTAGCGGGATAACATGGCGCGGATGTCCGGATCGTTCAATCTTGTTGAGAAACTCGACATGTAGGCGGAGTTCCTCATTCATGTCGTCACTCTCAACTTTATCAACACTAAGTTTGACTTCTTGTCCGTCGGGCAGGAGGTCAAGCACCTGCTGATTGATTAGCGCACAACCATCATTCTTGGGTGCAAGGGTGGCGTGCTCCTCGATGGTGCCCTCGGCTAGTGTTGTGTTGATGTCACCATACACGAAATCGATTACACGTCTGTCTTTTAATATGAGCGCGACCCCTGGCATGATGCTGGCCTCATCTATCATGATGAGTCGCGCGCTTCTCAACTTGGTAGCGTGAGAGAAGTTTGGCTTCATTGATGAACCGGCAGTTTGAAAATGTTGGAAATATTGGAAAAATATTGGAACCGGCAGTTTGAAAATGTTGTGTAGCGTACGTCCACCTTCCATCAAGCTCGTGGCGATTCCAGTGAAGGCGGAGCAAATGGAATCCAAGCCACGCCCCTTGGTAAATGCAATGAGTGATTGCAATACAAATGTCTTGCCACACCCGTCGGTAGCGTCAACGTAGAAGACCTTTGCTGACAGGGTTTCAAATTCGAGCGCGCTTTGGACCTCATTAATTACGCGCTTTTGTTCTTCATTTGCACTCGCATACATGTTGTCGAAACGCACCATTTCTAAATATTTAAATCTCAAAAGGGAAAAGCACACAATTACCGAGGCGCTCAACTTTAATCTAATTATTTAATAAGGAATGTACAAAAGGACCGCGGATCTTTTGTATATGAATAATTTTGACGTTTTCCAAAGCATATCTCGTATTAACAACGTAACCAAAAGTAATGCATTTATGTAGATTATATAGTCGACTTACGACCACACAAAAAGCAGAAACACGTCACGCTATTTCAAGCATGAAATTAAGAGCTTAATAAATTATCCGGTTACGAAATATACTTTGGACACAAATCAACCACATATCGGGACGAAACTTCCCGCTTAACCTTTTCGCATAAATTAAGAGATCCAATGGGCGCTTTCAGGTCCCCCATCATGATCAGTAAAATCATCGCCAATTTGATTTAAAAATTTCATAGTGCTAAACATTTTCATAGCGTTGGCCGCGATTTTACTCAACATGTTCCCAACTGTTGGGTGCCCTGAAAGCGCCCATTGACTTTTGCCTGAAATCGGACGAAAATGATTATTCCAAACTTTCCATAGATATTATGTTTGTGTAAGTACTATGGTCAATCTTCACTCGCAAAATTTTGTCATGACGATAGAGTGCCATGACAAAATTGTCTTTTTACACTGACAGAACACCAAAATGTTTGTATGTATGTAGAATCATTTTATGTTTTCTGTTTTGTTCTGTATTGTCACGGTGTAATGACGGTTCAATACAAACATATTTTGTCATGGCATTCTGGCGTCCTGATTAATTTATAAGAGGTACAGTATAGGAAAAACGTTTCTTGGCTTTTACACCTATTTCCCGTTCACGTACCTTAATAAAACATATATTCTGCACATCTATGAAAAAATACCTTTCACCTGATATATGTTTCATTAAGATACGCGCACGGGAAATAGGTTAAAAAGGGTGTACAAACTAAAAATTAAGCGTATTAATATATAAGATTCTCTGTGAACGTTACTGAAAAAACTCAAATATCGAAATTTATTTCAATAAAATCTTAAAATATATTGTTGAAAAAAAGTATGGCGGACTAAAAATTGTATTTATCTATATCTATTTAAGAAAATTAACTTTGAACTATCCTTGAAAACTCTTGAAGCTCAAAATTTTTTAAATCATTTTAATAAAAAATTTACTGTAAACGATATTACGGCAATATATTTTGTGAAAATAATTTGTTTTTGTTTTCAGTATGGCGGTATAAAAATTGTTGTAGTAAAAATGCGTTTAATAGAAATTTAACAATGAACGATACTGAAAAACGACCAATACGCAAAATTTATTTTAATATTTAATCTCAAGCACATGAAATTGTTATTGATGTCAATATGGCGGCACAAAGTAGTATAGTCAAAATGTTTTTAAAAGCAAAATCACTGTGAACAATCCTTATAAACTTTAATCAAAATTTATTTTATTGCAATACAAAACTTCAGCAAAATACTAAAGCTATTGTTGTTGTCAAAATGCATTTAATAAAAAAATCCCATTGAGGGATTTGAACGCATATTTTCTAAGGCTTTAAAAGACAATAATTTATTTAACTATTTAATCTTAAGCAGAATATTAAAAGAACGGTTTTTGTCAAAAATTAATATTTTTTTGTCAATATGGCAGAATCAAAATTGTTCTTGTCAAAATGCGTTCAATAGAAAAATTACTATGAAAGCTAAAAACTCTACAAAATCGAAATTTATTTAAATATTTAATCTGAAGTTTAAATGATTAAAGAATTGTTTTTAAAAAAAAATCGTTGTTGTTGTCAACATGTCGCCATTAAATTAATTGTTGCCAATATGATTTCAATAGACAATTTGTAAATGATACTTAAAAATTATAAAATTTATGTTGATGTTTATTAAATCAAGCAGTTGTACTCAGATTGTAAGTCCTACTAAACTGGGATTTAATATAACAATTGATAAGATTAGCTCTGCGGTAAGGTCATTGAAGAGAAACTATTCATTTTATTTATAGTTAATTGAATTCTACTTTATTTTATCTACAAACTTTTTGCATTTTTTGCAACAATACCTAGTATAGATTACAATAACATTTTTTATAATATAAATTATGAACAAAATGTATTGGGGTTTACTGATTGTTGTTGTTCTACCAATAACAATACAATAAAATTAAAATGATTGCGACAGTCATTAATGAATATATTAACACGTAATGATGAATGTGATTGGCCCGTCGTTATAGGAGTGTATCACCTCCGGCAACTTGACTTCGTTTGCTTTTTGTTGAGCTATAGCTTCCTTAAGATTAACAAATTCCTTGGTCAAACTGATTTTAACTGATGAATTAATAATCTCGGCCCTGATTGGTGTTGGCGATTGTTGAAGCGAATTTGGTGGTTGCTCTTCTTCAACTTACAGTTTTATTGACGCTAATAAAAGAGAATTGAATCCTATATGAGTATTCTTGGATGGCTGTGATGAGTTGAAAATCCGCAGTTTTCAACTTGCATTTTGGATCTAGAGAGGGATTTCAAGAATTTTGCAATGTCACCGTGTTCACTTGATAATTACATATTAAATCAACCATTTTAGGCTCTGTAACGGTAATTGTTGGCTACTAAAAAGAGCGTAACATTCGAGTTAGATTAACTATGAGGTATTGTGTTGATCGCACTATTATGTGTAGTTGACCTTTATCGTGTTTCGTAATTGGAATAATGTTAAATAAGTGGAACGTGTCTGAGTATGCCAAAGGCTTTTGTATAAAAAATGGGATATGAATTCCTGTACCTCTTATTGGTACTGTTCAGGAATCATCATTGATGATTGAACGTAGTCTTGAATTCAGTTAATTTCATTCTTTAATAATTCTGGCGCCAATAATCCATAGCGGTAAGGCTGGATACCTTAAAATTATTCACAAATACGAGACTCATACACGCAACTAAGCACAAAAATTACTAAATTATGTAATTTTCCCAAAAGTCTCGAATAACCATATCGGATTCATCATGAACACCACCTCGTAAATTATACACGGACAGTGCTTTAAAACTGGGAACAAGAAAGTGCTCAGCGTCTCAAAATCTGGATATCCCCCAAACATTTTGAGCCAGGCAAAGAGTTACAGATTAGACATTAACAGACTTGCACTATGAGGGCTTAGATGGTCTTGGTGGCCATTAGAATGAAGGAGAATTATTTAGAAATGGTTTTCTTATCCATCGGAGCATAAAGCGATATATTACTCGATTGTGTAGACTAGACTTATTTTGGTTTTAAAGTGAACCATAACCGTCAAGAAATATTTTTTATCTAGTTTTGGTTCTTGATCACCCAGTAAAATCCAAGGCATGCTACAATCTAATTTGGAGTTTCATAGATATTTGATTTTTTTAATCGATAAAACTTGCGCTTGGTTCCTACGCAATGACGAGCATGTTAATTAATATTCCTACGTTTGAATGCTCCGTTCAGTTCAAAAGAGATGGTCAGTGGGCTGCCAGAGTAGCAATTCCGCCAAAACGAACTTCCACCGTACGAACTTCCACTTGTCATAGGTCGGTCTTACTTTCTCAAAACCAATATTGACGTAACAGATGGACTGGTGATGGAACTATAGGCTGTCTGAGGTATATCAAATGCAACCATCGTGACCAGGATAACGAGAACGATGAAAACGCCAACAGTAAAAAATGTCAAACGACTCTGGATGGATTTCGGCACAAATTCACAAGTTGGCAAGAAGGTTTGGCGGCTTCAAACTAGATGGGCGCAGAAGACGAATATCGACTGACGTTTGGTGCCCATTTCTAGTAAAAGCTCAACTGTTAATCGAAACAACAATCGGACAAATAATGTTAAGCGTAATCATTTTCCAGTCGTATCTGCATATGCCACAACAATTCATGCATCACAGAGTGGTACCTATAACGAGATAGTCAGTATATACTCTTACGATAAAAGACACTGTCAACAACTTGTGTATATTGCTTTATCACGAGTAACGAATCTCGAAGGACTGTTCATCACATCGGTTATCGATGATTATGTATTCTACCATGGACGTAAAAATGGGACCTCAAAGGGTCTTCTTCAAAATGAGCTATACCGCCTCACCATATAAATCCGCTAAGTATAGCTTAGGTTGTAATGGCGAATTTTGTACGAGACAATTATGACGTCTGGTTTTTAACATTGAACTGCCAGAGTCGCAGGTCACATGACCTCGACCTAACTGATACAGTCACGCAAGGATGCTCAATTTACTTGCTTTTCGAGATCTGACTACGCAATCACGAGCATGTTAATATTATTAATTTTGAATGCTGCGTTCAGTTCAAAAGAGATGGTCAGTGGGCTGCCGGATTAGCGTTATAAAAAAATACAAGTGAAACTTATACAGTCACCTCGCATATATGGAAGTCATCGTTTGACAAACAACTATGGGCGTAACAACACAACCCATTGATGATATATACACGGCTAAACTTCAGCTTGTCAATGGGAATAAAATGCTTTCTGTAGTTGTATTCAGCTCGCCGAATAAATCCGTCGAAGACATCATGAATTTCATACATTTCGTCCTTGCTCTAAACGAATTTCAAAAATTCTCCAAGGACACTATCATCTTTTGCTGATGATTATGAGCGGAGATTTCAATAATAATTTTGCTGTTCCTCAAGCAAAACTACTTATAAACTTCCTGCGACACGAATTTGATTTGCACATGAACTCAGATCGAAATATATGTATCTACTACTAGATACGGGACGACCATTGTGGAGTTTTACAATGAAAATTAGAAAAGTTAGAGTCGACAGTATACCTATGTATCTTATTTTAGCTACCATAATCCAATTGCGTCGATTACACCGAAAGAGTAATAGACCAATTTAACGATAATAAACAAATTAAAAACTCTGGTTAGTAAAATTGCATTCCATCTTCCTTCAAAGTAAATTGTACACACGCATTATACACACGTCATGTTTACACATCTCCTTGAGAGTACTAATGCACTCACTCTTTTTTTTCCCAACTCTTTAGCATGCTAATGTTTGTTAAACTCTTGTCTGGCGACAAAGTCCTTTAATGGTATGTGAAAGCTAGAGAAAGGGAGAGAGTCTTAAGCTGCCAATAATTCTTTCAAAAAGTTGATTTTCTAAGAAAGGACGATTGCCCGGTTTTTCTATATAAAGATGATTGTATATGAAATAATTAATAATAACTTCTTCAATCCAACCTCAACAAACAATTCTGTAACTTCCATCCCATCTGCACGCGATATTTTTTTAAACAAATTGCTTATTACGAAAGTAGTAAATATTAGAACACCTATATAAGAAAGATACGGTCCTTATCCCCCCCCCCCCTATTTAATCCGTATAACAATAAACTAAGTGCAACAAAAACAAAGGAGCATTTATAGCTCAGTAGAATTGCATTAATCAAAACATTAAATTAGTTCGAATTATAAGGCATTGGTATAGCCATAAATTTTGCAGAAATTGTTGATTTAACGGAAACCAAACAGAAAATAAAAATCGAACCAAAAAATAACAAAAAGTTTGCCATAAATTTTAACTTTTCTCCTAATAGCTTTTACGAAAAAATTGATTAAGAAAAAATTTAAAGACGAAAAATTTTATTGGTCTAATACTCGGCATTTTCATTAAAAAAAAGGAGGAAAACTTTTATTTTTATATTTTTTGTAATTAAAAATACACCAATTTTTCTCATTGATCGCTTTTCTCGTCTATCCAATATATAGCTACGTATATGGGACTATGTCTAACTGTGTATTTCATTACATGCTACTGTAATTTTATGGAATAAGCTTTTCGCTCTCTCTCTTTCTTTATTGATGATGTGTATTTTTTTCTTGTTACTATGGGTTGTTGTAATCTCCTCTATTGTTGAAGGAAAAAATTAAGAACTTAAAACAAAAAAAAACTTTTCTTGGTGAAGCAAGAATTTTTGTTTTCATTTAATCTTTTTAGAATTAAATTAATTGCTCTCAAATTCTTTTTTTTTTTTTGCTGCTCCTAAAGAATTTTTTTTTTTTGTTTTTTCGTTTGGTTTATCTACAGATAAGATGAATTTTATTGATAATTTAATTGATTTTGTAATAAAAATGTATTAAGAAAAAATTTAAAATTCTTTCGTCTTGTGGTTCGATAACTTTTAGTTTTTCCACAGGATTGGAAAATTAAACTGTTATAAAATGTTCATTTAATTTTTGTTTCGAAAATAATTCATCACAACAATGTCGTATATTCGTACGTTATAACAAAGTGGAATACGTTTCTGTATTTGCTAGGAAAGTTGAAAAATAGAAACTAAGTTACTATGTAAAGTATATGTTTCAACCTCCTGCTCAAGATTATTAAGCGTCATTGAAATTTTTAGCTATAATTTAATTTGACAATTCCATTCCATACGTCAAGCACGTTTTACGGCGCATTCTGTTAATCTACGAATTATATATTTAAATTAATGGTTCCCGTGAGGGTCATTAGCTTCACCATCTCAATGTCAACCTCACCTGCACGTGGTGCTCCGTGCTAATCAATCAACGAGGCTCTTGCAATCGAGAAACATTCCTATCACTGACCTTATACACAATGAGTTAACAAAAAAATGGAATTTTTAGTTCAAGCGGTACGCCAAAAGCTTAGTTGGCTAATTCATCCATTAATGAGGCAACAATTACGATGACCATTCGTACGAAGCTCAAAAATGTCTAGATCATCACTTACCTATACACACGCTCCGAGACTCAGCAATGCAAAAATGAAAATGCTGAACTACGCAGGAGACTTAGTGAAATAGAAAAAATGACATAACAATTTGGAAAAGAAACTGCTAGGTTAAAGAAAGAAACTTGTTTTTGAAGAAAACCAAATTGGTAGAAGTTTAGGAGAACATGCAAGACAATCATAAATGCGAATTAGTTTATGCCCTTACCATTCTACCAGAATGCAGATTGTATGTGCCCGTGTATTATAGTGCATCCCCTCTAAAATTCTACCCAAATCCTGATACAAGCATTGCTCAAAGCAGAAACCATAGAGAAGAATTAAGCGAGCATATAAATCACATTTGCATACTTGTCTAAACCAAAGGCTTAATTCAAAGTTAATTGCAAAACTTTAGGTTAATATTGTTGAAAAAATTCAAATCTTTACAAATTTCGATTGTGTAAAATTTGACAAAAAAGGTCGTCCAAGAAGTCAAGAATAGAGTTTCGTATCGGAATGACCACGTTAAAAAAATATAAAAGAAAATCTGTTTGCATTTAAAGAATCATCGCGGACCTTAAAGATAAAAAATTAAATAAAGGATTTTTGTTGCATAAATCTGACTGAATTTGCTGGACGACATTCGTTATTTTGATTCTGAGGGCATCATTTGATTCCAGTTTATTTAGCATTGGCCTGGGATTTAATATCCAAAGGATAAGTCTAAAAGTGTTGAATCGCTTGATCTCGGTGGCCAACTCAGGTAGCCGCCGCGTGACATAAGTTTGTGCTCAAATAGCAACTAATGCAATTCTGTTAGAACCATATTTTGTACATGTGTCACAAACCTTATCTCATGCGGATTGGTTTTGCGATGCTAAGATAATTTTTCTCTTCGGCCAACTTCCAACTGCTCCACAGCACAATCAGTGAATACACACGCTAATTAAATGCCGCATTAAACAATTTTGGGCTCCATCCCTACCAACTAAAAAAATTATAGGCTCCATCCCTAACAACTAGCAGAACCCATATCAAAAAATGATTTGAAAAAAATTGGAAAAATAAAGGTTAATTTTAGGCTAATTAAATGCCCTAATTAAATTTTTTTATTCTGCTCGATCTAGAAAATGCAAAAGGCTTTATCATTTCAAAGCTAGCAGAACCCAAATCGAATATCGAACCAAAACGAAATTAGAACTCAAAACAAGATCAATCTTTGATTACAATCAAATAATTTTAGGCTCGGTATGGGCTAATCAAATGTCCTATTAAAAAATGTTGGGCTCCACCCGTTTTTGACCTAACTTCAGGTATTTAATCTAAAGCTAGCAGAACCCAAATCGAAAATCGGAGTAAAACCGAAATTACAACGCAAAATAAGATCATGAGTTCATGTTTTATGAAACAACACAAAGGCGCTCGCTAGATATAAAATCAAAATTTGTGAACTAAAACAAAATTTGAATCACGTTTTCCATTTTGAACTGATCCGGATCAATGAGCATCAAGAAACACGGTAAATATTCATACATATATGGACAAGCGGTTAAATTCCAATCCGTCACTTCGTGAAAAATATTCAGAGTGTATGTCTGAATATATCAATCTCATCATATGGAAGAGGTTGATAAACCGGAGGGATCAAATTGCATCTTTGACAAAACCTATAACCCCATCATGCGGTAATGCGAAAGAGTAGTAGTACGACCAAATTAATGGTGGTTTTCAACGCGTTCACAAATTCGCCCTCGAATGTTTTCTTAAATGATTGTTTAACTGTACCCCAACAATTCAGCAAGATCTATTATCGATTATGATGCGATTTCGAAAACATCAGTTAGCCGTAACTGGAGACATAACTAAAATGTACCGTCAAATTCTTTTTTATAGCAATCAACAAGACTTGCAACGTATTTGGTGAGGAAATTCAACTGGAGGTACAGATCCACTTAAATGCTACAAACTGTCTTGATTCATTTCTTAACGAGCCCAAAATTTTTAAATGAGCTTTTTACGTTGACGACATGTTAACGGGATCAGACACCGAGTAAAATGCAATAATACTAAAAAATGACATCTTCGATATATTACCTCGTGTAGGATTAGAACTTCGCAAAATGCAAAACAACAATAAGAATGATGTGTCATCTTCGACAAGTATCATCGAACGACCCAAATCAATTCAAATATTGGGAATTAAATGGAACAACTGGAATCAGATCAATTTACATTCTCATTCGAGAAGTACTTGATAACCGGATCCAGTACGAAAAGATCTGTTGCTTCCTAGATTGCACAGGTTTTTGATCCATTGGGATTGTGTGCACCGATTGTCCTAACAGAAAAATGGTTTATGCAAAAAATTTGGGAATCGGAATTCGAATGAGATGAGAAACTTCTCCAAGAGTCGTCAGCTTTTTGGAACCGGTTTAAAGACGGACTTAGTTCCATTGGACAAATTTGTAATCCAAGGTGTGTTATGGTTCCCTCGTCACGAATAATCGAGTTTCATGGATTCGGAAATGCTTTGGATAAATGATTCGGAGCCATCATTTGCATCGCCGATCATTTGATCATTTGATTAGCCCATAACGAGCCTAAAATTATTTGATTGTCAATAGATCTTGTTTTCCGTTCTAATTTCGGGTTTGGTCCTATTTTCGATTTGGGTTCTGCTAGCCTTAGATTAAATGACCTGAAGTTAGGTCAACAACGAAGGGAGCGCAAAATTTTTTAATGGACATTTGATTAGCCCATAATGAGCCTAAATTTATTTGTATGTCAATTGTTCTTGTTTTCCGGTCTAATTTCGGTTTTGGTCAGATTATAGATTTGGTTCTGCTAGCTTTAGATTAAATGGCCTGAAATTTGGTCAAAATCGAGTGAAGCCCAAAATTTTTAAATTTGATATTTGATTAGGTCATGATGAGCCTAAAACTATTTGTATGTCAATTGTTTGTGTTTCCCGTTCTAATTTCGGTTTTGGTCCGATTTTCGAGTTGGGTTCTGCTAGCTTTAGACTAAATTGCCTGAAACTTGGCCAAAAACGAGTGGAGCCCAAAAATGTTTAATGTGGCATTTGATTTGGCAATAATGAGCCTAAATTGTTCTTGTTTGCCGTTCTAATTTTGGTGTTGGTCCGATTTTCGAGTTGGGTTCTGCGAGCTTTAGATTAAATGGCCTGAAACTTGGTCAAAAACGATTGGAGCCCAACAATTTTTAATGTGGCATTTGATTTGGCAAAAATGAGCCTAAATTTATTTGTTGTCAATTGATTTTGATTTGCATTCAAATTTGATTTTTGGTCCGATTTTTGATTTGGCTTCTGTAAGCTTTTATGTGATAAAGCCTTACTTTTCTCCTAGAGCGAGCATAATAAAAAAATTAAATAGGGCATTCAATTAGCCTAAAATTAACTTTTAATTTGCCGATTGTTTTTAAATCGTTTTTTGATATGGGTTCTGCTAACTTTTTCTTAAGCTAGCAGAACCCGCGTTTTAGTTGGAAGGGATGGAGCCCAACATTTTTTAATAGAGCATTTAATTAACCTATAATTATCCATACTATCTTGTAATGTTTTGCCGTATGGGTTCTGCTAGCTTAAACGACTTGAAACCACGGCGTTGTCCATGGTCGTTTACTTTAAGTTCCTTTGGCCAGTTAGATTTCATAGGGGGACAGACCTAAGTCCTGAAATTCGCCAAACATGAAGTCACAGAAAGACCAAGTTCTTTTAAACGACGAGAAATTGCAATCATAACTGCCTCGGGGTTTCCCGTACCCTCTCATGCACAGCCGCGATATTTCAGCAAGCCATGCGTTTCGTTGGCTGTATCCTGTATGTTTATTGAACCGGTTGACTCGAATTTGATCGCCTAATGTCAAATATATACCATGTTTCCATGAACCAGGGGGTCAATTCGCGTTCCATGAAATAATGAAAATGTAAAGTTTTTTTTTGCAATCTAGTAGTTTGAAATATTTGCACGTAAAATTCCACTGTGTGAAATCATAATTTCTTATGGACAATTCAAACCTACTCGATTGCAAATGAAAAAAAAATGAGTGAGTCCATTAGTACTCTCAAGGAGATGTGTAAACATGGCGTGTGTATAGTACGTGGGTACAGTTTACTTTGAAAGAAGAAGGAATGCAATTTTACTAACCAGAGTTTTTCATTTGTTTATTATCGTTAAATTGGTCTATTACTCTTTCGGTATAATCGACGCAATTGGATTTTGGTAGCTAAAATAAGATATATTATATACTGTCGACTCTAACTTTAAAAATTTTCATTGAAAAACTCCACAATATGGTCGTCCCATATCTAGTAGTAAATATATTTCGATCTGAGTTCATGTGCAAATCGAATTCGTCTCGCAGGAAGTTTATAAGTGGTTCAGCTTGAGGAACAGCAACATTAATATTGAAATCCCCGCTCATAATCACCGGCAAAAGATGATAGTCTCCTTGGAGAATTTTTGAAATTCTTTAGGATATGGGGCAAGGACGAAATGTATGAACTTCATTATGTCTTCGAAAGATTTATTCGGCGAGGTTAATACAACTACAGAAAGCATCTTATTCCCATTGAGAAGCTGAAGTTCAGCCGTATATATATCATCAATGAGTTGTGTTGTTACGCTCATACCGATTGTTTGTCCAACGATGATTTCTTTATGCGAGGTGACTGTATGGTATGAGTATTCTATTTGAATTTTTATATATTGTTACTCCGGCAGCTCACTCACCGTCTCTCTTGAACTGAACGCAGATCTGGAAAAGCAAGAAAATTGAGCATCCTTGCGTGACTGTGTCAGTTAGGTCGAGGTGATGTGTATGACCTAAGACTCTGACAGTTCAATGTTAAAAACCAGACGTCATTATTATCTCGTACAAAATTCGCCATTACAACGGATAAAGCCTATTTGTGGTGAGGCGCGATAGCTAATTTTGAAAAAGACCCATTGAGGTCCCATTTTTACGTCCATGGTAGACGACATGATCATCGATAGCCGACGTGATGAACAGTCCTTCGAGACTCGTTACTCGTGCTAAAGCAATATATGTACACAATTTGTTAACTGTGTCTTTTATCGTAAGAGTATATACTGACTATCTCGTTGTAGGTACCACCGTGTGATGCATGAATTGTGGTGGCACATGAAGGTACGACGCTTTACATTAATTGTTGTTTATGCTTAACATTAATTGTTGTTTAGATTAATAGTTGAGCTTTTTCTAGAAATGGGCACCAAACATCGGTCGATATTCGTTTTCTGCGCCCATTCAGCTTCAAGCCACCTGACCTTCTTGCCAACTTGTGAATTTGAACCGAAATCCATCCAGAGCCGTTTGACATTTTTTACTGTCGACGTTTTCATCGTTCTCGTTGTCCTGGTTAGGATGCCTATGCATTCGATATACTTTAGACAGCCCATAGTTCCATTCGCCAGTCCATTTGTTACGTCAATATTGGTTTTGAAAAAGTACGGCAAATTATTTGTGTCCACTATGCTCATTTTATGGATCTTTTGACGGAATTGCTACTCCGGCAGCCCATACTGACCATCTCTATTGAACTGAAAACAGCATTCAAACGTAGGAATATTAACAAGTTTGTCATTGCGCAGTGAGGTCTCGAAAACCAAATGAATTGAGCATACCTGCGTGACTGTGACCTGAGACACTGACAGTTCAATGTTTAAAACGAGATGTCATTATAACCCCATTCAGTAGAAGACATGATCATTGATAGCCGACGTGATGAACAGCGCCTACAGACTCGTCACTCGTGATAAAGCAATATACAGCAGTTGTTGACTGTGTTTTTAATCGTATGAGTATGCAATTTCGTAATCGTAATTCGTATTTCGTATCGTAATTTTTTTTTTGATTTTTCTGATCGATGGAAACGTCGATGGTTTCTATTTCATTCATTAAATTAATTTTTTCATTTTCCCTACTATTATACATATACTACATAAAAGCATGCCATGTATAGTAAAAATTGTTTTTGTTGAGTTTCTTGCTTTTTTTTCAAACGAAGTAGGTATACGTCATTTCCGTTCGTTTCATTTACAAGTTTACTCTAATACAAAAAATTTTGGTAGGCGCGCGTAAAGATGTTTACACATCAAAAAACTTTTCATTTTCATTATTTCATGGAACGCAACTCCCAAGGCCGACATGATGTAACTATCACTATTTTCACTTCGATGCATATTCGATAGAATAACAATATTTTGGAAGTAAGCATTTTTTTTTCATTCATGTAAATTTTTAAATTTACATCAAAGTAGCACGGTTTTTTCGACGAAGCGAAAATAGTGATAGTTACAAAATGTCGGCCAAGGTTGGGGCTAGCTTGGGTTGAAATTAGGTTAATTTCAAAATGGCGTCTCGAGTTTAAATGAGTAGAGTTAAGTTGAGTTGACAGCTGCTTAGTAGAGCAAAATTTTTTCTTGCGATCGCTTGTCTCGTTTCAACTTTGATGTGCAAGTTTTACGCACAAAAAATAAAAAATGTGTTAATGTGCACAATATGTACATTCGAGAATTGTTTCTGCATACTTGAGGCATATACATCTGCAGAGCTTCCTGACAATCACGTATTTGTGTGAAAAATTTAGACCGGCTTTGCATTATAATCAGAATTGGGTATAGCGTACCCGCTTGAACATTGTTTGATGAAAATATAAAGAGATGCCGAGGAAGAATCTTTATCTTAATAAGAATGTTTATCTTAATAAGGCTCGTATAGTCGTACAAAATGCGTTCGGTAGACTTAAAGGAAGGTTGAGGATAATCCAAAAAAAAAAATGTCGTTGCCACGTGCTGCAAAGAAATTGCCTTTTTCGAGAAAGTTGGATAGAGGCTGTAGAGTCAATTGACAGATTTTATCCACAATCTAACTGTGTAGAATCAAACTCGACTATTTGCTTGTGATATAAGAAACCACTTAAAAGATTATATGGTGAATATCTACCCACTGTAGCAGAAGAAATTAATAAAGCATTATACAAAATAATTCAGTATTTGTTTGTTCTAAGTTCACATACCTTTTTTCTTATTATAAAAAAAATCTAAATTAATTTGAAATTTACTAAAAAATATTTTAAATAATTATAAATTCGTTGAGTTCCGCCTATCCAAAGTATTATATATACGTTGTCTCGTTGTTATTAGTAGGCAACGTCGCTATATTGGAACCTGGGTTCGAGAGCTCATTAAATATATTTTTAATTTCATTATAATGAACATCCATTATTCTGTTTCAATATTTGCCGCATGCTTCCCAAAAACTCCCTGTTTCGGATTGGCTCGGCGAGTGCTTTTATTTCGTGCTCGACAGCTTTTTTATATTTTGTAAAAAAAAACATTTCGCTAAATTTTTCTAATTCAGCATTGGTTAAATTTTCAACATGAACTCCATTTTCAGGATCGAAATTTTCAAAAATTAATAAAATACAAAATCATTTATCAAATTAGGCACATTTTTTATACCTGACTAGTTTTCGGCAGCATCAATTCCTTGTGAAATTGTTTTGATGCTGGGTCGTGATCCCAATCCCGTGATTAGGTACAATTGTTTTTTTCACTGCAATGTACGATTTTCTCAAATTTTTCCATTCATTTTGTAATTGAATTTCATTTTTGTTTGCAATTCCTCTTCTTATAAATTCTTCTAAAACTATATTAAATATCTCTTTTCGGCGATATTTTCTTCCATCTATCAATTTCAAAAAGTTTTTTTCATCTATTAAATTTAATTGTAAAAGGCATTAATTACTCTTCAGATTTAACTACTATATAAGTGTTCGTGTCAAATCGTTCCGAAATATTTTCATTGCCGCCATATTGAATTTCAACTCGACTCAATTCCACTAGATCACCGAGTTTAAATAATTTAACGAAAACTCAACTCTACTCTGTTTCCATGAATCGCTAACTCCAACTCAAGCTTGTTTCAACCTTGCATGGAAACAAATAATAGTCGACTCGGCTCGATGATTTGCACACGTTATTGAATGCTATTACCTTGGCTTCTATAACCTCACAAGCATTTGTATTGAACAAACCGTCGTTCTCCCTTCCGTGTGCGTGTGTGAAATAAGTATTTTACTGGAGAAATAGTTTGTAATTCGTTCACATAATAATAACAAGACAAGGTGAACCTTAGAGAAATAAACGAAGTATAGGAAATGTTGCAGAGTCTGTGGCGTAACGGAATCAATAATCAAACAAGAAGAGGATTTTCAAAAGATTCCCTAAATACATGGGAATCTTTTGATAAATCTATTCACGTGATTTAAACTCTAGGAGATGAAAAACATAGATGGTAGCTACTCAGGAATGCATAATCCGATGATGGACAGGAGCATAAACCACAACAAAAAATAAAATGGTATAAAAAAGCACTTCTCAAAAACCGTAGGCAAGATTTTAGGAACCACGAGACCCAGTAAAATAGAACTAACAATACAAGAGCTTCGCAGTCCATCCAACACTAATAGTAATATTCCGCTTAAGTTGGCTATCCAGTCAGCCAACACTACAACAGCAAAAAGCACTGTCGGAAGAAAACCACCAAGAACACGGAATGATTGGTTCGACGACCATCATGAAAGCTTTGAAAATAAATAAAAGTTGTATAGAAAATGGTTAACTTATAATAATCAGAGCACTCACACAGAGTGTCTGCTCTCCAAAAAGACGCGACCAAATACTTGCGGAAACAGAAATTCGAATATTTGAGGACCTGTATCATAAACGAAAAATATAAACCCAAACAAATATTTTTTCAAAGCCAAAAATCTTACTAAGGACTTCCACCCAAAATCCATGACCATCAAACATACGAGTTATAACAAACGTGGTCGACATTATCTCAGTATGGCAATCCTACTTCCAAACAGAATTAATCGAAACGATGAAGTGACCAATATTGCAGCTATTGTCCGCACTGAGTCGACACGTACACCGCAGTAGAGAAATTAGATGCAACAATTAGAAGATTAAATAGTGGAAGGTATCCGGTTTTCACGGAATTCTTGCAGAATTAATAAAACATTTAGGATCAAGAAGAGTTTCCCCAGGAATGGAAGATCGCACTATTTTGTCCCTGCATAAAAAATCAAACGTCTTAAATGTCAAAATAACCGTGACATAGATCTGCTAAACACGGTCTACAAAATGGTTGCTAAAGCCGTTCTTGCCAGAATCACCACTTGCCGAAATTATCTAGGGACAGTAGCGGAAGGAACTATGTATCCATTCAAAATAACACCAGGCGCACGATAGGTATATGCTCTAGCGCCGATGCCTTTTAATTTTGCATGAAGCTTTTTTCATGCTGCATATTCAATAAGTCAGGTCAGCTTCTTGAATATGCCGATGAAATCGTGATTCTTAGCCGAATACCTAATGGTATACAAGGATAATTTAATACCACTAATCTTCCACGCAAAACGTGTTGACTTGAAAGTGAACAGCAAAAAACTAAATGCCTATCAACACCAAGGAGCAACCAAATGGTAAATCCTAGTACAAACGACCATAACTTTGATAAAGTGGAAGAACTCAAATATTTTGGGCCAGTTATAACAACAACAAATGATGCCCACGCAGATATTAAAGTCTAAATAGCAGCCGGACATCGAGTCTTTTACACGCAGTAAAGGTTGTTGCTTCAAAATATCTTTCGCAGTCGTGTAAGTTCGCATTTTACAAAGCATTTATAAAACCTGTGCATTTTTGAAAGCGAAAAGTGGTTCATTTCGACTGGACCATTAGTTAAGGTTGCAAACAACAAAATATCGAAATCGATTGTAACACTATCAGATTTTAATAAATCGAAGTTAGATGAATAGGTTACGCCGAATGATCCCCATCACAACGAGGGATAAAAAAATGCCCAAGCAATAAGCATTTCTTCATGTTTTATAAATGACACATCACCACCGATAAAATTACAAAACAAAAAAAAATTGTCAAATGAACCCCCTCCCCCTCTTTTTGCACTGAAATTAAAAGTCCCATTCACCACACATATTCCACTATACATTCACATAAACATTTAATAAAGCTTGCCATCAATCACGTTTCTTTATAAACAATTTCATCTCTATAATATAAAACCGAATAAAATTAAAATATTTACAATCTAATAAAGGACGAAGGAAATTTAGGAAGGAAGGAAATTTTTAATTTTATGTAAAACGTAATATTAAGATTTATTATTAAATAAAAAAAAACTTTTTTTTTGTGCTTACACAAAACTTTAAAAGTTTTCATTTAAATTTTCAATTATAATATATTTTAATCCTTTTTTTTGGCTGTTTCCTTTGCTTCTCGATTCGTCCGAGGAAATAAAATTACGAAGTTTTATTTTGTCGCATGTTAAATGCTTACTTGAAATTCAAATTTCTAGTAAGTTCGTTTCGATGGTTTAAAATAATGAAGTATATTATGTATGGTGAACAAGCAAAGTACATGCATACAAAATATGCGTTTCAAAATAACGGCATATGAATCAAAATTACAATATTTTCCTATTAAATGCAAAAAACAAACAAAAAAAAAATATGTATAGCAGAAAATTATAATAAATTGAAATCTTTTATGCTGCTGCATAATCCTCAAGAATATAGTTCGTTTGATTTCCTTTTATCGTCTTGTGTGTAGTTTTTGTTCTCTGTTACATACATACGAGTACTTTTATTCTGCTTTGCTTCTTGCTCAAAATAATAATAATAATAATAATAAAATTGTCTTACAAATAACAAAGGATTTTTCATTGTTATTTTATTATTATTTTATGTATAATTTGATTATAACAAACAAAAACTTTAAATAAAATATTCTTAAGTTCAACATAGAAAAAGGGTTTTTGCCTTTTATATTCTTCTGGCATAAGATTTTTTTTTAAACAAATATAGATTTATTATTAAAAAAATATTTGGATTACTCCTACTGTATTTTTTATATGAAGGATTATTTTAATAATAATTTTAAATAGTTTTTTAACAAGCTGTTTAATTAAATTAATCATATAAGAACATTTTGTTTGATGTTTCCTAGATATATGCTGTAAGAGCTATCTATGCCAGATTTTCGTTCGTTTGTCCACAAATTTACTATTTGCCTGCTGCATCGTGTATTGGTACCAAAGGTTTCTCAGTGCCGCGGTAATTGTTTTGAGATCGAGAAGTTTTAAACGGTCACAATTGAATTAGAAAGATCCTGAGAATAAAGGATTTGCCACGATCAGACATTATTTTATGGCCGTTAAGTTGGTCAAATTTGAGCTAAATGTTAAAAGCAAGTAAATTGTTGGAGTTTAACTGTAAAAAAAAACAGTATACCATAACATTATGCCAGATGGAATTTGTCATCGTTTGAGCTAATTTGCAAGCATGTGCGATATACCGTTTACCAAATAACTTAATTTTATTAAGAAACCAACCTACAAAAAATTCATGATAAAAAAGTTAAAAAATTATGGTCAATTATTACTTCCAACTATTATAATACATCAATTTTCGTTTTTGTTAATTTTCATTTACATATTAATTATAAGAGCATTAAAGAGTTAAAATTGTAGCTGAGTATTTAGTTCAAAATCATTGAGATCTTCTTCACTTGTAGTATTGTTGGATGATATACCCTGGCAGGTTCCACACATTGATGAGCACAGCATTCTTGACCGCTTACATTTGCATCTTGTTGTGCATTGCGTACGACAGTTGCAAGATATCAACTTGAGCAGATGTTCTGGAGCCGGTGGCAGGTCAGTTGGAATGGACAGCAAACTGCTTTTTACAGATTTCCATCCCCAATCTATTGGTAGCAAAGCATATCCCAGCCATGCTTGAACTTGATGGTATACCCGAAATGAATGCTGATCTACAGCTGTTTTTGTTGATATGAGACAAGCTAAATCGAACTTATAATGTAACCTGTAGATTTTCAATTACTCTATTGTAAGCCAGATATCTTGCTTCTTCTAGTGAAGTCTCTTTGGTGATGTTATATAGTCCACATATTAAACACTCTCCGCTGGCTGTAATACTCCATTTCGTGGCACTCATCTGCATCATACAAAAGAAATCAAATTGTTTGACATGCTGATGAACATAAAAACACAAGCACCATGAGGATGCCGAGTCCTCTGTTGCAACCACCACCTGATTCCCACGATTTGCAAAGCTCACAGCTATATTTGCGATAGAGGTATCTGCATCATCTTCCGCCTGATGTATTGGTATGTTCAAACAATGTACGTGTTGCTTCAATTTACCAATGAATTTCGATTTATTATGGGTGTTTGCGAAAAATTCGCTTTGAGGAAATGTGCACGTCATGTTGCTCTCTACTTCGATGTTTGCTGATATTTTGGCAATGGATCTTCTCTTTTGTTCTTCTCCTTTCGTGGTGGCGTAGTTCGGATAACCATCGAACACTACCGTTGTGTTTCTGCCATATTATTTTAAAACATAATCATTATAAATTTGTAGATGCCATATCTCGCTGGCTTTGGCCATACTACCGAGTGAAGCAGATGGCCTTCATCTACAACATATTTGTAATTTGTTGGAAAATTGTCCCTATACCAATGTCAGTTCTTTTAAATATGGTTTTGATGCCGATTTTGTTGCCTTTCGTAGGAGACCGTCGTTGAAAAAGGAAGGAAGGTGGAGCTGAAACCAATTCATATTTAAAATAAGACTTCAACTCTGCAACGACTTTTGACAACACAAACAATTCGATGAAATAACTGCAGCGAGTTTATACCGAAAGTTCGTTATTTTGTTTTATTCCATGAACCTGAGCTGCAATTGGAATTACTAGTGTTTTCTTGCTTAAACGACGACCACAAAACTCTTACCCAATGTATTATGCAACAGCATTTGACATTTATCCTAAGCACTCTCACTGGTGATGTTGAAATCGGCAAAAAGTCCAGTTGACAAACTGACAAGGTCACCAGCCCAATTACGAAGGGGGTTATATTGTTGAAGCCATGGTTGGATAGCAACTAATTCATTTCCTGTAAATAAATGAGCAGATTTTGCACATAAGTTATAAATGGCAGAATAGAAATACGGCAACATTTTTCGATCAGATTCCATATGCATCTGCCAGTTGCCAGTCCATTCAGCTCGGATATACTGCAGCACAATCATAACTTGCACAAACTATTGGAGCTAAAGTTTGCATGTTCTGTTTGTTGTTCTTAGTCTGTTACTGTTACGTTTAAAGCGGCTCTCCAGGTCGCGTACTACTTCCGAATCATGACACATGTTCGATGATATACTGTTACCTATCAGAGCTGATTCCTTTGTTTTATAAAAAGTTTCCGTAAATATCTTTCAAGTCGCAGGTACAAACTCTTCACCACCATTTTTGATACCATCGAATGTTGGATATTCTGTCGTATCAAAAATTTGGGATAATTGCTGCAGCTGCTTTAACAGTTCTAACGCGCTCTTCTTCAATAGAAGTGCATTTGTATGAGTTCCAATTCTGCACTAACAATTCTTCGGGTAACATGTCGTTAAAAGTTAAAATGATGGTTCTGCCAAATAAGTTGGTTGCTAGCAAATTTGGTTTAAAATGATTTATAAGCAGGCCCAATACACGGATTGGTGGGGTCAATTAATTTGTGGACACAAAATGCGCGATATCATCTGAAATGCTACTGCAAATTTAGAGAAGTGACCACTAATTCGTCCAGAAGAAAACTCGATCAGTCTCGACTTGTGAGGTCATCATCAGGAGTATCAACTGATTTGTAAAAGTAAAAATTTGTTATATATATATAACAGAAAAAAAAATAAATAAACAAAAGAAGGAGGGACAAAAAATAAGCAATAAAAATTAATCTATTGATCGCGCAGGTGGGCGATTAGTCATCGCCTGAGTAACAAAATTCAATGTATATTGAAGTACATTTAATTACCCAACGTATTAGTCAGATTAACAATAAACTTAAAAAATTTCACAATAAACCTGGAGTTGATCCCTTTCCCAAGTCTGGTGTTAATAGGATTAATTGCAGTTTCTCCTATATTGGCCAGACTGGGCACAATTTTGGAGTTAGAGGTAAAGAATATTTATTTGGTTACAATCAATCAACTTTCCATAACCATTTAACTTTAGAAAATCATACAGCTAGCTTGAACATTTTAGACATATTACATATACAACCTAAAGGCAGACGTTTAGATACCTTAGAGTCTTACGAAATTCGAAAATCAATATTTCTTAACCAAAATATCCTTAACGAACCAAAATAAATTCGTTTCTCACCAATTTTTTGGTTGTCCTCGTATTTGAATTAGCGAACGCAATTGGTTAGAGTAAATGGACAATTAAGTAAAGAGTTACCGATAAATGAGGGAGTCCCACAGGGTTCTGTCTTAGGACCTTTATTATTTTTAGTGTATGTAAACGGTATCTTTTGACAACAATTTCGAGGGTCTCCAACTGCTTTTGCTGACGATTTCTCGGTTACAAAATCTAGTCCAAGTTATCAAGATAATATCATGCTCATAGATCATGATTTAAAAAGTTTGTCTATTTGGTTGGAAGCACATAATTTTGATTTGAGTCACAAAACGAAATTATTACATTTTAGGGATACCTCATCGTTGTATCTTGAGACAACGTATCATACTTTCAAATGCAGCAGAAACAATAACACGCAATGCCCTTCTAATGGCTGCTTCTTAGTGAACACTGTTGATGAATTTCGATATCTAGGTATTATTATTGATCGAGATTTAAATTGGAAAGCGCACACACAAGGACTGAAAACTAGACTATCATTGGTCTCCAGAAAAATGTATGTCTTACGGCTATTTTGTCCGCAATATTTACTTAGGACGATTTACTTTGCATTAGCGGACTCAATACTGCAATATGGTTTATCATGTTGGGGTAGTGCTTGCAATGCTACACTACGTCCTATCTACGTGCGGCAAAAGCAGTTATTCAGAATAATGTGCTTTAAACCATCTTTTTCGCCTTCGTGGTCATTATTTGAAAATCTCAGCATACTTCCTCTACGTCACATATTCGTCTTCAAGGTACTTAGAATATTCTACGTTAAAAGTGGGAATAATTTTGTGACTCATGCAGGGTATAATCTCAGATCAAATCATACTTTCTTGAAACATATTCCTAAGTTTAGATTAGATCTACGGAGAAACTTTATTAATATCGTTGCACCAATCATTTTTAACAATTTACCGTTGGATATTCGTAAGTGCAGCAACTTCTCTACACAGTTGGAAAAATTTGACCTATGTAATGCAAATTGCATTACATATAGGTCCGGAGCAAGCTTGCATTACAAATTAATGCAGAAGTTGCATTACATCAGATTTTAATGCTAATTGCATTAATTTTTATTGTATAGTTTACATTAAACTTTAACGTAATATTTTGTTAAAATTGATACAAGTTAAGTTACAATTTTACAGCACATTGCATTAAAAAATTAATTAAAATAATCATTTGGAAGCATAATTTTTTGTCGTAAGTATAAGTAGCATTAAAATTATACAGTCCAGTGCTATAAACAGTAAAACACACTACATTAGAAATTCCCAAATAATTGTATTAACAAACACTTTTATTATTTTGTTTTAAAACTAAAAGTATTATACTTAATAAACACATTTTTATTAATCACTTGTTTTTGTTTCGCAGAATATTTTTCAAAAAGTTTAAAAAATCACTCGATCGATTTCGACTTGTTAGGTCATCATCAGGAGTATCTACATCGGCAAATAGCGTACGGCAAATAGCGTAAAAAGTAAAAGTATTAAGCAAATCCACAGATTCCACTTTTTTACTTCTAAGTGTTCCAATCGATTGACGTAAATCAATCGACGTCCTTCCTTATAAATAAGGAAAGTATAAACAGAACAAGAGCGACAACGACAAGCGACATCGAATGTCAAATTAGAATACACAGAAACCATATGCTGCTCACAGAACCAATGTCGGCGACGACGACGACATTATCGCAAAACTGTATTTAGAATCTATTTCTAATTTTGTCGCCAGCGCTGCAATGTTACCAACTGATTTTTATCTCTTTATGTTGGTAGTTACAAATTTTTGGCTGTCAATTTTTTCTTAACCTAAGTTTACGCACTACAATAAAAATCGCTCTGTTTATTTTTAATAAATCATCATGTCATTTGACGAAAAATTAATAGAGCTTGTAAGAGGAAAATCTATCATTTATGATTTAAAGCATCTACATTATCGACGGACCGATTTAAAAACAAAAATTTGGCGAGAAATTGCTTTTAACCTGAAATCGACAGGTGAATATTTTTAATTACATCGTTATACAGAAATTAAAAATATTTTATTTTCAAAATATTTCAGAACATGAATGTAAGACTCGATGGAAGAGTTTGCGAGATGTCTATCGGCGAGCTCGTCGCCAGGTGCCTAACTCAGGAGATCCTGCACCCGACCCAGATGATGTTGATACACAAAAAAAAAAGTGGAAGTACTTCGATTTGATGAGTTTCTTGTACAACGTTGACGATCAAAGGCCGTAAGTTTAAATCACGCAATAGATTCCCATAAATAAATGAATAAAACTGTACATATTTTTAGCACAATTGGAAATTATCATAAAGAAAGTAGCGATAGTTGCGACTTGTTTGAGAGCTCTATTGATTATACTGATGTTGGTGATAATAGTACCAGTTTAAGCCTTAATGACGTAATTGGTACATCTACACCAGCTAAACAAGCGAAAATGTCTGCATCATCGTCCAAAAATGATATACACACTAATTTTAAAAACTTTTTGGATATTGCGACTAAATCAATTAGTGAAATAGACGAACTAGCCAAAGCCACTTCAACCTCTTTATTATTCTCATCATTGGCGATGAAAACACAAAACGCACAATTCCCTGTGGCAGTTGTTCATGAATTAGAGATGGATGTCTCTAACATTGTATATTCGAAACTACGGGAATATTATGATGATTAGCATTTCGCACTAATCATTCCAACTGGTTATGATTTTTTTTCTGAATTGAATTAAATTGGCTGTTATTTTTTTTGAAAAATAAATAAATAATTTTTTTAAGTAAATTTATTTCCTTTTTTTTACAATGTACTGTAAAAGCAAGCGGTAATGCTACATCTTAATATGTTTTATGTTTTAAACAATTTCTTTCATAAAATTTTTTAAAGTGTCTCTCAATTCAAACGCTTCGCGAGTGCTGCGATTGCCTCGAAAAATACGGTGTTGCTGTAGTTCTTCGCCCTCATCACGCCAGTTTCCAGCAATGATAACTCCCTGTTGTTCATGATCTACGTACTCTGCTGGACAATACAACTCGCTCTTTTGTAAAATTAAAAAATTGTGCATGACGACGGTGGCCAGTATAATTTTTTCACAATTTTTTGGATGGAGATTTAATTTAGTGCCAAGAATTCGCCACCTATTTGCGAGTATACCGAAAGTATTTTCTATACGTATTCTTGCGCATGAGAGTTTTTTATTAAAGCATTCTTTATCGGCCGATAGACATTTCCCCGGAAATGGGCGCATTAAATTACGTTTTAATGGGAAAGCAGCATCACCGACAAAATAAAAAGGAAAATCGATCACGGAATTTGGTAGCATTCTACTCTGAAGGATCTCTAATGAGCCATCTGCCAATTGTTTGCCAAAACCACTATTTTTAAATATTCCGGAGTCGCTCTGACTTCCATAAGCTCCGACGTCGATCGCTGTGAATGAATAATTAGAATCGCATACAGCTAACAGAACGAGGCTATGATGCCACTTATAATTGTAATATAAGGATCTGCTTTTAGGAGGGCATTTCACGTTAACGTGTTTGCCATCTAGAGCACCTATGCAATTTGGCATTCCAGTCTTTATTTCAAAATCATCTGCAATTTTGATCCATTCCAACAAATTCGGTTTTGCTAAGTAAATTTCATTAAGGCCCCATATAGCGTCGCAGGTCTCTAGGATTATCTCGCGTACCGTCGAAACCGCCATTTTAAAGCTCCAAGCTAAAACTTGCATTGAACAACCATGCGCAAGATACCTTGAAGGAGAGGAATTTTAGTAAGAAAATGAATTTTTTTAAATTTTACAATGTTACTTACATTAGTGTAAGAGCTAACCTAGATTCGTCGCTTATTGGTTTCCGATGGGAGTACTTCTGCAAACGAGTACTGAGAAGGTTTAACAAAAGCTTAAAGTGATTGATACTCATCCTGGTAGCCTTTTGGAAATTTTCCGGATCATTTTGTTTCATTTGCAGGAAGCCTTTGCGGAAAAAGCCATGTTGATCTCGGCTCACTTTTCTGACAGACCAACGCCTACGACACACAATTAATTTGTAATATTCATAACATAAAAGAACAATATAAATTGTTTTAACTAATTTTATTAATTTTACTAAGTCCATGTTGCTGTACGTGATATTTAAGGTTAAGTTATTGTTTTTTATTCTGTTGTGTCGTCGATCGCTGATGCTCTTTGTGTTTACTAAGGTGACATCGCCGGCAGACAAATGTATTTTGTCGATGTATCTTGTCGCTGTATTTTTGGTTCTGTTTATACCTATACAGCAAATATATGAAAAATATTTTAACCTTATATTAAAAATATACACAATGCTTTAGCAAATTATTATAAATTCGCTAAAAAATAGTTAACCCCAAATTATATAGAAATTTTCTTTCGACGCACTACTGCAGTAATTTTTCACGCAACTGCATCATAAATATTTTTAATGCATGCTTTGCATTAAAATGTGATGCACGATTGCATCGTATAAGCTTTAATGCAAGGGTTGCATTATAAATTGCAGCAAAATTTCTAACTGTGTAGTTTTTCAATATACCTTAAAGAATGGCTTCATCAAACTAAAAATATTGACCATCTTTTTCAACTATTAGTTTAAAATATTATTGTTTTTGTTTTTATTGGTTTTAAAATTATATATGTTAAAATTAAATGGTGTAGTTTAAGAGGTTTTAATATATTCATGTGTAGTAATTAAGATGTAGTTATAATTTTATTATACAATTTTTGTTTCTCTCAATTATAACTGTAAATTAATTTAATTTTAAATTGATTTTAATTTTGTAAATAGAATTCAAATATTTTTTTGTGGCTTAGAATCAGGGGACCAGTCACGTGATCTATTTGATCCAATGGTTCTCTTATCTTACCTTTTTAATCTTGTTAGTTTTAATAATGTTTTACACACAATTTATTTTTTTTATAATGATTAAGCTGGTAATGAAATAAAATAAATAATAAAAATAAATAAAATTACAGATCCCGCTTTTTTCTATAATTTGACTAATACGTCGGGTAATTAAATGTACTTCAATATACATTGAATTTTGTTACTCAGCCCATGTCAAATAATAATTTTTATTGCTTTTTATTTCTTATTTTTTGCCCCTCCTTCTTTTGTTTAATTTTGTTTTTTTTCGGCTATATATAATAAATTTTTACTTTTACAAATCAGTAGATACTCCTGATGATGACCTCACAAGTCAAAACTGATCGAGTTTTCCTCTGGACGGATTAGTGGTCACTTCTCTAAATTTGCAGTAGCATTTCAGATGATAGCTGCTACAAACAAATCCTGAAACCGGTATGGACATATGGTAGGCAACTCTGGGGTTGTGTCAAGAAGACAAATATCAAAATCATACAAACTGTTCAAAATAAAATCCTGCGATGTATTGTTAATATACCGTGGTACATTCGAAATGACAACCTCCATCGAGATCTAAAGATCGAGCTTGTCGCGGATGAAATTAAGCATCATGCAACAAAACACCTACAACGTCTGCACCAGCACGAAAATCTGGACATACGCTGTATGCTGACTACCACCAGAACCAAACCACTGGACTTATCGCAACCAGGAGGTCAGTAGACTTACTGTGGTGAAAAATCTGAGTAGGAGTTACATAAAACTGGGGATAATCACTTGATTACGCCGATTAATCAAAATACTTTATTATGCAATGTAAATTACTAAAAGGCTCAGTCGTAATATAGCTATACTCTGTGATGGTACTGGGTCGTTGTTTTTTTGGTAAAGGAAATTGGACCATTTCTAACCTATCACATGGTGGGGTGTTTAATAGCAAAACCTGTGGTAAAACATATAGAAAGACCTTCATTCCTTCTTCAGGCAATGCTTGTATTAGTTCAATTGAAATCTAATCTAAACAAGGAGCAGTTCCTCTTCTAATGGAAAATAGGATAGTTTCTATTTCTTCTTGAGTTGGAGGCAATCCTAATGGTCTAATGGCCATCTTATTAGAATTTTGTCTATATGAACGAATAAACTGATAAGTTTGGCGAAGTCCACTAAAAGGGTATGCAACGTTTAAATTTCGGAAAAATTTTCTACATCCCTCTGATTTACGTCCCTTAAGCTAGCAAAACCCATCTTATAGAAAACTACAAGTAGTATATGGATAGTTATAGGCTAATAAATTTGCTCTATTAAAAAATTTGGGTTCCATTCCTTCCAACTAAAACGCGTTTTCTGCTAGCTTTAGAAAAAGTTAGCACAAACAAGATCAATTGACAAACAAAAAATTTTAGGTTCATTATTATGGCTTAATCTAAGCCAAATTAAAAATGTTTATAGGCTCAACCCGTTAATGTTAAAACTTCAGGTTATTTAATCTAAAGCTAGCAGAACCCAAATGGAAAATCTGACCAAAACGGAAATTCGAACGCAAAACAAGAACAATGGACAAACAAATAATTTTAGGCTCATTATGGAATAATCAAAAGACGCAAATTTCAATGCTTTAGATTAAATGGCCTGAAGTTTGGTCAACAGCAAGTGGAGCCAAAATTTTTTTAAGTGGACACTTGATTAGACCATAATGAGCCTAAAATTATTTGTTTGTCCATTGTTCTTGTTTTGCGTTCTAATTTCGGTTTAGGTCCGATTTTCCATTTGGATTCTGCTAGCTTTAGATTAAATGACCTGAAGTTTGGACATTAACGAGTTGAGCCCAAAAATTTTAAATGGGGCATTGGATTAAGCCATAATGATGAACCTAAAATTATTTGTTGGTCAATTTGTTTTGCGTTCGAATTTGATTTTTGGTTCGATTTTTGATTTGGGTTCTTTAAGCTTTTAAGTTATAAAGCCTTACTTTTCTCCTAGAGCGTGCATAATAAAAAAATTAAATAGGGCATTTAAATAGCTTAACATTAACCTTTAATTTTCCAATTGTTTTTAAATCGTTTTTTGATATGAGTTCTGCTAACTTTTTCTTAAGCTAGCAGAACCCGCGTTTAAGTAGGAAAGGATGGAGCTCAAAATTTTTTAATAGAGCAATTAATTAGCCTATAATTACCCATAGCTTAAGAGACGTTCTGATTTGGATTTTCTAAATTCTTGAGGATTTTGTGGTGTCATGAGGATTTTGTGGTGTCTTTCTTAAAGCAGTTCTTAAAGAAATTGTTGCTGTTTTCTGTCCCTTAGTCATAGTGGCTTGTTGAACTAAAATTAGGTCTGATGAAGCCTTTATAGAAAGCACTAAAGCCCTCCAAACTATTTCAACTGGTGTTATCAATGTGAAATTGAGAGTATAATCTAATATTAAACCTTCTCTAACCAGAAATTTTGTTACGTTGGATTGATACTGTTTTAAGATAGTTGGATAATTTAGCCCTAATGTGAGTGACGTGGGTGCCCGGGTACCTTTTGAACTTCTGTTTTTGTATGTTTTACTTCCAATAAAACTTTAAATTTTACGAGAATTTCTTGTTCAATTGGTAGATTACGATCATATTTAAAATTAGGAAATGTTACAAGTTGGACGAACGTGAAAAAAATAAGTTTCCATACAAAATGCATGTAGGTACTAATCATTCAAATTATGATATTTTTTCGTCACTCACATGAGGGTTATTAAATCAACTCTCCATCTTCTAAAATCATGACTTTCGTAGTTTTCATGTGGATGCAATGAAATTTTAATCAGCTTCCGTGAGTCAGATTGCACTTTGATTACACGTCCAAATACTAATTTATGATCCGAAAAAAATTTCTTTGCTGGTCTACGTCTTTCCTTCGTTTGAAATTTTTTTGAAAATGTGCTTTTTACATGTTTTATCTGTAATAATGATTTTCCGGGATAGAACAATTTATGATCTAAGTATGGGATGATGATTTAGGTCCTTTTCACGATCTACGACTAAAAGTGGTACAAATTGACTAACTGTCCTGTAGTGCAAATTCAATTAGTATATCGCCACCTTCATCAGTTTCTTGATCCAATCCTATATGAGCATTAAAATCGCTCAAAATGCAAACAGCTCGTGTTTTACTATATTTTCGTATAATTGTAGAAATTCTGCGAGTTAAGAGATGCAAAATTACTGAATTGAACTCTGATCGGAAATGGGTAGAAATTAGCAATATTTCACTTAATCCGTTGACATCTATATGATTGCAAAACATAATTTTCTGATATACCACTGAAATATCGCTCTTTTAATCCACAATTTTGTTTTACTAATGTTCGAACTCCGTTTTTAACTCCACGGTTTCGTACAGTAGGCATCACTCTTTTTCTATGACTCAAATACCAATTATAATGTGGAGTGTTGATATGAAGGGCAACTGAATTTGTTTCCTGTATAGCTACAACATCTATTCCAACTTCTAAATAAAGCTTTATGGACTATTAGATGCTTTGAAATTGAAACCAGAGCACAACCCCGTACATTCCATGGTCCTATATTTAAATTAGTATGCTTAGTTATTATGGGAGGTAATGATTGCTGGATTTGACTGGTTGTAACCGGAACGAGCTAGAGTCGGTCCGCACTTGCATGAGGTGACTAATTGAAGGTAAATGAATGAGAAAAAATCATTTTCACATAACCCATCATAATGATTGTTATTAATATAAAGTACTCGAAATATTTTTTGAATTCAATTACTAAAGATTTTTGGAGTTGCATTGACTTGATATACTTCGATTTTGGTCTGATATATTTCTGATGTAGCTTGTAATACTTCCTCACTACCCCAAGTAATATTACGAGCATGTTCAATTACGCTACAAGATAGGGCAATATAAGGTTACAAACAGCATATGATGGGATGACTTGTAGATGTGAATTAAATAACCAAACCAGAACTAACAAGAT
Source organism: Nephrotoma flavescens (assembly GCA_932526605.1). Lineage (NCBI taxonomy): Eukaryota > Metazoa > Arthropoda > Insecta > Diptera > Tipulidae > Nephrotoma > Nephrotoma flavescens. The sequence goes on from OW052221.1 coordinate 222,259,083, forward strand.
CTAATCTAGAGTGTGTTTTTAATTGAGATTAACATTTTAATATATTTAAGTAGTTACAAAACGGATGTAGCTAGGGCCTGGGCCCGCATGATGCTGGAATATTATTCACATTCAGATATAATATGTTATTTCATTGGTGATATTTCAGGATTATGGTAACATACCTACGTACGTCTCTATCATATCATATCATATCATAACGTCGTTCAAATGACCGCCGTAGCTTTGCTTGGTGCGGCCATAATCTAGAGGTCCAATTTTCGATGATTTTGTCATCGTAATATTTTATATATTTTATATAATGTTCAATAATGAGCCTAAAAAAATACTTTAAAAAATTCTGTAATAATATTTTAATATATTTACATTTTATATATTTATATGTTTGTCTTACTTTTGTAGCTTTAAGCTTTTAACATAACGGAAGAATTGTTGCATTGTTTTAGGGCGACTAAAAATTTTATGGAACCTCTAAACTGGCAAAATAGATGGTGATTCTTAGATGCTTATTGCATAATAGAAAAGATATGTTGAAATTGACAATAAATTTTGATGGTATTGATTTTTTTGCTTTCGGGTAATTCAAAAATCCGAAAACAGTAAAGATAAATCAGTTTTTTGTACACACTCTTGAACACAATGCTTTAAGAAAATGAAATGAATATCTAATTTGTAATAAAAATTTATTTCAGTGTTTTATGAGTTTTCTATTAATTTTTATGAAAATTGAAAATATGAATATGGATTATTATTATTATTAGTATTTTATAGTTCGTAATATGTTTATCCGCATATACTCAAGTATATTGACGTTATTTGTGTAAAATACATACATTATACATAGTTAATGGGTATTATAAAAGCTATTTGCATGTTTGCATACATAAACTAAGTATGTAATACGATTTAAGACCGTAATTTTTTTTTTTTGTTGTAGGATTTTTCATCATAGAAATGTATACTCCAATTCGTGAAATATAATGGCAATGGATTTTTATATCTGACTCTATCCTATTTGTAGGATAGATATACTGAAGGCACGTGTGGCCACTAAAAAATCGTTGTAACTAAATCGTTATTGGAAATCAACCAGTTCCATTTTTCAATCACTATTTTAATTAATGATTTAATAGTTTCTTTTTTTATCAATGAAATTTGCCCTAAAAAATTATTTGTGCCTGTGGATGTTTCAAGTACATATTCAAAAACGAAACCGTAACCAATCAACTTGCTATCAAACATCGATTTTTCGGGGCAAGTATAATAACATCGGATCATATATAAGAGACCAAAACTCAATTATTTAATCCGAACATCGATTATATCCATATGTGATGATTACAAATAAAATAAAAAACAAAATTTTTATCGAAATTTATCGACAGGAACATTTTGTGTTGTGGTGGTTTGAGATAATTTTTTCCGTTTTTTTTTTGTGCTGCGGTTGTTACGAAAGGAAAAACAGGAAAAAATTTGAATATGTAACAAGTAAAATTGATGATTTATATTGATTGTGGTTTAATTAAAATTTCAATTGAAAACGTATACTCAATCTGTGTATATATGAAACGTATGTGTATAGTACTAATATTTTTTGCCTCTTTGGATAAAAAGAACCAACATTTATTTTGAAAAATCATCAAATTAAAATTTAAAAAAAAAAAATAAATCTGAAATTTTATGTAACAAAAGAATTAATTTGATTTTCATTTCGTTTATTGACGTGCGAGTAGTATAGGTATGTGAACGTATATGGGTTTAATTTTTTGTGTTCGGTAATTATCGAGATGAATTTTTCTCGACTCGATAAAATATACAGAATTTATGCCCTTCAATTTTCATGATACGTTAATTCCATCCATAGCTACTTTTACTACATATATGGCAATAGACAAATAATAATCATTATAAATTTTTATTTGTATTAACAAAAAACAACATAAAAATATCCTTCTAATAGGATCAATGATTTTCAAATAATCTACTTTTTGTGACTTGTCATGCATTTTCCTATTTTACTACATAAATGGATTTGAATTTTATTTACTTTGCCATCTTATAATTAAATTTTATTAATTAAATATTTAGATATGTATAAAATTATATAATTGAATTATATTTGTAGAGAGGATTTAAATGAACGAACACAGAATGAAATTAATTCATTTAAATTTAGTTGAGTACGAGGAGTGTTCGATAAGCTCAGTAAATCTCTTTTTCCTTCATTTTTATTTCAAGTTTATGTTACTATTTAAAATTTTTTTAATAAATATTATTTATCACTTATAATAAATAATAGATAATATTTATAGTTATTTTTAGTTGTTCGAACCCATATTGGGTTATAATAAATTTTCTATTTACATTTTCATAGACTTTTTTCACTTCTACTATGGGTAACAAGTGTAAGAAAATTTGAATAGAAAATCCCGCTTCCCGTAGTTGATAATCTAAAGAACTGATTGAACTGAATTGATCTGACGATGACGTCGGGTTCCGTACCGATGTTCCGTACATATCATCAATTTTTACTAGTTCGTAATAAATCTGTAAGTTTTTTTTTTTGTCATCATGTTTCTGGTTCCTGTTTAATGCAAAAATATAAGGAGTTGCTCTAGAATAGTCTGAAGAACCAAATAATTAGATTGCTAAAAACCGAAAAATTCAATCTGAGAAATGAGACCATTAATTTTCCTCAACTCATAGAAACTTTCAAGGTGAATCTGAACGATAAAAATAAGATTATAACGAAATGAAAAATGTTATCTGAATCATCTAATTTATTCGATCCTTTAAGATTGCTACTTCCAAACTTAAAACAAACCAAGATCTTAATGCAAAGCTTGTGGATCTCCACCATCTTCTGGGATCAGAAACTGCCAGTAGAAATCGAAAATAAATGCCGTCAATATTATGTCTCTCTCCCTAAACTAGCGAAGTTCAAAATTTTAAGGTGGATCAACTTTGTCAGGAGAATTGCATTGATTTTGTGAATTGCATACATTTTGTGATAGATCTTTAAATAAAGTAAGTTCATTATCGTCAAAAACACGAGTGACACTGATAGCCACCAAGTTAACGTTACCAAGGACAGATATGTATAGGGCCAGTTTGCTTTCGCATTTAATAAACAAAGTTCAATGACATTTATTTTAAAATATTTATAACCAATCGAACATCAGAAATTCAGAAGTTAACTGCTCCATCTCAATGGTTTTATGTCAAATCATCCGACAATCCCACGGATTGTGCATCCTGGGTTATTGATACCAAGTTCTTCACGAATTCACACTTTTATTGTTGTATTAGTTTAACACTGTTAAATTAAAATCTAATTAGGAATTATTTTTTTTTTCATTTAAAGCACCAAGGCTTATCATTTATTTTCAGGACAATTTTTTTGCCACATATAATATTGAAATACAAAATGAAAATAATTGTGTAGGGTAATTATCACCAATTTAACGGCAGTATTGATCTACCCTGTAACAAAGAACAATTTATGATAAAAAGTTATGATAACATAAGAAATAAAAACATAACTGTAAAAATATAACATATAAAAAGATAAATAAATTGAACTAAAATTAAACTTTATCAGATTAAAACTGTAAAAAGAAGATCGATATTAGAGTGCTCAATAAGCCAAACTTGAAGTAAACGTAAAAATGATTTCGAATTTATCTGTTGTCTAATGCAAAATGGAAGTTTGTTAAATAAAGAAGCGGCAATTACCAGGAAATATTTTCAAAAATTCCCACTAAAAAAATGTGGAACCACAAATAAAAAACGATCATTGTTCCTAATATTGTATCGCATTTCTCCAATAATCGATGCCCACTTCGTAAATAAAATAAACGTAAAGATGTTGTAATGGTAAAACTATAAGACAAATGATCGCCAAGCAGAAACCCGTGAAGGCTTAAAACAAATAATACGAATTTTTAAAATGGAATGATAGAAATTAGTACTAAAACCAATTACGTCAGTGTGTACTAAAATTTTATCCAATTGAATGTAATGTAATAAAATGTAGAAATAAATAAAATTATAGCGATTCAGTGAAATTTAGCAAAATAAACTAAACTAAATTTTTGCCTATTGTTTCGGCCCTTTATTGAACAATTTAAAATCATATTCTGATTGATCATATAATATTTATCAACTGTCGAGTAGAATAAATAAAGGATACTTTATAGTTTTTATTTTTTAGCACTTAACTATTGTTGTCTTAAGTAAGAATAGGACTAGGAAAAATTAAGCGTTTATTCCTAATGAATCATTAAAAAATAGACAAAATGGTTTCCACGTTTAAGGAATTTAATAAGATGTTAGACCCCGACCTCAAGATCTCTGGTATAGACTGTTAATGTTTATTTTCAGTTCCAAGACAAATTTGATTTTGTTTGAAAAAATATCGTGAATACTTCAGGACCCGGGATGGAGGATGATATATTTGCTGATGGGAAGAGAATTAAATCAGCTATTACACACTATCGGAGCATGAGTCAAGATCTCTGCACACTAAAAATTTTAAATATAAAATTAATACGATTATAATATAAATATAATTCCGTACGAATTTTTTATAGATTTTACATATATTAGTTTAACTTATAACCAAATGTTATAAAATCTTGTATAAAATGTATATTACTCCATATAAATATTTTGATAGGTCACTTGTATAAATTTGATACTCCAACGTATAAATATCTGTATATAGTTCAAAATATAAAGTTTATCCATTAAATGTTAATTTTTGTTTATAAGGGATTAGTATTAAATTTATATAAATTATTTATAGAAAATGTCAATTTGGTTCTCGTATAAAAATTAGTTGCTTTAGTATAGAATTTTCGAAAATTCTATATGCTAAAATTGAACTCAGTTTTCAATATTGATGAAATTTAAGATACATTTTTGTCACATAAATAAACAGTTTTAGATTATTTTATAAAGTCGATATATTTATTAAAACCATATTATTTTTTAAGTGTTATGATTATTTAATTTTAACACATGGGCTGAAAAGTCCCGGGCCTAACAAAGAAAACACGTTTTTTTTTGTTCAATTTTTTTTGTTCAGTTGGTAATAACCTTCAAAAAACAGCTGTCAAAATTTCATTATATTCTATTCATTATATTCGGAACGCTACTTTTGCTAGTTTCAAAACAATGGATCAAAAACAATTTCGTCACAAGTCAATTAAAACAATGGCAAAACTACATGAATTGAACTTCGAATTGCTCCCACATCCACCGTGTTCGCCAGATATGACCCCCAGCGACTACTGTCTGTTCACAGACCTCAAAAAAATGCTCTCCGGTAAGAAATTCTGCTTGAATAAAGAGGTCGCTGAAACTGAGGCCTATTTTGAGGCAAAAGATAAACCGTTCTACAAAAGTGGTATTGAAATGTTAGAGCGGCGCTCTAATGATTGTCTTGCTCTTGATGGAGATTACGTTGATGAATAAAGCCAATTTTGAACAAAAAAACGTGTTTTCTTTGTTAGGCCCGGGACTTTTCAGCCCATGTGTTACTTACAAAAGTATACAAGAGCTACAATTAAATTAAGTGTAAAGTAATTTATATGATACTATTTAATATAATATATGTTTTGTTTCTTTTTCATGACACGGCAGTGTTGTAACTTCTGTCGAATTTAAAATGTTTCAAATATAATTTATTTAGTATTGACTGTGCCATAGCTTGTATCTCATATGCATTATGAAATTTGTCAAATGTGGCTAAATTCTTTTGAGATAAAAATACAATAGCTATACCCTCATTTTCTAAAATTATAAAATTTATTTCATAAAATTCGTTATGGTAGTCGTCATCACTTTCTGGTAAGGCTAAGAATAGTCCAGGGTGATAATGTGTATCATAATTAATACACAAATAAAGTGTTTTCCCCATTTTCCACTTTTCCTTCTAGATTTAAATTTTATATAAGAGTTGAAAATTTTTATTTTTGACGAATTGCTAAGCTTCTTTAAACATTTTTAAAATTCCTTTGATTTTTATTTAAAATTTCAAAATATTGGTGAAATGACTCATAACGGATAGATGACATTTAAGCTAAGGACCCAATTTCAATATTATACTGGGATAGTGTGTTAAAATATGATGTTTAGGTCTACCTTAAATTCAGACACTATAGCCGACAAATAACATCCGTTATCAATTTTCGTAAATTATTTACAGATGAAACGGTGACTATTTTTGCAAACATTGGGCGCTTTCAGGTAACCTATCATGATTAGTGAAATCATCGCCAATTTGATTTGAAAATTTCACATTTTCATAACGTTGGCTTTGATTTTACTCAACATGCTCCCAACTGTTGGGTGCCCTGAAAGCGCCCATTATGTCTATTATTTTTAATAGAGATATTACTACATATTTGCCACTTCGAATGCAGATCTTCAAAATTCGTATCTCCAAAATAAATGGATAGTGGTTGATCAAGCACCACGATCGAGATGCTGAGAAAGTTAATGAATCCTTAGCGACTAAACCAGTCGGAATAATTTCTTCGATTTGTACTCAAATATAAAACATTTAATCCTTTCATTTATTTGGTTATAAGTCAAATATTTCTTTGAAACCAAATAGTTTAAGAAATGTTTTATATAGTAAAAGGAACAATACCTCCACCGAAAAAATAATCGGTGATATTCACAAAAAAACGGAGTAATATTTAATGAAGACTGATTAAAAATTGAGCCATACAAGAGCTTTGTATTTACTGCGATTTTAGCAAATCAAGAACGAGCGCATGGTAAATAATGACAGCAAGGTGGATAATGGTTTACAATGCATTTTAAAATTTGCGGATCGAGTAAATTGCAGCGCATAAATATTTACTCTCCTTAGAAGCAAACACTCGAAACTTGAGGAGAGTTTGAGGAGACAGAATTTAATATTTAACATATGTATTAAAAACCAATTTTAATGAAACACTTTTTTTATAAATTTTTATTATTCACTTTCACAAGTTTTAATTTTATTGTCGTGAGGTTCGGACGTAAAGTAAAACAAACGAAAAGTGCAGTGTTAGTGCTTTTTAACTTGTTATATCTTTTTTTCAATTGTGTGAATGGTTTTATAATTAAATACACACGGTGCAAAAAAACTAATATAAAATTGTAACTTAATAAGTGATGATGTAAGCGTGATGGGGCTTTTTTCCCCAAAAAAGACTTCTTCAAACATCGAACGCCAAACAAAATCTACAACAAACTTGAACCAGTTTCATGTAGAAAGTATAAATATGGCAAGTGCAAGTGTAAAACAAGTGGGCAAAGTTCAGCACAGCCCAAAGAAAACACCTATGCCAATGATTAAAAGTGCTTCTTCGACAGAATTAATTATACCGCAGTTTAAAAATCAAAATCGCGATGAAAAAATTAATTCATCAGCAAATTTAACAATGCAGTACGAAAATAATAGTAATAAACTCAGTGCGACGAACTCTAGTGACCGTGGTCAGTGCGAAAATAACCTAGTACAAACGGGAATGGATAGGTATATCACTGTTCAATCTAAAAGAAAACGTAGCCCGAGATCTGCCCAGTTTGCTGGCAGGAGCAAAGTGACACGGACTGAAGGAGGTGTTAACCAAATACCTCTTAACAATCGATTCTCTAGTCTAGAGGTCATTGACCCCAATGCAGTGCCAAATTTGAAAACTGAGAAACCGCCTCCAATTTATTTAAGGGAAGCATCTAACAATGAATTGGTTAACAACATCGCAAAATTAACAGATTCTAAATTTTATATTGCCCCGCTCAAACGAGGTAATATAAACAAAACAAAGATTCAAACTTTCGAAATCGATGGCTTCAGAGCCCTAGTTAAACATTTCGACGAAGTTGGTAAAAAATATTACACATACCAGCTAAAAAGCCAAAAAGGGCTGACTGTTGTGCTAAAAGGAATTGAAAGCTGCGTAGATGTTAGCGACATACAAGCTGCACTTGCTGCGGAAGGTTTCCATGCCAAATCCATTGGTAATATAGTAAACCGTGAGAAGGTACCTCAACCAATGTTCCGTTTGGAACTAGAACCAGAGGAAGAAAAGTCGAAAGGAGTTCATAAGATTTACAAGTTAAAATATTTGTTACATCGCAAAATCGTAATTGAAGAACCTAAGAAGAGGTCTGGACCAGTTCAATGCATAAAGTGCCAAGAATACGGACACACGAAAGCATACTGCGCCTTAAATGAAGTTTGCGTTATTTGTGGTGAACTCCACGACTCCAAACAGTGCGAAAAATCTCGCAATGACCCATCTGTGAGACGTTGTAATAACTGCGGTGAAAATCATACTGCAAACTACAGGGGTTGCGCAGTGTATCTGGACTTAAAACGCAAAATAAACCCTAAAATGAGAGCTGAGCAACGAATGCTGAATATGCAATTTAATCAGAGGGCCATGTTACCAAAAAATACAATAGTCACCAAACCAACGAGTGCAAACACACAAAACGATAACTTGGAGACATTTGCCAGCAGTTTTGCACAGCCAGGTGTTTCGTACGCAAATATCCTAAAAGGTAACAAACCGAAACCAAAAGTTCATTCTAATGAGGAACTAAACATTCACACCATGATAAATAAATTAACCGAGACCATCCAAAGTTTCATGTTGATGATGGAAAGACAAATGAGCATGATGATGCAAAATATGAATACGCTTATGAAAATTATAGTCAAAAATCAAAAATGACAATTATAAAAATAGCCATTTGGAATGCGAACGGGCTCTCGCAACATAAAGCTGAGGTACAAACATTTCTTATCGAACAAAATATAGACATCATGTTAATATCTGAAACACACTTCACAAAACAAAATTTTTTTAATATTACCGGCTGGCTATTCCGTTTATGACACCAAACATCCGGATGGAAAAGCACACGGCGGCACTGCAGTCTTAATAAAAAGAAGATTAAAGCACTACGAGCTCCAGAAATATGCTAAAGATCACATCCAGGCTACAACTGTCAGTTTGGAAGAATGGTCTGGGAAATTTTTAATATCGGCTGTCTACTGTCCACCGAAACACGCAATTAAAAAACAGCAATTTATCGATTACTTTAACCAGTTGGGAATCAAATTTCTAGCAGGGGGTGATTACAACGCTAAACATGTGCAATGGGGTTCGAGGTTGACGTCACCGAAAGGAAAGCAACTCTACGAAGCAATAAACGAGAAAAACCTTGATTATTTATCATCTGGACATCCCACATATTGGCCTACAGATAGAAAAAAAATTCCTGATTTAATAGATTTCTGTGTAATACGAGGAATAGCACGCACCAATGCTCAAGTCGTTGACTGTTATGATTTATCATCAGATCACTCACCAATAATAGTAACACTAAGTACCCAAGCATTAAAAACTGAACCACCACAACGTTTAACAAACAAACTAACGAAATGGGTTCTCTATAGAAACATAGTAGATGTAAATTGTCATCTTGATGTTCCACTTCGCACACCAGAAGACATTGAGGTACAAACATTTCTTATCGAACAAAATATAGACATCATGTTAATATCTGAAACACACTTCACAAAACAAAATTTTTTTAATATTACCGGCTGGCTATTCCGTTTATGACACCAAACATCCGGATGGAAAAGCACACGGCGGCACTGCAGTCTTAATAAAAAGAAGATTAAAGCACTACGAGCTCCAGAAATATGCTAAAGATCACATCCAGGCTACAACTGTCAGTTTGGAAGAATGGTCTGGGAAATTTTTAATATCGGCTGTCTACTGTCCACCGAAACACGCAATTAAAAAACAGCAATTTATCGATTACTTTAACCAGTTGGGAATCAAATTTCTAGCAGGGGGTGATTACAACGCTAAACATGTGCAATGGGGTTCGAGGTTGACGTCACCGAAAGGAAAGCAACTCTACGAAGCAATAAACGAGAAAAACCTTGATTATTTATCATCTGGACATCCCACATATTGGCCTACAGATAGAAAAAAAATTCCTGATTTAATAGATTTCTGTGTAATACGAGGAATAGCACGCACCAATGCTCAAGTCGTTGACTGTTATGATTTATCATCAGATCACTCACCAATAATAGTAACACTAAGTACCCAAGCATTAAAAACTGAACCACCACAACGTTTAACAAACAAACTAACGAAATGGGTTCTCTATAGAAACATAGTAGATGTAAATTGTCATCTTGATGTTCCACTTCGCACACCAGAAGACATTGATGCCGCGTTAGAAAACTTAAGTCAAATAATGGAAATGGCTGCAAAAAAAGCTACTCCGGAGAACAAAAATTCCGAAAAAAATATAAGGCTTTCAAGTAACATTCAAAAGTTATTAGCAGAGAAGCGGACAATTCGGCGGCTATGGCAGCTTCACCAATCTCCTTTGCATAAATGGAAATTAAATAGAGCTATTAAAGCTTTGAGAGAAGCAATACGGGAAGAACAAAATTTAGGAATACAGAATTACCTAAGTGAGCTCACAGCAACAGAAACAACAGATTACTCACTGTGGAAAGCAGCAAGAAATTTAAAAAGGCCAGAGGTATCGAACCCACCGATAAGGAAACCAGATGGTCACTGGGCCAGGAGTGACTTAGAAGAGGCTATCGCTTTCTCTAACCATCTACAAAAAGTGTTCACCCCAAACGAACAAAATAATGATTGCGTACTACCACAGCTTACGAGGGACGAGTCGAACCCAAACCCAGTAAAATTTAAATGGAAATGCGTCAAAAAAGTTATCAAAAACAGTATAAATCCCAAAAAAGCGCCAGGTCATGACCTAATAACTGGAAAAATGATCAAAGAATTAAAAGATAGATGCATAAAATATATAACATATATTTTTAACGCGATTATGAGATGTGGATACTTCCCCCAAAAATGGAAAATATCTCAAATTATCATGATTCCTAAGCCAGGTAAAGACGAAACCCAAGTCTCGTCGTACAGACCAATAAGTCTACTTCCGATAATTTCAAAGCTTTTTGAAAAGATGCTACTACAAGAACTAATACCTATATTATCTGAAGGTCGCATTATACCAGATCACCAATTTGGATTTAGAGAGCAACACGGCACAATAGAACAAGTGCACAGAATTGTAAATACAATTAAGGTTTCCTTAGAAGAAAAGAAATATTGCTCGGCAGTTTTCTTGGATATTGCGCAAGCTTTCGACAAAGTATGGCATGAAGGATTAAATTACAAAATTAAAACTCTTTTGCCCAAACAATTTCATGCAATTCTTGAAAACTACTTAGCCAAAAGGATGTTCCAGGTGAAACAAAATACGGCCACTACTGATCTAACCGAGATAAAGGCAGGAGTACCGCAAGGTAGTGTATTGGGACCTGTGCTATACTTGTTATTCACAGCTGACCTACCAATAACTGAAAAAATCGTCACTTCAACTTTTGCTGATGACACAGCTATATTATTTTCACACAAAAATCCTCAAACAGCATCGAGAGAATTATAAGAACATCTACACAAAAAAGGAGATTGGTTAAAAACTTGGCGGATAAGGACGAATGAATGTAAATCAAAACATGTAACATTCACATTAAATAAACGTACATGTCCAGCAGTAAAATTAAACAATATCACAATTCCTCAACAAACAAACGTCAAATATCTCGGTCTTCATCTCGATAGAAGATTGACATGTAAAAAGCACATTGAAACAAAACGCAATCAATTAAAAATAAAATTTTCTAAAATGTACTGGATGATCGGAAGAAAATCGAAACTCTCTCTAGACTGCAAGTTTCTACTATACAAAGCGATCCTAATCCCCATATGGACATATGGTATCCAACTATGGGGCTCAACTAGTGCATCAAATATAGATATCGTACAAAGAACGCAAGCAAAGATACTTCGTAGCATTACAAATGCCCCATGGTATATTCGAAACAGCAACATCCATAGAGACCTAGGAATCAAAACTGTTAAAGAGACAATTAAATCATGCAGTCTAAAATACCAACGGAAACTGGAATCACACCCTAACGAATTAGCTAGAGAACTACTAAGGCAACCGAAATACGGACGGCTTCGCAGAACAGATCCTCTAGATTTAATTAACTGAGAAATATAATCTAATAATTTCGTGCATGTTGAAATGAAATTAAGTAATTAATAATAATTTAATAATAATAATAATGCATAATGATATTAAGTATTAACATAGGTTAAGGCTTAAGTTAATTTTTTTTTTTTATAGTTTTTAAGAATTTCACACTTCTTGTTAGTTTCGTATAAAGAAAGATTCAAGAATAAAGCCTTTGGCAATAGTTACAAAAAAAAAAAAAAAAAAAACTTTCACTAAAGGCAATCGATTTTCCTTAAAATAAAGATGATAATTAATTACATCTCCGGATTGGCAATAAACTTACTTGTAAATTTTGATCAAACATATTTTTCCTTTACTGCCTTGAAAGATATTGAATTGTTATAATGTTGCTAATAATTAAATTCTCTGCTTATATGAAAGCATTAATGTTCAGGGAACTGAGTTGGTCCGGTCCTCTAAAATTGCTTTATAAAATCCTGGAATTTAAATAAGAAAGCAACAAACAGAAGTTAATGCACATAAAGTTTTGCAAATTTAATTTGTGTTTACCATTAATCCTCAAAGTTATAGCGGCCATTTGATGCGACGCGAAGTAAGGTTAAAAAAAACTGCTAATGAACGATAAAAATAAAAATAGTTTATATTTTATTTTATTTTGAAATAATTACCATTTTCCCAACAAATCCGGAAACTAGACGAATACGCATTTTTGTGGCAATTTGTGTACTGGTTTATATTCACTTTAACACTAATTTTTGTTTGAAATTTTAAATAAAATTTGGAGAAAAAATTGCAAAATAGGGAGAATTTAATGATTTGAATGAATCTAATTTGTCATAAGACGCTGCTCAGCAATAATTTTAATATTTAAAAATGCACGGTAAATATTGCACTACAAATTACCAGGCTCGTACTTTATTAAGACATTATTGGTAATAATTACCAATTTGGGTTTACACAGCAAAATGTGTAAATATCTCCGCACAATTTCTTTCAGTGTTCTAGTAAATAAGTTATTATTCGATAATAATAAATCGAATAATTAACTAATGATAGTTCACTACATAGTTAACAAATTATATTAGTTACTATTCACAACTTCACAAGTCTACAATGAAACTTTAAAACACTTCTACCCACTGCACGATATCCACAGAACTGAAAAAAAATAAATGGTCCTTACACTTACAGTATAAAAATCCCGTTTTTAACAAAAAAAAATTCGTTTTTCTATTAATTTTATAAAACTAATCGTATAAAACAAAATTTGTATATGATAAATATATTAATTTTATACCAGTCTATGTATAAAAAGTGAAATTTTTTACTTTAGGTTATAAAAAGTATACAAATGGAAGTATAGAAATTGTATGTATACTATGAATTTGTATAAAATATATTACAGAATTATATAAACGAATTATATAGGTTCAATATTTATAATTTTTATATAGTATTTCATATAAATATAAGTTATCTGAACAAAAGTATAAATAAATTTATAGAATATCCGAAAATTTTTTAGTGTGTGGTAAGCAGTGTTAATGGCCATTTTCAGTTCCTAGACAAATTTGATTTTCTTCGAAAAAAATATTCGTGAATACTTGAGGTCTTGGGGACTCGAGTTTGTGGATGATATATGGGCTGATCAAAAAAAGAATTTAATCGGCGAAACCATTTTTTTTTTCAAAGAAAATCAAATTTGTCTTGGAACTGAAAATGGCCATTAAAACTCTAACACTAGAAATGGCTTACCATTTTACTATTAACATGCACACTAATCAATTTCGATATTTAAATCATTTAGATAGAAATCTAATTAGAGTTTTATGGTTTTAGTAATTACTCGGTTTTTAATTTTTGCACCTTTACGTACAAATAGATTAGTACACAAACTTTACCTATGTATAACATTAACAACGTATCCAAATCCGCATGATACGAATTGTATCACATTTACCATACATACCTTACCTTATTAGTAAATGTTGTCAATTTAAACCAATTAAAGCCTCTGGAACCTCTGGAATGACTCTTTGGAAAGCTCCCGATAAATTTTCGTCGTTGCAGCTTTTAATAATTTTGTTGCAGCTGTAAATTGCGTATAAGAAAATGTTAATAAAAAAAATTGACAAGACATCAAACGAACCGTTAGGAAAATTTAGGTTAAAGAGAATTTTTAAATTAAAATAATCACATTATCTAACACTAACAAATTCTAAGTAAATTTATATTTAAATTTTATTTAAAAATCCCTAGTTAATTTTAATAACATTTATTCTGAGAAAATAATTCATTTCATAACAGTATACACATGTACTAATACATTTATAAATCAATTCGAATTTAATTGGATTTTACGGATCCAAATATGATTCGTATACGTATATACGTGTGAACTAAAGTGTGAAAAACTTCACACGAAACCAAATAATCATGAACAATTTATTGTAGAACGCAACACCATTGATGTAAAAATGTCTTTGAAAATGTATACCTTTGGCACTCCGATTTCAATACAATCAAAAAGATTATGGCCTTGTCAACAAATGCCGTAATAGGACTGTAATCAACAAAGAAGCACCCACAGCAGGGAAATTAAAACATTCTACCTATTTTTTGATCAAAAATGGCACAGAGACAACATTTCAGTAACGAAATCTAGGATCGTACAAACCAGAAAAGAGAGGCAAATAAAAGTAAGATTAAATCTTGGTCTGCTTTCCTACATGATGATGTCGTTTCCTACCTGATGATGCAATAATCAGTGGCATTAAAGTGAACGCCATACATTCTTATTATGGCTTTGTTGGCGTTGGCACCCATTTGTCAGGGTTCCTAATGGTTTATTCCTCCACGTTCTGTGTGGAAGGTCCCAGGGAAAGACAGAATATAGTCACAGGTCGGAAAGTCAAAGGTTGACAGTTCTTTAAACGAAGTCGCATGATATGATGCGGAGTTTTCTTTACCGATCATAAAGAAAACCCCCAGCACGCCTTTGGTACTTTGAATGGCCGTTATAATTTTGTCGAATTACCTCTTCAAAATCTTTGGGAAATTATTTTGCACATTTCCCATCTTTTAAACATCTATATCGTTTGAACATCCATGTGTCATGTGCCTTATGACATGTTTAAAATGACCTGGGTATTTTTCCTTGTCTGGAATTTCGGCCCTTAGCAATTTGTCAATAGCCTCGGGTATTCGAAGTTTGAATTCATTATGAAGCGTTAGCAACATATGTAAATGTTGAAGTCCACATTTTAGAAATTCAATTTCATACACGTATGGAATAAC
The DNA here is from genome assembly GCA_932526605.1 of Nephrotoma flavescens. Taxonomy (NCBI): domain Eukaryota; kingdom Metazoa; phylum Arthropoda; class Insecta; order Diptera; family Tipulidae; genus Nephrotoma; species Nephrotoma flavescens. The sequence goes on from OW052221.1 coordinate 222,274,497, forward strand.
CCTACCCAAGTTATTCATTACAGTAATGTCATTAATAAGTTCTTTAATTTTGGAATTAAAGACTATTCTCGGGACTACAACCCCTCAAGTTGCCTTTAATTTAATTTCATTCCATCAGGTCACAGTAATGAAGAGGTCTGGTTTCCCAAACTTTCTTAAAATTCCCATTGCATTCTGGAAGTTTTGGAGTTGATCTTCCACTAAAAGAAGACGATAAAATAGGCTTCCGTCTAAGCTGGTGTCCGCTTTCTTTTTCAAAATGTTGCAGCTGGTCAAATAGACCGACGTTTAATTATCAACTTTTAATGCAAGTTGATGTGTTTTTATATGTATAATGCAACCGATTGGCTTCGGTTTCGCAGTATGCATCAACAATAAATTGTTGAGTTAATTTCCCTGCAACCATTTCCTTGGCTAAACTCATTTGTTACAGCCAATAAATTACTGTAATATTGCAGCTGGGTAATTCTTTTCTCAGTAGTATTTTTTAAATCAAGATGCCATCCCCAACTCCCCTGGTAAATAAAAGTGAATACACCATATGGGATTACACTTTTCATCAAGAAATGAGAGCTACTTAGCCTCACTCGACCTTTTGTTGTAGACTCTTAGGTTTCTACTATACGGCAAATCACCATCCGCATTTGCTTCAAATACACAGCTATCTCATCAGCCGTCGTGAGATTATATCGCCTCTGATCATTGTGGCAATCAGTTGAAAAGGAAATTACCAATTCAGGGATGAATTCCGATCTTGATCCAGATCGATCAAGCTGTTTTTCTGATTCCGTTGTCATTGTATATGAATCGGTGAGGATATTTCACTGGGCTATGTAGGTAGATAAATCTATCATGGTATCATTAATATGATTTTTAAAAATTGTGTATTATTATATAATTGTTGTTTAATGAAAGTTTTATACTATTTAAAAATTGTAGTGTTGTTTTTTAAAATAAATTTTAAATAAATTATAATATTAAAATTATAATATTTTTTTTTATGTAATAATACACAGTTTTTTTAAAAATCATATTAATATCTTTTCATTGAATGAGTTACTCATTTGTGCATCTGCTGCCAATTTTGCGGTATCCAACATGTACAGTTGGGCATACGCAGGTGCTTTAGCATCTGCAAGATGGGTAGCCGTAAAAGTCACATGATGTATTGCACCTTGGACTCTAAAGTAATAAGGAGCTCTAGGGACAGGCTGAGCATTATTACCACATGTATATTTGATCCCCATAGAGGCAAATACTAAAGCGCAATTGCAATTGCGAATATAGTCCATGAAGTTCATTTTAACTTCTGCTGTGACTGGAGAACATCATTGCCAACATCGACGATGTACTTCTTTATTGCATTTTAAAATTCAGTTTTGAAATTAACTTTGCCTTTATGACAACAGTAAGCAAGAAGATTGCCATCAGACTTCCATGTCTTTTGTGGGATTTCACATTTAAAATTCAAAGAATGACATGACCCACACTCAAAAGTTATTGGTCCGAAACCGTGAAGATCTACATCAGCAGGATCAGAATTCCAAGTTAATTAGTTGAATATCGAGATGTTTGATGGTCTCTGGTTGATGAGTTGATCCGTTCCTCCTTATTTTATAATGATGAATGATTTTTTTAAATGAGAAGATAAATATAGCTATGCAAGTCACAGTTATTACTCCTAAGGTCTGACACTTTATGCTTTTCGAATAAACTTTGATGGTGTTTTACGTTATTTAGGTGTAAATCGTGGAGGTATTCTGGGTCGATCTTGATGCCTCTCTTCGTTGTATACTAGGCTGGACTGATGATAGTACTTGAAAGGTTGTTTTCTCTCGGTTGGTGAATGTTTGATTGTCGAGTTTTATGATTTCGTTGTTATATTGTATTAAGAAGTTTCCTATAAGATGTTTTTTGGTGTTGTTATTACTAACGGACTCGTTAATATTGCTTAGATAGATTGTGTTTTCGTTCAATGCCTCGATTATTTGGTTTTTGTTAAATCGGTAATCACCTTTAGCGTGAGTTCCTTTTATTAGCTGACTGTTGCGATGGTCACCCTTTATCTCATCTATGTGGTTCATCTCGCAAATTGTAGTTTCACGAAAAGAGTTGCATGTTTGAAATTATTGTCTCTATTTTTGATACATTTATTTTTCTCAGCTTCAAAATTCGATTATCGTTCAAATCGTTTTATAAATTATGACTCATTTTTAATCTGCCTGTAACAAATCAAAGTTCGTTATGAACCAAAAGTATCAGTTGATCGCGCGCTGTACTGAGATTTTTAATGGGTACTATACCAATGGACAGTATTCATTGCGGATGGCAAGTTCCTCAAATTATAATATGGTTGCTTGTTGGGTTATTTTTTCTTGTTTTTGTTGAGTTGGTGGTATGGTTTAAACGAGAAAAAGAAAAGATATAAAAACGAGGAAAATGTGGTGCCCGGGAGAATTGTTTGGGAACAGATCGAGACAGGATCTAAAAACATGGGAAAAACGATAATAATAAAAAATAAAGTTAGCATTATAAAGTTATGCCGGGTTTCCACCAAACGAACAGTTTTTAAAACAGTTTTGTTTTCAGAAAGCAGAACAAAAACTTGTTTTTTTTTTACAAAAAGTTTAACTTTTTCAAAACAAACTGTTCCATAAAATTTGTTTGTTCTATTTATTGAGTATTTGTTCTGTGTATCCGTATGTTCAAGTTTGCAAAAATGTCAGGTGACGACGAGACATTTTTTATTGATTGTGGATTTTTTTTAATTAATGAAACCCAAAGAAAACGTAAACGATATTGGGTTAGTTCTTTATTAAAACGAAGAGTGAATTTCGGCACTGAACAATTATTATGTGGTTTAAGTACTAATGACTTAGGATTAAACGGAGAATTGAGATCATCCTTCCGAAATTTTACTAGAATGTCAAGTGCCGATTTCGAATTTTTAATTAATATGCTGGGACCAAAAATCGCCAAGAAAAATACAAATTACCGGGATGCAATTTCAGTGAAGGATCGTCTGGCAATAACTTTGAGATACTTGGCCACTGGAGACAGTTTTCAATCATTAAAATATTTATTCAGAGTTTCAACTTCTTCTGTATCAAGGATTATACCGGATGTATGTGAAGCCATATATGACGTTCTTCAACATTATATTAAAGTAAGTTTAATTAACATGTATTAGTAATTTAATTGATATCAATAGGATCAGACAATTATATTTATCAAAAGTAGGTAAACTAAACAAGGGTTTTCAATGTACAATATCCAATTATTTATTATCGAAAAAAAATTAAACAAGCTATTCTTGTAAGTCATTTTCGGAGTTCAAGCCAAAAGACGTAGCTACAGCCCACACCAAAGGGTTCTCCGCAATCTGATGGACCACTTCTTCTTTGCCGGCGCTAGTGTTTAAGCCGTTATTCAGTATTTGTTGCTCACAAATAACAATTTCATCGTTCGAGTTAAGTGAAATAGCTGATGGCGTGGGACTTGATGATTGTACTGGGTTACTTTATGTGACAATAGGTACATCATATTTTCCTATATCTGCGTCGTACAATATATTGTTGATTAAATGCTGTACAGTAGCTTTTGCATAATGCGTTTTTAAATTTCGTATTTTTCGACCCACAAGTTCACCAAACACCTCGTATTCATCGCGCGATGAGTTTTGTTTTGTTTTCCGGCTATCATAGACTGACTTCATCATTTCAAATGCTTCTTGACGAATATTTGTAGCAGCCGGTTTTTGTTTTGTTTGTTTGGTTGTCGTTTTAAAAGAGCAAAAGAACGGACGGGGGTCAATGAAAATGTCTCTTCTGGAGTTGGCGAAGGCGTTTCTGATTGTATTCCACTATTTTCGTGGTCTGGCCTTTCATAGTCAGTTGTAATTGGCCCGTTATTAGAATTATCATCTGATGATATGTCACTGTCCTGAAAATATGTTAAAAAATATGAAGAAAATATAAATATTTTGAATAAATAATGATACAAATAAATAATAGTTGTCAATATGTTTTAGGTACCCACAAATCCAGAAGAATGGGAAAAAATTGCAAGTGACTATAACACTATGTGGAATTTTCCGATGTGCTTTGGGAGCATGGACGGCAAACACGTTATTATACAATCTCCAAAGTTCAGCGGCAGTGAATTTTATAATTATAAAGGAACAATTAGCATTGTGCTATTTGCTGTAGTAGATGCTAATTATAAATTCATTTATATTCATGTTGGTTCTCAAAGGCGAGTAGACGGAGGTGTCTTCAAAAGCACAGCGTTCGCAAAGGCGCTTCTACGTTTGAAGCTTAATTTGCCTCCAGAATCAACCCTACCAGGGCGAACAGAACCTGTACCGTACGTTTTAGTGGCAGACGACGCGTTCCCGTTGTCATTAAATATAATGAAACTGTTTCCAGGCCATCACGTACGTGGATCAAAAGAACGAATATTTAATTATCGCCTTTCAAGAGCAAGAAGAGTGGTAGAGAATGTCTTCGGTATTTTAGCTTCCGTATTTAGAGTTCTGCGTAAGCCTATACTCTTATAACCATCAAAGGCAGAAAAAATAGTTCTTGCATGTACATGTTTACATAACTTCTTACTCAGAGATTCACAATCAAGAAATATATACTGTCCACCAGGTTCTTTGAAGATTTTGACTTGGAAGATTTTGAAATAGCTATTGTGTTAGAAGGAGATCTTGGAGACAAGTTTCAAATGCACTTCAGTCTTTATTACCAATTCAACGAAAGGCAAGAAAACCTGCTGCGCGACCACTTCTTATACGAAACGAATTCAGTAAATATTTCACATCGCAACTGGGACAGGTACCATGGCAAGATTCTTGCCAGTAATTATAAATTATACATTTGCGTTATATAAATAAAAATACAAAAAAAATATATTTGTTTTTAAATATGCCTCGCTATTAAAAACTTACCTCCATATCCAAATTTAAACCACCTTCCCGCCCTTTCCTCGGTTTGTTCTTATCATTCAGGAAGCTCATGGCATCATATCCAAACCACTTGGCAACAAAGGAGTGACCAGCACCAGACTTTTTCATGTTTTTGTACTTTCTCCTGTCGCGTTTGTACTGACTAATTAAATTTTTGATTTTTCTATCAACTTCATAAATTTCGAAGAAATTGCCAATTTCCTTCAGTGAATCTTGTTTTTTATTTTTATTTTTATAGTCAGTTTTTGTTGGGTCTCACAAGTTAGTATGTTCCGATACATTTCAATAAGATTGCTGCACTCAATTTTAGTCCACTGTTTTTTGGAAGTCATTGCCTAAACTTAAATTAAAATTATGTATAGGTAGGTATAATATATTATCCCGTAAACTCGTTTATTCATAGCAAAAATTGATATAAAAGTAACACTAAAAAATAAAAACGGTGCTTACTTTTAAATGATGACAGTCTTCAAAAATTTCAATAAAGTTAATAAAATATTCAACCAAATGTTACACAAAACAAAACTGCAAAAAAACCTGTTTCAATAGAACTGACTAAAAAACGAAAACAAACTTCTTTTCCTTTGATCTTACCGACTCGACATGGGAAAATGTTTGTTTACTAAAAACACTGTTCTCCGACAAAAAAGTTTTAAAAACTGTTTATTTTTTACAAAACAATACAGTTTTTGTTGAAAAAAACAGTTTTTGTTTGTGTTTTTTGTTTTGTTCGTTTGGTGGAAACCCGGCATTAAACATAATAAAATCGGTGTTAGTTAGAAAGATATATGTTTAGTGTTTTGGAAAAATTAATAAAATAAAAAAGAAAATAGATCATAAAACTTGTAACGACACCGGGTTCAGATTGCCGTTGCCAAAAGGGAAAAACATTAGCGTATTCTTCCATTGATGATGGAGTCGAATGTGACCCTCCCAGTGTACAAACTCCTTTTGTTTTCCCGCTAGCTCATTCGGTGAAGGGTCCTATGGTCGTGGGTGGTACACTCGGGAGATCTTCCGGATCACATTTCAAAAAAAAAACCCGTACTCAGAGAAAAAAACAAATTAACGAAAGAAAGACAGCACTCCGACTCCCTCCAACACTTACCTCATTCCCTCCACTCACGCTAGATCCATCTCTACTCACTCATGCATATTAACTCGGCAAGACTTGTTCATATTTAAAGTTATATTTATTGACAACAAAATTTAACCGAAAATAAAAAAAATAAAAATATTCAAAAGATCACAAATTTTGTAATTGCAATTATTATATAATAATGGAAAAAGTTAAATAAAAACATATTTAAAGAAAAAAAACAATAAGCAACATTTTTAAATTGAATAATTGTGATTAACTGAGCAAAGCGGTACTCAATAAAAAAAATTTTATATGTATAAACCAAAAGAGGTTACCTGGTTCCTCGAACGAAGAAAGCGCTTTCCACATCCGGGGGCACGGCCTCTGCAACCAAAACGAGATTGTAACTATATAAAAAAAACAACAATGATTAATCCATTTTAGAAAATGTCACTAGATTACACCAAAAGGAAAAAAAACTCTTAATTAAAGGAAAAATAGAAGTAGAAAAATAATAGAAAAATAAGATAAAAATACTCAGACTCTTCAACCAAAAAAAAACCCTGTCCGTAAAATGCCCGTCGACCTCTAGACCACGCCACAGGCAGCTCCACGTTTCCGTTCCCGACCTTGTCCACCGTTCGCTCAGCAAAATGGCTCCGGATACCGAAGACAAAAATAACACGCCACCAAAATTTTCAGCAAGGCTCCTCCGTTGCTTTAGTAGACCACAAGGCTTTTGCTCGGCTATACCAATACCGTAATATAATAACCGACGTAGGTACAGGTACTAATTCACACACCAAATTCAACGCACGAGTTCGGCACACACCATCGGCGTTGGTAGTTTGTTGTAGTACCGCTACAGTTTATATCATTAATCAAGTACTGGTGCCAGTTCACACACCATTTATCAGCGAACGATTTCCGCAACTATCATCGGCGCTCGTAGTTTGTCGTAGTACCGCTGGCATTTATATCGCTAATGGAATCATGCACAGGTGCCAGTTCACACACCATTTATCAGCGCACGAATTCTGCCCACACTATAGGCACACGTAGTTTACCGTAGCACTACACAATTTATATCTAGTAGTATATATATCTGTCCATTCGCAACTTATAACAAAAATTATTATATACCGTCCATTTGCAACTTATAAGTTGTCTTTTTATTCGTACACTAACACAAAATTTGGATTCGGAATGTTACAACGAATCTATAGCACTCTATACGTATTTAATGCGAATTTGCATCATGCAACTTCTCACATAAAGTTAGAATTATTTTTAAGTTATTATTTACACTACTCAGATTACTTTAAAGTAATCCCAAAAATTGGTTCACTGAACACAACACAAATTCCAAAATTATTGTATTCACTTTTTATTTGAATAGAGCTTTAGACTGACTCACAATTTGCTTTCGGCTTCTATTCAATCAAATACCAAACTCTAACTAACTAAAATTATTTTTCGTTTTATACAAGAAACAATCAAAAAAAACATTCGGTGTTTATATGCCGTACGAACAGACAAAATCCGCTAACGCCATAAAAATTATCGTTCGATTTTTATTTTTTTTTTAACAGACAGAGTATGGTGCATACACCCATAATGCAAGTCATTTTTAATAATAAGAAATCGCCTAAAAGTACACTGTACTAACAGCATGCAGATCTCGTAGGTCCCCCAAATCTATTGGTGTAAAATAATGATGATATAACAGGGTGTCACAGCAGGTGAAACAATATACGCGTTGCGTAAATGGAACGCACGTTACAAACTGTACCACTTATTATAGGGTCTTTCTTGTTGTTGGTGTGTGAGAGTGCACAATTATTGTCGTTGTTTTTTTGTTTCCAATTATTATAATGAACGACATAAACTTGTGTGTGTGTACATTCTAAATTTGGTAAAAAAAAAATAAAAAGACCAACAAAATAAAAGAACTAGAAATTAATAAATTTATTTATAAAAACCCAAACCAAAAAAAAAGAGAGAGAACCAAACATTTTATGCATGTGCGTTGCATTAGCGTTTTCCACTACCTCTAGAGTTTGAGATACACCGCAACGACTGTTAATAGGAATATTCCGGTAATCAAGGCAACAGCGCAATATCACAGATAACCCGTCCGTGTTCCTACAACTTAAAAACTAAGGAAATTTTAAATTGGTTTGTTTTAACTTCTTTAAAGATTTTCGGCTTTTTTATAGACAAATATTATGTTCTATGTCATTCACAATGTTTGAGACCTTTCGGGCCACCAAAAAAAGAGGTGATTTACTTACAATACTCTACTAAAAAGAAGTAGAAAATTCATTCAATCTCCCCCCCCCCCCCCCTCCTATTAACCTCAAGAGTACTTGTGTGTTCAGAGCCACACTCCCAATTTCCCCACTCTTAGAAGAAGAACAAGAATGATTAGTGACTAATAAACTATTATGAACGATGTAGCCTGCACCATTGTGAGGATTACAAAATTTGTACGAGAATATAGTCATAGAGGAACACCACAAACATAACTTGCACGAGTTAAAAATTTGCGTAATTCGAGAAGCACATAATTTGTAAATTTTTAACGTTTAATAAAATTTAATATTATTCCGCTGAATTGTGATAGGAAAATGTTCTTATCAAAACACTGTCTATCTCAAATTAAAAAATTGCTGCGAATAGTTAATTTCTTGTAAATGTTGTACTATTTAAGTAAATACAAGGAGCGAAAAAGCTCCTATCAGACCGAAGTTTTGATGAAAAACAATTTTTGTCAAAAAACGTCATTATTTAAAACTCCAAGTTTATGGAAAAAGCTTTAGTATTAAATTTCATTAAAAAAATCAATTCATATGGGCTGTACCCGAATTTTTTTTATAACATTTTTTGTGAAAAATTCTCATGTCCGCTTAAATTTTGGAAAATTGAAGTAGAGCGAGCGTATGTTACAAAGATAATTTGAACTTTTTAGTTCTTAGTAATTTTTCGCGTAAATGATATTCTTCTCAAAATGTTAACAAATACGAAAACGCTCAGATGGAACCTGCCATTTCCGGTAGATCGTTTCTGCCATACATCATTAGTATTTTATGGAAAAAACTGCAATTTAAGAAAAAAATTTAATTATAAAGTTTCATTCCGATCCATCAATCGGTCTGGGTTCTACACGTGCCGATTTTTATATGAAACAGGTTTTGTCAAAATTCGCCATTTCCGTTTCAGTTTCATTAAATTGATCGGAACCGGAATTGTTGAAAAATTAATTTAGAATCTTGAAAACATTGTAGCTAATAATTTCAAAAAAGCTTATAAGTATGAAGTGAAAAAAGCTTATTATGAGACAAATAATTCGATGTGTACTCGCTTTTTGCCATCTACGATTTGTTTAAATGTTAAAAAACCTAATTTAAAGATATAGTTTTAAAATATTTCATGAGATGCCAATAAAAGCTTTAAAAATTGATAACAAATTGAGAAAGATTGAAGGATGGTACCCAAGTAATGGTACTGTGGCACCCTATAAGTATGTCTAACAAATAAATCGTTACTACTAATCAAACTTCACTCAATATTAAGTTTATTTCAAAGCCCCATATACCGCACTTGAATGTATTTTGTACTCACAAAGAGACAAAATAAGTTGCTTATTATATCAAATCAATGTGAATTTTTTGCCAATGAAAGATAGAAATAAAGAAAATTACCCATCCCCTCACGTTTGCAACAGAGAGACATACAGTTTCCGATGAAACAAAAACAAACTTCTTCTAAAATCCAATCGAATTTATGTTTGTTTCGATTTAGGTAAAGTGAGAAAATTGGTAGACACACAGAAACAAACAATATACGAAGAAATTTTTTCTAAAATTGAAAAACCAGCCAAAGTGGAAATAATGAGGAAACTTGTATATTGGTCACGTATTTCCGGTGAATTGTTTTTCTATTAGGCTTCATTTTCCTTCATATATTTTATTTTACTTTTATTATTATCATTTTTATTTTTATAACATTTTCTGCTATTTCCCATTTTTTGTTGAATTATTATTTATTTATTTATTTATATTATTCGTTTTTATTTTTCCAAATTGAAAATTAACAAACAAAATAAATTGAAAATTGATTTTACGTTTCGGTCAATTGCTATAAAACACCGAAGCAATAAAAACAACAAAACAAAAATTTAAGAGGAAAACTTTTATTTCTTTTGTGCAACTCGGTTTTTTTGGGACAATTATTTAAAACAAATTTTGAAGAATAAAACCAACTATTAAAGAGGTTTCTAATTAAGTTTCGTAAAATTAATTCAAGAAAAAGTAAAAAAAAAACAAAAAAAAAAAAAGGAAAATTAAATTAATGCAAAAACAACAAGATTGTTATTCGGAAGAAATAAAATGTACGGCAACAACAACGATATAACTATACCAGAAGAAATTTTCATCTTGTTTGGCTCTCGTTTTTATTCAAATCACGTTTCGTTTGATAGGAAAAACTGGGAAAAAATTATGAAAAATAAATAAAGTGAAAAAAAAGATATCGAAATAATATTCTGGACCTTTTTTTTTATTTTTTAGTTTGGGTTCATTCATAATGGTCCATCATCCACTTTGCGCAAATCTAACAACCACTTCAACTTTAATTATAATAAAATATTAAATTATTCTTGACGAGAAAATAATTTTCTACATTTTCGTTTTAAGTGGATAAGTTATCATCGTTTAGTTATAGTATACGATGGTGCGGTATATAAAAATATCGAGTAGAGAGGGCGAACTTTATTACAAAAAATTATGCTGATGAAAATGGAATAAGTATATATGTGATTATACATTTTCTATCGTGATTAACATATTATTTTGATTAGAAAGTGTGGTGGGATGTATATTAGGACGAATCATGATCAAATGAGTATGACCAAATAAAGAAATAAAATGGGCGGATCATGGTGCCTCACAAACATTATTTGCAGTACATATACCAAAATGTTTATTTATTAATTTAAACAGAACTGTCCCATCGATGGCATAATTAACGAAATTTATGACACACTTAGAAATAATTATTGAAGAATCCCAAAAATGTTTTTATTACAATAATTAATTGCTTTTTGAATTTTCGGCCGAATTTTAATCGAATTATTGAACAAAAAAAGGCTTTGTCAGAAGAAGTTGTTGTTGTCAAAATGCAAAACATAAAATTCTCTTCTTTAGAAATATTTAAAAATTCATGTGTGAAAATTCTATTTGAAACTATTTTTGGTGAAAAGTTACAAATTACAAATTAGGAATTACTTAGGTATCTCGATATATTCAAATTTGAAACGCATTATGATTCTTTCCAAATCCTAATGATGAGAAATTTTAATTATAATAATTTTTCGAGATTATTAGAGATTAAACCCTGAGTTTACCTTAAAATCAGTATCGTGTCTATCCAACTCGAGCTGTAAATATTAATTGTCATAGGATTACTTGAACGCACTGACGTGAACGGGCAACATAAGTACCAGCTTGCTAGCTGGCCATACTAAATTGGTTTTTGTATTCTCTAGCACTGTCGGTGAGATCACAATCGAATAGTATACGGTCAACAGTTTCCGAGCTATTACCAAAGAATATATACAACAAGAAAGAGATTTTGTTCGATAGAAATATACCAACGAAAAATCGTTTATGATTTTCTGAATTTTTGTTTGTATCTTTCGAACGTGATGGTCCTAAAATCGTACATTTCTCGTTCTAACATTCGTTTTCAAAATCAAACGAATCAATAAAAAAATCGAAAATATTGGAAAAGGGGAAAAATATTTGCATCCAGGACATGGATTCCCGTTTGGTGAGACGAAATGGAATGAGATTATTTTTTATATTTCTCTTTCTCGCTTACTTGAATTTTCAATTTTTTTATTCTATTGTATTTTACTACAAAATCTCATTTCACAAATAATTTCACGCAACCGGAATCCACTTACTGGAGTGGGATTTAATTTTTCCATTTAAATCTATTTGCAGCCAATGACATTTTATATACGATCAATTTTTAGAAATTTTCAAATTTTGTGTGTGCGAGGAGGTATTCAATCGAGTTTTCCCGGACACCTCGCAAGAAAATCGATCTGAAATTTTTCTAAGTTTGAGCATCATTATGACCTTTCATTTAAATCCATTTACAGCCATGACACTTTAAACGATCAATTTTTATAAATTTTTAAATTTTGGATATGCGATTTATTCAATCGTGTTTTTCCAGACCTCCCACATGAAAATTGACCTGCAATGTTTTCCAGGTATGAGCATTATTAAAACCTTTTATTTGTATTTTGCTGCCGATTTTTTATTTGTAACTGCAATCATTGTGAATGTCATAGTAAATATTATTTGTCTATAAAAAAGCCGAAAAACTTTAAATTAATAGAACAGACGAATGTAAACTTCTTAATCTGCGTTTATTTGAAATTTAAATTTATTAAAACCATCTCTCGCAATTCCGGCAATATATAGATTAAATTTCACTTCGGTTAATGTTCCACGAACGGTTACAAATTTTATTTGGAACATTCTTGTCATTCATGCTGGATAAATATACACTAATTGCATACAATTTCGTTAAATTGTATAAATATTCAAACGTCACATTTCCGTGTAATTCATTTAATTGAAAATTACAATTTATACAAATTTTATATAAAAAGTTACACAAAAAGAAAAACATTCAACTTTTTAAGATCCAAAAAAAGCTGCAGCAAAAAATGCTTAAATGTCTTGTCTCCTTTCGTAATAAGAAATAATTATAATTTTTATTGCAATTCCATTTTTTTTGATAATTTTTAATTTTCCTTCTGACATAAAAACCTTTGTCTCTTCCTTTTTATGTAAACGAACAAACATATATTATAGTACATTTTACTTGTATACTTATGAGTATTTTATACTTAAATTCTAGCAACAATTTTATATTATTCTAATGATGACAATCTAACTACTTAAATACAGAATAATTTTTTTTTTACAAAAACGGAAAAAATAAAGATTTTATATTTCTCTTAAAGAAATTGTACGAAACTTTAGAAGCGACTAAATAAAAAATGTAACGGAAAAATAAGAAAACTGTTGGAAAAATAAAATTGTCAGACAGACAATATAAAAGTCATAAGAATAATCCTCTTTTCCTTAATAATAAAATAAAATGTTAAAAACAGAAGAAACCCGAAAAGGACATCATTTTTTTGTGTTTGTATGTTTCTTAAATCTAACATACATTTTTAACGATAATTATCATGAAAATGATAGCATAAAATATGGTTAATTATGTTGTCCTCTCTGTTTTATTTTTGTGGTTACACATTAAAGAATTTATAATTATCCGGAATTATATGGAGGATTAGTATTAATATTAAGCTTCATTGGTTAAATAAATAAAAGGCTTATTATGTTTGTTATTACGATTTTTTGGAATTTTCATATCATTTAGTGAAATAATGACATATTTAAATCATTTCATAAAAATTAACAAAACTGTTCTGGAGTATTGATGTTGTAATAATTTTTGTTAGATGAGTGCGGAGAAAAAATTTTAATTTTCTCAATATCATAAATGGTGGCCTTTTACAAGTTTCTTCTTAAAAACGCTATAAAATGAGTATTTATCTTTATTTTGTGGTAACCTTTTTTAATTGTGTAGGTTGGGGTCTCTCATTTAAAAATGAAAAACAATTTCGTTGAAGTGGCTCCCTCTACTGGCCTTACAATAAGCCATTCTGCGAGTTCAGTTTTTAGGAACTTTTTCGATGATTTCGGCGCCTATATCGCGAATAACTGTCGCAATGTTATGTTTTAATGCTAGAATTGTCTCTAGAATATCCGCATAATATCTATCCTTAACGGAACGCTAAGAATAAAGGTCAACGGTATCAAATCGCAGTTATGCGCAGGCGGTTAAATGACATCTCCAAGATCGATTGTCGATCTGTTTGTATGGCATGTGGCGACATTCATAGGGCCACCATGGCTCTGTAACGGTCGTCATTGACGCCAATAACAAAAGCTTTCTTGTCTCCGAATTAACATGCCTCTAGATTTTTTATAGCATTTGCCTTATATTATCTGAGAATAATCGTCGGTCTCGTTGTGATTTTGTCGAAGTCCCCTGAATTTCAAAATTTGATGCAATTATTTAAATATTTTAAAAATTTTGTACAGTATTAAACGTTCTGTATTACGACATTGCCAGCTACTGTAAAACACATTACTAATACTATTACAATTTTTGTTAATTTTTTTGTGTTTCATACACTTTTCACTTCATAAACCTTCGACATTATATTGATTGGTTCAAATTTCCTTAATAATTTGTTCTTGTTAATTAGGCCAAATTGGATAACTTTGAGGTTTGTTTGTTAACTCTATATAAAATCATAGACCAAACCGCATAAAACGTTCCATTTCTGCTTAGGACTAAAATTAGAAATCTTGTATGTCGTCTTGATAATATTCCGAAAAGCCATTTTCATTCACAATAGTTATCCATGACCATAACCCATACGTTATAGAAACCGCATAAAAGCTGTATGATAAAGGCAAAATATACCACACAAAAAACAAACAGGAAAAATGCCGTATACCATATGTTACAATAGGAAGAAATTATCAAATAGGAAAAACAACCAGGAAAACTCTTGACCACTACCTCAAAATTACAACAAACATTTGTTGTAAATAGTATTACGCATGGAAAGGATTAAATAAAAAATGTGCATCACAAAAAATTCTTTGATTTAAATACTGCCTGAAGGATATTCAGGTTGTTTTCCTTCATATTCTGTAAAAATCATAGATCTACAAAACCAAGAATTTGTCCTAAAAGGATTTTCATCCTTACATTTTTTGTTGTTATCCTTTTACTTGACAAAACTTTATATCTTTATATATATAATTCTTCTGTACGTGTGTATGTGACTGAACTCCTCCTAAACGGCTGGACCGATTTAATGAAGTTTGTGTATATTCAAGAGTCCCTGGATGGTTTAGATTTACAACTGGACCCGGTAAGTAGCACTGCAATCGGGTTGTTGGAAATTTTTTGTTTTTTAACGAAGTATTTTTTTTATTACCTCATATTTTTCATTTTAGTTTTAAACAAAATTTTATTTTTTTAATTTTTTTTGTATATTAAAATATAAAACCCCAAAATTTCAACAACCCCACAACCCCAAAATTTTCTGTATGTGTGTTTGCAATTGAAACTCCACCTAAACGGCTGGACCGATTTTAATGAAATTTTGGGTGTGTATTTGAGTGAGTCCCTGTATGGTTTAGATATACAACTGGACCCGGTAGGTGGCACAGCAATCGGGTTAAAGATTTTTTTTTGATTTTGACGAAATATTTCTTTTCTTTCTTTTATTATATTATATATATATATATATATATATATATATATATATATATATATATATATATATATATATATATATATATATATATATATATATATATATATATATATATATATATATATATATATATATATATATATATATATATATATATATATATATATATATATATATATATATATATATATATATATATATATATATATATATATATATATATATATATATATATATATATATATATATATATATATATATATATATATATATACATATATATATATATATATATATATATATATATATATATATATATATATATATATATATATATATATATATATATATAATATAATAAAAGAAAGAAAAGAAATATTTCGTCAAAATCAAAAAAAAATCTTTAACCCGATTGCTGTGCCACCTACCGGGTCCAGTTGTATATCTAAACCATACAGGGACTCACTCAAATACACACCCAAAATTTCATTAAAATCGGTCCAGCCGTTTAGGTGGAGTTTCAATTGCAAACACACATACAGAAAATTTTGGGGTTGTGGGGTTGTTGAAATTTTGGGGTTTTATATTTTAATATACAAAAAAAATTAAAAAAATAAAATTTTGTTTAAAACTAAAATGAAAAATATGAGGTAATAAAAAAAATACTTCGTTAAAAAACAAAAAATTTCCAACAACCCGATTGCAGTGCTACTTACCGGGTCCAGTTGTAAATCTAAACCATCCAGGGACTCTTGAATATACACAAACTTCATTAAATCGGTCCAGCCGTTTAGGAGGAGTTCAGTCACATACACACGTACAGAAGAATTATATATATAAAGATATAAAGTTTTGTCAAGTAAAAGGATAACAACAAAAAATGTAAGGATGAAAATCCTTTTAGGACAAATTCTTGGTTTTGTAGATCTATGATTTTTACAGAATATGAAGGAAAACAACCTGAATATCCTTCAGGCAGTATTTAAATCAAAGAATTTTTTGTGATGCACATTTTTTATTTAATCCTTTCCATGCGTAATACTATTTACAACAAATGTTTGTTGTAATTTTGAGGTAGTGGTCAAGAGTTTTCCTGGTTGTTTTTCCTATTTGATAATTTCTTCCTATTGTAACATATGGTATACGGCATTTTTCCTGTTTGTTTTTTGTGTGGTATATTTTGCCTTTATCATACAGCTTTTATGCGGTTTCTATAACGTATGGGTTATGGTCATGGATAACTATTGTGAATGAAAATGGCTTTTCGGAATATTATCAAGACGACATACAAGATTTCTAATTTTAGTCCTAAGCAGAAATGGAACGTTTTATGCGGTTTGGTCTATGATTTTATATAGAGTTAACAAACAAACCTCAAAGTTATCCAATTTGGCCTAATTAACAAGAACAAATTATTAAGGAAATTTGAACCAATCAATATAATGTCGAAGGTTTATGAAGTGAAAAGTGTATGAAACACAAAAAAATTAACAAAAATTGTAATAGTATTAGTAATGTGTTTTACAGTAGCTGGCAATGTCGTAATACAGAACGTTTAATACTGTACAAAATTTTTAAAATATTTAAATAATTGCATCAAATTTTGAAATTCAGGGGACTTCGACAAAATCACAACGAGACCGACGATTATTCTCAGATAATATAAGGCAAATGCTATAAAAAATCTAGAGGCATGTTAATTCGGAGACAAGAAAGCTTTTGTTATTGGCGTCAATGACGACCGTTACAGAGCCATGGTGGCCCTATGAATGTCGCCACATGCCATACAAACAGATCGACAATCGATCTTGGAGATGTCATTTAACCGCCTGCGCATAACTGCGATTTGATACCGTTGACCTTTATTCTTAGCGTTCCGTTAAGGATAGATATTATGCGGATATTCTAGAGACAATTCTAGCATTAAAACATAACATTGCGACAGTTATTCGCGATATAGGCGCCGAAATCATCGAAAAAGTTCCTAAAAACTGAACTCGCAGAATGGCTTATTGTAAGGCCAGTAGAGGGAGCCACTTCAACGAAATTGTTTTTCATTTTTAAATGAGAGACCCCAACCTACACAATTAAAAAAGGTTACCACAAAATAAAGATAAATACTCATTTTATAGCGTTTTTAAGAAGAAACTTGTAAAAGGCCACCATTTATGATATTGAGAAAATTAAAATTTTTTCTCCGCACTCATCTAACAAAAATTATTACAACATCAATACTCCAGAACAGTTTTGTTAATTTTTATGAAATGATTTAAATATGTCATTATTTCACTAAATGATATGAAAATTCCAAAAAATCGTAATAACAAACATAATAAGCCTTTTATTTATTTAACCAATGAAGCTTAATATTAATACTAATCCTCCATATAATTCCGGATAATTATAAATTCTTTAATGTGTAACCACAAAAATAAAACAGAGAGGACAACATAATTAACCATATTTTATGCTATCATTTTCATGATAATTATCGTTAAAAATGTATGTTAGATTTAAGAAACATACAAACACAAAAAAATGATGTCCTTTTCGGGTTTCTTCTGTTTTTAACATTTTATTTTATTATTAAGGAAAAGAGGATTATTCTTATGACTTTTATATTGTCTGTCTGACAATTTTATTTTATATATATATATATATATATATATATATATATATATATATATATATATATATATATATATGTATATATAAGGCAGACAATTGAAATATACGTATATGTGATTTCTCTGCGCGACCTATTAGACCAGTTAAGCTTTTCATTTCGCAAAATAATTTTTTGCACAAAATATTATTTTGCAAGGAAAATTGAAATAATTTTTGTCACAGTACAGTGCTTTGTTTGTGTGTTATGTATTATTAATGTAGTTGTGGCAACAAAAATTTATAATGATTTGGATGATAAAAATTTGAAAAATTAAAATAAAACTAAATTAATGGTTGTTGATTGTAATGTGGATTGGAGACGAAATCTATCTACATTAAAATATAAATGTTCGATTGTACATTCGTTTGGGGTATTAAAATTTTAATTAGATTTACATTCAAAGTAATTAAATTTTTTATTGTTTTGCGTAATTTTGTTAATTTATAGTTAAGAGAATACATGTTATAATTGCGAATATCCCTGGAGGGATATCTTATAAACAACAAATAAATTAAAGTTCATATTCAACTAATATTTTTATTTAACATTTAGCTGGCATAGTACGGTATTTAAATGTTGTACTGGGAGAAACTATCAGCTAGTTCATTGGACGTTTCTAAAATATTGAAGAGTTATTGTTCAGGCTGAAACGGGAAGCCTGAAGAACACAAAAAGGTTTCCTATGCAACTATGGGCACATTCAGAAGGTAGTGCTATTGAGAGGTAAAATATTTGTCATTATTGTTTGTGAATGTATATATTTCCAATTGTTGAATAATCGAACCTTTAACACATTCCAGTCTCATCTAGTAAACTTCTGGACGTGGATCGTCCTCAAAACTAAAACTGCCATCACGAAATCTGACAAACTACTTTTTTACTATTGAATGACTCACAAAATGTTTACTCAAAGTCGAAATAATCAATTTCATAACTTGAGCAAATGCTGTTGATGTTGTTTATCGACATCCATCTCTTAAAATTGATGCACACGGAACCACAGCTTGCAAATGACTGAAATGTCATAAATTTATATCATCCCTTCAATAGCCTATCAGCCCTTCGCCATTTGCTAACGTCACATCGCCATAATTTACAAGAAGGTATTGTGCCAACGGCTGGTTTGCCTTGTGTTAATTAATAAAATTGTGCAAACAGACGGTAGCCAGCACAATACGAGTGGCGTTTTTTGGGTCTAACTGCAGGGCAAAAGAACTCGCCATCTTACAACCAAAATTCCGAAGGCATTCATTATTGTTATTCGAGCTCTTGAAAGGCGATAATTGAATATTAATTTATCGTCTGATAAAAAAATGGCTGTTAATAGTCTCATTAAATTTTTAATTAGAGGAAAGACCGCGCACTTGAAATTAAATTGTTTTATTTCACACAATAAAAATAGTTCGTGTTAAAATTAATTCGTCAATTGGGCGACAAACCATCTACAAACGACTTTTACATTAAAGTGGTATTCTGGCTATTACCAAGAATAACACAAAATTTCATAAGCTATTTCTAAATTGGGCAAATTATTAGTTTAGAACAGCGTATTAGTTTAGAACATGACTGAAAAATAACATAATTAAAATCGAAACAGTATATGAAATAATTGTAAATTACTATTACATACTACATACGTGTATAATCCTAATTTAATAACACTAACACATTAGGTATGTTTATACCACCAACTAATATGTGTTGGCATATCTTGTTTATGTAATATGCTTATTACAGCGAAACGTAATTTTAATTTAATCCTAAACATTAAATCACTACATTTAGTAATATCCATTATCGTCCAATTTTCTCGTACCGAACCGAATATATTCATTACCGAAAACACTGCCTTTTAACACACGTAAATATCGAATTCCCATATCCCATATCGTAAAATATAAATTTTCAGCGAAGGCGATTCACGGGTACTCGTGTATACGTACTCTACCAAATATGCGAGAGGGAAAATAGTCTAAAATAATGTTATATTTATAACCGCCATTATCCGAATTTTCTCCATTTGAACATATATAGACAAGGCAACAACAATAACAAATCTAAATGGAAACCTAAAATAAAATTACAACAAAAGCAACAACAAAAATATTAAATTTCATCATTAAAATAAAAATACAATTAATGTTATTATTTTCATGAAAAATCGATCGCACTATATAATACACGTTTTCACAAACATAAGCAAATAGAAAAATACCAATGATAATAATATTTTGGGAGAATCTTTAGATCCGAATAACGTAAAACTGTTAAAAAGATAAAATTTCTTTTAACATCTTAAATTGCAGAAATTTATTTTTTTACTGTTGATAGAAAATAGAATTTATTTATTTTTATTTCTTTTCCGAATTTTATTTTAATTTGTTTATTTTATTGATTAATTATATAAATTTTTATTTAGAAATTAAATTGTGTTACAGAGAAGTACTATCACTTTATACTCGTAGTAGAACAGCATAAAAAATATTAATTAGAAAATTAAGTATCTAACGTAAATTTTATTTAGCACTTGTTAATGGTATTGACGTTGATCAACAAGTTCATCAAACTACAGAGCGCACACAGTAACCTGATACGGCCACCTAAAAATTATTGAAACATTTTACATCTACATATTTTGGACCTGCTATAACGTCCTCATAATTGTCAAGTTACTGCATCCGAGTTGCATATATATCGTGGCCGTGTCAAGGGTGTACAAAATAATCGTAACTGTTATTTTACGAAAAGAACTGATTGGCGTATGTTTCAATTTGGGAATATAAAATTTTTAAAATATCAACATTCGAGAAAATTTAGCAGCTGCTGCCTAATAACAGTGGCAAATAAAATATGTGTAGCTAGCTCGAAAAGTAGCCCGAAAAAATTAGAAAAACTGCATTACCTTTAATTATTGTCCCGAAATTTTTTTACATCAACTTATACTACAACAAGATTTGATTTTACAAGCCAACACTAAAAAATAGAAAAAAATTTATGAAAAACAAATTTAGTGACGATGTCAAAAATTAGTCTCTCCCATTTTTGTACGAGCTGGAAAGAAGGTTCGTCCCAGTCTCAGTATGTAACGTTTTTCAACCAAAAATTTACTAAGAAATTTTCTTCTGTGGCGGTTGTCACAGGGATCACCTGAGACATCGGCTATTGTCGAAAATTAGTGTAGGCCAGGAATCAACGGTGTGCCGTATTGTTTATATCCAGTAGTTAATATTCTACATGTGTAGAGAGTGTATGTATACAATTAAAACAGGGACGTTGACAATGTAGAAAAAGTAGGCAATGTCGAAAATTATTGTTTCTGTTAGAAATCAACAAAATTCTATGATTTCTTTGTTGTTGGTTCCATTTCGTCTCGATGCCGATTTATTTCTACCTCACACTTGAAAAACTGTAACCCAAGCTTTTATATGGCAATGACCTACTCGTACCCCTATTTATATAATATGTCTTGCTAAAAAATTAATATTCGTCACATATATCTTAGCTGCATGTTAGTACAATTTTAAAATACATCGAGATGAGGTTACCAAGAAGTTTGAAGTATAGTTTCGAACTAATGAAACATTGAATTCTTTAAATTACAAAAATCGGTCGTCTCATCACACTGCAATGACTAACCTGCAAAAATAGTGAAAATACTTTGAACCCTTCCGGTTATTACCCCCATTACACCCTGGTCATTACCCTCCCCGCCAATACACCCCGGTCATTTTCCGTCCGTCATCCACCCTGATTATTAATGATTACCGGGATCGTCTGATACCATTTCATCGGTAAAAAATATTTAAAAAATATTTTCGTGAATACGTGAGTTTTGATATCAAATCCCACTAGAATCTTGATATGGTTGACGAAAAAATCGAAACAAATTTCAAAACATGAAAACGTTTGCAAAAATTAGCTAATTACGGATCAATATACCATTTCGTCACGAGTTTTTGATTTTGTAGTTTTTTATTATGACGGATTCAAATTCAATTCTTTATTTCAAATTAAATTCAAATTGTCATTCACGCGTCGGTTCGATCTCCCATTTTTTTAAAAATCTGTGTAAATATTAGGTAATTTACATAAATATGTTATTTAACATAGTCATGCTAATGTCGTTCTTCTATCTAGAACAGTAAGCTTTTTCATGATATTTTAACCAGGACCTGGTACTATGGTTTTTCTCGTCAAGCGATGCTCCAAAATCGAAGTACCCTTCAATAATATATTTTCCCATACAAATGACCATTTTCGAAAAATGATCCAGTCGTAATGGAAATTCACAAGGGTATTCTCTATACCATGCTGCGCAATTTCATAAAACGTCATTTTAAGCTACCCAAATCTGGGCCACCAGTTAGAGCATTTTTAGAAAATAGTCATTTGTATAAGGGAAAATATATTGTTCAAGTGTATACTTTTCGATTTTGGAGCATCGCTTGGAAGTTTTCTTCCACACATATGGGAAATGATTGAGGTAATTGCGCGAGGTAATGATCAAAATAGCCGAGGGAGGTATTAAACGGTTAGCATCGGTTATGCGAAGCATCGGGTAATCAAAGAGCCGGTCGAGAAGGCAGACCGGGCTTGATAAATGATTTTGGTTATTTACTACTGCATTGGCCATGAAACGTAAATTTGATTATAATTCAATTCCAGAAATTCACAAATAAATTTAGACATTGCACATACTTAAAAATCAAGCACATCAAGAATTAAATTTTATTACAAAGTTGTCTATGAAAATTTTGTAAAATATTGCATGCAGGTGCTCGATATCGAAAGTAAACGAAACCTGGAAGAGATCTAAGCTGAACAGCCTGTTAAATAAATTTCGCCTCAAAAATTTAAAACTAATGTTTTAATTTGACCTACCGGAGACTGGTGAAGCTGGTGGTTTTTGATCTGCCAGTATTTCTATTTTTTGCAGGTGGCGTTGGCAGTTTCATAATAAACATTTTAAATGTTTAATTTATTTTGAATCTTTTTTCGAAATTATCATAGAAAAGATGAGAAAAGTCTAAATGGTGACCACTACAAAGTGGTAAGAAATTAAATTTCTCAGCTAAGAGAAAAAAAGTACCATTTGCCAAATAATGCAATATAAAACGTTGCGCTAGAGTTTGTGTTGATGAAAAAAACATATGGCATTGCAAATAAAAAATTTAACTTAAATAACTTTAATTATTTTAAACATAGACCAATCTGACATATTTATTTTGTCAACATTAATTATAACTTTCACAATATTAGAAATTTGCCATTTGAACTGTAAAACTGTCGGTGCCAGTAGGTAATCTAGTACTGAAAAAATGATGAGAAGACAACAGAACGAGCAATAATATACATTGTCTACGAATATTTTACATACTTTACGAATTTTTGATATTGTCTACGCCAAAATTAATTGTCTACACTAATTTCGACACCAACATGTCGACAACGCCTAATTACTCGTAGACGCACAACACACTCCGCAATGTCAAATCTTGTTGTAGGAGTACTAGAAAACTGGTTCCATTCAAAGAAAATTCAGGAAAATTTCAATTTTTTAATTTAACCACAAATTATAGCAATTACTCTAAATCTTCTTCTATAAATACTGCGCCAAATTAAAATCGGAACCGAAGTTTTTTTTCGAATCTTTGTAAAATAACACTTTTATAAAAATAATTTTGCTTCTAATTGAAGAAAATTTTATCTTTTTTTCGAACACTGGAATTCATTTTATTTATTTTGTTTTTTTTATGACTTTTTGAGAAAAAATAAAAATTTGTCTAAAAGTAAAAAATATGCTGCTATTTGAGACTGTAAACGAACTCCTCGACATTTCATTCCCAAACCTAAATTAGCCGTTTTATTAGAGAATTTAGAAACCTTGAAAACGATGCTGTAGAAGTTTCTGTACAACGACTCCATGTCGATTTATTGAAGTTTTAGCAAGGGATGAATGTACCAGTAAAACTCGCCACTAACATCGGAAGCCACATCTACCACACAGCCCTCGCCACATGCACGTGAAATTGCAAGATGCGATGCCATTTGTTAGACAATATGGCCGCCCAAACCTATATATAACGTTCAAGGAACTACTACCCTGCCAAACACCAGTTGACAGACATGACATCACTGCAACAATTTTAAACAAAGTTTAAAATCTCAGATGGAATTCATAATAAAGCACCGTGGATGTACTTTGTTTAATGGCAAAAGGGTGGTCTGCCGATAGATGTGCACATTTTGGTTTGGTTCGTTCAAAAAATCAGATTGGATGAAATCGATCCTATCATCTCAGTCGAAACTATGGATGAAGCTGTTGATCCGAAATGACATGCAGTGATGACTAAGATTATGATCGATCATAGAACAATGGTGATACCCAAGCGATACCCGAGAGATCTGATTGCCGACATCACAGGCAATGACCGATATATATTTCATCGTAGGCGGTCAGTTGCGGACAACTGTATTGATTTATATCTCAAAAAACTAGAGCATAAAATCCATTCGATTTCACTCTATTTATTTTTCCAAAAAAACTTTTACTCAGAAAAACTTGACCATCTCTTCATTGTCATATCCCAAAACAGACTGTCTCATCAAAAACCAAAACTCTTCTTTACAAAAAAAAAGTTCTCCCACCACAAAAACACGATGCAGAGAGATATGTTTTCTGTGCCTCTCGCTCAAACCAAAAAAAAAACAAGAAGCACCGAAAAAATGCTACTCTTCATCGTACTCGTCTCGCTCCAAAAATCAATATTTGGTGATGCTATAGTAAAATTAAATTGACACACCACAAAACATAAAAAACCGCTCGTTAAATCCCATTGAATTAATCATAGTATTGCTATCCATCCACAGATGGCAATGCTATAACGATCAACCACAAATTGAAAATTAATAAATTGAAAATGGGGAAGGAATTTAAATAATTTAAAGTTTATGACCAACGTAAAAACTGGTCCAGGTCAATTTTCTTTGTGTTTTATATAGTATTCCCGAATATTTTTGACCTCGAGTTTTTGGGCTAAATATCAGTGACACGTATAGCTCAGATAGAGTAACTGATCGGGGTGAAACTTCATACTTCAGCTCGTATCATAATTCGAGAGATCCCACAGATTTTTGGCCGAAGTCGGTTAACCGGTAGTAACAAATTTCAATGGAGCTTTATTGTAAATATTTTGAAAAATATAACATTTACGAGTAAAACGATTAAGAACTGTTATTATAATTTTTTTTTCTTACCGGGAATGACGATTTTTTTTACTGAAAACTGTTTTCTAATAAAAATTGAAATCTGTACAGCCGGGGGCCATCTATGATTTTAAAGATCCGTAATATTAAAATTAGAGCTTTGAGTAGAGGGGAAGCTTTTATTGAGTTGCTATAAGAAACTGTGGTAAATGGAAATTTTTTGAACATAAATTTATGAATAAAAAATTAAACGAAACAATTGTGTTAAACTAATTTAAATGTTTTTGCTTTAAATTGAAATGATATGACCCAATTCTAAAATATGTTTTTCCTGAATATTGGAATAACCATTTAAATTGAAAATTCCAACGAAGCATTATTTATATACAAAAAAATGAGGGAGTCCATTAGTACTCTCAAGGAGATGTGTAAACATGGCGTGTGTATAGTACGTGGGTACAGTTTACTTTGAAGGAAGAAGGAATGCAATTTTACTAACCAGAGTTTTTCATTTGTTTTTATCGTTAAATTGGTCTATTACTCTTTCGGTATAATCGACGCAATTGGATTTTGTTAGCTAAAATAAGATATATTATATACTGTCGACTCTAACTTTAAAAATTTTCATTGAAAAACTGCACAATATGGTCGTCCCAAATCTAGTAGTAAATATATTTCGATCTGAGTTCATGTGCAAATCGAATTCATCTCGCAGGAAGTTTATAAGTGGTTCAGCTTGAGGAACAGCAACATTAATATTGAAATCCCCGCTCATAATCACCGGCAAAAGATGATAGTCACCTTAGGAGAATTTTTGAAATTCTTTAGGATATGGGGCAAGGACGAAATGTATGAACTTCATTATGTCTTCGATAGATTTATTCGGCGAGGTTAATACAACTACAGAAAGCATCTTATTCCCATTGAGAAGCTGAAGTTCAGCCGTATATATATCATCAATGAGTTGTGTTGTTACGCTCATACCAATTGTTTGTCCAACGATGATTTCTTTATGCGAGGTGACTGTATGGTATGAGTATTCTATTTGAATTTTTATATATTGTTACTCCGGCAGCTCACTCACCGTCTCTATTGAACTGAACGCAGATCTGGAAAGGCAAGAAAATGGAGCATCCTTGCGTGACTGTGTCAGTTAGGTCGAGGTTATGTGTTTGACCTAAGACTCTGACAGTTCAATGTTAAAAACCAAACGTCATTATTATCTCGTACAAAATTCGCCATTACAACGGATAAAGCGGATTTGTGGTGAGGCGCGATAGCTAATTTTGAAGAAGACCCATTGAGGTCCCGTTTTTACGTCCATGGTAGACGACATGATCATCGATAGCCGACGTGATGAACAGTCCTTCGAGACTCGTTACTCGTGCTAAAGCAATATACACAATTTGTTAACTGTGTCTTTATCGTAAGAGTATATACTGACTATCTCGTTGTAGGTACCACCGTGTGATGCATGAATTGTGGTGGCACATGAAGGTACGACGCTTTACATTAATTGTTGTTTATGCTTAACACTAATTGTTGTTTCGATTAATAGCTGAGCTTTTTCTAGAAATGGGCACCAAACATCGGTCGATATTCGTTTTCTGCGCCCATCCAGCTTCAAGCCACCTGACTTTCTTGTCAACTTGTGAATTTGAACCGAAATCCATCCAGAGTCGTTTGACATTTTTTACTGTCGACGTTTTCATCGTTCTCGTTGTCCTGGTTAGGATGCCTATGCATTCGATATACTTTAGACAGCCCATAGTTCCATTCGCCAGTCTATTTGTTACGTTAATATTGGTTTTGAAAAAGTACGGCAAATTATTTCTGTCCACTATGCTCATTTTATGGATCTTTTGACGGAATTGCTACTCCGGCAGCCCACTGACCATCTCTATTGAACTGAAAACAGCATTCAAACGTAGGAATATTAACAAGTTCGTCATTGCGCAGCCAGGTCTCGAAAACCAATTGAATTGAGCATACCTGCGTGACTGTGACATGAGACTCTGGCAGTTCAATGTTAAAAACGAGATGTCATTATAACCCCATTCAGTAGAAGACATGATCATTGATAGCCGACGTGATGAACAGCGCCTAGAGACTCGTCACTCGTGATAAAGCAATATACACAAGTTGTTGACTGTGTTTTTAATCGTATGAGTATGCAATTTCGTAATCGTAATCCGTATTTCGTATCGTAATTTTTTTTTTGATTTTTCTGATCGATGGAAATGTCGATGGTTTCTATTTCATTCATTAAATTAATTTTTTCATTTTCCCTACTATTATACATATACATAAAAGCATGCCATGTATAGTAAAAATTGTTTTTGTTGAGTTTCTTGCGTTTTTTTTTC
The DNA here is from genome assembly GCA_932526605.1 of Nephrotoma flavescens. Taxonomy (NCBI): domain Eukaryota; kingdom Metazoa; phylum Arthropoda; class Insecta; order Diptera; family Tipulidae; genus Nephrotoma; species Nephrotoma flavescens. The sequence continues at coordinate 222,302,175 of OW052221.1, forward strand.
AAACGAAGTAGGTATACGTCATTTCCGTTCGTTTCATTTACAAGTTTACTCTAATACAAAAAATTATGGTAGGCGCGCGTAAAGATGTTTGTTTACACATCAAAAAGCATCTAAAGAATCATTAAGATACTCTGATTGGTATCAAAAAGCATCCCCTCAAAAAAATGCAGAATCATACGGCTCTTATATTTAGGAGGCTAGGTACAGCCCAGACTGATTGCTTGATCGGGAAGAAACTTCGTACTTAAACTTTTACTACAATATGACAGATTCCATTATTTTATTTCCGTTTATGAAAAATATTTTGAAGGGCACGTACAGAAATTCGGCTCTATACAGCCAAGACAGATTTTAGATCGGAATGAAAATTCATACTTAAGCTTTTTCCATAAATTTGGTGATCCCAGAGACATTCGGCCAAAATTGTTTGACCGGAAATAGCACCTTCGACAGAAGCTTTTCCTTTATTTTGAAAATTATCCCAATTATGAGAAAAATGACTGGGCACTAAATCTATCGAATCAGATCATTTTCCAAAAATTTACTCTCTCCTATAGGTTTTATCGACAGTATACTTTCCATTTCACGTTACACACATTACTGTTTTGAGCCATAAGGTGGCGGCTTATTTTATTTAATTGTAAGCATATATAAATCTTCCTTAATTTCGTAACAACCATATATAACAATTTCAGAATGTTTTGCACATGTCTTCTTTAGAAAAAATTACTCATTTTCAGATTATTCCGAAAATAATCAATCAATAAATTCTTAGTACCAATTTCTTTGGAATTATTATATTCCAACCGATTTAGCCCAATTTCGATTAATATACCGTTACGAAAATAAATTGTGTATTCATAAATATCTACATGAGTAGTATGGTGCAGTGTATAAGCTACATATACATGCTTAATACAAATACACGCCACATCGGGATATGTAATTCCGAGAAATAAGATATACTCCCTTACGTACATTAAATGTATATAATATTTACTCGTATTCCATAAAACATATAAATAATTATTTTTAAGCCTCTTTCGAGCTATCCATCCTTTTATTTAATATCCCGCTAAAGGGCATAAATTAATAAACCATCCTCAATCTATCCCCTCTATATGTATGCGTATACATACATATAGTGGTACAGATACCCGTATTATGTATTTATATAGAAAGCGGGACAAAATACCATAATATAAAGTTGTTGTGGATGTAATTTGCATTTTCCGTCGATAAAAAAAAATGTTTTGTTTTCCACCCAACAAATTTCCCAAAAACGAAAAACTAACAACAATACCAATTTATGAAAATTGAAAATCATAATTTTTTTGTTGTTCCGTACATTTTTATTTGGCATACATGCGGAGAGTACCATAAAATATATGAAAAACTATGATAACCGATTGATTACAAAAATTGAAATAAATGGAACTACGAGCATATAGAATGTACGGACTATATACGCGTATATGCATTTATGGTCTATGTTAAAGCATAAAAATAATAGACTTTATGTTCTTGTGGATGAGCAATTAAGCCTATGGGCTGCTTATCCGCCTTATCAATTTTATATACTTTTTAATGGAATACGTAATATAGAGTTAATAAATATAGAGTTTATTTATGGTAAGGATTTTCAAATAAATAATGTAAATATGGTGCTTATATAGATTCTAATTAATTTTGAGTTTATTCCAAGTCATATGCTAAAAGAACACAGCAATCGGTCCCATGATCGTTGCGAGCGTCAAGCGTTCGATTTACTCATACTTGATTAAGATTGTTGTGTCTCCAGTAACAACGCGAAGCAATGTTTTACTTTTACTTTGATGAAAATTTTTGACCTCATAATTTTTGTAGATTTTTGTAGAAACGACTGGTTCTTAAAAAACATCTCTATGTGTGATACCATGCAGACTATATATAAGCTCCATAAATTGAGAGATCCTAGTGATGTTTGTTCGAAATCGGTGCACCAGAAGTGGTTGCTTTCATAAGAGCATTTTCAATTTTGTTTGTATTTTGAAAATTATATTATTTATGTGAAAATCTCTCTCTCTCTCTCTCCCTGGCACTGTATCCCATCAAGGGATTTAGCCGCCTCAAATGAGGTTTCATAATCATATTTTCATTTCGGATAATGAGTGCTTAATTCATTGATCATAAACCAGTCATGAAAATTTTTCCTTGTCACTACCGGGAATCGAACCCGGGACTTCCGGTCGCTGGGGCAAGTATGCTGACCACTTTGCCACCGGGGAAGACGTGAAAATCTACTATAAAATAAAAAAATTCTAAATTAATTTTTCAGCAATGCAATTTCCCAAAACTTGATTGATCGGTATGAAACTTCATTCTAAAGTTTCTTTTGACGGAAATGATGAGTTTTGATAATCCGGGAGCTCTAAAGTCTAGCGATATTTGCTATTCAGAACCCAATTTCATACTTAACTTAATGCGGCAGATTTCGATGTTGAGAAGTTAAGCAAAAAGACGATAGAGAATTAGCAGATTCAAATAATTTTAATAATTAAATTTTTAACGAGAATTGACTTTGTTGAATTACTGAAATTTAAGCAGGAATAATGATTTTTGATTAAACAAGACAATTTTTATCTCAAATCCGGGAGCTTCAATTCTATTGTTCATATGTCGTTAAAAAAGTCGGGTGCTGGCCACAATATATTCTCTTTTTCTAATTTCCAAAACATACAAGTATAGAACAAATTTTTAATTTATTTGAGTATAATGACAACTAAAAAATTTATTTAGATTAAAACAATTTGTTGGTTATTTCCCGTTTTATTTGTGAGAGAACTGTCAAAATTTTAGGGACACATGAATCGCACTTTAACATGTTTCAGTTTGTGCAGAGTATACCCATAATTCGGATGATATACTGCAACAAAAAATATTAGGGGTTTAATCCTCACGAGGTAAGCACTAATCAGAACTTAGATTTGAAAATTGCCAAACTCTGCAAATTCACTGATACAAGCATAATACAAATATACAACTTTGTATAAATTATATTTCCACAAGGCTTTTTTACCGAACTCGTAATATGTTATGTCATGACAAGTTGAACGACCAAATCCTTAACCAAATATGTGGGCTATTTCTGGTTTGAGGCTATACGTTTTGATAGAATGGTGTTCCTACATGTTGGTTGAAAAGTATGGAAAGCAAAAATGAAAGAATGAGAATTTTTTAATGAAATTCGTTTTTTTTATTCAATATAATCTCCCTCAACTTTAATACACTTATTCCAATGATCCTCCAATAAGTTTATACCATCTCTGTAATGATTTTCCGGAAGCTCTGCAGTAAACTGTTCCATGGCTGCAATAGTTTCTTCATTTGACAAAAAATGCTTTTCACAAAGGAATTGTTTGAAAAGATAGTAGTCGCTGGGAACCAAATCTGGTCAATACGGTGACTGTTCAGGCAATTCGTATTTTAATTCGATCAATTTAGCCATCGTTGAAAGACTCGTGTATTATTGTGATGAGAAATTACGTTTTTCTTCTGTAAAGCAGGTTTTTTCACGAATATTTTTTATCCAACCGATCCAAAAGGTTGCAATAATCTTCAGAATGAATTGTTTTACCTTTTTTAAGGTAATCAATCAACAAAACCACTTTTGCATCCCATAAAACTAATAGCTACCATGAAATTTTTGCCGATCTTTCTGATTTCACCTGTTTGGAGCTGAACAACCAGCTTCAGTCTATTGTGTTTTCAGTCTGTTGTTTTAGTTCAGGATCATGGTGGTAGATCCCAGTCTCGACGTCTAAAACACTTCAAATACGCTGAAAAATTTATTTTCGATTCAATTTTTCTTGAATTGTTAACGAATGCGGCACCAGTTTTCCATACGTAATTCTTCATTGAAAATATAGACAACTCGTTCGTCCGAGATGCCTGTGGTATCTGCAATTTGACATTTAGTCAAACTTGGATCTTCACAAACAATATTATACACTTGCTCCACCACATGGTTCATCTTTACCGTTTGAACGACCACGTTTAAACTCTAAAACCCATTGATGCACGGTTGGAAATGAAGGAGCAGATTCCTTAAACACTTTTACCATTTTCGTATGAATTTATGTTGCTGATAAACCTTCCAAAAAAATGAATTTTATCACTGCACGATATTTGGTTTTCCCATTGTAAACGAATACGCTCACACGTCAACTATTAATGGCTTGTAAACAAAGAATGAATTGCCAGATCGAAATAAAAATCCTTATGTGTTCAAATGAAAGATAAAAAATTAAAATAGCGTATAAATTTTGATTCCTCTTATTATTTATTGAATATTAAAATCATTAAAATCATGACCTTTTTCAATAGCAGCCCCAAGAAATGCCACATTTTCTTCCTCAGTTCCCAAAATATTTACTGCCACGACAGCTAAAACTATCACGATACTGATGAATTTTTATTCGATATATTTTATGATTATCGGCTTGTGTCTGTTGGTAGACGAAGATTTGAAGTAGCTTCTGTGATTTTTTCAGAATTCAGATATTAGGTGGAATTGAGATATACAGTTCTTAAATCTCATGGACTATTCGTTGATCGGCCTGTCGGATTATGACTAGTGGTGGTAGACAAAAATTATAATTAATTAAAAAAATAATGTTAATCTTTCAGAACTTGTCTATAGTCCCTCAAACTCAGTAACTATTCGTTGGCCGAACGAGATGGAGTTGAGATATAGTTCTTCGATCTCATTTACTATTCGTTTGACAGTTCTTTTGGATTATGTCTGGTGGTGGAGGAAAATTATAAATTATTTCTTTGATTTTTTTATGTAGCTTTAAAATATAATCCCTCAAACTCGGCCACTTTACCTTGGCCGGACTATCGGTTTATGTCAAGTGATGGAGGAAGATTTAAACCAGAATTTCAGAAATATAGTGGAATTAAATGTATTTTCTGGAATATTTTCAGAATTTTTCAAAAGTGTTGAGTTGTAATATATAGTTCGTCGAATTCAGCAAATATTAGTTGGCCAGACTTTCGTTATGCTCAGTATAATGGAAGAATATTTAATGTATGTTCTGTGACTTTTTTAGCGACTATATTTCAACTTCACCCCTTAGCAAAGCAATAAAAACATAGAAATCAATGTTAAACTTTCTTCGTCACTAGACTTACACCGATCGTCCAGCCAACGAATGTTTTAACTCCATTTCATAGAAAAATTCTGAAAAAACCTCAGAAATTATTTTTGATTTCCTACATCACAGTCACCAGCCAAATTTAAGTGATCTTCTTAATGTGATTTATCTACCTTCATCACTTGACTTATAAGCCGATAGTCCAACCAACGTATAGATATTGTGAATAGTAGAAAAATAGAAAACTTTTAAAAAATAACACAAGTTACACAGAAAGAAAAGTTTAGTATTGTCAAATAATGATTAATCAATTTCATTTAAAGTTGAGGATTGATTTTTAGCCATTGAATGTGATTGTTTGATTTATTTAATTTTAATTAGATGATTTTTTAATTAATGTTTCAACTAAAACATTTAATAAAACATATAAAATATTTATTTGATTTATTAACAAATAGTTAGTGAAGTGATTAAATAAATTAGTAAAATTAAATAAATTATTAGATAAAACATTTATTTATAAATTAACATTAATGATCAATCATTTTTTATGATTTGATTAAATATTTTAATGATTTTCATAAATTTCCAAGGAAACCAAACAAAATAATTTGTTTAGAACTACACTGTTCTTCTAATTAAATTATTAATAGTGATTTTATTAAATCAATCAAAAATACCAAGAGTTTGGCTTTGGTACTTTGGTTTTCGAACTAATAAGATTTTTGAATACTCGTACTTTATTTAAAGAATTCGATCGTCTCATCTAGAAGGCCAAGAGTCAAGACTTCGACAGTTCGACTGGTTTTTACCATTTCCTGTAAATACTTTATCCGTATATATAAAATAAAAACTCAATGAGTTAGCGAATTATTATAATTTTGCGAAACATCTCTCAAAATAAAACTGCATTCATTCATTTGAATTATATGAAAGAACAAAAGTTAATTTTATGATTCTGCTATTGATTTAGATGATTTATCAATTTGTTTATTAAACTGAAATAGCCAATTTTAATGAATTTAGTAGAAATCAACCAATGTTTAGCTGTTTTAATAAATTTGGCGTAAAATAAACTTTATCCAATATTTTTATTGTTTCAGCGAAAGATATTATTTGATTTTCCCAAAAATATAATAAATCCATTTAATTAATTATATAATTTGTAATGTAAAAAATCAACTAATTTTGTTTAGCCAAATCATTGAATTTTCATTTCGTATTTTGTTAAATGATTAGTTAATACAAATAAAATATTAAATGTAATTATATAATTCATTATCATTTAATTGAGATTAGATAATTCTTCTATTCCATTTTTCTCTGTGTACTCCAAATTTTCCTCTATCACTAGACATAAGCCGACAGTTTGGTCAACGAAATTTTGCTGAGTTTGAGGAGCAATATTTTAACTCAACCTAATAGGCAAATTCTGAAATAATCACAGAAATTGATTAAAATTTTTCTTCATCACTAGACATAAGCCGATAGTCCGGCCAAGGAACTGTTCACAATCTCTGAATTTACTGATCACCAGACATAAGCGATAGAATGCAGGTCAATATTTAAACTCCACTTCATAGAAAATTCTGAAAAAATCAAAGAAATTACTTTAAACCTTCGTCCATCACTATAGACATAAGCCAATAGTCCGGCCAACAGATAGTTGCTGAATTTGAGGGACCATATCCGAACCTCACCTTATTTAATAATTCTGAAAAATCACAATAAGCCAATATTCAGGCCAAACGAATGGTTTCTGATATTCCACTCCACAGAAAAATTCTAAAAAATAACAGAAATTACTTTTAATCTTCATCTACCATCAGACAAAAGCTGATAGTACGGCCGAATAATATAGTTTCTTAGTTCGAAGAACTATGTCAAGCGACACGGTATTTTTGGGCTGAAATTTATACTGCGTATAAGTCATAACTGCTGCTAGTAAAATATTTGCTGCTAGTATTCAGGCCCTCGAACTGAAGAAACAATAAAAACAGCATAAGAAAATAGTCTACATACTCTACCAAGTAGACGCACAACAATGACGTTGACTGAAGAAAGCTCTTATTTTGGTAAAAAGATAAAGTTTCAAATTAATCTAGTGTATTGCTTTTTACGCTATTTGTCGTAGGCACTTGGCGAAACACACTTTTAACACTTCAGAAAATCATACAGCTAGCTTGAACAATTTAGACATATTACATATACAACCCAAAGGCAGACGTTTAGATACCTTAGAATCTTACGAAATTCGAAAATCAATATTTCTTAACCAAAATATCCTTAACGAACAGAAAGAAATCCGGTTCTCACCAATTACAGACCCCGCCCTTTTCTATTCTCACGTACGCAATAATATACCTTGAATTTTGTTACTCAACCTATGACTCATCGCCTACCTGCGCGATCCGTAGATTAATTTTTATTGCTTATTTTTTTCCCTCCTTCTTTTATTTTTATTTATATTTTGCTTTTTTCTACTATATAACAAAATTTTTACTAATACAAATCAGTAGATACTCCTGATGATGACCTAACAAGTCGAAATCGATCGAGTGATTTTTTAAACTTTTTGGAAAATATTCAAAATATTCTGCGAATCAAAAAACAAGTGATTAATAAAAATGTGTTTATTAAGTAGTGTATTGTACAATTTATGATGATTTTTAGTGAGAAACATAAAAATTTAAGAAGTTTGATTTCGTTAACTTTTTGAGAACTATCTCTGAACGAGCTAGATATTTAAACCTGTCAAGGAAATTTAAAATTACGTGGTTTTAAATTTACAACCATCACCCGCGCCAATAGTGTAATGTCACAACAAAGCAGGTTTGGCCTTTTCTTCATCGGATCACAACATTTCAACAATCATTTCCCAAGTGCATTTATTTCATTCACAAGAAATTTCAACCAGAATTTAATTCATTATTACCAGTTGCATCTCGAAGAAAATAATCCTCCTTCAAACCTCCGAACAATACCATAACCTGGTCTTATGCTCAATACACAATTTTCTTACACTATTCACATAATTTTTTTAAAGAATTTTATGTGTTCCTGAGGGAAAATACGTTTTAAGAAAATGGTAAAATAAAATATTCATGTGACACATTTCAAGTTCATGAAATTAATAAAAATATTTCACACAGTGATAATAATTACTTAACAGTTAAAAACATAAAGAAAATTCATAAAAATCCAAAAAAAAATAAAAACGAAAATATTTTCAAGTTTTTAAATAATGGAAATAAAATAATGTACAAACAAATACAGCGGGGAAAATTAGAAGTAAAAAGTTTTCCCACAAAAGTATATTTCCTTTTGTGTTTGGTGTTAGTTGTTGTTGTATATGAGTATTTTTATTTCGAATGACATCATAAAAATAAAAATACAACATAACAACAGAAAAAGTTTTTACATAAAAAAGTAAAATTATGCTCGTTGATGGTGTGGCGTGTATGTTGCCTTTGTTGTTAAATGAATTTTATGAGCTTTTATTGTATGTTTGTAGAAATGCAATAAAAATGATTTTACATATAATTTGGAAAATAAACATAAATACATCGTAAGCTGGCATGCAGTATATGTGGCTTCTTAGACCTTATATAGGATCTGAAGAACATGCATTAGCTATTATGCGGTAAGTGAAAAGTTTTAATAATAATTTTGAGATGGTTTTGCGTCTGATAAACAAAAAAATTTTACTGCGACATTCCTAATTAAAATGGAAATTTACAAATTGCATATGTGCCAAAATTAGCTCAACTAAAATTTAACATATGTAACCTAAACAAAATTAAATTGCTTGCCTGTTTCAGACCCCCAATTATGTTGCCCATTAGTAATAATGGCTATTACACCTGAAGGCTACCGAAAACTGAAGTAGAAATAACAGTGGATGTACTCAGAAATAAACCCTTTTTTAAAAAAGAATCAATAAGACGCGGAGGCTAGTGGATTATAACTGGAAGGTTGTCGAAATAATTCAGATTAAAATACTTCATGCCTTTCCAGACTTTCTCAAACTGGCCAAGTTAGTTTATATTCTTGATGTTGTCCTTAAAGACTACCATAAACAAGATTTGTTAAAAAGGTTATGGACATCTATATCGCCGACACCCACAAAACGCTAACAGGAATTTTGGTCGACCATCAAAATAGCACACACACACAACAAAATCGCAGACATCCACAATGTCGAAATAATATCGCCGACAAACACAACGCCAACAATCACATCGCAGAAACCCAAATCGCCGGCAACAATATCGGTAGTACCCACATTGCCAATATCCACATCGACGGCACAACCACACCTATGAAACTCATACCGTCCGTACCCAACCAAATTAACAACCAGATCACCGACAAACCACTTCATCGACACAAGTAACAACTGGTAACCGTTTACAACCACCGTGTGAAAATAAAAGTAATAACGAAGAGGCAACTGGAGAAGTGGCGAGAGCACTAAAAGAGCGACCACCATCAATATATTTTCGAGAAGCGCCTTAGTAGCTGATCTTAAAAAAGAAACAGGTGGAGAGATTTTCATTACTTCATTTAAATAAGGCAATATCTGATGCTCTTTAAGACAGCGGAATTTTGACAGTGGAAAATAAGAGGTTACGCTACTCGCCGCAAGTGGCAGCACTATCACTAAAGAGAATTTATTTTGTTATGTAATTACAAACGGTAATTTTTTATTCATTATGTATATATTTTTTCACTAAATAAAACATCTCAGCGGAATAAAATCTTAAAAGTGATCCTTAAAATGGCAACCATATCTGAAGTAAAGGAAGTTGGTATTTGAAATGTTGAAATTTAACAATATTCCGTCTTTTCGGCATTTCTTCCACTAGTAACCAATACTTTCGGTTGTTTTTCTTATATAGCTTAGGTCATACTGAGACTATATGGAAAAATTGGGGAAAATTCATGGACTAAAATTTTCACTAGAATTTTTTGTTTTTCTGCTACCATATAAGTTATTTTCAGTTTTTGGCCAATATCTCTAAAACTTCCCCTAGTAACCAATAGTCTCGGTTGGTTTTCTAATAGCTTAGGTCATACTGAGACTAAAGGGTGGTTAAATTTTAAGGGCCGACGTTGAATGTGAACCACACCTAAACGTTAAGTTTTTTTCTGCATTTAATTTGACATTTCTCAATTTCAGACTAATTCAATTTGAACCATGGAAAGATACACAATCGAGCAACGTGTTAAAGTTATTCAGGCATATTATGAAAATGAGCGTTCAAATCAAAATGCATATCGTGTACTTCGTGATTTTTTCGGTCAATTTAATCGTCCAAATGTGCGTACAATCGGAAAAATCGTGCAAAAATTTGAGCAAACCGGGTCCATAGGAGATTTTAAAACACCAGTGCATGCTCGTACAGCTCGTACTGTAGAAAATATTGCTGCTGTTTGCGATAGTGTGGCTGAAGAGCCGTCCACCTCAACTCGTCGTATTGAACAACAATTGCACCTCTCACGCTCATTAGTGATGAACATTATGCATAAAGACTTGCATTTACACGCTCATAAGGTGCAATTGACTCAATAACTAAAGCCTCTTGACCATTCTAAACGTCGTCAATGGTCAGAATGGTGGCAAGAAATGGCAACAGTGGATGATCAATTTTCAAAGAAAATCATCTTCAGTGATGAGGCATATTTTCACCTCAGTGGATTCGTCAATAAGCAGAATTGCCGCATTTGGGCGAATCATAATCCAAGAGTGATTGTCGAAAAACCAATGCACCTACAAAGAGTCACTGTTTGGTGCGGTTTATGGGCTGGCGGCATCATCGGGCCATATATTTTCCAAAATGTGGCCGGTCAGGCAGTTACTGTGAATGGTGTTCGCTATCGTAAGATGATAACGAACTTTTTATGGCCCGAATTGGAAGATACGGATGTGGACGATATGTGGTTTCAACAGGCCGGTGCCAGTTACCACACAGCTAACGAAACAATGGCTCTTTTGCGCAACAAATTCAATGGCCGTGTTATCTCACGTGGTGGCGATGTAAATTGGCCGCCAAGATCATGTGATTTGACACCGTTGGACTTCTTTCTTTGGGGTTATTTGAAAGAAAAGGTGTACGTCGATAAGCCAGCAACAATTTAAGAGATAAAGGATGAGATAAATCGGCACATTAACGGCATAGAACCTCAATTATGCCTAAGTGTCATCGAAAATTTGGACCATCGGGCGGTGTGCCGCCGAGGTCGCGAAGGCCATTTGGCTGATATTTTGTTTCATACATAATTGAACCATAAAAAAAAAGAATTAACAATAATTTCCTAAATAATTTGTGTTTTATTCAAAATCAACATCGGCCCTTAAAATTTAACCACCCTTTATATGGAAAATTTGGGGAAAACTCATGGACTAAAAATTCCACTTGAATTTTTTGTTTTTCTTCTTTCAAAAACTGAAAATAACTTATTTGGCCGCAGAAAATCAAAAAATGTTAGTGAAAATTCTAGTCCATGAATTTTCCCCAAATTTTCCATATAGTCTCTGTATGACCTAATGTATTAGAAAATTAACCGAAAGTATTGGTTACTAGTGGAAGTTTTTGAAATATTAGCAAAAAACTGAAAATAACTTATATGGCCGCAGAAAATCAAAGAAATTTTAGTGGTCCATAAATTTCCCCAAATAATTTATGTGGCCGCAGAAAAACAAAAAAATTAGTGAAAATTCTAGTCGATATAGTTTCATATAGTCTCAGTATAACCTAACCAATAAGAAAACTAACCGAAACTATTGGTTACAAGTGGAAGTTTTTGAGATATTGTCCAGAAACTGAAAATTACTTATATGGCCGCAGAAAATCAAAAAATTCTAGTAAAAATTCTAGTCCATGAATTATCCCCAAATTTTCCATATAGTCTCTGTATGACCTAAGCTATTAAAAAACCAACCGAGACTTTTGGTTACTAGTAGAAGTGTTTGAGATATTTGCCAAAAACTGAAAATAACTTATTTGGCCGCAGAAAATCAAAAAATTCTAGTGTAAAATTCTGGTCCATGAATTTTCCCCAAATTTTTCATATAGTCTCTGTATGACCCAATGTATTAAAAAATTAACCGAAAGTATTGGTTACTAGTGGAAAATTTTGAGATATTAGCAAAAACTGAAAATAACTTATATGGCCGCAGAAAATCAAAAAATTTTAGTGGTCCATTAATTTTCCCCAAATTTTCCCCAAATTACTTATATATATTCAAAAAATGTTAGCGAAAATTCTAGTCCATATAGTTCCATATAGTCTCAGTATAACCCAAGCTATTAGAAAACCAACCGAGACTACTAAGCGTAGGTTACCAGTGGAAGTTTTTGAGATATTGTCCATAAACTGAAAATAACTTATATGGCCGCAGAAAATCAAAAAATTCTAGTGAAAATTCTAGTGCATGAATTTTCCCCAATTTTTCCATATAGTCTCAGTACGAGCTAAGCTATTAGAAAATCAATCGAAAGTATTAGTTACTGGTGGAAGTTTTTGAGATATTGGCCAAAAACTGAAAATAACTTATTTGGCCGCAAAAAATCAAAAAATGTTAGTAAAAATTCTATATGTCCATAAATTTTCTCCAAATTATCCATATAGTCTTAGTAGAATAAGCTATTAGAAAAACAACCGAAAGTACTGGTTACTAGTGGAAGAAATGCCGGAAAGACGGAATATTGTTAAATTTCAACATTTCATATACCGAGTTCCTTTACTTCAGAGATCAATCAATTTGCCATTTTAAGGATCACTTTTAAGATTTTATTCCGCTGAGATGTTTTATTTAGTGAAAAAATTATATACATTATTAATAAAAATTTCCGCTGGTAATGACATAACAAAATAAATTCTCTTTAGTGGTAGTGCTGCCACGTGCGGCAAGTAACGTAATCTCTTATTTTCCACTGTCAACATTCCGCCGTCTTATACAGCATCATTATCTGTGAAACCAGAATTCAAGCCTTGAACATCGAAGCATATCGCAAAATTGTTCACATTCTTAGACGCAGCTAATAAATACTTTTACACAGATTGATTTTACACATACAGATTTGTTTGCTTTCTAGAGATATCTCGATTACATCAGTAATTCGATGTACTTGTTATATCGTAGAATGTTTTTCCCTAAATCAAAAACTGATGTGAGGGGATAAGATTCTTTTCTTCGATAATTGGTTTTAGTCTTTTAAGAAGGACCTTTTCAAATAGTTTCGATAATGTTGGTAGCAAAGAAATTGGCCTATATGAAGCTTTATCATTCGGAGGTTTGTTCGGCTTAAGTATCATAATTACTTCTGCAACTTTCCATTGTCTTGTTACATATCTTAGTCGAAATGCTGCATTAATTATATGCAGTAGTTTCCTTAGCGCTTTCTCCGGTAACATTTTTATTATCTGACCCGTTATAAGATCATAGCCTTGAGCCTTATACGCATTCAGATTATTCTTGATTTCCCATTTTAGTTCTTTCAATGTTACATGTGTAATTTTTAGTTCATCCTGTTTATTTATCGGGGTGATATTTTCCTCTTCCGTTTGTTTGGGGTAAGGTTGGAATGTTTCTTCAAGGTGATTTGCAAACAAATCTGCTTTTTGTTTAGCATTTCGGGCCCAATTTTCATTATTTTTAATTGGAGGAACCTGAAGTGTGGGTCTTTTAAGATTCTTAGTTGCTTTCCATAATGAATAATCAGTATCTTTTTGCCCAGTTAGAGTGCTGAGATATTTATTAACTGACTGATTTTTAATGTCTTTTATTAGGTTTTTTAATTTTTTGCACAAATGGTTAAATACCCTCTTGTTTTCCTGGTTTCGATGTTTTTGCCAATTCTTCCGTGCTTTTGTTTTATTTTTAGAAGTTCTCTCACTTCCTCTGGATAGCTAGTATTGCGCTTCATTTCCTTACTATTATTAGGACTGCTTCCCCACGCAGCACTTTGGATATTATGGATGAGTTTATCTAGTTCATCTTCTATTTGGGTTGGTCCCTGTATTGGGGTTTTCAGACTAATTCTTTCTGTTAACTGTGTTTCGAAGAGATCCCAATTGGTTTTGAAGCTCGTTAATTTCGGGTTGCTCTTTTTCATAATAATTGTTTGGCTAAGTATCATAATAACTGGTGAATGATCTGATGATAGACTTTCACTGTTCTCTGTATGGATATAATTATCTGAGATCTCTCTTGTAGTAAAGAGGTCTATAAGATCTGGTGTTTTACTGATATTCGTATGCCAATAGGTTGGTGTACCACCTGAGTGAAACTCGCATTATAGTTGTTTGCCTGCTGCTAAAGGAAACTGCCAGTTGTTTGCGTGATATGTGGCGACATGTACAAAACTATAGCGAATATGATTTACACAAAACCAAAACCACCCTTGTGGGGAAAACCATACCACCAAGGCAACGAATTCAGCAACGAGGTTTCAGTCAAATACATAAAAGCTCAAACAATGAGAAAAATATTTCTTCAACCATTAACACAGAAACTTCTCTCTCATAATATAAGTGGCTGCGGGTAACGTCCGAAATAAAGCAAATAAACCTCAGAATGATGACCAGGGAATTTACAAAATGATAAGTACCCTCAACGAATCAATGAACAAATTTATGCAAATTATGGAAACAAATATGGGACTCATAAAAAAGACTACCCTGATGTAACTGTTAACGAACAGTCAAAATATAAGATGGTTGAACTTAAATTAGCCTTATAGAATGCCAATAGGCTGGCGCAACATAAATTAGACGTACAGCATTTTCTAATGAGCACCACATTGACATCATGATGGTCTCTGAGACACATATTACACAAATGAGCTCTGTAAAATTTAATTGTTATAAAATTTATGATACCCAGCATCCTAACGGCAAACTTCGTGGGGGATCTCAACAATTATTATTAGTGATAGAATAAGAAACCATGAACTGGAAAAATTTCGCGAGGAACATATACAGGCAACTTATAGCATCTGCTTAGAAAAATGGTCCGGTACATGCACCATATCCACAGCTTACTGTCCACCGAAACATTCAATCAAAAAGCAACAATTTCTAAATTATTTCAAAACCTTGGAAAATAAATTCCTTACAGGAAGAGGTTTTAACTCCAAACACATCCAATGGGGCTCTTGGCCACCAAAAAGCAAGCAGCTATGGGGATGTATGCTGGAAGGAAAACTAGATCATGTTTCTGAAGGCAGACCAACATATTGGCCAACCGAGAGACGAAAAATTTCCGAACTTATGTTACAGCCGAAACATGCTACAAACTATCATCTGACCACTCCCCGGCAGTGTTGTGCAATTGTATGTAAAAAACTGTTTTATACATTTTTTACGTAAAAAAATGGTAATATACTTAAATTACTGTATAATACGTATAATATGTATAAAATCAACAAACGCGGATTTAAAAACCTTTATTAAAGTCGCAAACCTTAATATACGAAAAGTAAATTTGTATCATATTAATAGATTTAACTTTATTCGATAAAAACTATATTAATAAAGGATGCTAAGTTAAATTAATATAAAATACGACATAACTACAGAAGTCGTTATCCAAATATACAATTCGCAAATGCAATTACTGCGAGGAACACTGCGTCGTAAAATATTCGTAACTAATTCAAAAACAACAATTCTTACGTATATGAAAAAAAAAATTGGATAGGTATATGATGTAAAATGAGAAATGGATTTGAAATTTTTGAATTTATTTATATTACTTCTAATTTATTAATTATAATTAAAAGTAAAATATTTGTAGAAAAATATAAATAAAAGTGGTTTTTCCACGTTGGAAAGTGTTTATACGATTACATATGGGATCAAACAATTCTTTTGAGTTTTGTACGCTTTTGATAAAATCTTTATCAAAAATTAGTTTTGATATATTTTCCATAACTATTTCGGTGTCTAACAAATTTAATTGGCCACGGAAATTTGAGGATTGAGGATTGGCACATTTACAAAAACAAAGTGGGATTTTCCAAACTTTATACTCAAAAGAATCCAGATCCATCTTAGCACTGAAATTATTAAATCTTCAAGCATCGACAGCGCAGATTGAACGGATATTTTCAAATCGGGGTCAAATTCCTTGCCTAATTCGAAATAACCTGACATTTAATAGGTCTAAAAAATTAATTCATATTTATTAATATTATTCTTTAAATAATAAAGAAATTCTAAATCGATTTGTTGATAGTGATGTTGCGATAAACAAAATTTCATTAATGTTACATTTAAAAGTAATAATAAATAAATAAACAATCTTTTTGAAATACAACATATTTGTTTTTATTAATAATTATTATAAGCATAAGTAAACAAAATATTTATTTTTCAGTCAAAATTCTACTTAGTTAAGAAAATTAAAATATTCGAGCCAAAGAGCCATTGGTATAGTTTCATTTGAATTGTAATTTAATAAGTAATAGAAAACTCACTCGAAAACGGTTAGTAAAATTTTAATATCTCGGGCCAAATTTTGATTTGCCGTATTCTTATAGCTAATGCTAAGATGAGCGATACATCGAATAAGCATAGTTTTGAACTCCAACTCATTCATACGAAATATCGTTTTCAAGCAAATTTGCACTATCCTTGATTCCTTGGCCGTAATAAAATCCTCTAGTTTTGGAGCTGGTGTATTTGTAGCTGGTGGATATAATTATATTATTTTGATATAATATAATATTTAAATTTTTATATACCTGATTTTATTTTTCGATTTTTATTTTTGTTTTTTTGTGTTGACACTTGACAATAACAAATGACACCTAAATTTTTGGATTTTTTCTTCTCACGTCACATAGCGCAACAATTCTTTTATTGACAACTGTATGTAGATCTGGTGGGAAAAAATTAAAGCTCATACCAGATATAAAAAGTGACATTTGCGTTTTGTATATGTAATGTCAGATCATAATAATTTTTCGTGAATTAAAATTAATGTTAACTGGTCAACTACGTGCTTTAAATTAATAAACAGAATATAACACCTACAAAATAGGCGAACCTGTAACTTGTGCAAGTTAAATTTTTACAAGAACAATTCAATTTTTTATATATGTGAAAAAGTTATAACGTCAGTTCAATCGTACTAAAAGCAACTTGTAAGTAAGTATTTTGTATGTTTAGATTAAATTATATTATATACATGTAATAATCAAGTGTATTTGTTTGTCAAACGTATAACTTAAGTCAAAATACAAGATAATATAATTTGTGGCTATGTGGTATTGTTTAAAACACAATGAAATGTCCTTGATTTTCATACGAGAGGTTATGTGTATTTTTTAATTGACATGATTTATTTTTGAAAATTTTAGATTTGTTTAATATGGCGAATAAATCAACAATGCATTGTGGAGTTCCCCAGTGTAATAATTATTACAATAAAACTGTATCGATGCATCAAATTCCAGGTGAAATATTAAATTCACCAAAGGAATTAACAAAATGGGCCGCTATTCTCAGAATGGGAAAAAAGTTTCCCAAATATTTTCTCATTTGCAGTGAGCATTTTGAGAAACACCATATACTAAAATCAATTGTAAGTGGTAAAACCAGATTGGCGAAGGGAGCTATTCCAACGCGAAATTTACCGGTATCCTCGGTAATAACCACCAGGAAAGCGGATGGAGCGCGAGAACGGAGATTAAAATCTCGTTCAGCAAATTATATTGACACTGAGCAGTAAGAAATTAAATTTTTACGCATATAAAATAATATATATATAATAGAATTTTAATTTTAGGATAAACAACATAGAAATGTCACCGATCAACGAAGAGCAAGCTGAAACATCAACTGTAGAAAGTGCAGTTCAATGCAATCCGGACACTGAGGAAAAAAGTAGCCAAGCCAGTCTAACAATTTTTATCGATGTGACTTCATTGTGGGATAACGATAGTAAATTGTACACAATGACAGGAATACCATCCATGAAGGTGTTAGAAGCAATGGTCAAGATGTTTAATATTATTAGACCCAACAACAATTTTGTTATGGAAATTAAACAAAGAATATTACTGACTATGCAGAAATTAAAAAATAATTGCTCTTTTGTTGAAATTGGAATATGGCACCAAATATCTGACGCAACAGCAAAACGCTATTTCTGCGATACAATTCAATTGTTAGCTTTAGGAATGAAGAGATTAATTTACTGGCAATCTCGGGAGCAAAACATGAAAAA
The DNA here is from genome assembly GCA_932526605.1 of Nephrotoma flavescens. NCBI lineage: Eukaryota > Metazoa > Arthropoda > Insecta > Diptera > Tipulidae > Nephrotoma > Nephrotoma flavescens. The sequence continues at coordinate 222,320,553 of OW052221.1, forward strand.
TTTGCCGAAATGTTTTCAAATGTATCCTAACGTTCGGACGGTTTTAGATTGCACCGAATTTAGAACTGTGACGTCTAAATGTTTGTCTTGTAGGATTTGTACGTATTCACGGTATAAATCAGGTCATACTTTGAAGCTGCTAATTGGTGTATCTCCTTCTGGAGCCGTCAATTATTTAAGTAAAGTTGCAACCGGGAAATCGTCAGATAAAGCTATTTTCAACCTTAGCAATTTATTGTCGAAATTAGAAGTCGGTGATGCGGTAATGGTAGACAGAGGTTTTCTGATAGCGGACGAGCTTGCCAATGCTGGAATTGAAATGATTAGGCCAGATTTCCTATACGAAAGATTTACAAAGACACAGGTAGAAGAATCAACAAGAATAGCCTCCGCCAGAGTTCACGTAGAACGAAGAATTGGTCGATTAAAGCAGATGAGAATTTTTTCTGACAGAATATGCTCGAGTATGATACCATACATAGATGAAATAGTTACTGTGGTATGCGCTCTATCAAATTTATCGACTCCGATTTTAAATGACGACAAATTTTAGACGATACAATTTTTAAAAAGATATGAATAAACAAAATTATTAAAAAGTAAAAAACAAAATATATTTTAATATGTATAAATAAATTAAAATTATATAAAAAACATAACAAAAAATAGTTTCAATTCAGAAATTATAAATTAATTTCACATAAAAAATAAATCATATAAAAATAAAAAAGTATCACAAAATTTCACTTAATTATCACGAGTACTATCGCAGCATCCAAAATTATTTCTTAAAAATAAAAGGCATTACATATTCAAAATATATCTTCGTAAGTGTTTTAATGTATAAAGTTAAAAATTTCAAATTCTTGTATACTTTAACAATTTCATAAGTATTATCAAAGCTACTAAATATAATTAAATCACAGATTTCTAAATTCGTTACGGCTAAGCCCAGCTGAATCTGTCCATAATATGGATGATTTTCGCTGCACACATATACTTGGTTTATTAGTTTAATGAACGAAAGATTTTTTATTAGATCACGTGCCGTCATTTCCTTTCCTTTAACTGGCGATTTTATTTCAACAAGAAATAATTCTTCACCGTTGAACGATATGCCATCTGGACTAACAGCTAAAAACGGGAGGTCCAGTGAAATTATTAATCCACATTCAATTAAGAGGCAATGATTTCCATAAACTTGTTTGGCTATCTTTTCTGCATATACGCCATATTTAGTGTATTCATTTCCTTTGAAGGAGCTATTGTATATCCCACTTAGTTTTTTGGGCCAATTCGGACTTTTGTTAGATGCATATGTATATAGACTGTAGGAAATACTGCCGGTAATTCTAAGTCGTCTTTCGACCAACCACTGTGCACTGGTTTGATGGACTGTCTCGATACAAATTTTGATCGATTCAAAGACATTTTTTTTAATTTTTAAAAAATCATTCATTATGGTCGAATTTAAATACAACCCCATATTTTGCACATATGCTTTAAGCCCATCATGGTCTATAATGCCTTCCAAAAACTCATGTTGCTCTGCATCTACATCATTTCCTGCTAGGGGAAAAGATGTTCGCTGATCTGAACATAACCGGATTACTTCCGAACACGATTGCGCTAAAATAAAAATGAATTCCTATAATATTTGTTTAATAAGTATATACGGAGCAACTGTACTACCTTCTTCAAATAATGAAAATATTTCACGATGTTGCGATTCGGTAACAACATCGGTTATCTTAATTTTTTTCCTTACGTGGCACATTTCTCCAGCTTCTATCCCTTGATATTGCTTAGCGATGGACGGACCAATTTTTCCCCATTTTTGTTTTAACTCCGTACAACTAATCCCTTCTAGGTCAGGATATCTAGGTATAATAAAAATTACATTAAATTAAATATGCGTAATTGTATTTACATACCGATTGATGTATAAGAGGCAAGCAGCGATGTGTTTACACTTTGCTCCCTCGCCAGCTTTGCAGGAACAACGACATCTCCACAAGCCTGTCACTGCCAATAAATTTTGCAGTATAACTTCGTGTGGTTGTGCCGCTAAATTTGAAGTTTGCACCACCATGCCAATGACTACAAAATCCTTTAAATTTTGGTCGATTCCTATACTTTGGACCCACCCAGCTTTAAAAATCTCCTCACCTTCTCTGATGGGCCGTTTTGAATTACCGAAATATTGTATAATTTTTATTAGAGGCAAATCAAATTTTACGACGACGTCCCGCTTTGGCAATGCCATTGTGTATCACAGCTAAATGATTTAGTAGAACAAACATTTATTAACTCACATAATAATTAACGAATAATTACTAACAAATATTGAAAAAATCAATAACTAAATACAAAATTATAACTAACAAGGTAACACGATGAATTCGATTAAATACACAATCACATAACCTCTTTATTGGAACAATAACACTGACAAAATAGCATATAATTTTATAATATACGGCGGATTTACAAGCCATAGCCGTATTGTTTTAGTGAGATAGGATATTCCTCAACTCATTTCAATTAAACTATTCACGTTTATATTAGGTATATTCAAATTAAAAAATAATAAATACCAACCTTTTTATATACGTCTTCATATAAATACTCCATACAAAGTGCAAATGTCAATTTTTTATATATGGTATGCACTTTATTTTTTTGTTGCTAGATGTCACCACCCCGTACTTTTATAGTTGTCAATTTCGTTTTGCTACAATATTAGAGCAGTATGAAGTTGTTTATTTTAAGCAATGTAATTCTTATTTTAAGCAATAATCGGTAGAGATCAAATTGCACTACAGGTGTCTCTGTCTGTGTCAAGTTAAATAATCTTGTCGAAAGATGGTAATGATTTCTCGTAATCATCTAAACAATTTTTGTAACCGATAACATTAAAATGTGTTCAATGATTAATCGTTTTACACTTCAATCCCATAGTGTTGTGGATTTTGTTTTTCTATTCTAAAAAATAAGTTAGTAGCTGAGAAACAAACCATATTTTCTTTGAAAAAAAAATAATTTTATTTATATTTTTCTACAAATATTTTACTTTTAATTATAATTAATAAATTAGAAGAATTATAAATAAATTCAATTCAATTCAGTTATTTAAAGTTCAATTCTCATTTTACATCATACCTATATTCAATTTTCTTTATATAGATACGTAAGAATTGAGATTATGAACTATAAGTAATTTTGAATTAGTTACGAATAGTTTTTGTATTTTACATTTTGTTAAAAATTGTTATGTGTAAAATACGTATTTTACATGTAAAAAGACGAGTATATTACGTAACGTAAAAAACAGGCACAACACTGCCCCGGTTTTAATACCATTAAGCACAGAAGTTTTAAATTCAGAATCAAATATTTTTTTAACGTACCGACACACTAATTGGCCTCAATTCAAATCTACAGTGGCAAGAGTGTGTTCATTGAGCATCCCACTTAATACGAAATCTGAGATTGAACATGAAGAGGGGATTACATATTATTTAAGTAAACTATACAGCATCAGAAGTCACAAATTACTCACTGTGGAAAGCCACAAAAAACCTGAACGGCATAGTTAAAGTATTAACTCCGAACGAAAATAATGGACACTCGGAATTGCTGCCTGAAGAAGTTGAAGCTTTACAATTTCAACCAATTAAATATAAATGGCGTGAAGTGACAATGGTCAGCGAACATATAAACCCCAAAAACGCACCTCGTCATGATCTTATTAGTGGTAAAATACTTATAGAACTTCCAGATATATGCATATCAAATTGATAATATAAACATTATCAATGCTGTAATGAAAACTGGGTATTTTCCTGAAGCTTGGGAAATTTCACAGACCATAATGATTCATAAACCAGGTAAAGATGAAACAAAAGTAGTCTCGTATCGTCCAATCAATTTACTGCCAACTTTGTCAAAACTCTTTGAAAAAATGCTTCTTAAAAAGCGTAAACCAATTCTGCAAGAGCAAAGAATTATACCGGATCACCAGTTTGGATTTAGAACAACACCACAACTGCATAGGATCGTATCAGAAATCAGAAACTCATTTGAACAAAAGAAGTACTGATCTGCAGCATTTTTAGACATCGCCCAAGCTTTTGATCAACTATATGGCATGAAGGCCTTGTACATAAAATTAATGCCTAGCTATCATAAAACTAGCATGCGATCGATCATTAAAAATTACCTGCAAATACAGTGGCTCCTCCGATGACATTTGGCAAAAGACTTTTGACACGGAGCCGTGTTCCATTGAATAAGAAGAGAAGGCATTCCAGGTGGCTACACCGTGTAATAATTACGATCGATATACAACAAATATTGATATACATATAAAATATTTGTTAACACTCACACGGCTGGCAAGATGTAGCTGTGCTAAATTTGTAAGCACTCGCTATAGTGGATCAAAAATTTGCATATATTTTATACTGTAAATTCCTGCTTACAGGTGAGCTTGAGGAAAGTGTAATATTTTTTGATCATTAAGCCCCCTACGTTGTTTCTCGGGTGCTAAAAATTATTCGTGCAAAATTTTGGAGCAATCGTTCGAGTGGATCAAACGTTTTTTGTGGAAAAAACATAGCTACATACCTACATACTTTCTTATTTGTAGACAGAAGATAGATAGATAGATAGATAGATTAACATTGGTTAAGATATAACTTTTTTTTTTTACTAGTTAGCTTGTATGATTTGAAACCCACTTCTGAGTTTCCAGAGATAGGAAAGATTCAAAAATAAAGCCAAAGGCAACTAAAACAATCGACACAAGTACATTGCCGAAACGAACATTTGGATATAGGGATTCGAGGATTTGCTAGTGTAAGTTTACCATCGCAGCCAGCATCGCACCCTATGGGTTGGGAATATGGTTGTGAGCCATATAAGCCCACCTTAAAACTGCCGTAAATTTATACATTAAATCAATACAGTTAACGGAAATAGTTGTACCGATAGATTAACTGAAATTGCTGACACTCATATCGTTAACAACCATAAATGAAATAAAAAAAATAATTTCAAAATTATCTGAGCAAATCTCTTTCTTATAAAATACACGCTCGTTAATTGTACCATAATTCATTAAGAAATGGCCCAACTTCTTTCAGCATGGCCGAAGTCATAGAAATTCAAGTAAAATTCTTTTCTTACTTTCTACGTTCTTACAAACTGTCAGGTCTTTGTACAACCAGATCTTAAGATATTATTGCTATAAATTTTGTGGAAAGGAATTTATTCTTTATTTTTATGTAACATAAATCATTGTAAATTCTTAAATTTAAATGTTATTTACTTTAAATTTAAGAAAATAAATTTTAAAACAAATATAATTTCCTTAACATGAAACGACCAAAAATCTTAAAATTAAATACTCAATTATTTCGTTTATATTCGACTTGTAGCATGTAGTATTCTACTATTGTAGCTTTAAGGCTCATTTAAATCTTTAGAAACGGAACCAAGAATAAATAATTTTAATGCTACAATTACATTATCATTTTTAAGCGTTTGAAAATTGTTGGCTTAAAGATTTTTGATTACTTAAATTTAACGGCCAAAATTCGTTTTTCGCGAAACTCGCGTGAAGTGGTTTGTCAGATCATCATCTAGATATGTCGGCCGAAAAAAATTTTAAACGGCGATGTAGTTGTTGGCCATCTGGCTGGTCGGCGAATTTGTTGTTTATGCTGTGGGTGAATTCCGTTTTGTTTGTGATAATCCCAAATTTTCGGTTCTCTGGCTCTGATTAAGACAACGTTGTTGCTCTGTCTAATATTCATTTTTTCAGTCACTGATGAAAAACATAATCAATTTTTCTTGTATTAATAACTTTTCCTAATTTCAATTCAATCAACCTTACCAGCGATTTGGTTATCGTTGATGTGGTTGAGAGTCATCGATCTGATGGTGTCGGCAATGTGGATCTGACGGTGATGCGGCTGTTCGCGACGTGAGTTTTGATATAGTGGATGTCGGCGATAGAAGATGGGTTCTAGACATACCTCCTTGCAGTGCTCTCTGGAGAACTCTAAATGAGGTGGTGTAGAGGCGAGCACAGAAAATTCTGTTTACAGTCGTAGACAACACATGCCGACCTGAAACCAATACCAATTCAACGTATGTTCTTTATATTAGGAGCAGCTTAAGCGGGCGTCTGTCTTGTATCAAGCTGCTCGCTATATAAATGTGTTCAAGGTAGGACATCCTAGGCGTACTCGCACTGCAACAGCTTAGATGGTCTGAGAGTGGACACACCACCAATTGTTATACCCTTGGACAAGTTAAAGTTGGCTTGCTTATCCATCGACGCATGAATATGCCCGGTCAGACTCCGTACTAAGCGATTTAGTATCACTATCGTTAATGTACTTGCATTCACCAAAGATAAATCAGCTGACGTCAAAGATCTATTATTTGTTGAGTTAGAAGTGGCAATTAACTCGCACCGCACCACGACATTAAAATCATCGAGTGGGCGACTAGAGGATAAGATCTCCCTCTTTATGTGCGTTGTCACATGAAACATTAAAATTTTAAAGCATTCCGTCAATTCCAAATTGTCGTGATTAGTTCTAATTCTAGACTACTTCATAAAAATTCGTATTTCATTCATGGAAATAAAGTTTTATTTTTCATGCTTCCGTTTTATGCTTATTTTCGACGCATCGCCGCCAAAATATAAAAAATTATAAAAAGTTAAGAATAACGAACAACACAATTTGAATTAAACGTTCAAAATGATACTGTACGCCACATCTATTTTATCTAATATGAACTAATTTTACTGTGGCCATAAAAAAATTATTGTAGCAAACTATCAAACCAAAATTTAATTTTTGTAGCATAGATTTGAAATTTAAATTATTTTCGCTAGATGACTCTTCAAAAACGCCCGTTCAATATTATCGACTCAAAATGATAAGGCAGAAATTTTAGTAGTTTAATCATCCTCCAATAGATGTCACGAATTAATTTTTTTAAATTGACATTTTATAAGTTGAGATACACGTTTAGTACAAAGCTTTACACCGATTTTGTGGAGTTTGATCAGAAACATTTAGATAATTTAATTTGAACAAAATCAGTTGATAGTGTCATAATACAACTACTAGGTAGTGTCACGTAAGTAGTATTATTCATTTATTATATTAAAAGAATCAATTTTATATTTTTATAATACAATCAAACGACAACATAGTTGTTTGGTTTGCGCGGGGAAAAAAACATTTCATTATTTTGTTACCTTCACAAAATCTTAATAAAACAGTCGAAATCAATTCATGCAATTCTATGACTATCCGAAGTTGGTACGATCCGATCCATGCACCGGTCGATATTGTTTTTATTTACGCGTTGCACTTTATTTAAAACGTTATTAAAAATTGCATAAACGGAAAATCGTCAAAGGCAAATGAAATTATTGATAATTTTGCGTATTGTTTATGGTTGTGCAACGCATGTAAATAATAAGAAAATTCATTACTCATATGAAAATTAGAATTTTGAAAGAATAAACCACAAAATTACACATTAACCCTGGAAAAATAGAAACGTTATGTTAATTAGTGTAATAAGTCGGAAAACACTATTCAAAAACGTAAAGCCCATTAATTAAACGACCAAACTGCAAAATACTAAGTCTCAGTGTAGTCAGATGGAAAACAGTTGCGAAACCTCTAATGGTACGGGTTCACCTATTGTATTGTGCCACATAAGACTGACACTAGCAAGGCTTGGTTTTAGAACCGAAGGTAGCCGTAAAGATGACAATAATTACTTTGGAGAAATTAGAAATTTAATGTAAGAGAAAATAAACCGACAAATACTTCCACACACGATGAATGGAACCCAGTGAAAAGCGCATCTATGTCTCTGCTGTTGTTACACAAAAATAACTTTCAGCTGCAAATTCAGAGACTGCTAGTTTATGTGAATAGTCTTAAATAGCCCCTACGTAGACAAATAAAATCACTAACGTAGACCTTCTGCGACAAACAACACGCAGAAGAAACTTAAAGTTACAAATTAAAATCGATAATTGATCGTAGTAAATGTATATTATCAGCATCAATGAAACGATTTGGTCGATTATTCAAAGAAATAAGTCTATTCTTAATCTAAATATCCGCTCAGCTGTTAAACGCTTTCTCCCTAATGTATGAAACTTTCATTTACATCTGTCATACATATAAAGAGTGTGTGCACTTCGTCGATGGCATTTGTTGTGATGCCTTTGGATCTGCTGCCGTTGCTGTTGGTTTGGACGCGGGTACAGAAACTGTCTACTTTGAGAACTGCGGGTGGTTGATGTGGACTTCTTTATGATTTCTCAGTCTGTAGGTTGTATTACTGCTCTCGAATTGCATCTGTGTGTCTGCGGCTGGCAGTTTCATCTGAAAAAGTAACACTATATGATCATATGTTATTGTTTTGTTGTGCGATTGTTGTTTTGTTGTGCGATTGTTGTTTTTTGTGCGATTGTTACCGGCTTCCGGATTGAATCATTGTCTGTCCGAACCCAGACGTCATTTCCTGGATTGGAATGTCTCATTTTTCAAGTTGTGCCTGTTGATATTGCGTTCTATATGGTGAGCTTTAAATATTCTGAACAACCTATTATGTAATGTAAGCCTTTTAATCTTTATTCTAGGCCTTCCATGGTTTTTAGATATAAAAATTTGATGGATTTTAAAAAGTTTATACTAAAATAATTAGAAAAATAAAATTAACTTAAACCAAAAAATGTCTATTTAAGAAGACACTAAACTTCTAAATTCTAAAACTTGTTCAACATTATTTACTCGCAATTTATGTATCAAACGAATCTAGAAATACAGCCGGTACCAAGATTCTCTAGTGCAAATTGCAATTGTTTGGAAAATAATTTTAACCTTTATTTTCTTAAGAATCCAACTAAAACAAAATTGAAAATCAGGATTTTGTAGACTAAGATTTTGGAAACTGTATTTAAAAAAAAAGCCACGACCTAAAGAAATGTCCGGAAGAGATGGAAATGATATTACGAAGAGGTTTGGTTTCGAATATAATGAGATTTTTATTTTTTTAAATAAAATAATCGGTCGTCTCTGATGAAACTGTCAAATTTTTATTTATACTCGCAGCGGCGACATAAAATTTTTGTCCTTGCACCCGAAATGAAAATAAAAAAATTTAAGGCCATTTTTGAGATGTAGATTTTACTACTCTTTTATTTACTTTAAATAAAATTTTAATAATTTTCGAGAGAACAGAATAAAACAATACAAAAAACAGGATTTTCTAATAAGAAGTTTCATTTTGAATAGCCTGCTATTTAGGCCAGCTGTCATCTTTTGACATTTGACAAATAAAAACAACCCCATTACTAAAAATGGTTCGCAAAACTAAAGTACTTTTGGGTCGTCGTGAAGCACCTTCTAGGCCGGCAATAGTGAAACTGAAGGAAAAATTTGAGCTGTTGGGACAAGTTAGTAATGTGAATAATCGAAACCGTGTGCACAACTGAGATATTGCTGCTGTAGCCCGTAGACATTCCACAAACGACATTACACAGTACTTTGCATAAAGACTTAGGTCTTAAGGCTTTTAAAGCTTAGTTAACACAAGAACTCAAGCCGGTCGATCGCCATAAACGTCGTATCTTCGCTGATTGAGTCCTACAAATGCATCAAAATGATCTGGATTTTCATCGAAAGATCATCTTCAGTGATGAGACCCATTTTCACCTCGGAAGCTACGTTAATATGCAGAATTGTCGCATTTGGGGCTCAGAAAATCCAAGAATGATTGTTGAAAAGCCTCTTCATCCTCAACGTGTTACAGTTTGGTGCAGTTTTTGAGCTCCGGAATTGGAAGATATTGATGTGGACGACGTTTATTTTCAGTAAGACGGCACTACGTGCCACACAAGCAACGAAACAATCGCAATTTTGCAAGAAAAGTTTCCAGACCGTGTTATTTCTCGAAGAGATCATCACAACTGGCCACCGAGATCTTGTGATTTAACATATTTAGACTTTCTCCTTTGAAGCCACGTGAAAGATAAGGTCTATGCCAATGCTCCATAATCGATTCAAGACTTTAAATATGGGATTCGTGAAGTAATCGAGGACATACAGCCGAAAATGTGCGAATTGGTCATGGAAAAATTCATGAAAAGGATATGCGTGCTGCAAGCGTAGCCGTGGCGGCCATTTGGCTGATTCATTTTTAAATATTAATGGCATACTTTCCCCTTTACAATGAAATAGACATTCATTGATTTCTCTTAAAAATACTCGTTTTTCTTTAATATTAAAATGAAACCTCTTATTGGAAAACATTTTATAATTCAACTTGTCATAATTCAACTTGACGATGTACTATCGTTATTATTTTAGCCACTTAATCTTTGCTAAAAATGAAGGGGAGACTATGTGGTGGCCAACATCCAACTTTTATTTACCAATTGCTAAAGTGAAAAATTTAACATCCCGCAGGTTTTTAATAGGGGTACCGGAAGATGAACCGGTGAAAAATTAATATTTAAATTAACTTGAATCTTTTAATTCTCTGTTGCGTTTTGTAACGTTATACTTTTCAACATCATAGCTAAAATTGAAAAACTTATACGGAGTTTCCATCATTATAGTATACAAGTATAATAGTTTTATAATATTAAAGTATTACGATGGAAAACCAAAGTTGATAGTATAATAGTTTATTAAAATATTGCAGTATACTAGCTATCAAAATATAATACGTAGCAAATATTATTTTTAACGTTATAAATTTAACAGTGTAAAAATAAATTTAATTTTTCTAGCTTATCCAGTACCATTTTTAATATTTTCCCGCCGCAATGAGAAACAATTTGTTGGCTAATTATCGTTATATATTATTATTATATAATATATGTCAAATAAACTAATAATATCATTTTTATCAAACGCTCATTTCGAACAGGCTTATTTCAAAACATCTGATGGAAAACAAGCAGTGCTTGATAGTAAAATAGTATTATACTATTATTCTATTATGCTATCGACGATGGAAACCTGGTATTAATTGTAAAACACGAAAAACCTCCTATGGAAAATCCTCTCTTCCAGTAGGCCGAAATTGAATTGTAAAAAATGAAAAAATGTACAATCGAAGCAGCCACTTCCGGGGGACCGACATCGGCCAAACCTCACTAGGATATTTCCCATTTATGGAAAAGTTTAAGTATTATGGTTCACCCAGATCAGTCAATCCGTCTGGGCAGAACAGAAACCGATTTTTTTTTAAAACAAGTTTTTGTCTAAAACCGCCATCCCCGCCTCAATTTGAAAACCTGATGTGGGCGGATATTGTTTCAATTTTAATTTAGAATCTTTTAGTTCATAGTGATTTTTCTCATAAACAATATTTTTTAAAATTATTACAAAAACTAGAAAAGGTCCTATAGTTACCACTTCCAGTAACCGGACAAGTGGTGCAGCTTCGGCCGTTGGGTCGGGAGGTAATCTCATCAGAGGCTGAATGCAAATCAAATTTTCACAACTAAGACCCTCTGATGGAGTGCAGAATAGAGGGCGGACCCACCGTCCACGTCAATGTGATTGATTTCGGCTAGTGATGTTTAACCAACGAAGTTGAGACCAAAGAAGTTTTGTTCTTCTTGGATGGGAGCAAAACTGATTTTTGTGTCACAGTTCCATTTAGAACCTGATGTTTTGTAGGCATTTCTACTTCCTAGCAGGGGAAAATTCTGCTAATGCTGGTAGTGTTACGATCCAAATTATCAGATTTATTTATTTTAATTTATTTTTGATGAACAGATTGCACTGGAACGAATCATTGTGGGATCCCGGTAGCCCTATTCTGATAGTATGTTGCACCGTTCCGCCGTGTGGTCTGTTGTTTTTGACTAGAAAGTAAGTGCTTTGTAACTTTACAATATGACACTAGGTCTGTTAAAGCATTGGTGTTCGAGCGCACACACGTCATTTGAAAATAAGTACTTTAATTTATATTTATTTGTACACATGTTTAATTTACTTTGTAAATCTTATATAGGTTATAGCCTCGATTTGTAAGTTTTTGAACCAAAATCCTGTGTAGTTTCTCAGCCCTTTTGAGGTGACCAACAATGATTTTTTTTAAATTCAATGTACGTTATTATAGACTTCTTCTATCTCACATTTGAGTATACGTATGCTGAGTAACGATTGCTATATTAACAAGCGACGAATGTGAAATCCAACTCTAATTATCCTCTGATGTGTGAATATCGGTAATGTGGCTCTCGGTGACGTGCGCTTCAACGATGCGGCTTGTGGGCGATGTGGCTTGTTGGCGATGTGGTAATCGGTAATACGATCGCCGCTATATGAGTGTCGGTGATGAAATCGTGGCGATGTTGTGTCGGCAATGTTAGTGTCGTCGATGTTGGTTTCGGTAATATGAGTTTCGGTGATATGGTCTTGTCGGCGATGGGCTTGTCGCGATATGGGAAGTGTGCGCTTTTCGGTAAAAATTCTTATAGGCGATGTATGACGGTAATATGGTTTTCGCGCGTTATTTGATTGATCGAACCAATGCAAGTATCGGCCATATGATCACGTCGGCATTCTGATTGTTTGAGCTAAGTTAGCTTAACGGCCAAAATTCGTTTTTGGCGATACTCGGATTTTCAATGAGAGTTGGTGATGTGGATGTTGACGTTATGAATGACGGCGATGAGGTTGTGTCGGTGAAGTGGTTTGTCAGATCATCATCTAGATGTGTGTACTAAATGGGCTTGTAAGCCGACAAAAATTTGTAAACGGCGATGTGGTTGTCGGTCATCTGGCCGGTCGACGAATTTGTTGTTTGTGCTATGGGTGGATTCCATTTTGTTTGCGGTAATCCCAAATTTTCGGTTTTCTGTTTCTGATTAAGACAACGTTGTTGCTCTGTATCAGTCACTGATGAAAAACATACTAAAATTTTTTGTATCAATAATTTTTCCTAATTTCATTTCAATCAACCTTACCAGCGATGTGGGTATCAGTGATTTAGATGACCGTAATGTCAAATGTTGCTGTCGGTGATGTAGGAGCTCGGCAATGTGGATCTGACGGTGATGTGGGTATTAGCAACAAGAGTTTTGATGTAGTGGATGTTGGCGATCGAAGAGCGGATTCCTAGATGCATACCTCCTCGCGGGGCTCTCAGGTAAACTCTAAATGATGCGGTGTAGTAGAGGTCGAGCACAGAAAATTACGTTTACAGTCGTAGACACCATATGTCGCCCTGAAACCAATACCAATTCAACGTCTTGATGTAGATCTAATTTGCTACTACGAGATTTTTTATAATTCGTATTTCATTCATGGAAATAAAGTTTTGTTTTTCATGCTTCCGTTTTACGTTTATTTTCGCTGCATCGCCGCCAAAAGATACAAATTATAAAAAGTTAAAAAATAACGGACAACACTGAATGAAAAGTTCAAAATGTTAATGTACGCCCCCATCTATTAGACAAAATAAACTAATTTTATTGTGTCTTAGCTATGAGGGCAAATCATCGAAAAAAGTTCTTTTTTTATGGGCAAATACAAAAATTATTGTAGCAAATTGTTAAACCTAAATTTAATTGTAATATTTTGAAATTTAAACTATTTTCGCTAGGCAGCTCTTTAAAAACGCCATTTCTATATTATCGACTAAAAATGATAAGGCAGAAATTTTAGTAGTTTAATCATCTTCCAATAGATGTCACGAACTAATTTTTTTAAATTGACATTTATAAGTTGAGATACACGTTTAGTACAAAGTTTTACACAGCTTTTGTGGAGTTTGATAAGAAACATTTAAATAATTTAATTTGAACAAAATCAGTTGATAGTGTCATAATACAACTACTAGGTAGTGTCATGTAAGTATTATTATTCATTTATTATATTAAAAGAATCAATTTTATATTTTTTTATAATATGTACAATCAAACGACAACATAGTTCTTTTAACGCTATTTGCCGTAGGCACTTGGCGAAACACACTTATACTTAATAAACACATTTTTATTAACCACTTGTTTTTTGTTTCGCAGAATATTTTGAATGTCTTTCAAAAAGTTTAAAAAATCACTCGATCGATTTCGACTTGTTAGGTCATCATCAGGAGTATCTACTCTCACAGTAGATACTCCTGATGATGACCTAACAAGTCGAAATCGATCGAGTGATTTTTTAAACTTTTTGAAAGACATTCAAAATATTCTGCGAAACAAAAAACAAGTGGTTAATAAAAATGTGTTTATTAAGGACAACATAGTTGTTTGGTTTGCGCGGGGAAAAAAACATTTCATTATGTATTTTGTTTCTGTCACAAAATTTTAATAAAACAGTCGATATTAATTCATTTAATTCTATGACTATCCGAAGTTGGTACGATCCGATACATGCACCGGCCGATATTGGTTCTATTTAAGCGTTGCACTTTATATAAAACGTTATTAAAAATTGTACGAAAGGAAAACCGTCAAAGCCAAGGAAAAACAGTTGATACCTCTAATGGTACGAATTTACCTGTTGTATTGTGAGACTGACACGAGCAAGGCATGGCTTCAGGCCGTAAGGTACCCGTAAAGATGACAACAATTAGTTTTAGAAATTATAAGTTTAATGTAAGAGAAAATAAAGCGACAAATACTTCAACACACGAAGGGTGGAACGCAATGAGAAGCACACCTATATTTCTGCTATTGCACAAACATGCAGACATTCAGCTGCAAATTCAGAAGCTGCTAGTTTTTATCTTAAATAGCTCCTAGGTGGGCAAATAAAACCACTAACGTAGATCTTCTGCGAAAAACAATACAGAAAAACTTGAAGTTACAAGTATTAAAATCGATAATTGTATATTATCAGCATCAATGGTCACAGGTTCGATCGATTATTCAAAGAAATAAGTCCGTTCTTAATCTAAATATCCGCTCAGCTTTAAAGGCTTCCTCTATAATATTTGAAACTTCCATTTTCATCTGTCATACGTATAACCCGTTGCTGTTGATTTGGACGGAAACCTGTCTACTTTGAGAACTGAGTGGTTGCTCAATCTGTGGTTTGTATTGTTCTGGAATTGCATCTGCGTATCTGCGGCTGACAGTTTGATCTGAAAATCTAACAGTAAATGACCATCTGTTATTGTTTTGTTGTGCGATCGAATCATTGTATGTACGAACCCAGACGTCATTTTCTGGATTGGAATGTCTTTCTTTGAGGATACCACGATCGTGATACATCTCACTTTTCAAGTTGTGTCTGTTGATATTGCGTTCTATAGATGGTTTAATGTTATCAAAGATCGTTTGCAGTTGCCACCACATAAATTAGTTCAGCAGGAGCTTTACCAATTGTATAGCATGTGGTGTGGTCCGTTAACTAAATTTGAATGTGTTGGGCTGAGATTCGAGATCTGTGGTAAAAAGATTTCCATTCATATCAACTTCAACGTTGAGTGTCATGAACTGCCTGCTCATCTAGATCCCAATCCTTCATATCGAATTCATCGTACAAGTTTGATTTATTATCAGCGACCTGCCCTCCATCGTCCTCAGGAATTACCATGTCATCAACATAGATAGTTAGATAGATCGTAGATCTATGGTCGCTTTATTGTACCGACGTACAATTCTCAATCCTCTCAGAATGACAGTGATAGGAGGGTGACCAAACAGGAGATGCATATACTCCAAAATAGACCGAACAAAGCAGACGTATACAATGTATCAAAGCTAAAGGGTCACTAAAGTCTGTGCAGTTTCGTTAAATGAAACCAAGCATACCGTACTTTGAAATAATGGCGTACATTGAAATAATAATACAACAACATGTTTGGTAAATGTAGCAGTTGGCATCGATACAAAAAACAGGCGAGCGCATACGGAAGAAAGAAAGAGTTTTGCATTTTTTTTTGTTTACGTACGGCTATAGGACCGATTTTAAAACCATCTGCACATTGCAAGTTCCATGCCAGCCTATACTGACATGTAAGCATGGAAGATGGGTCGGCCCATAAGTTTTACACTCCGACAGGGGGTCATAGATATGTTACATTTCATCACAGATCGTAATCGTTAATTGACCAACTACAAAAGCGGATTAAGTCATCTTGTAACATTTTGCGGTCTAACATGCTAGAGACCCGGGGTGACCCGAGCTTCATGTCATCATAGAAGAGGAGGCAGTTGGCAAACTTTAAACATTTTACAACGTCGTTAATAAATAATGAAAATAGCAGTGAGTCGATATGACTACTTTGAGGCATGCCGGATGGCGCCCGAAATAATGAGGAGCGATCTGAATATCCCCAACTTGCTAATAAGAATAGAATGATCAATCACATCGAAAGCCTTTGCGAATAGACAAATTCATGTTGCTGCTTGGAGTTTAGACTGCTAAATAAATGACCACAAAAAAGGACAAGTTAGACACGGTTGACCTACCGGGACAAAATCCTTGCTGAAAAGGAGAAATAAGTCTCTTAGTATGTATGGAAGTGCAATACTCTATGGACAATGGACTCCAATAGTTTGGGTAAGACAGAGACGATGGCGATCCCACGATAATTGCCTGCCTCACTTCTGTTACCCTCCTTGAAAATTGTATGAACACATGAGATTTTCAAAGTAAACCACAATGAACCCTTTCGTTAAAAAGAAGGTAACTGCAGGGGCTAGACTTACAGCACAACGTTTGAATAGGATCAGCGTCCCACTAGCGTCGAGAAGAAGTAGTTGAACCAGAACCTCCTGTTCCGTAAATTTGAAATGATGAAATACAATGGAGGCGTGGAAGTAGTAGGAGACCCGGTGTCTGTCGACCGAAGCGGCTTGTAGACCGATGCAAAGAATTTGGCAAGCAAATTGCAAATGTCGGATGGCTGACTGGCGGTGTAGGTCTAGTAAGACATATTCGATGGAAAACCAGATGCGATTTTTCTTACTGTTAATGAAGTTCTAAAATTTTTTGGGCTTAGTTGTCAAAACTTGCTCGGTTTTCACTACGTAATTATTGTAAAGGAACCAATTGATTGTTGCGTCGTTTTTCGAGCACCATTAACTCGTTTTTATACCATGGCTCTCGAAAGCCGGATTTATTATTGATAACCCGCGAAACATGTCTCTTGATACCACTTCCGAGGAGCTCATTGAATGTGTGCACTGTATCAATGCATAGTCGGTCATTCTAAAATTAAAGTGAAAATCATTAGTATAAAAAATATTTATCATAATTGGTGTGTGATAAATGCCCTCACGTCCAGTGAAGTCCAAACACGGAGCAATATCGGTATGCAAGACATCATTGGCAAATAGCAGGTTCAGGAATTTCCCTCGACTGTTGCTGAAACGGTTAAGCTGCGTTGTTGATATGGGAGCGAAGTAATCGATGATAGTCAATGCTTTCTCATCAGTTGAAGATGAAAAAGGCATTGGACTGGAGGCATTGTGATAGTAGATAAAAGTGACGGCGTTGATGGTATTAGATGAAGCAAAGGTCGTTGATAAAAAAAACTGATCAATAATTAAATGTAAACCTCTATTTTCGTCTTCCAAACTAATCGCGATAAGATAAGCCTTTGACTGGTTGGGGTATAAATATCTGCAAGGGATTTTCGCATTTTTACTGTCAGTCAGGCTTCGATTAAGACTATCAAACCATATTTCCTTACGTCGAGAGTAGCCCAGTATGTCTTTCATATCTTAACCAGATGACAAATCAGTTCAATATTCACATGATGTGGGTGCCGGGGCATACGGTAAAACTCGCTCGGCATGGCAGAACCTGCATCATTTCAGCCAGCCAACAGGCCGGATGTTGATATACCGCTCGCTTCGTGCAAATTGCTGCATCAAGAGAAAGCTATTTAGAAATACATCGAACGACCAAACTAAACCTGTCAAGATCAAGATTGCTGGTATCGCTGCGGCGATGGCATGTCAGTATGTTGGTATGTGCTATTACTGGATAATATCTCAAGGGTAAGCATGAGAGCAGAATGGGCGTCTTCTCACATGATTACTGTCTGTAGTGTTGCGAAGGTGAAGAGGATGCAGAAACTATTCTCAATTTTGTTTGTGAACCTCAGTAAAATGTATGTCAAGGATACCCTACTCTGTTGAGAGCCTGCGATGGCTGCGGACCTGATTGTATCTATATGCCATTCCTGTAGAACAACCTGCCTAATCTAACCTTACCTAACCTCATGAAGTCTATCCGCAGTACTGTAAGGACGTACTTCGAAATATTGCGCATTAAAAACCATAAATGCACCAGTGTCACCAAAAATAATTTAATTTTACTTTAACATTCACCAACAGCATACTGCAGTAGGCAGTAAATTCCAATATATTCCTAAGCAAATCCCTGGTCATGTAGAAATCAAATAGAACATGCCCAGGGGCGTTAATATTTAGTCTAGCGAGGATTTCTCCACACTCGGTTCGACCCAGAAACGTCTCGAACAAACATATCCGAAGCAACTTCACACTATTGATCAGTGACTGTAAACGATCATGATAAGGTAGAATAGCAAATTTGCTGAGGGTAGAAGCCTGATGGAAAATAAAGGCGATAAATTGGATACCAAACTTGGTCGGGTTACAAAAGTCCCAACAGTTGCGTTTAATACACTAGAAATTGGAGGTTGAAAGAAAAAGGTCTGTGATAAATTCCACCATTTCATTGGCGCCGTGGCAGAAAAAACACTGATCCAGGAACGGTGAGCGGGAACGAAAGAACGACGCATGGATTTATACTTGCTCTTGGTCATTCAAACCACTTGTTACTAGTCGACCTGTCATAAGAGGCGTCCAAATCGTGGCGTTTAATGGCAAACGAGAACAACGTGTCTGTGAATACTCTGCGAGTCTTTGATTTTTACATATTGCCAGCGTTTGGACACATATAATTTCAATCATCTGGCAGGACGAGATGGGAAGTTCAACTTCACAAGCTTATAAACCAGAATTGCCTGTGATCAATCTTATCAAAGGCTTTAGAAAAATCTGTATAAATCACATCGAGCTGACGACGGGATGCAACATTATGGAACGAATGAACGCATAATGATATCAAATTAGTGTTCGTCAATCCGCCAGAGAAAAAGTCCACGCTTAATCAGCGAGATTAGTTTTCAGCTGAAATAACAGCGATCGGTGGATTAAAACCTCAAATTTGAAAGGAATAAAGTGGATGAAATTAGGTAATAAGTGTAAGTGCAACCCACCAGGATAAGAACCCTGGCAGTGTTTTTATCTTAATTCTGTCTATAACCATTACATTTAAAATTTTAAATGTGGCGGGGAAATAAAACGTATTGTATTATTTCCGACTACTAAACCGGTCTCAATATTATAAAAGTTTGAAGTTTAGACTAGATGAACTAAAGACCTGCATGTATTAAACTATATGGCATCAAAAGCTCTATACTTTAGCCACCCGATATCTCGTATCACTTGCACTTGATAATCAAACTATGATTTCTCACACTGGCTAGGTTGTTTAACACAATATACATGAGGAGGACGGTCTTCTTATCTGTCTCTAATTGTGTTGAAGCTTTCATACTAATAGTACTGAAGCTAATTGTCTCTCCTGTACTTTATAAGTGATGATTCTTTGAAAACGTTGTGCCTAATATACTGGAAGACTACTGAGACATCACTTCAAATTCAAACGAGAACAATCTTGTCGATGCAAATATAATAATTAAATTGGGTGGTAATGCAGATTTCCAATAAGAGACATCCAGACTTATTGTTCTATACTAAATTGGTTAATTTTTTGTACTAAACTGCAATAATTATTACACGTACATAGTGCCAACATAAAAACATTTAATTTGAGAGCGAGTAAAAATAATAAAATATTGAAGTGCAAACGTCAAAGTGACACAAAAATCATAATTTAGGTGTTTTTTAGGGAAAATTTTCACTTCTATTTATACATTTTTCATTGATTGATAAATGTAAATAATATATTTGTTATTGATTTGAATACAATTTGGTAAGTAAACTCGACTTTCGAAATATCATAAAATACTGCACGTACGTTACCTAAAAATGGGTCGAGCCTATTTTGATGGTAGAAAACCAATTTCGAAATTACAGCTTCTCGCCGTAATGGAAGACAAAATTTTTTAAGTGAATCCCTATATTGTTTTGTTGTTGCAGTTAACCGCAAATGGCCATAACTATAGAACAAATGTTGTTAGATGCCAAACGTGTGGCTAAACGACTAAAGGATCGTGAAGCATTGGGTGATTCACTATTAGTGGAAACGGATAATGTCAATAAACAGATTGTATCAATGCGAGAGGTACTCGACTATATATTTATTCAAATTTAAATGTTTCTGGTTAATCAATAATATATTCGTGTTTTAAATTATTTTATTTATAGTTTCATGATGATATTGAATCGCTCAATAAACTAGCCCGAGAAAAATCTAATGCTCAATTAATAAATATAATTCATCAAGAGAATCCGCATATTCGTGAAATCCAACAGGAAAACAAAGAGCTGCGACAGTGTCTGGAGGATCATCAAAAAGTATTGGAACATATTATGACGAAGTATCGGGAACATACACAAAAAAATATACTCAGCACGAAAATAAACTTTAAGGAGGTGCTAGAAGTGAACAATAATAAAGAGGTGATACGGAAACAGGCAGAAAAAATTCAAGAAATGGCTGCGGTTATGCAGAAAGCAGCACAAATTGATGATGAGAATTTAAATAAGGATAGCGAATATATCAGTCGATTGACCACAGAAAATAAGGTAGTGAATACGATTTGAGTTTACTGCACTTTTTAGGAAACAAAATTAAATTCGTTACGCAACTTTTTCGCTTCAACGAATAGCAAATATAAATTAGCGTTGAGCTGCTTTCATAATAATCACTAGCATATCAATGGTAATACACAATTATCACTTTAGTGTGGAAATCACACTTTTAAGCAATAGTAGATAGGCTTGATTTTAAAATTGGTATTGCCTGGTACAAGCCCAGAACCTAACGTTGCACAGTTTGTTTCTGTGTGCGATTGAAAAAATTGAGTAGCAGATTCTAATAAGAATACGAATTTGGGATAACTAAGTACATATTCCTAATAATTTTGTTCAATTTGCGTAAAACTGGAAAAATATAGAACAATATTGAAACAGTCTGAAAATTAATTTTCTACTACCTGGGAGTTTATCGCGGATTATAAACAATTTCTTTATCAACCTTCTCCCATAATTCCCTAAAGCGATAAGTAACACAAAAATTTAAAAACAAAATTGAAAACTTCAAACATTCTTCTTCAAGAATGTGTAAAATCCTAGATTGAATCTCCAGATAGGTTAAAAAGAACACATCTTCGGACGCTTCTGTGAGTTGGCTGAAGATTACAAGATTTGCCTAACGGAAACAGGCTTCAAAATATACATGCTGTTTATCGCCACTGCATCCAAAAAGGTTTTGGTCAATTGTCTAAAAGCAGGATTTACGTTGTTTTACATCGAAATCAGGTAGCGAGACCTTTTGGTAATCTGCGGTGGCCTACAATTACTTCGTTAAATAATTTCGCCTACGATATTCTCAAGATTAAGTCTTTGCACCGTACGTTTAGATTGTAGTATTCAGAGGCAGTCCATCTCATGTTCTTTTTTCAGTTTTGGAAGTCTGTTCTCGTTATGCTTGCCGGTATTAAAATCTGTTACTAACCCCGCCGCTTAAATGTGTGCTACTTGCCTAAACTTATTTACCCTTGAGATTAGGAGAACATGATTGATGATTGTGCCGAGATTGTGAATACATATCTCTAAAGTGGTTAGGAATTTATATAGACGAAAGACTCAGTGTAACTACACACGTCAGGACTTTGTGTAGTATTAAGTGCAGAACTCTTTACCGCAAGATTGAAAGCCTCTAATACCTAACCAACGTAAATTGATATGAATATTGACCAATAATCTTAATCCACGTCTTAATTTCAGGGATTGCGCGAATTACTTCAAATCTCTAAACATTTTGGATCATTGAAACAGGAGCAACTTGTGTCTGAAGATAAAGCTGTACAAACAGAGGAACCTCCATCAACGTAACACTGTAGTATTGTAAAATTTAAAAACCGAATGAAACCACAATGAAATTACAAAGAACACTCACAAGAACAACTTTGAACACCAAACAACTTTTTTTTTTGTTTTCTGACTGGGATCCTGTTAAAAATGTATGTATAGGTAAGTTAAGAAGGAAAAAGAGAAAAATCTATCTATATAATATGTACACACTATCATTAATGGTAATTAAAATCAATTTAAAAAAAACACAAAAATTATTTAAAATTCACTGATTTTCATCGCGCATCAACTGTAATTTGTATTATTAATGATAATTTTCTAATTAATTTCTTATGTATCTTTTTTGTTAATTTGTACAATTACTATAATAATTAATGTTTTCTTTTATAAATTATAAAAAAAACCAAGATGTAATAAATAAAAAATCAAAGATATTTAATTTAAAAATTTTATTTTTTTCTGTATATGTAATAGTTTTGTGTGTGATTTGTGAAATTGCAGCCTGAACGAAAAGAAACTCGATTCGAATAGATGGAAAATCCTTTTTGGAATATAAATGCTGTATCATAAATATGCACACTACCTAGATCAATATTAAACCGGTGATACTGTATAACTTTCAGGGAATTTAAACGAATGCTGGCCAATCGCAAATATACTTGGTAATAGTCCAGCGTTCGGTATAATATTCCAAGACAGCGTAAGTGTAACATTTTGATGATTCTTTAGGCCATTGCCATCATCCCAGAAGTAGTATTTAGTGTTCATATTCTTAAAATCGAGTATAGCATTTTCGCCACGCAAAATAATTTTGTCCCACAGTACGACTTGATTCAATTCATTTTCGGGCGTTTTGTATTCGGCCGTCAGATACAAAAATAATTGTTTTACATTCCAATTGAATAGTGAGCTCAAATCTGTTTGCAAGTCAAATGTTAAAAATCCTAGATCGTATTTTTCACGGGAAGCACTATAGTCTGGTACATTTTTCCTGTAATCATTGGAACGAAAAAGAAAACAAATTGAGATTAGACCACGTACGTGTTGTGCACACAATTTTAAGGTTATGTGAATGCATCATAATATAATCGATATATATATTTAACTTACACTAGAACTTTTACTGTGTTCAGTTTGGCGGGGGCACGATAGTCCAAGAATACCGTAGATACAAAGCAGCAGAACGTTAAGCATGCTAATACACTAAGCGTATACGCTAGAATTGCATTTCCGCGAGTTAATAATGAATGCATTTTACAAAACTAAACTATGCAATTTATATTTGAGTAAATAAACAAATTGTTTAATTTATTATCATTTGTGATAACTAATATACAATAATATAAATATTTTTGGCAATAATAAATTCGGAAATGTTTGAAATTTTTTTTTCCTCTATTTTGCCGACACGTCAATGATAACAGTGGCGAAAATGAGTTTGGCAACATAAAAATTCATATTTTTGACAGATTTTTAAAAAGTGAAGTTGTAAGCGAAGTTTATAGGAGCATAGTTAAAAATATTTTATTAAGATGGCAGTACAATAAAATTCGTACTAAACGAAAAAATTGATTTATTCGAATAAATTTAACAGTTTTACAATGTTAAGATTCCGGTTCTAAATGATTATAGGTAACGAAAATAGTATATTGCGTAAGCAATTAACGGTTTGGTTGCATTTGGAAAGTGTGGTTATTGGAAATTTCGAATTTTGAAATCCGGTTATGTTATATCATCGAACCTGGATTGCAGGCGAATGAGGCGACATATTGCAACAACTTAAACGCTGATATACTCAAAATTACATCATTAACGCGATATGACCGAAACTTTCTGAATCTGTAAAATAAATTTTATCCGTTCAAAATCGGTAAGGCTAACCATCAGGGATTTTTGCAAAAAAATTGAAAAAATTTATTGTTGAGATTTCGGTTCTAAATGATTATATGTAACGAAAATAGTATATTGAGTAAGCAATTAACGGTTTGGTTGCATTTGGAAAGCGTGGTTATTGGAAATTTCGAATTTTGAAATCCGGTTATGTTATATCATCGAACCTGGATTGCAGGCGAATGAGGCGACATATTGCAACAACTTAAACGCTGATATACTCAAAATTACATCATTAACGCAATATGACCGAAACTTTCTGAATCTGTAACAATAAATTTTATCCGTTCAAAATCGGTAAGGCTAACCATCAGGGATTTTTGCAAAAAAATTGAAAAAATTTATTGTTGAGATTTCGGTTCTAAATGATTATAGGTAACGAAAATAGTATATTGAGTAAGCAATTAACGGTTTGGTTGCATTTGGAAAGCGTGGTTATTGGAAATTTCGAATTTTGAAATCCGGTTATGTTATATCATCGAACCTGGATTGCAGGCGAATGCGGCGACATATTGCAACAACTTAAACGCTGATATACTCAAAATTACATCATTAACGCGATATGACCGAAACTTTCTGAATCTGTAACAATAAATTTTATCCGTTCAAAATCGGTAAGGCTAACCATCAGGGATTTTTGCAAAAAAATTGAAAAAATTTATTGTTGAGATTTCGGTTCTGAATGATTATAGGTAACGAAAATAGTATATTGAGTAAGCAATTAACGGTTTGGTTGCATTTGGAAAGCGTGGTTATTGGAAATTTTGAATTTTGAAATCCGGTTATGTTATATCATCGAACCTGGATTGCAGGCGAATGAGGCGACATATTGCAACAACTTAAACGCTGATATACTCAAAATTACATCATTAACGCAATATGACCGAAACTTTCTGAATCTGTAACAATAAATTTTATCCGTTCAAAATCGGTAAGGCTAACCATCAGGGATTTTTGCAAAAAAATTGAAAAAATTTATTGTTGAGATTTCGGTTCTAAATGATTATAGGTAACGAAAATAGTATATTGCGTAAGCAATTAACGGTTTGGTTGCATTTGGAAAGTGTGGTTATTGGAAATTTCGAATTTTGAAATCCGGTTATGTTATATCA
This sequence comes from Nephrotoma flavescens, assembly GCA_932526605.1. Taxonomy (NCBI): domain Eukaryota; kingdom Metazoa; phylum Arthropoda; class Insecta; order Diptera; family Tipulidae; genus Nephrotoma; species Nephrotoma flavescens. Next base: position 222,345,675 of record OW052221.1, read on the forward strand.
TCGAACCTGGATTGCAGGCGAATGAGGCGACATATTGCAACAACTTAAACGCTGATATACTCAAAATTACATCATTAACGCAATATGACCGAAACTTTCTGAATCTGTAACAATAAATTTTATCCCTTCAAAATCGGTAAGGCCAACCATCAGGGATTTTTGCAAAAAAATTGAAAAAATTTATTGTTGAGATTCCGGTTCTAAATGATTATAGGTAACGAAACTAGTATATTGAGTAAGCAATTAACGGTTTGGTTGCATTTGGAAAGCGTGGTTATTGAAAATTTCGAATTTTGAAATCCGGTTATGTTATATCATCGAACCTGTGCCGACATGTTGTAACTATCACTTTTTTCGCTTCGATGCATTTTCGATGGAATAACGGTATTTTAGAAGTAATATTTTTACAAAAAAAATATTTTTACTTCTAAAATACCGTTATTCCATCGAAGCGAAAAAAGTGATAGTTACAACATGTCGGCACTGGATTGCAGGCGAATGAGGCGACTACTAGGCATTTCTACTTCCTAGCAGGGGAAAATTCTGCTAATGCTGGTAGTGTTACGATCCAAATTATCAGATTTATTTATTTTAATTTATTTTTGATGAACAGATTGCACTGGAACGAATCATTGTGGGATCCCGGTAGCCCTATTCTGATAGTATGTTGCACCGTTCCGCCGTGTGGTCTGTTGTTTTTGACTAGAAAGTAAGTGCTTTGTAACTTTACAATATGACACTAGGTCTGTTAAAGCATTGGTGTTCGAGCGCACACACGTCATTTGAAAATAAGTACTTTAATTTATATTTATTTGTACACATGTTTAATTTACTTTGTAAATCTTATATAGGTTATAGCCTCGATTTGTAAGTTTTTGAACCAAAATCCTGTGTAGTTTCTCAGCCCTTTTGAGGTGACCAACAATGATTTTTTTTAAATTCAATGTACGTTATTATAGACTTCTTCTATCTCACATTTGAGTATACGTATGCTGAGTAACGATTGCTATATTAACAAGCGACGAATGTGAAATCCAACTCTAATTATCCTCTGATGTGTGAATATCGGTAATGTGGCTCTCGGTGACGTGCGCTTCAACGATGCGGCTTGTGGGCGATGTGGCTTGTTGGCGATGTGGTAATCGGTAATACGATCGCCGCTATATGAGTGTCGGTGATGAAATCGTGGCGATGTTGTGTCGGCAATGTTAGTGTCGTCGATGTTGGTTTCGGTAATATGAGTTTCGGTGATATGGTCTTGTCGGCGATGGGCTTGTCGCGATATGGGAAGTGTGCGCTTTTCGGTAAAAATTCTTATAGGCGATGTATGACGGTAATATGGTTTTCGCGCGTTATTTGATTGATCGAACCAATGCAAGTATCGGCCATATGATCACGTCGGCATTCTGATTGTTTGAGCTAAGTTAGCTTAACGGCCAAAATTCGTTTTTGGCGATACTCGGATTTTCAATGAGAGTTGGTGATGTGGATGTTGACGTTATGAATGACGGCGATGAGGTTGTGTCGGTGAAGTGGTTTGTCAGATCATCATCTAGATGTGTGTACTAAATGGGCTTGTAAGCCGACAAAAATTTGTAAACGGCGATGTGGTTGTCGGTCATCTGGCCGGTCGACGAATTTGTTGTTTGTGCTATGGGTGGATTCCATTTTGTTTGCGGTAATCCCAAATTTTCGGTTTTCTGTTTCTGATTAAGACAACGTTGTTGCTCTGTATCAGTCACTGATGAAAAACATACTAAAATTTTTTGTATCAATAATTTTTCCTAATTTCATTTCAATCAACCTTACCAGCGATGTGGGTATCAGTGATTTAGATGACCGTAATGTCAAATGTTGCTGTCGGTGATGTAGGAGCTCGGCAATGTGGATCTGACGGTGATGTGGGTATTAGCAACAAGAGTTTTGATGTAGTGGATGTTGGCGATCGAAGAGCGGATTCCTAGATGCATACCTCCTCGCGGGGCTCTCAGGTAAACTCTAAATGATGCGGTGTAGTAGAGGTCGAGCACAGAAAATTACGTTTACAGTCGTAGACACCATATGTCGCCCTGAAACCAATACCAATTCAACGTCTTGATGTAGATCTAATTTGCTACTACGAGATTTTTTATAATTCGTATTTCATTCATGGAAATAAAGTTTTGTTTTTCATGCTTCCGTTTTACGTTTATTTTCGCTGCATCGCCGCCAAAAGATACAAATTATAAAAAGTTAAAAAATAACGGACAACACTGAATGAAAAGTTCAAAATGGTAATGTACGCCCCCATCTATTAGACAAAATAAACTAATTTTATTGTGTCTTAGCTATGAGGGCAAATCATCGAAAAAAGTTCTTTTTTTATGGGCAAATACAAAAATTATTGTAGCAAATTGTTAAACCTAAATTTAATTGTAATATTTTGAAATTTAAACTATTTTCGCTAGGCAGCTCTTTAAAAACGCCATTTCTATATTATCGACTAAAAATGATAAGGCAGAAATTTTAGTAGTTTAATCATCTTCCAATAGATGTCACGAACTAAAAAATTGAAAAAATTTATTGTTGAGATTTCGGTTCTAAATGATTATAGGTAACGAAAATAGTATATTGAGTAAGCAATTAACGGTTTGGTTGCATTTGGAAAGCGTGGTTATTGGAAATTTCGAATTTTGAAATCCGGTTATGTTATATCATCGAACCTGGATTGCAGGCGAATGCGGCGACATATTGCAACAACTTAAACGCTGATATACTCAAAATTACATCATTAACGCGATATGACCGAAACTTTCTGAATCTGTAACAATAAATTTTATCCGTTCAAAATCGGTAAGGCTAACCATCAGGGATTTTTGCAAAAAAATTGAAAAAATTTATTGTTGAGATTTCGGTTCTGAATGATTATAGGGAACGAAAATAGTATATTGAGTAAGCAATTAACGGTTTGGTTGCATTTGGAAAGCGTGGTTATTGGAAATTTTGAATTTTGAAATCCGGTTATGTTATATCATCGAACCTGGATTGCAGGCGAATGAGGCGACATATTGCAACAACTTAAACGCTGATATACTCAAAATTACATCATTAACGCAATATGACCGAAACTTTCTGAATCTGTAACAATAAATTTTATCCGTTCAAAATCGGTAAGGCTAACCATCAGGGATTTTTGCAAAAAAATTGAAAAAATTTATTGTTGAGATTTCGGTTCTAAATGATTATAGGTAACGAAAATAGTATATTGCGTAAGCAATTAACGGTTTGGTTGCATTTGGAAAGTGTGGTTATTGGAAATTTCGAATTTTGAAATCCGGTTATGTTATATCATCGAACCTGGATTGCAGGCGAATGAGGCGACATATTGCAACAACTTAAACGCTGATATACTCAAAATTACATCATTAACGCAATATGACCGAAACTTTCTGAATCTGTAACAATAAATTTTATCCCTTCAAAATCGGTAAGGCCAACCATCAGGGATTTTTGCAAAAAAATTGAAAAAATTAATTGTTGAGATTCCGGTTCTAAATGATTATAGGTAACGAAACTAGTATATTGAGTAAGCAATTAACGGTTTGGTTGCATTTGGAAAGCGTGGTTATTGAAAATTTCGAATTTTGAAATCCGGTTATGTTATATCATCGAACCTGTGCCGACATGTTGTAACTATCACTTTTTTCGCTTCGATGCATTTTCGATGGAATAACGGTATTTTAGAAGTAATATTTTTACAAAAAAAATATTTTTACTTCTAAAATACCGTTATTCCATCGAAGCGAAAAAAGTGATAGTTACAACATGTCGGCACTGGATTGCAGGCGAATGAGGCGACATATTACAACAACTTAAACGCTGATATACTCAAAATTACATCATTAACGCGATATGACCGAAACTTTCTGAATCTGTAACAATAAATTTTATCCGTTCAAAATCGGTAAGGCTAACCCATCAGGGATTTTTGCAAAAAAATTGAAAAAATTTATTGTTGAGATTTCGGTTCTAAATGATTATAGGTAACGAAAATAGTATATTGAGTAAGCAATTAACGGTTTGGTTGCATTTGGAAAGCGTGGTTATTGAAAATTTCGAATTTTGAAATCCGGTTATGTTATATCATCGAACCTGGATTGCAGGCGAATGCGGCGACATATTGCAACAACTTAAACGCTGATATACTCAAAATTACATCATTAACGCAATATGACCGAAACTTTCTGAATCTGTAACAATAAATTTTATCCGTTCAAAATCGGTAAGGCGGTAAAATCGGTTCAAAATCGGTAAGGCGGTAATCAGGGATTTTTGCAAAAAAATTGAAAAAATTTATTGTTGAGATTCCGGTTCTAAATGATTATAGGTAACGAAACTAGTATATTGAGTAAGCAATTAACGGTTTGGTTGCATTTGGAAAGCGTGGTTATTGAAAATTTCGAATTTTGAAATCCGGTTATGTTATATCATCGAACCTGTGCCGACATGTTGTAACTATCACTTTTTTCGCTTCGATGCATTTTCGATGGAATAACGGTATTTTAGAAGTAATATTTTTACAAAAAAAATATTTTTACTTCTAAAATACCGTTATTCCATCGAAGCGAAAAAAGTGATAGTTACAACATGTCGGCACTGGATTGCAGGCGAATGAGGCGACATATTACAACAACTTAAACGCTGATATACTCAAAATTACATCATTAACGCGATATGACCGAAACTTTCTGAATCTGTAACAATAAATTTTATCCGTTCAAAATCGGTAAGGCTAACCCATCAGGGATTTTTGCAAAAAAATTGAAAAAATTTATTGTTGAGATTTCGGTTCTAAATGATTATAGGTAACGAGAATAGTATATTGAGTAAGCAATTAACGGTTTGTTTGCATTTGGAAAGCGTGGTTATTGAAAATTTCGAATTTTGAAATCCGGTTATGTTATATCATCGAACCTGGATTGCAGGCGAATGCGGCGACATATTGCAACAACTTAAACGCTGATATACTCAAAATTACATCATTAACGCAATATGACCGAAACTTTCTGAATCTGTAACAATAAATTTTATCCGTTCAAAATCGGTAAGGCGGTAAAATCGGTTCAAAATCGGTAAGGCGGTAATCAGGGATTTTTGCAAAAAAATTGAAAAAATTTATTGTTGAGATTCCGGTTCTAAATGATTATAGGTAACGAAACTAGTATATTGAGTAAGCAATTAACGGTTTGGTTGCATTTGGAAAGCGTGGTTATTGAAAATTTCGAATTTTGAAATCCGGTTATGTTATATCATCGAACCTGTGCCGACATGTTGTAACTATCACTTTTTTCGCTTCGATGCATTTTCGATGGAATAACGGTATTTTAGAAGTAATATTTTTACAAAAAAAATATTTTTACTTCTAAAATACCGTTATTCCATCGAAGCGAAAAAAGTGATAGTTACAACATGTCGGCACTGGATTGCAGGCGAATGAGGCGACATATTACAACAACTTAAACGCTGATATACTCAAAATTACATCATTAACGCGATATGACCGAAACTTTCTGAATCTGTAACAATAAATTTTATCCGTTCAAAATCGGTAAGGCTAACCCATCAGGGATTTTTGCAAAAAAATTGAAAAAATTTATTGTTGAGATTCCGGTTCTAAATGATTATAGGTAACGAAAATAGTATATTGAGTAAGCAATTAACGGTTTGGTTGCATTTGGAAAGCGTGGTTATTGTAAATTTCGAATTTAGAAATCCGGTTATGTTATATCATCGAACCTGGATTGCAGGCGAATGAGGCGACATATTGCAACAACTTAAACGCTGATATACTCAAAATTACATCATTAACGCAATATGACCGAAACTTTCTGAATCTGTAACAATAAATTTTATCCGTTGAAAATCGGTAAGGCTAACAACCATCAGGGATTTTTGCAAAAAAATTGAAAAAATTTATTGTTGAGATTTCGGTTCTAAATGATTATAGGTAACGAAAATAGTATATTGAGTAAGCAATTAACGGTTTGGTTGCATTTGGAAAGTGTGGTTATTGGAAATTTCGAATTTTGAAATCCGGTTATGTTATATCATCGTACCTGGATTGCAGGCGAATGAGGCGACATATTGCAACAACTTAAACACTGATACTCAAAATTACATCATTAACGCAATATGACCGAAACTTTCTGAATCTGTAACAATAAATTTTATCCGTTCAAAATCGGTAAGGCTAACCATCAGGGATTTTTGCAAAAAAATTGAAAAAATTTATTGTTGAGATTTCGGTTCTAAATGATTATAGGTAACGAAAATAGTATATTGCGTAAGCAATTAACGGTTTGGTTGCATTTGGAAAGTGTGGTTATTGGAAATTTCGAATTTTGAAATCCGGTTATGTTATATCATCGAACCTGGATTGCAGGCGAATGAGGCGACATATTGCAACAACTTAAACGCTGATACTCAAAATTACATCATTAACGCGATATGACCGAAACTTTCTGAATCTGTAACAATAAATTTTATCCGTTCAAAATCGGTAAGGCTAACCCATCAGGGATTTTTGCAAAAAAATTGAAAAAATTTATTGTTGAGATTCCGGTTCTAAATGATTAAAGGTAACGAAAATAGTATATTGAGTAAGCAATTAACGGTTTGGTTGCATTTGGAAAGCATGGTTATTGGAAATTTCGAATTTTGAAATCCGGTTATGTTATATCATCGAACCTGGATTGCAGGCGAATGAGGCGACATATTGCAACAACTTAAACGCTGATATACTCAAAATTACATCATTAACGCAATATGACCGAAACTTTCTGAATCTGTAACAATAAATTTTATCCGTTCAAAATCGGTAAGGCTACCATCAGGGATTTTTGCAAAAAAATTGAAAAAATTTATTGTTGAGATTCTGGTTCTAAATGATTATATGTAACGAAAATAGTATATTGAGTAAGCAATTAACGGTTTGGTTGCATTTGGAAAGCGTGGTTATTGGAAATTTCGAATTTTGAAATCCGGTTATGTTATATCATCGAACCTGGATTGCAGGTGAATGAGGCGACATATTGCAACAACTTAAACGCTGATACTCAAAATTACATCATTAACGCAATATGACCGAAACTTTCTGAATCTGTAACAATAAATTTTATCCGTTCAAAATCGGTAAGGCTAACCATCAGGGATTTTTGCAAAAAAATTGAAAAAATTTATTGTTGAGATTTCGGTTCTAAATGATTATAGGTAACGAAAATAGTATATTGCGTAAGCAATTAACGGTTTGGTTGCATTTGAAAAGCGTGGTTATTGGAAATTTCGAATTTTGAAATCCGGTTATGTTATATCATCGAACCTGGATTGCAGGTGAATGAGGCGACATATTGCAACAACTTAAACGCTGATACTCAAAATTACATCATTAACGCAATATGACCGAAACTTTCTGAATCTGTAACAATAAATTTTATCCGTTCAAAATCGGTAAGGCTAACCATCAGGGATTTTTGCAAAAAAATTGAAAAAATTTATTGTTGAGATTTCGGTTCTAAATGATTATATGTAACGAAAATAGTATATTGAGTAAGCAATTAACGGTTTGGTTGCATTTGGAAAGCGTGGTTATTGGAAATTTCGAATTTTGAAATCCGGTTATGTTATATCATCGAACCTGGATTGCAGGCGAATGAGGCGACATATTGCAACAACTTAAACGCTGATATACTCAAAATTACATCATTAACGCAATATGACCGAAACTTTCTGAATCTGTAACAATAAATTTTATCCGTTCAAAATCGGTAAGGCTAACCATCAGGGATTTTTGCAAAAAAATTGAAAAAATTTATTGTTGAGATTTCGGTTCTAAATGATTATAGGTAACGAAAATAGTATATTGAGTAAGCAATTAACGGTTTGGTTGCATTTGGAAAGCGTGGTTATTGGAAATTTCGAATTTTGAAATCCGGTTATGTTATATCATCGAACCTGGATTGCAGGCGAATGCGGCGACATATTGCAACAACTTAAACGCTGATATACTCAAAATTACATCATTAACGCGATATGACCGAAACTTTCTGAATCTGTAACAATAAATTTTATCCGTTCAAAATCGGTAAGGCTACCATCAGGGATTTTTGCAAAAAAATTGGAAAAATTTATTGTTGAGATTTCGGTTCTGAATGATTATAGGTAACGAAAATAGTATATTGAGTAAGCAATTAACGGTTTGGTTGCATTTGGAAAGCGTGGTTATTGGAAATTTTGAATTTTGAAATCCGGTTATGTTATATCATCGAACCTGGATTGCAGGCGAATGAGGCGACATATTGCAACAACTTAAACGCTGATATACTCAAAATTACATCATTAACGCAATATGACCGAAACTTTCTGAATCTGTAACAATAAATTTTATCCGTTCAAAATCGGTAAGGCTAACCATCAGGGATTTTTGCAAAAAAATTGAAAAAATTTATTGTTGAGATTTCGGTTCTAAATGATTATAGGTAACGAAAATAGTATATTGCGTAAGCAATTAACGGTTTGGTTGCATTTGGAAAGTGTGGTTATTGGAAATTTCGAATTTTGAAATCCGGTTATGTTATATCATCGAACCTGGATTGCAGGCGAATGAGGCGACATATTGCAACAACTTAAACGCTGATATACTCAAAATTACATCATTAACGCAATATGACCGAAACTTTCTGAATCTGTAACAATAAATTTTATCCCTTCAAAATCGGTAAGGCGGTAATCAGGGATTTTTGCAAAAAAATTGAAAAAATTTATTGTTGAGATTCCGGTTCTAAATGATTATAGGTAACGAAACTAGTATATTGAGTAAGCAATTAACGGTTTGGTTGCATTTGGAAAGCGTGGTTATTGAAAATTTCGAATTTTGAAATCCGGTTATGTTATATCATCGAACCTGTGCCGACATGTTGTAACTATCACTTTTTTCGCTTCGATGCATTTTCGATGGAATAACGGTATTTTAGAAGTAATATTTTTACAAAAAAAATATTTTTACTTCTAAAATACCGTTATTCCATCGAAGCGAAAAAAGTGATAGTTACAACATGTCGGCACTGGATTGCAGGCGAATGAGGCGACATATTACAACAACTTAAACGCTGATATACTCAAAATTACATCATTAACGCGATATGACCGAAACTTTCTGAATCTGTAACAATAAATTTTATCCGTTCAAAATCGGTAAGGCTAACCCATCAGGGATTTTTGCAAAAAAATTGAAAAAATTTATTGTTGAGATTTCGGTTCTAAATGATTATAGGTAACGAAAATAGTATATTGAGTAAGCAATTAACGGTTTGTTTGCATTTGGAAAGCGTGGTTATTGAAAATTTCGAATTTTGAAATCCGGTTATGTTATATCATCGAACCTGGATTGCAGGCGAATGCGGCGACATATTGCAACAACTTAAACGCTGATATACTCAAAATTACATCATTAACGCAATATGACCGAAACTTTCTGAATCTGTAACAATAAATTTTATCCGTTCAAAATCGGTAAGGCGGTAAAATCGGTTCAAAATCGGTAAGGCGGTAATCAGGGATTTTTGCAAAAAAATTGAAAAAATTTATTGTTGAGATTCCGGTTCTAAATGATTATAGGTAACGAAACTAGTATATTGAGTAAGCAATTAACGGTTTGGTTGCATTTGGAAAGCGTGGTTATTGAAAATTTCGAATTTTGAAATCCGGTTATGTTATATCATCGAACCTGTGCCGACATGTTGTAACTATCACTTTTTTCGCTTCGATGCATTTTCGATGGAATAACGGTATTTTAGAAGTAATATTTTTACAAAAAAAATATTTTTACTTCTAAAATACCGTTATTCCATCGAAGCGAAAAAAGTGATAGTTACAACATGTCGGCACTGGATTGCAGGCGAATGAGGCGACATATTACAACAACTTAAACGCTGATATACTCAAAATTACATCATTAACGCGATATGACCGAAACTTTCTGAATCTGTAACAATAAATTTTATCCGTTCAAAATCGGTAAGGCTAACCCATCAGGGATTTTTGCAAAAAAATTGAAAAAATTTATTGTTGAGATTCCGGTTCTAAATGATTATAGGTAACGAAAATAGTATATTGAGTAAGCAATTAACGGTTTGGTTGCATTTGGAAAGTGTGGTTATTGGAAATTTCGAATTTAGAAATCCGGTTATGTTATATCATCGAACCTGGATTGCAGGCGAATGAGGCGACATATTGCAACAACTTAAACGCTGATATACTCAAAATTACATCATTAACGCAATATGACCGAAACTTTCTGAATCTGTAACAATAAATTTTATCCGTTGAAAATCGGTAAGGCTAACAACCATCAGGGATTTTTGCAAAAAAATTGAAAAAATTTATTGTTGAGATTTCGGTTCTAAATGATTATAGGTAACGAAAATAGTATATTGAGTAAGCAATTAACGGTTTGGTTGCATTTGGAAAGTGTGGTTATTGGAAATTTCGAATTTTGAAATCCGGTTATGTTATATCATCGAACCTGGATTGCAGGCGAATGAGGCGACATATTGCAACAACTTAAACGCTGATACTCAAAATTACATCATTAACGCGATATGACCGAAACTTTCTGAATCTGTAACAATAAATTTTATCCGTTCAAAATCGGTAAGGCTAACCCATCAGGGATTTTTGCAAAAAAATTGAAAAAATTTATTGTTGAGATTCCGGTTCTAAATGATTAAAGGTAACGAAAATAGTATATTGAGTAAGCAATTAACGGTTTGGTTGCATTTGGAAAGCATGGTTATTGGAAATTTCGAATTTTGAAATCCGGTTATGTTATATCATCGAACCTGGATTGCAGGCGAATGAGGCGACATATTGCAACAACTTAAACGCTGATATACTCAAAATTACATCATTAACGCAATATGACCGAAACTTTCTGAATCTGTAACAATAAATTTTATCCGTTCAAAATCGGTAAGGCTAACCATCAGGGATTTTTGCAAAAAAATTGAAAAAATTTATTGTTGAGATTTCGGTTCTAAATGATTATAGGTAACGAAAATAGTATATTGAGTAAGCAACTAACGGTTTGGTTGCATTTGGAAAGTGTGGTTATTGGAAATTTCGAATTTTGAAATCCGGTTATGTTATATCATCGTACCTGGATTGCAGGCGAATGAGGCGACATATTGCAACAACTTAAACGCTGATACTCAAAATTACATCATTAACGCAATATGACCGAAACTTTCTGAATCTGTAACAATAAATTTTATCCGTTCAAAATCGGTAAGGCTAACCATCAGGGATTTTTGCAAAAAAATTGAAAAAATTTATTGTTGAGATTTCGGTTCTAAATGATTATAGGTAACGAAAATAGTATATTGCGTAAGCAATTAACGGTTTGGTTGCATTTGGAAAGTGTGGTTATTGGAAATTTCGAATTTTGAAATCCGGTTATGTTATATCATCGAACCTGGATTGCAGGCGAATGAGGCGACATATTGCAACAACTTAAACGCTGATACTCAAAATTACATCATTAACGCGATATGACCGAAACTTTCTGAATCTGTAACAATAAATTTTATCCGTTCAAAATCGGTAAGGCTAACCCATCAGGGATTTTTGCAAAAAAATTGAAAAAATTTATTGTTGAGATTCCGGTTCTAAATGATTAAAGGTAACGAAAATAGTATATTGAGTAAGCAATTAACGGTTTGGTTGCATTTGGAAAGCATGGTTATTGGAAATTTCGAATTTTGAAATCCGGTTATGTTATATCATCGAACCTGGATTGCAGGCGAATGAGGCGACATATTGCAACAACTTAAACGCTGATATACTCAAAATTACATCATTAACGCAATATGACCGAAACTTTCTGAATCTGTAACAATAAATTTTATCCGTTCAAAATCGGTAAGGCTAACCATCAGGGATTTTTGCAAAAAAATTGAAAAAATTTATTGTTGAGATTTCGGTTCTAAATGATTATAGGTAACGAAAATAGTATATTGAGTAAGCAATTAACGGTTTGGTTGCATTTGGAAAGTGTGGTTATTGGAAATTTCGAATTTTGAAATCCGGTTATGTTATATCATCGTACCTGGATTGCAGGCGAATGAGGCGACATATTGCAACAACTTAAACGCTGATACTCAAAATTACATCATTAACGCAATATGACCGAAACTTTCTGAATCTGTAACAATAAATTTTATCCGTTGAAAATCGGTAAGGCTAACAACCATCAGGGATTTTTGCAAAAAAATTGAAAAAATTTATTGTTGAGATTTCGGTTCTAAATGATTATAGGTAACGAAAATAGTATATTGCGTAAGCAATTAACGGTTTGGTTGCATTTGGAAAGTGTGGTTATTGGAAATTTCGAATTTTGAAATCCGGTTATGTTATATCATCGAACCTGGATTGCAGGCGAATGAGGCGACATATTGCAACAACTTAAACGCTGATACTCAAAATTACATCATTAACGCGATATGACCGAAACTTTCTGAATCTGTAACAATAAATTTTATCCGTTCAAAATCGGTAAGGCTAACATCAGGGATTTTTGCAAAAAAATTGAAAAAATTTATTGTTGAGATTCCGGTTCTAAATGATTAAAGGTAACGAAAATAGTATATTGAGTAAGCAATTAACGGTTTGGTTGCATTTGGAAAGCATGGTTATTGGAAATTTCGAATTTTGAAATCCGGTTATGTTATATCATCGAACCTGGATTGCAGGCGAATGAGGCGACATATTGCAACAACTTAAACGCTGATATACTCAAAATTACATCATTAACGCAATATGACCGAAACTTTCTGAATCTGTAACAATAAATTTTATCCGTTCAAAATCGGTAAGGCTAACCATCAGGGATTTTTGCAAAAAAATTGAAAAAATTTATTGTTGAGATTCTGGTTCTAAATGATTATATGTAACGAAAATAGTATATTGAGTAAGCAATTAACGGTTTGGTTGCATTTGGAAAGCGTGGTTATTGGAAATTTCGAATTTTGAAATCCGGTTATGTTATATCATCGTACCTGGATTGCAGGCGAATGAGGCGACATATTGCAACAACTTAAACGCTGATACTCAAAATTACATCATTAACGCAATATGACCGAAACTTTCTGAATCTGTAACAATAAATTTTATCCGTTCAAAATCGGTAAGGCTAACCATCAGGGATTTTTGCAAAAAAATTGAAAAAATTTATTGTTGAGATTTCGGTTCTAAATGATTATAGGTAACGAAAATAGTATATTGCGTAAGCAATTAACGGTTTGGTTGCATTTGAAAAGCGTGGTTATTGGAAATTTCGAATTTTGAAATCCGGTTATGTTATATCATCGAACCTGGATTGCAGGTGAATGAGGCGACATATTGCAACAACTTAAACGCTGATACTCAAAATTACATCATTAACGCAATATGACCGAAACTTTCTGAATCTGTAACAATAAATTTTATCCGTTCAAAATCGGTAAGGCTAACCCATCAGGGATTTTTGCAAAAAAATTTATTGTTGAGATTCCGGTTCTAAATGATTAAAGGTAACGAAAATAGTATATTGAGTAAGCAATTAACGGTTTGGTTGCATTTGGAAAGCATGGTTATTGGAAATTTCGAATTTTGAAATCCGGTTATGTTATATCATCGAACCTGGATTGCAGGCGAATGAGGCGACATATTGCAACAACTTAAACGCTGATATACTCAAAATTACATCATTAACGCGATATGACCGAAACTTTCTGAATCTGTAACAATAAATTTTATCCGTTCAAAATCGGTAAGGCTAACCATCAGGGATTGTTGCAAAAAAATTGAAAAAATTTATTGTTGAGATTCTGGTTCTAAATGATTATAGGTAACGAAAATAGTATATTGAGTAAGCAATTAACGGTTTGGTTGCATTTGGAAAGCGTGGTTATTGGAAATTTCGAATTTTGAAATCCGGTTATGTTATATCATCGAACCTGGATTGCAGGCGAATGAGGCGACATATTGCAACAACTTAAACGCTGATATACTCAAAATTACATCATTAACGCGATATGACCGAAACTTTCTGAATCTGTAACAATAAATTTTATCCGTTCAAAATCGGTAAGGCTAACCATCAGGGATTGTTGCAAAAAAATTGAAAAAATTTATTGTTGAGATTCTGGTTCTAAATGATTATAGGTAACGAAAATAGTATATTGAGTAAGCAATTAACGGTTTGGTTGCATTTGGAAAGCGTGGTTATTGGAAATTTCGAATTTTGAAATCCGGTTATGTTATATCATCGAACCTGGATTGCAGGCGAATGAGGCGACATATTGCAACAACTTAAACGCTGATATACTCAAAATTACATCATTAACGCGATATGACCGAAACTTTCTGAATCTGTAACAATAAATTTTATCCGTTCAAAATCGGTAAGGCTAGCCATCAGGGATTTTTGCAAAAAAATTGAAAAAATTTATTGTTGAGATTTCGGTTCTAAATGATTATAGGTAACGAAAATAGTATATTGAGTAAGCAATTAACGGTTTGGTTGCATTTGAAAAGCGTGGTTATTGGAAATTTCGAATTTTGAAATCCGGTTATGTTATATCATCGAACCTGGATTGCAGGCGAATGAGGCGACATATTGCAACAACTTAAACGCTGATATACTCAAAATTACATCATTAACGCGATATGACCGAAACTTTCTGAATCTGTAACAATAAATTTTATCCGTTCAAAATCGGTAAGGCTAACCATCAGGGATTGTTGCAAAAAAATTGAAAAAATTTATTGTTGAGATTCTGGTTCTAAATGATTATAGGTAACGAAAATAGTATATTGAGTAAGCAATTAACGGTTTGGTTGCATTTGGAAAGCGTGGTTATTGGAAATTTCGAATTTTGAAATCCGGTTATGTTATATCATCGAACCTGGATTGCAGGCGAATGAGGCGACATATTGCAACAACTTAAACGCTGATATACTCAAAATTACATCATTAACGCGATATGACCGAAACTTTCTGAATCTGTAAAATAAATTTTATCCGTTCAAAATCGGTAAGGCTAACCATCAGGGATTTTTGCAAAAAAATTGAAAAAATTTATTGTTGAGATTTCGGTTCTAAATGATTATAGGTAACGAAAATAGTATATTGAGTAAGCAATTAACGGTTTGGTTGCATTTGGAAAGCGTGGTTATTGGAAATTTCGAATTTTGAAATCCGGTTATGTTATATCATCGTACCTGGATTGCAGGCGAATGAGGCGACATATTGCAACAACTTAAACGCTGATACTCAAAATTACATCATTAACGCAATATGACCGAAACTTTCTGAATCTGTAACAATAAATTTTATCCGTTCAAAATCGGTAAGGCTAACCCATCAGGGATTTTTGCAAAAAAATTTATTGTTGAGATTCCGGTTCTAAATGATTAAAGGTAACGAAAATAGTATATTGAGTAAGCAATTAACGGTTTGGTTGCATTTGGAAAGCATGGTTATTGGAAATTTCGAATTTTGAAATCCGGTTATGTTATATCATCGAACCTGGATTGCAGGCGAATGAGGCGACATATTGCAACAACTTAAACGCTGATATACTCAAAATTACATCATTAACGCGATATGACCGAAACTTTCTGAATCTGTAACAATAAATTTTATCCGTTCAAAATCGGTAAGGCTAGCCATCAGGGATTTTTGCAAAAAAATTGAAAAAATTTATTGTTGAGATTTCGGTTCTAAATGATTATAGGTAACGAAAATAGTATATTGAGTAAGCAATTAACGGTTTGGTTGCATTTGAAAAGCGTGGTTATTGGAAATTTCGAATTTTGAAATCCGGTTATGTTATATCATCGAACCTGGATTGCAGGCGAATGAAGCGACATATTGCAACAACTTAAACGCTGATATACTCAAAATTACATCATTAACGCGATATGACCGAAACTTTCTGAATCTGTAACAATAAATTTTATCCGTTCAAAATCGGTAAGGCTAACCATCAGGGATTGTTGCAAAAAAATTGAAAAAATTTATTGTTGAGATTCTGGTTCTAAATGATTATAGGTAACGAAAATAGTATATTGAGTAAGCAATTAACGGTTTGGTTGCATTTGGAAAGCGTGGTTATTGGAAATTTCGAATTTTGAAATCCGGTTATGTTATATCATCGAACCTGGATTGCAGGCGAATGAGGCGACATATTGCAACAACTTAAACGCTGATATACTCAAAATTACATCATTAACGCGATATGACCGAAACTTTCTGAATCTGTAAAATAAATTTTATCCGTTCAAAATCGGTAAGGCTAACCATCAGGGATTTTTGCAAAAAAATTGAAAAAATTTATTGTTGAGATTTCGGTTCTAAATGATTATAGGTAACGAAAATAGTATATTGAGTAAGCAATTAACGGTTTGGTTGCATTTGGAAAGCGTGGTTATTGGAAATTTCGAATTTTGAAATCCGGTTATGTTATATCATCGAACCTGGATTGCAGGCGAATGAGGCGACATATTGCAACAACTTAAACGCTGATATACTCAAAATTACATCATTAACGCAATATGACCGAAACTTTCTGAATCTGTAACAATAAATTTTATCCGTTCAAAATCGGTAAGGCTAACCATCAGGGATTTTTGCAAAAAAATTGAAAAAATTTATTGTTGAGATTTCGGTTCTAAATGATTATAGGTAACGAAAATAGTATATTGCGTAAGCAATTAACGGTTTGGTTGCATTTGAAAAGCGTGGTTATTGGAAATTTCGAATTTTGAAGTCCGGTTATGTTATATCATCGAACCTGGATTGCAGGCGAATGAGGCGACATATTGCAACAACTTAAACGCTGATATACTCAAAATTACATCATTAACGCGATATGACCGAAACTTTCTGAATCTGTAACAATAAATTTTATCCGTTCAAAATCGGTAAGGCTAACCATCAGGGATTTTTGCAAAAAAATTGAAAAAATTTATTTTTGAGATTTCGGTTCTAAATGATTATAGGTAACGAAAATAGTATATTGAGTAAGCAATTAACGGTTTGGTTGCATTTGGAAAGCGTGGTTATTGGAAATTTCGAATTTTGAAATCCGGTTATGTTATATCATCGAACCTGGATTGCAGGCGAATGAGGCGACATATTGCAACAACTTAAACGCTGATATACTCAAAATTACATCATTAACGCAATATGACCGAAACTTTCTGAATCTGTAACAATAAATTTTATCCGTTCAAAATCGGTAAGGCTAACCATCAGGGATTTTTGCAAAAAAATTGAAAAAATTTATTGTTGAGATTTCGGTTCTAAATGATTATAGGTAACGAAAATAGTATATTGAGTAAGCAATTAACGGTTTGGTTGCATTTGGAAAGCGTGGTTATTGAAAATTTCGAATTTTGAAATCCGGTCGTGTTATATCATCGAACCTGGATTGCAGGCGAATGAGGCGACATATTGCAACAACTTAAACGCTGATATACTCAAAATTACATCATTAACGCAATATGACCGAAACATTCTGAATCTGTAACAATAAATTTTATCCGTTCAAAATCGGTAAGGCTAACCATCAGGGATTTTTGCAAAAAAATTGAAAAAATTTATTGTTGAGATTTCGGTTCTAAATGATTATAGGTAACGAAAATAGTATATTGAGTAAGCAATTAACGGTTTGGTTGCATTTAGAAAGCGTGGTTATTGGAAATTTCGAATTTTGAAATCCGGTTATGTTATATCATCGAACCTGGATTGCAGGCGAATGAGGCGACATATTGCAACAACTTAAACGCTGATATACTCAAAATTACATCATTAACGCAATATGACCGAAACATTCTGAATCTGTAACAATAAATTTTATCCGTTCAAAATCGGTAAGGCTAACCATCAGGGATTTTTGCAAAAAAATTGAAAAAATTTATTGTTGAGATTTCGGTTCTAAATGATTATAGGTAACGAAAATAGTATATTGAGTAAGCAATTAACGGTTTGGTTGCATTTGGAAAGCGTGGTTATTGAAAATTTCGAATTTTGAAATCCGGTTGTGTTATATCATCGAACCTGGATTGCAGGCGAATGAGGCGACATATTGCAACAACTTAAACGCTGATATACTCAAAATTACATCATTAACGCAATATGACCGAAACTTTCTGAATCTGTAACAATAAATTTTATCCGTTCAAAATCGGTAAGGCTAACCATCAGGGATTTTTGCAAAAAAATTGAAAAAATTTATTGTTGAGATTTCGGTTCTAAATGATTATAGGTAACGAAAATAGTATATTGAGTAAGCAATTAATGGTTTGGTTGCATTTAGAAAGCGTGGTTATTGGAAATTTCGAATTTTGAAATCCGGTTATGTTATATCATCGAACCTGGATTGCAGGCGAATGAGGCGACATATTGCAACAACTTAAACGCTGATATACTCAAAATTACATCATTAACGCAATATGACCGAAACTTTCTGAATCTGTAACAATAAATTTTATCCGTTCAAAATCGGTAAGGCTAACCATCAGGGATTTTTGCAAAAAAATTGAAAAAATTTATTGTTGAGATTTCGGTTCTAAATGATTATAGGTAACGAAAATAGTATATTGAGTAAGCAATTAACGGTTTGGTTGCATTTGGAAAGCGTGGTTATTGGAAATTTCGAATTTTGAAATCCGGTTATGTTATATCATCGAACCTGGATTGCAGGCGAATGAGGCGACATATTGCAACAACTTAAACGCTGATATACTCAAAATTACATCATTAACGCAATATGACCGAAACTTTCTGAATCTGTAACAATAAATTTTATCCCTTCAAAATCGGTAAGGCGGTAATCAGGGATTTTTGCAAAAAAATTGAAAAAATTTATTGTTGAGATTCCGGTTCTAAATGATTATAGGTAACGAAACTAGTATATTGAGTAAGCAATTAACGGTTTGGTTGCATTTGGAAAGCGTGGTTATTGGAAATTTCGAATTTTGAAATCCGGTTATGTTATATCATCGAACCTGTGCCGACATGTTGTAACTATCACTTTTTTCGCTTCGATGCATTTTCGATGGAATAACGGTATTTTAGAAGTAATATTTTTACAAAAAAAATATTTTTACTTCTAAAATACCGTTATTCCATCGAAGCGAAAAAAGTGATAGTTACAACATGTCGGCACTGGATTGCAGGCGAATGAGGCGACATATTACAACAACTTAAACGCTGATATACTCAAAATTACATCATTAACGCGATATGACCGAAACTTTCTGAATCTGTAACAATAAATTTTATCCGTTCAAAATCGGTAAGGCTAACCCATCAGGGATTTTTGCAAAAAAATTGAAAAAATTTATTGTTGAGATTTCGGTTCTAAATGATTATAGGTAACGAAAATAGTATATTGAGTAAGCAATTAACGGTTTGTTTGCATTTGGAAAGCGTGGTTATTGAAAATTTCGAATTTTGAAATCCGGTTATGTTATATCATCGAACCTGGATTGCAGGCGAATGAGGCGACATATTGCAACAACTTAAACGCTGATATACTCAAAATTACATCATTAACGCAATATGACCGAAACTTTCTGAATCTGTAACAATAAATTTTATCCGTTCAAAATCGGTACGGCTAACCATCAGGGATTTTTGCAAAAAAATTGAAAAAATTTATTGTTAAGATTCCAGTTCTAAATGATTATAGGTAACGAAAATAGTATATTGAGTAAGCAATTAACGGTTTGGTTGCATTTGAAAAGCGTGGTTATTGGAAATTTCGAATTTTGAAATCCGGTTATGTTATATCATCGAACCTGGATTGCAGGCGAATGAGGCGACATATTGCAACAACTTAAACGCTGATATACTCAAAATTACATCATTAACGCAATATGACCGAAACATTCTGAATCTGTAACAATAAATTTTATCCGTTCAAAATCGGTAAGGCTAACCATCAGGGATTTTTGCAAAAAAATTGAAAAAATTTATTGTTGAGATTTCGGTTCTAAATGATTATAGGTAACGAAAATAGTATATTGAGTAAGCAATTAACGGTTTGGTTGCATTTGGAAAGCGTGGTTATTGAAAATTTCGAATTTTGAAATCCGGTTGTGTTATATCATCGAACCTGGATTGCAGGCGAATGAGGCGACATATTGCAACAACTTAAACGCTGATATACTCAAAATTACATCATTAACGCAATATGACCGAAACTTTCTGAATCTGTAACAATAAATTTTATCCGTTCAAAATCG
Organism: Nephrotoma flavescens; assembly: GCA_932526605.1. Taxonomy (NCBI): domain Eukaryota; kingdom Metazoa; phylum Arthropoda; class Insecta; order Diptera; family Tipulidae; genus Nephrotoma; species Nephrotoma flavescens. The sequence continues at coordinate 222,366,003 of OW052221.1, forward strand.
GTAAGGCTAACCATCAGGGATTTTTGCAAAAAAATTGAAAAAATTTATTGTTGAGATTTCGGTTCTAAATGATTATAGGTAACGAAAATAGTATATTGAGTAAGCAATTAATGGTTTGGTTGCATTTAGAAAGCGTGGTTATTGGAAATTTCGAATTTTGAAATCCGGTTATGTTATATCATCGAACCTGGATTGCAGGCGAATGAGGCGACATATTGCAACAACTTAAACGCTGATATACTCAAAATTACATCATTAACGCAATATGACCGAAACTTTCTGAATCTGTAACAATAAATTTTATCCGTTCAAAATCGGTAAGGCTAACCATCAGGGATTTTTGCAAAAAAATTGAAAAAATTTATTGTTGAGATTTCGGTTCTAAATGATTATAGGTAACGAAAATAGTATATTGAGTAAGCAATTAACGGTTTGGTTGCATTTGGAAAGCGTGGTTATTGGAAATTTCGAATTTTGAAATCCGGTTATGTTATATCATCGAACCTGGATTGCAGGCGAATGAGGCGACATATTGCAACAACTTAAACGCTGATATACTCAAAATTACATCATTAACGCGATATGACCGAAACTTTCTGAATCTGTAACAATAAATTTTATCCGTTCAAAATCGGTACGGCTAACCATCAGGGATTTTTGCAAAAAAATTGAAAAAATTTATTGTTAAGATTCCAGTTCTAAATGATTATAGGTAACGAAAATAGTATATTGAGTAAGCAATTAACGGTTTGGTTGCATTTGAAAAGCGTGGTTATTGGAAATTTCGAATTTTGAAATCCGGTTATGTTATATCATCGAACCTGGATTGCAGGCGAATGAGGCGACATATTGCAACAACTTAAACGCTGATATACTCAAAATTACATCATTAACGCAATATGACCGAAACTTTCTGAATCTGTAACAATAAATTTTATCCGTTCAAAATCGGTAAGGCTAACCATCAGGGATTTTTGCAAAAAAATTGAAAAAATTTATTGTTGAGATTTCGGTTCTAAATGATTATAGGTAACGAAAATAGTATATTGAGTAAGCAATTAACGGTTTGGTTGCATTTGAAAAGCGTGGTTATTGGAAATTTCGAATTTTGAAATCCGGTTATGTTATATCATCGAACCTGGATTGCAGGCGAATGAGGCGACATATTGCAACAACTTAAACGCTGATATACTCAAAATTACATCATTAACGCAATATGACCGAAGCATTCTGAATCTGTAACAATAAATTTTATCCGTTCAAAATCGGTAAGGCTAACCATCAGGGATTTTTGCAAAAAAATTGAAAAAATTTATTGTTGAGATTTCGGTTCTAAATGATTATAGGTAACGAAAATAGTATATTGAGTAAGCAATTAACGGTTTGGTTGCATTTAGAAAGCGTGGTTATTGGAAATTTCGAATTTTGAAATCCGGTTATGTTATATCATCGAACCTGGATTGCAGGCGAATGAGGCGACATATTGCAACAACTTAAACGCTGATATACTCAAAATTACATCATTAACGCAATATGACCGAAACATTCTGAATCTGTAACAATAAATTTTATCCGTTCAAAATCGGTAAGGCTAACCATCAGGGATTTTTGCAAAAAAATTGAAAAAATTTATTGTTGAGATTTCGGTTCTAAATGATTATAGGTAACGAAAATAGTATATTGAGTAAGCAATTAACGGTTTGGTTGCATTTGGAAAGCGTGGTTATTGAAAATTTCGAATTTTGAAATCCGGTTGTGTTATATCATCGAACCTGGATTGCAGGCGAATGAGGCGACATATTGCAACAACTTAAACGCTGATATACTCAAAATTACATCATTAACGCAATATGACCGAAACTTTCTGAATCTGTAACAATAAATTTTATCCGTTCAAAATCGGTAAGGCTAACCATCAGGGATTTTTGCAAAAAAATTGAAAAAATTTATTGTTGAGATTTCGGTTCTAAATGATTATAGGTAACGAAAATAGTATATTGAGTAAGCAATTAACGGTTTGGTTGCATTTGGAAAGCGTGGTTATTGGAAATTTCGAATTTTGAAATCCGGTTATGTTATATCATCGAACCTGGATTGCAGGCGAATGAGGCGACATATTGCAACAACTTAAACGCTGATATACTCAAAATTACATCATTAACGCAATATGACCGAAACTTTCTGAATCTGTAACAATAAATTTTATCCGTTCAAAATCGGTAAGGCTAACCATCAGGGATTTTTGCAAAAAAATTGAAAAAATTTATTGTTGAGATTTCGGTTCTAAATGATTATAGGTAACGAAAATAGTATATTGAGTAAGCAATTAACGGTTTGGTTGCATTTAGAAAGCGTGGTTATTGGAAATTTCGAATTTTGAAATCCGGTTATGTTATATCATCGAACCTGGATTGCAGGCGAATGAGGCGACATATTGCAACAACTTAAACGCTGATATACTCAAAATTACATCATTAACGCAATATGACCGAAACATTCTGAATCTGTAACAATAAATTTTATCCGTTCAAAATCGGTAAGGCTAACCATCAGGGATTTTTGCAAAAAAATTGAAAAAATTTATTGTTGAGATTTCGGTTCTAAATGATTATAGGTAACGAAAATAGTATATTGAGTAAGCAATTAACGGTTTGGTTGCATTTGGAAAGCGTGGTTATTGAAAATTTCGAATTTTGAAATCCAGTTGTGTTATATCATCGAACCTGGATTGCAGGCGAATGAGGCGACATATTGCAACAACTTAAACGCTGATATACTCAAAATTACATCATTAACGCAATATGACCGAAACTTTCTGAATCTGTAACAATAAATTTTATCCGTTCAAAATCGGTAAGGCTAACATCAGGGATTTTTGCAAAAAAATTGAAAAAATTTGTTGTTGAGATTTCGGTTCTAAATGATTATAGGTAACGAAAATAGTATATTGAGTAAGCAATTAACGGTTTGGTTGCATTTAGAAAGCGTGGTTATTGGAAATTTCGAATTTTGAAATCCGGTTATGTTATATCATCGAACCTGGATTGCAGGCGAATGAGGCGACATATTGCAACAACTTAAACGCTGATATACTCAAAATTACATCATTAACGCAATATGACCGAAACTTTCTGAATCTGTAACAATAAATTTTATCCGTTCAAAATCGGTAAGGCTAACCATCAGGGATTTTTGCAAAAAAATTGAAAAAATTTATTGTTGAGATTTCGGTTCTAAATGATTATAGGTAACGAAAATAGTATATTGAGTAAGCAATTAACGGTTTGGTTGCATTTGGAAAGCGTGGTTATTGAAAATTTCGAATTTTGAAATCCGGTTGTGTTATATCATCGAACCTGGATTGCAGGCGAATGAGGCGACATATTGCAACAACTTAAACGCTGATATACTCAAAATTACATCATTAACGCAATATGACCGAAACTTTCTGAATCTGTAACAATAAATTTTATCCGTTCAAAATCGGTAAGGCTAACCATCAGGGATTTTTGCAAAAAAATTGAAAAAATTTATTGTTGAGATTTCGGTTCTAAATGATTATAGGTAACGAAAATAGTATATTGAGTAAGCAATTAACGGTTTGGTTGCATTTGGAAAGCGTGGTTATTGAAAATTTCGAATTTTGAAATCCGGTTGTGTTATATCATCGAACCTGGATTGCAGGCGAATGAGGCGACATATTGCAACAACTTAAACGCTGATATACTCAAAATTACATCATTAACGCAATATGACCGAAACTTTCTGAATCTGTAACAATAAATTTTATCCGTTCAAAATCGGTAAGGCTAACAACCATCAGGGATTTTTGCAAAAAAATTGAAAAAATTTATTGTTGAGATTTCGGTTCTAAATGATTATAGGTAACGAAAATAGTATATTGAGTAAGCAATTAACGGTTTGGTTGCATTTGGAAAGCATGGTTATTGAAAATTTCGAATTTTGAAATCCGGTTGTGTTATATCATCGAACCTGGATTGCAGGCGAATGAGGCGACATATTGCAACAACTTAAACGCTGATATACTCAAAATTACATCATTAACGCAATATGACCGAAACTTTCTGAATCTGTAACAATAAATTTTATCCGTTCAAAATCGGTAAGGCTAACATCAGGGATTTTTGCAAAAAAATTGAAAAAATTTATTGTTGAGATTTCGGTTCTAAATGATTATAGGTAACGAAAATAGTATATTGAGTAAGCAATTAACGGTTTGGTTGCATTTGGAAAGCATGGTTATTGAAAATTTCGAATTTTGAAATCCGGTTGTGTTATATCATCGAACCTGGATTGCAGGCGAATGAGGCGACATATTGCAACAACTTAAACGCTGATATACTCAAAATTACATCATTAACGCAATATGACCGAAACTTTCTGAATCTGTAACAATAAATTTTATCCGTTCAAAATCGGTAAGGCTAACATCAGGGATTTTTGCAAAAAAATTGAAAAAATTTATTGTTGAGATTTCGGTTCTAAATGATTATAGGTAACGAAAATAGTATATTGAGTAAGCAATTAACGGTTTGGTTGCATTTAGAAAGCGTGGTTATTGGAAATTTCGAATTTTGAAATCCGGTTATGTTATATCATCGAACCTGGATTGCAGGCGAATGAGGCGACATATTGCAACAACTTAAACGCTGATATACTCAAAATTACATCATTAACGCAATATGACCGAAACATTCTGAATCTGTAACAATAAATTTTATCCTTTCAAAATCGGTAAGGCTAACCATCAGGGATTTTTGCAAAAAAATTGAAAAAATTTATTGTTGAGATTTCGGTTCTAAATGATTATAGGTAACGAAAATAGTATATTGAGTAAGCAATTAACGGTTTGGTTGCATTTGGAAAGCGTGGTTATTGGAAATTTCGAATTTTGAAATCCGGTTATGTTATATCATCGAACCTGGATTGCAGGCGAATGAGGCGACATATTGCAACAACTTAAACGCTGATATACTCAAAATTACATCATTAACGCAATATGACCGAAACATTCTGAATCTGTAACAATAAATTTTATCCTTTCAAAATCGGTAAGGCTAACCATCAGGGATTTTTGCAAAAAAATTGAAAAAATTTATTGTTGAGATTTCGGTTCTAAATGATTATAGGTAACGAAAATAGTATATTGAGTAAGCAATTAACGGTTTGGTTGCATTTGGAAAGCATGGTTATTGAAAATTTCGAATTTTGAAATCCGGTTGTGTTATATCATCGAACCTGGATTGCAGGCGAATGAGGCGACATATTGCAACAACTTAAACGCTGATATACTCAAAATTACATCATTAACGCAATATGACCGAAACTTTCTGAATCTGTAACAATAAATTTTATCCGTTCAAAATCGGTAAGGCTAACCATCAGGGATTTTTGCAAAAAAATTGAAAAAATTTATTGTTGAGATTTCGGTTCTAAATGATTATAGGTAACGAAAATAGTATATTGAGTAAGCAATTAACGGTTTGGTTGCATTTGGAAAGCGTGGTTATTGGAAATTTCGAATTTTGAAATCCGGTTATGTTATATCATCGAACCTGGATTGCAGGCGAATGAGGCGACATATTGCAACAACTTAAACGCTGATATACTCAAAATTACATCATTAACGCAATATGACCGAAACTTTCTGAATCTGTAACAATAAATTTTATCCGTTCAAAATCGGTAAGGCTAACCATCAGGGATTTTTGCAAAAAAATTGAAAAAATTTATTGTTGAGATTTCGGTTCTAAATGATTATAGGTAACGAAAATAGTATATTGAGTAAGCAATTAACGGTTTGGTTGCATTTAGAAAGCGTGGTTATTGGAAATTTCGAATTTTGAAATCCGGTTATGTTATATCATCGAACCTGGATTGCAGGCGAATGAGGCGACATATTGCAACAACTTAAACGCTGATATACTCAAAATTACATCATTAACGCAATATGACCGAAACATTCTGAATCTGTAACAATAAATTTTATCCGTTCAAAATCGGTAAGGCTAACCATCAGGGATTTTTGCAAAAAAATTGAAAAAATTTATTGTTGAGATTTCGGTTCTAAATGATTATAGGTAACGAAAATAGTATATTGAGTAAGCAATTAACGGTTTGGTTGCATTTGGAAAGCGTGGTTATTGAAAATTTCGAATTTTGAAATCCAGTTGTGTTATATCATCGAACCTGGATTGCAGGCGAATGAGGCGACATATTGCAACAACTTAAACGCTGATATACTCAAAATTACATCATTAACGCAATATGACCGAAACTTTCTGAATCTGTAACAATAAATTTTATCCGTTCAAAATCGGTAAGGCTAACCATCAGGGATTTTTGCAAAAAAATTGAAAAAATTTATTGTTGAGATTTCGGTTCTAAATGATTATAGGTAACGAAAATAGTATATTGAGTAAGCAATTAACGGTTTGGTTGCATTTGGAAAGCGTGGTTATTGAAAATTTCGAATTTTGAAATCCGGTTGTGTTATATCATCGAACCTGGATTGCAGGCGAATGAGGCGACATATTGCAACAACTTAAACGCTGATATACTCAAAATTACATCATTAACGCAATATGACCGAAACTTTCTGAATCTGTAACAATAAATTTTATCCGTTCAAAATCGGTAAGGCTAACAACCATCAGGGATTTTTGCAAAAAAATTGAAAAAATTTATTGTTGAGATTTCGGTTCTAAATGATTATAGGTAACGAAAATAGTATATTGAGTAAGCAATTAACGGTTTGGTTGCATTTGGAAAGCATGGTTATTGAAAATTTCGAATTTTGAAATCCGGTTGTGTTATATCATCGAACCTGGATTGCAGGCGAATGAGGCGACATATTGCAACAACTTAAACGCTGATATACTCAAAATTACATCATTAACGCGATATGACCGAAACTTTCTGAATCTGTAACAATAAATTTTATCCGTTCAAAATCGGTAAGGCTAACATCAGGGATTTTTGCAAAAAAATTGAAAAAATTTATTGTTGAGATTTCGGTTCTAAATGATTATAGGTAACGAAAATAGTATATTGAGTAAGCAATTAACGGTTTGGTTGCATTTGGAAAGCATGGTTATTGAAAATTTCGAATTTTGAAATCCGGTTGTGTTATATCATCGAACCTGGATTGCAGGCGAATGAGGCGACATATTGCAACAACTTAAACGCTGATATACTCAAAATTACATCATTAACGCAATATGACCGAAACTTTCTGAATCTGTAACAATAAATTTTATCCGTTCAAAATCGGTAAGGCTAACATCAGGGATTTTTGCAAAAAAATTGAAAAAATTTATTGTTGAGATTTCGGTTCTAAATGATTATAGGTAACGAAAATAGTATATTGAGTAAGCAATTAACGGTTTGGTTGCATTTAGAAAGCGTGGTTATTGGAAATTTCGAATTTTGAAATCCGGTTATGTTATATCATCGAACCTGGATTGCAGGCGAATGAGGCGACATATTGCAACAACTTAAACGCTGATATACTCAAAATTACATCATTAACGCAATATGACCGAAACTTTCTGAATCTGTAACAATAAATTTTATCCGTTCAAAATCGGTAAGGCTAACCATCAGGGATTTTTGCAAAAAAATTGAAAAAATTTATTGTTGAGATTTCGGTTCTAAATGATTATAGGTAACGAAAATAGTATATTGAGTAAGCAATTAACGGTTTGGTTGCATTTGGAAAGCGTGGTTATTGAAAATTTCGAATTTTGAAATCCGGTTGTGTTATATCATCGAACCTGGATTGCAGGCGAATGAGGCGACATATTGCAACAACTTAAACGCTGATATACTCAAAATTACATCATTAACGCAATATGACCGAAACTTTCTGAATCTGTAACAATAAATTTTATCCGTTCAAAATCGGTAAGGCTAGCCATCAGGGATTTTTGCAAAAAAATTGAAAAAATTTATTGTTGAGATTTCGGTTCTAAATGATTATAGGTAACGAAAATAGTATATTGAGTAAGCAATTAACGGTTTGGTTGCATTTAGAAAGCGTGGTTATTGGAAATTTCGAATTTTGAAATCCGGTTATGTTATATCATCGAACCTGGATTGCAGGCGAATGAGGCGACATATTGCAACAACTTAAACGCTGATATACTCAAAATTACATCATTAACGCAATATGACCGAAACATTCTGAATCTGTAACAATAAATTTTATCCGTTCAAAATCGGTAAGGCTAACCATCAGGGATTTTTGCAAAAAAATTGAAAAAATTTATTGTTGAGATTTCGGTTCTAAATGATTATAGGTAACGAAAATAGTATATTGAGTAAGCAATTAACGGTTTGGTTGCATTTGGAAAGCGTGGTTATTGAAAATTTCGAATTTTGAAATCCAGTTGTGTTATATCATCGAACCTGGATTGCAGGCGAATGAGGCGACATATTGCAACAACTTAAACGCTGATATACTCAAAATTACATCATTAACGCAATATGACCGAAACTTTCTGAATCTGTAACAATAAATTTTATCCGTTCAAAATCGGTAAGGCTAACCATCAGGGATTTTTGCAAAAAAATTGAAAAAATTTATTGTTGAGATTTCGGTTCTAAATGATTATAGGTAACGAAAATAGTATATTGAGTAAGCAATTAACGGTTTGGTTGCATTTGGAAAGCGTGGTTATTGAAAATTTCGAATTTTGAAATCCGGTTGTGTTATATCATCGAACCTGGATTGCAGGCGAATGAGGCGACATATTGCAACAACTTAAACGCTGATATACTCAAAATTACATCATTAACGCAATATGACCGAAACTTTCTGAATCTGTAACAATAAATTTTATCCGTTCAAAATCGGTAAGGCTAACAACCATCAGGGATTTTTGCAAAAAAATTGAAAAAATTTATTGTTGAGATTTCGGTTCTAAATGATTATAGGTAACGAAAATAGTATATTGAGTAAGCAATTAACGGTTTGGTTGCATTTGGAAAGCATGGTTATTGAAAATTTCGAATTTTGAAATCCGGTTGTGTTATATCATCGAACCTGGATTGCAGGCGAATGAGGCGACATATTGCAACAACTTAAACGCTGATATACTCAAAATTACATCATTAACGCAATATGACCGAAACTTTCTGAAACTGTAACAATAAATTTTATCCGTTCAAAATCGGTAAGGCTAACATCAGGGATTTTTGCAAAAAAATTGAAAAAATTTATTGTTGAGATTTCGGTTCTAAATGATTATAGGTAACGAAAATAGTATATTGAGTAAGCAATTAACGGTTTGGTTGCATTTGGAAAGCATGGTTATTGAAAATTTCGAATTTTGAAATCCGGTTGTGTTATATCATCGAACCTGGATTGCAGGCGAATGAGGCGACATATTGCAACAACTTAAACGCTGATATACTCAAAATTACATCATTAACGCAATATGACCGAAACTTTCTGAATCTGTAACAATAAATTTTATCCGTTCAAAATCGGTAAGGCTAACATCAGGGGTTTTTGCAAAAAAATTGAAAAAATTTATTGTTGAGATTTCGGTTCTAAATGATTATAGGTAACGAAAATAGTATATTGAGTAAGCAATTAACGGTTTGGTTGCATTTAGAAAGCGTGGTTATTGGAAATTTCGAATTTTGAAATCCGGTTATGTTATATCATCGAACCTGGATTGCAGGCGAATGAGGCGACATATTGCAACAACTTAAACGCTGATATACTCAAAATTACATCATTAACGCAATATGACCGAAACATTCTGAATCTGTAACAATAAATTTTATCCGTTCAAAATCGGTAAGGCTAACCATCAGGGATTTTTGCAAAAAAATTGAAAAAATTTATTGTTGAGATTTCGGTTCTAAATGATTATAGGTAACGAAAATAGTATATTGAGTAAGCAATTAACGGTTTGGTTGCATTTGGAAAGCATGGTTATTGAAAATTTCGAATTTTGAAATCCGGTTGTGTTTTATCATCGAACCTGGATTGCAGGCGAATGAGGCGACATATTGCAACAACTTAAACGCTGATATACTCAAAATTACATCATTAACGCAATATGACCGAAACTTTCTGAATCTGTAACAATAAATTTTATCCGTTCAAAATCGGTAAGGCTAACCATCAGGGATTTTTGCAAAAAAATTGAAAAAATTTATTGTTGAGATTTCGGTTCTAAATGATTATAGGTTACGAAAATAGTATATTGAGTAAGCAATTAACGGTTTGGTTGCATTTAGAAAGCGTGGTTATTGGAAATTTCGAATTTTGAAATCCGGTTATGTTATATCATCGAACCTGGATTGCAGGCGAATGAGGCGACATATTGCAACAACTTAAACGCTGATATACTCAAAATTACATCATTAACGCAATATGACCGAAACTTTCTGAATCTGTAACAATAAATTTTATCCGTTCAAAATCGGTAAGGCTAACCATCAGGGATTTTTGCAAAAAAATTGAAAAAATTTATTGTTGAGATTTCGGTTCTAAATGATTATAGGTAACGAAAATAGTATATTGAGTAAGCAATTAACGGTTTGGTTGCATTTAGAAAGCGTGGTTATTGGAAATTTCGAATTTTGAAATCCGGTTATGTTATATCATCGAACCTGGATTGCAGGCGAATGAGGCGATATATTGCAACAACTTAAACGCTGATATACTCAAAATTACATCATTAACGCAATATGACCGAAACTTTCTGAATCTGTAACAATAAATTTTATCCTTTCAAAATCGGTAAGGCTAACCATCAGGGATTTTTGCAAAAAAATTGAAAAAATTTATTGTTGAGATTTCGGTTCTAAATGATTATAGGTAACGAAAATAGTATATTGAGTAAGCAATTAACGGTTTGGTTGCATTTGGAAAGCATGGTTATTGAAAATTTCGAATTTTGAAATCCGGTTGTGTTATATCATCGAACCTGGATTGCAGGCGAATGAGGCGACATATTGCAACAACTTAAACGCTGATATACTCAAAATTACATCATTAACGCAATATGACCGAAACTTTCTGAATCTGTAACAATAAATTTTATCCGTTCAAAATCGGTAAGGCTAACATCAGGGGTTTTTGCAAAAAAATTGAAAAAATTTATTGTTGAGATTTCGGTTCTAAATGATTATAGGTAACGAAAATAGTATATTGAGTAAGCAATTAACGGTTTGGTTGCATTTAGAAAGCGTGGTTATTGGAAATTTCGAATTTTGAAATCCGGTTATGTTATATCATCGAACCTGGATTGCAGGCGAATGAGGCGACATATTGCAACAACTTAAACGCTGATATACTCAAAATTACATCATTAACGCAATATGACCGAAACATTCTGAATCTGTAACAATAAATTTTATCCGTTCAAAATCGGTAAGGCTAACCATCAGGGATTTTTGCAAAAAAATTGAAAAAATTTATTGTTGAGATTTCGGTTCTAAATGATTATAGGTAACGAAAATAGTATATTGAGTAAGCAATTAACGGTTTGGTTGCATTTGGAAAGCATGGTTATTGAAAATTTCGAATTTTGAAATCCGGTTGTGTTTTATCATCGAACCTGGATTGCAGGCGAATGAGGCGACATATTGCAACAACTTAAACGCTGATATACTCAAAATTACATCATTAACGCAATATGACCGAAACTTTCTGAATCTGTAACAATAAATTTTATCCGTTCAAAATCGGTAAGGCTAACCATCAGGGATTTTTGCAAAAAAATTGAAAAAATTTATTGTTGAGATTTCGGTTCTAAATGATTATAGGTTACGAAAATAGTATATTGAGTAAGCAATTAACGGTTTGGTTGCATTTAGAAAGCGTGGTTATTGGAAATTTCGAATTTTGAAATCCGGTTATGTTATATCATCGAACCTGGATTGCAGGCGAATGAGGCGACATATTGCAACAACTTAAACGCTGATATACTCAAAATTACATCATTAACGCAATATGACCGAAACTTTCTGAATCTGTAACAATAAATTTTATCCGTTCAAAATCGGTAAGGCTAACCATCAGGGATTTTTGCAAAAAAATTGAAAAAATTTATTGTTGAGATTTCGGTTCTAAATGATTATAGGTAACGAAAATAGTATATTGAGTAAGCAATTAACGGTTTGGTTGCATTTGGAAAGCATGGTTATTGAAAATTTCGAATTTTGAAATCCGGTTGTGTTTTATCATCGAACCTGGATTGCAGGCGAATGAGGCGACATATTGCAACAACTTAAACGCTGATATACTCAAAATTACATCATTAACGCAATATGACCGAAACTTTCTGAATCTGTAACAATAAATTTTATCCGTTCAAAATCGGTAAGGCTAACCATCAGGGATTTTTGCAAAAAAATTGAAAAAATTTATTGTTGAGATTTCGGTTCTAAATGATTATAGGTTACGAAAATAGTATATTGAGTAAGCAATTAACGGTTTGGTTGCATTTAGAAAGCGTGGTTATTGGAAATTTCGAATTTTGAAATCCGGTTATGTTATATCATCGAACCTGGATTGCAGGCGAATGAGGCGACATATTGCAACAACTTAAACGCTGATATACTCAAAATTACATCATTAACGCAATATGACCGAAACTTTCTGAATCTGTAACAATAAATTTTATCCGTTCAAAATCGGTAAGGCTAACCATCAGGGATTTTTGCAAAAAAATTGAAAAAATTTATTGTTGAGATTTCGGTTCTAAATGATTATAGGTAACGAAAATAGTATATTGAGTAAGCAATTAACGGTTTGGTTGCATTTAGAAAGCGTGGTTATTGGAAATTTCGAATTTTGAAATCCGGTTATGTTATATCATCGAACCTGGATTGCAGGCGAATGAGGCGATATATTGCAACAACTTAAACGCTGATATACTCAAAATTACATCATTAACGCAATATGACCGAAACTTTCTGAATCTGTAACAATAAATTTTATCCTTTCAAAATCGGTAAGGCTAACCATCAGGGATTTTTGCAAAAAAATTGAAAAAATTTATTGTTGAGATTTCGGTTCTAAATGATTATAGGTAACGAAAATAGTATATTGAGTAAGCAATTAACGGTTTGGTTGCATTTGGAAAGCATGGTTATTGAAAATTTCGAATTTTGAAATCCGGTTGTGTTATATCATCGAACCTGGATTGCAGGCGAATGAGGCGACATATTGCAACAACTTAAACGCTGATATACTCAAAATTACATCATTAACGCAATATGACCGAAACTTTCTGAATCTGTAACAATAAATTTTATCCGTTCAAAATCGGTAAGGCTAACCATCAGGGATTTTTGCAAAAAAATTGAAAAAATTTATTGTTGAGATTTCGGTTCTAAATGATTATAGGTAACGAAAATAGTATATTGAGTAAGCAATTAACGGTTTGGTTGCATTTAGAAAGCGTGGTTATTGGAAATTTCGAATTTTGAAATCCGGTTATGTTATATCATCGAACCTGGATTGCAGGCGAATGAGGCGACATATTGCAACAACTTAAACGCTGATATACTCAAAATTACATCATTAACGCAATATGACCGAAACATTCTGAATCTGTAACAATAAATTTTATCCGTTCAAAATCGGTAAGGCTAACCATCAGGGATTTTTGCAAAAAAATTGAAAAAATTTATTGTTGAGATTTCGGTTCTAAATGATTATAGGTAACGAAAATAGTATATTGAGTAAGCAATTAACGGTTTGGTTGCATTTGGAAAGCATGGTTATTGAAAATTTCGAATTTTGAAATCCGGTTGTGTTTTATCATCGAACCTGGATTGCAGGCGAATGAGGCGACATATTGCAACAACTTAAACGCTGATATACTCAAAATTACATCATTAACGCAATATGACCGAAACTTTCTGAATCTGTAACAATAAATTTTATCCGTTCAAAATCGGTAAGGCTAACCATCAGGGATTTTTGCAAAAAAATTGAAAAAATTTATTGTTGAGATTTCGGTTCTAAATGATTATAGGTTACGAAAATAGTATATTGAGTAAGCAATTAACGGTTTGGTTGCATTTAGAAAGCGTGGTTATTGGAAATTTCGAATTTTGAAATCCGGTTATGTTATATCATCGAACCTGGATTGCAGGCGAATGAGGCGACATATTGCAACAACTTAAACGCTGATATACTCAAAATTACATCATTAACGCAATATGACCGAAACTTTCTGAATCTGTAACAATAAATTTTATCCGTTCAAAATCGGTAAGGCTAACCATCAGGGATTTTTGCAAAAAAATTGAAAAAATTTATTGTTGAGATTTCGGTTCTAAATGATTATAGGTAACGAAAATAGTATATTGAGTAAGCAATTAACGGTTTGGTTGCATTTAGAAAGCGTGGTTATTGGAAATTTCGAATTTTGAAATCCGGTTATGTTATATCATCGAACCTGGATTGCAGGCGAATGAGGCGATATATTGCAACAACTTAAACGCTGATATACTCAAAATTACATCATTAACGCAATATGACCGAAACTTTCTGAATCTGTAACAATAAATTTTATCCTTTCAAAATCGGTAAGGCTAACCATCAGGGATTTTTGCAAAAAAATTGAAAAAATTTATTGTTGAGATTTCGGTTCTAAATGATTATAGGTAACGAAAATAGTATATTGAGTAAGCAATTAATGGTTTGGTTGCATTTAGAAAGCGTGGTTATTGGAAATTTCGAATTTTGAAATCCGGTTATGTTATATCATCGAACCTGGATTGCAGGCGAATGAGGCGACATATTGCAACAACTTAAACGCTGATATACTCAAAATTACATCATTAACGCAATATGACCGAAACATTCTGAATCTGTAACAATAAATTTTATCCGTTCAAAATCGGTAAGGCTAACCATCAGGGATTTTTGCAAAAAAATTGAAAAAATTTATTGTTGAGATTTTGGTTCTAAATGATTATAGGTAACGAAAATAGTATATTGAGTAAGCAATTAACGGTTTGGTTGCATTTGAAAAGCGTGGTTATTGGAAATTTCGAATTTTGAAATCCGGTTATGTTATATCATCGAACCTGGATTGCAGGCAAATGAGGCGACATATTGCAACAACTTAAACGCTGATATACTCAAAATTACATCATTAACGCAATATGACCGAAACTTTCTGAATCTGTAACAATAAATTTTATCCGTTCAAAATCGGTAAGGCTAACCATCAGGGATTTTTGCAAAAAAATTGAAAAAATTTATTGTTGAGATTTCGGTTCTAAATGATTATAGGTAACGAAAATAGTATATTGAGTAAGCAATTAACGGTTTGGTTGCATTTAGAAAGCGTGGTTATTGGAAATTTCGAATTTTGAAATCCGGTTATGTTATATCATCGAACCTGGATTGCAGGCGAATGAGGCGACATATTGCAACAACTTAAACGCTGATATACTCAAAATTACATCATTAACGCAATATGACCGAAACTTTCTGAATCTGTAACAATAAATTTTATCCGTTCAAAATCGGTAAGGCTAACCATCAGGGATTTTTGCAAAAAAATTGAAAAAATTTATTGTTGAGATTTCGGTTCTAAATGATTATAGGTAACGAAAATAGTATATTGAGTAAGCAATTAACGGTTTGGTTGCATTTAGAAAGCGTGGTTATTGGAAATTTCGAATTTTGAAATCCGGTTATGTTATATCATCGAACCTGGATTGCAGGCAAATGAGGCGACATATTGCAAAAACTTAAACGCTGATATACTCAAAATTACATCATTAACGCAATATGACCGAAACTTTCTGAATCTGTAACAATAAATTTTATCCGTTCAAAATCGGTAAGGCTAACAACCATCAGGGATTTTTGCAAAAAAATTGAAAAAATTTATTGTTGAGATTTCGGTTCTAAATGATTATAGGTAACGAAAATAGTATATTGAGTAAGCAATTAACGGTTTGGTTGCAGTTAGAAAGCGTGGTTATTGGAAATTTCGAATTTTGAAATCCGGTTATGTTATATCATCGAACCTGGATTGCAGGCAAATGAGGCGACATATTGCAACAACTTAAACGCTGATATACTCAAAATTACATCATTAACGCAATATGACCGAAACTTTCTGAATCTGTAACAATAAATTTTATCCGTTCAAAATCGGTAAGGCTCACCATCAGGGATTTTTGCAAAAAAATTGAAAAAATTTATTGTTGAGATTTCGGTTCTAAATGATTATAGGTAACGAAAATAGTATATTGAGTAAGCAATTAACGGTTTGGTTGCATTTGGAAAGTGTGGTTATTGGAAATTTCGAATTTTGAAATCCGGTTATGTTATATCATCGAACCTGGATTGCAGGCGAATGAGGCGACATATTGCAACAACTTAAACGCTGATATACTCAAAATTACATCATTAACGCAATATGACCGAAACTTTCTGAATCTGTAACAATAAATTTTATCCGTTCAAAATCGGTAAGGCTAACCATCAGGGATTTTTGCAAAAAAATTGAAAAAATTTATTGTTGAGATTCCAGTTCTAAATGGTTATAGGTAACGAAAATAGTATATTGAGTAAGCAGTTAACGGTTTGGTTGCATTTGGAAAGCGTGGTTATTGGAAATTTCGAATTTTGAAATCCGGTTATGTTATATCATCGAACCTGGATTGCAGGCGAATGAGGCGACATATTGCAACAACTTAAACGCTGATATACTCAAAATTACATCATTAACGCAATATGACCGAAACTTTCTGAATCTGTAACAATAAATTTTATCCGTTCAAAATCGGTAAGGCTAACCATCAGGGATTTTTGCAAAAAAATTGAAAAAATTTATTGTTGAGATTTCGGTTCTAAATGATTATAGGTTACGAAAATAGTATATTGAGTAAGCAATTAACGGTTTGGTTGCATTTAGAAAGCGTGGTTATTGGAAATTTCGAATTTTGAAATCCGGTTATGTTATATCATCGAACCTGGATTGCAGGCGAATGAGGCGACATATTGCAACAACTTAAACGCTGATATACTCAAAATTACATCATTAACGCAATATGACCGAAACTTTCTGAATCTGTAACAATAAATTTTATCCGTTCAAAATCGGTAAGGCTAACCATCAGGGATTTTTGCAAAAAAATTGAAAAAATTTATTGTTGAGATTTCGGTTCTAAATGATTATAGGTAACGAAAATAGTATATTGAGTAAGCAATTAACGGTTTGGTTGCATTTAGAAAGCGTGGTTATTGGAAATTTCGAATTTTGAAATCCGGTTATGTTATATCATCGAACCTGGATTGCAGGCGAATGAGGCGACATATTGCAACAACTTAAACGCTGATATACTCAAAATTACATCATTAACGCAATATGACCGAAACTTTCTGAATCTGTAACAATAAATTTTATCCGTTCAAAATCGGTAAGGCTAACCATCAGGGATTTTTGCAAAAAAATTGAAAAAATTTATTGTTGAGATTTCGGTTCTAAATGATTATAGGTAACGAAAATAGTATATTGAGTAAGCAATTAACGGTTTGGTTGCATTTAGAAAGCGTGGTTATTGGAAATTTCGAATTTTGAAATCCGGTTATGTTATATCATCGAACCTGGATTGCAGGCGAATGAGGCGACATATTGCAACAACTTAAACGCTGATATACTCAAAATTACATCATTAACGCAATATGACCGAAACTTTCTGAATCTGTAACAATAAATTTTATCCGTTCAAAATCGGTAAGGCTAACCATCAGGGATTTTTGCAAAAAAATTGAAAAAATTTATTGTTGAGATTCCAGTTCTAAATGGTTATAGGTAACGAAAATAGTATATTGAGTAAGCAGTTAACGGTTTGGTTGCATTTGGAAAGCGTGGTTATTGGAAATTTCGAATTTTGAAATCCGGTTATGTTATATCATCGAACCTGGATTGCAGGCGAATGAGGCGACATATTGCAACAACTTAAACGCTGATATACTCAAAATTACATCATTAACGCAATATGACCGAAACTTTCTGAATCTGTAACAATAAATTTTATCCGTTCAAAATCGGTAAGGCTAACCATCAGGGATTTTTGCAAAAAAATTGAAAAAATTTATTGTTGAGATTTCGGTTCTAAATGATTATAGGTTACGAAAATAGTATATTGAGTAAGCAATTAACGGTTTGGTTGCATTTAGAAAGCGTGGTTATTGGAAATTTCGAATTTTGAAATCCGGTTATGTTATATCATCGAACCTGGATTGCAGGCGAATGAGGCGACATATTGCAACAACTTAAACGCTGATATACTCAAAATTACATCATTAACGCAATATGACCGAAACTTTCTGAATCTGTAACAATAAATTTTATCCGTTCAAAATCGGTAAGGCTAACCATCAGGGATTTTTGCAAAAAAATTGAAAAAATTTATTGTTGAGATTTCGGTTCTAAATGATTATAGGTAACGAAAATAGTATATTGAGTAAGCAATTAACGGTTTGGTTGCATTTAGAAAGCGTGGTTATTGGAAATTTCGAATTTTGAAATCCGGTTATGTTATATCATCGAACCTGGATTGCAGGCGAATGAGGCGACATATTGCAACAACTTAAACGCTGATATACTCAAAATTACATCATTAACGCAATATGACCGAAACTTTCTGAATCTGTAACAATAAATTTTATCCGTTCAAAATCGGTAAGGCTAACAACCATCAGGGATTTTTGCAAAAAAATTGAAAAAATTTATTGTTGAGATTTCGGTTCTAAATGATTATAGGTAACGAAAATAGTATATTGAGTAAGCAATTAACGGTTTGGTTGCAGTTAGAAAGCGTGGTTATTGGAAATTTCGAATTTTGAAATCCGGTTATGTTATATCATCGAACCTGGATTGCAGGCAAATGAGGCGACATATTGCAACAACTTAAACGCTGATATACTCAAAATTACATCATTAACGCAATATGACCGAAACTTTCTGAATCTGTAACAATAAATTTTATCCGTTCAAAATCGGTAAGGCTCACCATCAGGGATTTTTGCAAAAAAATTGAAAAAATTTATTGTTGAGATTTCGGTTCTAAATGATTATAGGTAACGAAAATAGTATATTGAGTAAGCAATTAACGGTTTGGTTGCATTTGGAAAGTGTGGTTATTGGAAATTTCGAATTTTGAAATCCGGTTATGTTATATCATCGAACCTGGATTGCAGGCGAATGAGGCGACATATTGCAACAACTTAAACGCTGATATACTCAAAATTACATCATTAACGCAATATGACCGAAACTTTCTGAATCTGTAACAATAAATTTTATCCGTTCAAAATCGGTAAGGCTAACCATCAGGGATTTTTGCAAAAAAATTGAAAAAATTTATTGTTGAGATTTCGGTTCTAAATGATTATAGGTAACGAAAATAGTATATTGAGTAAGCAATTAACGGTTTGGTTGCATTTAGAAAGCGTGGTTATTGGAAATTTCGAATTTTGAAATCCGGTTATGTTATATCATCGAACCTGGATTGCAGGCGAATGAGGCGACATATTGCAACAACTTAAACGCTGATATACTCAAAATTACATCATTAACGCAATATGACCGAAACTTTCTGAATCTGTAACAATAAATTTTATCCGTTCAAAATCGGTAAGGCTAACCATCAGGGATTTTTGCAAAAAAATTGAAAAAATTTATTGTTGAGATTCCAGTTCTAAATGGTTATAGGTAACGAAAATAGTATATTGAGTAAGCAGTTAACGGTTTGGTTGCATTTGGAAAGCGTGGTTATTGGAAATTTCGAATTTTGAAATCCGGTTATGTTATATCATCGAACCTGGATTGCAGGCGAATGAGGCGACATATTGCAACAACTTAAACGCTGATATACTCAAAATTACATCATTAACGCAATATGACCGAAACTTTCTGAATCTGTAACAATAAATTTTATCCGTTCAAAATCGGTAAGGCTAACCATCAGGGATTTTTGCAAAAAAATTGAAAAAATTTATTGTTGAGATTTCGGTTCTAAATGATTATAGGTTACGAAAATAGTATATTGAGTAAGCAATTAACGGTTTGGTTGCATTTAGAAAGCGTGGTTATTGGAAATTTCGAATTTTGAAATCCGGTTATGTTATATCATCGAACCTGGATTGCAGGCGAATGAGGCGACATATTGCAACAACTTAAACGCTGATATACTCAAAATTACATCATTAACGCAATATGACCGAAACTTTCTGAATCTGTAACAATAAATTTTATCCGTTCAAAATCGGTAAGGCTAACCATCAGGGATTTTTGCAAAAAAATTGAAAAAATTTATTGTTGAGATTTCGGTTCTAAATGATTATAGGTAACGAAAATAGTATATTGAGTAAGCAATTAACGGTTTGGTTGCATTTAGAAAGCGTGGTTATTGGAAATTTCGAATTTTGAAATCCGGTTATGTTATATCATCGAACCTGGATTGCAGGCGAATGAGGCGATATATTGCAACAACTTAAACGCTGATATACTCAAAATTACATCATTAACGCAATATGACCGAAACTTTCTGAATCTGTAACAATAAATTTTATCCTTTCAAAATCGGTAAGGCTAACCATCAGGGATTTTTGCAAAAAAATTGAAAAAATTTATTGTTGAGATTTCGGTTCTAAATGATTATAGGTAACGAAAATAGTATATTGAGTAAGCAATTAACGGTTTTCGTTGCATTTAGAAAGCGTGGTTATTGGAAATTTCGAATTTTGAAATCCGGTTATGTTATATCATCGAACCTGGATTGCAGGCGAATGAGGCGACATATTGCAACAACTTAAACGCTGATATACTCAAAATTACATCATTAACGCAATATGACCGAAACATTCTGAATCTGTAACAATAAATTTTATCCGTTCAAAATCGGTAAGGCTAACCATCAGGGATTTTTGCAAAAAAATTGAAAAAATTTATTGTTGAGATTTTGGTTCTAAATGATTATAGGTAACGAAAATAGTATATTGAGTAAGCAATTAACGGTTTGGTTGCATTTGAAAAGCGTGGTTATTGGAAATTTCGAATTTTGAAATCCGGTTATGTTATATCATCGAACCTGGATTGCAGGCAAATGAGGCGACATATTGCAACAACTTAAACGCTGATATACTCAAAATTACATCATTAACGCAATATGACCGAAACTTTCTGAATCTGTAACAATAAATTTTATCCGTTCAAAATCGGTAAGGCTAACCATCAGGGATTTTTGCAAAAAAATTGAAAAAATTTATTGTTGAGATTTCGGTTCTAAATGATTATAGGTAACGAAAATAGTATATTGAGTAAGCAATTAACGGTTTGGTTGCATTTAGAAAGCGTGGTTTGTTACGATTGTGTAATCATAACAAGTGTAATCGCATCGATCGGGTGGAGTAAAATACGGTACAGCGTTTGTTACGATTACATAATCGTGACCAGCGCTGTGTTGTATTTTATTCCATTTGGTTTGTGCCTCCACTTGCTATGTTTTCCCAGTGTTGGTTGTTGTCCCCACTTTTGTGGATGTTGTGTTGTACGTACCTTTTGTAAGGTGGCGCGAGGGTGAGAAAGATGTTGGAGAGGAGAGGAAACAATGCGAATCGAGTGTGTGCGTAAAGCAAAACATTCCATAAGAATGTTTTTCTTATATGCCTCTCGTTTATATCAATGCGAATTGATATAAACGAGAAACAGAGAAGAAAGATAATTGTTCTGGAATGTTTTGCGCGTCGTTTGTGCGACGCTCGAATTTTTTTTTTATCATTGAGTCGAGTTTTGTTGTTCGATTTGAGAACATGCAATTTTTGGTTTTGTTTAAAATTCAATTCAAGTTTTTTTTGGAAACATTCGAGTGTTGATTTGTGATATAAACATTTTAGATAATTAATAATTAATTTGTAAAGTTTATGGTTTGATCATTAATAAAATATGAGATAATTGAGAAAAATAATAAATTTTGTATGCCATAAATTGGTGTGGGATAATAAATAGTTATAATTAAAAAGAAAATGGCCAGAAATAATTTTGTTTGAGTGAAAAGGGCCATGTACTCGAATCTTATTTTTTTTTTTGAATACATATATTTATTGGAAACCGCCATCATCAAGATCGCAACATTTTCCCATTTTTATGTTTTCACCTGTGTATAAAACAAATTAAAATAAATTTTTTGCGAATGTGTGTGAACTATTATATATAAACGAAAAATATCAATTTTTTGTGAGTTTAAAAGTGATTTAAAAGTAAGTGAGTTTAAAAGTACCAAATTATTAACGGGCACCGAATTTCACAACGGGTGCCACATGTTTATAAAGCGAGCACCGCAATTTAGAACTAACGCCGCATTTTACAACGGGGGCCAAATTTTTACCACCAGTACCGCATTCCTCAACAGGCGCCGTTT
The DNA here is from genome assembly GCA_932526605.1 of Nephrotoma flavescens. Lineage (NCBI taxonomy): Eukaryota > Metazoa > Arthropoda > Insecta > Diptera > Tipulidae > Nephrotoma > Nephrotoma flavescens. The sequence continues at coordinate 222,388,449 of OW052221.1, forward strand.
TATAACGAGCGGCGCATTTTATAACGGGCACTGAAATCAACAAAGGAGAGCCGCAAGTATAACCGGTGGCCAACAACGTGGATCATCGGGCATTAAAATACAACAGTCAGCTTAGCACCTGTGTCGGTCAGGCACAGCGGCAGCGTGGTTAAGGCGAAAAGCACGCCCAACATTTTTTTTGTATTGCCTAACCAGGACAACAGTTATTATTTGGTATCGGGGAAAGGCCCCGCAACGGCCGACTGCTCAAGGTCGCAACTTTTGGTTAACGGTGGGGTAACGGCACCAAAGCCGCAACGGTCCGGGTGTGGTCCACCTGTGGCATGACGGCCGCGCAAGGCCGCAACAGGGGTTTTAGTATTAAGGTACAATTTTTTTTATTTTTAATTTTTATTTAGATTTTTTTGATTTCTTTTTATTTTTTTTGATATTTTTTATATTTACAATATTTTGTTCTAAATTTTTTTTTTTCCAATTTATTGTAATCGGGCGCCGCACAGCGGGTGCGCGCTCGATGCGCATTGTTTCTTTCTCTCTCGTTTCCCTCTCTCTCTCGTTCTCTCCTTCATTTGCTCCCTTTCTTTGCTGTTTTCCTCGTGGGAAGAGGGTTCTTTATATTTTTTTGTGGGTTTAAATATATTAAAATGAATTCTTAAAATTTTTTTCGGGTTGGGTATGATGAGGGGGGATTTCTCATCCTGTGTCGGCATAGTGATTGCGGTCCCTTGGTGCCCGCATCCAATTTCATAACCAGGGTGTAACCCTGTTTGAATTCGAATGGATGCGCGCACCAAGGCACCTCTACCGTTATTATTATTATAATTTATTTTTGTTGTTCGGTTCGTTCCTCAGGTTCCGGCCGAAGAATTTCGGCGGAACCCGGTATTATTATTATTTGCGTTTTCTTTTTTCTTTTTATTTAAATTTCTGTAATCATCACGGTGTAAGCCAGGAACCATGTAAGCCTCAAACCCCACGACCCTAGCAATTCTCGCTGAGAACTTAGCCGGCAAAATATCACCGTGGAGGCCTCTGCATGTGTTTAAGTGAAATCTGCAGGTTGGCAGTAGCCAGCCTGTAACAGTGGCGCCCAATCTTGTCGCGAATTTTAATTTTTTGATTTTTTTTATGATTTGTAGCTTCATTCCCTTTGGCGTGCGTGTCCAGCGCCGAAACCAGTGTTCTGCACTGTTTGACTTCGCCTGGACGCGCACACCAAAGCCAGTCTCCCGGTTGACATTCCCCATCTGCGATCGCAACCAGCACGGGCTGTTTGATTGCGCGTAGATGGGGGGTGTCATACCTCTATTCTTCAGACATCCGATTTCCGAGCTCTTTCCCATTTCCACTATGTTGTGTTCGATTGTGGTGGAGCTCGGATGTCATTTGTCTGGAGTTTAGCGTAGCTTCATTTTGTCTTGTCCCCGAAATTTCTTGGCCGAAATTTGAGGAACAGAACAACACTTTATTATTTTATTATTATTTTTTTTATTTTTTTTATTTTATTATTTAGCCGACACGGAGTGGGATCTCCCTCTCCCTCATCATACCACCGTATTGTTGTATTGATCTAAATTTATATTTGATATGTTTATTTGAGTTTTTTGATATTTTGATAATATTTATGATTTGAGTTTTGATATTTCGATATTTTTTTTTATTTTGATTTTTGATTTTTTTTTGGGTTGTATTGGAACCCGCATGTACAATTAGTATTTCATTTTTTTTCTTTTGTATCGTTTTTTTTGAATTTATCATTCTGCCTGCATACCGTTGGGAGTGTTGGTAGATTCTGACCTCTTTTGCTTCATTTTCTTTTTTATATTGTTTTTCTTTTCTTCTGAAGTTATTTATTATTCTGCCTGCGTACCATTGGGTGTGTTGGTAGTTTTGGATTTTTTTTCATTCTTTTTTTTTGGGTTTTGTATTTCATTTTCAACGAGCCCCTCCAAATTAGGTTCTCATCGAAAAGCGCCACTTTGGAGGGTATCTCGTATTCGCCGGGTTAAACAATCGTGGGGATCCGGGCCCCACAAAATTTCACAAGGTAACCATTCCTTTATCATTATTAATTTTTTTCGTGTTATTATCTAGTTATAGTGGGTGTGGAAATAATTATATAAGTTCACTTTATTCTGAAACCTTCAGTTTCGAGTAAAGTTATTTTGAATTAAACTTTTCGTATTATGTATTAAATTAATAAAGACTATGTCACTTTTTGTCTTCGCCAAATTAAATCGAGCGAGTTTATCCTTTCTGTCCTGTCATCATCCAAAATGGATATCACCTTACTAGATCAAGATGAGTTGGGGCAAAACTTTACCGACCAGCCATTATTGTCTGAGAGCGGCCTCAATTACACTGGATCTCCTTCGGACATCTCCATCGACATGTTCCTGTTTCAGGTAGACACCATCGCTTCGTCTCGCGGATTGTCCGACCAAACATTATTATTCGAGCTACATACCATCCTGGAAGATATCGCCTTGCAGTGGTATTGGACATTCCGCAAACATAATCCGAACGCTACCTGGACAGATCTACGAAGCGGTATCATCGAGCGCTTTAAAGACCGTCGCAACAATTACGAAATCCGGCGAACCGTCGAGGCACGCAAACAACGACCCGACGAAAGTTTTACGAATTTCTACGATCAAGTGTGGAGTCTAACGCTACAATGTCGTACACCATATTCGGACGAGGAGCTCATCGAAATTTTAATGGCGAACATGAAGCCAGAACTACAGTTTCATCTCACCGATCGTCGGTTTAGCACCATAAATGAGCTGATCAAAAGTTGCTCTGCTTGGGAGGAGTCTTTCAGGCGGATCAAAGCTACGGCGGACCCTGCAATCCATCGACGACGCGTGATCAATGAGTCATCAGGCAGTCCGTATGATGATGTTGGAGCATATGACTTTCATGAGTATTATCCCTTTACTGATGTTCTACCTGATAACTCAGTATCCGCAATTCACACGGGGAGCAGGTTTCCATCGGCAGCGGCGAGACGTCCTGGAGGACAAATCTCAACAGACAACTCGAGATCAGATTATATACAGCCTTCGAATTACGGTAAAAATGTCGTCACCACAACGGCCACTCAGACGGAGTGTACCGAGATCAAATCTACCTCCACCCAGACTGCTGATAGTACAGAGGATAGAGCCACTCAAACTGATCCAGAAGAATGCAGCGAGCAACACAAACGCGGAACTCCGCTCCCCGTCGAATCCGATGAAGAAGTAAACTCGTCTGCCAGTAATGATTCCTTTCCCGATCCTTCTTCCCTACCAAATTCCCCTTCCCTTCCTGTCGCTCTAAAGTTCTTTTATAATTCTCCGTCGTTAGCTAAGTTAGATCGATTAAAGCGTTCCAAGAAATATTGGAACCACCGCGTTGCAATGAGAAATGACGTGATTTCCTCCGTTTTGTTCTCCGAGGGTAGTGACACTCGGCCTTACGCCCAGGTCTTAATAAATAAGATTCCTTTTAAGGGTCTTCTCGACAGCGGGGCGAGTGTCAGTGTTCTCGGGAATGGAGCGGAGAAAATCATGGCAAATCCATTCGTAGAGTTTCATAATTTCCCATCCACGATAACTACCGCGAGTGGTCAAGTCCAACGAGTATTTGGTTACATACGAGCTAACGTCGAGTTTAACGGAATTACTCAAACCATGAATTTTTATGTTGTTCCTTCATTAGAACAACCGCTTTATTTGGGTATCGATTTTTGGAATCGTTTTGGAATTTCCCCAAAAATCTCCGCGTTTAGTAATTCGGACGAATTAGGTGAAACTACCAACACACCCAAATTTCATATTTTAACATCTGATGATCGTCGTAAGTTGGATCTAATCCGCGAATGTTTCCCGAGCAGCGATATTTTGGGTTTGGGCCGCACATCCCTCATCACTCATATGATCGATGTCGGTTCCGCAAAACCAGTCAAACAACGTTTTTATTCCGTATCCCCAGCTATCCAGAAACTCATGTATGCCGAGTTGGATAGGATGTTGTCTTTGGGGGTCATCGAGGAGTCACAAAGTTCCTGGTGTTCACCGGTCACGTTGGTGCGTAAGGCCAATGGCAAAGTTCGTTTGTGCTTGGATGCTAGAGAACTGAACAAGGCCACCGTCAAGGATGCGTATCCGCTGCCAATCATCAACGGATTGTTGGGTCGTTTGGGACACACCCGATTCATTTCGGCGATTGATTTGAAGGATGCCTTTTGGCAGATCCCACTCGACCCAGCATCCCGCGATAAAACAGCGTTTACGGTTCCTGGACGGCCCTTGTATCAGTTCAAGGTGATGCCGTTTGGCTTATGCAACGCCCCACAGACGCTTTGTCGCTTAATGCACCGCGTGATCCCGTACCAACTACACGATAAGGTCTTTGTGTACCTCGATGACCTTCTGGTCACATCCTCCACTCTGGCCGAACATTTCGATTTGCTTCAACAGGTTGCTGGATATCTGTCGGATGCTGGTTTAACAATTAATTTGACCAAAAGTAAGTTTGTGTTGAAAGAAGTAGACTATTTAGGTTATATTGTGGGTGATGGTTGCCTCCGTACAAACCCAGATAAATGTAAAGCTATTCTGGAGTACCCTATTCCGAAAACGACGAAACAGATTAGACGTTTTCTGGGAATGTGCGGATGGTACCGTCGCTTCATTCCAAATTTCGCCTCCTTAGCTTCTTCTCTCACCGATCTTACTGGTAAAAACACTAAAGTATGTTGGTCTGCAGCTGCTGATTCTTCTTTTAACGCTCTCAAAACCGCCTTGTCAACTGCCCCAGTTTTGACGCATCCCGATTATACAAAGCCCTTTTTTATTCAGTGCGATGCCAGTGCCGTTGGGGTCGGTAGTGTCTTATTTCAGGTGGACGCCGAGGGGGTGGAGCGGCCCATTGAGTTTTATTCCCATAAGCTCAATGCGGCGCAGCGAAACTACTCGGTGACCGAGCTGGAATGCTACGCTGCCGTCCTCAGCGTGCGAAAATTCCGTCCTTACGTGGAAGGCTATCCGTTCGTCATTTATACCGACCATTCCAGTTTACGCTGGCTAATGAGTCAAAAAGACCTCTCCGGACGTTTGGCGAGATGGAGTCTTAAACTCCAAGCGCTGGATTTTCAGATTGGATACCGAAAAGGTTCAGTTAACGTTGTACCTGATGCGTTGTCTCGAGCTTTTCCGGATGAATCCGCTCCTTGTGAGGATGATTCCGAAAGTAAGAGCACGCCTGATCCTGGTGTTCAATTTGGAGATCCCGTCTTGTCGAGTAAAAATATCGACCCTTCCGTGAATGCGTTAATACCTTCTTCAGTTCCCATTCTGCATGTTGATCAAAATTCGGTTGCGTTCCAAGATCCAGATTACGTCGATCAGATCGCGAAAATTCGTTCACTAAAAGATTGTTCGCACAACTACAAGATCCAGGATGATAAACTATTAATATCCCCTTCCTTCGGTTTTAAATATACGGATACCGACCTTTCGAATTGGAAACTTGTTATTCCTAATTCCTTAACTTCAACGCTTATTGAACAGGCTCACGTACCTCCCACTTCAGCACATTTAGGCGGCAGCAAAACCCTCGAGCGCCTTCAGCGTCAATTTTTCTGGCCTCAGATGGCGAAACAAGTCAAACAATACGTTGCTAGCTGCACTAAATGTAAAATGAACAAAGCTGTTAATTTCTCTACACAACCAGCCATGGGAAAACAGGTTACGTCAACTCGCCCGTTCCAAAAATTGTATGTTGATTTTCTGGGTCCGTATCCACGTTCGAAACTTGGTAATACCTACATCGTTATCATCTTGGATCATTACTCGAAATTTGTCGTTGTAAAACCTCTACGGGAAGCGTCTGCTCTTTTGCTGTGTCGATTTTTGGAAAACGATATATTTCTGTTGTTCTCGGTTCCCGAAATAATCACCTCCGATAATGGGAAGCAGTTCACCTCGAATTTATTTAAAGACCTGTTAGCTAAATACGGTGTAACCCATTTACGTACGCCGGTGTACTCGCCCCAAAGTAACGCATCCGAGCGTGTTAATCGAACTCTAATTTCCAGCATTCGATCATATTTGAGCGATCACGATCATAATTTGTGGGACAAAAATCTGCAAGAAATTGCGGCGGCTTTACGTAATGCCATACACGATTCGATACATTACTCTCCTCATTATGTCGTGTTCGGTCAACATATGTCGATGCACGGATCGGATTATTCATTGCGACGGTTACTCGATGAACATGATCCCAGCGAAGTCCAGGCATGGGCTAAGCCAGATCGAGTAAACCTCCTAAAAGATCGTATTACTCATTATCTACGTGTGGCACACGAAAAGGGGGCTCAGCATTATAATTTACGTAGTGCTAAGCGCACTTTTCGAGTCGGACAACCCGTTTTCATTCGTTCATTTGCTTTGAGCGATGCACCAAATAAATTTTCCGCCAAATTGGCAAGCAAGTTCAAACCCGCGGTAATTTCTGGTAAAGTAGGTCAGGTAGCATACACCATCGAAGATTTGAGTGGCAAAAATTTAGGTACTTACCACATTAAAGACATTCGTGCCTAATCATATCGCCTACCTCGTTTGTTTAAATCGTTTGTTATCTAGTTCCCATTGTTTGTTTTAGGCCCGGCTTATGAGACATCTCAGGGTGTGGGACGTTCCCACGTTTGTTACGATTGTGTAATCATAACAAGTGTAATCGCATCGATCGGGTGGAGTAAAATACGGTACAGCGTTTGTTACGATTACATAATCGTGACCAGCGCTGTGTTGTATTTTATTCCATTTGGTTTGTGCCTCCACTTGCTATGTTTTCCCAGTGTTGGTTGTTGTCCCCACTTTTGTGGATGTTGTGTTGTACGTACCTTTTGTAAGGTGGCGCGAGGGTGAGAAAGATGTTGGAGAGGAGAGGAAACAATGCGAATCGAGTGTGTGCGTAAAGCAAAACATTCCATAAGAATGTTTTTCTTATATGCCTCTCGTTTATATCAATGCGAATTGATATAAACGAGAAACAGAGAAGAAAGATAATTGTTCTGGAATGTTTTGCGCGTCGTTTGTGCGACGCTCGAATTTTTTTTTTATCATTGAGTCGAGTTTTGTTGTTCGATTTGAGAACATGCAATTTTTGGTTTTGTTTAAAATTCAATTCAAGTTTTTTTTGGAAACATTCGAGTGTTGATTTGTGATATAAACATTTTAGATAATTAATAATTAATTTGTAAAGTTTATGGTTTGATCATTAATAAAATATGAGATAATTGAGAAAAATAATAAATTTTGTATGCCATAAATTGGTGTGGGATAATAAATAGTTATAATTAAAAAGAAAATGGCCAGAAATAATTTTGTTTGAGTGAAAAGGGCCATGTACTCGAATCTTATTTTTTTTTTTGAATACATATATTTATTGGAAACCGCCATCATCAAGATCGCAACATTTTCCCATTTTTATGTTTTCACCTGTGTATAAAACAAATTAAAATAAATTTTTTGCGAATGTGTGTGAACTATTATATATAAACGAAAAATATCAATTTTTTGTGAGTTTAAAAGTGATTTAAAAGTAAGTGAGTTTAAAAGTACCAAATTATTAACGGGCACCGAATTTCACAACGGGTGCCACATGTTTATAAAGCGAGCACCGCAATTTAGAACTAACGCCGCATTTTACAACGGGGGCCAAATTTTTACCACCAGTACCGCATTCCTCAACAGGCGCCGTTTTATAACGAGCGGCGCATTTTATAACGGGCACTGAAATCAACAAAGGAGAGCCGCAAGTATAACCGGTGGCCAACAACGTGGATCATCGGGCATTAAAATACAACAGTCAGCTTAGCACCTGTGTCGGTCAGGCACAGCGGCAGCGTGGTTAAGGCGAAAAGCACGCCCAACATTTTTTTTGTATTGCCTAACCAGGACAACAGTTATTATTTGGTATCGGGGAAAGGCCCCGCAACGGCCGACTGCTCAAGGTCGCAACTTTTGGTTAACGGTGGGATAACGGCACCAAAGCCGCAACGGTCCGGGTGTGGTCCACCTGTGGCATGACGGCCGCGCAAGGCCGCAACAGGGGTTTTAGTATTAAGGTACAATTTTTTTTATTTTTAATTTTTATTTAGATTTTTTTGATTTCTTTTTATTTTTTTTGATATTTTTTATATTTACAATATTTTGTTCTAAATTTTTTTTTTTCCAATTTATTGTAATCGGGCGCCGCACAGCGGGTGCGCGCTCGATGCGCATTGTTTCTTTCTCTCTCGTTTCCCTCTCTCTCTCGTTCTCTCCTTCATTTGCTCCCTTTCTTTGCTGTTTTCCTCGTGGGAAGAGGGTTCTTTATATTTTTTTGTGGGTTTAAATATATTAAAATGAATTCTTAAAATTTTTTTCGGGTTGGGTATGATGAGGGGGGATTTCTCATCCTGTGTCGGCATAGTGATTGCGGTCCCTTGGTGCCCGCATCCAATTTCATAACCAGGGTGTAACCCTGTTTGAATTCGAATGGATGCGCGCACCAAGGCACCTCTACCGTTATTATTATTATAATTTATTTTTGTTGTTCGGTTCGTTCCTCAGGTTCCGGCCGAAGAATTTCGGCGGAACCCGGTATTATTATTATTTGCGTTTTCTTTTTTCTTTTTATTTAAATTTCTGTAATCATCACGGTGTAAGCCAGGAACCATGTAAGCCTCAAACCCCACGACCCTAGCAATTCTCGCTGAGAACTTAGCCGGCAAAATATCACCGTGGAGGCCTCTGCATGTGTTTAAGTGAAATCTGCAGGTTGGCAGTAGCCAGCCTGTAACAGGTTATTGGAAATTTCGAATTTTGAAATCCGGTTATGTTATATCATCGAACCTGGATTGCAGGCGAATGAGGCGACATATTGCAACAACTTAAACGCTGATATACTCAAAATTACATCATTAACGAATATATGACTGAAACTTTCTGAATCTGTAACAATAAATTTTATCCGTTCAAAATCGGTAAGGCTAACCATCAGGGATTTTTGCAAAAAAATTGAAAAAATTTATTGTTGAGATTTCGGTTCTAAATGATTATAGGTAACGAAAATAGTATATTGAGTAAGCAATTAACGGTTTGGTTGCATTTAGAAAGCGTGGTTATTGGAAATTTCGAATTTTGAAATCCGGTTATGTTATATCATCGAACCTGGATTGCAGGCGAATGAGGCGACATATTGCAACAACTTAAACGCTGATATACTCAAAATTACATCATTAACGCAATATGACCGAAACTTTCTGAATCTGTAACAATAAATTTTATCCGTTCAAAATCGGTAAGGCTAACCATCAGGGATTTTTGCAAAAAAATTGAAAAAATTTATTGTTGAGATTTCGGTTCTAAATGATTATAGGTAACGAAAATAGTATATTGAGTAAGCAATTAACGGTTTGGTTGCATTTGGAAAGCGTGGTTATTGGAAATTTCGAATTTTGAAATCCGGTTATGTTATATCATCGAACCTGGATTGCAGGCGAATGAGGCGACATATTGCAACAACTTAAACGCTGATATACTCAAAATTACATCATTAACGCAATATGACCGAAACTTTCTGAATCTGTAACAATAAATTTTATCCGTTCAAAATCGGTAAGGCTAACAACCATCAGGGATTTTTGCAAAAAAATTGAAAAAATTTATTGTTGAGATTTCGGTTCTAAATGATTATAGGTAACGAAAATAGTATATTGAGTAAGCAATTAACGGTTTGGTTGCATTTAGAAAGCGTGGTTATTGGAAATTTCGAATTTTGAAATCCGGTTATGTTATATCATCGAACCTGGATTGCAGGCGAATGAGGCGACATATTGCAACAACTTAAACGCTGATATACTCAAAATTACATCATTAACGCAATATGACCGAAACTTTCTGAATCTGTAACAATAAATTTTATCCGTTCAAAATCGGTAAGGCTAACCATCAGGGAATTTTTGCAAAAAAATTGAAAAAATTTATTGTTGAGATTTCGGTTCTAAATGATTATAGGTAACGAAAATAGTATATTGAGTAAGCAATTAACGGTTTGGTTGCATTTAGAAAGCGTGGTTATTGGAAATTTCGAATTTTGAAATCCGGTTATGTTATATCATCGAACCTGGATTGCAGGCGAATGAGGCGACATATTGCAACAACTTAAACGCTGATATACTCAAAATTACATCATTAACGCAATATGACTGAAACTTTCTGAATCTGTAACAATAAATTTTATCCGTTCAAAATCGGTAAGGCTAACCATCAGGGATTTTTGCAAAAAAATTGAAAAAATTTATTGTTGAGATTTCGGTTCTAAATGATTATAGGTAACGAAAATAGTATATTGAGTAAGCAATTAACGGTTTGGTTGCATTTAGAAAGCGTGGTTATTGGAAATTTCGAATTTTGAAATCCGGTTATGTTATATCATCGAACCTGGATTGCAGGCGAATGAGGCGACATATTGCAACAACTTAAACGCTGATATACTCAAAATTACATCATTAACGCGATATGACCGAAACTTTCTGAATCTGTAACAATAAATTTTATCCGTTCAAAATCGGTAAGGCTAACACCATCAGGGATTTTTGCAAAAAAATTGAAAAAATTTATTGTTGAGATTTCGGTTCTAAATGATTATAGGTAACAAAAATAGTATATTGAGTAAGCAATTAACGGTTTGGTTGCATTTAGAAAGCGTGGTTATTGGAAATTTCGAATTTTGAAATCCGGTTATGTTATATCATCGAACCTGGATTGCAGGCGAATGAGGCGACATATTGCAACAACTTAAACGCTGATATACTCAAAATTACATCATTAACGCAATATGACCGAAACTTTCTGAATCTGTAACAATAAATTTTATCCGTTCAAAATCGGTAAGGCTAACCATCAGGGATTTTTGCAAAAAAATTGAAAAAATTTATTGTTGAGATTTCGGTTCTAAATGATTATAGGTAACGAAAATAGTATATTGAGTAAGCAATTAACGGTTTGGTTGCATTTAGAAAGCGTGGTTATTGGAAATTTCGAATTTTGAAATCCGGTTATGTTATATCATCGAACCTGGATTGCAGGCGAATGAGGCGACATATTGCAACAACTTAAACGCTGATATACTCAAAATTACATCATTAACGCAATATGACCGAAACTTTCTGAATCTGTAACAATAAATTTTATCCGTTCAAAATCGGTAAGGCTCACCATCAGGGATTTTTGCAAAAAAATTGAAAAAATTTATTGTTGAGATTTCGGTTCTAAATGATTATAGGTAACGAAAATAGTATATTGAGTAAGCAATTAACGGTTTGGTTGCAGTTAGAAAGCGTGGTTATTGGAAATTTCGAATTTTGAAATCCGGTTATGTTATATCATCGAACCTGGATTGCAGGCGAATGAGGCGACATATTGCAACAACTTAAACGCTGATATACTCAAAATTACATCATTAACGCAATATGACCGAAACTTTCTGAATCTGTAACAATAAATTTTATCCGTTCAAAATCGGTAAGGCTAACCATCAGGGATTTTTGCAAAAAAATTGAAAAAATTTATTGTTGAGATTTCGGTTCTAAATGATTATAGGTAACGAAAATAGTATATTGAGTAAGCAATTAACGGTTTGGTTGCATTTAGAAAGCGTGGTTATTGGAAATTTCGAATTTTGAAATCCGGTTATGTTATATCATCGAACCTGGATTGCAGGCAAATGAGGCGACATATTGCAACAACTTAAACGCTGATATACTCAAAATTACATCATTAACGCAATATGACCGAAACTTTCTGAATCTGTAACAATAAATTTTATCCGTTCAAAATCGGTAAGGCTCACCATCAGGGATTTTTGCAAAAAAATTGAAAAAATTTATTGTTGAGATTTCGGTTCTAAATGATTATAGGTAACGAAAATAGTATATTGAGTAAGCAATTAACGGTTTGGTTGCAGTTAGAAAGCGTGGTTATTGGAAATTTCGAATTTTGAAATCCGGTTATGTTATATCATCGAACTTGGATTGCAGGCAAATGAGGCGACATATTGCAACAACTTAAACGCTGATATACTCAAAATCGGTAAGGCTAACCATCAGGGATTTTTGCTAAAAAATTGAAAAAATTTATTGTTGAGATTCTGGTTCTAAATGATTATAGGTAACGAAAATAGTATATTGAGTAAGCAATTAACGGTTTGGTTGCATTTGAAAAGCGTGGTTATTGGAAATTTCGAATTTTGAAGTCCGGTTATGTTATATCATCGAACCTGGATTGCAGGCGAATGAGGCGACATATTGCAACAACTTAAACGCTGATATACTCAAAATTACATCATTAACGCGATATGACCGAAACTTTCTGAATCTGTAACAGTAAATTTTATCCGTTCAAAATCGGTAAGGCTAACCATCAGGGATTTTTGCAAAAAAATTGAAAAAATTTATTGTTGAGATTTCGGTTCTAAATGATTATAGGTAACGAAAATAGTATATTGAGTAAGCAATTAACGGTTTGGTTACATTTGGAAAGCGTGGTTATTGAAAATTTCGAATTATGAAATCCGGTTATGTTATATCATCGAACCTGGATTGCAGGCGAATGAGGCGACATATTGCAACAACTTAAACGCTGATATACTCAAAATTACATCATTAACGCGATATGACCGAAACTTTCTGAATCTGTAACAATAAATTTTATCCGTTCAAAATCGGTAAGGCTAACCATCAGGGATTTTTGCTAAAAAATTGAAAAAATTTATTGTTGAGATTCTGGTTCTAAATGATTATAGGTAACGAAAATAGTATATTGAGTAAGCAATTAACGGTTTGGTTGCATTTGAAAAGCGTGGTTATTGGAAATTTCGAATTTTGAAGTCCGGTTATGTTATATCATCGAACCTGGATTGCAGGCGAATGAGGCGACATATTGCAACAACTTAAACGCTGATATACTCAAAATTACATCATTAACGCGATATGACCGAAACTTTCTGAATCTGTAACAATAAATTTTATCCGTTCAAAATCGGTAAGGCTAACCATCAGTAATTTTTGCAAAAAAATTGAAAAAATTTATTGTTGAGATTTCGGTTCTAAATGATTATAGGTAACGAAAATAGTATATTGAGTAAGCAATTAACGGTTTGGTTACATTTGGAAAGCGTGGTTATTGAAAATTTCGAATTATGAAATCCGGTTATGTTATATCATCGAACCTGGATTGCAGGCGAATGAGGCGACATATTGCAACAACTTAAACGCTGATATACTCAAAATTACATCATTAACGCGATATGACCGAAACTTTCTGAAACTGTAACAATAAATTTTATCCGTTCAAAATCGGTAAGGCTAACCATCAGGGATTTTTGCTAAAAAATTGAAAAAATTTATTGTTGAGATTCTGGTTCTAAATGATTATAGGTAACGAAAATAGTATATTGAGTAAGCAATTAACGGTTTGGTTGCATTTGAAAAGCGTGGTTATTGGAAATTTCGAATTTTGAAGTCCGGTTATGTTATATCATCGAACCTGGATTGCAGGCGAATGAGGCGACATATTGCAACAACTTAAACGCTGATATACTCAAAATTACATCATTAACGCGATATGACCGAAACTTTCTGAATCTGTAACAGTAAATTTTATCCGTTCAAAATCGGTAAGGCTAACCATCAGGGATTTTTGCTAAAAAATTGAAAAAATTTATTGTTGAGATTCTGGTTCTAAATGATTATAGGTAACGAAAATAGTATATTGAGTAAGCAATTAACGGTTTGGTTGCATTTGAAAAGCGTGGTTATTGGAAATTTCGAATTTTGAAGTCCGGTTATGTTATATCATCGAACCTGGATTGCAGGCGAATGAGGCGACATATTGCAACAACTTAAACGCTGATATACTCAAAATTACATCATTAACGCGATATGACCGAAACTTTCTGAATCTGTAACAATAAATTTTATCCGTTCAAAATCGGTAAGGCTAACCATCAGGGATTTTTGCTAAAAAATTGAAAAAATTTATTGTTGAGATTCTGGTTCTAAATGATTATAGGTAACGAAAATAGTATATTGAGTAAGCAATTAACGGTTTGGTTGCATTTGAAAAGCGTGGTTATTGGAAATTTCGAATTTTGAAGTCCGGTTATGTTATATCATCGAACCTGGATTGCAGGCGAATGAGGCGACATATTGCAACAACTTAAACGCTGATATACTCAAAATTACATCATTAACGCGATATGACCGAAACTTTCTGAATCTGTAACAGTAAATTTTATCCGTTCAAAATCGGTAAGGCTAACCATCAGGGATTTTTGCTAAAAAATTGAAAAAATTTATTGTTGAGATTCCGGTTCTAAATGGTTATAGGTAACGAAAATAGTATATTGAGTAAGCAATTAACGGTTTGGTTGCATTTGGAAAGCGTGGTTATTGGAAATTTCGAATTTTGAAGTCCGGTTATGTTATATCATCGAACCTGGATTGCAGGCGAATGAGGCGACATATTGCAACAACTTAAACGCTGATATACTCAAAATTACATCATTAACGCGATATGACCGAAACTTTCTGAATCTGTAACAATAAATTTTATCCGTTCAAAATCGGTAAGGCTAACCATCAGGGATTTTTGCTAAAAAATTGAAAAAATTTATTGTTGAGATTCTGGTTCTAAATGATTATAGGTAACGAAAATAGTATATTGAGTAAGCAATTAACGGTTTGGTTGCATTTGGAAAGCGTGGTTATTGGAAATTTCGAATTTTGAAATCCGGTTATGTTATATCATCGAACCTGGATTGCAGGCGAATGAGGCGACATATTGCAACAACTTAAACGCTGATATACTCAAAATTACATCATTAACGCAATATGACCGAAACTTTCTGAATCTGTAACAATAAATTTTATCCGTTCAAAATCGGTAAGGCTAACCATCAGGGATTTTTGCTAAAAAATTGAAAAAATTTATTGTTGAGATTCTGGTTCTAAATGATTATAGGTAACGAAAATAGTATATTGAGTAAGCAATTAACGGTTTGGTTGCATTTGAAAAGCGTGGTTATTGGAAATTTCGAATTTTGAAGTCCGGTTATGTTATATCATCGAACCTGGATTGCAGGCGAATGAGGCGACATATTGCAACAACTTAAACGCTGATATACTCAAAATTACATCATTAACGCGATATGACCGAAACTTTCTGAATCTGTAACAGTAAATTTTATCCGTTCAAAATCGGTAAGGCTAACCATCAGGGATTTTTGCTAAAAAATTGAAAAAATTTATTGTTGAGATTCCGGTTCTAAATGGTTATAGGTAACGAAAATAGTATATTGAGTAAGCAATTAACGGTTTGGTTGCATTTGGAAAGCGTGGTTATTGGAAATTTCGAATTTTGAAGTCCGGTTATGTTATATCATCGAACCTGGATTGCAGGCGAATGAGGCGACATATTGCAACAACTTAAACGCTGATATACTCAAAATTACATCATTAACGCGATATGACCGAAACTTTCTGAATCTGTAACAATAAATTTTATCCGTTCAAAATCGGTAAGGCTAACCATCAGGGATTTTTGCTAAAAAATTGAAAAAATTTATTGTTGAGATTCTGGTTCTAAATGATTATAGGTAACGAAAATAGTATATTGAGTAAGCAATTAACGGTTTGGTTGCATTTGAAAAGCGTGGTTATTGGAAATTTCGAATTTTGAAGTCCGGTTATGTTATATCATCGAACCTGGATTGCAGGCGAATGAGGCGACATATTGCAACAACTTAAACGCTGATATACTCAAAATTACATCATTAACGCGATATGACCGAAACTTTCTGAATCTGTAACAGTAAATTTTATCCGTTCAAAATCGGTAAGACTAACCATCAGGGATTTTTGCAAAAAAATTGAAAAAATTTATTGTTGAGATTCCGGTTCTAAATGGTTATAGGTAACGAAAATAGTATATTGAGTAAGCAATTAACGGTTTGGTTGCATTTGAAAAGCGTGGTTATTGGAAATTTCGAATTTTGAAGTCCGGTTATGTTATATCATCGAACCTGGATTGCAGGCGAATGAGGCGACATATTGCAACAACTTAAACGCTGATATACTCAAAATTACATCATTAACGCGATATGACCGAAACTTTCTGAATCTGTAACAATAAATTTTATCCGTTCAAAATCGGTAAGGCTAACCATCAGGGATTTTTGCAAAAAAATTGAAAAAATTTATTGTTGAGATTCTGGTTCTAAATGATTATAGGTAACGAAAATAGTATATTGAGTAAGCAATTAACGGTTTGGTTGCATTTGAAAAGCGTGGTTATTGGAAATTTCGAATTTTGAAGTCCGGTTATGTTATATCATCGAACCTGGATTGCAGGCGAATGAGGCGACATATTGCAACAACTTAAACGCTGATATACTCAAAATTACATCATTAACGCGATATGACCGAAACTTTCTGAATCTGTAACAGTAAATTTTATCCGTTCAAAATCGGTAAGGCTAACCATCAGGGATTTTTGCTAAAAAATTGAAAAAATTTATTGTTGAGATTCCGGTTCTAAATGGTTATAGGTAACGAAAATAGTATATTGAGTAAGCAATTAACGGTTTGGTTGCATTTGGAAAGCGTGGTTATTGGAAATTTCGAATTTTGAAGTCCGGTTATGTTATATCATCGAACCTGGATTGCAGGCGAATGAGGCGACATATTGCAACAACTTAAACGCTGATATACTCAAAATTACATCATTAACGCGATATGACCGAAACTTTCTGAATCTGTAACAATAAATTTTATCCGTTCAAAATCGGTAAGGCTAACCCATCAGGGATTTTTGCAAAAAAATTGAAAAAATTTATTGTTGAGATTCCGGTTCTAAATGGTTATAGGTAACGAAAATATTATATTGAGTAAGCAATTAACGGTTTGGTTGCATTTGGAAAGCGCGGTTATTGGAAATTTCGAATTTTGAAATCCGGTTATGTTATATCATCGAACCTGGATTGCAGGCGAATGAGGCGACATATTGCAACAACTTAAACGCTGATATACTCAAAATTACATCATTAACGCGATATGACCGAAACTTTCTGAATCTGTAACAGTAAATTTTATCCGTTCAAAATCGGTAAGGCTAACCATCAGGGATTTTTGCTAAAAAATTGAAAAAATTTGTTGTTGAGATTCTGGTTCTAAATGATTATAGGTAACGAAAATAGTATATTGAGTAAGCAATTAACGGTTTGGTTGCATTTAGAAAGCGTGGTTATTGGAAATTTCGAATTTTGAAATCCGGTTATGTTATATCATCGAACCTGGATTGCAGGCGAATGAGGCGACATATTGCAACAACTTAAACGCTGATATACTCAAAATTACATCATTAACGCAATATGACTGAAACTTTCTGAATCTGTAACAATAAATTTTATCCGTTCAAAATCGGTAAGGCTAACACCATCAGGGATTTTTGCAAAAAAATTGAAAAAATTTATTGTTGAGATTCCGGTTCTAAATGGTTATATGTAACGAAAATAGTATATTGAGTAAGCAATTAACGGTTTGGTTGCATTTGGAAAGCGTGGTTATTGGAAATTTCGAATTTTGAAGTCCGGTTATGTTATATCATCGAACCTGGATTGCAGGCGAATGAGGCGACATATTGCAACAACTTAAACGCTGATATACTCAAAATTACATCATTAACGCGATATGACCGAAACTTTCTGAATCTGTAACAATAAATTTTATCCGTTCAAAATCGGTAAGGCTAACCATCAGGGATTTTTGCTAAAAAATTGAAAAAATTTATTGTTGAGATTCTGGTTCTAAATGATTATAGGTAACGAAAATAGTATATTGAGTAAGCAATTAACGGTTTGGTTGCATTTGAAAAGCGTGGTTATTGGAAATTTCGAATTTTGAAGTCCGGTTATGTTATATCATCGAACCTGGATTGCAGGCGAATGAGGCGACATATTGCAACAACTTAAACGCTGATATACTCAAAATTACATCATTAACGCGATATGACCGAAACTTTCTGAATCTGTAACAGTAAATTTTATCCGTTCAAAATCGGTAAGGCTAACCATCAGGGATTTTTGCTAAAAAATTGAAAAAATTTATTGTTGAGATTCCGGTTCTAAATGGTTATAGGTAACGAAAATAGTATATTGAGTAAGCAATTAACGGTTTGGTTGCATTTGAAAAGCGTGGTTATTGGAAATTTCGAATTTTGAAGTCCGGTTATGTTATATCATCGAACCTGGATTGCAGGCGAATGAGGCGACATATTGCAACAACTTAAACGCTGATATACTCAAAATTACATCATTAACGCGATATGACCGAAACTTTCTGAATCTGTAACAATAAATTTTATCCGTTCAAAATCGGTAAGGCTAACCATCAGGGATTTTTGCTAAAAAATTGAAAAAATTTATTGTTGAGATTCTGGTTCTAAATGATTATAGGTAACGAAAATAGTATATTGAGTAAGCAATTAACGGTTTGGTTGCATTTGAAAAGCGTGGTTATTGGAAATTTCGAATTTTGAAGTCCGGTTATGTTATATCATCGAACCTGGATTGCAGGCGAATGAGGCGACATATTGCAACAACTTAAACGCTGATATACTCAAAATTACATCATTAACGCGATATGACCGAAACTTTCTGAATCTGTAACAGTAAATTTTATCCGTTCAAAATCGGTAAGGCTAACCATCAGGGATTTTTGCTAAAAAATTGAAAAAATTTATTGTTGAGATTCCGGTTCTAAATGGTTATAGGTAACGAAAATAGTATATTGAGTAAGCAATTAACGGTTTGGTTGCATTTGGAAAGCGTGGTTATTGGAAATTTCGAATTTTGAAGTCCGGTTATGTTATATCATCGAACCTGGATTGCAGGCGAATGAGGCGACATATTGCAACAACTTAAACGCTGATATACTCAAAATTACATCATTAACGCGATATGACCGAAACTTTCTGAATCTGTAACAATAAATTTTATCCGTTCAAAATCGGTAAGGCTAACCCATCAGGGATTTTTGCAAAAAAATTGAAAAAATTTATTGTTGAGATTCCGGTTCTAAATGGTTATAGGTAACGAAAATATTATATTGAGTAAGCAATTAACGGTTTGGTTGCATTTGGAAAGCGTGGTTATTGGAAATTTCGAATTTTGAAATCCGGTTATGTTATATCATCGAACCTGGATTGCAGGCGAATGAGGCGACATATTGCAACAACTTAAACGCTGATATACTCAAAATTACATCATTAACGCGATATGACCGAAACTTTCTGAATCTGTAACAGTAAATTTTATCCGTTCAAAATCGGTAAGGCTAACCATCAGGGATTTTTGCTAAAAAATTGAAAAAATTTATTGTTGAGATTCTGGTTCTAAATGATTATAGGTAACGAAAATAGTATATTGAGTAAGCAATTAACGGTTTGGTTGCATTTAGAAAGCGTGGTTATTGGAAATTTCGAATTTTGAAATCCGGTTATGTTATATCATCGAACCTGGATTGCAGGCGAATGAGGCGACATATTGCAACAACTTAAACGCTGATATACTCAAAATTACATCATTAACGCGATATGACCGAAACTTTCTGAATCTGTAACAATAAATTTTATCCGTTCAAAATCGGTAAGGCTAACACCATCAGGGATTTTTGCAAAAAAATTGAAAAAATTTATTGTTGAGATTCCGGTTCTAAATGGTTATAGGTAACGAAAATAGTATATTGAGTAAGCAATTAACGGTTTGGTTGCATTTGGAAAGCGTGGTTATTGGAAATTTCGAATTTTGAAATCCGGTTATGTTATATCATCGAACCTGGATTGCAGGCGAATGAGGCGACATATTGCAACAACTTAAACGCTGATATACTCAAAATTACATCATTAACGCAATATGACCGAAACTTTCTGAATCTGTAACAATAAATTTTATCCGTTCAAAATCGGTAAGGCTAACCATCAGGGATTTTTGCTAAAAAATTGAAAAAATTTATTGTTGAGATTCTGGTTCTAAATGATTATAGGTAACGAAAATAGTATATTGAGTAAGCAATTAACGGTTTGGTTGCATTTGAAAAGCGTGGTTATTGGAAATTTCGAATTTTGAAGTCCGGTTATGTTATATCATCGAACCTGGATTGCAGGCGAATGAGGCGACATATTGCAACAACTTAAACGCTGATATACTCAAAATTACATCATTAACGCGATATGACCGAAACTTTCTGAATCTGTAACAGTAAATTTTATCCGTTCAAAATCGGTAAGGCTAACCATCAGGGATTTTTGCTAAAAAATTGAAAAAATTTATTGTTGAGATTCTGGTTCTAAATGATTATAGGTAACGAAAATAGTATATTGAGTAAGCAATTAACGGTTTGGTTGCATTTGAAAAGCGTGGTTATTGGAAATTTCGAATTTTGAAGTCCGGTTATGTTATATCATCGAACCTGGATTGCAGGCGAATGAGGCGACATATTGCAACAACTTAAACGCTGATATACTCAAAATTACATCATTAACGCAATATGACCGAAACTTTCTGAATCTGTAACAATAAATTTTATCCGTTCAAAATCGGTAAGGCTAACCATCAGGGATTTTTGCAAAAAAATTGAAAAAATTTATTGTTGAGATTTCGGTTCTAAATGATTATAGGTAACGAAAATAGTATATTGAGTAAGCAATTAACGGTTTGGTTACATTTGGAAAGCGTGGTTATTGAAAATTTCGAATTATGAAATCCGGTTATGTTATATCATCGAACCTGGATTGCAGGCGAATGAGGCGACATATTGCAACAACTTAAACGCTGATATACTCAAAATTACATCATTAACGCGATATGACCGAAACTTTCTGAATCTGTAACAATAAATTTTATCCGTTCAAAATCGGTAAGGCTAACCATCAGGGATTTTTGCTAAAAAATTGAAAAAATTTATTGTTGAGATTCTGGTTCTAAATGATTATAGGTAACGAAAATAGTATATTGAGTAAGCAATTAACGGTTTGGTTGCATTTGAAAAGCGTGGTTATTGGAAATTTCGAATTTTGAAGTCCGGTTATGTTATATCATCGAACCTGGATTGCAGGCGAATGAGGCGACATATTGCAACAACTTAAACGCTGATATACTCAAAATTACATCATTAACGCGATATGACCGAAACTTTCTGAATCTGTAACAATAAATTTTATCCGTTCAAAATCGGTAAGGCTAACCATCAGGGATTTTTGCTAAAAAATTGAAAAAATTTATTGTTGAGATTCTGGTTCTAAATGATTATAGGTAACGAAAATAGTATATTGAGTAAGCAATTAACGGTTTGGTTGCATTTGAAAAGCGTGGTTATTGGAAATTTCGAATTTTGAAGTCCGGTTATGTTATATCATCGAACCTGGATTGCAGGCGAATGAGGCGACATATTGCAACAACTTAAACGCTGATATACTCAAAATTACATCATTAACGCGATATGACCGAAACTTTCTGAATCTGTAACAGTAAATTTTATCCGTTCAAAATCGGTAAGGCTAACCATCAGGGATTTTTGCTAAAAAATTGAAAAAATTTATTGTTGAGATTCCGGTTCTAAATGGTTATAGGTAACGAAAATAGTATATTGAGTAAGCAATTAACGGTTTGGTTGCATTTGGAAAGCGTGGTTATTGGAAATTTCGAATTTTGAAGTCCGGTTATGTTATATCATCGAACCTGGATTGCAGGCGAATGAGGCGACATATTGCAACAACTTAAACGCTGATATACTCAAAATTACATCATTAACGCGATATGACCGAAACTTTCTGAATCTGTAACAATAAATTTTATCCGTTCAAAATCGGTAAGGCTAACACCATCAGGGATTTTTGCAAAAAAATTGAAAAAATTTATTGTTGAGATTCCGGTTCTAAATGGTTATAGGTAACGAAAATAGTATATTGAGTAAGCAATTAACGGTTTGGTTGCATTTGGAAAGCGTGGTTATTGGAAATTTCGAATTTTGAAATCCGGTTATGTTATATCATCGAACCTGGATTGCAGGCGAATGAGGCGACATATTGCAACAACTTAAACGCTGATATACTCAAAATTACATCATTAACGCAATATGACCGAAACTTTCTGAATCTGTAACAATAAATTTTATCCGTTCAAAATCGGTAAGGCTAACCATCAGGGATTTTTGCTAAAAAATTGAAAAAATTTATTGTTGAGATTCTGGTTCTAAATGATTATAGGTAACGAAAATAGTATATTGAGTAAGCAATTAACGGTTTGGTTGCATTTGAAAAGCGTGGTTATTGGAAATTTCGAATTTTGAAGTCCGGTTATGTTATATCATCGAACCTGGATTGCAGGCGAATGAGGCGACATATTGCAACAACTTAAACGCTGATATACTCAAAATTACATCATTAACGCGATATGACCGAAACTTTCTGAATCTGTAACAGTAAATTTTATCCGTTCAAAATCGGTAAGGCTAACACCATCAGGGATTTTTGCTAAAAAATTGAAAAAATTTATTGTTGAGATTTCGGTTCTAAATGATTATAGGTAACGAAAATAGTATATTGAGTAAGCAATTAACGGTTTGGTTACATTTGGAAAGCGTGGTTATTGAAAATTTCGAATTATGAAATCCGGTTATGTTATATCATCGAACCTGGATTGCAGGCGAATGAGGCGACATATTGCAACAACTTAAACGCTGATATACTCAAAATTACATCATTAACGCGATATGACCGAAACTTTCTGAATCTGTAACAATAAATTTTATCCGTTCAAAATCGGTAAGGCTAACCATCAGGGATTTTTGCTAAAAAATTGAAAAAATTTATTGTTGAGATTCTGGTTCTAAATGATTATAGGTAACGAAAATAGTATATTGAGTAAGCAATTAACGGTTTGGTTGCATTTGAAAAGCGTGGTTATTGGAAATTTCGAATTTTGAAGTCCGGTTATGTTATATCATCGAACCTGGATTGCAGGCGAATGAGGCGACATATTGCAACAACTTAAACGCTGATATACTCAAAATTACATCATTAACGCGATATGACCGAAACTTTCTGAATCTGTAACAATAAATTTTATCCGTTCAAAATCGGTAAGGCTAACACCATCAGGGATTTTTGCAAAAAAATTGAAAAAATTTATTGTTGAGATTCCGGTTCTAAATGGTTATAGGTAACGAAAATAGTATATTGAGTAAGCAATTAACGGTTTGGTTGCATTTGGAAAGCGTGGTTATTGGAAATTTCGAATTTTGAAATCCGGTTATGTTATATCATCGAACCTGGATTGCAGGCGAATGAGGCGACATATTGCAACAACTTAAACGCTGATATACTCAAAATTACATCATTAACGCAATATGACCGAAACTTTCTGAATCTGTAACAATAAATTTTATCCGTTCAAAATCGGTAAGGCTAACCATCAGGGATTTTTGCTAAAAAATTGAAAAAATTTATTGTTGAGATTCTGGTTCTAAATGATTATAGGTAACGAAAATAGTATATTGAGTAAGCAATTAACGGTTTGGTTGCATTTGAAAAGCGTGGTTATTGGAAATTTCGAATTTTGAAGTCCGGTTATATTATATCATCGAACCTGGATTGCAGGCGAATGAGGCGACATATTGCAACAACTTAAACGCTGATATACTCAAAATTACATCATTAACGCGATATGACCGAAACTTTCTGAATCTGTAACAGTAAATTTTATCCGTTCAAAATCGGTAAGGCTAACCATCAGGGATTTTTGCTAAAAAATTGAAAAAATTTATTGTTGAGATTCCGGTTCTAAATGGTTATAGGTAACGAAAATAGTATATTGAGTAAGCAATTAACGGTTTGGTTGCATTTGAAAAGCGTGGTTATTGGAAATTTCGAATTTTGAAGTCCGGTTATGTTATATCATCGAACCTGGATTGCAGGCGAATGAGGCGACATATTGCAACAACTTAAACGCTGATATACTCAAAATTACATCATTAACGCGATATGACCGAAACTTTCTGAATCTGTAACAATAAATTTTATCCGTTCAAAATCGGTAAGGCTAACCATCAGGGATTTTTGCTAAAAAATTGAAAAAAATTATTGTTGAGATTCTGGTTCTAAATGATTATAGGTAACGAAAATAGTATATTGAGTAAGCAATTAACGGTTTGGTTGCATTTGAAAAGCGTGGTTATTGGAAATTTCGAATTTTGAAGTCCGGTTATGTTATATCATCGAACCTGGATTGCAGGCGAATGAGGCGACATATTGCAACAACTTAAACGCTGATATACTCAAAATTACATCATTAACGCGATATGACCGAAACTTTCTGAATCTGTAACAATAAATTTTATCCGTTCAAAATCGGTAAGGCTAACCATCAGGGATTTTTGCTAAAAAATTGAAAAAATTTATTGTTGAGATTCTGGTTCTAAATGATTATAGGTAACGAAAATAGTATATTGAGTAAGCAATTAACGGTTTGGTTGCATTTGAAAAGCGTGGTTATTGGAAATTTCGAATTTTGAAGTCCGGTTATGTTATATCATCGAACCTGGATTGCAGGCGAATGAGGCGACATATTGCAACAACTTAAACGCTGATATACTCAAAATTACATCATTAACGCGATATGACCGAAACTTTCTGAATCTGTAACAGTAAATTTTATCCGTTCAAAATCGGTAAGGCTAACCATCAGGGATTTTTGCTAAAAAATTGAAAAAATTTATTGTTGAGATTCCGGTTCTAAATGGTTATAGGTAACGAAAATAGTATATTGAGTAAGCAATTAACGGTTTGGTTGCATTTGAAAAGCGTGGTTATTGGAAATTTCGAATTTTGAAGTCCGGTTATGTTATATCATCGAACCTGGATTGCAGGCGAATGAGGCGACATATTGCAACAACTTAAACGCTGATATACTCAAAATTACATCATTAACGCGATATGACCGAAACTTTCTGAATCTGTAACAATAAATTTTATCCGTTCAAAATCGGTAAGGCTAACCATCAGGGATTTTTGCTAAAAAATTGAAAAAATTTATTGTTGAGATTCTGGTTCTAAATGATTATAGGTAACGAAAATAGTATATTGAGTAAGCAATTAACGGTTTGGTTGCATTTGAAAAGCGTGGTTATTGGAAATTTCGAATTTTGAAGTCCGGTTATGTTATATCATCGAACCTGGATTGCAGGCGAATGAGGCGACATATTGCAACAACTTAAACGCTGATATACTCAAAATTACATCATTAACGCGATATGACCGAAACTTTCTGAATCTGTAACAGTAAATTTTATCCGTTCAAAATCGGTAAGGCTAACCATCAGGGATTTTTGCTAAAAAATTGAAAAAATTTATTGTTGAGATTCCGGTTCTAAATGGTTATAGGTAACGAAAATAGTATATTGAGTAAGCAATTAACGGTTTGGTTGCATTTGGAAAGCGTGGTTATTGGAAATTTCGAATTTTGAAGTCCGGTTATGTTATATCATCGAACCTGGATTGCAGGCGAATGAGGCGACATATTGCAACAACTTAAACGCTGATATACTCAAAATTACATCATTAACGCGATATGACCGAAACTTTCTGAATCTGTAACAATAAATTTTATCCGTTCAAAATCGGTAAGGCTAACCCATCAGGGATTTTTGCAAAAAAATTGAAAAAATTTATTGTTGAGATTCCGGTTCTAAATGGTTATAGGTAACGAAAATATTATATTGAGTAAGCAATTAACGGTTTGGTTGCATTTGGAAAGCGTGGTTATTGGAAATTTCGAATTTTGAAATCCGGTTATGTTATATCATCGAACCTGGATTGCAGGCGAATGAGGCGACATATTGCAACAACTTAAACGCTGATATACTCAAAATTACATCATTAACGCGATATGACCGAAACTTTCTGAATCTGTAACAGTAAATTTTATCCGTTCAAAATCGGTAAGGCTAACCATCAGGGATTTTTGCTAAAAAATTGAAAAAATTTATTGTTGAGATTCTGGTTCTAAATGATTATAGGTAACGAAAATAGTATATTGAGTAAGCAATTAACGGTTTGGTTGCATTTAGAAAGCGTGGTTATTGGAAATTTCGAATTTTGAAATCCGGTTATGTTATATCATCGAACCTGGATTGCAGGCGAATGAGGCGACATATTGCAACAACTTAAACGCTGATATACTCAAAATTACATCATTAACGCGATATGACCGAAACTTTCTGAATCTGTAACAATAAATTTTATCCGTTCAAAATCGGTAAGGCTAACACCATCAGGGATTTTTGCAAAAAAATTGAAAAAATTTATTGTTGAGATTCCGGTTCTAAATGGTTATAGGTAACGAAAATAGTATATTGAGTAAGCAATTAACGGTTTGGTTGCATTTGGAAAGCGTGGTTATTGGAAATTTCGAATTTTGAAATCCGGTTATGTTATATCATCGAACCTGGATTGCAGGCGAATGAGGCGACATATTGCAACAACTTAAACGCTGATATACTCAAAATTACATCATTAACGCAATATGACCGAAACTTTCTGAATCTGTAACAATAAATTTTATCCGTTCAAAATCGGTAAGGCTAACCATCAGGGATTTTTGCTAAAAAATTGAAAAAATTTATTGTTGAGATTCTGGTTCTAAATGATTATAGGTAACGAAAATAGTATATTGAGTAAGCAATTAACGGTTTGGTTGCATTTGAAAAGCGTGGTTATTGGAAATTTCGAATTTTGAAGTCCGGTTATGTTATATCATCGAACCTGGATTGCAGGCGAATGAGGCGACATATTGCAACAACTTAAACGCTGATATACTCAAAATTACATCATTAACGCGATATGACCGAAACTTTCTGAATCTGTAACAGTAAATTTTATCCGTTCAAAATCGGTAAGGCTAACCATCAGGGATTTTTGCTAAAAAATTGAAAAAATTTATTGTTGAGATTCTGGTTCTAAATGATTATAGGTAACGAAAATAGTATATTGAGTAAGCAATTAACGGTTTGGTTGCATTTGAAAAGCGTGGTTATTGGAAATTTCGAATTTTGAAGTCCGGTTATGTTATATCATCGAACCTGGATTGCAGGCGAATGAGGCGACATATTGCAACAACTTAAACGCTGATATACTCAAAATTACATCATTAACGCAATATGACCGAAACTTTCTGAATCTGTAACAATAAATTTTATCCGTTCAAAATCGGTAAGGCTAACCATCAGGGATTTTTGCAAAAAAATTGAAAAAATTTATTGTTGAGATTTCGGTTCTAAATGATTATAGGTAACGAAAATAGTATATTGAGTAAGCAATTAACGGTTTGGTTACATTTGGAAAGCGTGGTTATTGAAAATTTCGAATTATGAAATCCGGTTATGTTATATCATCGAACCTGGATTGCAGGCGAATGAGGCGACATATTGCAACAACTTAAACGCTGATATACTCAAAATTACATCATTAACGCGATATGACCGAAACTTTCTGAATCTGTAACAATAAATTTTATCCGTTCAAAATCGGTAAGGCTAACCATCAGGGATTTTTGCTAAAAAATTGAAAAAATTTATTGTTGAGATTCTGGTTCTAAATGATTATAGGTAACGAAAATAGTATATTGAGTAAGCAATTAACGGTTTGGTTGCATTTGAAAAGCGTGGTTATTGGAAATTTCGAATTTTGAAGTCCGGTTATGTTATATCATCGAACCTGGATTGCAGGCGAATGAGGCGACATATTGCAACAACTTAAACGTTGATATACTCAAAATTACATCATTAACGCGATATGACCGAAACTTTCTGAATCTGTAACAGTAAATTTTATCCGTTCAAAATCGGTAAGGCTTACCATCAGGGATTTTTGCTAAAAAATTGAAAAAATTTATTGTTGAGATTCCGGTTCTAAATGGTTATAGGTAACGAAAATAGTATATTGAGTAAGCAATTAACGGTTTGGTTGCATTTGGAAAGCGTGGTTATTGGAAATTTCGAATTTTGAAGTCCGGTTATGTTATATCATCGAACCTGGATTGCAGGCGAATGAGGCGACATATTGCAACAACTTAAACGCTGATATACTCAAAATTACATCATTAACGCGATATGACCGAAACTTTCTGAATCTGTAACAATAAATTTTATCCGTTCAAAATCGGTAAGGCTAACACCATCAGGGATTTTTGCAAAAAAATTGAAAAAATTTATTGTTGAGATTCCGGTTCTAAATGGTTATAGGTAACGAAAATAGTATATTGAGTAAGCAATTAACGGTTTGGTTGCATTTGGAAAGCGTGGTTATTGGAAATTTCGAATTTTGAAATCCGGTTATGTTATATCATCGAACCTGGATTGCAGGCGAATGAGGCGACATATTGCAACAACTTAAACGCTGATATACTCAAAATTACATCATTAACGCAATATGACCGAAACTTTCTGAATCTGTAACAATAAATTTTATCCGTTCAAAATCGGTAAGGCTAACACCATCAGGGATTTTTGCAAAAAAATTGAAAAAATTTATTGTTGAGATTCCGGTTCTAAATGGTTATAGGTAACGAAAATATTATATTGAGTAAGCAATTAACGGTTTGGTTGCATTTGGAAAGCGTGGTTCTTGGAAATTTCGAATTTTGAAATCCAGTTATGTTATATCATCGAACCTGGATTACAGACGAATGAGGCGACATATTGCAACAACTTAAACGCTGATATACTCAAAATTACATCATTAACGCGATATGACCGAAACTTTCTGAATCTGTAACAGTAAATTTTATCCGTTCAAAATCGGTAAGGCTAACCATCAGGGATTTTTGCAAAAAAATTGAAAAAATTTATTGTTGAGATTCTGGTTCTAAATGATTATAGGTAACGAAAATAGTATATTGAGTAAGCAATTAACGGTTTGGTTGCATTTGAAAAGCGTGGTTATTGGAAATTTCGAATTTTGAAGTCCGGTTATGTTATATCATCGAACCTGGATTGCAGGCGAATGAGGCGACATATTGCAACAACTTAAACGCTGATATACTCAAAATTACATCATTAACGCGATATGACCGAAACTTTCTGAATCTGTAACAATAAATTTTATCCGTTCAAAATCGGTAAGGCTAACCATCAGGGATTTTTGCTAAAAAATTGAAAAAATTTATTGTTGAGATTCTGGTTCTAAATGATTATAGGTAACGAAAATAGTATATTGAGTAAGCAATTAACGGTTTGGTTGCATTTAGAAAGCGTGGTTATTGGAAATTTCGAATTTTGAAATCCGGTTATGTTATATCATCGAACCTGGATTGCAGGCGAATGAGGCGACATATTGCAACAACTTAAACGCTGATATACTCAAAATTACATCATTAACGCGATATGACCGAAACTTTCTGAATCTGTAACAATAAATTTTATCCGTTCAAAATCGGTAAGGCTAACACCATCAGGGATTTTTGCAAAAAAATTGAAAAAATTTATTGTTGAGATTCCGGTTCTAAATGGTTATAGGTAACGAAAATAGTATATTGAGTAAGCAATTAACGGTTTGGTTGCATTTGGAAAGCGTGGTTATTGGAAATTTCGAATTTTGAAATCCGGTTATGTTATATCATCGAACCTGGATTGCAGGCGAATGAGGCGACATATTGCAACAACTTAAACGCTGATATACTCAAAATTACATCATTAACGCAATATGACCGAAACTTTCTGAATCTGTAACAATAAATTTTATCCGTTCAAAATCGGTAAGGCTAACCATCAGGGATTTTTGCTAAAAAATTGAAAAAATTTATTGTTGAGATTCTGGTTCTAAATGATTATAGGTAACGAAAATAGTATATTGAGTAAGCAATTAACGGTTTGGTTGCATTTGAAAAGCGTGGTTATTGGAAATTTCGAATTTTGAAGTCCGGTTATGTTATATCATCGAACCTGGATTGCAGGCGAATGAGGCGACATATTGCAACAACTTAAACGCTGATATACTCAAAATTACATCATTAACGCGATATGACCGAAACTTTCTGAATCTGTAACAGTAAATTTTATCCGTTCAAAATCGGTAAGGCTAACCATCAGGGATTTTTGCTAAAAAATTGAAAAAATTTATTGTTGAGATTCTGGTTCTAAATGATTATAGGTAACGAAAATAGTATATTGAGTAAGCAATTAACGGTTTGGTTGCATTTGGAAAGCGTGGTTATTGGAAATTTCGAATTTTGAAGTCCGGTTATGTTATATCATCGAACCTGGATTGCAGGCGAATGAGGCGACATATTGCAACAACTTAAACGCTGATATACTCAAAATTACATCATTAACGCAATATGACCGAAACTTTCTGAATCTGTAACAATAAATTTTATCCGTTCAAAATCGGTAAGGCTAACCATCAGGGATTTTTGCAAAAAAATTGAAAAAATTTATTGTTGAGATTTCGGTTCTAAATGATTATAGGTAACGAAAATAGTATATTGAGTAAGCAATTAACGGTTTGGTTACATTTGGAAAGCGTGGTTATTGAAAATTTCGAATTATGAAATCCGGTTATGTTATATCATCGAACCTGGATTGCAGGCGAATGAGGCGACATATTGCAACAACTTAAACGCTGATATACTCAAAATTACATCATTAACGCGATATGACCGAAACTTTCTGAATCTGTAACAATAAATTTTATCCGTTCAAAATCGGTAAGGCTAACCATCAGTAATTTTTGCAAAAAAATTGAAAAAATTTATTGTTGAGATTTCGGTTCTAAATGATTATAGGTAACGAAAATAGTATATTGAGTAAGCAATTAACGGTTTGGTTACATTTGGAAAGCGTGGTTATTGAAAATTTCGAATTATGAAATCCGGTTATGTTATATCATCGAACCTGGATTGCAGTCGAATGAGGCGACATATTGCAACAACTTAAACGCTGATATACTCAAAATTACATCATTAACGCGATATGACCGAAACTTTCTGAATCTGTAACAATAAATTTTATCCGTTCAAAATCGGTAAGGCTAACCATCAGGGATTTTTGCTAAAAAATTGAAAAAATTTATTGTTGAGATTCTGGTTCTAAATGATTATAGGTAACGAAAATAGTATATTGAGTAAGCAATTAACGGTTTGGTTGCATTTGAAAAGCGTGGTTATTGGAAATTTCGAATTTTGAAGTCCGGTTATGTTATATCATCGAACCTGGATTGCAGGCGAATGAGGCGACATATTGCAACAACTTAAACGCTGATATACTCAAAATTACATCATTAACGCGATATGACCGAAACTTTCTGAATCTGTAACAGTAAATTTTATCCGTTCAAAATCGGTAAGGCTAACCATCAGGGATTTTTGCTAAAAAATTGAAAAAATTTATTGTTGAGATTCTGGTTCTAAATGATTATAGGTAACGAAAATAGTATATTGAGTAAGCAATTAACGGTTTGGTTGCATTTGGAAAGCGTGGTTATTGGAAATTTCGAATTTTGAAGTCCGGTTATGTTATATCATCGAACCTGGATTGCAGGCGAATGAGGCGACATATTGCAACAACTTAAACGCTGATATACTCAAAATTACATCATTAACGCGATATGACCGAAACTTTCTGAATCTGTAACAATAAATTTTATCCGTTCAAAATCGGTAAGGCTAACCATCAGTAATTTTTGCAAAAAAATTGAAAAAATTTATTGTTGAGATTTCGGTTCTAAATGATTATAGGTAACGAAAATAGTATATTGAGTAAGCAATTAACGGTTTGGTTACATTTGGAAAGCGTGGTTATTGAAAATTTCGAATTATGAAATCCGGTTATGTTATATCATCGAACCTGGATTGCAGGCGAATGAGGCGACATATTGCAACAACTTAAACGCTGATATACTCAAAATTACATCATTAACGCGATATGACCGAAACTTTCTGAATCTGTAACAATAAATTTTATCCGTTCAAAATCGGTAAGGCTAACACCATCAGGGATTTTTGCAAAAAAATTGAAAAAATTTATTGTTGAGATTCTGGTTCTAAATGATTATAGGTAACGAAAATAGTATATTGAGTAAGCAATTAACGGTTTGGTTGCATTTGAAAAGCGTGGTTATTGGAAATTTCGAATTTTGAAGTCCGGTTATGTTATATCATCGAACCTGGATTGCAGGCGAATGAGGCGACATATTGCAACAACTTAAACGCTGATATACTCAAAATTACATCATTAACGCGATATGACCGAAACTTTCTGAATCTGTAACAATAAATTTTATCCGTTCAAAATCGGTAAGGCTAACCATCAGTAATTTTTGCAAAAAAATTGAAAAAATTTATTGTTGAGATTTCGGTTCTAAATGATTATAGGTAACGAAAATAGTATATTGAGTAAGCAATTAACGGTTTGGTTACATTTGGAAAGCGTGGTTATTGAAAATTTCGAATTATGAAATCCGGTTATGTTATATCATCGAACCTGGATTGCAGTCGAATGAGGCGACATATTGCAACAACTTAAACGCTGATATACTCAAAATTACATCATTAACGCGATATGACCGAAACTTTCTGAATCTGTAACAATAAATTTTATCCGTTCAAAATCGGTAAGGCTAACCATCAGGGATTTTTGCTAAAAAATTGAAAAAATTTATTGTTGAGATTCTGGTTCTAAATGATTATAGGTAACGAAAATAGTATATTGAGTAAGCAATTAACGGTTTGGTTGCATTTGAAAAGCGTGGTTATTGGAAATTTCGAATTTTGAAGTCCGGTTATGTTATATCATCGAACCTGGATTGCAGGCGAATGAGGCGACATATTGCAACAACTTAAACGCTGATATACTCAAAATTACATCATTAACGCGATATGACCGAAACTTTCTGAATCTGTAACAGTAAATTTTATCCGTTCAAAATCGGTAAGGCTAACCATCAGGGATTTTTGCTAAAAAATTGAAAAAATTTATTGTTGAGATTCTGGTTCTAAATGATTATAGGTAACGAAAATAGTATATTGAGTAAGCAATTAACGGTTTGGTTGCATTTGGAAAGCGTGGTTATTGGAAATTTCGAATTTTGAAGTCCGGTTATGTTATATCATCGAACCTGGATTGCAGGCGAATGAGGCGACATATTGCAACAACTTAAACGCTGATATACTCAAAATTACATCATTAACGCGATATGACCGAAACTTTCTGAATCTGTAACAATAAATTTTATCCGTTCAAAATCGGTAAGGCTAACACCATCAGGGATTTTTGCAAAAAAATTGAAAAAATTTATTGTTGAGATTCTGGTTCTAAATGATTATAGGTAACGAAAATAGTATATTGAGTAAGCAATTAACGGTTTGGTTGCATTTGAAAAGCGTGGTTATTGGAAATTTCGAATTTTGAAGTCCGGTTATGTTATATCATCGAACCTGGATTGCAGGCGAATGAGGCGACATATTGCAACAACTTAAACGCTGATATACTCAAAATTACATCATTAACGCGATATGACCGAAACTTTCTGAATCTGTAACAATAAATTTTATCCGTTCAAAATCGGTAAGGCTAACCATCAGTAATTTTTGCAAAAAAATTGAAAAAATTTATTGTTGAGATTTCGGTTCTAAATGATTATAGGTAACGAAAATAGTATATTGAGTAAGCAATTAACGGTTTGGTTACATTTGGAAAGCGTGGTTATTGAAAATTTCGAATTATGAAATCCGGTTATGTTATATCATCGAAC
Organism: Nephrotoma flavescens; assembly: GCA_932526605.1. Lineage (NCBI taxonomy): Eukaryota > Metazoa > Arthropoda > Insecta > Diptera > Tipulidae > Nephrotoma > Nephrotoma flavescens. Next base: position 222,422,348 of record OW052221.1, read on the forward strand.
CTGGATTGCAGGCGAATGAGGCGACATATTGCAACAACTTAAACGCTGATATACTCAAAATTACATCATTAACGCGATATGACCGAAACTTTCTGAATCTGTAACAATAAATTTTATCCGTTCAAAATCGGTAAGGCTAACACCATCAGGGATTTTTGCAAAAAAATTGAAAAAATTTATTGTTGAGATTCTGGTTCTAAATGATTATAGGTAACGAAAATAGTATATTGAGTAAGCAATTAACGGTTTGGTTGCATTTGAAAAGCGTGGTTATTGGAAATTTCGAATTTTGAAGTCCGGTTATGTTATATCATCGAACCTGGATTGCAGGCGAATGAGGCGACATATTGCAACAACTTAAACGCTGATATACTCAAAATTACATCATTAACGCGATATGACCGAAACTTTCTGAATCTGTAACAATAAATTTTATCCGTTCAAAATCGGTAAGGCTAACCATCAGTAATTTTTGCAAAAAAATTGAAAAAATTTATTGTTGAGATTTCGGTTCTAAATGATTATAGGTAACGAAAATAGTATATTGAGTAAGCAATTAACGGTTTGGTTACATTTGGAAAGCGTGGTTATTGAAAATTTCGAATTATGAAATCCGGTTATGTTATATCATCGAACCTGGATTGCAGGCGAATGAGGCGACATATTGCAACAACTTAAACGCTGATATACTCAAAATTACATCATTAACGCGATATGACCGAAACTTTCTGAATCTGTAACAATAAATTTTATCCGTTCAAAATCGGTAAGGCTAACACCATCAGGGATTTTTGCAAAAAAATTGAAAAAATTTATTGTTGAGATTCTGGTTCTAAATGATTATAGGTAACGAAAATAGTATATTGAGTAAGCAATTAACGGTTTGGTTGCATTTGAAAAGCGTGGTTATTGGAAATTTCGAATTTTGAAGTCCGGTTATGTTATATCATCGAACCTGGATTGCAGGCGAATGAGGCGACATATTGCAACAACTTAAACGCTGATATACTCAAAATTACATCATTAACGCGATATGACCGAAACTTTCTGAATCTGTAACAATAAATTTTATCCGTTCAAAATCGGTAAGGCTAACCATCAGTAATTTTTGCAAAAAAATTGAAAAAATTTATTGTTGAGATTTCGGTTCTAAATGATTATAGGTAACGAAAATAGTATATTGAGTAAGCAATTAACGGTTTGGTTACATTTGGAAAGCGTGGTTATTGAAAATTTCGAATTATGAAATCCGGTTATGTTATATCATCGAACCTGGATTGCAGTCGAATGAGGCGACATATTGCAACAACTTAAACGCTGATATACTCAAAATTACATCATTAACGCGATATGACCGAAACTTTCTGAATCTGTAACAATAAATTTTATCCGTTCAAAATCGGTAAGGCTAACCATCAGGGATTTTTGCTAAAAAATTGAAAAAATTTATTGTTGAGATTCTGGTTCTAAATGATTATAGGTAACGAAAATAGTATATTGAGTAAGCAATTAACGGTTTGGTTGCATTTGAAAAGCGTGGTTATTGGAAATTTCGAATTTTGAAGTCCGGTTATGTTATATCATCGAACCTGGATTGCAGGCGAATGAGGCGACATATTGCAACAACTTAAACGCTGATATACTCAAAATTACATCATTAACGCGATATGACCGAAACTTTCTGAATCTGTAACAGTAAATTTTATCCGTTCAAAATCGGTAAGGCTAACCATCAGGGATTTTTGCTAAAAAATTGAAAAAATTTATTGTTGAGATTCTGGTTCTAAATGATTATAGGTAACGAAAATAGTATATTGAGTAAGCAATTAACGGTTTGGTTGCATTTGGAAAGCGTGGTTATTGGAAATTTCGAATTTTGAAGTCCGGTTATGTTATATCATCGAACCTGGATTGCAGGCGAATGAGGCGACATATTGCAACAACTTAAACGCTGATATACTCAAAATTACATCATTAACGCGATATGACCGAAACTTTCTGAATCTGTAACAATAAATTTTATCCGTTCAAAATCGGTAAGGCTAACCATCAGTAATTTTTGCAAAAAAATTGAAAAAATTTATTGTTGAGATTTCGGTTCTAAATGATTATAGGTAACGAAAATAGTATATTGAGTAAGCAATTAACGGTTTGGTTACATTTGGAAAGCGTGGTTATTGAAAATTTCGAATTATGAAATCCGGTTATGTTATATCATCGAACCTGGATTGCAGGCGAATGAGGCGACATATTGCAACAACTTAAACGCTGATATACTCAAAATTACATCATTAACGCGATATGACCGAAACTTTCTGAATCTGTAACAATAAATTTTATCCGTTCAAAATCGGTAAGGCTAACACCATCAGGGATTTTTGCAAAAAAATTGAAAAAATTTATTGTTGAGATTCTGGTTCTAAATGATTATAGGTAACGAAAATAGTATATTGAGTAAGCAATTAACGGTTTGGTTGCATTTGAAAAGCGTGGTTATTGGAAATTTCGAATTTTGAAGTCCGGTTATGTTATATCATCGAACCTGGATTGCAGGCGAATGAGGCGACATATTGCAACAACTTAAACGCTGATATACTCAAAATTACATCATTAACGCGATATGACCGAAACTTTCTGAATCTGTAACAATAAATTTTATCCGTTCAAAATCGGTAAGGCTAACCATCAGTAATTTTTGCAAAAAAATTGAAAAAATTTATTGTTGAGATTTCGGTTCTAAATGATTATAGGTAACGAAAATAGTATATTGAGTAAGCAATTAACGGTTTGGTTACATTTGTAAAGCGTGGTTATTGAAAATTTCGAATTATGAAATCCGGTTATGTTATATCATCGAACCTGGATTGCAGTCGAATGAGGCGACATATTGCAACAACTTAAACGCTGATATACTCAAAATTACATCATTAACGCGATATGACCGAAACTTTCTGAATCTGTAACAATAAATTTTATCCGTTCAAAATCGGTAAGGCTAACCATCAGGGATTTTTGCTAAAAAATTGAAAAAATTTATTGTTGAGATTCTGGTTCTAAATGATTATAGGTAACGAAAATAGTATATTGAGTAAGCAATTAACGGTTTGGTTGCATTTGAAAAGCGTGGTTATTGGAAATTTCGAATTTTGAAGTCCGGTTATGTTATATCATCGAACCTGGATTGCAGGCGAATGAGGCGACATATTGCAACAACTTAAACGCTGATATACTCAAAATTACATCATTAACGCGATATGACCGAAACTTTCTGAATCTGTAACAGTAAATTTTATCCGTTCAAAATCGGTAAGGCTAACCATCAGGGATTTTTGCTAAAAAATTGAAAAAATTTATTGTTGAGATTCTGGTTCTAAATGATTATAGGTAACGAAAATAGTATATTGAGTAAGCAATTAACGGTTTGGTTGCATTTGGAAAGCGTGGTTATTGGAAATTTCGAATTTTGAAGTCCGGTTATGTTATATCATCGAACCTGGATTGCAGGCGAATGAGGCGACATATTGCAACAACTTAAACGCTGATATACTCAAAATTACATCATTAACGCGATATGACCGAAACTTTCTGAATCTGTAACAATAAATTTTATCCGTTCAAAATCGGTAAGGCTAACCATCAGTAATTTTTGCAAAAAAATTGAAAAAATTTATTGTTGAGATTTCGGTTCTAAATGATTATAGGTAACGAAAATAGTATATTGAGTAAGCAATTAACGGTTTGGTTACATTTGGAAAGCGTGGTTATTGAAAATTTCGAATTATGAAATCCGGTTATGTTATATCATCGAACCTGGATTGCAGGCGAATGAGGCGACATATTGCAACAACTTAAACGCTGATATACTCAAAATTACATCATTAACGCGATATGACCGAAACTTTCTGAATCTGTAACAATAAATTTTATCCGTTCAAAATCGGTAAGGCTAACACCATCAGGGATTTTTGCAAAAAAATTGAAAAAATTTATTGTTGAGATTCTGGTTCTAAATGATTATAGGTAACGAAAATAGTATATTGAGTAAGCAATTAACGGTTTGGTTGCATTTGAAAAGCGTGGTTATTGGAAATTTCGAATTTTGAAGTCCGGTTATGTTATATCATCGAACCTGGATTGCAGGCGAATGAGGCGACATATTGCAACAACTTAAACGCTGATATACTCAAAATTACATCATTAACGCGATATGACCGAAACTTTCTGAATCTGTAACAATAAATTTTATCCGTTCAAAATCGGTAAGGCTAACCATCAGTAATTTTTGCAAAAAAATTGAAAAAATTTATTGTTGAGATTTCGGTTCTAAATGATTATAGGTAACGAAAATAGTATATTGAGTAAGCAATTAACGGTTTGGTTACATTTGGAAAGCGTGGTTATTGAAAATTTCGAATTATGAAATCCGGTTATGTTATATCATCGAACCTGGATTGCAGGCGAATGAGGCGACATATTGCAACAACTTAAACGCTGATATACTCAAAATTACATCATTAACGCGATATGACCGAAACTTTCTGAATCTGTAACAATAAATTTTATCCGTTCAAAATCGGTAAGGCTAACCATCAGGGATTTTTGCTAAAAAATTGAAAAAATTTATTGTTGAGATTCTGGTTCTAAATGATTATAGGTAACGAAAATAGTATATTGAGTAAGCAATTAACGGTTTGGTTGCATTTGAAAAGCGTGGTTATTGGAAATTTCGAATTTTGAAGTCCGGTTATGTTATATCATCGAACCTGGATTGCAGGCGAATGAGGCGACATATTGCAACAACTTAAACGCTGATATACTCAAAATTACATCATTAACGCGATATGACCGAAACTTTCTGAATCTGTAACAATAAATTTTATCCGTTCAAAATCGGTAAGGCTAACCATCAGGGATTTTTGCTAAAAAATTGAAAAAATTTATTGTTGAGATTCTGGTTCTAAATGATTATAGGTAACGAAAATAGTATATTGAGTAAGCAATTAACGGTTTGGTTGCATTTGAAAAGCGTGGTTATTGGAAATTTCGAATTTTGAAGTCCGGTTATGTTATATCATCGAACCTGGATTGCAGGCGAATGAGGCGACATATTGCAACAACTTAAACGCTGATATACTCAAAATTACATCATTAACGCGATATGACCGAAACTTTCTGAATCTGTAACAGTAAATTTTATCCGTTCAAAATCGGTAAGGCTAACCATCAGGGATTTTTGCTAAAAAATTGAAAAAATTTATTGTTGAGATTCCGGTTCTAAATGGTTATAGGTAACGAAAATAGTATATTGAGTAAGCAATTAACGGTTTGGTTGCATTTGGAAAGCGTGGTTATTGGAAATTTCGAATTTTGAAGTCCGGTTATGTTATATCATCGAACCTGGATTGCAGGCGAATGAGGCGACATATTGCAACAACTTAAACGCTGATATACTCAAAATTACATCATTAACGCGATATGACCGAAACTTTCTGAATCTGTAACAATAAATTTTATCCGTTCAAAATCGGTAAGGCTAACACCATCAGGGATTTTTGCAAAAAAATTGAAAAAATTTATTGTTGAGATTCCGGTTCTAAATGGTTATAGGTAACGAAAATAGTATATTGAGTAAGCAATTAACGGTTTGGTTGCATTTGGAAAGCGTGGTTATTGGAAATTTCGAATTTTGAAATCCGGTTATGTTATATCATCGAACCTGGATTGCAGGCGAATGAGGCGACATATTGCAACAACTTAAACGCTGATATACTCAAAATTACATCATTAACGCAATATGACCGAAACTTTCTGAATCTGTAACAATAAATTTTATCCGTTCAAAATCGGTAAGGCTAACACCATCAGGGATTTTTGCAAAAAAATTGAAAAAATTTATTGTTGAGATTCCGGTTCTAAATGGTTATAGGTAACGAAAATATTATATTGAGTAAGCAACTAACGGTTTGGTTGCATTTGGAAAGCGTGGTTCTTGGAAATTTCGAATTTTGAAATCCAGTTATGTTATATCATCGAACCTGGATTACAGACGAATGAGGCGACATATTGCAACAACTTAAACGCTGATATACTCAAAATTACATCATTAACGCGATATGACCGAAACTTTCTGAATCTGTAACAGTAAATTTTATCCGTTCAAAATCGGTAAGGCTAACCATCAGGGATTTTTGCAAAAAAATTGAAAAAATTTATTGTTGAGATTCTGGTTCTAAATGATTATAGGTAACGAAAATAGTATATTGAGTAAGCAATTAACGGTTTGGTTGCATTTGAAAAGCGTGGTTATTTTAAATTTCGAATTTTGAAGTCCGGTTATGTTATATCATCGAACCTGGATTGCAGGCGAATGAGGCGACATATTGCAACAACTTAAACGCTGATATACTCAAAATTACATCATTAACGCGATATGACCGAAACTTTCTGAATCTGTAACAGTAAATTTTATCCGTTCAAAATCGGTAAGGCTAACCATCAGGGATTTTTGCTAAAAAATTGAAAAAATTTATTGTTGAGATTCTGGTTCTAAATGATTATAGGTAACGAAAATAGTATATTGAGTAAGCAATTAACGGTTTGGTTGCATTTAGAAAGCGTGGTTATTGGAAATTTCGAATTTTGAAATCCGGTTATGTTATATCATCGAACCTGGATTGCAGGCGAATGAGGCGACATATTGCAACAACTTAAACGCTGATATACTCAAAATTACATCATTAACGCGATATGACCGAAACTTTCTGAATCTGTAACAATAAATTTTATCCGTTCAAAATCGGTAAGGCTAACACCATCAGGGATTTTTGCAAAAAAATTGAAAAAATTTATTGTTGAGATTCCGGTTCTAAATGGTTATAGGTAACGAAAATAGTATATTGAGTAAGCAATTAACGGTTTGGTTGCATTTGGAAAGCGTGGTTATTGGAAATTTCGAATTTTGAAATCCGGTTATGTTATATCATCGAACCTGGATTGCAGGCGAATGAGGCGACATATTGCAACAACTTAAACGCTGATATACTCAAAATTACATCATTAACGCGATATGACCGAAACTTTCTGAATCTGTAACAGTAAATTTTATCCGTTCAAAATCGGTAAGGCTAACCATCAGGGATTTTTGCTAAAAAATTGAAAAAATTTATTGTTGAGATTCTGGTTCTAAATGATTATAGGTAACGAAAATAGTATATTGAGTAAGCAATTAACGGTTTGGTTGCATTTAGAAAGCGTGGTTATTGGAAATTTCGAATTTTGAAATCCGGTTATGTTATATCATCGAACCTGGATTGCAGGCGAATGAGGCGACATATTGCAACAACTTAAACGCTGATATACTCAAAATTACATCATTAACGCGATATGACCGAAACTTTCTGAATCTGTAACAATAAATTTTATCCGTTCAAAATCGGTAAGGCTAACACCATCAGGGATTTTTGCAAAAAAATTGAAAAAATTTATTGTTGAGATTCCGGTTCTAAATGGTTATAGGTAACGAAAATAGTATATTGAGTAAGCAATTAACGGTTTGGTTGCATTTGGAAAGCGTGGTTATTGGAAATTTCGAATTTTGAAATCCGGTTATGTTATATCATCGAACCTGGATTGCAGGCGAATGAGGCGACATATTGCAACAACTTAAACGCTGATATACTCAAAATTACATCATTAACGCGATATGACCGAAACTTTCTGAATCTGTAACAGTAAATTTTATCCGTTCAAAATCGGTAAGGCTCATCAGGGATTTTTGCTAAAAAATTGAAAAAATTTATTGTTGAGATTCTGGTTCTAAATGATTATAGGTAACGAAAATAGTATATTGAGTAAGCAATTAACGGTTTGGTTGCATTTGAAAAGCGTGGTTATTGGAAATTTCGAATTTTGAAGTCCGGTTATGTTATATCATCGAACCTGGATTGCAGGCGAATGAGGCGACATATTGCAACAACTTAAACGCTGATATACTCAAAATTACATCATTAACGCGATATGACCGAAACTTTCTGAATCTGTAACAATAAATTTTATCCGTTCAAAATCGGTAAGGCTAACCATCAGGGATTTTTGCTAAAAAATTGAAAAAATTTATTGTTGAGATTCTGGTTCTAAATGATTATAGGTAACGAAAATAGTATATTGAGTAAGCAATTAACGGTTTGGTTGCATTTGAAAAGCGTGGTTATTGGAAATTTCGAATTTTGAAGTCCGGTTATGTTATATCATCGAACCTGGATTGCAGGCGAATGAGGCGACATATTGCAACAACTTAAACGCTGATATACTCAAAATTACATCATTAACGCGATATGACCGAAACTTTCTGAATCTGTAACAGTAAATTTTATCCGTTCAAAATCGGTAAGGCTAACCATCAGGGATTTTTGCTAAAAAATTGAAAAAATTTATTGTTGAGATTCTGGTTCTAAATGATTATAGGTAACGAAAATAGTATATTGAGTAAGCAATTAACGGTTTGGTTGCATTTAGAAAGCGTGGTTATTGGAAATTTCGAATTTTGAAATCCGGTTATGTTATATCATCGAACCTGGATTGCAGGCGAATGAGGCGACATATTGCAACAACTTAAACGCTGATATACTCAAAATTACATCATTAACGCGATATGACCGAAACTTTCTGAATCTGTAACAATAAATTTTATCCGTTCAAAATCGGTAAGGCTAACCATCAGGGATTTTTGCTAAAAAATTGAAAAAATTTATTGTTGAGATTCTGGTTCTAAATGATTATAGGTAACGAAAATAGTATATTGAGTAAGCAATTAACGGTTTGGTTGCATTTGAAAAGCGTGGTTATTGGAAATTTCGAATTTTGAAGTCCGGTTATGTTATATCATCGAACCTGGATTGCAGGCGAATGAGGCGACATATTGCAACAACTTAAACGCTGATATACTCAAAATTACATCATTAACGCGATATGACCGAAACTTTCTGAATCTGTAACAATAAATTTTATCCGTTCAAAATCGGTAAGGCTAACACCATCAGGGATTTTTGCAAAAAAATTGAAAAAATTTATTGTTGAGATTCTGGTTCTAAATGATTATAGGTAACGAAAATAGTATATTGAGTAAGCAATTAACGGTTTGGTTGCATTTGAAAAGCGTGGTTATTGGAAATTTCGAATTTTGAAGTCCGGTTATGTTATATCATCGAACCTGGATTGCAGGCGAATGAGGCGACATATTGCAACAACTTAAACGCTGATATACTCAAAATTACATCATTAACGCGATATGACCGAAACTTTCTGAATCTGTAACAATAAATTTTATCCGTTCAAAATCGGTAAGGCTAACCATCAGGGATTTTTGCAAAAAAATTGAAAAAATTTATTGTTGAGATTCTCGTTCTAAATGATTATAGGTAACGAAAATAGTATATTGAGTAAGCAACTAACGGTTTGGATGCATTTGGAAAGCGTGGTTCTTGGAAATTTCGAATTTTGAAATCCAGTTATGTTATATCATCGAACCTGGATTACAGACGAATGAGGCGACATATTGCAACAACTTAAACGCTGATATACTCAAAATTACATCATTAACGCAATATGACCGAAACTTTCTGAATCTGTAACAATAAATTTTATCCGTTCAAATTCGGTAAGGCTAACCCATCAGGGATTTTTGCAAAAAAATTGAAAAAATTTATTGTTGAGATTCCGGTTCTAAATGGTTATAGGTAACGAAAATATTATATTGAGTAAGCAATTAACGGTTTGGTTGCATTTGGAAAGCGTGGTTCTTGGAAATTTCGAATTTTGAAATCCAGTTATGTTATATCATCGAACCTGGATTACAGACGAATGAGGCGACATATTGCAACAACTTAAACGCTGATATACTCAAAATTACATCATTAACGCAATATGACCGAAAATTTCTGAATCTGTAACAATAAATTTTATCCGTTCAAAATCGGTAAGGCTAACCATCAGGGATTTTTGCAAAAAAATTGAAAAAATTTATTGTTGAGATTCCGGTTCTAAATGGTTATAGGTAACGAAAATATTATATTGAGTAAGCAATTAACGGTTTGGTTGCATTTGGAAAGCGTGGTTCTTGGAAATTTCGAATTTTGAAATCCGGTTATGTTATATCATCGAACCTGGACTGCAGGCGAATGAGGCGACATATTGCAACAACTTAAACGCTGATATATTCAAAATTACATCATTAACGCAATATGACCGAAACTTTCTGAATCTGTAACAATAAATTTTATCCGTTCAAAATCGGTAAGGCTAACCATCAGGGATTTTTGCAAAAAAATTGAAAAAATTTATTGTTGAGATTCCGGTTCTTAATGGTTATAGGTAACGAAAATATTATATTGAGTAAGCAACTAACGGTTTGGTTGCATTTGGAAAGCGTGGTTCTTGGAAATTTCGAATTTTGAAATCCAGTTATGTTATATCATCGAACCTGGATTACAGACGAATGAGGCGACATATTGCAACAACTTAAACGCTGATATACTCAAAATTACATCATTAACGCAATATGACCGAAACTTTTTGAATCTGTAACAATAAATTTTATCCGTTCAAATTCGGTAAGGCTAACCCATCAGGGATTTTTGCAAAAAAATTGAAAAAATTTATTGTTGAGATTCCGGTTCTAAATGGTTATAGGTAACGAAAATATTATATTGAGTAAGCAATTAACGGTTTGGTTGCATTTGAAAAGCGTGGTTATTGGAAATTTCGAATTTTGAAATCCGGTTATGTTATATCATCGAACCTGGACTGCAGGCGAATGAGGCGACATATTGCAACAACTTAAACGCTGATATATTCAAAATTACATCATTAACGCAATATGACCGAAACTTTCTGAATCTGTAACAATAAATTTTATCCGTTCAAAATCGGTAAGGCTAACCATCACGGATTTTTGCAAAAAAATTGAAAAAATTTATTGTTGAGATTCTCGTTCTAAATGATTATAGGTAACGAAAATAGTATATTGAGTAAGCAATTAACGGTTTGGTTGCATTTGGAAAGCGTGGTTATTGGAAATTTCGAATTTTGAAATCCGGTTATGTTATATCATCGAACCTGGATTGCAGGCGATTGAGGCGACATATTGCAACAACTTAAACGCTGATATACTCAAAATTACATCATTAACGCAATATGACCGAAACTTTCTGAATCTGTAACAATAAATTTTATCCGTTCAAATTCGGTAAGGCTAACCATCAGGGATTTTTGCAAAAAAATTGAAAAAATTTATTGTTAAGATTCCGGTTCTAAATGATTATAGGTAACGAAAATAGTATATTGAGTAAGCAATTAACGGTTTGGTTGCATTTGAAAAGCGTGGTTATTGGAAATTTCGAATTTTGAATTCCGGTTATGTTATATCATCGAACCTGGACTGCAGGCGAATGAGGCGACATATTGCAACAACTTAAACGCTGATATATTCAAAATTACATCATTAACGCAATATGACCGAAACTTTCTGAATCTGTAACAATAAATTTTATCCGTTCAAAATCGGTAAGGCTAACCATCAGGGATTTTTGCAAAAAAATTGAAAAAATTTTTTGTTGAGATTCCGGTTCTTAATGGTTATAGGTAACGAAAATATTATATTGAGTAAGCAACTAACAGTTTGGTTGCATTTGGAAAGCGTGGTTCTTGGAAATTTCGAATTTTGAAATCCAGTTATGTTATATCATCGAACCTGGATTACAGACGAATGAGGCGACATATTGCAACAACTTAAACGCTGATATACTCAAAATTACATCATTAACGCAATATGACCGAAACTTTCTGAATCTGTAACAATAAATTTTATCCGTTCAAAATCGGTAAGGCTAACACCATCAGGGATTTTTGCAAAAAAATTGAAAAAATTTATTGTTGAGATTCCGGTTCTAAATGGTTATAGGTAACGAAAATAGTATATTGAGTAAGCAATTAACGGTTTGGTTGCATTTGGAAAGCGTGGTTATTGGAAATTTCGAATTTTGAAATCCGGTTATGTTATATCATCGAACCTGGATTGCAGGCGAATGAGGCGACATATTGCAACAACTTAAACGCTGATATACTCAAAATTACATCATTAACGCAATATGACCGAAACTTTCTGAATCTGTAACAATAAATTTTATCCGTTCAAAATCGGTAAGGCTAACACCATCAGGGATTTTTGCAAAAAAATTGAAAAAATTTATTGTTGAGATTCCGGTTCTAAATGGTTATAGGTAACGAAAATATTATATTGAGTAAGCAACTAACGGTTTGGTTGCATTTGGAAAGCGTGGTTCTTGGAAATTTCGAATTTTGAAATCCAGTTATGTTATATCATCGAACCTGGATTACAGACGAATGAGGCGACATATTGCAACAACTTAAACGCTGATATACTCAAAATTACATCATTAACGCGATATGACCGAAACTTTCTGAATCTGTAACAGTAAATTTTATCCGTTCAAAATCGGTAAGGCTAACCATCAGGGATTTTTGCAAAAAAATTGAAAAAATTTATTGTTGAGATTCTGGTTCTAAATGATTATAGGTAACGAAAATAGTATATTGAGTAAGCAATTAACGGTTTGGTTGCATTTGAAAAGCGTGGTTATTGGAAATTTCGAATTTTGAAGTCCGGTTATGTTATATCATCGAACCTGGATTGCAGGCGAATGAGGCGACATATTGCAACAACTTAAACGCTGATATACTCAAAATTACATCATTAACGCGATATGACCGAAACTTTCTGAATCTGTAACAGTAAATTTTATCCGTTCAAAATCGGTAAGGCTAACCATCAGGGATTTTTGCTAAAAAATTGAAAAAATTTATTGTTGAGATTCTGGTTCTAAATGATTATAGGTAACGAAAATAGTATATTGAGTAAGCAATTAACGGTTTGGTTGCATTTAGAAAGCGTGGTTATTGGAAATTTCGAATTTTGAAATCCGGTTATGTTATATCATCGAACCTGGATTGCAGGCGAATGAGGCGACATATTGCAACAACTTAAACGCTGATATACTCAAAATTACATCATTAACGCGATATGACCGAAACTTTCTGAATCTGTAACAATAAATTTTATCCGTTCAAAATCGGTAAGGCTAACACCATCAGGGATTTTTGCAAAAAAATTGAAAAAATTTATTGTTGAGATTCCGGTTCTAAATGGTTATAGGTAACGAAAATAGTATATTGAGTAAGCAATTAACGGTTTGGTTGCATTTGGAAAGCGTGGTTATTGGAAATTTCGAATTTTGAAATCCGGTTATGTTATATCATCGAACCTGGATTGCAGGCGAATGAGGCGACATATTGCAACAACTTAAACGCTGATATACTCAAAATTACATCATTAACGCAATATGACCGAAACTTTCTGAATCTGTAACAATAAATTTTATCCGTTCAAAATCGGTAAGGCTAACCATCAGGGATTTTTGCTAAAAAATTGAAAAAATTTATTGTTGAGATTCTGGTTCTAAATGATTATAGGTAACGAAAATAGTATATTGAGTAAGCAATTAACGGTTTGGTTGCATTTGAAAAGCGTGGTTATTGGAAATTTCGAATTTTGAAGTCCGGTTATGTTATATCATCGAACCTGGATTGCAGGCGAATGAGGCGACATATTGCAACAACTTAAACGCTGATATACTCAAAATTACATCATTAACGCGATATGACCGAAACTTTCTGAATCTGTAACAATAAATTTTATCCGTTCAAAATCGGTAAGGCTAACACCATCAGGGATTTTTGCAAAAAAATTGAAAAAATTTATTGTTGAGATTCTGGTTCTAAATGATTATAGGTAACGAAAATAGTATATTGAGTAAGCAATTAACGGTTTGGTTGCATTTGAAAAGCGTGGTTATTGGAAATTTCGAATTTTGAAGTCCGGTTATGTTATATCATCGAACCTGGATTGCAGGCGAATGAGGCGACATATTGCAACAACTTAAACGCTGATATACTCAAAATTACATCATTAACGCGATATGACCGAAACTTTCTGAATCTGTAACAGTAAATTTTATCCGTTCAAAATCGGTAAGGCTAACCATCAGGGATTTTTGCTAAAAAATTGAAAAAATTTATTGTTGAGATTGTGGTTCTAAATGATTATAGGTAACGAAAATAGTATATTGAGTAAGCAATTAACGGTTTGGTTGCATTTGAAAAGCGTGGTTATTGGAAATTTCGAATTTTGAAGTCCGGTTATGTTATATCATCGAACCTGGATTGCAGGCGAATGAGGCGACATATTGCAACAACTTAAACGCTGATATACTCAAAATTACATCATTAACGCGATATGACCGAAACTTTCTGAATCTGTAACAATAAATTTTATCCGTTCAAAATCGGTAAGGCTAACCATCAGGGATTTTTGCTAAAAAATTGAAAAAATTTATTGTTGAGATTCTGGTTCTAAATGATTATAGGTAACGAAAATAGTATATTGAGTAAGCAATTAACGGTTTGGTTGCATTTGAAAAGCGTGGTTATTGGAAATTTCGAATTTTGAAGTCCGGTTATGTTATATCATCGAACCTGGATTGCAGGCGAATGAGGCGACATATTGCAACAACTTAAACGCTGATATACTCAAAATTACATCATTAACGCGATATGACCGAAACTTTCTGAATCTGTAACAGTAAATTTTATCCGTTCAAAATCGGTAAGGCTAACCATCAGGGATTTTTGCTAAAAAATTGAAAAAATTTATTGTTGAGATTCTGGTTCTAAATGATTATAGGTAACGAAAATAGTATATTGAGTAAGCAATTAACGGTTTGGTTGCATTTAGAAAGCGTGGTTATTGGAAATTTTGAATTTTGAAATCCGGTTATGTTATATCATCGAACCTGGATTGCAGGCGAATGAGGCGACATATTGCAACAACTTAAACGCTGATATACTCAAAATTACATCATTAACGCGATATGACCGAAACTTTCTGAATCTGTAACAATAAATTTTATCCGTTCAAAATCGGTAAGGCTAACCATCAGGGATTTTTGCTAAAAAATTGAAAAAATTTATTGTTGAGATTCTGGTTCTAAATGATTATAGGTAACGAAAATAGTATATTGAGTAAGCAATTAACGGTTTGGTTGCATTTGAAAAGCGTGGTTATTGGAAATTTCGAATTTTGAAGTCCGGTTATGTTATATCATCGAACCTGGATTGCAGGCGAATGAGGCGACATATTGCAACAACTTAAACGCTGATATACTCAAAATTACATCATTAACGCGATATGACCGAAACTTTCTGAATCTGTAACAATAAATTTTATCCGTTCAAAATCGGTAAGGCTAACACCATCAGGGATTTTTGCAAAAAAATTGAAAAAATTTATTGTTGAGATTCTGGTTCTAAATGATTATAGGTAACGAAAATAGTATATTGAGTAAGCAATTAACGGTTTGGTTGCATTTGAAAAGCGTGGTTATTGGAAATTTCGAATTTTGAAGTCCGGTTATGTTATATCATCGAACCTGGATTGCAGGCGAATGAGGCGACATATTGCAACAACTTAAACGCTGATATACTCAAAATTACATCATTAACGCGATATGACCGAAACTTTCTGAATCTGTAACAATAAATTTTATCCGTTCAAAATCGGTAAGGCTAACCATCAGGGATTTTTGCAAAAAAATTGAAAAAATTTATTGTTGAGATTCTCGTTCTAAATGATTATAGGTAACGAAAATAGTATATTGAGTAAGCAACTAACGGTTTGGTTGCATTTGGAAAGCGTGGTTCTTGGAAATTTCGAATTTTGAAATCCAGTTATGTTATATCATCGAACCTGGATTACAGACGAATGAGGCGACATATTGCAACAACTTAAACGCTGATATACTCAAAATTACATCATTAACGCAATATGACCGAAACTTTCTGAATCTGTAACAATAAATTTTATCCGTTCAAATTCGGTAAGGCTAACCCATCAGGGATTTTTGCAAAAAAATTGAAAAAATTTATTGTTGAGATTCCGGTTCTAAATGGTTATAGGTAACGAAAATATTATATTGAGTAAGCAATTAACGGTTTGGTTGCATTTGGAAAGCGTGGTTCTTGGAAATTTCGAATTTTGAAATCCAGTTATGTTATATCATCGAACCTGGATTACAGACGAATGAGGCGACATATTGCAACAACTTAAACGCTGATATACTCAAAATTACATCATTAACGCAATATGACCGAAAATTTCTGAATCTGTAACAATAAATTTTATCCGTTCAAAATCGGTAAGGCTAACCATCAGGGATTTTTGCAAAAAAATTGAAAAAATTTATTGTTGAGATTCCGGTTCTAAATGGTTATAGGTAACGAAAATATTATATTGAGTAAGCAATTAACGGTTTGGTTGCATTTGGAAAGCGTGGTTCTTGGAAATTTCGAATTTTGAAATCCGGTTATGTTATATCATCGAACCTGGACTGCAGGCGAATGAGGCGACATATTGCAACAACTTAAACGCTGATATATTCAAAATTACATCATTAACGCAATATGACCGAAACTTTCTGAATCTGTAACAATAAATTTTATCCGTTCAAAATCGGTAAGGCTAACCATCAGGGATTTTTGCAAAAAAATTGAAAAAATTTATTGTTGAGATTCCGGTTCTTAATGGTTATAGGTAACGAAAATATTATATTGAGTAAGCAACTAACGGTTTGGTTGCATTTGGAAAGCGTGGTTCTTGGAAATTTCGAATTTTGAAATCCAGTTATGTTATATCATCGAACCTGGATTACAGACGAATGAGGCGACATATTGCAACAACTTAAACGCTGATATACTCAAAATTACATCATTAACGCAATATGACCGAAACTTTCTGAATCTGTAACAATAAATTTTATCCGTTCAAATTCGGTAAGGCTAACCCATCAGGGATTTTTGCAAAAAAATTGAAAAAATTTATTGTTGAGATTCCGGTTCTAAATGGTTATAGGTAACGAAAATATTATATTGAGTAAGCAATTAACGGTTTGGTTGCATTTGAAAAGCGTGGTTATTGGAAATTTCGAATTTTGAAATCCGGTTATGTTATATCATCGAACCTGGACTGCAGGCGAATGAGGCGACATATTGCAACAACTTAAACGCTGATATATTCAAAATTACATCATTAACGCAATATGACCGAAACTTTCTGAATCTGTAACAATAAATTTTATCCGTTCAAAATCGGTAAGGCTAACCATCACGGATTTTTGCAAAAAAATTGAAAAAATTTATTGTTGAGATTCTCGTTCTAAATGATTATAGGTAACGAAAATAGTATATTGAGTAAGCAATTAACGGTTTGGTTGCATTTGGAAAGCGTGGTTATTGGAAATTTCGAATTTTGAAATCCGGTTATGTTATATCATCGAACCTGGATTACAGACGAATGAGGCGACATATTGCAACAACTTAAACGCTGATATACTCAAAATTACATCATTAACGCAATATGACCGAAACTTTCTGAATCTGTAACAATAAATTTTATCCGTTCAAATTCGGTAAGGCTAACCATCAGGGATTTTTGCAAAAAAATTGAAAAAATTTATTGTTGAGATTCTCGTTCTAAATGATTATAGGTAACGAAAATAGTATATTGAGTAAGCAATTAACGGTTTGGTTGCATTTGGAAAGCGTGCTTATTGGAAATTTTGAATTTTGAAATCCGGTTATGTTATATCATCGAACCTGGATTGCAGGCGAATGAGGCGACATATTGCAACAACTTAAACGCTGATATACTCAAAATTACATCATTAACGCAATATGACCGAAACTTTCTGAATCTGTAACAATAAATTTTATCCGTTCAAAATCGGTAAGGCTAACCATCAGGGATTTTTGCAAAAAAATTGAAAAAATTTATTGTTGAGATTCTCGTTCTAAATGATTATAGGTAACGAAAATAGTATATTGAGTAAGCAATTAACGGTTTGGTTGCATTTGGAAAGCGTGGTTATTGGGAATTTTGAATTTTGAAATCCGGTTATGTTATATCATCGAACCTGGATTGCAGGCGACTGAGGCGACATATTGCAACAACTTAAACGCTGATATACTCAAAATTACATCATTAACGCAATATGACCGAAACTTTCTGAATCTGTAACAATAAATTTTATCCGTTCAAATTCGGTAAGGCTAACCATCAGGGATTTTTGCAAAAAAATTGAAAAAATTTATTGTTGAGATTCCGGTTCTAAATGGTTATAGGTAACGAAAATATTATATTGAGTAAGCAATTAACGGTTTGGTTGCATTTGGAAAGCGTGGTTCTTGGAAATTTCGAATTTTGAAATCCGGTTATGTTATATCATCGAACCTGGACTGCAGGCGAATGAGGCGACATATTGCAACAACTTAAACGCTGATATATTCAAAATTACATCATTAACGCAATATGACCGAAACTTTCTGAATCTGTAACAATAAATTTTATCCGTTCAAAATCGGTAAGGCTAACCATCAGGGATTTTTGCAAAAAAATTGAAAAAATTTATTGTTGAGATTCCGGTTCTTAATGGTTATAGGTAACGAAAATATTATATTGAGTAAGCAACTAACGGTTTGGTTGCATTTGGAAAGCGTGGTTCTTGGAAATTTCGAATTTTGAAATCCAGTTATGTTATATCATCGAACCTGGATTACAGACGAATGAGGCGACATATTGCAACAACTTAAACGCTGATATACTCAAAATTACATCATTAACGCAATATGACCGAAACTTTCTGAATCTGTAACAATAAATTTTATCCGTTCAAATTCGGTAAGGCTAACCCATCAGGGATTTTTGCAAAAAAATTGAAAAAATTTATTGTTGAGATTCCGGTTCTAAATGGTTATAGGTAACGAAAATATTATATTGAGTAAGCAATTAACGGTTTGGTTGCATTTGAAAAGCGTGGTTATTGGAAATTTCGAATTTTGAAATCCGGTTATGTTATATCATCGAACCTGGACTGCAGGCGAATGAGGCGACATATTGCAACAACTTAAACGCTGATATATTCAAAATTACATCATTAACGCAATATGACCGAAACTTTCTGAATCTGTAACAATAAATTTTATCCGTTCAAAATCGGTAAGGCTAACCATCACGGATTTTTGCAAAAAAATTGAAAAAATTTATTGTTGAGATTCTCGTTCTAAATGATTATAGGT
Organism: Nephrotoma flavescens; assembly: GCA_932526605.1. Taxonomy (NCBI): domain Eukaryota; kingdom Metazoa; phylum Arthropoda; class Insecta; order Diptera; family Tipulidae; genus Nephrotoma; species Nephrotoma flavescens. Next base: position 222,441,608 of record OW052221.1, read on the forward strand.
AACGAAAATAGTATATTGAGTAAGCAATTAACGGTTTGGTTGCATTTGGAAAGCGTGGTTATTGGAAATTTCGAATTTTGAAATCCGGTTATGTTATATCATCGAACCTGGATTACAGACGAATGAGGCGACATATTGCAACAACTTAAACGCTGATATACTCAAAATTACATCATTAACGCAATATGACCGAAACTTTCTGAATCTGTAACAATAAATTTTATCCGTTCAAATTCGGTAAGGCTAACCATCAGGGATTTTTGCAAAAAAATTGAAAAAATTTATTGTTGAGATTCTCGTTCTAAATGATTATAGGTAACGAAAATAGTATATTGAGTAAGCAATTAACGGTTTGGTTGCATTTGGAAAGCGTGCTTATTGGAAATTTTGAATTTTGAAATCCGGTTATGTTATATCATCGAACCTGGATTGCAGGCGAATGAGGCGACATATTGCAACAACTTAAACGCTGATATACTCAAAATTACATCATTAACGCAATATGACCGAAACTTTCTGAATCTGTAACAATAAATTTTATCCGTTCAAAATCGGTAAGGCTAACCATCAGGGATTTTTGCAAAAAAATTGAAAAAATTTATTGTTGAGATTCTCGTTCTAAATGATTATAGGTAACGAAAATAGTATATTGAGTAAGCAATTAACGGTTTGGTTGCATTTGGAAAGCGTGCTTATTGGAAATTTTGAATTTTGAAATCCGGTTATGTTATATCATCGAACCTGGATTGCAGGCGAATGAGGCGACATATTGCAACAACTTAAACGCTGATATACTCAAAATTACATCATTAACGCAATATGACCGAAACTTTCTGAATCTGTAACAATAAATTTTATCCGTTCAAAATCGGTAAGGCTAACCATCAGGGATTTTTGCAAAAAAATTGAAAAAATTTATTGTTGAGATTCCGGTTCTAAATGGTTATAGGTAACGAAAATATTATATTGAGTAAGCAATTAACGGTTTGGTTGCATTTGGAAAGCGTGGTTCTTGGAAATTTCGAATTTTGAAATCCGGTTATGTTATATCATCGAACCTGGACTGCAGGCGAATGAGGCGACATATTGCAACAACTTAAACGCTGATATATTCAAAATTACATCATTAACGCAATATGACCGAAACTTTCTGAATCTGTAACAATAAATTTTATCCGTTCAAAATCGGTAAGGCTAACCATCAGGGATTTTTGCAAAAAAATTGAAAAAATTTATTGTTGAGATTCCGGTTCTTAATGGTTATAGGTAACGAAAATATTATATTGAGTAAGCAACTAACGGTTTGGTTGCATTTGGAAAGCGTGGTTCTTGGAAATTTCGAATTTTGAAATCCAGTTATGTTATATCATCGAACCTGGATTACAGACGAATGAGGCGACATATTGCAACAACTTAAACGCTGATATACTCAAAATTACATCATTAACGCAATATGACCGAAACTTTCTGAATCTGTAACAATAAATTTTATCCGTTCAAATTCGGTAAGGCTAACCCATCAGGGATTTTTGCAAAAAAATTGAAAAAATTTATTGTTGAGATTCCGGTTCTAAATGGTTATAGGTAACGAAAATATTATATTGAGTAAGCAATTAACGGTTTGGTTGCATTTGAAAAGCGTGGTTATTGGAAATTTCGAATTTTGAAATCCGGTTATGTTATATCATCGAACCTGGACTGCAGGCGAATGAGGCGACATATTGCAACAACTTAAACGCTGATATATTCAAAATTACATCATTAACGCAATATGACCGAAACTTTCTGAATCTGTAACAATAAATTTTATCCGTTCAAAATCGGTAAGGCTAACCATCACGGATTTTTGCAAAAAAATTGAAAAAATTTATTGTTGAGATTCTCGTTCTAAATGATTATAGGTAACGAAAATAGTATATTGAGTAAGCAATTAACGGTTTGGTTGCATTTGGAAAGCGTGGTTATTGGAAATTTTGAATTTTGAAATCCGGTTATGTTATATCATCGAACCTGGATTACAGACGAATGAGGCGACATATTGCAACAACTTAAACGCTGATATACTCAAAATTACATCATTAACGCAATATGACCGAAACTTTCTGAATCTGTAACAATAAATTTTATCCGTTCAAATTCGGTAAGGCTAACCATCAGGGATTTTTGCAAAAAAATTGAAAAAATTTATTGTTGAGATTCTCGTTCTAAATGATTATAGGTAACGAAAATAGTATATTGAGTAAGCAATTAACGGTTTGGTTGCATTTGGAAAGCGTGCTTATTGGAAATTTTGAATTTTGAAATCCGGTTATGTTATATCATCGAACCTGGATTGCAGGCGAATGAGGCGACATATTGCAACAACTTAAACGCTGATATACTCAAAATTACATCATTAACGCAATATGACCGAAACTTTCTGAATCTGTAACAATAAATTTTATCCGTTCAAAATCGGTAAGGCTAACCATCAGGGATTTTTGCAAAAAAATTGAAAAAATTTATTGTTGAGATTCTCGTTCTAAATGATTATAGGTAACGAAAATAGTATATTGAGTAAGCAATTAACGGTTTGGTTGCATTTGGAAAGCGTGGTTATTGGGAATTTTGAATTTTGAAATCCGGTTATGTTATATCATCGAACCTGGATTGCAGGCGACTGAGGCGACATATTGCAACAACTTAAACGCTGATATACTCAAAATTACATCATTAACGCAATATGACCGAAACTTTCTGAATCTGTAACAATAAATTTTATCCGTTCAAATTCGGTAAGGCTAACCATCAGGGATTTTTGCAAAAAAATTGAAAAAATTTATTGTTAAGATTCCGGTTCTAAATGATTATAGGTAACGAAAATAGTATATTGAGTAAGCAATTAACGGTTTGGTTGCATTTGAAAAGCGTGGTTATTGGAAATTTCGAATTTTGAAATCCGGTTATGTTATATCATCGAACCTGGACTGCAGGCGAATGAGGCGACATATTGCAACAACTTAAACGCTGATATATTTAAAATTACATCATTAACGCAATATGACCGAAACTTTCTGAATCTGTAACAATAAATTTTATCCGTTCAAAATCGGTAAGGCTAACCATCAGGGATTTTTGCAAAAAAATTGAAAAAATTTATTGTTGAGATTCCGGTTCTTAATGGTTATAGGTAACGAAAATATTATATTGAGTAAGCAACTAACGGTTTGGTTGCATTTGGAAAGCGTGGTTCTTGGAAATTTCGAATTTTGAAATCCAGTTATGTTATATCATCGAACCTGGATTACAGACGAATGAGGCGACATATTGCAACAACTTAAACGCTGATATACTCAAAATTACATCATTAACGCAATATGACCGAAACTTTCTGAATCTGTAACAATAAATTTTATCCGTTCAAATTCGGTAAGGCTAACCCATCAGGGAATTTGGCAAAAAAATTGAAAAAATTTATTGTTGAGATTCCGGTTCTAAATGGTTATAGGTAACGAAAATATTATATTGAGTAAGCAATTAACGGTTTGGTTGCATTTGGAAAGCGTGGTTCTTGGAAATTTCGAATTTTGAAATCCAGTTATGTTATATCATCGAACCTGGATTACAGACGAATGAGGCGACATATTGCAACAACTTAAACGCTGATATACTCAAAATTACATCATTAACGCAATATGACCGAAACTTTCTGAATCTGTAACAATAAATTTTATCCGTTCAAATTCGGTAAGGCTAACCATCAGGGATTTTTGCAAAAAAATTGAAAAAATTTATTGTTAAGATTCCGGTTCTAAATGATTATAGGTAACGAAAATAGTATATTGAGTAAGCAATTAACGGTTTGGTTGCATTTGAAAAGCGTGGTTATTGGAAATTTCGAATTTTGAAATCCGGTTATGTTATATCATCGAACCTGGACTGCAGGCGAATGAGGCGACATATTGCAACAACTTAAACGCTGATATATTCAAAATTACATCATTAACGCAATATGACCGAAACTTTCTGAATCTGTAACAATAAATTTTATCCGTTCAAAATCGGTAAGGCTAACCATCAGGGATTTTTGCAAAAAAATTGAAAAAATTTATTGTTAAGATTCCGTTTCTAAATGATTATAGGTAACGAAAATAGTATATTGAGTAAGCAATTGATGGTTTGGTTGCATTTGAAAAGCGTGGTTATTGGAAATTTCGAATTTTGAAATCCGGTTATGTTATATCATCGAACCTGGACTGCAGGCGAATGAGGCGACATATTGCAACAACTTAAACGCTGATATATTCAAAATTACATCATTAACGCAATATGACCGAAACTTTCTGAATCTGTAACAATAAATTTTATCCGTACAAAATCGGTAAGGCTAACCATCAGGGATTTTTGCAAAAAAATTGAAAAAATTTATTGTTGAGATTCCGGTTCTTAATGGTTATAGGTAACGAAAATATTATATTGAGTAAGCAACTAACGGTTTGGTTGCATTTGGAAAGCGTGGTTCTTGGAAATTTCGAATTTTGAAATCCAGTTATGTTATATCATCGAACCTGGATTACAGACGAATGAGGCGACATATTGCAACAACTTAAACGCTGATATACTCAAAATTACATCATTAACGCAATATGACCGAAACTTTCTGAATCTGTAACAATAAATTTTATCCGTTCAAATTCGGTAAGGCTAACCCATCAGGGATTTTTGCAAAAAAATTGAAAAAATTTATTGTTGAGATTCCGGTTCTAAATGGTTATAGGTAACGAAAATATTATATTGAGTAAGCAATTAACGGTTTGGTTGCATTTGGAAAGCGTGGTTCTTGGAAATTTCGAATTTTGAAATCCAGTTATGTTATATCATCGAACCTGGATTACAGACGAATGAGGCGACATATTGCAACAACTTAAACGCTGATATACTCAAAATTACATCATTAACGCAATATGACCGAAAATTTCTGAATCTGTAACAATAAATTTTATCCGTTCAAAATCGGTAAGGCTAACCATCAGGGATTTTTGCAAAAAAATTGAAAAAATTTATTGTTGAGATTCCGGTTCTAAATGGTTATAGGTAACGAAAATATTATATTGAGTAAGCAATTAACGGTTTGGTTGCATTTGGAAAGCGTGGTTCTTGGAAATTTCGAATTTTGAAATCCAGTTATGTTATATCATCGAACCTGGATTGCAGGCGAATGAGGCGACATATTGCAACAACTTAAACGCTGATATACTCAAAATTACATCATTAACGCAATATGACCGAAACTTTCTGAATCTGTAACAATAAATTTTATCCGTTCAAAATCGGTAAGGCTAATTGAAAAAATTTATTGTTGAGATTCTCGTTCTAAATGATTATAGGTAACGAAAATAGTATATTGAGTAAGCAATTAACGGTTTGGTTGCATTTGGAAAGCGTGGTTCTTGGAAATTTCGAATTTTGAAATCCAGTTATGTTATATCATCGAACCTGGATTATAGACGAATGAGGCGACATATTGCAACAACTTAAACGCTGATATACTCAAAATTACATCATTAACGCAATATCCCGTGTGGAGATGCCGAACTCCCATCGTGGCGCGTCCCCAGGTGTCGGATAGGGGAATGCTCTTTAACCGGCTTGCCGGAGGGTAGGTGGGAAATAAAATACCACCCGCGGACCAAATCTGGATAGGGGAAGAAACCCAGAACAATAAACCAACCATTAAAGCAATGAGTTTACAACCAAACGGAATGTATACCCCAGGTGGTACGTCAACTTTACAGTTGGCCAATCCACCCTCACACGAGGCAGGCTCAACGGATTCTGGGGTGAGCCAACCATTGCCAAACCCGTTTATACCAAGCACAATTATTTGTAGATCACCAACTATACAAATGCATTCCGCTATTCAGCAGGAGAACAATAATGCTGAATGCAGTCAGAACGGAAACCACGATGTCACGAGAGAAAACGATGAATTAAAAAAATCGTTAGAAAATTTAATGAAAATCAATGAACAGCTATTCAAAGAAGTCCAACAGCTTAAAGAAGAAATTGCTGTAATCAAAAATGATAATCAAGCCAAAGAAAATACTATAGCTATCTATGAAACAGATGAAGACGAATTGGCGTATGAAACGAGTTTTATACGAAAGCAAATTAAAACTAAACGTCAAAACAAAAAAAGAAAAGCAGAATCTTCGCCTGAAGTGGAACAATCAATACAGAGTATCAGAAAACCACAGCCCCAACGATCTGAACAGTCAACTACGGACCTAGTGAAGGTACATAAGAACGTATCACTGATACCGAAAGAGAGACCACTGCAGCCAATTAAAACATCAAACGTAATCATCCAAGGGGAAATGCAGGAAAAACAAACAACACATAAAGAGATACCACCTCCACCCATTAACATCCTTAATGTTAGTGAATACGAAACCATTAAAAAAATAGTGAAGGTAGTTCCAAACGATAAATATAAAGTCACTGCACTAAATAATAACGTTTGGAAAGTGAATGCACTTGACCCAGAAACCTACAGAATGTTATCAAATGCAATCACCGCTCAAAACATCGAATGGTTCACCTATGAAAACAAGGCTGAGCAACCAATTAAAGTCATGGCCAGAGGGCTGCATCATACATGCCCAAACGAAGAAATAATTGAGGAACTTAGCCAGAAAGGATTCAAAATTCTAAACGCTGTGAACATATTAAAGAGAAAGGTCACTATAAAAGCAAACGGTGAACGAGAAACAACCAAAGTTGGTCTGCCCCTTTTCATGCTAACATTTGACAACGCTGAGAGCATTGATAGGGTATATGGAATCAAAGCAATCCTTAATATGAAAGTTAAGATTGAGACATTAAAAAAGAACCCTAGTAGAATACCACAGTGCTACAACTGCCAGGCATATAACCACACTCGCAAATACTGCAATAGGGAACCAAGATGCGTAAAGTGCGCTGGGAAACATCTAACAAAAGAATGCAACAAAAGTAAGAACGAACCAGTAAACATACACTGTGGTTATCATCACCCAGCAAATTACAGAGGCTGCGAGGTAGCGAAAGAGCTGCAAAGAATGAGAGACAACAAGAGAAATCAAACAAGTCAGAGTTCTCAACCTAGGATGCAATCCTACTCAAAACGAATCCCCCTAAATAGTGGCAAAGTTAAGGAAGGCATAACATATGCACAAATGGCTAAGCAGAATGAAAATATCAGGAACGCTCCGAGTCAGGAAAACCATGTTCTGCAAGAAATACTTCAGAAGCTAAGCGCTATCAATTCATATCTGGCTGGCCAGGACCAAAAACTAGAATCTATGGGCGAGCTACTGAAAAACCAAGAACTGAGACTAGTAGTACTAGAAAATACATCGATGAGCCAAGATAAAAGAATAACGGATGCGTCAAGTAAAACTAGAGAAGTTATTGAGCACCTTCATTCTAGTCCATACAAACTTAACAAGAAAAAATAATGACACAATATTTAAGAATTGCTACCTGGAATGCAAATGGCCTAGCGCAACGCATTTCAGAATTAGAAGTATTTTTAAACACAAAAAAATTTGATATATGCCTAATTTCAGAAAGTCATTTTACCAGAACGTCGTATGTCAAAATACGTGGATATCAGTGCTATCAAGCTCTACACCCAGCAGAACGAGCTAGAGGCGGGACAGCAATCTTCGTTAAGGACAATATAAAACACCACGAAGAATTAAAAATAGAGGAGGAAGCTATGCAAGTAGCTACTGTATCTATTGAAACCAAAAATAACAAGAGCTATAGTATATCAGCAATCTACTGTCCACCCAGATATAACACAAAAAAAGAAGACTACATCAAACTTCTTAAATCGCTTGGTAGTAATTTTATTATTGGAGGCGACTTTAACGCGAAACACATATTCTGGGGATCAAATAGAACTAGTCCTAAAGGAAGGGAGCTATTTGAAGCAGGCAGGATATTAAAATGTGAGTTCCACTCCAGTAGAAAGCCAACCTACTGGCCTACGGACCCAAATAAAATTCCTGATCTTCTGGATTTCTATATATCAAGAGGTATCTCCGAAAATTACTTAGCAGTTGAAAATGAAGAAGGGCTATCGTCAGACCATTCTCCAGTTCTAATGACAATAAGTGACACGGTAATAAGGAAAGCAAGCCCTCCACGATTAACAAATAACAAAACCAACTGGGAATACTTTCGACAGCTAGTCGAAGAAAGCATCAACCTACACGTGCAGATATCGAACGCTTACACGATAGAAGAAGAACTAGAAAACCTCATTGATAGTGTGCAAAAAGCGGCCTGGGAAAGTACTCCCGACCAGCAAGAAATATTACAAAAAAGTATAACCTATCCAGTTGAAGTGAGAGAGTTGGTTAACGAAAAAAGAAGAGCTCGTAAGACTTGGCAGAGAACCAGAGCCCCTGAAGACAAAACAATCCTAAACAACTTGTGCAACAAACTTAAACTACTTATAAAGGAGATTAAGAATGAGTCAGTTGCAAGCTTCCTAAGTAACCTGACAGGTAAACCTGACACAGACTATTCCCAGTGGAAAGCCACCAAAGGTTTAAAAAGGCCTAAAATGCAAGTGCCACCCATTAGAATGGTTGATGGAACCTGGGCTCGCAGCGAAAAGCAAAAAGCTGATCTGTTTGCCGAACACCTAGAAAATACCTTCAAACCACCAACTGGACAAGCGGATAATGAATATCTAACACCTATAAGCAAAGTAGACGAGGCATCTGTGCTACCAGTTACTCTGAAAGAAATCAAACAAGAAGTAAAAAACCTCAAAGATAAAAAAGCCCCTGGATACGACTTGATAACGGGGCGAATAATCAAAGCTTTACCAGAGAAAGCCCTAAGGAAACTACAGCACATAATCAATGCTATCTTTAGACTATGTTATGTTCCGAGACAGTGGAAAGTAGCGGAAATCATAATGATTCCAAAGCCCAATAAATCACTAAACGACAAAACGTCGTATAGGCCTATTTCTTTGTTAACAACAACATCAAAAATTTTCGAGAGACTGTTTCTCAAGAGATTAAAGCCAATTATAGAGAGCAGAAATCTTATACCAGAACATCAATTTGGGTTTCGAGAAAGGCACTCAACGACAGAACAGGTACATAGGATTACTGATACTATTTTTATGTTGTTGTTGTATTGTAATGGTTTTGTTGTGATTGTTCCGTACATTGGTCTATTTTCGTAGACAATATTCCTATGTAAAAAATATCAACGTCAGTCGCCGCGGCCTGATGAGATGACTGATTTTTTCAAATCAATAATCTCATTAAGTTCGAAACTGATTGTTGCGATTCTTGCAGATCTTCCATCTATAATTCAAATTAAATTCTAAATTACTGATACTATTGAGGAGGCGCTGGAAAAAAAGGAAGTATGTTCAGCAATATTCTTAGACGTAGCCCAAGCATTTGATAAGGTTTGGCACCGCGGTCTAGAATTTAAGCTCCAACGAGATCTGCCAAAACAACATTTTGAATTGCTAAAGTCTTACATCAACGACCGTTACTTCCGAGTGAGACAGGACGGAGAATACTCTAAACTGAAGAAAATATTGGCAGGGGTTCCACAAGACAGTGTTCTAGGCCCCGTATTATACCTCCTGTATACGAATGATCTACCAGACATAGAAGAAGCTAGAATAGGAACGTTTGCTGATGACACAGCTGTTATGACCACCGATGCTAGTATCGTTGAGTCCACCAGGAAACTACAAAATGCTATTAATATAGTGGATAGCTGGACAAAACGATGGAGGATAACACTTAACGAATCGAAATCAACACATATCACCTTTACAAATAGAAAATTAGAATATATTCCGATTAGTCTGAATTCACAACCAATTCCATATTCTGATAATGCTAAGTATCTCGGCATGACGCTAGACTCTAAACCCAGGTGGAAAGCGCATGTTAAAAACAAAAGGCAAGAACTGAATTTAAAATTCAGAAAAATGCACTGGCTTATTGGAAGAAACTCCGAACTTACAACGCACAACAAACTGCTGCTATATAAACAAATCCTAAAACCTATCTGGACGTATGGTATTCAGCTTTGGGGCTGCGCAAGAAAAACTACAGTAAAGATCATTCAAACATTTCAAAACAAAGTACTACGTAGCATTGTGCATGCTCCTTGGTACATTAGAAATGACAATCTCCATCGAGACCTAAACATGGAATACGTCAGCGATGAAATAAAAAAATTTGCAAGGAGTCATGTACTGCGACTGCAGCAGCATGACAACGAGGAGCTGCGGAACCTACTGGATCGCGCCAATGGACCAAAGCGCCTAAAAAGAACAAAGCCTTTAGAATTAGTGGTTCCTTGAGCCGCTTAAATCAAAGGACTAGCAGAGCTGGGTTGAAGCAATAGGTCTCATTCCATAAGAATAGACTACAAAAATAATAAAACAGTTACTAGATAATCTATATGATTAGTTGTAATATTATACAGAAATAAAGATTTCTTAAAAAAAAAAAAAAAAAAAAAAAAAAAAATTAACGCAATATGACCGAAACTTTCTGAATCTGTTACAATAAATTTTATCCGTTCAAAATCGGTAAGGCTAACCATCAGGGATTTTTGCAAAAAAATTGAAAAAATTTATTGTTGAGATTCCGGTTCTAAATGATTATAGGTAACGAAAATAGTATATTGAGTAAGCAATTAACGGTTTGGTTGCATTTGGAAAGCGTGGTTCTTGGAAATTTCGAATTTTGAAATCGCAGTTATGTTATATCATCGAACCTGGATTACAGACGAATGAGGCGACATATTGCAACAACTTAAACGCTGATATACTCAAAATTACATCATTAACGCAATATGACCGAAACTTTCTGAATCTGTAACAATAAATTTTATCCGTTCAAAATCGGTAAGGCTAACCATCAGGGATTTTTGCAAAAAAATTGAAAAAATTTATTGTTAAGATTCCGGTTCTAAATGATTATAGGTAACGAAAATAGTATATTGAGTAAGCAATTGACGGTTTAGTTGCATTTGGAAAGCGTGGTTATTGGAAATTTCGAATTTTGAAATCTGGTTATTGTGTCTATATAATTTTTCAGCCGGAACCTCTTTTAGCACTAAGTGATTTTTCGGAAGAAACCCTATAATTCGAGTTGGAATCATACCCTCTACATCCAATGAAACTTTGTACTAAAGCTTTTTGCATAAATGGAAAGATTCTGGCGATTTTGGACTGAGCTCGATCCACCGAAAGTTCCAGCTTCCACAGGAGTTTTTCAGTTGTTTGCAAATATTTTCAAAAGTATATAGCATTTACGAAAAAACGAATTACAATAAAAAGCCGTAAATCAAATTTGAAACAAAATTAGTTTAGACAAAACAAATATTTTCTCTGCAGAGAAGTGGATTGAATTTCGAAATAAAATTTCATACTAATGCTTCTATCATCAATTGGGGGATCTACGCGAAACGTGGTGGATATCTGGGTACCAGAAGTGGCAGCTTCTGCGGCTGATTTAGAATTCCGTAAAAGAAAGTCGGATGTTGGCCACAACAGTTACACCTCTTCATTTGTTTTCATGATTTAACATTGGGCGCTTTCAGGTCCGCCAACTGTTGGCAACATGTTACGTAAACTCAACATGTTGAGTATTGAACGCAACCGATACATTATAATTCATATGGCAATACTGTTGAACGAAATGTCATTTTTTCCATCGGTGTTTCATGTCGATACATTTAGGTATCGTACTTTTTGTTCGCCATTTATTTTCATTCAAAATAATTTAATCAAAATTAAAATTTTAATTAATAATAATTAATACAATACATATGATATTCATTTCTGTGTAACGAACAAACTTTAATTAATAAAATAATTTGTCTGGATTTTCTTTTAAGGTTCATTTAAATGGAGCAAAGAATCCACCCAACTGATAATTGACGAATATCAAAATAGGCGAAGCGAGTTCAGGGATCCCAAAACAAAAAAAAAAAGATTTATGGCATCAGATTAAAATTATATTTTTAGAAAAGGTATATGATGTAACAGAAGAGTTGTTGGATAGAAAATTCGGAAATTTAAAAAAAACGTATACTGAAATAAAATTATAAAATAAAATTATTTTAATTGTTGTATGTATATGTTAACGATACAAATCATAAGCGATTATTTTTATTTATAATATTAAAATTTTCGTTCTCAAAACAAATTGACAATACGTCGTGTGAATATTAAAATATACACCATTTGTTTCCTACGCATATCGGGCACTTTAATAGAAAATAGTCTACTTAGTCGGCGAATAGTCAATCAGATGCATTCAGGTTGTATTATGTTGGCAAAATATATAATAAGATAGTGATATTGATAGGTAGCGATATCATGTTGGCGGACCTGAAAGCGCCCATTGACATGCGACTTTGATTTATGATTTCGAATTTGTTAGCTAGATTTCAGTGTCTCTAGTGATACGGTGTTTTGCGGAGTTTATTGAATAATTTAAATAGTAACCACTGCCGAAATGCAAAACATTTTGTCCGAATTCATCTCGTGTATTGTGTAATTTGAACCTCGAAAGAACTTGTTCACTGTAGCAGAAATAAACAAATTCGTTATGATATGAATCGTTTACCCGTCATCAGAAAAATATTTCCCATACACTGTATATTGATAACGACCAATGTTAAAATTTAATTGCTTTTATTTACTGTGTTCATAGTTTTTTAAACAAGTAAATTTTGTGCGCCCAACGCACAATACCAATTAAATATCACACACAAAAATGTACAAATTTATCAATTTTATAATTTGATAACCGCAACCGGGCAACACAATTTAAACGACACACATTCTACAGATAATATTAATTATCTTAATGACTGATAACAACTTAATTTTAATTAATTTATACTAATTAGATTAACGAGCATTTTGATTGATTAGCCGTATATGTATTTTGATAGCGGAAGTCCGTAATAACCGATTCAGTTGAATTGCATATAAAAACCAATCAACAGACACAAATTGTAATAAATATGCGTGTATTTGTTTAAAAATATATTAATATCAATTTAAATATAAAATATTATGTGATTGTATAGTAAAAAAAAAATAAATTAATTAATAATTTAAAAATACAAAATAATCAATTGTTAAAATATCGTTTCATTTTTTATGAAAATTTAATTACATTGCAATTGAATAAAACGAAAATATTTATTAAAATGAATATAAAAAAATTTGCAGTGATAACTTTCGGGGCTGCATTACACGGGTATTCGCCGCTGCGTGACTCACAAACGCATACCTCAATCTCACGTCCAGTAGAGTTTTCCTTTTGCATATAACATCCGTCCGGGGCGGCTCCTTCGCCCTCGATACTTACTTTGGTGCACATGTACGTAATGTTTTCAACTGAAATTTATTCCGGTATTAATTTATTTTGAAATGCTATATATCTAAATAAAATAATTACGGGCGCCATTATAGGTATATGAAAAGCGGGCACACACTTCACCGCGTACTAACCGACATGCAACATTTGTTGGGGCGGTTTTAAAATTATCCCATATCCAGTTCGTATCGGGTGGATTACTGTTTTCTGTAAAATGGGGTATCAATTTTGTTTTATTTGCACTTCATATATACTGATTTATAAATACCGGTTACGACTAATGGCAGGATACATGGTACGCCCTTAGCACCTCGCAGTACATCATCACAGGTGGCATTTTTATAATTACTTTCGTTATTATATTTCGGACCCAACCACGAGAACCGATAACAATAAGGATATTTTAAATGGTCTGTGTTATTTATGTTGGTTTCGGGTGCGCTCGATAGTCCAGCCGTGTCCGCATCTGCAAAAAATTAAGACGATATTTTTTAAACTTGTGATAATTTTTTTTGTGGCTTTATTGTCGTTGTATATTATTCAAATTGCATGCAATATTTATTGTATATTTTCCTAATTGGAGTCTTGGCTTACACAATACGTCGCGATGCTGACACACAGATGACGCATCTAATGAAAAATTCAAATGTATTTTAATAAGTATCATCTTTCAAAGGATATGTTTCAAAATTTTGAGACAATTCGAAAAGTAGGTTGCAATAGTTACCGTTACAGTTGTTTTAGTAACGGTACTCTTGTAATTTTCAAAACAATGGAAACAAATGATTTTATGTGTTGATTAAACACTTTTTTTGACTGGCAAAAATACTGAGACGCTGCTCCATCGAGAGTAACGGTTGGTATACTGGTTGTCCGAAATCGGCAGTTATACCAGAAAGTAAAAAAAACTACACCGTTAAGTGAAGTTGCGTGAGATAGCTTATTTTCGAAAGACATAAGACAGTGTATATACTATTTTGCATGAATATTGAGCATTTCCTCACATTAGAGCAAAAAAAAAAGCAGTAAGTCGATGATTCATAACGCTATTTTGAGTAGATTAACCACATAATTCATGTGTTAACGTTGGTGTGGGACAATGGATGCAACATGGATCCACCATTACAGTAGCCAAACTCGTCCGAAGCGACCAAAAACACAAGCTTCCAGCGTTTAGGGGGTCGCCTTTGTATATTGAAAAAAGAAAACCATCAACTGCGAATGGTACATGGAGTTACTGTTGTGATTGAAAAAACAAATTATGAGAAAACGGTCGCATTTGGGAAATAAAAAATATTTTTCACCAAGACCGTGTCGCAAGTCGTTGGCTACGATCAGTATTGACGTCCCTTAAGGTAGCAGGACCCATACGACAGAACTAATTATAGACTATTATAGATAGTATGGATAATTTTAGGCTAATTCTCCATTAAAAATGTTGGGCTCCATCCCTTCCAACTAAAACGCGGGTTCTGCTAGCTTTAGGAAAAGTTAGCAGAACCCATATCAAAAAACAATTGGAAAATTAAAGGTTAATTTTATGCTAATTAAATGCCTAATATAAATTTTTTATTATGCCTGCTCAAGGATAAAAGTAATGCTTTATCACTTAAAAGCTAGCAGAACCCAAATCGAAAATCGGACCAAAACCGAAATTAGAACGCAAACCAAGAACAATGGACAAACAAACAATTTTAGGCTCATTATGACCTATCCAAATTCTCCATTAAAAAATTTTCTCCCAGTAAAATAATGTATTTTATACGAAGCGTGGTCGTATTTACCATCTCATGTTTCAATTGCTAACCGATTTGCATGTTGTGAACAGAGCTATAAAGAGACCAGTAAACGGAAGTATTTTATTCAACAATTTTTAATTTTGACTTTATATTTAAAATTTGAAAAAAAAAAAATTCTGGGCTAGAATATAATTTCGAGATTGAACGAAATTACTATATTAAATTCTGGGCTGGAATATCATTGTAGTTTTAGTGTTACCCGATGTTTTTTTTTTGTATTTTCCTGGGATGAAATTCTGGGCTAACTTCACATAAATCTCTTTTTGGCCTAATCAAATGCCCCATTCGTCTCAAATTTTGTATTTCAAATGCAATTTCGTGTTCTGAATCGCTGAAAATGTTGCCGAAGGCTTACGGTGCATCGACTTAATCAAAGACTCGCGCATATGAGTGGTACTATGCATTCAAAAGGGTCGAGATGTGGTGGAAGATTTGCCTCGCCCTGGTCGTCGTCAACTGAAGTTAACATCAATAAAGTGAAAGAAATGTGGACAGAAAATCATCATTAAGGTTTGAGAGAGATAGCCGCTCAACTTCCTGTGACTCACGAATCAATTCGTACCACTGTACACGATTGTTTGGGCATGGTACGCGTTGGCGTCCAACTAGTTACGAAAGACCTGAATTTTCTTCAAAAATTCAATCACGCAAAGGTCGCTGAAGGCATGCTAGAACTAGTAAATTCTGACCTCAACACCATAAAACGCATTATAACAGGTGATGAGACATGGGCTTCGAAATGGTGACTTCTGACTGAGCCGAATGTTTTAAATTAATTGACCTGAAGTTTGATCAAAAACGAGTGGAGCCCAAATTTTTTTAATGGGGCATTTGATTAGGCCATAATTTTGTGCATCTACGCCTTATACTTATTTTTGCTTAGATAATGTCTACGATGAAAAATAATTTTTCTGCATCCAGGATTGTATTTTAAAAATTATTAATTTCAATATTTCAATTCTTACCAAAATCAAATTACATCTTTAAAGAGTATAAATTAATTGTCGGCATGTAATGTGCTTTTATGGGCTTTATCGATAATAACAATGCTGTACGATACTAAAACCAGTTGCAAAATAAAACCGGTGTGAAGTTTCTAACGTTAAAAAAAGTGTAGGTACACAAAAAAGTGGCAACATAAAGGTGGCAACATAAAAGTGTAAATGTTTATACGATTCTGACGTTAAAAAGTGTAGTTATGTAAAAATTTATATCAAACAACAATTTACAATAAATTATACAAAAAATAATTGGGCAAAAGAGGAAGTAGTTTTCAATTTAAATTTAATCACCATTCATAAGTATAATTTATGTCAAAATATAAAGTTCGGAACAAATCGACGAAAGCAGCGCTACACTAAAGAAATAATCGCGAAATCTGGAGATGTGCTCGCATAGTGACAATACGGTAACCAAAGGGGATGAAGTGGGCTATATCTAAATATGTATGTGCCATTTCCTTAAATAGGTTATGGCTTTGGCCATAAATTTTCAAAAATTAATATTTTCCTCTAAATTCCGCGGAAGCAATGCTACACTTTGGAATTTATCGCGAAATCTGGAGATGTGCTCGCATAGTGGCTATACGGTAACCAAAGGGGATGAAGTGGGCTATCTTAATACGTATGTCCCATTTCCTTCCTAGGAGGACACTGCCTTTTTGGGGAACATGCGAGAAGGCTGGGTCTACAGACGAATGACTTTTACAGAAGTTGTTTGGACGAAGAGGAGGAAGAGATGTTAGATCACTTCCTATGCTCGTGTCCGGCACTTTCACGCAGAAGGTATAAGTATTTAGGTGTGTACGGTATGGACAACCTTTCGGAACTCGCGGGCTGCGGAGTGCTAGATATTTTACACTACATAAGTAGCTCTGGACGGTTTCAGCGGGAGTAAAGGGGAGATAGGATCCTGTGGTATCACAATGGGCCACTACTGGCCTAAGTGTGCGATAGCAGCCACTCTAACCTAACTCAACCTATGGTTTGCAACTCGGTTTATACATAGTTTCGGAATGAGCTATTTTTTCTCATGCCGAGGTATTTTTGTGCTCCCAACACCGAATACATTAAAAATGGAGATTCCGGACACTAATACTTTACCAGGAAAATGTAGTTTCCTTTTCGTTTTCTATTAAGAGCTAGAGCTAATTGGTTGGCGGGAACAAATTTTTTTCTATTTTGTCAATATACAAGTTATTTCTGACAATTTAAAAGTCAATTCAATGTCAATATTGACATTTTCATCAATGTTACTCCATTAATATTTAAAACCAAACAAGGAGATAAAAGAAATTGTAGTTTGTCTTGAGTTCTCATCTTGCAAACCATAGTTTCATAAACCTAGTTACGAAACCAGATAGGAACCAAGTAAAAAATGTATCGATAAAAAAATATCAACATAAAACAATATTTTTTTATGAGAAACTGGAGAATGCAAAGGCTACTAGACTTATTTTGGTTTTAAAGTGAACCATATCCGTCTAGAAATATTATTTATGTAGTTCTGGTTTTTGAACACCCAGTAAAATGCATGGCATGCTACAATCGTATTTGGAGTTTTATGGATTTTTTAATCGATAAAATTTGACCTTATTAAAGTTAGCCGAAAGTTGCCAGCCGAAAGATAATGCAGATAGTGTCTTGACTATTTTTAAACACTTTTTATACTCTCGCTCCTATCGATTTTTAAATTCCTACAAACTGAAATAATTTCTCCTTCACCCGAATGATGTAACTCGATCCTAAATTCTCCTAAATTCGAGTTCATGAATGATTTTTGCTGTATTCAAGACACTATCTGCATTATCTTTCGGCTGGAAACTTTCGGCTAACGTTAACAGTATTAAAATTTGCGCTTGGTTTCTACCCAGTGAAAATAGTGAAGTATTTAAATTAAATAAAGAAATTGTTTAATGTATGTATGTATATACGGTAAATTAAAAAAAAATGCAAGTGTATTGAATTAAAATAAATCAGTATTTTTGTTTATAGGAAATCGAATAACGATCGTAGAGCAGAATGAGCCGAGTGTTCCTAAGAATCATCATCTCATCTTGAGCTTCATGAACTTTCGGATTATTTTATTTATCAAAAATATTAATATGTAAAAATAAATGTGACATTTATTTATTTTTATAGTGAAATGAAAATCTTTTAAAACTAGAAATTTTTTTTTTGATTATTAAAAAAACATCTTTAACTATTATAAATAATTATTTCAATAAGAAGTTTAAATTCGTCTGTATTATTAATTTAAAGATTTTCGGCTATTTTATAGATAAATATTATTTACTATGACATCAGAAAAAAGAGGCCATTTACTCATAATATTCTACCACAAAAAGTAACTCGAAATTTAAGAGTATTCTTAAATTTTAAGGGATTGTTTTTTAAAAATAAAAAACTGTTGGCTAGTTTTAAAAGATTTATTTTAAATAATTATTTTTTAACAAATGCTACACAGTTTTCTTAAGTCAAAGTAATCCTTAATATACTTTTTTAATGACATTCTTAATGTTTGCGAATTGAGACTGTTCCAGCCAGCAAATACAAATAGGTCATAATATAATCTACCACAATAAGTAGAAAATTAACTCCGCCTCCCCAATTTTTAATTCCCAGGGCCATTGTGTAAAGATACACACAACCCTTCAAAAATATAATCAGCCATGCTACACTATAATTTGGTTTCTGGATTCAAACTAAGCCGCAATAGATTTTAATTTTTAATTTAAACCCTTATTTTTACGTCGCAGCTGCGTAATAAAATTTTTGTCCATGAACCCGATATGAAAAAAATTGAAATGAAAATAAAAAAATTTAAGGACATTTTTGAGATGTAGATTTTTGTTTAAATTTTATTTTCGAGAGAAAAGAATAAAACAAGACAAAAAAATTTAATGATTTAATTTAAAATAAGGGTTTAAATTAAAAATTAAAATCTATTGCGCAGTAGTAGTTTGAATCCAGAAACCAAAATTGTGTGTAGCACTAGCATAGCTGATTGCGACTTAGTTTGAATCCAGAAACCAAATTATAGTGTAGCATGGCTGAATGAGATCCTCCTCAAGTTCGTTCTTGGCGGTTTGGTTTCGTACTGATAAAAAGTTGGTCTATTCATCAGGTTGCAACGACCAAAACCAAACTGCAAAAATTAAAACCTTCATACCTTTAGTATAACACAAGAACATATAGATTTGGCGAATTATATAAAATATAGACGAAATGAAAAATAAAACAACGGGATTTCTGGCAAACCAATAAATATAAACATTTTCATATGTTGCCATTGTTTGAATTGTATTTTATATATTAGAAATTTGTTAGTTATTAAAAAGAGTTTGATAAGTTCGTTATTGTGCGTACTGTATATTATTAAATATAAAAGATAAAAGGGTTAACAGCAACCTAGGAAAAATTTATAACAAAAAAATGTACGTTTGTTTTTATTCATTATAAAATTAAAACTTGTGTGAAGAAGTGAGAAAAATAAAAATGTAAATTAGTTTTAAATAAAATTTATATTATTAATTTCAAGCAATAAATTGTTTGTATATGTTTATTGTGAAATGTTAAACTAGAAAAACTGATAAAAAATCAAAATATCAGTTTCATACATCAATTATATATATTTGTGTTGCAAACGCAATCACAAAACCAGCTGCAAAAAAAAAACTTAAAACCATTTGTGTTGCAAACGCAACCACAAAAATAAAATACTGCAACCAAAAAATTAAACTCCAACGCAAGTAACAACCATTAATATGAAAAAAATTGTTTTAAAATTGTAAAACTCTTCTTTTGAAATAAATTATTCTGTTTAAATAAATAAACTTTTTAAATTTAAAAATTATTTTATAAATCATGTTACAAAATATTTTATTAAAATAAAAAAGCTATTTATTAGTTAGCAGAATTTTTTTTTAATTTAAAAAAATACCTTTTAAATTCAAAAAAATTTATAACTTTTAGAAATTAAAAACTTGGTTTTTTTATTTTACAAACCAAAATTTTTCTCAGTGTGTTCATATATGCAACACAAATCGTAATCAGAAGCTGATGAAACCCTCTATTCTCAATATAGAGATTTGAAAGCGGTATCTTTTAGTAATTTGGGTTAAAATGAAAATAATTGTTTGTATGACTATTTTGAAATTATGATTTTCGACGTTTCTTGTAGCATTGGGTTTAGCAACAAGCAGTTCTTTTCTTGATTGATTATCAGCTGCTTACATCTTATAACATCTTAACACCAGTTTTGGTTTACCAAAATTGATGAAGTGACAACCATATACACTGTGGGAAAAAAATAGTAAGACTTTTCATTCATAATTTTAAAATTCTTTATTTATTTCTCCAAATCTATTTCGTCCTCCTCAAAGTAATCCCCTCGGCCTCAATACACTTGTGCCAACGTTTTTTCCAATCTTCGAAACAGTTGTTAAAGTCAATTTTCGGAATAGCCTCCAATGCGTATAGCGATTCACGTTTAATGTCTTCAATTGACTCAAAACGGTTTCCCCGGAGCGGTCGTTTGAAATGGCTGAACAGCCAGAAGTCACACGGAGCTAAATGAGATGAATACGGTGGTTGCGGAACGATATGGGTGGAATTTTTGGCGAAAAAATCACGTAAAAAAAATGCAGTATGAGAAGGTGCATTATCGTGATGCAAAAACCATGAGTTATCGACCCATAATTCCGGCCTCTTTTTACGAATAGCTTCGCGCAAACGACGCATAACACTCAAATAGTAATCTTTGTTGACAGTTCGGCCGGTCCGAAAGAATTCGGAGTGTAACACACCTCGACAATCGAAGAAAGTTGTCAACATCACCTTGATTTTTGACTTGCTTTGACGTGGTTTTTTCGGCTTCGGCTCACCTTTGGCACGACATTCTGTTTGTCTGTTTGTCTGAACGTTTCGGCACCACTAAATTGGTTCCACACACAAAATTTAATGGAACTTCTTTATGGAACTTCTTTGTTGAATAATTTCACTCATTGTAAAAATCGCCGAATGCACTACACTTATGATTATTTTGATGTGACATTTGGTACAGATGTCACTGACAGTCATACCAACATAGAAAAAAATATTTGGATGAAGGGTTTTCCGCGCGAAATTTAAATTAAAAATTCTTACTGCTTTTTGATCACAGTAGTATGATTCTAGACTCAGATTTTACTTTAGCTATTTTATTTCTAATATAATTAATAGTTTTAACAGAGATGGTGAACTGCAAAAATGTCCCCTTCCTTAAACCACGTGACTTTTGGAAATTAGAATTATGGTTGACTGATTAAAACAACCAGACAATATTTTGTTTTTTTATTGTTTAAATTAAGTTTACCGGTACTTTGAACGATGTGTTGATCGAACTTGTAACATATGTCAAAGCATTGCTTTTCCGCTCGAGATGTACCTTATGAGAAATTTTATCAAATCATTGGGGATTTGTTATTATGTGAATTTTGGTTGAATGAGTGATTGGTCCATTGAATGCTAGTCAGATCCCAAAAAACTATAATCTATTAGCCAAAACTATTAAGTTCTATTCATTTCACATTCGATAGAACATAGGAAGAAGTG
The DNA here is from genome assembly GCA_932526605.1 of Nephrotoma flavescens. Classification (NCBI taxonomy): domain Eukaryota; kingdom Metazoa; phylum Arthropoda; class Insecta; order Diptera; family Tipulidae; genus Nephrotoma; species Nephrotoma flavescens. The sequence continues at coordinate 222,463,418 of OW052221.1, forward strand.
AAGATGATCTTAACCATAATTATTTTCTAATACACTGCGAAAAGTTTTGATTTGTAAAATTAAAAAAAAAGTTTTTGATTTCTAAAAAGTTTCTTTTTTTTAAATTTAAAAATTATTTGGTTGTTATTGAATGAAATTTTTAAAAATTAATAAAACATTTTTTGACTTTAATAAATTATTTTGTAAAATTATTTAAAAAATACCGTTTAAATTTAGAGAAAATATTTATTTTACGAGAATAATACATTTTAAAAAGAGATTCTTTGCATTTAAAAATCATTTGTTTGATAATAATGGTTCTTTATTTTATGTTCTACATTTAATTACGTTTTGTAAAAAAAATAGTTAAATCCCGTTATTTTTTTTTATAGTAACACAGGAAAATTCTTCTCGAAAATTTAATCAAAGTGTTCTTGTGCGCGAGATATGTTATGCTATAGACACATTACTGGTTTCATAACTACATATATGGTTTTGTTGTTAATGTGTCACCCCTAACTATGGTTTGCAACTCCGTTTATACATAGTTTCGGAATGAGATATTTTTTTCTCATCCCGAGGCATTTTTGCGCTCCCAACGCCGAATACATCAAAAATGGAGATTCCGGACAATAATAGTTTACCAATCTAGTTTCCTTTGAGTTTTTTATTTTTCATTGAGATATTTAATTGGTGGGAACAAATTTTTTTCCACTGCTTTTTTAAAACCAAACAAGAAAACAAAAGAAATTGTAGTGTGTCTTGAGTTCTCATTTTGCAAACCATAGTTTCATAATCCTAGTTACGAAACCAGATATGTGTTTATGGTATTAGATTTTATTAAATTTAATTTTTGTCCAATATCTAATTTACTTAATAGTGTAGCATTTCAATTAATTAAAAAAATTGTGTAATGCATGTGATATACGGTAAATGAAACAAAAATGCAAGTGTATTTAATTCATAAAATGAAAAAGTATTTTTGTTTATAGGAAATTTATTGACGATTGAAGAGCAAGAGGAGCCAAGCGTAGTAAATCTCATGACATAAGCCATGTATCGTTAACATAGTGGAAGTACCTAGGAATCTTCATCTTATCATGAATTTATTTTATTATTTTATTTATTATTTTATTTATCAAATAATATGTAAAAATAATTGTGACATTTATTATAAAACTGTGAAATGAAAACAAATCATTTAAAACTATAAAATCTTATTTTTATTATTAATAAAACTCCTTTTGAAATTATAAATAATTATTTCATTAAGATGTTTAAATTCGTCTGTATTATTCACAATGTTTGCAACTTTTCGAGCCAGCAAAAAAAGGCCATTTACTCATAATACATTACCACAAAAAGTAGAAAATTAACTCCCCTACCATTTTTAACCCTCAGGGTCATTGTGTAAAATACATATAAACAATTGAGAACATCCTCAAGTTCTTTCTTTACCGTTTGCTTTCGTACTGATAAAATGTTGCCTACTCATCAGGTTGCAACGACCAATCTGCTTTATACCTATAGTATAAAACAAGAACAAATCGATTTAGCGAATTATACCACCAAATCAGAACTTCTGGCAAACATTGTGAATATGTTAATAAATAATATTTGTTGAAAATCTTTAAATTAATTATTTCATATAGCTGCAAAATATATTTTTGAAAATTAAAAATTAAGTTTTCAATTTTATAAACAAACTTTCCTAAAAAATTTATTTTAAAATTTAAAAAATTTTCTTTTTAATTTTAAATACGACATTGTTTGCCTAGAAATATATGAATATTTTTTTCATTTTATATGTATATCATTTCATTTTTACAAGTTTTTTTTCTCAGGGTATAATAATGTCAATTAAAAACTTTTAAATGAACCTGATATAATTCAAATTTAATGTTATTTAATGATTGTATTGGACTGACTACTGCATGCCCTACAGATAAGACCATTCGATTAGTGAAGTAAGGTTATTGTGTCTTGCACAGAAATCAATTTCCCGTAAACATCATAGCAAGTAATTTACTAGTAGATTAGATAACTGAAATACATTTCCGAAATACGAATGTACAGTGGTGTGTTTAAATGTGGACATAAGCGTACGGAGTGGCGAATAATCATACAAGTTTAGGTTCTGTAATAGAGATAAGATGTGATAAGCGAAATAATAACAATTATTTCTACTTTCCCTTATCAATTTTCAAATATTTTTGATCGATTTTTTTTTTGGAATAATAAACTCTGCAAAGCAAAATTATTTGGAACCTGCACTTAAATTTAGGAAAAATTGAGTTAGCAATTAATTTTTGAAATAGGTATATGAAAATATTATTGATTGATAACACAGATGCGAACTATATTTTATAATGGCAGCGAATTTTTTCAAAAAATCGAATAAACTACTTAACTAGTACTTCACTCTGAATTTTTTAAGTTGAACGCCTCTTAGTAAAAACCATATCTGGCCAAAACCCAGAGTACCCCAAAATTTAAACTAGTATAAATAAATACAATGTTAAAATATTTTTTTTTATGAATTTTGAGTGAAAATTAATAAAAAAAACTGAAAAAATTGATTGTTCTTCTTCATTCTTCATGATATCCCGCAAAATTCTCTTTTTTAAGTTGTTTTAGGAAGGATAATACTATATCAATTTCAATATCATCTCTATTTTAAAAAATGCCAGGTGTAGTAAAATTTGTGTACAAAGCCACCATGTGGAAAATATTTTTACATTTCGATAACACTATTAGTAAACTTAAGGTCGTTTCCATAAAAAAGGAAACATAAAAAATTCTGAATTTTTTTCTAGTGAGTCAAGTCAATTTGATTGAAAACTAATCATTTTAGTTTAAATAAATTAGGCAAATCGTAGTGTTTGTCGACAAATGATTATAATGTAACACAACGTTTGTTTCTCAGTTCTGGTAAATCAAGTCGGTTCAATTTTATGTACTTTTGTGTTGAAAGTTCTCGATACCGTAGCTTGTCGAAAAATTCCACTTTATGAAAAGCCAATTTTATTGGTTTGAGTAACTTTTGCTAAGATAGCAGTGCCCTCTCTTCTAATTGTATCCATCTAAGTCTATCATTTTCACAAACTGTTATTTTCCGTCAAATTTCATGATAAAAACTTCAAATTTTTTTGTTAGGCCAACATTAATGAAAATTACGATTTACGAGAACGTTGTAGTAAATTAGAGGGAAACATAGAAAACCCGCAACTTAAGCTGAGAATAAGTAATAGTGATTAGAATAAGATAAATTTTAGTATGATAATACGGTTTTCGAATGATTATATGTTGATATACTCATATGCTTGGAAAGCAGTACTTGGTGTAATATTGTCACAAATTGATAAAACTGCAACAAACCATACTTGCTAGCATTGGTTTGGCGTCAAATCGTTTTCTTACATATATATTTTGCAGAAGAAAACACTGGAAGTAGACTGGTAAGTTTACCAGAAGTTGCCAGAACTTCTTAATTGATAATTATCCCGAGTATTCAAATAGTTTGAACCAATATGTTCTACCACAAACCAAACAGTGTCGAACGAACGAGAATACCAACAAATGAACCTACCAGAGAACAAGCAGTACTCAGAAAGCATCATGAGAATTTTAGCTGATATAACTAACAACCATTCGCTTGAAAAATCATTAGATTGGAACAACCATTCGCTTGAATGCCCTATGAAGTGGAAAAACAAGTCATTGAAACTGCCGAAGCAAATGGCGTTAATCCAACCAAGGTGTCGTTAGCATTAACAAAGACACTTTGCTTCGAAATATGAACCAGTCACAATGGGAAAGAAATCGTGAACTACCTTGATTTCTGGCAAAAAGTGGAACATCGGTCGAACTTAGTAGCTAGAGTTTCTCGATGAAAAATCTTATTTTGGAACTATGAAAGCGTTCGTTTACGTATAATAGAATTTCAGAAGCAAGGATTTCCCACGCTCACATTTAATTCATTCTGGATAATAAATCAAAATTATGAACGGATCAAAAAATCGACAAAATTGTTAATTCTGAAATTCCTTGACTATAAATTTTCGCATCATCATTTTGAAATTCTTGTAAGAAATATGATTCATACAACATGTGGCAACTGTATACAATCCACACAGTCCCATGCATGGTGCCTCAGAAATGTTCCAAAAGTTTTCCAAAATAGTTTCAAGATGACAGTAGGAAATGTCAAATGAAATATAAGTTTTTTGCGGCTGTTTTATTGACAACAGTTTGGTGGTCCCACAATCGACAATATTTCGGTGATGCCATATCAAGTAGATAATGTGAAATATTTGTTTAAATATGTGTTTATATGTAACATTCATGTTCAAGGACATGATTGTGCCAACGTTTCCATATCCGAAATAACGACAGTGTACTGGTAATACTGTTAAAGTTAGCCGAAAGTTTCCAGCCGAAAGATAATGCAGATAGTGTCTTGAATACAGCAAAAATCAGTTATGAACTCGAATTTAGGAGAATTTAGGATCGGGTAACATCATACGGGTGAAGGATAAATTATTTTAGTTTATAGGTATTTAAAAATCGATAGGAGCGAGAGTATAAAGAGAGTTTAAAAATAGTCAAGACACTATCTGCATTATCTTTCGGCTGGAAACTATCGGCTAACTTTAATAGGGTGTACTGGTAGCCATTTTGAAAATTTTTTGTTTCCAAGTTTCCAGAGACATACAATATATACTGATTTCCAGTTTACTTGCGAGAAGAGAAGAGCATTTGCTTTCGCATTGGGAGTTGAAGTGTAGTAGAATCAAGTTAACGTTCCCGCTAGGTTTGGCACACGGCCTGCCACCCAGATATATATTGTATTTTGCCCATTGTAGTTTTTAGTGCGCCCATCTACTGGATTGCTAAAATTTTTTTTTTTTTAATTTATACACAAAGTTAAAATATTAATAAGCCCATGCAGTTCAAATTTTTTTATATGAAGTGATATGTGAAAGATAAAGCCCTTTTCTATAATTTGACTAATACGTCGGGTAATTAAATGTACTTCAATAAACCTTGAATTTTGTTACTCAGCCGATGACTAATCGCCCACCTGCGCGATCTTAATTTTTATTTTTTTTTATTGCTTATTTTTGGTCCCTCCTTCGTTTGTTTATTTTGGCTTTTTTCTGCTATTTATAACAAAATTTTACTTTTACATATCAGTAGATACTCCGGATGATGACCTAACAAGTCGAAATCGATCGAGTGATTTTTTAAACTTTTTGAACAAAAAAAAAAAAAAAAATTAATTAAAATATTCAAAAAATCTAATTTTGCAAAATTAAAAACAAGTGTTTAATAAAACGTGTTTATTAAGTATTAGTGTGTTTCGCCAAGTTCCTACGGCAAATAGAGTAAAAAGTATATAACCTTAAAACCGTGACAGGAACATAATAACCAATTTCTTACCCATAAGAGATTTAAAACAGTTAATTATTTATTAAGCCAATGATATTCCAACAGTAAGCCAACTCATGTTTGACTTGAAAAAAGGCTTGTTTTGAGTAAATGCAGGACATCAAAAATTCAGATCCAGGTATACTACACAAATAATATGATGTCTCAATTTTCGTTCGCTATACAACAAAATGACACGGTGTAGAGAAAGAAGAATAGGACTTTTGAAAAAGATGATCCATCGAATACCACAACCAACTACCAACAACCTAACTATGTACTAATAAACGAAATGGAAACGTAGCCAACTGAACCAATCAAAGGTTAACAATTTGGTATGAGGATCCAATATCCTACCACACAATCCAAGCTAAAATAGATTGTTGAAACGTATTCCGAAAATGATGTCTCGATTGACCTGGTTCATTCCAAAATTCAACACCCAGCCGACAATAAAATTCGTCAAGTAATTTAAAAAAGATTCCATTCATTCCCTTTTAAGAAGTTTTTTTTTGGCTTTTATTTTAACAAGTAGTGAAATCTTACTTTCCTATACAAAAAATAAACCGAGTTTTAATTTATTTATTTTCTTAAATTAGTTATGGATTTTGACTTCATAAGTCACAATGCTATTCAAGAATCACCTACACACCAATCATAATCATAAACAAAGTCAACGTTCACTTGAATATTTCATTCATTTCATTTTTCTTTAACCTAATCATATAGCCAGGACTCTACACAACAGATTTTCACGAAATTTTTAGAAATTCTAAGTAAATTTGAAAAAAGTCCTTGAGTTAATAAACGTTTTAGCATGAAACTACCTGTCTTTTTAACTAGTTTACCAGGCGGCTGCTAATTTTACTGAACATTTTTTGGTTTTTTTTTTCACTTAATGGGTGACAATTACTACTTGGCAAATACTTTCTGTCCTGGTTCGAATGAAACCGTTTGAGCTCGGAAATTATAAGTTTTGTTGTAGCAGAAACCAATAAGAATGTAGAAATCATTCTCAAAATTATCTCGGATCTTTGCGTGAATTATTGGAAGTTAATAGTTGGCCGGTAAAACTTCGATATCTGAATCATTAAAAAATAAATTTCTCGAAGAGTTTTATTGAAAGGCAATTGAAGAATTCTCCACTAGTAAATTGCATTCCATTTTCGAAAAATACTATTTCAGAACAACCGAACATAGTAAACGCGTCGTTTTTCAGCAATTTAACTATATTCATGCTGGTCATTTTGGATAACGATTTCCAAAAAGGGAATTTTGTCAATTGATCTAGCACAATCAAAATTATAGATTTGTTTTGCCTAGACCGAACAACGAATTTCGTATTTCCCATTTTGAGCTGAGTTATCTTATTGAGTGCGTTAGGCACTCACAGATTTGTCATTATGATATATGATCGTAAATATCGTTAGCTGGGTCAGTAAAATAGCCCGGCTAAAGTTTTTTATGACTCTGAAACTTCTAATAGTGTGTGCGCTTACTGACTAAACATATGTAATGCTAGTTTGTACCAGTTAGTAATAGATGGCATAAAACACTAAAATTGTATCATAATTCGCAAATTTGATTAGAGGTTTATCATTTAGACGAATTGTTTAGAACGTTTCACGTATACAGAGACAACTATCAATGACTAAAATAAACTAACGGAAATTTAGTGGCACATACTATACGTTACTCGGAAATAAATTTTATAGCAATCTGCATCAACTAAATCCTTTGGGAACAGAAGTTCAAAATATTTAGATCATTCGGTCACTACTAGAGTGAATTATAAGTAGTGGTCGACGAGTTCTCGCCGCGTTCACATAAAAATTAGAAGATGACATGTAAATGTCTATCTCTGAAGGGAATATGAAATTCAATCTGATGCCATAATCCACGATCAGTATCAATTTGAGTGATAAGAAACCGTACCACCAAAATATCAATATTACGATAGTAAATAGCTATAACAGCTAATACGTAGAATTCATTAGAAATTTATGAAAGTGGCCAAGTAAAATTTCTACTACCTTGGTTTTATATTAATTGCTAACGTGGCTTGAAAATTTTTGTTGTGGTATATGCTCCAAGCTCAATTAGGGTGAGTAGAACTCATCAAAATTTTATGAAACTTGCCCAGTTGAAAGATGAGACCTATATTTGATTCCTTTTAGTTGCACGATAACCGAACGGCTTAAAAAATTATAGAACGGCATACGCTTTAAAAAGCTCAATTAGGCTAGGTAAAATTCATTAGAAATGTATGCAGGTTGGCGAGCAGATAGATTATGTCTATATATCTGATTCCATTTTCACCCGGTATAGAATTCAATAGAACTTTATGTAATTAACAATGTTTCGATTTTTAAGGAATTTGATGCCAAAGTCCTTCAACCTTGGTTTGTATTACATGCTAACCGACCAATTCATAGGATTATAGAATACTCCAAGCGATATAAGGGGATGCAGAATTCAATAGAACTTTATGAATTATGCTGATTAGATAGACTTTTGTAGGTAACTGCAGCAGGGAAACTTTCGAATTTCAAAATGAAACTTTGCATATCAATTAAGCCAAATTTAAGCTAATTAGTGCTCACAGAAAAAAATATTGCTAGTCCAGGAGCCGGAAAACGGGAAACAAAATTTCAAATTTCGCCTGAATGATGACAAAAATAAAATCCAAATTCTACAAAAAACCAGAAATCATTTAAACCTAATTTTAAAACTTCCCAAAGGCAGAAAAACTGACAAAATTCGTGCTTATGATATAGAAAAATTATCGTCATAAATTGTCATTCATAAATTAAAGAAAACCAAACAGCCTCTAAAATCCAAAAATAAGCAATTCAGTTAAAATATTCCTGTCACGTACGTTCATTGCCAACCAAAAAATACAGTGACTTAATACAGTGACTAAATTTGTGCGAATCCAGAATTTAACTAATTCCATTGAACAAGAAAGCCCGTTGAATCAAGTTCGTTCATTGCCATTAGAAAAGCATAATGGCTGAATTTATTCTAATCCAGAATTGGACCAAAACAAAAACTCGTAGAAAAGATTTTGATTTTGTGTGTTGTTGAATGCTAAGTGGATGTTTGTTAAATAAGGAAGGGGCAGCTATCAGGAAATATTTTCTAAAACTTTCACTAAAAAAATGTGGAAAAACAAATAAGAACTGATCATTATTCCTAATGTCGTATCGCACATTTGATTTCAATAACCGATGCCCACTTCACAAATAAAATAAACGGAAAACCATATAAACATATAGATGTTGTAATGGTAAAACTTTAACCCATATTAGCCCAAATAATTTTTTTAAATAAAATATAAACTGCCTTAGTAAGTATTTCGAATGATGAATTTGGAAAACAAAAAATTGTTGGAAAAATAAAAAACAACCGTTAGGTAACTGAAATGCAATTTCTACATTTTTCCGTTTAATCATATTTAATAATGCCTCATAGATCCATGGTTAGGACGATTACTACGTTACTTTCGTGTGTCAAGGTTAATAATTCCAAAGCGTTAAGAAAACATCAACAGCTGCACATGGATCGTCAATGGGAAAAATAGGAGAGAAATTAGTACTACCTAACAATTTCAAGAATTTAAGAAAATGATTTTTGGCCTAGCAAGTCATCTAACATTACTTTTCACCGATAAACGCAAATCAAAATATACGTGTTATTGCCAAAAACAAGTTAAACCTTCACAACATCCGCTGAAACAAGGTTTATAGATTCAACAAAACAATTGAAACATGACAGAAATTTGCAAGCAGAAGTGCCAACTCTATTGGTTTCTAGAACACTTCATGTTAGAAAATTAATCATTCAACGGTCGTTGTTGTTCAATGGAATTAAGCCAATTCTGGATTAGCACAAATTTGATCACTATATTTTCAGGTTGGCAATGAACATACATGCCTGACAGGAATATTTTAACTTAGTTGCTTATTCTTGGATTTAATTTTTTGTTTATTTCTATTGCTTAATTTGCTATTCAACAATAATATTATTGCACCTCTGTATTTTGTTTGTTAATATAGTATCTTTTAGGGGCTGTTTGTTCTTCCTCAATTTACAATATGAATAAAAATTTATGTAAATCATTTTTCTATATCATAAGCACAGATTTCGCAAGCTGAGCCTTTTTTTGATAGTTTTAAAATTAGGCTTAAATTATATTTGGTTTTTTGTAGATATCGGGTTTTAGTTGTGTCATTTTTCTGGCGAAATTTGATTTTTTTCCTGTTTTTGTGGCTCCCAGTTAGCACTAATTTTCTCCTGTGAGCAGTAATTAGTACAAATTTTGCTTAATCTGTATGCAAAGTTTCATTTTGAAATTCGAATGTTGCCAGCCACTCCCCCCATCCCCCCCCCAAGGAATCCTTTGCAATTAAAATGGGTCTGATTTGTTAATTAAGTTTTTGATAATTATCTGATATTATTAATTAATCTACTGAAAGAATTGTGTTTATAACTTCCGGATTTACTTACGAAAGCTTAATTTCACCCTAACTTGTATACCAGAAACACATAAATGATGGTAACTCATAAGATAACCATACACACTCAAATATTTTTTTTTTTGTTTCAAACCCAAATGAACAAAATCTCTTTGAAACAAGGATGGATGTATTTTGCGATCGTAAAATCAAATTTTCAACCTTCAGGTCGTATACAACCTTCAATTTGCTGCACGCAAATACTTCAAGTGACAAGGGTATAAAAGTTTACCTGCAAGAACTTCAGCAAACGATTGTAGCAAATTCATATAATATTTTATGGTTTTTTGATTTTATATGTCAAATTTGGGCTCGCTTTTCATGTGGATTTTACTATCTTTAGCCAAAATGTACACATCATTTAGTTGTAATTGTAGATTATCATAGCGATAAAAAGTCGAATCGGCTTTGTGTGATACGCTTGTATACGCAATATAAGCCATATCATATGGATTAAATAAAAGAAATAAATTAATTTCCGGGAATCGTGACGTATAATTTGTTCTTATCAGTACAACAAAATATACACAGATTGATATTCATATACAGGTAATAAAATTAATCAGCTCATTCTTGACATGTTGGCTTACATGTATGATTTATTATTTTGGAAATTATAATTTTACTCGAAATGTTTTATTGGGTTGACCCAGAAACTTTCTTATTTCATAAAACCTTTTTAATCCAGAGGTGATGGACGACGGAAGCTATACTTTTTAACTTTCGCGTAAATATTTAATTAATAATATTTCACTTGTAAACATTTTAATCAATTGCAAGTTATCTTCAGAACCAACGTATTTAATTAATTCTGGGAAGTACATACACTTTTTTTTAGTCCAGGTGAATTAGAAATTTGATTTGTATAAAACACTTACACTACCATTTAAGCGGTACTTGTCTCAACAAGCGATTAATTAATGATGATAACACAAACACACACAATAAAATAACACCTGATAATAAATAATAGTTTTATGGAGAGCATGACGTATAAATAAATAATAAAAAAATGCCGTTCCTGATAATTTATTATCAAACACTTAGGAATTTTATAAAACTATTATTTTTAAGTTGTTTGTGCTTAAGCTACTCTACGAGTAAATAAATTACAATTAAATCACGGTTAAAATATTTTATGTTATATTTGTAACAAACATAAATAATTTGAAAATAATTTCCAATATAATTTATCATAGTCACTCGTTTTATCGTCGTAAGCTACTATAAAAAACTTTATACAGAACTCAGAACTATAAAAAAAAATAAGTTCGGGTACGAGTGTTTTTTATCACCTCATCCAATTTTTTGTGAAAACATTGAAAAACAGTTTTTTAACTTATATAATTAGCTACCACCTACCATTTCCACTAATCGATCGAACGTGTATAAATCCAAAAATTAATATTGATACCAGCATGCACTTAATAAAATTTATATTATCCATATTATGAATAAAATTAATAATAGTTAGTGATCACTACAAAAAATAAAATATTGCTTTCTTAGCATTCGGTTATGCTAAAATTCGGTCTAGACTAAACTTTTAATATATTAATTGCAACAATTTGCGCTTATCGCATAATAAATTAATTATCGTTTGGTTATCTTATCAATAATTTTGTAATGGTAAACGCAGAAAAAATTTAATTTTATAGAATATGTACAAATAAAGGTTGTTGATTGATGCAGAATTGAACATAACCTAATTAATATTAATTTTGGCATATTTTGTTCAAATAGCGTTTTAACTCATAGAAATTAAATATTTTAATGGTTTTATACGTTTTGTGTTTATACAAAGTGATTACAGGAACGTCTTGCATAACTGTTGCATCGTCAAAGCTACAGAAGAAATAATTGTAATTTTTTCATATTATTATAAATATATATAGCATAGGTTGTATCAAAATCTACGGAGTAGGTCAAATATGTATGACAAATTGAGCGAAAGTGATGAGGCTCTCGAAGCTTTAGGATACAATATCCATGAAAATGTTATCCGAATCGTTCGGATTTGAAATTTGGTTTGAAATCAACGTGGTGAAATTAACGTATGTGAAGTTATCCCAAAATTATATCCTAGAAAATATAAAAATTTCATCAGGCAACACTAATCATTCAAAACCCCATTTGCTCTTGGGTTGGTAGATCCAGGATTAATTAAAAATCATGTAAAATACATAAATAAAATTCGTTGCTTTTTAATTTGGCGGAAAATTACATTTGACAGGATAAAGGTACTTGGCACGTTAAAGGCACAAACTACTCGGGATAAAACTTTTTTTGTTTTAAGATGATCAGACTCACAGATATATCCACCAACAGAACAAAAATTACAGAAAATCAAATCAAATTTTGCACGTTAAAAGTATTAATTTATCGGGTTAAGGCTTTATTGTTTCGAGCTCATTCCTTTTTTAGAAAAGTTAGAAAAAATCGTTTAAATGAAATTTTAGTTCAAATACGAGTTGTATGGATATATCTGGCTCAGAAGCCAATTTCGCAAAGTTGCTACCGAATGATTTTTTCCTAACATTTCTAAAAGTAAGCATGGGTGTGAAGACTGTTACAGGATGGCTACTGCCATCCTGCAGATTTCACTAAACATCGTATAGGCCTCACACGGTGATTTTTGCCAGCTAAATTCTCAGGGAGAAATGCAAAGGGTCGTGAGGTTTGAGGCTTCCGTTCCTGGCATACACCGTGAACACAGAAATTTCAAAAATAATAAAAAAAAAACGAAAATGATAATAAACCGAATGTTCTGCTGAAATTCGACGGCCGGACTTGAGGAACGAACAATCCAATCATAACCGAGTGAGGTGCCTTAGTGCGCGCATCCTTTTGAACTCAAACGGCGCTAGCGCCGGTTCAGGAATTGGGTGGGGGCACCAAGGGACCGCAAACTACACGCCGACACAGAAGGAGAATCTCCTCCCATCATGCAAACCCGAAAAAAATTAATAATTCATTTTTTTATTTATGAAATAACGAAAAACACAACTACTTTCCACTAGAATATGCGGCGCTCGATCACAATAAAAATTTTCAAAATTTAAAAAAAAAAAGTAAAATTTATAAGCAAAAAAATAAAATAAAAAAAAATCGTACCTTATAACTAACAAAAAATTCACCGTTGCAACCGTTTGGTGCCGTCATGCCTCGAGCAACTTCCATACCCGGACCGTTGGGCGTCTTCTCGCCTTCGTTGGGTTTTTTTACGCCTTCGTTGAGCTTTGCTATGCCTTCGTTTGGCTTTGCTATGCCTTCGTTGGGTTTTGTTATGCATTCGTTGGGCGTTAATATGGCCTTGATAGGCCGCCAAATAAAAATATCACGGCTGGCTTCAACTGGCCACCGGACCCTTAGAAAGCGGAGTGGCCTCAACTGGCCGTCAAAATCCGTTTGGCGTTAGCTCGCCTTTATTATAATAACTCACCGTTGAAGTGGCCTCAATTGGCCTCCCTGTACGATACCGTTGCTGCACATTCTTGCCGTTAAATATGATCACACCACCCGTAAATTTCCGTTGACACCGGGTTGATTACGGTGATACACAACACGAGAAATGTGTTACGCCGGCATTCGCAGCAACAAAATGTGGGTGAACACAAAATTCACTAATCCAAAATTCAATTATTATGATGGCGGTATACCAACCGCGCGAGATGACGTTGATAGAATCAACAGTTAAATTTTCCTTTTCTTAGCAACAGCAAAAAAATATATATCTTCATGTAATTTTTCGGACAGCCAATAAATTTATTAAAGCTCTCCGCGGTATAAATATACATTTTTCTTGTAGCTCAAACTATTTTGTTTGCGAACATTAATCTACCAATCACACAAAAACGTTTTAGCCAAGAAAACCAAATAAATCACATAAACCCAGCTTTTTATTTTGCTGTATAAACTGTTTATTAATTTTTATTGTTAGCTTTTATTATTACTATTTCGACATTAATTTATAATTAAGTTTTATTACATTTTCCACTACTTGGTTATTAATAATTTTTTTTCGTAAAAACAAAAAAATGGATTCATTATCCAAAACCAAAAATTTTAATATCAAACTTGATTTTTTTTACAAAGTCACACACTCCACTCTTTTTATGACAAAAAAACCAAATATACTCGTATAAACCAAAAACTAGACTGACTAACTAAAAAAATTCTCGCCCCGCACAACTAATGCCAAAACGTTCTAGAAGAATATCTGTTCTTTTCTGTTTTTTAAATTGATACAAGCGAGAAGCATTTAAGAAAAAATATTCTTCTAGAGCGCATTGTTTCGCACACACCCGATGCACATTGGTTTCCCTTTCACAATTAAATTTTTTCTACCTGTCGCGCCATCACACAAAAGGGTGTACAAAAACCAAAATCAACAGGAAACAAGGACACTGACAAACCGATTACAATGGAACAAGCAAAGACATCAATCAACCGATTACGATGGAATAAAAATTCGAAACAATGTGTGAGACGCACTGTTAAGACCGTGAAGTCGTAACAAGACTTCAAAGCCAAAGAGCTAGTCTTATTTTGATAAATTTAACCTGTCATGTACCAAATTACCGCGCAAGTGTTGCAGTGGTTAAAGCTTTGGCACTTTGACCGGGAGGTACTTGGTTCGAATCCCATAAGAGGCTATAGATGCAAATCTAATTTTCGCCATCGATTTCGATCGTTTATATTAAAAAATACAACTAAAACCCTCTAATGGGGAGTACAGAATTTAGCACCGACTACGCCAATGTACAGGTTGACTTGCTGCTTGCAATGTGCAGGTGGTATACTGTATTTGTGTGAGTAGGTGAATGAGTTAATGATGTGGTGTGAATGAGTGGTATCACAGTGGGCTAAAATTGGCATAAGTGTGCGATAGCAACCACTGAAACCAAAACCAAAAATGTACCAAATTTAAATTTTATTTTAATTCAAATACGAGTTGTACCATCTCAAAACTGCAAAGCGTTAATCCAACTAGTTTATAGTTTTAGCGTACCAGGTACCAGTATCGTGTCTAATGTAATTTTATTTTGTTTAAATACATGTTCTTTAGATATTACGGTTTCATGGCTAAAATTAGCAAAATATATAAGTAACGAATTTAATTTTTGTATTTAACATGATTTTTAATAAATTCCGGGATGGGCTAACTAAACACAAAAGTAAATAGGTTTTATTGATTAGTGTTGCTTGATGAAGTTTTTTTATTTTCTGGAATAGAATCAAATCATAACTTCATATACTTCAGAAGTCATTCTGTTCTTATAACAAAGGTACAATGTGGACAGTTACAAAGAACTGGATACCGGATAAACCGGATACAAACCTGAAACAAACACACATATTTGACATATATTATGTGCAAATTACAGAATTATACTAGAGCAGCAAAACATTGCCCTATTTTTAGGACAAGGTATGCGTAAGGAACATACAAGTGAGGATGACGATATTAGCAAAAAATAAATAAAAATGTTGAGGTGAATATGTTGTAGGTAACAACAAACTTTCTTTTACCACGAATGTAATCAAAGATCTCGAATACATCACACTTGATTTATAAATCACAAAATTAAGCTTACTGAAATATCATCAACAGCCTGTTGAAAATTTAATCTTTAAATTTATTTGAAACTTTAATTGTTCCTTGCTTTTTGTAAATGTTAATGCTCCTATGAAAGCTGCCAATTCCTGACCCTATTAAAGTTAGCCGATAGTTTCCAGCCGAAAGATAATGCAGATAGTGTCTTGACTATTTTTAAACTCTCTTTATACTCTCGCTCCTATCGATTTTTAAATTCCTATAAACTGAAATAAGTTCTCCTTCACCTTGTAACCCGATCCTAAATTCTCCTAAATTCGGGTTCATAACTGATTTTTGCTGTATTCAAGACACTATCTGCATTATCTTTCGGCTGGAAACTTTCGGCTAACTTTAACAGTATCAATTCCTGTACATTTATTTCTACCAAATTTCGTAAGGATCTCCAAATTAATTGATTGATTGATTGATTGATTTTGAATGCACGACCAAGTTCTTAGACAAGATCTCCCGGTTGACGCCGGGCCCACCGCACACTCTTTTTACATATAACAAAACCGAGGGATTAGATAGGTTAATTGGATGGGAGTGAATCAGCCCGGTTACAGACACCTAGAAATAGCCGATAGGTTGGGATCGTACAGCACAGGACAATACAAAGGATAAAAGTTTTAATGGTCATCAACAATTTCTTCTGGGAATCAGCACCTAACTAAAATAAACCTACACTAAGAATTATATTATTATTCTGTCTCTAAATCTGAAATATCAATTCATCATTAATTAAAGTAGGATTAATAAATTTTGTTTTGATTTCAATGCACGACCAAGTTTAAAGCAGGAACTCCCAGTTACTGCCGCGCCAATCATACACCTGCTTTATATACAACAAAAGGATGGGAAAGGTACTTTAGATGTGACAGACCTGGCCCGATTACAGACACCTAGAAATATCCGATAGTTAGTAAGTTTAACATCACAAGACAACACAACTAACACAACTGACACAACTAAAACTACTTTCAAATTGTGTCAGCTTCCCTTTGGAACACATCAGAAATTAATTATTATTTTGAAATATTTTAGTTAAGTATAGCCATCAAAACTGCTTCCAGAATGCTTATCTCCTAGAGTCAATAAATTGTTAGAATTTATTATTAGAAAGAACTATTGATTCCGGAATTCTTTCCTTAACAATAAATATTTAATTTAGTTTTATTATTGTTATAAACCAGTTTTAAACACTAACACCCAGAGTATCCGTAACTAACCAGCACTACTCTTAAAATAGATTAACTGCTTTACCAAGAATAAGTAAACTGTCTAACTTATAATAACTTATTATAACTAAATACTAAATTTAAATAGTTATTAACCGGGTCGCCTTCCGAAATTTTCCTGTAAATTAACTTAAGATTAATAACTACCATTTCACTTTACAATATTCGAAAGTGTAGCCAACAAAATTGCTTCCAAAACACCAATGTCTTAGAATTTAAATTTGTTAGTAAATTGAGATGCATAGATACTATTAATTCCGGAATCCTTTCCTAAAACCGGATTAAATTAATTTAATTATTCCAATCCATTTTTAAAACATTATCACATCCGAATATTTGTCATTAATCAGCACCCATCATAAATTAGCTTAATTATTTTACCAAGTATAAGTATACTTTCTATCATACAATAACATATTATAAACTTAATTCTAAATTTAATTTAATTTAAAAACTAGCATTAATATAATAGTGGTTGTTTGCTACAACCCAATACATCAACCTGGAGGAGATTTGTAGATATAGTACACAACCTGGAATACTAATAATATAATTATTCAACATTCATATTATATAATAAAGATTAAGAATAAGATTAAATTAGCTGACTTCCCTTTTATTTGTATTATAATGTTTATTATAAATATTATATCTGAACTGTAATGTGATTAATCTAAATCTAAACTATAATTATTTTAAAATTTCATTAGTATTAACAATGATTAAATATTATTCTAAACCAAGGTAAATAGCCTTATTTGTTCACCTTGTCTGCTCTTTTGACTTTTAAATTTAATTAGAATTTTAATACTCAAACGCTGAATAAAACCGGATGAAGGAGCATTAGTAAAATTAGTCAATCTCAAAATCAAATTTTATAAATAATCATAGCTAAATGTACCAAGAAACATATGTAACGTTTACAAAGAAGTGTTCAATAACCGCTTTTCTAAAATGAAAACCAAACACACTGCAACCCATAAAGTCATTTCCGAATCAAAATACACGGCAACCATGCGATCCTCCGCTAACATCACCAATCAACAACATCAATGCCTCACAAAGCCGTGATGAATCCATGACACATTATAAACGTATCGTGGTAATCCTATTCAGCTCAAAATTTCATCGTATGACTGATCATCCTAAAATTTCAAAAATGATTCCACTCCAGCGAAATTGACGGCAAACCTCAACAAAACACATATAATATTTAGCAGAGACTAATTTCGACATACCATATAAATCTAAACCTCAGACAAGGGTTCTATGTAAAACTGCAAATTTGCCTTCTTATATAGTAATAATTGATAACTGCATCAACTCCTAATCAAACAAAACAATTTGAGATAGCCAAAAATAGCTTAATATAGGTAACGCAAGAGCATATTATATGGATACAACCTTCCGTAAGTTGAGAAACATAATGTTCATTATGAACGAAACCAATTCAAAATACTCTACCATAAATATCAAAGAAAATTTATTGCAATACCGGCCCACCACATCCTCGCCGCCCATGTGTAAATTGACCACACAAAATAAAACAATGAAAAAGCCAAAAATGCGTATTATTTAGAATAAAATAGCGCATTCGGTTGAAAAACAACAACAAAAATCCATGTTCAATCGTTTTTTCATATATTAAAACCTCTACACACCCAAGCACAAAAAGAAAATATATAACACCTATCTAATAATATAAATAAAACAAAATGAAAACAAAAACTCCCCTGATCTTGTATTTTGTTCGTATGTAATCAATACATACATACCCAATCTTAGTAGCCACCCTACTGGAAGGGAATCGATGAACTCATCGATGAGTTCACCATGACTCATTCAATGAAGTCTCAAATGAACTTTATTCTGTGCCCGGGACTAAAGTCATTTATATATTTAATGAAGTGTTACGTGATCTAATGAAGGATGTTCATAAGTAGTTTGCTGTATAACGCATCGATGAATTCATACACGATTTTTGTAAAGAAGTCATTGAGATAGTAATAAGGCAGTTCTTACGGAAATTCATGTAAGTAGTGTGCTATAATCTATTAAGGGGCATTTCGAATGGTTCTTTATGATTTGTGATTAATATTTTATGTTTTAACTATAAAATAAAATACGTCTTTACTTTGTAAGTCACTTTTAGTTCAGGTACACATATTGAATTATTTTTATATTCTTATGTTATTGAAATAACATCCCATAATTAAACGAATTGCCCAAGTAAATTAAAATTGTGTGTTTAATCACTTCTACAATTTTTACTAGAGTAACATGTTTATACAAGTTAAAAAATTAAATGATTTCTCTCAGTGAAATTGGATTTTACCGTTAGAAAAGTACAAATAGCCTCTCCACTAATGACTTTTATTAACAAGTTCATTAGTTGATTCAGTAGAACGCCCAATACATAATTTTAATTTCTCACGGAGAGAAAAATAATCGCAACATATCTTATGACCAGAATTTCATCGAGAAGTTCACTTATGTTGTCATCAATTGCTTGACTTACAAAAAATTCAGTCACATACAATCAAATAAAATTTGAAGACTTTTCAATACTAAATCAAAAATTTATGTAATTCGTATGTTTGTGAGAGTTTTTGCTTTACTGTGTTTGAGCCTTGATGAACATTTTCCGGTAGGGCAGCCAAAACCAAACACAATCATATTCTATTATTGAGAATATGATTGTGTTTGGTTTTGAGCCAGCCAAAAGCGAATAACAAGCTACATATGTATATACATCACAAAACCACATTTTATGTGATTATTGAAATGTGTATTCCGCTATACATCTCCAATACTAATCTCTATGCAAAATATAATGTACAAAATGTACAAGTAAATATGTATATAAAAGAAAACAAAAGGTTACCATATTCAGAAAAAACGAAAAAATAATCGTCGATCATCAAACATGCTTACTCGCAAAAACCACACAAAAATTGAGTTTAGCAAAACAGAATTGAAAAAAACCCTTTCTCGCCCAAACAATACCCGCAATAACCCACTACATGAAAATACTAGTATTTTACACCTTTATGTGTTATAAAATACAGTTACCTAGCGCTTATATACTTAAATTTTTTAGAATAAAAATTATATTTTAATATGATTGCAATAACAAAATATGTATTACAACAATGAAAAATGAAAAAAACTTATCTTGAGCATCCTTTAGAATAAAAAAGTTCTATACATATTGGAAAATTACACACAATGCGTATGATGCGTCATTCAAACAACGGTATCAAAATACATATAAACGAAATTGTTATATACACATTCTGTGCCATTGTAAGCGCATCACACACAAATTATTACAACTATCCAATATGTATAACTTTTCACTTTACTTAAAACACACAAATTATAATTAATATAATTATTATTTATTTATTTATTTATTTATGTGCACATATATTAGTAATTAATTAATTATTGAATTTAAACACATTTTAAAGTTTTTACTTATTTATATAGAGGAGAGACAAAAACACGTCTTTCCTCTACGACGTTCAATCGCCGACCCCCCGTAAGGATCTCCAAATTAAAGGGAAAAAACTAAATATGAAGTTTCATTCCGAATAGCCAATTTACCTGGACTTTAGAGATGCCGAATTTTGGTGAAATACATTTTTTATGAAAACTCGTCTTATCCGGTATAATTGGAAAATGAACAGAATTAATTTTGATTGAAATTTAATTTAGAATCTGTTTGTTTTTAATCGTTTTTTCGTAAATGAACTTTTCATAATGTTTGCAAGAAGTGAAAAAGCTGCTACTTCCGGTGTACCGATTTTAACCAAAAAATACAGAGATCCCTTAATTTTTGTGGAAAAGCTTACAGAACCTGTATGGATCCACACACAAATTTTTATTAAAACTATTGGGGGTACAAATTGAAAATGCGGGATTTTTTTCTGTTTTTGAACGTTTATTCTGAAAAATGGTAACAAATGAATTATTCAAAATATTGTCCATCGCTAGCCACAACTTTTTCCCATCTTTCTGGCAATTTACGGATACCGTCGCGAAAAAATTCGGCCGGCTTGGCTGCTATCCAGTCATCGACCCATTTTTGGGCTTCTTCGTAAGAATGGAAGCGCTGGTCAGCTAGGTCATGTGTCATCGATCGGAAAAGGTGGTAATCGGAAGGAGCAATATCTGGGCTATACGGCGGGTGGGGTAAGACTTCCCATTTCAGCGTTTGTAGGTATGTTTTGACCGGCGCTGCAACATGTGGCCGAGCGTTGTCATGTTGCAAAATTACTTTGTCGTGTCTTTGCTCGTATTGTGGCCGTTTTTCTTTGAGTGCGCGGCTCAAACTCATCAATTGAGTTCGGTATAGTGCTCCTGTGATGGTTTCGTTCGATTTCAATAGCTCATAATACACCACACCCAGCTGGTCCCACCAAATACAAAGCATGAGCTTGGCGCCGTGAATATTTGGTTTGGCCGTCGATGATGATGCATGGCCGGGGTAACCATATGATTTTTTGCGCTTCGGGTTATCGTAATGGATCCACTTTTCATCACCAGTGACAATGCGATGCAAAAAACCCTTCCGTTTTTGCCGTTCGAGCAGCAGTTCGCATGCAAAAAAACGGCGCTCGACGTCTCTCGGCTTCAGCTCATACGGCACCCAATGTCCTTGCTTTTGGATCATTCCGAGGGCTTTTATACGATGGGAAATGGCTTGTTGTGTCACTCCCAATAAATCTGCGAGCTCTTGTTGAGTTTGACACGAGTCTTCATTGAGTATTGCCTCCAATTCAGCATTCTCAAACTTTTTCACTTGGCCCGGCCGCTCTTTGTCCTCAACGTCAAAATCACCACTTCTAAACCGCACAAACCATCTCTCGCACGTTGAAACCGATGGAACATGACTCGGATAAGCCTCGGAGACCAATCGATGTGCTTCAGCAGCACTTTTCTTCAAATTAAAGAAGTAAATTAAAACTTCCCGCAAATGCTGTTTTGTTGGCACGAAACTCGACATATTGAGAGCTCAAAAAAACTATGAATTTGACACTGCGACAAATTGACACATAATGAAAATTAAAGCTATAAGACGTAGCTTTGACATGAACAAAGTCACAGTACTGCCTGATGCGTATAGCGTTAGTAACGCCATCTGTTATCAATCCCGCATTTTCAATTTGTACCCCCAATACTTTTTTGACTTTCGCGATATAGCGAAACGTAAATATGCAAAAAATCCACCAATAATCAAAAATGATCCATTTATGTGCGGGTGTGTGCAGTTATAATAAACTCTGGGGTATGCCTTTACTCGAATATAATTCGATGCTTTATGAACGATACGTGTGGGTTATTGTAATAAATACATGTGGTTCCAATTTCCTATACAAGACGGTAATTCGATGCTTTTTTATCGAGTTTTGTGAATGTGGACAATTGAAATATATCCAAGTACACTCATTTCTTATTTAGAAATGTAATTCGTTGCATTATGTCATAGTTTTGTGGGTATGGACTGTTGTAGTAAATTCAGTGGTACCCATTTCTTATATTGGAGGGCAATTCGGTGCTTTATAATTAATTTGTATGCGTGTTTTGGCTGTTGTAATTAATTCATTCACGACAATTTCTTGTAAAGCGATTGCTACCGTTTTCCTATAGCAAGCGTAGAAACAAAAGAGGATGGTAACAATTTCATATATTTTTCTTTTTTCTTCTTTCGTCCACTATATGAAAACAATAGCCTTCGAAAATGAATGTCGAATTTAATAGTTGGGCCTAGGATAGTAATTGGTTCATTTTGTGGATGTGAGCTTTGTAGATAAATTAAGGGTTACTAATCTCTTATTCGTGAGTGATTTGAGCTGCGTTTTTTTGAAAACAATCGAGTAGAGTTCGCGATAGCTATTTTCAAATTTTTTCCAATTTAGAATTGAAAATTTATTTTTTTTTAAATTAAATAATTTAGATTTAAAAGAAATCTATGTATAACCAAAAAAATCCATCATAAAAGTGTTCTGGTTTTCTTGTAATATCGTTGTTCTGTATAGTTCTGAACTACTCCGTTATTATACAGAACTATACAGAACAACGATATTACAAGAAAACCATACAACTTTTATGATGGATTTTTTTGGTTATACATATATTTCTATAAAATCTAAATTATTTAATTTAAAAAATAATAAATTTTTAATTTTAAATTGGACAAATTTGAAAATAGCTATCGCGAACTCTACTCGATTATTTTCAAAAAAACGCAGCTTTGGTAAATGTTTAGAATAATGCCATTTCTCGTCATCTACTGTCACTAGTAACAACTTTTGGTGGTCGTGAAATTTAGTTAGAGTCGCTTTTCTAAAGTTACTTTTGATTTTTTTTTTTTAAATGGAAAAAATTATTTTCGTATGGTGCATAAGCGTCACTGATCAGGAAGCCCAAAAGAGTTAACATCACCAGAAATGGTTAAAAAAGTCTACAAATTATATATCAATGACCATCGAAAAAAGTTGTGCGATATTTTGCTGACAATGTAAACATCTCATATTAACATGCACAAAACATCGTACACGAAGAATTGCATATGAAAAAGTTGTCAGCAAAATTGGTATCGGAAATTTTCAACAAATGAATCGGATGATCATTTCTAAGTAATGCTTGGAGATGTTTCACTGTAATCCAGCTGATTTTTTGTTATCAATTCATGACGGTTGATGAAACATTGAATCATCATTACACGCTAGAATCACAACAATAATTAAAACAAAAGTAAGATGGATGAATTGGGCTTTAAAGTGTTTACCCATCCATCCTATTTACCCGTTTCCAAACATAGAGAAATGGCTGACTCCAGAGGTACCAATTTGTTGTGCAGGCAATTCAATGCTTTAATGTCGGTTATTGTGCGAGTTGGCTGTCTGTTACCTATTCAGAGAATATGAGTTTCACTCATTACGGTTACTTTTTGGAGATTAAACTATTCCAATTTATTGTAATTTTTTTGCAAAAGCGTCTAACGTTTCCCGTATGCTGTAAATACGATTAAGTTATTTTAATATGTTGCTCCCTTTTGCGGTAGTTTTCTGGAGGTTAAACTATACGCCAAAATATTATAAATAATTTGTCCATGAAAATTAACACCAATGTGTAATTTATACAAAACGGACAATTTTGTCCAATTTATCGTGAGAACCCTCCCTTTATTGAGGAGAAGTTCATCATCTAAGAAGCTTTGACAATCTGGTCGAATGTGGAACGGGCGATCACGTCACTATTGTGACAAAAGTGTAAATGCTTGGCTCGAGATATTATGTTTTGGATGAGATTAAAATTTCTGTTATTCGACCCCATTACGTTAGGAGAGGCGGGAATTGCCTGTCATTTGTAGCCTGGTCTTTAAAAATTTATTTGTCTGCTTATCCAATACTAATTTGGAAAGATTAAGAAAAGGAAGAAGAGTATATGTGGTGGCCAAACCCGACTTTCTTTTACCACGAAAAACCTAAATGTCGAATACAACACACTTGAATTTTATAGGTTTATAAAAATCGAAATTAGAATTTTGCAACCCGGTTGATTTTCAGAAAGTCAACAATGATAATCATTATTGACA
Source organism: Nephrotoma flavescens (assembly GCA_932526605.1). Lineage (NCBI taxonomy): Eukaryota > Metazoa > Arthropoda > Insecta > Diptera > Tipulidae > Nephrotoma > Nephrotoma flavescens. The sequence continues at coordinate 222,487,787 of OW052221.1, forward strand.
ATTTGATTTTTAATTTTATTAGAATATTTAAAATTATGAAAGTTTGCCCTTAACGCTATAAATACTTGCTCAACAGTATTTGAAAAAATTGAGAAAGCTCCTATAAAAGCTGCCATTTCTGATAAAATGATGTCAACGAAATTCCACTACAACCACCTAATATATGTCAAAAAACTTCGTCCAAGCTGTAGTATCCACAATGGGTTGGTGGAATAAAAGTTTTGTTCGTTTGATTTTTGAACCAACTCTGTAGTGAATTTAATATTGGTTGTTTTTATTCTAAATGTTTTTCCAAAACTATAAAATACGAAAAAGTTCCTATGGAATTTACTACTTCCGGGACTCAGATTTTTACCACATTTATCTATAGGATCTTTGAATTTATGTAACTTAACTTAGTAAACAAATTTTTTTTTTCACGAGTCAGCTACGGGCTGTAGGTATGTTTAATTTATTTCAAAACCAGCCAGTTTTTATCAACACTTGGTATTTTTGCAAACTTGGTATTATTTAGAAAGCTACTACTTCAGCCTTACCGACTCTTCTCGCATTCTGAAGCTGCGTTTTCTAGTTGTGCGCGATATCAGCCAAAAGTCACTGGGATCTTTGAATTTATGTAACCGGTATAAGTTTGAAATTTGCCCATGGTTCAATTAACTCACTTATGTTTTTTAGAGTCACATACTTATGTAGAAACAGATTGGGGAAAAATCTGTTTTTTTCATTGGTGTCCATTATAATTGTTTATATAGTATATATAGTGCGCGATAAAAGCTCAAGATTTTTTTACTCCTAGACGTACACAGTATAAACTTTTCATCAGATAAACATCAAACGAATAAAACAATATAATTCACTTATTAACGACAACAACAACAAAAGATTAACGTCGATCGTCGCGTGTCGACATACTTACTGACTTGCAGTGCTCTCCTCACAAATTATGCCTCATGGTTGAACAATTCGTGTTGTCTATCGAACTGAGATCATGCGAGTTGGACAGTCAAACAGTTGCTATATTTAAAATTGAATGTTCTCATTTTGCCAGAATTTTCAAAAGACCCTGTTGTTTAGTACATTAATCTCTCGACACTGGCCCAACGACCAAATCCGACTGCCGTATTTCTGCGTTTAACAATTTAATGATTCAAATGTACGTCATTTTCACTACGAATGCAATGAAAAACTATTCTGAAAAAAATGTTTTTTGACATAAAATCCCAACAACAATTTTTTTCGCCCTTTCATGGTTTGACAACGATAATAGTCATTTTGGTTTCTTGAATGTAAAATGTACATTTTCTTGATATTGGGCAAACTCTCGAATGACTAAACTAAAATAAATAAAGTTTTTAAATACTTACGACTTAGATTGTGTATTTCGTGTTTTTCATTACTCGTATATCAAAGTTTGTCACTTTGATGTGTTAAACGGTTAACACTATCATCCAGATGTGCTTTGTTGTATTAGTACTAGACTATGAAACTGAGTTACAAAAGCAAGGTAAATTTTCCGTGAAGAAAGCTGTAAATTTGTTTAACGAAACCAATTTTCATGTATAAACCATACCGTATAGTTTTGTTATAAAAAAATAGGAAATCTCATTTTTAGTTCTGGAACAATTTCACCAAAGTTTAGTTTAAAATGTTTTTTTTTTCATTTTATTGTATAATGCAAATTGAATAGATTTATTCGTACCGTACAGGAAGAGGATTGATATTTTAAGAAATAATATGGTATTTTGAAAGTTTTATACATATACAGTTACCCTACTATTTTTTTATTTATAACAATTACGAAGCAGTAAAGTATTTTATTTTATGTAGTCGAGCTCACTCTTAAAATCCATTTTATAATATTGATTGAATAGCTTTTTAGGTCTAAGTTTTGTAGGATATTCGGCTTTTTATCATAAGTAAAGTTCGTGGAATTTGTATGTACTTTTGAAATTGTTTAGATATTTTTTCGAAAATGTTTGGTCGATGTCTAGTTTATTAAGTAGGTATATATCGGATATTTCTATCGCCCAAAAATAAAGAAAATTGCAAATTTAGTTTTGTTTATCTAAATTTTAGTGTTGCTAATTATTATTAAGTATTTGAGAGAGAAGAGTTCAATAGATTTTTGCATTCATTTTCATAAAATTATATAATATTATCGAATAAAAAAAGAAACCTTTAGAATGACTTTAACAGAACAGATATGAATGCCCATGGATTTATCGGGTCCCTCATAAAATATTGAAGACTTTCGCCTATTAGTTATTTCTTGTTACGAGCTCAATCTTGCATAACTGTAGCCGAACAATTTATGATATTTTTTAAATGGGGCGAAAAACGCCGACTTTTAAGTCGACCTTGAATGCGTAACAGCTTTGTTCACAAGACTGACCCGGCCGAATGCCGGTCTGTAGCAGACTTGCCGAGATCGGGCCGGGGTAAAAGTGCAACTGTGCCTTAGAGGTTCTTCTCAGTGTCATCGAGGATCCTTTTGTGAGCTAAAGAAGGTTGTCTCAAACTGTTGGGGTAAGAAAATCATCCGTTAAAAGAATCTTAAAAACGAATGGTTGGCAACCCTATAAAACCGCTTAGTGCAGGAGCTCACCCCAGAAGACTTTGATCGTCGTCTGGAATATTGCGATGTAATGATGGAGAGATATCTTGCTGATAATTTCACCTTTTTTTGGACGTATTTCTCGGATGAGGCGGGATTCAGTTTGAATGGGGAGGTTAATCACCACAATATGAGATATTGGGCCGATGAAAATCCTCACTGGATGCGAGATACACATACGCAATGGCAGGATAAAATCAATGTTTGGGCTGGTATTTTGAATAACCAAATAATTGGGCAGATTTTTCTATATGAAAATTTCACTCACTCCCGTTACTTGGAGATGCTAGAACGGGATATCATTACAGCAATTCGTGCTGTTGTTGGAGGTCAATTAGAGAACGTGTGGTATCAACAAGATGGAGCACTTGTGCATTTTGCATTACGCGTTAGGCAGTTTCTCAATGTTATATTTCCTGGGCGCTGGATAGGTAGAAGAGGCACCATCGAGTGGCCACAAAGATCTCCCGACCTCACCCCTTTAGATTTTTTTTATTGGGACTATTTGAAAAATAGAGTCTACGAAACCAAGCCTGCGAATATTGGAGAATTCCAGAGAAGGATAGTGGAGGTGTCAGCTACAATAACCCCGGAGATGTTGGCACGAGTGAATGAGGAAATCTACCAACGACTCGCGCACTGCACTGCAGTGGATAGACACCAATTTGAACACCGTATAAAATAATCATGTCCAGTACCGTGACAAGTTATAAATAAAGTAAAATCCGCAATAAAATGTAGATTGTTATTTGAATTCTCAGGGCTGAATCCTTTACCTGCCCTATGGGCCTATGAGTGTCAAATGGTTTACTTAAGGTCAGAATAAAACATATCCCATCACACTTCAATTAAACCCTGTAACAGCGAAAATCTCCAGTTACAGAAAATCGATATGTGCTCCCTGGTCTGAATGATTCAGACGCCCACGGATTTTTTAACAAAAAACGCTGCATAGGACCCAAAATGGACGAAAAAATTTTTGGTTTTAACCAATTCGGATGTAAAATTTCCAGCTGAATCCGAATCTGCAATACTTCTATAACTTATGAAACAATTATCGCACACATACGTACATCACATACGTACTAGACGTAAATATTGAATTTTTTCGCTGGTTGTATTAAACGATTTAATGTTTTAGGTCTAGTAGGTAAGTAAAACAACTGCGATTCTCATAATTTTTATTTCCATTTTCTGATCAAAATTCGGCCCCAGGTGGTGACTCTGATTTTCAAACCCAAAATAATTTGTCCAAAAATGGACGAAAAAATTTTTGGTTTTAATCAATTCGTATGTAAAATTTCTTGTTGAATCCGCACCTGCAACAAAAAAGATGGGTTTGCATTTGAAATTTCCAAGTTGGGCCTCATACCTCGTATAAGGCCCCATCGGGCCAACAATCTGATGGACCCATTCGATTCCTCGAGTGAAATTACAAAAGACCCCCAGTATCAGAATTCCGATTTTCCACCCGTGCGCGAAATAAATTCACCGTTTTCAGACTTTTGGACCACCCTGTATATAATTTCGACCGGAGTTGATGGATTAGGAATGGGTGTCATGATGTAATGTTGCAATGGATAACCACTGTCAATTAAAAGCAATTTATTTCCGGGAAAACTTTCTGAAGTTAAAAAGGCATATAGCGCTGACATTTTATAAATATGCGAGTCATGAGTAGACCCCGGCCATCGTACTACAACGTCGTATGGATTTATCGGGTCCCTCATAAAATATTGAAGACTTTCGCCTATTAGTTATTTCCTGTTACGAGCTCAATCTTGCATAACTCTAGCTGAACAATTTATGATATTTTTTAAATGGGGCGAAAAACGCCGACTTTTAGGTCGACCTTGAATGCGTAACAGCTTTGTTCACAAAACTGACCATTCGTAACAAATGCTTTATGCATCTTCAAGCTATGACAACATGTCATAGGTTACAGCTTGTTTATCAATAAAGATCATTTCTTGAGATCAATGAAGGGGAATTTGTCCAAAGCGATGATTGCTTTTCGGTAAGACACAACTGAAATTTTTCGATATTCACAGTCGATTAAAAACTTATCGCAGTCTACTTGATTCAAATTCATTCTAGGAAAAATAAATTACCTTAATTATAACCAGAACCAGAGATACAGCGACAAGATACAACGCCTGTCAAATTAAAATACACGTAAACCATAGGATGCTAACACAACCAATGTCGCTGGCGACTCTATGACATAAGACCAAAGTCTCTATGACATAAGACCAAATTATTGAAATCCGAAACATGAATGACCCTGATAGACCACTTTTCTTATGACTTGCCACTTTTCTTACCACTTCTTCCCTAATTCCAAAAACACCAAAAAAAATTTTGTTCGTTCATCTAGATGTCCGGATGGACGAATATATGTAAAATATCTATCTGAAAAATCTCATTTTATTTAATCTGTTGAGTTGGCCTTTTGCCTTAAAAATTTTTTATTAAAAGGTAGTGTAGAATTATGAGCTATTTAAACCAAAATATGCAGTTGTTTTTTATTAAAACTAATTAAAGGTTTGTTTAAGCTCCTAATTTGTTTAGCTCCTAATTCTACAATCAATATGTCCATCAACATTTTTTGTTTTAGAGGTGGGGGCTGAGTAAACGTTGACTTAAAAAAAAAATGAAGTTAGTTCCAATTTCAATTTTTGTTCAAAAGTTAAAAGTTTAAACCAAATTGTCAAAGCAAAATTTTTTCTATTTTGGGAGCTCTGTTAGCTTATTCCAAGGTTCAACATCTAAAGCACACGGTTGTTGTAAATTTGTTAGCATGAAAATTAGTGGTAAAAATCGAATTTAAACATGAAAATCAAAAAAAAAAAAACTTTTTTATTAATAAGAAGTATTCCCTCCCCTAGCCCGAATGACAGCTTTTAGTCGATGTTTCATTGGTTTCACCAAATTTTAGACCAAATCTTGAGGTATCGCCTCCCATTCGTCTGCGTTCGCCTGTTGTAGCTCCTTGAGACTCGTTGGAGCATTACCTCTGGCTCGAACTCTTTTTTTCAGGTCGTCCCATAAATGTTCGATAGGATTGAGGTCCGGGCTTTTTGGTAACAGGCACATCTTCCTCTTAAAGATGCTGGTACACTTTACCAGCCGTATATGTAGGGTCTCGCATTATCCTGCATGAACCGGGTGTTTCACCAATAAACCCGGCAAAATGTGCAACGTAGTGTTCAAGTACTTCCTCAATGTACCGTTGAAAAGCCAAATCTCTTGGCCGACGATCAGTATTCGCTTCGGAGATGAATACGTAATCTGTCTTTACCTCCAGTGACATGCCTACTCAGAACATTCACGATCCATCGCCATAAGAGATACGTTCTTCAATGCAACATTGTGCAAATCGGTCTCTTGATATTCTGCATTGTTCTTCTGTCCAATGCGAATGCTCTCGAGCGAAGTGAAGGCGGGCTCGTTGGTGAGCTGGGATGAATTTCGGCCCGATTACTGGTCTGTGTGCAGTAAAATCACCTTCTTGAAATCGACTTATAACTGTCCACCGACTGACTTCGATTTCACGAACTTCTAGATGCCGCTGCCCCGGTTGCAGAGCATTCAAACGATGATTTCGCATCGAAGTCATCACAACAAAGCGGTCACCACGCTGTGTTGCAACACGTGGTCGGCCAGATCCTTCTAGCCCTGTGTAGCAGCAGTCTCTTGATATCTCTGCTACACTCGAAGAACGGAGAATCGGCCCAAATTTAGTCTTCGAGGCACTTCACTTTTGTTCTGCCCGCATCAATTAGTGCAACCAATTCAGCGGCTGCCTCTAGTCTGGTAGTCATTTTCTTATTCTGGAAGAAGACGTATTCGATAGAATCGCGTTGATGATAATTCCCTTAAAACGTATCCTTTCATACCAGCCACAAGCTACGCAACCGGTGCTACCTCGAACGACCGTTTTCGGATTGTTGTGTTCTATTGTTGGTATTGCAATGGTTTTTAACAGAAAATACACACACGTGGTATCATTGGATAGGTGATGAAATAATCTATAGCTTGAAATATTTTGATTCAAAAAAATATTTCAATTCACGAGAAAATTAAAAAAAAATTTCTGCAAGTCACAACTGTTCTAATTTTTCGATTCATTGTGTATCATAAAATACTGTTAAAACTGATTGTAATTTTCAAAATCAATGAAGATCGTATACTAACGGGTACATTCTCGTACGTGTTAAAAATATTTAACTTGCGCGCAGCAAATATGGTTGATTTGCAACCAGCGATATTGTAACTCTGCAACTGTGTAGCAAATCGGCAATATTTTTTATTATTCAGCGCGCTGAATTAAATTTTGACATTGCATAGTTGAAATTTTTAAGGTTATAACATTATTTATACTTACCTGGTGTAGAGCTTTCCATGATCTAGAAACACCATGGATAAAAAAGAAAGACCAATTTCTGTGATGAGGAAATTATTTTATTATTTAAAATTTTAGACAAACGACGAGAACTAATAAAGTGTAAGTATTGCATTTTGCATGCTGTGTGTTAAAAAAAACAATTTGGTTATTCCTCGATTTTCCGGTGATTCTGGTACGGGATGATTCTGAGTTGAACTTGGCATTAATAAATGCATGGAACGAAGTCGCATAGGAATACTCTGCCAATACAATCGTAAGCAGAACTGGTGAGGAATTATGGAGTAAATTTAAGGACTTAAAATGAAGGGCCAAAAAGAAATTGGCGCAAATTAATGTTGATCGCAAGAAGACTGATGGGGGTCCTCCAAGCAAATTTAAAGATTACGAGGAAATAATAATTAATATTGCTGACCAAAATGCAATGAAAGGATTTATAACGTATTGTGATTCGTTTAATAATGTACGAATTGGAAGCGAAGAAAATAATTTTACAATTTTAATACATTTAGTTTCATTTTAGGAACCCTTAACTAGAGAGCAGAACCAATCGAATGTGCAAATTTCAGTTGATACGTTAGTTGTGCCATCTCCACCCACACCTGCGTTGACGAGTTGTTTGTTCCACCATCACGGGAACGTGCCGGTACCAGAAGAAAATCTGACTACGAATTTGGTGGGGCAAAAAAATAAAAACAAACGTCCGAAAAGAACATCCTGAACCTCGGAAAGTGCAGCGGATAGTGAAATAATACTATTAATGAAAGAAAAATTATTGGTTTCTAAGGCAAAACTTAAAGCAATGGAAAGACAAAATTATTTGTTAGCCGAGATTTTAAAAAATATGAATTCAAATAAAACGGAGCTACATTCTGCTGCAGACGCTGGGTTATATGGTAGACCCCCCAGTACAAGTACTTACTCAACTCAGCTGTCTCCTGGTCCATATCGTGATTCCTTCAGGAGTATCGAATACGTTAGATCCATAATCTTTTAATTTGCAATCCAAATTACACGTGCATTGTTATGTAAAACATGATACACAATTTTGTAAGTAGATTACAAAATCATATATGTAGAATTAATTTTTTATTTTTGTGATAATGAAAAGAGATTATTTTTCATAATTTTTATTTCATACTGTTAATTTAATAATCATTTTTAAATGTGTTTTGTTAAATTTCTTCTAGTTTGAAAATTATAGTTATGTGTCTAATATGAGTTAATTCAAATCTTGTTCAAAACTCGTATTATCGTAATCACCTTCTGAATCTGAGGATTCGTCTTGAGCTGAGTTTGGCTCATTTTTCATTCGTGCGATGTTAACAATTATCGCACACATATACGTACATCACATACGTACTAGACGTACATATTGAATTTTTTCGCTGGTTGTATTAAACGATTTAATGTTTTAGGTCTAGTAGGTAAGTAAAACAACTGCGATTTTCATAATTTTTATTTCCATTTTTTCCAAGTTGGGCCTCATACCTCGTATAAGGCCCCATCGGGCCAACAATCTGATGGACCCATTCGATTCCTCGGGTGAAATTACTAAAGACCCCAGTATCAGAATCCCGATTTTCTACCCGTGCGCGAAATAAATTCACCTTCTCCATACTTTTGGACCACCCTGTATATAACTTCGACGGGAGTTGATGGATTAGGAATGGGTGTCATGATGCAATGCTGCAGTGGATAACCACTGTCAATTAAAAGCTATTTATTTCCGGGAAAACTTTCTGAAGTTAAAAAGGCATATAGCGCTGACATTTTATAAATATGCGAGTCATGAGTAGACCCCGGGAATTGTACTACAACGTCCGTAAAAATATAGTTAGAATCACACACCTAATAGAAACATTAATACATTAACAGAAACATTAACATTAATAGAAAAATATCCTTTAATATTGAAAAAACTGTATGCATCTTCAACCTTTGGCTTTCTTATAGCAATATGAGTCCCGTCGATACATGCAACAATATTTTGAAACCCATATAGAAGTCCCGCTTAACCAGATGTATTTCATCGAAAGAAATAGGAAATTTAACAAAATCTTTAGTTTTTGAATTCAAAACCGTTAAGAATTGTTTTAACAACTTACTTAACAAATTGGAAACTCCCAGAACTCTTCCCCAAAGGGGAAATAAAATAAATATTTACTGTTAAATAAGGTGGAATGGCTTTGCTTCGACATGTTGTCCTTGCAAGCTCTGTAGAACACAATTCAACAATGAATTTAGCATCATTTGTAAACCGGTATCTTTTAAAAAATATTTCATCGGTACATTTGAAAGGATTTAGCTTATCCCTGAATACTTTTCTAGGAACTTGATTTCTTTTCCGATGTATAATCCACTCCATGTCAATAAATATAAATGAAACAGTAATAAATTTTAGATGAAATTTGTTATTTTTACAACTCCTAATAACTAACAAACTATCACGAATGATGATATTTCCATTTGCCACCTCAAAAAGTTGGTTGCAATTTTAATACTTTTTCAGCGTGCAAATTTGCAATTTTGCTTGCAACATGGTATCGAGAATGTAGCTCTAAGTGCAAATTTTCTTACTCGAAATTTGCGATGCTCACAATTTTCCAATGAACTTCTTTGGTTTGTCAATTTCTAGACCGAAGTTCTGATTAACTTATGGGGTTTCAGGTCCTAACACTTTGCAATTAATTGACGATGTCTTTAAGGTCGTGGCTAAGTTGCTATGGCAAGAAAAATGGCCAGATTAGGTTGATGATATCGGAATATGACATATTCCGTTTCAATTTTCCTGATTGAAACCTAATTCTGAAAAGCAATACTGTTAACCTTGCTCAAAATGAACATAAAATAAGGTGGAAATGCCACTATGGCCATTTTATATGTCATAATAGTTGGTCAACTTCGGCCTAATTATGTAGAGATTCTGAAGGGGATACAGTCCCCAAATTTTGTTACGACGGCTTTGGGTAGTATCGGTCTTGGCACACTATAACTATGGGTAAGATCTATGTCGGTTGGGAGGGATCGTTATGCCGATATACAATCGCACAAAAAAATAAACAGTGTGCGTCGCTAATTATCTATATTAACTCCAAAAACAAATGTCTGAAAATTATACCAATAATAACTACTCTGCACGAGACCGCTATAAGACGAATTTCATTTCCGACGGGTTGCAATCAAAACGCAGCTTATTTAATTTTCAAATGTGTATTCATACTATTAAATAAATATTAAATACATATATTGTTGCAAAATAGCAAAAATAAAAAAAATAATTTAAAAAGGAAACGCGAAAATTCTTCCACGCTATGGATATACCGATATAAACATGAACAGATTTAATGTAATATTTATTTTCTTTTTAAAATGTAAAACTTACCACTTTGGCGGTGTTCTCGAGCGCTCCAGAAACTCGTCCAAAACCGTAATATTCCTGAAACCAAATATTATTACCGCAAACAACAAACTAACAAAATCGTATATCCAGGATACGCGAAGTTACAAATAATTACTATTAGATCACTAATGGAATGTATAACTATATTTTTTTTTTTTTTTTTTTTTTTTAATTTAACACTATCACCGGTCTTAAGAAAAAGGTTAATATAAAAAAAAAATAGTAACAAAAAAACAAAACTAATAAGAATGCCAATGGCGGCCACAATTTCTAATTTCACCAAAATACACTTGGTGACGGATTAGTTACTTGGCTAATCTATAATATCACATGCGTTTGCGACCGAACATGCGAACAATCTTTAACCAGATAACTGGTATATACATATATAACGGTCGAGTACTCCTATCCAACGGTAGTGCCTAAACTTCCATAAAATAAATAATCGGCAAGATCATCTAATCCGACCATTCCTGGGTGATGCCTACCACGAAACCACGCCCCCAGCACTGTTTTTTTTTAATAGTTCGGCGGTTATTCCCGTGACCATGCGTTTCTCCGGTTCGAAATATGGGGTCTACCCAAACGGTCTATCAAGAAAAATAATGTTTTCACCCAGAATTCACTAATTATCGTTATATAAATTACCTTTTTAATATCAATAAGGCTCGTGTCTGGCCTTCAAATATCCAAAAAAACTGAGCCCCCTTAAAATTATAATTTTCGGCTAGATGGGTATGTATTTATATATTATTATATATATATGAATATATATATATATATATATATATATATATATATATATATATATATATATATATATATATATATATATATATATATATATATATATATATATATATATATATATATATATATATATATATATATATATATATATATATATATATATATATATATATATATATATATATATATATATATATATATATATATATATATATATATATATATATATATATATATATATATATATATATATATATATATATATATATATATATATATATATGTTACGGTTAAAGTCCGAAATGAGGCGAATGTCCACATTTACCGGGAAATGTACACATTTACCTATCCATTTGGTAAATGTATGTTCAATCTACTTCTACCTGCAAATTTAGACTATTTCCACATTTACCAGCACATTTTGGTAAATGTTCGATTAATTTTAATATTAGAAAATTTATACTAGTGTACTATTTAATTTCTTTTACATATTACATTTATGGCTTTCACAGTTAAGAATAGTGGAATTAAAAAAGGTTATTTTCTAAATTTAAATACGAATATGAAATAAGTTTTTATTTCATTCTAAAAATGTAAAATTTTTATATTATTTGAATTTGAATTTTGAATTGAATTTATGTGAGTTTAATTATGGTGCACTTTATAATCTATCAATTACACCATAATTTTTTTAGTAGGTGTCATTAACAGATTAGATTCTATATAATCCGCTCCTACGTGCGGCATGCAGTGCGACATGTTTGCTTATCCCGGCTCCTACGCCCCCCGAAATTAAAATAAAAAGACCTCCGGAGGGCTAAGCGGGCGAGAGTGCAGCCGTTAGCCTCTACAATAATATTATCATTTCAAAATGTTGCATTGTAAAATATTGTTTTTTTTAACTTGCAGCTACACAATGTAGCAATTACAAAATGTTGCAAGTATTTACCTAATCTTGCGGATATCCAATTGTACCACTATTTCCTTCCCTTCTCACTCTTAATTTGATTTATTCGTAAATAAATATTAAATTTGAGTTATTTTTAAATCAAATTAAATATTTTTTGAATAAAAATTATTTTACAACTGATTAACGAATAAAATTTTAAATTTTAGTTCATTTGTATTCCAATAGATGTCACTAGTTTGATATAGACACTTTTGTTTTACTTCTAAATATATCCGCATTTGATGAAAGTGGCGCCACAACCGTTTAACTGTCAAAAAATTTGCGATGCGATACTAAAGCTGTTCCAAAAAAAAGTATGTCGTAATTTTAGATCGATGATTTTATTAATATAAATTTTTATTTTTTAATTACACTTTTTTTGATATGATTGCACTCTAGAAAACCACATAGGCCCTTAATGATGAAGGCCCGGAAATGCAATCAACAAAATAGATTTTAATTCTCGAATTTTATAACAGCTGTTGTTTGGTATTTTGAAGTTTAAGAAAGTAGGTGAACGTTAACCAAGTATACCATGACCGTGCTTTCACTGTTCAATTGAATTCTCTTAGGTTTTTATGTATTTTCAGTTTATTTAGATGTCTATTCTTAAAGTAAATCCCCTTTATAATAACGATAATGTGCCATCATCAAATTAACAAATTTACATTTTCATTTTCTCGTTAAAAATGCATTGTAAAAATTTAATCTATCTATTATTCTAGGTAAGCGGATCTGGAACAGCTTTAGTATCGCAGTCAAATTTTTTTGAGTCTGAGCGACGATAGCGCCACTTTGACCAAAAGCGGAATTTTTTATAACTAAAAATGTGCCTTTGCTTAGCATTTTGGACCTATTGCCATCTATTGGAATAAAAACGAACTAAAATTTTAAAAAAGTACGTTAAGACGTGCTAAAAAAATTTTAATAAAAAATATTGAATCTCATTTAAAAATAAATGAAATTTAATATTTTTTTATGAATATATTAAATTGAGAGTGGGAGTCGCACTGCGTGCCGCACGTAGGAGCGGATTATATAGAATCTATTAATGACACCTACGCTCCTCCCCGTAGCCCTGCGGGGCTCTTTAGATTTTAATTTCGAGGGGCGTAGGAGCCGGGATCTTCAAACGTGTCGCACTGCGTGCCGCACGTAGGAGCGGATTATATAGAAACTATTAATGACGCCTACGCTCCTCCCCGTAGCCCTGCGGGGCTCTTTAGATTTTAATTTCGGGGGGCGTAGGAACCGGGATCTTCAAACATGTCGCACTGCGTGCCGCACATAGGAGCGGATTATATAGAATCTATTAATGACACCTACGCTAGAAAAATATTAAAATATTAAACAAAAAATATTAAATTTTGTTTTTTTATCTATAACTTGTCACAAAAAAAAATAAATGAAAATGTCATAATTTTCCCGGAAAATGTGATAATTTTTCCGGAATTATAATTTTTTCGGAATTATACACTTTGAATTTTGTACTCATTTGATTTCTTTGAGTGTTTCTTTGTTTATGTATGTTATATGTGTAAAATTATGTTTTTTGATTTATTCGTATAGCAACAAAAGTTTATTATTTACTACGAAAACTGCTTCTTTGTTTTAAAAAAAACATTTTTCGTCTCAAAACAAAAATTAACCTAAAATTAACCCAAAACGACAATTAAACTAGGTAGGTGTCCTTGAAATATTTATCTATGTAGTAGTGCATATCAGAATCAGTTGAATAAAAAAAAATGTTCCTGAAAAAAGAATCAAAAATTTTCCCGCCACAAAATTAGTTTGTTGGTGAAGCGGAAGGAAACGAGGAAAGATTCAGGACAAAAGAATCAAAGTGTGGAACCGCGGATTTTTTGTGTAGTTCAAATGTTCACCTCGAGACTAAAAATATAAGTAATCATGAGTAGTGTTGCTTTCACTAATCCGATTAGCTTAGCTAAGAAATGTGAAAGCAACAACTTTTGGCTTTTATTTTTAATGTGTTTTAATTTTTCTGTGTTGGTTCATTTTATTAATATTTATTTTAGTATTTTTTATTTTATCAAATAGAACAAATTAAATTCGGTATTTTGCTATCAAAAAAGAAATGCCAAATTTTACTACAAGTTAATTTTTCGAAAAAAATAGAAAAAATAACGCCTTGCGGTAAACACCATAACCATACATGGGTTTTATTTCCCCTAATCCTAATTTTTTTTCTTAACATTAAAGAAAATCGGCTGAGAAAATGATACAATGCAATTGTTGGTGTAATATTTTGAAAGCAACACAGCTATGATGTAGAATTTTCTTAAAACATTCCTCATTTACGTTCGAAAACAAGTTCCTTAGTCTATGATTTCAAACTTGTGTCTTTGATGATAATTTGTGTCAGCTGATATGTTTGTGTAATTTCGTACTGTTATAATCAAAAGCACTACATACATATCTACATATTAAGTTGAACTCATATAATAACAATCCCAAATATTAATTTCTTGTAGGAATACAAGCTAAAGTTTTATTGGTGGAGCTCAAGGGCTGGTTGGAAACTTAAAAACTTAGCAAACAAATTTATAAAAAAATACTAACCACAACATTCAAAGTCTAGTGTAATTATTACATGTTGACATGTTTTGGAACTCTTGATTTCTAACAAAATTTAATTTGCACATGGATGTTGGTAAACGTATTTAGTTATCATGTCTAGCATTCAATTTACGTTATGCTTATTACCTAATTTTTTTCAAAATTTACTGCCCTTGCCGAACAAAATTCCTTCTAAATTAATTTTATTTAATCGAAATTGATCGAAAGTAAATCTTGAGTCTTTACAATCTTTACTTTTATTCTAACAATATAATTTTTTATGTGACAGACTATATTGGCACGTCTTTTGAAGTTTTGAGATGTGTCGCGTTACTACGTGAAATATCCTCTTTATTTCGCTTATGTTGTACTTACGACATTAAAAGAAATTGTATCTATCTCATCTAACTGATTTTATTTACTTTTAATTTAAAATAAATCTTATTAAAAATCTGCACATTACACCATCAATTTTAGAATGTACACTCGCATAAATTCAATTTAATAAAATAAAACTGTTGGGAAATGTTTACATTTACCAAAATGTAATATAAATGTGTACCTATACTGGGAAATGTATGGATTATCAAATATTTTTAATTTTATCTTCACATTTACCTAGCATTTTGGTAAATTTGCACATTTCCCGGTAAATGTGGACATTCGCCGATTTCGGACTTTAACCGTAACATATATATATATATATATATATATATATATATATATATATATATATATATATATATATATATATATATATATATATATATATATATATATATATTCGGTATGTATTTATATATTAACAATTACTAATTAGTTAATATAAAAGCACCACTTATCACACGATAATTACTTAGGCACTACCAAAATATCAATGTTGGTTGAGCACCCAAATGAAAATGAAAGACCGAAAACAAATTATTAAAACCACGCTAACTTCAACTCTAACGGCACCAACCAGTAAGATCCAAATACAGTACCAACCAGACCAACAAGTTAATACAATTGCAATAAATTAACCCATAGAGAACCGTTATTCCAAGTCGACCCGTAGTATTTCCAGAATAACAACAACTGTATACATTTGTATACTCTACCATTTTATGTCAAAAATATAATTTATATTTTAAAAATCATGTTATTGAACTGATGTAATTAATTAATATAGTGTAACAGATGACCTGCGACTTGCGCGTTACAGCGTGATTTATCAAAATTTCGCTAATTCTATATATCGAAAATGCATTGAATGGAATGTCGTTCTAGGTTAGCATGTCTTGTCATTTATGCCACTATGGTCACTTGACAGGCCATCATGCTGCTCAACTTCGGCCTAACTGTGGATACATATTTAATTAGCTAAATTGCCACCCCCCTTCCGTATGCGAAACAAAATTAACCGCTTAATGAAACCGGTTAACGAAATTCTGATGGGGATACGGGGGTCCAATTTGACAAAATTTCCATAGTTTAGTTTCTGAAAAATTCATTGAATGGCCTGGCGTTCTTGTTTAACCTTAATTCGCATTGATGCCACTATGACTATTTGATAGGACCTAATGCCTTTTAAATGCAGTCAAATTTTGAAGAAATTCTGAATGTTGTTAACAGGCATTAGGGCCTATCAAATTGCCATAGTGGCATCAATGTGAATTACGGTTAAAGAAGAGCGCCGGGCCATTCTATTAATTTTTCAGAAATTGAACTATTGAAATTATGTCAAATTACACCCCCGTATTCCCATCAGAATTTCTGCACATTTGGGCTGGAGTAGACATAACATATAATAAACTATAACTTTTATTTTAATATCAACTTAAAGAAGTAAATAAAATGAAGAAAAAACAAATTTTTCTTAAATATCGGCTGATAACTTTCGGCTAACTTTAACAAGATCACCACATGCAAGAACGCAAAATTTAGATTCAATACACTTTTTGATAGAATACAAATATGAAAAGGTTTATCATAACCAATCAATCTGTTTTCTATCCCAGTCGGTTGAGATAATTTTTATTCAATGTTATTTCAAATTTTCCATTTTCCAGAAACTGATACTGAAAATCTACTTGAATTGCAGTTTATTTATTTGATCTTTTTCTTTATTTTGAAATTTTTTTTATTTGAATTTGAACTGATCAATAATCATCTAAAAATTGTTTTATTTTATTTATTTCGCTGGCGCTACATACCATGTAGAGGGTCTTATTTCTAATGCTACGTAATCAGTATAATATATTCCGATTTGATTACTGAATCGTCGCCAGCTCCCAGATCTGTTGGATGAGACATACGGCATGCGGAGAGATTTAGCAGATTTCATTTCATTTAATTTTTATTGCGTATTTTTTTTGTGTTTCCATACGGTCACCCAAGTGCAACAAAGGTTGCGTGACGCCGTGAAGATGTTCTTGTTTTTTCTGTCTATGCTAATTGCCCCCTCCTTCCGAAATATTTTTACTTTACTTTTAATTATCTAATTAGTTGATACACTCTTATTTAATAATTTGTCCAGATTGACATTTCAGCAGAAGAAAGTAAACCAACGATATCGGAAGCCAACCCGATATCTGTATACTAAGTCCATCTTGTTTATAATTGCTTACTGTAATAAAAGTTACTAATAAATTAAAATTAATCATAATGTCCCAGTCGTATTTATTATGCATATTACACCATTTAAAAACATCAAAACTCGACGTGTAATGATTTTCTGCATATAATGCAAACCATCTGCACAGACACCAATCCATCATTGCATTTAAATAAACGATTTATTGCAACTGTCTTTATTATCATTAATATTTTGTTAGACATGAATCATTAGCGCAAAAGAGTTTATTACAAATTAAAATGATTTTGTAATTTTTTATTATAAATAATTGTTGTGTGCACAACAATAACCGTCACGTTACGGCGAAAGGCATAACGCAAAAAAAAATTGTTAACAATTAAATAAAATTTGAAAGATGCACAATGTACAACTAAAAAATAAAGAGATGTCATGTGAAGACGTGCGAGGTTCAAGTAATTTACCTTTCATAATTTGCTAATATGAGGTAATCGTAATTGTACTATCACTTATATTATAGGATGATACATAACTGATTAACTAATCACGTACATCGCGAAATACTATTACAGTGCTCGTATGTGCAATATGAGACATTTCGATTCAGAAACAACGATGTTTGATGTGCAAATTAATTTTTATTGTTATAGTGCGGTAATTAATTTATTTAAAAATATAATTAAATTGCTTGTATAATTTTATTAATGTCATTATTTACTAGTCAACCAAAATTAAATTTCCGTTTTTAACAATACATAGTTTTTTCCCAGCATGTATTAATTGTAATGTATGTGGTTAAAGTACTCGTATGAATGCGGATTAATGCGTTTTTTTTTGTTTATTGGAATAAATTAAATTTTGTAATGGACAGCTAAAAGTTAAATGTAATTATCAAAAAAAAAAAATATTTTTTTGTTAAAACCAATTAATATTGTTGGTGCTTTAAAGTATTTTACTGTATTTATTTTCGATGAACTTAAAGCTTTCAAAATTTAACTTTTTCTTATTTACATAATTGTTTAACGGATGATTTTAAACATATCAGGCTGCGTAGCTTATTGGATGCAAAAATTTAGATTACCAAGCATGTTTTATGGGATTCAGCTTTAATTCAAGAATACAGAAAATAAACAATTTAAATTAGGGGTCTTACGATTGAAATCGACAATAATTTTCGACGGGTATCGTTTTTCTAGAAAAAGAAAGAAGGAATAGTATTTATTAAATTTTATTACCGTTGTTTTTCTTTAGATTCCATGTTTACTGTAGGCGAACGGTAGTCAGAGAGAGCGAAGTCTAAGGTTCATACCTCCTCACACGGTGCACCCTGGAAAGCTCTAAATGAATCAGAAATGAATAATGATTATTCAACATTTCTGGAAAAAATTTGCATCAATTTCAATACCAGGTATGTGAAGTTATCCCAGAATTCTATCCCAGAAAAACATTTTTTTTTTAATCAGGCAACATTAACATAGCAATTACCAATTTGCTCTTGTGTGAAGTTATCCCAGCCCAGGTTTTGATTCATTTCCTTCAAATATACTATATTTGTGAAGTTACCCCAGCCCAGAATTTTTATAAATTTTAATGAAAAAATTAAAAATAATCAAATTTATTAAATTGGATTTCTTTTTCATTTAACAAAAAAAATTTAAATCTAACGTATACAAAAACTGTAAAATTTTTAATTGCATAAAGTAATGGAAAATTTCAGGCAATGTAAGAAATAAATTGTTCCGTGGCAAGTAAATGACAAGTAAATTTAAGCTAAATTGGAAAAAAATCGTTCCGTGGCAAGTTTCCGAAAATGAACTCTGGGCTGGGAATTTCATTGATTTTTATACATATAATTTTTCGTCCCGCTCGATAAATTTTAAATTATTTCGCCGAAATTATTTAAAATTTATCGAGCGGGACGAAAAATTATATGTATAAAAATCAATGAAATTCCCAGCCCAGAGTTCATTTTCGGAAACTTGCCACGGAACGATTTTTTTCCAATTTAGCTTAAATTTTGCTACTGGTGTATACATTTTAAAATCATGTAGCCCTGATCCGAGACATTTTTAGTTTTGACGAAATAATTTAAAATTTATCGAGCGGGACGAAAAATTATATGTATAAAAATCAATGAAATTCCCAGCCCAGAGTGCATTTTCCGAAACTTGCCACGGAACGATTTTTTTCCAATTTAGCTTAAATTTAGCTACTGGTGTATACATTTTAAAATCATGTAGCCCTGATCCGAGACATTTTTACTTTTGGCGAAATAATTTAAAATTTATCGAGCGGGACGAAAAATTATATGTATAAAAATCAATGAAATTCCCAGCCCAGAGTTCATTTTCGGAAACTTGCCACGGAACGATTTTTTTCCAATTTAGCCTAAATTTAGCTGCTGGTGTATACATTTTAAAATCATGTAGCCCTTATCCGAGACATTTTTAGTTTTGACGAAATAATTTAAAATTTATCGAGCGGGACGAAAAATTATATGTATAAAAATCAATGAAATTCCCAGCCCAGAGTTCATTTTCGGAAACTTGCCACGGAACGATTTTTTTCCAATTTAGCTTAAATTTAGCTGCTGGTGTATACATTTTAAAATCATGTAGCCCTGATTAGAGACATTTTTAGTTTTGGCGAAATAATTTAAAATTTATCGAGCGGGACGAAAAATTATATGTATAAAAATCAATGAAATTCCCAGCCCAGAGTTCATTTTCGGAAACTTGCCACGGAACGATTTTTTTCCAATTTAGCTTAAATTTACTTGTCATTTACTTGCCACGGAACAATTTATTTCTTACATTGCCTGAAATTTTCCATTACTTTATGCAATTAAAAATTTTACAGTTTTTGTATACGTTAGATTTAATTTTTTTTTGTTAAATGAGAAAGAAATCCAATTTAATAAATTTGATTATTTTTAATTTTTTCATTAAAATTTATAAAAATTCTGGGCTGGGGTAACTTCACAAATATAGTATATTTGAAGGAAATGAATCAAAACCTGGGCTGGGATAACTTCACACAAGAGCAAATTGGTAATTGCTATGTTAGTGTTGCCTGATTAAAAAAAAAAATTTTTTCTGGGATAGAATTCTGGGATAACTTCACATACCTTTCAATACCTAGATTTAACCTTTAATCTTTCTGCAAATTTTCTGATCCACAAATACATTGACAATGTCATTAATCAGTTATTTTGGATTTTTGTAGGTAGGATTTAAACTTACCATGTCCAAAGATTATTGGGCTCGAGCCCATTAGAAGTAGTTTTGGTTTCAGTCTTTCTTTGTTGTCAGAAATGAAGTCAAATGTATGTCTACCATTGTCCGATACATTCCACAGCCTTTGCCATAGGTCAATCGGCATAATATGCTGTATAAGATAGCGGAAATTTCACAGCGGAAAATAATAGATTACGCTACTCGCCGCAAGTGACAGCACCATCCCTAAATAGATTTTATTTTGTTATGTATAGTACCAGCGGAAATTTTTTATTCATTATGTATCACTTTTTCACTAAATAAAACATCTCAGCAGAATAAAATATTAAAAGTGATCCTTAAAATGACAAATTGATTGATCTTCTAAGTAAAGGTATATGAAATCATAAAATTTAACAATATATCGCCTTTCCGCCATTTCTTAACGAATAACGATGAAATTTGGATAATAGTATTGATCAGGGATTTTAAAGTAAGCTTTGAGCAAAATTGTAGGACATGTTTGTGCTGGTCTTACTGGCCATTCCATAACCAGTCCTTATGAAAAATGGTATCTGAACATTTAACACGACATAAATACATTTTAAACTGGAGGAAACTACGCTATTTCTTAATTACATTTTGTAACTTTGCATCGCATACAGGGACAATCCGGACAAATTTATGGATTACAGTTTTCAATAGAATTTTTTGATTTTCTGCGGCCATAAAAGTTACTTTCATTTTGTGGCCCATATCTCAAAAACTTCCACTAGTAACTAATATTTTACTTTTTTTAAAAATTAGGGAAAATTTATGTATTAGAATTTTCACAGTATGACCTAACCTTTTGTAAATATTGGACAAAAACTGAAAATAACTTATATGGCCGCAGAAAATCAAAAAATTTTGGTGAAAATTCTAATCCATAAATTTTTCCGAATTGTGGAAAGGTTACAAAATTTAAATAAGAAATATCGCAGTTTTTTTCAGTTTAAAATATTATTTTGTCGTGTATTTTTTGTAAGGAATGGTTATGTAATGGCCAGTAAGTCCAGCACAAACAAATCCTAGAATTTTGTCAAAAACTTACTTTAAAATCCCTGATCAATACTTTTATCCAAATTTCATCGTTATTCATTAAGATATGGAGGAAAGACGAGGTTGTTAAATTTTATGATTTGATTTACCGAGTTCCTTTACTTAGGAAATCAATCAATTTGTCATTTTAAGGATCACTTTAAATATTTTATTCCACTGAGATGTTTTATTTAGTGAAAAAAGTGATACATAATGAAATTTCCGCTGGTACTACATAACAAAATAAATCCGCTTAAGTGATAGTGCTTTCACTTGCGGCTAGTAGCGTAATCCCTTATTTTCCGC
Source organism: Nephrotoma flavescens (assembly GCA_932526605.1). NCBI lineage: Eukaryota > Metazoa > Arthropoda > Insecta > Diptera > Tipulidae > Nephrotoma > Nephrotoma flavescens. The sequence continues at coordinate 222,509,661 of OW052221.1, forward strand.
TGTCAAATTTTTGCTATCATATACAGCATCATTGCCTTCATTTCTATTTTAATTTTTTATTGGTTATATGCACTATCTGCAACATATACAGAGTCACCTGGTTCGTTTGAAGCACTTTTTCTTAGGTGGTACAAGTGATGTTCAGAATAGCGCTTTCGCCACACGTTTGTAAATTATTTCTTGAATTTTGTAATTCAATTTCCATCCTTCTATTGATAATCTCGCCAGGAAGTGGAAGAGTTTCTTAGCGTTTCTCGATCTCTTAAGAACGGGATAAGTTACTTTAATTCGTTTATCAAGGTTCGTCTTTTTTCAAGGTTTGACCGTTTAAAGACATTGTTTGAGGAGATCGACAAGAGTTAAATTTGCATTTTAATCTTTTTTCTACAGATAGTGACATTTTGGTGTAAAATCATTTGTGCATACTATTTTTTGCGATTGGACCTTGACCTTGAAGTACAAGTCTCGAGTCATCTGCAAATGCATTTTCATCAAAGACTCTAATCATTTAGCACTATATTCCAAACTAGAGGACCAAGGTTATCGAATTCTCCGGCGACGTCCCCCTAATATTCCCATAACATATTCAGAACTTTGCGTTTTGAAAGTGCTAATTAAAACCCTTTTAAATAGATTCTCCATGACAGGCTGCAACCTTAAAGGTCCTTAAAAGTATTTATTTATTTATTTATTTATTTAATATAAATGTTTGAAGTTCTTATGAACTTATTACATTAGTGGCAACTACTTATTTTAATTTATTTCTAATTTATTAATTGAACTAACCTATAGGTGTGCAGCAATATTTTAGCGATTCATCAACTTGAAATTGGCAAAAAAAATAGAATTATGATTTTATTAAGGTGAAGAAAAGTATTTTTTCCGAAACACGGCAGGGGATTTAGATTTCTTAACGTTATTACTTAACGAATTCCACATGCTAACTCCCCTCACAAAAAATGATGAATTCATCAGATTACATTTATTAATAGCCGGAGTCAAAAGATGAATACGACGATTGGAAGACGAAACCAATTTCCCTACAATATAGGTGGGTTGTTTGTACTTTAAGAACTTGAAAATGTATAAACAAACTCGAAACTCATAGAATTCAGCAAGAGAACAACCAAGTAATGAATTACTAAAATTCGAGATGTGGTCGTACTTTCTTAGCCCGTATACATATCTCACACAAGAATGAAATATCAATCGAAGTTCATTAAAGTACTTCTTCTTTAATTCAAAGAAGACAATATCGCCGTACAAAAAATGTGGAAGGATGTAAGATTTCACCAATTGGAGTCTAAGATTGGTATTAAAACACTTCGTGGTAGCCCATAACATTCTTAATAAAAAAATTACTCGATTACAAACTGTTTCGATGTGGTAACTCCAGCATAAGCACTTGTCAAAAGTTAAGCCTAAATTATTCACAGAATCAGAGAAATCAATCTCTTCTCCTAGTACGCTGATTTTAGGTAGGTTGTGCGTATCACGAATTGTAGAAGATATAATAATAGATTTGGTTTTTCCAGCATTAAGTTCCAGATTATTTTCTATAGACCATTTTGTAATCAATTGAATTTCGAAATTAACAGTTCCGATAGAATTTGTTATCTCGTTGGGCCTACAAACTCTATAAATTTGCAGGTCGTCCGCGAAAAGGTGATATTTGCATTGAGTGATAACTGCAGGTAGGTCGTTTATATACATGAACAGAAAAGGACCTAATACCGAACCCTGGGGAACACCGCAATTAGTATAACAAGAGCTTGAGATTCCTGAATTAGTTCTAACCAATTGTGATCGATTTGATAGATATGACAAAACCAAACGACAAGCCGACATTGAAAATTTAAAACTGTTACGAAGCTTGCTTACCAAAATTGAATGATCAATTTTATCGAAAGCTTTACTGAAGTCTAGAAGAACCAGCGTACAAAGATAACCCTTATCTATGGCCCTGCGGATGTCGTCATTGATATGTAGTAAAGCACTATTAGTGCTGAAATGACGTCTGTAAGCAGACTGGTACATTGATAGTAAATTTTCCGATTCAACGTAAGTTAATATTTGTGACTGTAGTATTTTTTCAAAAACTTTAGACAAAGCAGGAAGCAGACTAATAGGGCGAAAATCAGATAAGCATTTGGAATTTTTATTCTTGGGAATGGGAATAATAATTGATTGCTTCCAACTCTCTGGGAAGATAGAAAACGTTATTAAGCTATTGAAAATATGTAGTAAGTAGCAATCAACCTTTGGTAAAATAAGTTTAACAAACTTAATTGGTATTTCGTCAACTCCAACAGCGTTTGATTTAACGGAATCTAAAGCATCCATAAGGTCAGTGATATCGATGTTTTTAAAACTAAAGTTACCTTCCATCGCACGAGAGTTCATTAATACATCAAAAGTTGGTAACCCCGCTGAACCTGCACTGTTAAGAGAAAAATAATTATTGAACTCATTTGGTGAAAATTGTGGTGATGGTTTTTCGTTGGATGATAGAAAGGGACCAACAGATTTTAAATTTTTCCAAAAAACTTTTGAAGGAAGGGATGGGTGCAATATAGATGAAAAATATTTGGCCGTTGCGCGTTTAATAATATTATTACCCCTATTTCGTACAGCTTTATATTCTTGGTACAGTTCCGCTCTTCTTGTACGCTTCCACCGACGTAAAATAAAATCCCTGAAATTTATGGTATCCCTGATCTCATCATTGAACCAAGGCGGCTGTTTAGGTTTGGGTGATATAGTCCTTAGTGGTACAAATTCTTCGAACAAGTCTACAACTAGTTCTGTAAAGTATACTACTTTATCAACAGGGTTGTTAAAATTGTAAACCATGCTCCAATTTAAATTATTGCATTTATCAAGCAAATCTGAGAACCTAATGCTATTGTAGTCGCGAAATGTAATTTTAGGAATAGATCTCTCATGTTTAATATCATAGGAAAAATAAAGAAGATCGTGATCACTAAATCCAACCGAGATTTGGTTATGAAATACAATTTTATCCGTATTAGAAATAATACAGTCCAATAATGAACTAGAGTGTGACGTGAAATATGTTGGCTCGGTGTTCACAGGAGTGAGAGAAAATTCAGTCAGCAACCTTTTAAATTTCTTCGTTGTCGATTTAGTTTCTTTGAGGTCACAATTGAAGTCACCGCACAATACAATATCATTATAGTTAACACTATAATTTTGCAAGAAGGCCCCAAAATCTTCAAGGAAACGTTTATTCGGCGGTTTATATGCAACAACCAACAACACCTTAGCTGCTCCGAATAATAGTTCTATGAGCATTACCTCCAAATTAGGTGCACAATGACCATGTACCAGTTTATATCGAATGCCTGATTTCAGGAAAACGCAAATTCCACCTCCCGTTTTTTTGCATCCAAATTTCGGTCCGATCGTAATATATCATATCCAGAAAGACAAATTGAAGCGTCCGGAATGCGATCATGGAGCCATGTCTCAACAAAGCAGAGAATATCAAGTTTTACGCCGCACACTAAATCTCTTATTTCATCAATCTTGTGAAGAATACTACGAGTGTTAAGAAAATAAAAATTCAAACCTTTGTACCTATTAATTGAAGATTTGAGGACCACATTGTTTACTATTGAGGAGAAAGCATGTGAATTAACACGTAGATTATTCATGTAACATCCCAGTATGTTTCGGAAAAAATAAGATATATAAGAAACATAACAATCAAAATGAAATTAATATCAAAATCAATGAATAGCCTGTCGCTGCACACACCAAAGGTAACTATAACACTATAGGAACTAACTTACTAAAACTATATATATTCATTAAATTAGCAATAATTATTATTCTAGTCTCATAAAACAAATGTAAGAAAAGGATGTAATTAATTCAAACAAATGCAATTAAATTAATCATATAAATTGAAACGTTGTACAAAATACATGATTAAGAAAATATTTCATGCGCCAATTCCCGCCACCAAAACGAAAGATAACATTTTAATAGAATGATAATATTTAATATTTAAACCAGTAAGTTCCTGTAATATGAGTATCAATTCATGTTAAATGACCGTACTGAATGAAAATAAAAATTAAAAAAAAATTAAATTAAATTAAAAATTAAAAAAGAGATCGACGTCACGATTTATTGAATGAAAAAGAATAAAAAAATAGGTTGACGTCATGTAACATTCATTCACGATTAATACATAGATAATTACGATAACACTTTAATCCACAGTTAGATGAAACTTGCATATAATGTTTCGACGTAGTTACGTAGAGGTAGTAGATGATGTTTTCGATCTGGTTGTGTAACCACGTAAGTTAGTATTTGTGACAACATCATCACCTTCAAGTGGCATAACTGGAATAATAGCCGCAGATTGATGAGTAGACGGGTGCGTGTGATATTCATTGTCAACCATAGTTCCCAATTGTTGTATACTACTCACTGGAGTTGGCCGTGACGTCTTAGTTTTTACAATGTATACAACTCCTGATTTAATGAAAGTTTTATAAATACCTCCAGATTTGTAGATTTTCTTGGCCTCACCGAATAACAAATTAGTTTTTGTTGTTAAGCCTCGATTAATGTAAATCCGAGTTGATGAATTCATGCCAATATCCTTTAATGATAATGATTGTTTAACCTTATACTGGTTAAAAAATTCGATAGCCGATGCTTTTAGTGCGAATTTAATTATTATCGGAGGGGCACTACTGCTCGATGACATTTTACTTTTAGTCCGGAAGGCAGAAAAACTGTGATCGTTACAGTTGAAATTGATCGAAGTACTAATTTTAGCGACAACATCAGCAACAACTTCGTTGGTTAAAACAGGAACTTGCGTAATAACTATATCGCAGGATCTTTGTTCGGTCTCTAGATAATCAATCCTTTCACTTAGACGTACAATTTCGTCACCCTGGTTATTGATTTTAGTGATAATTGATTCAATTTGATTCTTGAAATCACTCAAATGTGAATCAATACATCTAAGTATGAGTATGTTTACGTCTTTAGTCCAGTACTCGTCCAGATTACCCGCCCGGGTAATCTAAATGACATTGTTGTTAAATCGGGCCATAGTATTATCGGTTAAAAAAATCTGCTAACGAATCACTTATTGACTCGGTACGAATATCTTCTTGCTTTATTAGCTCTGATTAAATTATCCACTAAAACAAATTAATCGTACGATTTATTGTTAAGGTTTTTAACTTGGCTACTCCACCTGACAAAAGCCTTAACATTGACATTAATATATATATCTTTCAACAAAAATGTGAACGATGTCGTTGGGTGAGGTGAACCTATAATAAATTTGGCATTAGAAATCATTTGTGGTTTGGAGTTTGTTTAGATAAATTTTTTTTATTTTTAAGTGCTTGCACGAAAAAAAATTAAAATTGCTCTTGGAATTAAAATTTTGAAAGAGTTAAAGGAAATGCAAGAACGTAAATTAAATGACGAATTAAAAATAGAAAAGAAAAACCTATTTTTTGGGTTAACCCATTTTTAATTACGAGAAACGAACACGATTTAGAATTGCACCTACTTAAAGATTTGGATTGGGGATCGATCTAGCAGTAATTTTCAAAATTTTACGAGGATGCATATTATACAATTTGAAGAAATTTTAGGTTTGGTATTTTCTAGTTTCAAATTTCGGTTCGATTAAAATGAAAAATTACTTCGTCTTTCGTTTATCAATTTTTAGTACGTTTTCAAATAATTTCCGGGTTGCAAACCTACTTTTAAAAATTGTTTGGAACAGCAATGAAAATTTTTTAAAAATGGACAAAATAAATAAAAATCGAACCATTCACAACAGTCATGAAACATAAATGTATACCCTATAGTTTATAAATACGTCATGCATATTCGTAACAAATCAAATTCTACATTTAAGATCGATCCAGCAATAGAAAACAAAATACTATACTAAGAGACGCAATTATTGCACCAGGAGACTCATATCGGTCATTAGAGTTTTTGTTCAGAGTCTCATACAGGATCATTTCTAAGTTTGTTTCGGAAGTTTTGCTAACTATATGGAACGTGTTTCAACCAAAAGTATAATTAAAACACATTAATTCTAAATTTAAATTATAACAAACTCAGCACATTTAATTATGGATATAACTTGATGGCAGCACATCTGGCAAGTCGTTGACATTTAGTGCCTCCACCTGCAACTGGTCTAAAATGAATGGTATAACTAGATGTTAATGGGAGGTGGAGAGTGTATGTAAATCTACCTAGTGGTAACATCAATATGCGGAGTTAGTGAATTTATTTTAATTTACAAATCAAATAATTTTTTTTTTAATTAAATTTAATTAAAAATTTAATTTAATTTTTTATTTCACGTGAGATGTTCGTAATAATATAAATCAACAGGAATCCCACCAAAGCTGCCTTCGAAGTTCTGATAGGAATCCACTTTGTCTAACTAAGGTGAAACCAATGGATTATCGTAAACAGATTAACCAAGGAATCACCACCCGGAGCTTTTACTCGCTATCGTGCAGTCGTGGTTGGGGGAGGAGGTCGTAATTTGCTATATGGTCTTTCCAAGGTCATAACATGCTGCTTAATAAACCGATATTCATTTAAACCTGCGCGGACCATAACAAGATCATCTCCTAAATTGGCTAAATAGATGAACAGTTTTATATGTCTTGTCGTTATATGACGAGTTTTAAACCAAAGTAACGGGAAGTATAATTCCCAATGTTTATAAATAAAAATATTCGTCCCTGTCGTACAAGTCGCTACCCCCAAAAATTAAACTTGAATTCTACTTGATGTCACTGTGGAGTATTAAAACAGGGATTTTCTGGTCATTCCTATTTAATGATAATCTAGTCAAGTTATTTACCGCTTGTTCTTTGAATTTCTCCTCTTATTTAATTTTTAAGAAATTATTTTTAAACGATCCGTTCTTCTCAATAATTTTTTTTCCTCCCTCAAGCCGGCACTCTCTCAACCTCATCACTTGTAGATGGACACTCTGTGCCGAATATTATAAAAGTTCTTCTCCGATGATTAATTACTCCAAAAGCAAGGAAAACTGATATCACTGGAAAACCTTGGAGAGTAAAAATGGGTACTCTAATAGGATTTGTTATAGCGACCAACCACATTCCACAATATGGAGAAGCACAGATAGAGGTAAAAACCCACAGTTATTACAAAACAACCCGGAAAGAGCTCGGTGTGACTCCCTCCTCTGACGCTTTCTTTCATACGGCCAACGATTAAAAACTCGAAGTATTTTACTCCCAAAGGTAATAGATGAACTGATTAACACAACACATATTATCTTGAGTGACTTTATTCGTTTTCGAAATAATGCGTGCTGCAATAAAACTTAAAATCGCTAGCAAGGATCAAAATTTTAATTTATACCAGGAAAATCTAGGGAGTTCACAAATTAAGGCTTTGAGACTTTTACGTGATAAAATTGTGAGTTTCCGAGACTTCTAGCTTTTAATGGTCCTCTCTACTAATCCAATCATGGTTGCTTCATAAGCACGTTCAGGTAGGAAATCTTTAGCTTATCCTATTGGAACTCACTATGTAGTAAATTTTCGGTTTCAACCATTTGATGGAGCTCAGAATTCATCAAGAATCCGATACTTTTATATAGTACATAGGAAATATTACTGCACAAAAACGGATTACTTGGGCAATGTACACGCCTTTTAACAATTTAGTTTAGCTGATCCAATTCGCTGCATATTACCTGAAATCCATAAAAAGTTTTTATGCCTTTTAGGAATTAATTAACAGCGCTTAAAGCTGATTTGAAGTAATAGAAAATTATCAAAAGCCTGGTTGATCCCTCCCTCCCAAAAAAAATTACACTTCACTGAATAGCTGAAGCTGGGCCCTTGGAATGTTTGACTATGTGCGAACGATATAGCGATAGCTATCTCAGAGAATTACTTAAACGGTATTATTAAGAGCAGCTGAAGTTTCGTATGAACAACTGAATGTGTGAGTATCTCAGTATGTCTTCCTGGTTACTACAGTGCTGTATTGACATTATTTTTTACATGTTTATCTATCTCATGCTACACAAAATTCTTTCGGAGTTTTTCTCCGAAATTAGTCGGACGGGACTTGAGGAACGAACAAAATAATTATAACCGAGAGAGGTGACTTGGTGCGCGCATCCATTCAAATTCAAACGGCGCAAGCGCTGGTTTTGAAATTGGATGCGGGTACCAAGGGACTGCCAACCCTACGCCGACACAAGACAAACACTTTTTTTTTTAATAAATTTAAATTTGAAAAATGAATTTAAATAAAAAATATTGGAATAAAAAAAAATGAAAAAGAAAGAAATCGTACCTTAATTAAAACAACAAAAATACAGTTGCGCTCTTGGTGCCATTACGCCACAGGGTCGCCACTCCGAACCGTTGGGCGTCTGCCGCCGTAAATCCGCTAACTGTCTGGGTTGCAGGTTCTGTTGCCGGTAATCCAAAACCAAAAGAAAACGAATGGCTGGTTGGTCACCCATTAGTTGCGGGGCGTTCGTTCGCTTTTATTAAATTAACTCACCGTTGCGGCCTTAAGCGACCGTCATACCATAGGTGTGCCGCACCCGGGCCATTGTGGCTTGAGTGTGCCGATAACAAATTTAATGGGTGTCTTTTCGCAGATAAACCGGAAGATATTTGTTAGGCGCCCGTCCGCCGATAAACGAAATTAAGTAGCAAAGTGGGGCATTGTCTAGCTAAAAAAAAACACCGTAGGCCTTAATGGCCTTAACTGGCCACCCGTATGTTGATGCACGCCTCTGCCGTAATCCAGTGTAAATGACCGCGTTAGGCCGCCCATTTAATATGTGACTTCACCAAACGGTATCGTGTAGTTTTGATATACAACGTAACAACTACACACACCAAAACCGTCTTATCTATTATGAAAATTAGCTGGTGTCTGAATATTCAAATATAAAGAAATTCTTTTGTTTTCACACGCCAGCAGTCAGCACCCTAATCTTTAAACAAGCGAAATCTTATGTTTATTAAAACAAACGACTTTTCATAAAAATTGTATTCATCGCCGAAAACTTAGGTAATTATTCTATTATTTTTTTTATTTGGTTTTTGTACACTTGACAACTGTTTATATCAAAAAAAAAATTATACAATTACGATTTAACAAAATTTTAACAATCCATTTTTCAATAAAAAGCTTGACTAATCTCAAGCAAATATTCGGAAATTTTTTCATTAAAAAAAATTTATTTTATAAAACTTTACCAACCAGACTTTTTGTTTTTCACCTTCAACCTTCAACACAAGACTCGACTGTTCATCCAAAAAAATAAAAAGCTTTATTTTATATCAAATTCTAGCCCAGACTAAAAAAATTTCTCGCACCACAAATTCTAGAATGTTCTTCTTTGTTGTCGTCCTCTTCTTTTACATGCACGTTACTTTCGCACGTAATCAAAAAAAAGGAAAGAACAAAAAAAAAAAAACATTCCATATCTCTTGCTATTGCACACATACCCGGTGCACGTTGGTCTCGCCCCAACATTTCTTTTTTTAGTACACAACTTGGCAACAATGTATATGGATCGAAGAAACCAAACCACAGACACAAACCCCCAAGCAACAGAAAAATGCCATGTTTTTAACCGAATGAATAATATGGCCGTAACTGTCCCATCCAAAATTAACTTTAGGTGTCTGAAGTGCTTTTTTGGCCATATTAAATATTTTGGAAGCTAGCCTTTGTGTATCATTTTAAATGGAACATACTTTATAATTTGAAATGATGACTTTTGATCGCTTTGGAAAAATTTTTGTGATACGAGTAGCAAGTTAAATTTTATTTTTTTGGTATTTTATGAAACAGCCTATACATGTCAGGTTTGGAAACATTATGCTCTGTTCATGTTCAAAATTTTATTTTATTAAAATTTTAAATGATTTTTTCTATTTTAAAAATTCCTATATAAAAAATCATAAAAGTTTATATTATGTTATTTAATTTGAATTGTATATAGTTACAAATCCGAGAGAATGTATGCCAAACTTTACCTGGGCGCGTAACAATTCCATTATAAAAAGGGCGGGCGTAGTTCTGTAATTGACCCATCAAATAATATAATTACCGTTGTCTGTTTGTCTGTATGGATATAACGCTATGACGCTATCGACATCGTTCTCGAGGATTGCTATGATGTTTTGTTTTTTATATAAACTATATGAACACCGTTGTCTGTTTCTCGATGCTTACTAAGATGTTTTTTTTTATATAAACTATCAACATAATATATAATTAGTACGACCGTTGTCTGTTAACGTTATGAAACTTCAAAAATTTACTTTTTTACTTAAAGTTTACTATAATATCAAATAATATAATTACCGTTGTCTGTTTGTCTGTATGGATATAACGCTATGACGCTATCGACATCGTTCTCGAGGATTGCTATGATGTTTTGTTTTTTATATAAACTATATGAACACCGTTGTCTGTTTCTCGATGCTTACTAAGATGTTTTTTTTTATATAAACTATCAACATAATATATAATTAGTACGACCGTTGTCTGTTAACGTTATGAAACTTCAAAAATTTACTTTTTTACTTAAAGTTTACTATAATACTATTAGATTGATTGCGTCTATTTTTTCTCTTGAACAATTAATTTTTATTTAAATTTAAAAGTCAATCTTTATATTCCTTATTTCAAAGTAAGTTTGTAAATATTCAAATGTGTAAAAGATTTATAAAAAGATTGATTGATATTTTAGACTTAATTATTATCGTTTCTTTGAACGAACTTGGAATTATCATCATCACCATTATCAAAAAGCACAATACTATAAGTGAGTATAGTAAAAAAACTATTTACGAAAATTTTATCACAGAATGAATAGTGAAAGTCGAGAAGAACGTAAATTGCGTATGAATCGTGAGCGACAGCAAAGATGGAGAGATCGTCAAAGTCAAGATACGCTACAGCGCTTGGCACAACGGAATACAAAATACAAACATCAGCGGCGTGCACATGAGGACCCTGAAGAAGCTAAAGAACGTAGAGCGCAAATTACTGATCAAGTTCGACTGTCAAGATCGATTCAAAGAGCTAAAGAATCGGAGGAGCAGACTGCAGCACGTCTCTTTCAAGCTTCTCAACAGAGGCAGCAATCAAGAACCAGACAACAAGCCGAAGAATCTGAAGAGCAGGCTGCAGCACGTCGTCAGCAAGCAGTTGACCAAGTTCATCAATCAAGAGCCACGCGACAAGCTCAAGAATCTGAAGAGCAGGCGGCAGCACGTCGTCAACTTTCATCTATACAAAGGCAACGATTGAGAAATCAACGATTTCCAGTGGTTCCTACTCATGCCACATTCAATGAAAGTGAAGTGACTATTCACAGTTGTGGCTCTATGGACCAAGAATGCATTCATTGTCTATCTCTGAATTTTCTCGCGGAAAAGTCAACAGACGGTACATTTAAATACTGCTGCCACAAAGGTACGGTTTTGTTAGAATCAGATGGACAGCAAGGATGTATGTTTCCGTCATATCTCCAGGAGCTTTTAAGTAATCCAGCACATCCTCAGTATCGCAATTTTCAAGAAAATATCCGCTCATATAATTCAGCCGTAGCTTTTGCATCCATGGGCGCACAAATCGATAACTTAGTTGGACGTGGTCCATATGTATTTCGTGTGCACGGACAAATTTATCATCGCACTGGACACATGCATCCTGAAGATGGTGCAAAGCGTCAATACGCTCAATTTTACGTCGTCGATTCCGCAATGGCAAATGTTGATCGGATGCAACATCCGGCAAATCAACGACTTAACGTCAGTATTGTTCAGAATTTAGACCGCTTAATTCGACAACACAACGTTTACGCAAAAGCTTATCGCATGCTTGGTGAAGTAGAACAAGAGGAGCAACACCGAGCTGCTACTAATAATCATTCGACACCAGTTGTAAATATGGCATTTCGACGTGATCGCAACACTGACAGACGACGTTACAATTTACCAACCGTCGATGAAGTCGCAATGATCTTTCGCTCTGCTGATGGTGAACCTCCTTTTCAGCGAGATTTTCGAGTATATCCACGAGATGCAGCACAACCGTTGATCAATTTAAATATTATGAGCCCTCACTTAGATCCCATGATATATGTTCTATTTTATCCTTACGGTGAAGCAGGTTGGCAACCGAAAATGCAAATTAATCTCGACAATCGTCCTGGTAGAGTGAGAACACAAATAACGCTTCTGCAGTGGAAAGTCGCTCAAATAGCTGTCAGAGTTGGTCGCTTCAATCCGATATTACATGGTGGAAAATTATTTCAACAATGGGCTGTTGATTCACACCTTCAAGTCGAGGCGAATAATCTTAATTTCGTTCGGAATCAGCAGGGACGTTTGCGTGTAGAACAGTACCGAGGACTAATGGATCATTTGAACGACGCAGCTATTAGACTAGGAAAAACTGTTGGTCGCTCAGTTATTCTTCCATCATCTTTTCAAGGTTCACCACGAAACATGAGAGAGAAGTACCACGATGCAATGGCGATTGTGGCTAAATTTGGAAAACCTGACCTTTTTATTACAATGACTTGCAATCCAAATTGGCCTGAAATTCGCGATAATCTTTTTGAAGCCCAACAACCAAGTGACAGACCGGATCTAATAGCGCGTGTATTCAGCATCAAGTTAAAAGCACTTATTGAAGATATCACCAAAAAGGGAGTTTTTGGAATTGTAAAAGCATTTGTTTACACAATAGAATTTCAAAAACGTGGACTACCACACGCACATCTGCTTTTCATTCTAACTGATGAATGTAAGATTGATACAGCTGAAAAGATTGACCGCTTTATCTGCGCTGAGATTCCTGATCATCATCGTGAGCCAGAATTGCATGAAACAGTCGTTCGTACAATGATTCATGGTCCGTGCTGTGATCAAAATCCTAATGCACCATGTATGGAAAATAATGAATGCACCAAAAAATTTCCTAAGCAATTTTCTCACCATACTGTCACAGAAGTAAATGGCTATCCTATTTATCGAAGACTTCAAGATGTAGAAGTTCAATTGGGAGATCGGATTGTCGACAATCGATTCGTTGTGCCATACAACAAATTTCTTACACGCAAATACAACTGCCATATCAACGTAGAATCATGTCAATCAGTTAAGGCCATAAAGTATATTTTCAAATACATCTACAAAGGTTATGACTGCGCTTCAATGGAATTAAATTCAAGTGATGGCACAATTGTTCACAATGAAATCAGACAATTTCTTGATGCACGATACGTTTGCGCTCCAGAAGCAATTTGGCGGCTTCTTGAGAATCCGATGCACGATCGCTCACACACCGTTTATCGCCTTGCAGTTCACCTTCCTGATGAGCAGATGGTATATTTTCAAGACGGACAAGAGCAACAAGCAATTGAGAGAGCTGAGAATCGTTTGACACATTTGACAGCATGGTTCAAATTAAATAAGACTGATGAAAATGCAAGGCGATATTTGTACTCAGAAATTCCTGAATATTTTGTGTTTGATAAAACACGTAGTATTTGGAAAGTTCGACAAAGAGGAGGAGACAAAGTCATCACCCGTTATTATGCCGTCAGTCCCAAAGACCAAGAACGTTTCTATCTTAGATTACTGTTGCAACATATTCGAGGTGCGCAAAGCTTTGCTGATCTAAAAAAAGTTAACGGAATTGTGGAAGAATCATTTAAAGGTGCGGCTATAAAGTTAAATCTACTTGAAGATGATTCGGAATGGGAGAGGTGCTTGGATGAAGCTTGCAGTGTTTGTATGCCACCACAAATTCGTTTGACATTTGCACTGATATGCGTTTTCAATTCGCCGCAACATCCAGTTGATCTATTTGACAAGTATAAGGAGTTCTTACTGGCCGATTACATCCGAAACTATGATGGTTTTATAGCAGAAAAGAAAGCACTGCAAGATATTGAAGCAGTGCTGCGAATGCATGGCATGAAATGTAGTGACTTCAATTTGCCTGAACCTGGTCCGATCCACAATGTCGAACATGTTTTCGATATTGCTGAACAAGCAGAGAGAGCCAATCGTCTAATCGCTACACTCAATCCTTTACAGCATCAAATATTTGATGAGATATCAGCTTCGTTTGATGATTTAAATGCTGAATCACGCTTCTTTTTTATTGATGGCCCCGGAGGCGCAGGCAAAACATACCTTTACAATACACTAATGTGCTATGTAAGAGGAAAAGGACAAAAAGTTCAAGCATTCGCCACCACAGGAATTGCAGCGGATTTGTTGGCAGGCGGTCGGACAGCACATAGTGGATTCAAAATTCCACTCTCGGCAAATGAAACATCAGTTTCAAACATGAAAATTCCATCACTTGAGTCTAACAAATTAAAGAAAGCGTCTCTGCTGATAATCGACGAAGCATCTATGCTTTCCACTCATTCGCTTCGAGTAATAGACCTGTTACTTAGAGAAATTATGAACGACGTTCGACCATTTGGAGGAAAAGTACTGATATTGGGAGGTGACTTTCGTCAAACATCAAATGTAGTGCCAAGAGGTACTGTAACTGACATCATTGAATTGTGCGTCAAAAATTCTCCACTGTGGCGTCACGTCAAACAACGCAGTTTAATTACCAACATGCGCTCAGCAGGACAACATGAATTTAATAAATGGGTGTTGCGTTTAGGTGATGGTAACTTAACAAACGATTGTGACGATTTGGATCCAGAATTGGTTGAAATACCTGATGCAATGGTGGAAAAGGAACAAATTATTAGCTCAATATTTGGCAGTTCAATAAGAACATCGAGTCCTGATGAAGTTGCTGAAACTGCCAACAAAGTCATTCTCACACCAAAAAACATCGATGCCACAGCACTCAATTTCAAAATGCTGGAACTTATTGCAGGAAATGAAACTGTCTATATGAGCATTGATTCTATGATTTCAGACGATCCAAATGATTCCATTGATTTCCCCGTTGAATTTTTACACGGACAATGTCCATCGGGAATGCCGCCACATATCCTGAAATTAAAAGTTGGTGCATTTATCATGCTTCTTCGAAATCTAAACCCAAAAAAGGGTTTGTTGAATGGAACTCGATTAATAGTCAGGAGTCTTCATCGAAACTGCATAAAAGCAGAAATTATCACAGGAAGTAATAAAGGAGAAGAAATTTGCATTCCTAGAATTGATTTGGAGCCGAGCGAGAATACTTTGCCATTCAGAATGAAGCGTCGCCAATTTCCATTGATGTTGGCTTTTGCTATAACAATCAACAAGAGTCAAGGCCAGTCTTTTGATCATGTCGGTGTATATCTTCCTGAGTCAGTTTTCGCTCATGGACAGTTATATGTCGCTTTAACTCGAGGAAGATATCATGAAAATTTAAAAGTGTTAGTTAAAAATACCGATTATCAAGGAGATTTACTTAAGAACTCGAGAATATTTACAAGAAACATTGTTATTAAAGAAATCCTGAACTATAAATAAATAAATATGCCTATTTTTTGAAATTACTCTTATCCTAAACAAATATTTATTTTTCTTTAAAATTTTTCAAAGCGGTAATTAGGTATTGGGAGTCAAGCGAAAAAAGTTAATTCCGTCAGTTTTGACGGGTTCCCACTAGTTACTAAAATAAATCGCAAATTGATCACATTTATTATAATTCTAGAATATTTTATAATAATAAACAAGCGTTTCCTGTTGTGTATTGTGAAATTTTTAATGTCAAAATTGTTTCGGTATTCGGACAACAAATGAACTTGCTTAAAATATGGAAGCGAGAATTATTTCACTTATGCATCAAAATTATAACAAAATAAAATATTATCACGGAAATCGGACAGGTCCTAAGAGAAGATTAGCATACCGATTTACTTAAATTATATTTTTTTGATTTTTATACTTTTAAACAATTCTTAGAGAAAATTATAGACTGATTAGTTTTACATATAACATTCAATTTTCTTGTGTTTTTTCCACCATATTTCAAGTCTTCACATTGCGAAAACAAACAAAAACTGCCTTAAAAAATTCCAAAAATTTTTCATCTTGCTAAGTCACTATTCATTCTCTGCGGTATTGACGACTAGATTTTTTTTTTTTTCAATTTGATCCCATTGCCTTATCGATCGATCAATATTATTAATTATACGATCACTTTCAATCACTTTCGACTTACACAATATCATAATCAACGTTTAGGAATTAGTATGAATTCCATAAATTGAAAAAAACTTGGAGCAAGGCCATTCGGAATCGACACATTTGTAAGCCCAATGATTTGTTTCTATACGCCGAAAAAGGAGAAACAAAAATATTGTCCACACGTTAGTTTTACAATAAATTTTAACTTTAATTAAAATACATATCAAAACTAATCTTGGACAAAAAAAAATATTTTAGACAGAAGAACGTTTTCCGGGTCAGCTAGTTGATTATAAAATGATATTACGTCAATGAGGTTCTTCCTGTCTAAACAATATTTTTGAATTTAAAAGTAGTTTGGCTTTAATTTGTTTAATTTAACTTTTAATCAAATTTTGCAACTTTTTGCTACATTTGATGTGTGCATATAGAACTGCTTATTCGAATTTTCTGTCTACTACAACAGAGAGAAATGTCGAATAGCATAGGTTTACCACTTTAATAGGCAATCAAATTTTTAAACTACTGCCGATAAAAAGAATATAACACTTAATATGTCACATACATTGTGTTGACACATTCATTTTGCAATCTATATACATATGTACATATGTGTTCATATATTATATTCTTATGTCTATATATTGTACGAGTAAGTCTGAATAATAAAATTTTTAATCTCAATTAGAACCAAACAGAAAATTAACTTAAACATTTCAGTGTTGTTATTATGAAGATTGTAGAATATTCTTAGCTCTAGAATTATTATTATTATTTTTGATCTTTAATTAAATTATTTTCTAAGGAAAGATAAATGTGACTATATTGTTACAATAACAATAATAATAATGGAACATAAGATGCTGTATAGCTATGTACATTATAATACATATAATATATAGATTATAGTATTTTAAGTCTTATGTACATAATATATGTATATACATTTTGTAGCTGTTGAAATGGTAAAAGGATTATTTTGATATCACATGAAATTATCCCCATCCTATATAAAAGTGCTAACAAATGTATATCTTTCAAAATGTGTACAAATAAACATTTATCGTATTATGTGTACGTATACATAGAGTAGTTGATATAATGTGAAATGGTACTCGTATTTTTGTATAGGAAGCAAGAATTATTGTATATTTTTACATTCATTAAAAATACATGAAATGATGTTACATTTTTTTATTGTAATTTGTAATGGAGTACAAAGATGAGAATTAAACACTTTTTAATTTTTATATTTGAATTTGATATTGTATTATAATTACAATGTAATTTCAAAATAGTTTTAAACTTAATTATAATCACTCCTCTTTATTATAAGCTTAAAGCGTATATAAAAAGAAATATGGTTATCGAAATATAACTCGCTGTTGTTTTGAGGAGAAATTGGTTTCCAAGAAGCTACATCATATACTATTTGATCACACTTGGTCAGTTAGTTTGAGTAATTGGTCAGAGATTTTTTAAAGTCGATTTTAAAATTTTCAAGGTCAACTAAAAGTGTTTGCACCCGAAGTAAGGAAAATGAAAAAAAGGGTGAATGTTATCGATTCTGATAATTTGTCAGCTAAATTGTGGCCAGGCCAGCAAATATATATTAGAACTGTTTTATTTATTTATTGACAAATATAGCTAACAAACAGATATAAAGGGTGGTTAAATTTTAAGAGCCGACGTTGAATGTGAGCCACACCTAAATGTCAAGGAATTTGAACCATATGGAAAGATACACAATCGAGCAACGCGTTAAAGTTATTCAGGCATATTATAAAAATGGGCGTTCAAATCAAAATGCATATCGTGCACTTCGTGATTTTTTCGGTCAATTTAATCGTCCAAATGTGCGTACAATCGGAAAAATCGTGCAAAAATTTGAGCAAACCGGGTCTGTAGGAGATTTTAAAACACCAGTGCATGCTCGTACAGCTCGTACTGCAGAAAATATTGCTGCTGTTCGCGATAGTGTGGCTGAAGAGACGCCCACGTCAACTCGTCGTCGTGCCCAACAATTGCAGCTCTCACGCTCGTCGTTGATGAACATTATGCATTAAGACTTGCATTTACACGCTTATTAAACACCTCACTGAACAGAGCTTCCGGTGTCGCAAATTAGGAAGGTAACATTATGGCGCCCAAAGGTACGGTTTTTTTTATATATGAAAATTTTGTTTTAAATTTTGGTTTGCTTTAATATATTAATGTTGTCTGTATCTGGAAATGTTTTTGTTCCTCTTATGGGGTTTGAATTTAACTTATAACCAGGTACTGATGATATTTATGTTTCAAAGTATTTCTTAGTGTAAAAAAATAACTGAATTTATTTAAGTACTGGAATTTTCATATATCACATTTTTTTTTAAAATTTATATTTTTGTATTCTTAGATAATGTGCTCGTTCCTGATTTTATTTTTTTTTTCTATTTCCTCTTTTGATCTTTTGAGAATTGATATTAGTCAATATACTTTATTCGGTTGAGAATATAAATTTCTTCTAATGAAGATGGGACATGTGCGCTACCATTCAATCTTATCTTAGCCACCTTTTTTTGAGCTTCTGCTTTAGGTAAATATACCCTGCAATTAGCTTTGCAATTGAAGGCTGATTCATTCAGTATTTGTGATGGCTGATTGGCTGTCTTTTTAGTAATAGTTTTAGAACAATTGTTTGCTTTATATTTTGAAGATTTATAGGCAAAAAGTTCATGTGAATTCGCTTTACTTATACGATTCCGGTTCTAATCTGATGAAAAAAAAAATCAATTTTGCTTACTTGATAATTGTTTTTTCTTTGGAATACTAAATTCAAAATATTTAGTTTTATACCATTTGAATTATATATGTAATTAAAATAAGCAAGATATTTTGAAATCTGCATTTTTAAAATCCACTTTTTCTTTAGTCGATATTCTGACCAGTCAACAATTTTTAATAAACAAAAATCGAAATGTTGTCCAGTCGATTTTTCTTAGTCGACATTAACGGGGGATCCCATACCATTTTATGTTTATTTCAAAATAAAATTACATAGCTCTTATTTGACCATACTTTATTATATGATAAAAATAATGAACTATTAGCTCTAAAGCTTAAATTTGTGAACCTAAGAAGCTCTGATTACAAAATTGTTGCTTTTTCTAGGGCCTTTGAAATTATGTGCTCCCTAATTATATAGAAATAATAAAAATTCAACTGCTTCCAGTGGTATGTACAATGGTAGTTTTCAGTATTAAGTTGTTAAGAAAAATGTGCAGCATTTTTAAGACATTTTCAACAACAAACGACAGGTATATATGCTATAATAAACGAAAAAATAACTATCAGCGCCAAAACGGTAGATCTAAGAACTTTTAAGAAGTTGTATCAAAATTGTTGTCTGCGATCCATGACTTCTTAAACGACATAATACGCAAGTATATTATTTATATTATTTTGGGTGATTTTCTATGGCAGGTACACGACCCCCTTGAGGTAGAGATCAAGCTTTTCAATTCACAGAATTACAAAAAATAAATAAATTAACAACAAAAATAATCGAATCTAAGAACTTCTTGAGTTACCATCGCTACAGAATTCTAGCCCATTATTCGTAGTTAAGAGAGTACTAAACTTGGTTGGTTTGGGATTGTTCATTTTAAATTTCACTGTTACTATTAATTTTTTATTTATCAAAATAACTCTTACATTAATTTCTGATGACTAATTATGCTTACACATTATTTAATAATTACTAATTATCACAATTCTTAAAACTAAAATGTTCACCTTATGTACTAAAATTAAGAGGAAGTGTAAAAGTTTTAAAAGCCCTACAAAAAACAAATGTGCATTTTCCAAGTTTGCAAGGTTCTATTTTCACATTTTGAACTCAACTGAGATAATTTTGTTAAAAGTTGATGAACTAAGTAAGTCAAAGAGAAAAACAAATAAATGAATCGACTTTTTCCGGTATATTACACAACACAGCGCCAAACCGGTGGATTTAAGAACTAAAGTGGTATCGTCAAAATAGTTGTACAATCCAAGGCCTTTCGAACAATATACACTACAACAGTTTATTAGAAAAATATATACTAATAGTGTGGTATTGGGTGATTTTTCTGCGTGATTTACTATGGCAGGTACCCCACCCTCTTGTGCTAGATATCACAAAAGCTTTCAAAATCTAATCGGTTAAGCCATTATTGAAATATCATCGGTACAGGCATCCATCCATCAGCAGACACCCAGACGAACGGACAAACATTTATGTTTGTATTTTTAAAATACAAGACCATCAAAACGTCGTAAAGAGTGGTTTTGAACCAGGGTTGTTTTTCATAATTTTTATCAGGATTTTAATAACATGACTACAGAGCATAATGACAATCGGTGACAACATTCGAAAAATACACGCTTCTTACATAAAGCTGTATGAGGTCTGCTTACGCTTCGGATAACCGACTAATATAATCGGGTACGCGCTTTCGTTCTTTCAGTGGTATTGCAACGCTTGTCGGCAGTAGCTAGTTTTAAATATTAGAACAAAACCGTGACTAAAAGTGAAAATTATTAAAACCGTAATAGGAAATTTGCCATTACAATATACAGTGGATGACGTATTGAAAGGACGAGGCTCTATTAAATTTCTAGCTCGATAGAAATTCGAAGCCTACAAACACATTGTTGATGAAAAAGACTAACAATAACTACTTCGTGTATTTAATCAACCTAAGTGCCAATCAAATCGAAAACATTGTGTACATACCAAATTTGGTACAATGAGCTTGTAAAATATCAAAAATTAGATCAACATGTATAATACGAGAGTAGTTTTAGAAAAATATTCAACATAACAATTAAAATTTAAATAGTTTATTTAACACACATATGTAATTCACTCGTTCAATATTGTGTACCAATATAGCGCTAAACGGTCACTTATTGTGTTAAGATGTTGGTAAGAATGAAATTCTGTCGCGCAATCATAAAATATTTAAGGTACATAAACACTAATAATCAAGCATTCACTTCACATGTGTGGTTATACTTTAGGCAAATTGTTGAAATACCAATATTTTGTTTAATTGAAACTAAAATTAATTCGACGAATTACACAAAAATATTTTTTTTATTTATTAATTTTGAAGTAGTCGTGTATGAAATTTTCATTTATGAACACATGAATTGGTAAATATGTTGTATCATGGTGCCTGTAATGTTTGCTTTTCTTTAAACGTTTATGTCTAAATACGGTACAGTACAAAGAGAAGCAAAAAGTCATGGTCAATCAATTATAATTAAAATTAAGATTAAGCTTTATTTAGATAAAGTCAAATTGGGATTATATACGAATGATGACAGCCGAAATAAGTTCATATGCATGTAATAAAGACGTTCAAATTAAAATAAACTACTGTAAGCAGATCAAACTTGATTAGCATTTCCGGTATATAGTTGCACAACCGTCTAAAAGTAATTCGACTAGGAACTTAAAGCGCCAAGAAACATACAATGGCTTTTATTGTTTGATTTTTGTTAAATTTATGTTAAAACTGCTTCTGTTTCAGATGTCGTTATTACTGGTAAGCTTGGCTCCTAATTGTTCCAATTTGTGGTCAGTATGGTGTGAGAAGTAAGCGTTATGTGTTGAGCCTAAGCAGTAGTTACGTTCACCTAGAAGTCGGATTACATAAATTCGAAAAATCATAGGTTGTCCGATTTGCTGATATCTATACTAAAATCTCTATAATGGTTGTTCTTCCAAAAAAAATGTTTATAATTCCATTTCCATTCACAACAACCAATTTAATGATGATCGGCAAATATATGGCGAAATTCCATCCCAACTGGCTATATTCTTTCTTGATTCCGCTATAGTCTTTCTATTAATCTTTATTAATTAATTAGCTGGCTGGCTTCTTTATAGACTACTTTATTTGAATATTTTATTTTAACAAAATATTAATTTACGTTGTACCGTATCAATATTTCAAACTTTCGGGTCATCTTCAGGGTGCGCGCATTACTATTTTTTATTATTTCATTTTATAAATTAATTTATTGCTAATTGTTAACAGATTATTGTCAAACTTTTTTTCTAATTAAAATAATACAATTCATCTATAAATTTGTACGTACAACAATTTATAAAATGATATAATAATAAATAATCATAACAATCCTGAGAAGGTGACCCGATAGGTCAAAATATTGGTACGGTACAACATAAATTAATGTTTTATTAAAATAAAATAGTCTATAATGAAGCCAGCTAATTAACTAATAAAGACTGGCTTTATTCCAGAAGTCCTTTCACAAATCATTTTAAAATCTTATTTCCATTCCTAACACCAAATTTAATCATGATCAGATCATGAATTGGTTAATTCCATCCCAAATAGTGATATTTCAGGACTTATACCAAAGACCATTGTGGAATTCCGTTTATTCATATCTACCTCATACTAATCTGATATTCGTTTCCCACAACTTCAATTGGACCAATGATGGAACGAATGTTCTTTCTTTCAAAAATGGGAAATATATTTCGGTCGTTAGAAGTCAGGGTTCACCTCTATCTTCTAAAAGCTAGCATCGGTCTTATAAGTGGTTTATAAAATGCGATATTGCACGACTGCGTAAGATGTTTAGATTGCAATAATCTTAATTGGGCTTTGAAAATTCCATGTTTTCGGCAATTTGGGCTTTTATGTCTGCTTGAATGAAAACCACACTGAAAATTGCAGATGAGGTTTTTGGCAAGAAGGACATGTTTGGCAAGTACAACGCTAGCATTTTGCAAGCAGTATGGTCGCACGATAATTTTTTTCAATTTAGCCGAGCTTTTTGTGCGGCGGACATATGAGCGCGTTCTCTTAATCCTGCCTTACAGACCTGTCGTACAGATTACTAATAATAGCTGCTTTTAATTCTGCTACTGTGCGATATTCGACAAAGGCCATAGTCGGCGGGATAATTTCTCAATACGGGTCACTTCATTCCGATTTAGCACATATTGCTTGTTGGGTTGCCATACTCATAAGCCACGTTTGTTCCCAGCTCTCTATTCCCTTTTCTAAGGTCGAAACTCTTTGATTGAGGTTTTTATTGGGATTCCTGGCGTTAACAAAACATAATCTAACTTGATCGCGTTTTTTTTGTCGGAGATATTCAGTTGTAGCTTTCCTGGCGATTAGATATTCTACTAGGGTGATTTCAATCATATCGGCATTTCGGTGGTTTTCTTCGTTTCTTATTTTGGGCCGTGGTGGTTAAGGCAGACTGCATTGCAAGCCTTTGTTCTTAGATGTTGGAAAGAGATTATTCGCCATTATTGTGTCGGTCACATAGCTGATTAATAATTCTGCAGTAATACCTGTTCTTTTCAAGCCTCGACATTCTAACGGTCGATATTGTGTTTGTCTATATGACATTTTGCACTTTTATCGAAAAAGACCAGAGTTTGAATGCTGTCAATCTCAGCACCTCTGTAATATCTACCGTCGGATATGCTTATTAAATATGACGTTATCGATTTGGTTTTCCGTTTCTAAATTTTTTCGCGGTTTCCGCGTTACTTTTTAGATTCATTTATGTTAAAAAATCCTACTGGCTGTATATTCCGTGAACTATTGATCCATTTGAGCTATCAAATAAATGCATTTTGTATTTAAATTAAAACTAGAAAATATATGTGACTGTAACAATAGATGGATTTACTTCCTGCTTGTAATAATTGTAATCTAATTTTATTTGTGTAAATATTATTATTATTGCTTGAGTTAAATTTAAGTATATTATATATTCTGATGACATGTGGTTATTTTAATAAAACTTGCTAAATGAATATTAATATTCACTTCATGCATGTAATAATCTATTTTTATAATTTGCTGTTTATGTGTTTTTGTGCAGTATATTCTTTTATTCTTTAATGCCTATAGGTGATTTCTGGATTTGATTAACTTAACATGATTTGATATGTTTTTGGGGAACCAGTTTAATTTTGTTTATGGACAATTGAACTATTTAGTTCATTGAAAGTTCAACTCATAATAATAAAGTTTTATTGCAAGAAATGTACCAATGTCAGCAATTTAGTGCAAGATTTTTAGATCTTACAAGGCTAAGCACGTTCCCTGTTTCCATTTTTAAAGTTTTGCTCGAGTATAGTTTTCAATATCGTGTTTGTGATAAGTCACATATTATAGTTCGGAGCCTTTGTTTATTGAGTTCATGACATATTAGTTTTTATGTAAGAAGGTTGTTAGTTCAACTCACTCGATACGCGTGCGGGTCACATACTGAAGAAAAAATTATTAAGCCGTTCGAATACATTTCATTTTACACTCAATTCTATCATGATATCATAAGAAATGTTTTAGTTCCATATACCAACTTTTCATTAACTAAAACTTCTTCCAAATATTGTTTTAGAGTTCCAGTTCTACCTGAAACGCCCAGTTTCTTCATAATCGAATAAGGAATGTCCAGAAATGGCTTAGTTCCCAGTTGCACGTAATAGTGAGCCTATTCAAAAAATGATTTTCTAATACCATTTCTTTCTTTAGTACAAAACTCCATCATAATCGGATATAAAATGGTTGAATTTCATACCCGCTGGCATAATTTCAGAATTTGCAAGGTTATATGCTAATTATGTTTTGTGAGAATATACTAAGAAAAAATATTAGGCTGAACAACTGGCTAGTAATCGATGCCAACATTGGTAAATAAATAAGACATTGCAAATCGACTGCTTTATAAATTCCTCAAACATTACACAATTATTGTTAACCCTCTTTTGTGCATGAGCCTCCCATTTTAGAGCCTGTTGTCGACTGAAAGAAGGGCTTGTGACTATAATACAAACTGTTATTGTCTTGTAGTATACGTAACCTTTATCGATTTGTTTGCTGCGACTGAGTTGTTAATTTTCCTAGGAAAACCATTTCCGCTTAATGATCCGAACGACAGCTAGGTCGCTTTACTTTGCTTTACCCGATCCGTTTGAAGCCTACAAAATTTCAGCCTAACCGTAGAATATATGTTTATGTTGTAAAACATTGATAATCGTTTTTTTTATAGATGTTGGTCAATTCCATGTTTTTTATTGTTCACTGCATTCAAGTAATGTTGTAAAATTTTATATTCTAGGATCTAATTTCTATTTGATAATTATATTGTGGAACTAGTTTTTGTCGAGAACTTTTAGGGTTCGTTTTAAAAGTTAGCACGGATGAGTATAAGTTGACCCGGCAGAATTATCTGAGGCAATCCAGTAGCTTCCATGAAACTAACCCGAATTTGAAGAGCGAAAATTAGTTTTGTTTACTTATGGCAACACCTATGGCCGCATGACACAAACTACTCGCTAATTGTATTTAAAAAGCAAATTTGTATTAGAAAATTTAATTTACTATAGAAAGCATACCATTTTATTAACATTTAAAACCAAGGTGAGGTTACCAAGACTTTGGGGAGGTTTGGTTTCGAACTAGTGCAACATTGAATTTTTTGTATTTAAAAAATTCGGTCGTCTCATCAGACTGCAGTGACCAAACTTGAAAAATTTTGAAAATACTTTGAACTAATCAAGGTATAATCACAATCGAATTTTATTGTATTTAACGCATACATGCGATTTCTATCTGGCTATTATCCAGAATAACCCAAAATTTCATATAGAAATCGCATGTATGCGTTAAATACAATAAAATTCGAGGTTACGAAGGGGTTGGGAATTGCGTAGCGAATCATTAAAATTCGCTAAGGCATTGTGATTATACTTTGATTAGTTCAAAGTATTTTCAAAATTTTTGTAGTTTAGTCACTGCAGTCTGATGAGACGACCGAATTTTTTAAATACAAAAAAATTCAATGTTTCATTAGTTCGAAACCAAACCTCCCTAAAGTCTTGGTAACCTCACCTGGATTAAAAACACTATCTGGCTATTATCCAGAATAACGCAAAACAACATTTAAAACATTTGAAATATTTTAAATTAACTTAATTGTGTATTAAACTTCTGTCGAACTAAATAATTGTGTGGTCGAATTTCAAAGAAAAGTTCGGACTACGAACAGGAAGATTTTCAGAAAAATTCTACCTGAAATGATTCAATTCTCTTTCATTCTCTCAAATTATCTAGATATATAGTTGGATTTCTCACCTCACATTTACCATCGGGTTCGATGATGATTTGTCAACAAACTGAGATTTTTAGAAAAATTCAATCTGAAACTATATGGATTTTATTTTTTGAGCACTTGACAAATACCACAGAATTCGTAGAAATTTGGCTACAATTTGAGATATTTGAACAGGTGATTGAACAGGTACTACCAACTTTATTCCACTATAAAATAAACCGATAGTTATCACTTGGTAATATCTTTAGTATTACGCGTAATTTGTAATGATTGAGCAATATAAGAGGAAAATGCAATTCATGCAACCCTTAACTATGAGAAAAACATGGAAATGTTTTATATCACGGGTGAGGCCTAGGCGCAAACCAGGCTAAATTTAAGGAATTTCATGATTTGGTCTGACTGAACAGATATTATCATAACCTAATTCCACTATTAAGGAAACCAATGTGAACACATAGAAATGTGTTTAGTATTATGCTAACAATACAAGGGGTAGATGCAAATCAGACCAAATTTTATGGTGTAGAATTTATTAGAACTTCGTGATTTATTTCCATTAACTAGTTTCGCTATTAAAGAAACCAATGGGAAAACCTTAAAATGTGTTTTACTACTCTAAATTTGACTAATTGAAGAAAATAAGGAGTGCATTATCCTGATCCAGGCCAAAATGGTAAAGTCTCAAATTTCAGTGAGATTTGTTCAGTCAAATGTTTTTAGTATTTAACTAGTTTTGATCATAAAAATATTGCTTTGTAATACCTTTTTTGAAGTTGGGCTTAAAGTAGTTTTAATTGGATAAATTTTAAAGAAATAATTAATATTCTTTAATTTAAGAACTTTTGAATGTTCTAACTTTACACATTCATTCAAACTATGTTTTGTTTTTGATGTTTTAGGATAAATTTAGTAGAAACTTCTAACAAAGAAAACGATTTGTGTTTTGACATCGTGTATCCTAAAAGTTTAATACATATTTCATTTAAAGCGTCCAATTTTGATCACTGATGCATATTTAGTTTTGAGTACTGTAAGTTAACAATTGTAGGGCTCGAAAGTTGCAGCTATTAGATATGTAGATAATATATAGATAAATAATAGATATTTTATATTTTCAGATGAATGTTTGTTAATAGACTTTTTTTTTTTAATTACCTCTGCAATCTGTTCTGGAGCCAAAGCTCTTCCAACTCTTTCGCGGTTTGGTATTTCCATCCATAATTTTACGCCGTTGCCAGCCAATTCAAGGACGTACGGGATTGAGATATAATGCTCAATGGGAAAATGGAAAAAATACTATTATGTATGAGTATTGGGTCAATAAGCAAATATTAGTTTAAACACTTTTTGTTGAATTATACTTTATAAAATTTTATATCACGATCATCACTGATATTATAATGGCTATAATAGATCTTTGGTTGTTTTTCCTTAGAGATGTACTAGCCCTGGGCCTGTAATAGGTAATTGGGGAAAGATTTTATATGTAATTTCTGTTTAAATGTATTTTTCCGGCCTACTGACGAAAAAAGTTCGTTGTAAATATTTATAAATTGGGAATAATTTTTCCATACCTAAATTGGTAGAGAGAATTATTCCCAATTTAATTTTGTTTAAAAAAAATTAACACTAGGTTTTTACCTCAGTAAGCCAGAAAAAAAATATTTGAACTGAAATTACATATAAAATATTTCCCCAATTCTCTATTCCCAGGGAATTGCCAGAATGGTGCCACTGGAAGGAAAGTATTTAAGATGTTTCCTGATGGGGCTAAAACAATGTTATTTTAATATGTAAAAATGTTTTTCATTCGAAATTAATAAAAAAACATTTCCATTTAAATACGTTTCCATAAAAATTGTAAATATCAAATTTACTTTTCCAAAATTCGATAAAGAAAATTTTTCAGCAGCCATCATATATGTATGTTAAATCAAAGCCAACTTTAAATAAGAATACCCAAAATGGCGTTTTCAATGAAAAACGGCTATTTTCGATCGGAAAATTATAACATAAAATTTAATTTATTTGTTGCATTTGTTTGCCCGATCCACACTTGGTATAATTAGTGGTTTATGTTTGGGCCGGCTACAATGGAGTGTTGTCTGTATTCGAACTGATTAAAGAGCTTTGTGTTGTTTTATGTTTCATGTGTTACTCGTAAATAACAAACATTAAAAATAAACTAAATTAATCCGCAAGTTTCATGTCATGAAAATAATAATTTTACGTTCGAAAATGGCCAGTTTCAATCAGGGCCGTTAAACATATACGGTACTGGTTAAATCAAGGATCCCAGGTTTCTTTAATTAGGAGGAAGCGATTGTTACGACTAATTCGAACTGTTCCATTTTCAAATTTTTAATTTTTCATTAATTGTTTGAAAATACATTTTGCTTATGGCATTGCCATCTGTGGTATGTTAGTGGTATTACAGCCTTTTCGTGAATTGGGCTTTAAATGTTGAATTACGTAAACGTTTAATGATTGACTTTTTAGAACGAGATCATTGTGTACCTCATGTGTGTGTGCGACCGAGATGTTGTCACATTATTTGCGAACCCCATAACATTAGGTCACTTCTATTGCGACAGATCCGCTGGCCAGTTGAGGCTAGCCAGATCATAACTATAACCAAAGGCGAGGAGACGCAAAAAGCAGATAGCGGCACAATCAAGCCACAACGGTCCGGGTGTGGCATCACCTGCGGCATGAAAGCCTGTAGGCTGCTACACGAAAGGTACATTTTTATTTTTTTTTATTTTGCGTTAAATTTTCATTTTATTTTTATGTATATTTCACAATTTTCATTATTTTGATTCATAATTGAAAGTTTTATATTGTAATCGCGCACCGATTTGCGGTAGTCGGGCTTGCGGCCGGATGCATTTTGGTCTCGTTATTCAAATTATTCACTTTCGGCGATAGTATTATTCGTGTGGTCCGGTTTGGATTATTTCCGTGCATCCGGTTTGGATTATTTCCTTTGTATTAATTCTTTTGTTGTTTATTGAAAAAAAAAAATCGCATTGTGATTCTCATTGGGATTTGCTATCATTTTCTTTTTCCTTTATTGGTCGGGATCCGTTTTCCGGTTATTATTATTCATGTCATTTTTCCCAAATTTGTATTGTTGTGAATAAAATTAAAATTAAATTTTTCGGTTCGGTGTGATGAAAGGATGACTATCGTTCTATGCCGTTGTCATATTTACAGGCTTTGCTTGCCATTCTCCTTCATCCCCTTTGCAAGTGGTGAGTCCAGAATATGTGTCGCTCATTCTGGGGCGACCGTAAAATCCACTTGATCTCCCTGTGGCACTCCGGGAGTGTTGAGCTGTCGGAGTGTGTATTGGTTTGTGTATTGGCTGGAGGTCTTTTCGGGTGAGGAAAGATCTGGCCTGTTGAAGATACGTTGCTGCCCTCTAATGCAGCTTTCTTGTGGCTGGGCATCGGGCTTTCGAAGACGATGGATCATTCGGGGGGTCTCTTCAGCAGACTAGGTACTTGTCACTCGGGGAGATCCGGTCGCCGCCCGATGGACATACCCGGTTATTATTAATTTATATCAGTCCCTCAAGTTTCGTTCGGCAAATTCTGGTCGATTTAACTTAAATATAGTATTTTTCAATTTTTTAATTTGATTTTCATTTTGATTTTACTCTTTTACGGTGTAGACCAGGAGCACGCAAGCCTCTAATTCGCCACGGCCCATGACATTACCCTGAGATCTAGCCGGCAAAACATCACCATGAGAGAGACCTTTGCGTGTTTAGTTGAAAACTGCGGGTTGGCTGTGAACCATCCGTAATACGATTCAAAGGTTAGGCCTACCACTATAGCAAACGGTGGTTAGGATATTGGGAGTAGGAGTTCTGATTTGCCTTGAACCTCATTTTGATTCCTCGTACGCACTTAAGATCGAATGTGTTACCAAAAATCACCACAAAAATACCTGAAAAATTCTTCGCAAGAAACCCCGACGAAAGGTGGAGTGGAAAACGTTTAGCGGATTCAAGTTTTGACCGCCCGCGGATCCAAGTTTTAACTTCATCGGGATTCGAATAATCATAGGCAGACCGAGCGCTATAAGCATCAGTTGAGTTGGATAATCTCTAGCTTGTCGCAATTCGCAATCTAACAACAGACCGTAGCAACTCATACTAAAAACAAGGCGGAAGGAAGCATGGAAAAATTTTGGGAATCAAAAGAGATTTCTAAAGAAAACAAGAGCTGGTCAGTAGAAGACTCTTCATGCGAAACACTCTTGCGAAACATCTCAAAATGGCTGACCGGTGATCTCACTTTCACCGAAGAACAGGCGATTAAAGTATTAGGAATTCGCTAAAATCCAACGGGACATCATTTCATCTTCCACGTCCACCTAAAAACAGCAATATTTGTCGGAAATGTCAAAACTTTTCAACCCACTGGGATGGCTGACAACACTAACCATTAATTGCAAACTCATGTATCAGACCATGTGAAGTTTAGACTTGGGATAACATACTGCCACCCAATCTCTCTAAGAAATGTTATCACCTAAAGAGGGACTTAAATGGAAGTCAAGCCATCTAGATACCGCGATACCTTAATTATGCCACAAACGACTCAGTATTGAGCTACACGGATTTTGTGATGCGTCCGAATCTGCTTATGCAGCCTTAATATACAGTAAAATCATCGTAAACGACCAAATAACCAGCCGAATACAAACGGCAAAAAGTAAGGTGGCTCCAGTGAAGTCCGAACTACCCTTCCCTCGCCTAGAGGGGGCACTATAGTTAAGCCGACTAGTACCACAAGTAACTAAAGCCCTGACGTGAATATCACCAACATAACCTTATGGGCTGATTTCATGATCACGCACGGGAGTGGATTCAAAAACCTCCGTCCATGCGGAAACCGTTTGTCGCAAACCGGGTCGCAGAGATTCAGACCATCAGCGACATACAATCATGGAAACATATTCACTCAGAAGATAATCCCGTAGACTGCGCATTGTACTTATTGAACAATACTTCCATTTCCAGGATACGAATATAACCGAGGTCAGAAGAATCATTTAAATGTAGATAATAATACGAACTATTGCCTCTTCAAAATATAATAAAGGTTTAATGTTTTACTCCTAATATTATATGCTGCTAAAATTAGAACAGAAATATAATCTCCAAATTCATTAGCCAATGTCGCCTTAACAACACGCCCTCTCGTATAAACATAAAATTATAATAATGAATAATATCCATGATAATCACAATCACGCACACATTTATGTAGTAAAAATAATTCCAATACGATATAATGATTCAACTTACCACAAATCTCTATAATTAACATTAAGCCCGGTGCCGGCGAAATTGAAAAGACTTAAAATGTATTAAATAATAAAAAAAAATTGGATGGCATTAGGTATATATACTGTCACCATCAACATACACAGCTTAGGTAAAGCCGTATGACAAAAATTTTCTTTTTATTAGCATTACGATTATGATTATTATTATTATTTTGTGTGAAAAAGTTCCCCCCAAAATGAAAATTAACCCTGCTTATGGTATACGTAAAATTCCGATGAAAAATATTACACCTGCGACACATAAGGAGGCAAATGTATAAAATAATAAGGAAAAGTAAAATAAATTACCAGCAAAAATGATGAAAAAATACTTTGCAGTCATGGAGAAAAATCTTATTAATATGAAAAATGTTTCGTTTCTCCCACAAATTGTGTGCGGCATCGTCCTATTTAAGCTGCAAAATTAATTTTAATAATTTTGGTTGATTTTATTGTTGTTCGTCTGCGTGCCAAATATCGTATATACCAAACAGAAAATTCTTTTATCGTTGATCATAAATTTTGGCGACGTATACAAATTTTTCTTCCGGTGTTTTCTTATCATGAAGGGACGGCAAAATTGGTGACGCGACTATAGATCGGTTTTTAATCTTTAATTAAATAAAATTAGTAATCTAAATATGAAACATGTTGTAAACTTAATCACAATTTATTAAATTCAAAATTGAATTATTCAAAAATACTAGCCAAAGTTAAAAATGTTTGTTGTGATTTTTATGCAAAATAATGAATATTAACTTCTTTCCTGCTGCGGTGGTTTATCCCATGAAGGAATTATTCATGTTTCTAGATAATTTCATGTGTCATGATTCATTCGTTATCTTTAATCACTGCTTTATTGGATGGATCATTATACAAATTAGCATTTTTGCCAAAAAACAGTTGAAAGTGAAATATATTCCTTCTGACCGTCTGGCTCACTACTTTAGAATTGAGGTTTCGGAAAATAACACTATGGCAGTATCACCATATTCATTCTATTTTTGCTGGCACCCATTGGTCGATTCAATCCTAGCCAGGCTTCAAGGTTGCTGAAATGTGCACACACTTGTGCTGAAGGAGACATCCGGGGGCCATTGTGAAGTATTTAACGATGATAAAAATTGTAGATACACATTTTATTGTAAAGTGTAAACACAAAAAGTGTATACACAAATTATCAAACAGCATAGCTGAATTAGAAAAAAAGTTTGGAATTCGAAACAATAAACCATTTCTCTTTAAAAATTGTAAAGTCCTTTTAGTTCAGAGAATCTTCGGATCCAAAAGTGCCGGTTGTTAAATTTAGTAATCTCGACTTCCTTGCTCCTCGAAAATCTAAGACAATTTGCTTGTTGCGATTGGCGGTATGGGCCTACACGTAAACGCGTCGTTGACCAATTTCACTTCATGCTTTAATTATTCAAAAAATCATCGGAACAAAGAGTGTTGAGTGTGGAATTTTGTGCTAAGGATGATGTCTAGAGTTAATAGTAAATTGGTTTAGACAGTGTGCTTATTGTGCTTAGCAATATGACCATAATGGCGAATTAAACAAAAGAAGTTTGCACGGGTAGGACCACATCGAAAATCACAACAAGCAAATTGTATACAATTTTTTTTTTACAAATTTCAGACACAATCCCAAGTGGAGAACACTAAATTTCACACACGGCACTCATTGTTTCGGCGATTTTTTAAGTTCCGAAGGTTTCTGAATTAAAATACTTAAAACAATTTTTTTTAAAGAAGGTGTACAAACTGATTTTTGTATATAACGTTTCGAATTTCTATTTTTTTTCTTGTACAGCTACACTTTTGATAATTTGTGTATCTACACTTTTTGAGTCTACATTTTTCATTAAAATGAGTAGATATACACTTTTCATTAATGTTAAATACTTCACACCGGCGACCCGGTGGGAGGGAGATGATCTTGTTTTCTTTTCACTTTATAATTGCTTGCATGCTGTTACCATGCGGTTACCCAAATTTGTCCTGTCCTGAGCAAGGGTTGCTTAATTTTGATGATGTAGTTGTTGCAGTATCTGAAGACAACATTTTAGATCCTTTAAGCCAATTTAAACTGAATGTGACAATTAAGGAAATAAAATGCAAAATTAGGACTCTTCAGAGTCAACTGTCGAAGAAAAGAATGAAAATCAACACATCTAAAAGAAGTGGCATGAACACTTAAGATATTATTAAACCGTCATTGTGATGTTACAAAGAATTGGCTTCTCTAATTCACACCAACGCTCTTCCAGCTTCGAACTGTCTGATGTAAGGGTTGACATAAGTTTTGCTTTGATATAACTGGAAATGTTATTTTGCTTTACATATATTTTCAGATTGAAATTATCACCGAAAACGCCACCGAGCTGTGGAATGAGGTTCAGGAGGTAGAAGTCGCGGAAATGCAAGAAGAAATATTTTCTTCAACCCATAATTCATTTTACGTAAAATGTATTTTTTATTTATATTTTCAGACAAGACTGATCAAAACGGATATTTAATTCAAGGCTCTTGGATTTTTGCAATTATTAGTGCACAGAATTGCAAAATATTAAATTAGATAGCACTTTCTGTCAGGTGAAATTGGAAATTTGAACCTTGGTTAGTAAACATATTGAAAAAGAAGCAAAAGTAATGAATATAAATCAGCAGTTGATATACGTCTTTCTAAAATCCAGCAATACAACATCCACCTTATCACTGTCCCAATTCCCGGCATCTGTTTCCTCGTCAATATTAGGTAATAGTCCTATCTTTCCTTTTTCCCCTTCTTCTATACAATTTAGTAATAGAACTATCATAAAAGATACTCAAATAAACCAACTGCATTAAGATCTCCATCAAGAATTTGAAAATAATCCTTACTACATATATACCACGAACGGAGAACAAGAATCAGATGTAATCAATAAGAAAAAATAGAAATTATAAATTTAAAACACCCAAACTGTATTAAACCACCATATCAAATATAACCATATCTAAAACACAAGGTCGGGCTAGCGATGGCACATATTTTTGATGGAAGAACCAAATAAAAATTTAAATTTATTTAAAAAAAAAAATATGTGTTATTTAACAAAAATACAATTATATTTTACCTTCGTTGTTAAAATATTATGTTTGCATTTTTCTAAGAGCTTCGCCAGCCTTTACATCATTCCTACTCTTAGAGAAACGACATATGCTTGCGTTTGTTTAAGTATTATCTTGATTTCCCCCCAGAAAAATGATATTCCTTGTACCAAGTGCTTCTCGAAATTAAAAAATTATGCAACACACAACAACATTGGACAATTTTAGCAACTTTTACTTCCCGAAGATTAATGTGTTTTTGGAAGAACCGGAATCGGTTGCTTATAGTATTCTTAAAGCCCGTTTTTTAGTCTGCCGAGCTCGACTTATCGACTTAACCGTTTATTAAAAATAAAATTATTTTCATCGGTCTGTACCGATCTAAAGGACGGGCATGGGGTCACAAATAATAAAGAATTCTATTTCGGAACATAGAATGCCCAGATCGAAATCAAAAAAAAGGTATTTAGGCACAGGCTTCACTGGTGGACTCATTAAACTCGGCTATGGCTCAGCAGATGGGATGGGATTTTGTTAGGTGAAGCATGACTAAATCTAGAATTTCCACCAGATGTATTTTTGAGAATTGATAAACCACGATCACTTGCCAACCATACTTACCATGAAGAACTCACCCTTTATGTCACAGTCACATACCCCCTTCCACTTAATTTACTCCATGCTGAAAAACGAAATCACTTACGATAGAAAAACAAAACACAACGATATAGTGAAGAAAAGGAAAAACTATAAATTTTAAGTTCTGAATAATTCATAACAAGGTTTTATTTAACAATAATCATTTAAAAATTGGAAAATAAGAAATGTTACCTAAGAGTTAGTTAATATTAGTAACTTAACACTACTGTTCTAGTAACTATATAAACAACTATAATTTTGTTACAGAATAAATTCTTCCCAATTAACCGAATTTTATATTGCTCCAACGACAATATAATGGAAAAATTAATGAGATAAAAATAACTCTAGATAGGGATTGGAAATAATTTACTGTGTTACACAAATATCTCTTACACTAGAAATAATAATAAAAAAATCTAACAAATGTAAGTTTATAGTAGTAAAAAAATGTAATTAGGAATTTGAATATTATCATGAATTTCGAATTATTTTAGCATATTTTAGCAATATTAATTTCCAAATGTATTAATAAATATAATATAAAATGACTTCTCTAATTGAAGATCCTGGTGTAGTCCAAAATTGCAGTTATCCATTAAAGTCATTTAATTTCTAACATTTAACATGCTGAAATTTTACTTAGTTAATAGCGAGTATACTCGATTTTTATCGTTAACTTATATTACGCAATATTTACTGTATACAGTGTATTTCAGGTACGTGCACGTATCCATTATAAACTCACTCTAGGTTGGTGTCACACACATTTCAGTGGTCACCGTTATACTCGAATGTTCCATTAATTTTGGTACTCACTGTACACCACACCAGTTAAATGTAAACTATTTGCGTATTGTGTTACTCAATGAATTTGTACGTTTGCTTTGCGCACAAGATAATTCATTCACATAATATTAGCAATGAAAACATTGAACATGGTTTATGCCAATTAGGGTATTATTTTTGTAAATACTAGATATTTTAATTTAATGTTTTAGAACAACACACATTTCTTATTAGAACAGTTTTGTGGTAGTTAAATACATAATCAGTCCACTATTCCGTAATAACACCAAACTTTTAGTTAACTCAAGTTTTAAAAGAGGGAAATCACTAACAGTTTATACATTTTTCCCATTCATTAATTTTATATTTATATATTATAAAATTTTATACTGATATATTTATGCAAAAACGTTCACAGCACTTTTTATGTTTATACAACTTACAAAATATAGTTTTTACTTTCAGGTTCACTTATTAGAATTACTTAGCACTATAATATTATTTGTTTATTAGATTTATAGTTTTATTTAAATTTAAAACTAAATTTTATAAAATTTTAGCAGTATTAATATTACAGCAGAATTTATATTTTTATTAAAATTAATATTTTATTTAACGAAGTTTCCACCAACTAATTTCTTTAAGATTGACTTAAGATAGAGATTTTAACTTAGGAAAAAAATATACATACATATACGTGTGGATGCAATCTTTGATTTTCCACCAATTTTTTAGGTGGAAGGAATTTCTTCGGTTGTTGATCACGGCAACGCACCACCATCGCTTATCCGTCCATTGCATCCTACATCAGTAGATAAGAATTTTGCATGGGCATCGGAAAGGCCTAAGAATATCAAGCTATGGTATCCTATATAGTTGTAATAAAGGACCGCATTTTGTTTTGCTGGTCTAAAAGCTATATGCTTTCCATCCAAAGCACCTTTCGCCTGTTCCAAGAAATCTCAACGTATAATGGATAATTTTTCTTCACAACTAATTCCGGCTCTCATAGGAGTGTCTTCTTTTAGGGGTACCGAATTAAAAAAGTCTGAACTAAAAAAGTTCTTTAAAAATGAATTAAAAAAGTTAAGTTTCGTATGAACATCTGCTACTTATTTTCATTCATATTTTTAACTTAAAATTATGAATTAAAAAAAGCGATTTAGAAAAATGAGGAAACTCAAAAATGAATTAACAAAGGCTTACACTATTTCATTTTTAAACTACCTTAATTCATTTTCAAAATGAATTAAAAAATGCACATTTTATTTCATTTTATAAATTAAAAATCTTAATTCGACTTTTAACAAATATACAGAAATGTGCATTATTCTGGGCTAAAGTTTAATTCAATAAGAAGTATAAATTTTTAATTTTTTTAAATGCAGGATTGTTTATCAACAGTTTTTAGGAGGGGGAAGCTAAATCTTTCCAGAAAATTCATTTTCCGGGAAAATGTTCACTTAAAAAAAAATTGCGTATTATTCTATTCAAAATACGTACAAATGTGTAATCTTTATAAAAATTTGGATATTAGGATTGTATCTTAATAGTTTTTCAACAGTACAAATAATTTTTCAGGGAAAATTTTTCAATTTTTCCAGGAGAATTTTAAAATTTTTTCAGTTTCTTTTTACTTAGTTCGACATTTAAAGAATTGTACAAATTGTGGAAAAGCGGGGATTTGGGCAGCCCCCATCCTCTAAGGTATAAACGAATTAAAATTACATTTAAAAAAATTTATATGAAAGTTGATTCTTTTAACATTTGTGGCACTATCAGAAGAAGCGATAAGAGCGATAGAAACTCTTTGATCTGTGTCTGCAAGGTTGACGAAGCAATTATTATTAATAAAAAAAGCATTTAAAAATTATATTCCTTACCTGATTTTAGGCCTAATTACGCCTTCTTTTGCATTGCCAAATTTTTACGGGCCAAATTTAAATTCCAAAAAATTTTCATTAATGAAAATAACATTTTTTTCATTTTATAAAGAGGCTTATATTATTTCATTTTATAAACACATTCATTTTAAAACTGAATTAAGTAAAGCCTTTTTAAATTCATTTTATCGAACTTTTTTATTTCTTTTTCAACTCTGATTTTAATTCATTTTTAAAATGAATTAAAAACACTTATTTTAATTCAGAAAAAAAAACTTTTTTAATTCAAACTTTTTTAATTCATGTAGCCCTTCTTTTATAATATCACTTCTAATATTGTTGAGTATCGGCTACATGAATTAAAAAAGTTTGAATTAAAAAAGTTTTTTTTCTGAATTAAAATAAGTGTTTTAATTCATTTTAAAAATGAATTAAAATCAGAGTTGAAAAAGAAATAAAAAAGTTCGATAAAATGAATTTAAAAAGGCTTTACTTAATTCAGTTTTAAAATGAATTAATATAAGTGTTTATAAAATGAAATAATATAAGCCTCTTCATAAAATGAAAAAAATGTTATTTTCATTAATGAAAATATTTTGGAATTTGAATTTGAATTTGGCACTTAAAAATTTGGCAATGCAAAATAAGGCGTAATTTTACTTTACGTATACATCGGAAAAATCAGGTAAGGAATATAAATTTTGAAAATTTTTAAATGCAGGATTGTTTACTAATTTTTTGATTTTCCGAAAAAATGTTTACTTTTTTTATTTTTTCAATATTATTTTATATTTTTATTAATAATAATTGCTTCGTCAACCTTGCAGACACAGATCAAAGAGTTTCTCTTGCTCTTATCGTTTCTTCTGATAGTGCCACAAATGTTAAAAGAATCAACTTTCTTATATATAAATTTGTTTTTAATGTAATTTTAATTCGTTTATACCTTAGAGGATGGGGCTAGCCCCCAAACCCCCGCTTTTCCACAATTTATTTGCACAATTCTTTAAGTGTCAAACTAAATAAAAAAAAAATTGAAAAAATTTCAAAATTCTCCTGGAAAAATTGAAAATTTTTCCCTGAAAAATTATTTGTACTGTTGAAAAAACTATTAAGATACAATTATAAGATCCACATTTTTATAAAAATTACACGTTTCTACGTTTTTTAAATAGAATAATACGCAATTTTTTTTAAGTGAAAATTTTCCCGGAAAATGGGACAATTTTCCGGAAAAATTTAGCTTCCCCCTCCTAAAAACTGTTGATAAACAATCCTGCATATAATAATTTTAAAAATTTATACTCCTTATCTGATTTTCCCGATGTATACGTAAAGTAAACTTTAGCCCAAAATAATGCACATTTCTGAATATTTGTTAAAAGTCGAATTAAAATTTTTTAATTTATAAAATGAAATAAAATGTGCCTTTTTTAATTCATTTTGAAAATGAATTAAGGTAGGTGTTTTAAAAATGAAATAGTGTAAGCCTTTGTTAATTCATTTTTGAGTTTTCTCACTTTTCTAAATCGCTTTTTTTTAATTCATAATTTTAAGTTAAAAATATGAATTAAAATAAGTAGCAGATTCAATACGATACCTTGAGTATCGTATTGAAGGAAACTTCATCCATCCTTCTTCTTGCAAAATTCTTGTAGTCTGCGGAATTAAGTTTCAACTCCTTCATTATACTTTGAGTGTTGCCGACTACATCTCGAGTTGTCCGATACTCTTTAAACCAGCAACTTCTTTTGCGGTTGTGGTTCTTCTTCCTCTTCAATGACAGCCACAAATAGTAAACAGGCTGCAGATGCTATTACAGCCGCAACAGCTGCATTATTTTCGGGCATCATAAATTGTTCAGTGGTATCCATTTTATATATATTTATATTTGTAGTTTATTATATTAATGATATAAATATCTAAACTGTTTAATATTTCCAACTTCACAAAAAAAATCCGCCTATTATTTATAATAAATTATAGCTCGTGTCTTGCCTCGAAGAAAACAACATGAAAATGAATCAAATTTACACAGACATAGAAAAATAACAACAGTGTGAATACAATCTAGTGTATTCATGATGTTGTTAAAAATAATCGTGTGGAAAGGTACGTTATATTTGTTTTCTTCTACGTAGTGCAGCCTACTGCGAGGCAGGAAAACTATAAATAGAGACATGAGTCAGAATTCTGATCGCAAAGCAGAATACATGTATTTCTCACCATATAAACGTGTGTATTCTAATTTTTCTGCTTTCAGAATTCGGCCCATGTGTTTCCAGCATAACATGCCTGAAATTTTTCAATCAAAGATTACCAAAGTTTAATGTTTATATTTGGAGAATCGGTATTGGA
Source organism: Nephrotoma flavescens (assembly GCA_932526605.1). Taxonomy (NCBI): domain Eukaryota; kingdom Metazoa; phylum Arthropoda; class Insecta; order Diptera; family Tipulidae; genus Nephrotoma; species Nephrotoma flavescens. The sequence continues at coordinate 222,550,132 of OW052221.1, forward strand.
GTGTGAAGAGAAAATAGGAAAACTAAAGGATTCTTAAATGCCTGCTCGTCCGTTTATCATTGTGCTTGGGAATTTTTGATAAAAATTATTTTGTTTTATATTATTTAATGAAGTTGTGTATTATACGTATTATTTTTGTTTTAAATGAAGTTGTGTAATACATCTAAAATTATTATTAGTTAGTTTAATTATTTTAAGACTATTATTTATCAATTTAATTACCCGACTGAGTGAACCGTTATTTATAAATGACAACTAAAGCTATTTGCACTAAAGTACAAATTTTAAAACTATTAATGTAAATGAATAAATTGTTCTATCTGGCTTTTCTAATTGATTTTCAATCAGTGTGATGATCTACTCTTAAAGAAAATATAATTCAAATTTAATCATTTATGCTAACGTATTAATCGAAATCATGATCGGTTCATTATTAATAAAATTTTATGACTATGATTGTATTTTTTTCAAAATGACTGGATTATTCTCTCAGTGTACGTCAAAAAGGTTAGAATTCGATATCAGCCAGCCACCCCTATGGTACACAAATTATTCACAGAAGTTCAATTATTCACGAACTTCTCTGAAGGTTTTTACGGTCAATTATTCTTGAACTCATGATTTTTTTTATTTTATAAAACATTTGGGGGTGGTGGGAGGAGGCGGGTTAAATTTTGGGGTTATATGTTCTGATATATGAGAAATCAGATATGTTCTGATATATGAGTTCAGCACGGAACTCACTCAAACACAAAAATTTCATTAAAATCGGTTCAGCCGTTTAGAAAAATTTCAGTGGCTTACACACGATAACTTATATTTAAATGACGAAAAATTGTGAAAGTTTTCTATTCAACTAAACATTAAACAGCATGGAATGATTATTTTATATCAATTTTGATACGGCTTTAATTACCAGTATTTAGGCCACTATTAATTAATCCTTTGATTATGTTGTTGCTATACCGACAACAAGTGCATGTAAAATCGATAAATTTCTTTGCCAAATATTTAACCGCACGATTATAGGTGATTTGATCCCCAGGCAGAAAAAATACATACCTAGGTACTTAGGTAGATGTAATACATCATAAAATACCATCTATAAGTAAATCGGTTTAAACTAACAAATTCGTATTTTACCTCCCTCAAATAATTTATTTGCATTACACACAAAACCAATTTCATGAGATCATGTTGTGAATGCTAATTGAGGAATTTATAAATCTTATCGCTTGGGGCGATTTTAATTAATGTTTTAAATGGACTGTAATTTTAATGACAAATTTATGTTCCATTATACGGTATACAATGTATGTACGTTTATAATAATAGTGTTTAAACCGAAATTAAAACATATTATTAAAATAATACGAACGTATATTAATATACATTATCGATAAATGGATTAATTTTTAATTCGCAAGTGGATTTTTTATTGTATGTAAAGAGAATTTGGTATATAACTTCATATGCAGGATGAATGAATATAAAAAATTGCGGTTTGAACTTGAAATCGTGGGTTACTTCCAAACCAGACTAATACACATACATTTGAACTTACACAGCTACCGAGGTTGGTATCATAGATAGTCACTCAACAGAGTCAATAAATGTTTGGTCGGTTTAAGGTATTTAAATAATCTTAGCGACATGGATCGAATTGCAGATAAAAAGTTTAGGAGAATTTTTTGGCCAGCTAGGGGAGTTTGGCTCTTGGAAAAAGAGCGTAGACCGGATACTAAAAATATACGAAGGCCTGAAAGGCAATCAGAAATAATTCGGAATGCTAAGCGCTGTGCCAACGAAAATGTTCGACTAATTTAGTTCACTCCACTTCCACCAATCATATCTAGAGAAATTACCTCACATCAACCATTTGTCACTTATAAGACACAATGTATAATTTTGATTCGGAGCTGTTGCATAGTCCCCAGATATCATCAGGTCTACCTAAACCATATCCAAACAAAGATCAATATCCCTCTAACTATCAGCAATTTCCTCCAACATTTAGACCAAACGAACCACCACATATAATCCCAACTAGGAACTATCCGTTTAGACCACAGCCAATATGGAGATAGACAAATCTGTCTAATTACGACGCAACAATCAACAAAATTACCATAATATAGCTCCAGATCAATTTATAAACAAAAGAACTCACTCATGCCATAACCATCCTCATATGCGAAACAACAAACAATTTATCATTCGGAACAACACTTTGAAAATTCAGATGTTGAAACATAAGAATAACTAAACGGATACAACACCCAATACACATATGACCAAACACTGGTAGATCATATACCTATATCCGAACAGTAAACGAAAATGGGTGTAAAACAGTAGAGCAACTTGACGAAATCAATTTTTTAGACTAACATATACTCTGTGCTTCCATATATAGAGCATGTGGCGAAGAGTGACAAAATTTTCAAATTCTTGCACCGGCTCTAACAAAAATTATTTCCCAAACCAATTCGTACGGCATGCTACCCCAAATGAGAAACCTTTTATGGCTCACTCGGTTGCAGGTAGCCTTAAAGTCCCACACCATGCACTATGATCTATTTGGTCCAGAAAGGAAAATAAAATGTTTCATACTACCTAGCTTAAGATCTGTAATACATACCGACAAAAGGTATATGAGTATATCAATCCAAACTTTAAGGTACCCACAAAACAACATATTTCCGATTTCTTGAACAACCAATAAAAGCTCACATCTTAACGAAGGACAAAAACAAAGACTACATCATATCATAAGAATAATTTGTCCACACCTCTTCTCAGACCCTGAGAAGAAATTTAACTTTCGCAGCAACAGTTATGGGTGAAATCCGTACTACCAACACTGACCCCGTATGTTGTCGTTCTTACCCATATACGTTTGAAGGACGAGGTAAGGTACAAAAACATATTACACAATTGTTTGAAGATGGTGTGGTCAGGCCATCCAAATCCCCTTATAACTCCCTGTATGGATCGTACCCAACAAAAAGGCACCACAGGGGAAAGTATAGAATGGTCATTGACTATCGGAAATTAAATTCAGTTACTATCTCTGATAGTTATCCGATACCTGAAATCAATAACATTCTTGCAAATTTGTGTGGAAATAAGTTTTTGCCGTTAAAGATCTGAAAAGTGGCTTCCATCAGATATTAATCCATCAGATAAAAGAAGTAGATATTACAAAATGGCTTTCTCCGTGAATCACGGGAAGTACGAGTTTACTAGCTCTAGATGACATTTTCCGAGATCACCTCGGAAAGCGCTGCAATGTAAACATAGACGATATCGTTATATTCGGCTAAATAGAGGAGGAACACTTCGAGCACATGAAAATAAACTTTAAAGTTTTAGTAGACGCTAACATGGAGGTACAACTCGACTATACTGCGAGTTTCTGCAATACGAAATTGGAATTCCTATAGAGACAAACGGACACGTGTCAAAAGCCCTCTCAAAAAATAAGTAAGTAAATCTCATTAATGAAGAAATAAATGCTTTAATAAAATAATCAATTTTATTGTTTCTCACGAAGTCCTAGTATCATTCCCGAAATTCCAACAAGAATTTGTATTCTCACAGAAAGGGAAACCTATTACATTTCTCACAAGAACTTTAGATAAACTGAAAGTGAATTATGCTGCCAAGGGAAAGGAAATGTTGGCCATAATATGGGCATAAACTTCGTTGAGAAGTTTCCTTTACGGAGCTAGGAAGGTGAATATATTCACCGACCAGTTACCATCAACCGTTGCGTTGACGTACGCCCTCAGCAATAAAAACCATAATTCTAAGATGAAACGCCGGAAAGTCCTTTTGAAAAAGTATAACGAAGAATTAAAATATCAACCGAGTAGAACAAATCTATAGTAGCAGATGCGGTGAACTTATTTCCAAATTATCAATGACACATTATTACCCAGCCAAATTATACCAACTTTACATGATTAAACCGTTAATACAGTTAGGTGAATCGTAGTCCCACATAGACGAAGAAGAAACAGAACTGGTAATGGGAGAAATTCAGAAGATATAGCCAGTGCAATTTAGAACTACAAACTTCGTTTTACTCAAAGAATGGTACAAGATATTATAGATAAAAACCAGCATGTGGAAATGATAATATCTGTTCACCGAGTACACAGTAAAGCTCAAGAGAACGGAAATCAAATAATTGAAAATTACTTCTTTCAGAGGATGAGTACGAAAATTAGGGTAATAGTAAAACGATATATACTATACATGTCAGGAGCATAAATATGATCGACACCCAAATTATTTTACACCTATTCCTAATTATCCGGGATGCACTCTCAAACCTGAAAATTTGTTAGACCGAAAACAAACTGGTCGCCTGGAGGATGGATTAAAGATTAGAATCTTCAGAACACCTCTTAGAGTGAAGTGAACGGTCAAATGGAAAGATTCCGCTCCACGCTCCCAGAAATAATGAGGTGTAGGATGACCGCCGGAATGGAACGGACTTTTGCGGAATTTTTTTGAAAGAAGCGTTTTTTAACAAATATTCGACGGACGTATAAGAAGTTAGCCAAGAATTTTAGCCAGAAAATAAAAAGAATTGATCAGGCAACACTATTAAATTAAAACCTCATTTACTTTTAGGTGAAGTTATCACAGCCAAGGGATTAAATAAATTTACTAGTATTATTAATAGTTGGAATTTATCCCAGCCCAGAAAATAAAAAAAAAATCATTGTACTATGAAATTCGACTTTGCCCAGAAATTTAAAAATATTACATTAATAAAATATTTAAATTTGAATTTATATATAGAATTGAGACTATACAGATTTAGAATGAGTATGCAGACAGCTTATTTGTGTAAAATTTTTAAAATGATCGGTATCGTGCAACTTGCCGAAATAGGACTGTGGGCTGGGTACTTCTTATCATTTTCGAGAAATAAATCACCTTTTCTTCCCGTGTGTCGAAACTAAAAATCTCTCAGGTTGAGGCTATACAGATTTAGAATCGATATGCAAGCACCTTATTCCTAAAAAATTTATGAATAAGCTGCTTGCATATTAATTTGAAGTTTAAATTATTGATTGATTGATTGGAATGTGCGACCAAACCTAAATAAGATTCCCGGTTGACGCCGGGCCCATCCGCACACTCTTTTACATATAACAAGATGGAGGGATAGGAAAGGTTTGTTAATTATTATGGAAATTGACCCGGTTTCAGACACCTAAGTAGTCAATAGTTAGTAAATTGTTAGTTGAAATGTAATATAAGACGGTTAGCACAAGACAACACAGTTATTTTTGATTTTTTTTCGATATATTCAGAACTCAGCATCCTAAAAAAAATATAATTATAATTAAAAATCTTTATTAATTAAGTTGCAGTAAATTTCCTGAAATAAAATGTCATTATTAAGAGTTAAATTAGCTTGAATGAAATAAATGTAATGTTATGATTAGTATTAACTAAATTTCTCTTAAAACAAGTTAAATCAAAATAAATTAAAACAAATCGAATCCAGAAATCACTAAATATTGCAGTACTAGTATCAAAGCACGAAAGGAACGGACGACCTTCTTTTTATCTTCAACTGGTAGAATCTGCTGAATTAATGGATTTATTTATAAAAAATAGTTAAATAAAAAAATTATATAATGTGAAGATCACTTGTCCTTGCCATCCCTAATGGCCAAATGAAAACTGGTTTCAAAAACAGCTAATCTGATATATGTAAGGTAATATCACTAATGTATATTTGGCACAGTTTTAGAACCCCAATACCTAAACAAATTAAACCAGAATTGAAGTTATTTTTAAACCAATCCGGAATCTGTAAGATGGCAGAATTAATAAGTAGCTAGCACAACTGTAGGATCCATTTTCCAAATAACCCAATCGTATTAAATAAATCATAAAAAGAACAACCAGCGATAATTGTTTATCAAACCTAGAACAAGCTAATCAAAACCTTCATCAATTTACTGTCTCCCAAACAACCTCTTCATGACAGTCTCCCGAAACAACCTAGAAAATAATTTAATTAAAAAAAGCCATGACCCCTGAAAAACTATCTAAGTACAGCAATATTTAACTGCATTTCAAATTTAATCTGTAGCTTCCAAGATATATGCAATTCCAAAAAGTATTCGCTGAAATGACAAATTTATTAGAAACCCGATAGCCATTATGATTCCTATTGTCTGCTCTTCTGACTTTTAAATTAAAAAACCTCGATAACTCTAAATTTCTCACCAAATTAAAATATGTATAATGATTTAATAGTCAAACGCTGAATAACTGTATGAAGGAATATTAGTAAAATTCTAATAATCTCTGGAATCACATTGTGAAAAGAATTATTTTATAAATAGTCATAGTAAAATGTACCAAAGAATATGTTATGTTTATCCAAGAGTACTCGTTACCCACCCCCTCTATAAACAAAAAACACAGTGCAACACATAAAGTTATATCCGAAACAACCCCAAAAGACGATTTGAATCCTCTCCCCGTGACACCTCTACCATTCGCCAAGCGATCTCCCATCAACATCACTAATCGACAACACCCATGCTTCATACAGTCGTGATTATAAAAGTATCGCGGCAATCCTACAGCTCAAAAACCCCAACGTACGACCGATCATCCTAAAATTTCAAAAATGACTCAACTCCTGCGAAACCGACGGTAAACTTTAAGAAAAACATCTATAATATTCAGCAAAGATACCAACCTGGATATACAAAACCAAACCTAAGACAAGGGTTCCATGAAAAACTCAAATTTGCCTTTTTATACCAACAATTGATTGATAATTGATTGACATCAACTCCCAAACAAAACGATTTAAAATAGCCCAAAATAGCTTACAAATACAGGTAACGACAGAGCATGTTATATGAATATAACCCTCCGTAAGTTGAGAAACACAATGTTCAATGAACAACCATCATAAACCACAGACACCGACTCATCATGAACGAAATCTATTCAAAGCACTCTACCACAAATATCAAAGAAAATTTATTGCAATACGGCCCCACCATATCCTCGCCGCCTCTGTGAAAATTGATCACACAAATGAAATCAATGAAAAGGCGAACAACAAGGAAAACAACAACTAAAATCTATGATTTGATCTTCTGTTTTTTTTGTGTCTTCATATCGAACAACATTTACACACACAAGCACAAAAAGTAAATACCTCATATTAATTTGAAGTTTAAATTATGCAACAAAACTATAAATTAGAAGTTGAATATTTAAACGGAAAACCGAAACGGGAAAAAATAGCTAATTTGTAAAAAACTAAAGCAAATCAACGAATAACGTCTCCGCTAATGCCGAGGTTAAATCGGCGGCCAACACAAAACCATTTAAAACTGCAATGTGATAGTACAGTAACAAAAACTAGACACGGTGAAATAGAATATCCAAATTAAAGCAAGGTCAAAAACAAAATAGGCAAATGTATATACGGTTTAAAGCTAGTCCAGGGAAAGCGTGGGTCAATAGTTTAACAAAAACATTTTATATAGCACAACAACAGAACTAACCAAACAAACACAAAACAAAATTCAAAACCACTATGTGAACAGCACGAAGTCTGAAAACGTAATGAAATAAAACTAGGAAAAAATTTCTTTATATATACTAAACGCGATTTTTTTTTCATTTTCAAAAATTGATTTATTTCTCGAAAATGCTTAGGAGTACGCAGATAAAAGCCATATTTCGGCAGGTTGCAACATACCGATCATCTTGAATTTTTTTTTATGAGCTGCTTGTCTTCTAAATCTGTACAGCCACAATCCGAGAGATTTTTAATTTCGATATACGAGAAGATATTTTATTTATTTATTTATTTATTTAATTAATTATTTACACAAATAAGGCCAAGACCTCTTTACAATATCATATAATAAACATAATATTTTCTTTTGTGTAACGCAGTACATAATGTAAAAGGATGAGAATATAAGACTTATAAATAACAGTGATCAATTATACTACAAATTAAAAACTAAATTATAACAATAATTAATTATAATAATAATAGTAAAAATAATAATAATAACTAAACTACAAAAGGATGCGGAAAATAGGATAGGAAAGAAAAGGAAAAAGGATCAAATCACAATATACTATGGCTATCCAGATACATCTTCTTGAAATTAATCAAATTTGACGCAGCTTTGACAGATGGGTCAACATTATTCCACAGTTTTACTCCGTTAACAAAAAAAGAACGGCGTCTTGGCTTCGACCTACACGACCTGGGCAGATTTAAAATGATTGTACGCTGTGATGAGCTAAAGTTGAGATTTTCATAAAGATAGCGAGGGTTCTTCTTTAGTATTAAATTAAACATGACAGTTAACGTCAATAACTCAAGGTATTTTCTCAAGCTCATGTTAAATGTCAAGTTTGAAAGTAAGGATATAGAGTCACTAATTCTTTTCGAGAACACGTATCTAGTACAAGCGTTAAAAGCAACATTTAGTTTCATAAATGATTTCTTGGAGCATTCTGAGTATATTGATGCACAGTATGAAATTATTGGCCCTACTAATGTACGAATAATGTGCATTTTAACGTTTTGTTCAATTAGTTTGGCTGTACTCCACAACCTACCTAATATTCCATAAATTTTACCACATATAGTATTTACATGAACTGTCCAGTTTAAATTACTGTCAATAATCAGACCTAAGCTTTTTACGTGATCATAAAATTCAATTTTATGATTATCAACTACAAGATAATTAGTAGGTCTAATGACTCGTGCACTATTAGATAAGATAATAGCTTGAGATTTTGCAGGATTGATTTGAAGTTTATGCGCTAGCGTCCAATCCAAAATATTCTTTAATGTCGTATTGAAATTATTTACCACGCTATCCAGATCATCAAGCTTACCAAAGGAATATAATTGTAGATCATCAGCGTAAAGGTGATAGCCAGTATCTTTAGTTCGCTCAATAATATGACACACTTGGTTTATATACATTGAAAACAAAAGAGGTCCCAAAATGGAGCCTTGAAGTACACCAGATGAAACAGGTGTTGAGCCGCTGAAACTACCATTATATTTTACCGATTGTTGTCGTAAGTTTAAATACGAAAAAATTAGATTACAAGCACTTTCTGAAAAATTATATTCGTAACACAGCTTTGACACTAACAAAGAATGATCTACCTTGTCAAACGCTTTGGAGAAGTCTAACAAAACCAATATACCAACGTTACCATCTTCAATACCAGAAGTAATGTCATCAACAACCTTCAAAAGCGCTGTAGTAGTACTATGGTTCGCACGAAATCCCGACTGATACCTGCTTAGTAAATTTTCTTTAGATACAAATGTGGAAATTTGAGATTTAATTATCTTTTCAAATATTTTTGACAATATTGGTAAAATGCTAATTGGGCGAAAATCATTTACATTAACCGGATGGCGTATTTTAGGAGTAGATAAACTGATTTATTTCTCGAAAATGCTTAGGAGTACCCACCCCAGAGCCATATTTTGGCAAGTTGCAATATACCGATCATCTTGAAATTTTTAACCAAATAAGCTGTTTGCATAATCATTCGGAATCTCTATAGTCTCAATCCTAGATATAAATTAATATTTAAATATTTTAAACTAGCTAAGGAAAATTTTTGAAAAGGTTGAACTATTTCTGGATTTACTAGTGTCACCTTGTCATCTGATAGTCATCACTGAAACGTGGATTTACGAAAATTAAATTCCTTTTTACACTCTTGCAGGGTATGTAGCAGTGATGATATCAGCCAAAATTAAATTATACTGAATTTTAAATGTAAATAGTACTGAAATTCATATAATTGTAATGAATATTTTCTTAACTAAAGAAACCATTTAAATAATAAAATATCTTTATTCAGTCAAAAAATAATAAAAAATAATCTCATTTCAATTCAATTTAAATATAGGTACAGTGTAATTATTCTAACAGTTCTTCTTCGAGTTTTTTTTTATTTGACAAATTCTTTTTTATCAAATTACTTGATATTTTATAACTATGACAACCATATTTTATAACTATGGTAAATATTACCGAACATTGGCTCATTAAGTTGATTTTTTATCAAGCCAACATTTGCCCAAAATTCCTCAATGGGCAAATTTTTAAATTTTTGTATTTCATTGTAATCGGATAGAGCTTGATACTCAATATTTATTTCTTCCGTCTCTTTTGATTCAGTATCGTTAAAAATTTTTAAAATTACAGGTAATATACTATTTTCCCAGATGTAACATTCTCTGGAGGAAAATGAGGTAATAAATTTAATATTTCATTGTTAAAATCGATTCGATTTCTAAGATCTTCGCAGAAGCTAATATAAAAATTGTTTACATTTGTTTTAAATTCAAAAATAATTTCTTTAGCCAAATTTTCTTTACAATAAACATCCTCCAGTGGGATATGATTTTCGTTTAAATTCAAATTCAAAATTGAAGTAATTAAGGCATCTTTTCTTATAAAATTTCTGCAGAATTGTTTGAACAAAAATTCCATGCGAGGCATAAAAACATGAATTTTTGTTTCTTGGGATTGCATTTCTCTATTAATTTTGTAGATCATCAACCAAAACGTAGGAAAGAAAATAAAAATATAATTTAATTATGTTACATTTTAAATTATGTGAAATAAATTGAATATTTTCATTCCCATATGCAGATTCAAATTCGCCCAACTCAAAATAATATTCAAGTGGTTCCCATTGCTCAATAACTCGATCAATTGCAGCCTAAAAATTATAATTAATCAAAAATGTAATATTAATGTGGGTAAAGTGTGTTTATCTGACGAGACAACCACCGTGTTGCAGCATATTTTAGTATTTGATGGGTCTCGGTGCCAAAATACTCTTGGAATTTTACAAAATTATTTTTCCTAGTTGGAGAATGGCAAAAATGATGATTAATCTCCCTTAGTAATATGTCAATATCTTTAGGTAATCGAGATGCTGCACACATTGAAATTAAGTTGATGTTGTGGCAAATACAGCCGTTCTCAACTAATTTTGGCAACAATGATTTTAGTTTTGCTTGGACACCATTGTGTTTACCCATCATAACGTTGCAGTTATCGGCAGTAAAACCTATTAAATTATTCAAAGGTACGTTATTTACCTATAAAACTTGCATCAGTGTTGTAAAAATGCCTGACGCTGTTGAATCTAAAAATGGCACCAATTTTAAAAACATGTCGTTGCATTTTTTATCATAAATTCTTATAATAATTGCCAATTTTTTGCCAAATTGTGTGGCATCCGTACTTTCATCTAGAAGTAATGAAAAATATTGACGATTTGTTACTTCACAAATTTGTCTTGTATTTTCTGGTCGAGTTAAATCTGTAATAATCTGTTGTCCCTTTATTCTATTTATACACATTGTCTTTATAATTTTCGAATCGGTTACGGAATTTTTTAATAACAAATTTAGGTGATTCAAAATTAAAAGGAAAGATTATGTTCAGCTTCAAATAAACTCAGCTGTATTTCGAGTTTTCTAGCTTCATTACTAACAACTTGAACCGATTTTTCAAGCAAACTGTCAATTTTTATTTTTTGCTTGGCAGTGTTGACGGATCTCATTTTCCCACCGCCAATTAGCGTATTGCCCAAACTACACTTTTTACCTAGCTTAACCATAGGATCTACGATGAGCCACTTATAACTGCATTTCCATTTGTTATTAAATACAGTCTGATATATTTTTCTTTTTTTCACTGTCGTTTCAATATTTGAATTTGAAATACACAAAACATCAGTAGGATCTCTCACACTACGAAAAATGTTTGAAAAATCAAAATTAAATTAAAATATATAGTCAATCATCAAAATTGGCTAAGATAAATAAAAAAATTCTTACTCGTTTACCTCAGGATCGTCAATGATTTGTTCTTCTTCGCACAATAAATTTGTCGGTGAATCATTTTGTGAGGTTAGTTTATCGGCAGAAGTATTTTTTTTTTATTAACCAACTAAAATTAAAATTATAATATAATATTAAATATGAAAATGAAATACTATCTATTACCTTTCCATTTTTGTATGTCTAATATATATTTGATTTAAATATTTAATTTTATCACAATGAATTAAATTTTTTATCACTTATTCACTGAATTGCACCAAGCCATAAATACAATAAAAAAAAAAACTGGAAAGCCCCGATTTTATTTTTCAAAAAATATTTTACACCCTATGATGAACAAATTAATTTTATACTATACAAAAAGCGAAAACGTTAATACAAAATTTTGACATTTTGCGATACTCAGCAGTTTTTTTCAGCAGTTTATCCCAATAAACCCATATTTTGTAGAGTTATGTTTGTTTATTGTGTACAAAATAAAAAACTTCCTTAACACTAAACATACATATTATAATATTTCTACAAAATTAATAGTGTGTGGTGGATATAAAGAGAAAATTGTAGAGTTGTACTGAATTTTCTTAGAGTGTACTGACGTATTTTTTAAAAGCGGATTTTACTGAAAAAAGTACAGTTGTACTGAAAAAATCATCACTGGTATGTAGCATATCATTGTACGAGAGATGATGATAGAGGAGGCGGAGTTGCTGTGTATGTCTTGAACTCCATTCTGTCAATTGAAGTAGAGAAACTTAATATATGTAGTTCTAGTTTTTTGGTAATAGATCTACCTTTTAATAAAATCAAGGTAATAGGTGTGTTTCGATCTAAAAATTCTCCAAATGATGTTTTTTTTAAACTTTTGAAAGGGTAATGGTTAAGAATTCCAAGTCACTAATACTTGGTGATTTTAATATAAACCTATTTGATGTTACAGACATCAATTCAGCAGTCTCAGCTAATGGTTTTATTCATCTTTTTCCACATCTTCGTCTATTCAGGTCTATTGGCAACTGCATGTTTGCAAGCCAATTTACTTTATAATCAAAACGATCCTGATCGAAACATCGTTAAAGAACTTCATGTTTTAAAGAAAGCAGTTCACGGAACTATTGAGCAATATAGAAATACATCTACACAAGAAGACTTACGTATCACTATTACCAGCAAGCGAAACAGTAGAAAAACAGCACCAGATATTAATAGACATTATTGTGAGACACCATAAAGAAAAAACCATTCCTTCAGCCACAAAACAACAAGAAGCGTTTGCAGTGGGCTAGAGCGCATAAAGATTAGAAAAGGGAAAAATTCCAAAATGTTCTTTGAACACACATACTACATAAATCCAAATTTGATTTTTTCACACTACACGAAAAGTTTATGTGTGATGTTCTACAAACGAAAAAATGCTAGAACAACATAGATCCAACAATCAAGCGTGGGGGTGCGCTTGTGCTAGTCTGGGGTGGGGGACATTTACCAAGTCGATGAAATTTTGAGAAAAAAAGAATATACAAAGATTTTTGAAAGTTATGGTTTTCATTTGGGGATAAAATTAATAGAAGAAGAATTCATCGTACAGCAAGCCAACGACCCTAAGTACATGTCCCATTTGTGTAAGCTATTCATAGAGGAGATGGAGACCCAGAGCAAATGTATTAACATGGTTTGGTCACCGCAGTCACCGGACCTCAATCCAATACAGCTACAATGGGACGAACTGAACCGACAAGTTCGCAAAACCCTGTCCAAATCAAAAGAAGATTTACAAGAGCAATTACAGATTGCTTGCAAAAATATGTAGTTCGACCAAAACAACATCGAAACTTGTTAAAAGAATGCCAATATTAGTGGCAGCCTTTCTGAAAGCCAAAGAAGGATATATTTCGATGTAAAGCTCCATCAGTTGTTCTCCAAATAGTATTAAATAGTAATTAAAAATAAATAAGCAGATGTTGTTGTCAGCAGATTTCATTGGGTTTTCATGTTAGCACAATCTGGCTTAAACTTTTGAACGGGGGTGTATATCATTTATGAGAAAATCGATTATGAAATGAAAGATTCTAAAATAATGTTGAAACACTACCAGTCAAAAACTCTTTTTTAAAATTTAACCGTTAATTACGATTATTGCCAAAAACTATTTTTCGATTCGATTGATTGATCGGGATGATACTTAAGCTTTTTTCGTAAATTGGGTGATCCCAATGGTTTTAGGCTAAAACTGGTCTACGAGAAGTGGCAGATTCATCTTTGCAGACCAGGCGGATTGACTAGGTATTCGAACTAAAAATTTATACTAAAGTCTTTTTCCATAAATTGGAAGACCCATGCGAAATGTGGTGAACATCTGTGTACCTATAGTGGCAGCTTTTGTAAGAGCTTTTACAATTTTTGCAATGAATATTAAATTTTTTAATAAGGGTTGACCTTGTTTGTTTTCTAATATTTAAGGCTGAAACAAATTTCTTTTTTAGTGTCGATATTTAAATGTGTGTAAACTGGTTCGTTTCTTTAATAAATATGAGTACCAAAATTTTATATGATTCGTTTATTAAACGTTACTTATATTGTTTATATGTGTAAAGTTAATTAATAAATTTACTATTTTTCATTATTTCTCTTCTAAACATTGCATATTATAATAAAATCAATCCCCACTTATCTTAGGCCCTTTTCCAATTACCGACTTATTTCAGACTTATTGACTTATTTGACGCCATCTTGAATAAGTCAGTCAATTTGTTCCAATTCATCGTACCGACTTATTTGTGACGTAATAAAAAAAAACTCTCTCTCTCTCTCTCTCTCTCTCTCTCTGGCTTTCACATCCCATGAAGGGATTTCGCCGCCCGCACAATGGCCCTCCATCCATCCCGACCCATTGCTCTCGTTCTCCAGTTTCGATATCCTAATGCTTGCAGATCTTGTTCAATGTCGTCACGCCAGCATAGTCGGCTGGTTGTTGGTGAAACACTTTATTTATCATCCGTTGTTGTGGGGACCTTGTAACGTGGCCGAGCCATCTCACTCGATTGGATTTAATGAATCCGATGATATCGCTGCCTCCGAGGAGTTGCTTTATTTTGTGATTCATACGAATCCGATATTCGTTGTTCGCAACTTTAATTGGACCAAAAATTGAACGGATGACCTTCCTTTCGAATGTAGATAACAATCATTAGAGGTCACGGTCCAGCTCTCGCTTCCGAAAGTCAGCACAGGTCTTATTAGTGCTTTATAAAGTGCGAGCTTGCACGACTGCGATAGATGTTTCGAACGCAATAATCTTGATTGGGCGTAGAAAACTCGTTGTCCGGCAGCGATTCGGGCTTTTATTTCTGCCTGCATTTCATTCAATGATGTTATAACTGACCCGAGGTATTTAAAGTTTTCGACACCATCAAAATTGTGGTCGCCAATTCCGAGATTTGCACTAGAGATGTTCCTGGGTGTTGTTAGATAATTGGTTTTACTGCTGTTCACCTCCAAACCAAGTCTTCTTGCGCAGCGATCGAGCGGTATGAAACTGTCTTTGATATCGCTAGGTCTTCGGCCAAGAAGCACGATATCATCTGCATATCCAAGAATTTGGCCGGATTTATTAAATATACAGCGCGAAGTTTCGATGTTGCTTTTTCTCACTACGTACTCAAGCGCCAAATTGAACAGCAAAGGCGCGAGTGCATCACCTTGTCGAACGCCAGATGTTATTTCAAAGGAGTCTGACACAGTTCCTTCAATTACGATTCTACATACAGACCCATACGTTGTTAATTTACACAGCGAAACGAGTTTCTCTGGGATTCCTAGGCATTTGAGCGTGGCCCATAAGTTTGCGCGGTTTATACTGTCATATGCCTGCCGGAAGTCTATATATAGTTGATGTACACTTAATAAACACATTTTTATTAATCACTTGTTTTTTGTTTCGCAGAATATTTTGAATATTTTTCAAAAAGTTTAAAAAATCACTCGATCGATTTCGACTTGTTAGGTCATCATCAGGAGTATCTACTCTACTACGAGTAGATACTCCTGATGATGGCCTAACAAGTCGAAATCGATCAAGTGATTTTTTAAACTTTTTGAAAAATATTCAAATATTCTGCGAAACAAAAAACAAGTGATTAATAAAAATGTGTTTATTAAGTATAAGTGTGTTTCGCCAAGTGACTACGGCAAATAGCGTAAAAAGTATATAGTTGATGTATGGTTATGTTGTACTCCCAACATTTTTCCAAGATCATCCTCATGGTAAAACACTGGTCCGTGGTGGATCGGTTGGGTCGAAAACCACATTGATAGTCGCCAATGATGTTTTCGGCGAAAGGGATGAGTCTGGCAAGTACAACATTAGCCAACACTTTGTAAGCAGCGTTCAGTAGGGCTATGCCACGATAGTTTTCACATTTAAGACGGTAGCCTTTTTTATGCAGCGGACATATGAGCGCGGTCTTCCAATTCTCAGGCAGCTCTTCTTGGTCCCAAATACAGACGATGAGATCGTGTAGACTTGTTGCAAGAGTAGCGCCTCCGAGTTTTATTAATTCTGCGGGGATTCCATCGAGACCGGGTGCCTTTCCGTTTTTCAATCGACTAATAGCTGCGTCTACTTCCTCCACTGTGGGATATTCGACAAAGACCTCTTCACCTGGAGGAGCTATTGCTCTAATGGGGGTCACGTCGTCATTCCGATTTAGCAGATTTTGAAAGTAGGTTTGCCATACTGAGAGAACATCAGCCACGTTTGTTCTCAACTCTCCATTCCCGTCTTTGATGGCTGTACTTCTTGGGTGGAAGTCTTTAGTGAGATTCCTGGCGTTGACAAAACAGTCCCTTGAGTTTCCTAGTTCCGCTTGGAAGCTGATGTTTTCGATGCATAATCTCATATGTTCGCGCTTTTTTGTCGAAGGTATTTAGTCGTGGCTTTCCTAGCGCGGAGATATTCTGCTAGAGTGCTTCTAGTGTTGCGAGCCAACCATTTTTCATGAAGCGTTCGTTTATTTTCGACGGCCCTACGGCATTGGGCCTCGGAGGTCTTCTTCCGATGGTATTTTGCGCCGCGGTGGTTATGGCTGACTGTATAGCGTGCCACTGCTCCTCGATGTTAGAGGGAGCTTCTTCGTTGTTGCTGGGCCGCTCTAAATAGTTAGTGACAGCTGATTGGTAACTCTGCAATGACGGTTTGTCTTTTAGAGCATTGATATTCCATCGAACGGTCTTTTGTGCTTGTCTGTTAAACGTAGATGACAGTTTGCACTTATATTTAAATATGACATGTATATGATCGCTGTCCATGTCTGCACCTATGTAAGATGTAACGTCAGATATGCTGGTGAAGTGCCTCTTAGACACCATGACGTGATCGATTTTATTTTCCGTTCTACCATCATTCGATCTCCACGTTACTTTGTGGATTCTCTTATGTGGGAAAAACGTACTTGGTACAACTAAGTTGTACGTTATTGCCAGGTCGGTGACTCGTGGGCCGTTGTTATTACTAGTTAGGTGTAGGCTGTTAGGACCGATGTGCGATGTATTTTCTGCACTCCTACCGATTTTTGCATTAAAGTCGCCCACGATGATTTTAATGTCGTGGTGCGGTATGTTATTGATGACTTCCTCCAGTTCGACATAGAAAAGATCTTTGATGTCATCTGATTTATCTTCGGTGGGTGCATGCACATTAACGATCGTGATGTTAAATTTCTTAGTGCGAAGTCTGACTGTGCATATCCGCATGTTGATAGGGCGGAAATCGATGATATGATGCTTCACGCGCCGATGGATGAGGAAGCCAACTCCAAATTCTCCTCCGTTCTGATGGCCGCTGTAATGAAGAGTGTAACCATTGGTGGTGTCATGGATCCCACTCCCAGACCATCTAAGCTCTTGTAGTGCAAGTACGTCTAATGTGTACCTCTTTCCTTGGTTCGATAGGTTCTGGAGATCTCCAGGTCTTAAGAGGCTAAGCACGTTCCATGTTTCCATTTTTAAAGCGTTGTCCGTGTACAATTTCCGAGGTCGAGTTTGTAATTAATCCGATATGGTTATCCGAGGCCTTTGTTTAAGGTTCATAACTTGGTGAGTTTTTATGAGGGGAGGTTGTTGGCCTGCCGCTCAACCCACTTGTTACGTGTGTGGGTCACGTACTGGTGAGAATTTTGAGGCATCCAGTCCTACCTTGAACACATTTATATAGCGAGCCGCTTGATACAAGACAGACGCCCGCTTCAGCCGCTCCTAACCTGGAAAACAGACGCTGGTTTGGCATTGGTTTTGAGGCGCCAATGGCTCGCCCTGACATGTAGTGTCCATGACTATAAACAGGATTTAGCTGCTCGTCTCCACTACACCGCCTGATTCATTTAGAGTTACCCAGAGAGCACCGCGAGGAGGTATGAATCTCGGACTTCGCCACAAAAAAAACGCAATTTCTATTATACTGAAGAAAAAATTTTCTTCACATATTGATCGTTGCTACTAGATTGGAAAAAAAGAACTGCATGTATTACATTTAGTCAAGACACATTTTTGGAGACATTTCTGTGTAGACATACTTATTCAAATAAGTCTCCTAGCGAGGTGACTTATCTGAATAAGTCGGTGTCCATAAATAAGTCGGTAATTGGAAAAGGGCCTTAGACACAATTTTTATTTCGTGATTTGCCATCTAGCGACCTTTAATTTTTCCAAAAATAATCGGGGTTGCGGCGTAAACTTAAATAAAGTTATCGTTTGATGTAATTTTTCGATCGATAAAAATAGAAATTATTATCATTTTTAAAGTAATTTTTTCATTTTCTACGTCATTTCAAGACTAACCTTGGTAACCATGTATTAATGGCTCGATTTTATCTTTCTTAACAACTTGATGCAAAAATTTTTCGCTGTTTAGGTGTAAAATATTGAAAAAATTGATTTATGCGTTTAAAAAAAAAAACGATAAACTTTGAAACCTAACCGTAGACAAACTAAACATTTTATTGGGATAATCATGTATTAATCGCTCAATTAGACGACTAAGTTCATACTAAAGAAAAGATTAGGCCAATTGGTAATATCTTATGGTCAAAAACTGATTTTTAGTAAACATCGTTTTTGACAAGTTGAGTATCATACAGCCTTAAGCAGGCCTACTGGTTCTTGATGTACCAGAAAATTCTGACACAAATCCGGTAAGTAAATTTTTTTCAACGATAGGTAGGTATACGATAGGACACAACAATTGCGCGCTAATTTTTTCTAGCAGTGTGATCAACAACTATTTTTATCAGTGTGGTTTTCCCTTAATGTACAGTAGCTTAAATTTCTAAAAGTATTTGCAGTTCACATTTATAAAAATTAAATGTGAAAAAACAAGTACCGGTCTACACAATGGCTGTGAAAGTGAATTTTTTCTGAGCTAAAATGCCATGACAGCATTCTAAATAATCGTTACAACCCTATTTTACGTATATATAGTTGAAGGATATTTTTATTTAAAATTTATTGATTAACGTATGTAATTGAAACCTAAAAACCAATTAAATAATATCGTTATGCCACAAATATTATAATATCCATAAAATTATTATTAAATATATTTGCAGCATTTTTGTGGCCATATAATGTTTATGTATTTTTAATATTTTATGTACTCGTATACCTCTTCAAAGAGATGCAATTGAAGATTATATTATAAAATTTTGAATTGAACACCTCTTGAAATTTTATACTATGGTTTATGAATTTTTAATTAATATTACCAAATATATTATCTAAAAATAATATTTAACTGATTGGATATTTTGTAATACATATACGAGTATAGGTATATTATGTTTACATATTTCGAGAGCGATTGAGGTTTTAAAATTTATCAAATATTAAAATTTTGAATGATTTTAGGAGAACCCACAATATTGGTAAAAGATAGTAATCACGTTGCTTCCATGAATCGTGCATATACCAAAACGATTTCCACGTTCAATCCCATGTGACTTTTATATTACAAACCGATGTACAACTACATTTTTATTGAAAACACATTTTATTGTCATATCGATTCCCATGCACCTTTCAAGAATATAACGTGAACTTTGATTTTATATATTTTGTATGATGGTTATGAAAACACTTCTAATATACCGATTTTACCATCTAAATCTAGGTAGGTATACAGACGTATATAGTTTGTCACGATGTATAAAGATAGGTATACTTGAATCAATATCATCTTTCATTAATAAATTTTCTTAAATGATTAATAATCTAACTGCTTATGTTTATATGTAGATAAATATTATACATTATATTATGTCATTTTATGTTAATTTAGCATATACATATTTTGTAATCTTTGTATACGTAAATCTATAAAATATATTTTATAAGAACATCATCATGATTCTCCTGATTTGTTTGTTATAAATTTATATTTATGATAAATCATGATTTTATATCGAGTGCACATAAATTGACATAGTGATATGCACATTTTGTAATATGATATAATATATGTAATAAATATGTACATTATATACATAAAAAATTGCTATTAGATGCTCTGCAATTATTAATGTTTGGCAGGATCAGGTAAATATTATACCAATCTGATGACTTTTCGTAAATTATGACGTTAATTCTAATCGTGATTGAATTTCTGATTTGCTTGCAAATTTTTACATATAGTTCATGTACGATACACTTTATGGTGATTATAATATATGTTCTTATAGAGTAAGAAACATAATGGTAGTCGCTTTTTTTGGCAGCTCCTGCCAGTAAGGTTAAGTCTGTAATGTTCTGCACATTAGATGATTGCATCGTGAAAATCCTACCAAAAATAATACTCAAAATTAACAATGTTAAGATTAAATTTTTTTTTGTTATTTTTTGATTTTTTTTAACTTTCTGTTTTGGAGATCCGTTTGATCTGACATAATATCGTTGAAAAGCTCAGTCAAAATCTTACATAAATGTTGGGCACGGGATCTAATTATGTTGACTTAAACTTGGTATGGTTGTATCACCATCTGACATAGGCACATAATAAAACTTGTCCAACCTGATATGCGAATGAAATATTTGAAAATGTAAACTTTTGTAGCAGTGTATGATCAAATTTGAGGCTAGTTCAGTACATCTTTTAAAAAATTCAAAAAATTTCTAAATTTTGATAAAAATAGTTAGAATCAATGGCAGTTAAGTATGTCCGAACTTACAAAAAAAAAACAAGTATTAGTAAATACATTGTTAAAAAAAAGTCTTACAAGAAGTTTGAGTGAAAACTAGATAATAAACTCAAAAATATTCATTTAGAAAGTTTTATTAAAATAACCACATGTAATCAGAATATATAATATACTTAAATTTCACCCAAGCAATAATAATAATATTTACACAAATAAAATTAGATTACAATTATTACAAGCAGGAAGTGAATCCATCCATTGTTAAAGTCAAATATGTTTTCTATTTTTAATTTAAATACAAAATGCATTTATTTGATAGCTAAACTCAAATGGATCAATAGTTCACGGAATATACTGAACATTTACTTATCACTGCAAATTAGAAAAAAACAGATTATTACATGCACGAAGTGACTATTAATCGTCATTTTGTAAATTTTATTAAAATAAATACGTGTAATCAGATAATATATAAATATATACTTAAATTTAACTCAAGCAATAGTAATAATCTTTACACAAATAAAATTAGATTACAATTATTACAAACAGGAAGTGAATCCATCCATTGTTACAGTCAAATATGTTTTCTAGTTTTAATTTAAATACAAAGTGCATTTATTTGATAACTAAAATCAAATGGATCAATAGTTCACGGAATATACTGCACTTTACTCATACATTGCAAATTATATTGTAAAAACAAATTATTACATGCACGAAGTGAAGATTAATATTCATTTAGTAAGTTTTATTATAATAACCACATGTAATAAGAATATATAATATACTTAAATTCCACTCAATCAATAATAATGATATTTACACAAACAAAATTAGATTGCAATTATTACATGCAGGAAGTGAATCAATCCATAGTTACAGTCATATATATTTTCTAGTTTTAATTTGAATCCAAAATGCATTTATTTGATAACTAAACTCAAATGGATCCAATAGTTCACGGAATATACTGCCTGGCGTCGCATCGATCACCAGTGTAAACATATTTCGGCCGCAATGATATTAAAATTTACGTAAGAGTTTTATATTTATTATATATTATATAAATTAGCTAATATTTTAAATAAGTTTTCTTATAAGTTTTTTTTGGCTTTGGTTAGACTTAGTTAAAATTAGTTCTTTTCATATATGGTATACCACCAGTTTAGTTTTAAATTTAATTTCGTTCATTAAAATAGCTAATTTCTATTAAGTTCATGTTAGTATGGATTTTCCCGTAATAAAATTAAATTTCTAGACTTTAATATAATTTAATATTCATATGGATTGTGTTCAAATTATGCAAACAAAAAAAAATTGTTATTTTATTTCAATAATATTTTCATTTAGTTTTACCAGAGACAACCTATCTGCAAAAGAGATATTTAATCCTATTTAAACGTAAAAATTTAAACAGCGTTTTCATTTTCTGTAAATAGCCGCATACAATCAAAAATATTTTGTTTTCATTTTTTAGCTCAAGTGAAAAATCTAATTACCAACAAAAAATTGTCTGTGGTTTTACTAAACCTCTTTTCGGATTTTTCTGTTGTTTATTATCGGTTTTATACTCTTCTATTTTCATTCAAATATTTTTTTTTGTCGTTTTATCGATTTATTAAGTACATAATGAGTAGCTAAAAGCTTTCAGAGTAAGATGAAGGAGTAAGATCGATCATTTAAATTTGGTAAGTTGTATCCTTCCTTATAATATTCTGTTATGATTATGTCTATCTTCTATCCTAGCGGTCTATCAAGACTCAATCATACTTCGGGGACCCCACGCCCTTCCCTGAGAACTAGCTTGCCACAGATGACCGCCTCGAAGTCTATTAACTATCGTCAACCCTATAAAACCGTGGATACAAAATTTAAAAAACATTTAAAAAAACATTTAAAAAATTTTTTGGAATATTTCTTGGTAAAAATAAAGAATCAGCATAATGATAGACTAAAATTCAGATGCTTATTTGGGAATGTCAATAGGAATAGAAAAATTTTCAACTGAAACAATATTGATTAGTTAACCCTCTAATGCATACATTTTTTACCAACTGGTAAATTCATACTATGTAGGTTGAGGTGGTATTGAATAGAACAAATTAATAATCAAAAATGGTTTTTAACGACAATCCTCCCAGCCACAGGTGAAAATTCAAAGTCCACCTTTAGGAGGCATGATGCAGCAAGACGAAAAGGAAAATCAATTTTACGATTGTACACAACGCGAAGTAAAACATAAAAATTTATAAAAAATAATTATATTAAAAATTGAACACAATCAAATATGTTTTATTCGGTGAGTTACATAAACTAAGATTACACTTCACACAAAATGGTTGAGTTTTAGAAGTATATTTTGGAAATTTACATGGCCATTTACCCGACCGATCGAGAAAATGCACCAATGACTTACTTGATCGTAGCGGACATCTGAAGTTGTATTCCTTAATTATGCGTACGGATAATCGATTTCATATTGCTTTTTTCTTTTTTATCGCATCGGACTGCTTTCTGTGGTTGCAAGGTGCCTGGAAATAAATGGGTTCGTGGCAACATAAGTTGATGGAAGCCATACGGTTTTTGTGTCTTGCCACAAAACTGACGAAATTTTTACTACAAAAGCATTTCCAACGTACTTCTCCAGGTATCCTTGTTCGACTTTCTTCCCATTTAAGACGGCATCACTCGACAGCTTACAGTTAATCACACGATATGAACAGGCCATTCCCAAACTAAGTATTCCTCTGCAGTATAGATATGTTAATAGGCCCCTAGACGTGTAAAAATTATCAGCGAACAACAACGTTCGACGATGCTCTAAGATCAGGTGCGGGGATTTTATTATCGCCAGCACCCCAATAAATATCCAATACGTAAGGCCGGCAAAACACGTACAGTTTTAACTGTCAGTTTTAACTGTGAACTCTTATGCTCACACACGTTCAGTCTAATCCTTCAGTTATTATCATTGATTTGAATGAGCGGAACTATTTGGCTGCTCTCGGCGCATGAAATTTCGACACAAAACTGAGAACTGTGCAGTTAAACCCCCACGCACATTTAGTTCAGTTAATCGTTTCCGTTAAAAATATAAAAATTTAAAGTTCTCAGTTAAACTGTACATTTGAGTTTAACTGAACTGAAATACCCACACAAGCTAACTAAAAAAGGTTTTCGAAGAGGGGAGAGCTGGTAAAATTTCAAAAAAATAGTAGGTAAAATTTTTAATATTCCCAGATCAACGACTTAATTAAGATTGAACCCCAGATTCACGAAAGTCCGGCCAGGCCCATCAACAATGTAAACTGAAGCGGAAGAACAAGCAGTAGGCTGGATTAAAGTATTTCATCGAAAACGGTTTCTTAAACGGAAAGAAGATACTCTTCACGCTTTCCTTTTGGCAAAGAAAAAATACCGAAAATGGTTGGTTTCACTGCTTCTTAACGAGCGATTTCTCTATAACACAGCTCAACTATAACAGATCCCGTTTCAGCTAATGTCGCAGCTACCGACATTTTTAAACCGTTAGATTCCATCAAAAGCTATTGAATGCTAACGAAACAAATTTCATGTTGTGCCTAAAACAAATAGTGTTTTAGCATCGAAAATATTTACGATCCCACCATGATCACACTGTGCTAGTTGAAAAAAGTGACAAGCTGAGCACCCAAGGTGTAAACCTAATTCGAATACGCTGAATTCAATGGTGTTACTCCTATTTCAAAGTTTGTCCCCATTTTTGAGTTATCGCTTTCGACATGTTTTGGCTCTGAGTCAAAAATTTGTCAAAATGAACACTCATGTTCACGTTGATAGCTCTTGAACCATTAACATTTTCATTTTGGTTTTTTGGCTTCAGTGGGTTTTTTTGAACCATTATGATTTTCGTTATGCTTTCTTCAGTAAAGTTGTGGCGCAACCCAAGATAAACAACTGCGCCGAACATATCAAAACCAGAAAAACTACATCCATCATAGATGTGTTTTTTAGTTAGGCCAAGAGGTCAGGTTAGGTTAGGTGGGAGTGGCTGCTTCCGCACACTTAGACCACTAGGGGCCCGTTGAGATACTACACGATCCTATTAACCATGTACCCCTGTTCATAACCGTTCGGAACTACGTATGTAGCGCAAAATATCTCGCGCTGCTCAGTACGTGAGATCTGAACAGCTGCCCATACTGTACACGCCCAAATATGCCGCCCGCTTTTCATAATATAAACGTTCGAATGCCGTTGGAAATACGTTTTTTGCATTATCATGTGAAAAAATTTGCCGAACAATCACCAGCCGAATCCGATGAGCATAGCAAACGTTTTCACCATCTGCATTCACTCTTTCTTGGGTGACATTTCAGTGAACGAATCAGGAAGTTAAAATTAAAAGTTAAGAAAAATGTTTTTTAGGAAAAAATTAAATAAAATCACCATAAATCAACTGATACGATATATTTTTTTTTAAATGGTTTCTATTGTATCTATATTTGTCGATGCGATGTTTATTCGATCGACTTCAATCGATTCAAATTCAATAAAAGGACAAAAAATGATGAAAAGGTGTTTTGCTTCGAAATGAAAAGAAAAAAAATAACGCCAAAATGTGAATGTAGATGTGGTTTTCCGGCGTTGATATGTTCGGCAAAGTTGTTTGTGCTGGCTTGCGCAACAACTTTGCTGAAGAATGATAATGAAAATCTTCAAGAGATATCAATGCGAAAATGAGTGTGTATTTTGACAAATTTTTGAATCATAGCCAAAACTTGTCGAAAGCGATATCTCAAAAATGGGGACAAACTTTAAAATGGGACTAGCCCCATTGAATTTAGCATACTTGAATTAGGTTTACCTCTGGGTGTTGATCTTGTCACAAAAAAAGTTTGCGATTCAAGCACAGTGATCCACACAAACGAGTACGAAGAGAAATGAGAAGCATTGTACCATAAATTTGGAGTTATAAGATTAAAGAAAACGGATGAATGACCAAACAAATATTTTACGAACATATTTCGAAGGTTTTTTATCCGCATTTACTAGAATACAAAATTAAATTCCAAATTATTTATTTTCTAGATGGACACAACGAACGCACCTTACTTCACAAGTGAGCCAGCTTTTCTTTAAATCTGGTATTATATTAATTGCTTATAGTATGCAAACTAAACCACAATTTTACCTACGGATATAGCAGCTTGCAAATCGCTGAAAAAAGGATGGAATAACTCGACGCAGAGAATGCTAAAAACAATCTTACTAGAGATTTACGTAGGCCCGTATTAAAAGAAGCTGATGACAAAACAGTATCTTCCGATACTTTGCGGAATCGATTCAAGGGATATGGCCGTTTTCCTTGGAATAAGTATGCCATTAATACGTCCAAGTGCTTATAGGTAGACCTTAGTAGCGCACTTTCAAAATATTGAAAATTCGGACGACACAAATACTTTTTGTGAATACTCTAGTATTTTAGGTTCCGAAAAAGTGGCGATGTTGAAAATATATTTGATAGTGCTGAGGATATTAAGATAACACGAATAATTTTAAAGCTTAGCACAAGATGTATACATATTTTAATATGGCCAGCAAATGTCGGCGACCACGTCACGTTCATCAGACGGTATCACTGACATGAATATTGATAATATTATAATAAATTGGTTTATTGCGTCCAAGTAATTGACAATTTAAATGATAAAGCATAACAATAATCAATAGAAACGAATGCACAGATCCCCCATTAGGTTCAAGTTTCGGTAACTCAAACGTACAACGTATTTAATGATAAAATTGATTGGCCTTCAGAAAACATTTTAATCGTTCATGACAACACGGATAAAAAATTTGTTACCCCTCCCCCCGACCAAATTAAATTATAAAACCGCCAAGTGTACTCTCCCATGGAGGACATATTAGACTGGCCTCAGGCACAATTTACACTGGGTTGAAACGTTCAAACAGTCATCATATTGGAGACATTTTAAGTTGAAGAAATATTTTTAGTTGTATCGATCAGGACGAAAATTTAATAAAAATCAATAAAATTCCTAGCATTTAGTTCATTTTCGGTAACTTGCTACGGCCCTCACGTGTGAACTTATGATGGGTAGCGGTTGTAAGTGGGGATTATAATAATAAAAGGGCAAAGTGACTTTTAGAATCTTTCCCACGTAGTGTAATTAAACCCGTGGCGAGCTCCAGCTATCGGGGGGGTCACAGGTGGTGGATAGTGAACGGCCTATCGATAGGTAGGTTAGCGGTGAATTAAATAAGCCGTCCCCAACCGCAGCTCTGCTGGGAGGAGAGTTTCAGAGAACGGGGGAATGGTTAACCTCCGTTCACTAAATTCTGAGTGCCTAGGATACCCAGTAGGGAAAGGCGAACTGATGGCGCCTTAAAACCATCGACCACAACCACGGTGAACTGGACGTCCGTCCCCTTGTGGTCCCGAGCCTCCAGGTAGTGAAAGGGGAACCCTATAAACGGGTATCTCATGAATGAAGTGGGTCCCATTGGCTTGGGATATCCATATGAATGGTGGATGAGGGAGTGAATGCGGGAGGAGGCCAGGGCGCGGGGGACGGGGTGCTCGGTGAGCCAATGGGCTGCATTAAGGTGTTACGCGACCCGTGCTGATAATCGGCTAGACTGGGGGCCCATTTAACAAAGCCCAGTCGTGAACGGAGCCCTCTGGATACCTGGCGACCTCCAGTTGTATTTAGCCTGCCTGCGTACACGGATCTCTGCGCAGGTCGACTTATATTTCTCCGACACTCGTGGGAAAAACATGGAAAATAGAAAGCAAAAACAAAATAAAGGGGCCGGCACCCTTCAAAAACCGGAGGAAGGGAGTAACTCTAACCGTGAAGGTGGAGGTTCATCATCAGGAGCAAGGGTAAGCGACACTTTGGCATCGAAGCCAGGTGGAAGTGGATCCGTCAAAGGAGATAGGGGGGGAGTGAAGGAGATCCCTCCTTCGAAGCGTCGATACCCTGAGGGGCAGTTTACAGTCGAACAGCGTAAGTCTGTGGCATGGGCTAAAGAAACTGTCGGCTGTGATAGCTCGGAAAGGGCCCTTGTGTCTAAAAGACAGAGGTCCCAGGATGAGTTAGAAGCGGGTGACAGTAAGCGGGCCAAGGTGCAAGCGGACAAGACGTCGGGTGCTCCTAGGGATCGGAAACTGAAGCTATTCAGTGAGATCCTAAAGGAGCACGTGCTGGTGCTAGCCGTCATTGACAGAAGTCAAGAAGATGGGAGCATCACGTCAGAGAAGTGGAAGGTAGCGCATAATGCTCTAAACTCCATTTTTCTACGGATCCTGAGAGAGAATCCGGGATCCCCGCCATCCTACAGAGATGCGGGATGGTACCAGGGGCGCGTGAAGTTGACTGCGTGCTCAGACCAGAGATCGGCTGACCTGTACAAAAGAGCAGTGGCCGAAGTAGGCGAGGTTTGGCAGGGTGCGAGGCTTGAGGCAGTCTGCAGGGAGGAAATCCCGAGCAGGCCGAGGGCACCTGTATGGCTGCCAACCGAGCCGGATAAGCCGGAAGAGATCCTCGAGATCATCCGGGCCAGCAATCCCGATCTTCAGACCGAAGACTGGAGGATTGTAAAGCGAGAGGAGGCTAAGGGAGCCTTTAGATTGGCAATCATGCTGATCAATAAAGAGTCCCTGGCTTCCCTCGCAAAACTAAAGGGGGTGATCAACTTCGGGTTCGGGTCGATTACCCTAAAAATATATAAAAAAGATGAGACCGAGGAGACTACGAAAGACCAGCCTGGGAGTGACGGTGAACGGACTCAGCAGGAGATGGTCAAGCGGGCTGAGGACGACCGGAAAAGTGCTTCGGACGCAGGAAACATCGTAACTGGAGGTAGCCTCCTCTCACTGGAGTCTGATGGGGACATCCTGTCGGGCTCTCGACGAGAGGAGGATAGCGGCCGGAACAACGAGCCAGATGGCACTATCCCGATGCAGAGGGTGCAGGTAGAGGTGAGTAAGGTTGACTACAATGTTTAGCATTGTACAAATAAACCTCCATCACACGAAGGCTGCCTCGGCAGCTCTCGTGCTCAGGCTGACTAAGTCTGATGACGACTTGGTGTTAATCCAAGAAATTTGGATTAGCATTAACAGGATCTGTGGAATCAGAATGAAAGGATATAAATTACTATAGGTACTCAAGCAACTCTGACAAGATCAGATCCTGTATTTTAGCGAAAAATAATTTGAATATTTTTCTTCTTCATCAATTAGTAGCGGTGATGTTACGGCAGTGAGTGTTGAGGCCGGCTGTGAAAAATTATGGCTGGCCTCAGCCTATATGGATCGGCAAAAAAGGATTCCACCGGATAACCTGGGGGAATTAATCCGGGAAGCAGATAACAGAAGGGTAGGTGTTATACTCGGATGTGATGCAAACGCACATCACACCATATGGGGAAGCACAGACATCAACAAGAGGGGTGAGTTATTTTTTGATTATTTATTAAATACCAGCCTTTTAGTTTGCAATATTGGACGAGAACCGACATTTAGAGACATTTAGAGACATTGAGAGTGGCGAAGGAGCACTCATTCTCTAATCATCGATATGTAATATATAACCTCGAAATTAAACCTGTAGCCCGGAAAGCTTTCAGGAATCCCAGAAGGACAAACTGGAACAAATATAGGGAAGTATTGGAGGAACTATTGCCGCTGGAGGTCCCGGGACCTCCGGCGACGGTAGAAGAATTAGACTGCATGGTGGATATTGTCACAAGAGCGTGCAATCTTTCATTTAATGCCGCGTGCCCCCTGATAAAGCCTAGGGGCAGGCAGAAACCGATATGGTAAACCAAAGAGTTGGGAACGTATCGGAGAGTGTGTAGGACAGCTTTTAACAAAGCTAAGAGCACAAGGGAGGTTCGGGATTGGGACTCCTATAAGGAGGACCTAAGAAAGTACAAAAAAAGTTGAAGAAGGCACAAAGGGGGTCCTGGAGACTCTTCTGTTGTAGGATAGAAGAGGTCTCTGAGACTTCTCGCCTTAGGAAAATTCTAGCTACTAACCCAACCAGTCCTAGTTATTTAATTAGACCAGAAGGGTCATGGACAACTTCAAGTGCGGAATCATTGGAGCTCCTTATCGAGACCCATTTTCCGGGAAGCTTTGAAGACTCGATGGAGCCTGGAGCTCATAGAGCAACACCTTCATTAGAGATGGAGGGCATCTTGGACAGGGAGCGAATCCGGTGGGCGCTGAACGGTTTTAAGCCTTATAAATCGGCGGACCCGGATCGGATTATACCAGCAGAGATCCAAAGGAATTCGGCAGTCATCCTCCTCTGGCTGGAGGGTATCTTCAGAGGGTGTCTGAGACTAGCTTATATTCCTAGGAAATGGATGGAGGTCAGAGTGGTCTTTATCCCGAAATCGGAAAAAAGCTCACATGCCTATCCAAAGGACCTGAGACCTATAACTCTATCATCCTTTCTGTTGAAAACCTTGGAAAGGTTGGTAGATGTAGGCACTCGATCAAAAATTGAGTCCAGGAATTGGGCAACGTCACAGCATGCGTACTGTAAGGGTAGGTCGGTAGACACAGCTCTGCACGATCTGGTACGCATGATTGAGAAGTCAATTTACTCGCAAGAGTTCTGTATGGTAGCATTTCTCGACATTGAGGGTGCCTTTAATAATGTAAAAACGGAGGCGATCATCGAAGGACTGCTACTTTTGAACGTGGATTACCCCATAATAAGGCTGATAAATCAGATGCTGGTAAGCAGGATTATTACTTTGGAACTGGGGGAGGCCACCATTAGAAGGCGGGTGGTTAGAGGAACCCCTCAAGGAGGTGTAATGTCCCCCTTTCTTTGGAGTGTGGTGATGAATGGTTTGCTGTTGGAACTGGAGAGAGAGGGGATAGGGGTTGTAGCATATGCAGATGATGTAGCGATGGCTGTCTCTGGCAAATATCTGGGTACGATTAGGGACGTTATGCAGAATGCGCTCCTGATCGTTACGAAATGGGCCAGCAAATGTGGATTAGGGATCAACCCTTCCAAGACTGAGCTGGTACTATTTACTAAGAAGTACCGTGAAGTACCTACCGTGAACGGCAGTAGGCTGGCTTTTGCTGACCTGGCAAGATTTCTGGGCATAATCTTGGATAGTAAGCTCAGCTGGAACCCTAACATTGTGGAAAGGGTGAATAAGGCTAATGTAGCCATTTACTCGTGTAGGAACGCCATAGGTAAGAAATGGTGTCTGAAACCAGAGCTGGTGCACTGGCTCTATACGGCAGTGGTAAGACCAGTGCTGACGTACGGTGTGGGAGTGTGGTGGCCAACTCTGGCGAAGGCAACATATATAAAAATGATGGAAAAGGTGCAAAGAACGGCCTGCATGCTTATAAGCGGGGCACTTAGGTCAACACCTACACGCGCTTTGGAGGTTATGTTCCACCTTCTTCCAATCGAATTTTTTGGTAAACAGATAGCAGCCAATGTGGCTACGAGACTCTCGGCTGTCTCTCAGTGGAAGTGTCTTCAAGCGGGACACTCGACGATAACTAGATCGGTAAGGGAAGAACTGGCGAATCTAGACTATATTAAGCCAACGTTGTGCTTCGATAAGTGTTTCCGGACCATCTGTCCTTCGAGAGAATCTTGGAGGAACGGATCAATACTGGAAAACGAGGCACTGCAATTTTTCACGGACGGCTCTAAGCTAGACGGTAAGGTAGGAGCCGGAGTCTTCTGTGAGAAGCTTAACGTTAATATTTCCGTTCGTCTCCCTGACTACTGCAGCGTGTACCAGGCTGAAGTGGTGGCGATAGGCGGAGTCGTGACATGGTTGAAACATAATGTGGTATCCGTGAGGGATATCGCAATTTATGTGGACAGTCAAGCGGCGGTCAGGTCGCTGGAGGCGGTTTGTCTGAAGTCAAGGGTGGCGCTGGATTGCCGATCATCTCTTAATGAGATGAGCGAGTATTTCAGCATCCAGATAATCTGGGGTCCCTGGTCACTCGGACGTTACGGGAAACTGCAGGGCGGACGAACTAGCTAGGTACGGCACGACTCTCCAGATACAGCCAGAAAGGGCGGGTCTGGGGAGGCCTATAGCAGCACTCAAATTGGCGCTCAGTAAGCAGGCAATTGCCTTGACAAATGAGAGGTGGACCAACTCTCTCACGTGCAGGATGGCAAAACAGGTTTGGCCAAAACTGGACCTGCGGCGCTCCAAGGTACTAGTATCTCTGGGAAAACGAGAGTTAGGATTGGTCGTAGGGATACTGACAGGACACTGCCTTTTTGGGGAACATGCAAGAAGGATGGGTCTACAGACTAATGACTTCTGTAGAAGCTGTTTGGACGAAGAGGAGGAGGAGACGTTGGATCACTTCCTATGCTCGTGTCCGGGACTATCATGCAGAAGGCATAAGTACTTAGGTGTGTACAGCATGGACAGCCTTTCGGAACTCGCGGGCTGTAGAGTGCGAGATATTTTACGCTACATAAGTAGCTCTGGATGGTTTCAACGGGAGTAAAGGGGAGATAGGACCCTGTGGTATCACAATGGGCCACTACTGGCCTAAGTGTGCGATAGCAGCCACTCTAACCTAACCTAGCCTAACCTAGTGTAATTAAAAGCGGCTGTATTGATGATGTAGTTCAGGAATGAATTTATTAATATAGAACCATATACATTTGTAAATGGTCTGAATGAAATTACTTACTATAATAAATTTGGTAATGAACATATTTTCAACTGAAGAATGTATAGAAAGTGGTTTTCTGGATAATCACTAACCACCATCAATCCTCGATATTTTCGAAAGGGCGCCTGAATATAAATTCTATGCACATTGGCACACCTTACTCCATATGCCGAGGTAAGGGGTCATCTTTGTGTTCACCACAAGGATATTTGGTAATGAACATATTTTCTTTCGTTTAAAAGAAAGTCTATCCGTTAATTTCTAGATGAGTATGAAAATAGATTTAATTTATTAATAGATTGTTTAGCTTATTTTACTGCAAACAGTAATAAAATTTAATAATTTTCTCGGGCTACTAATTTTTTTCTTTAATTTGACAATAAAATTTTCGGGATGGGATTATTTTTTTGTGATTTAGCAAAGACACACACTTTATTTAAAAAAAAAAACCTTTTCGGGATGGAAATTTCGGGCCAACTTCTTATACATTTTCCCCAGTTGATATTTTTATTGCAGGTTGCACAATGTTTTGATCATTTTAATTTACAACGTATGTATCTTGGATACAAATACACGTTCCGCCCTTTGTTCAACGAGGTTTTTTGATTATTTAGTGATGATTAGATACTTTACTCGGCCATGACTGTATGCAGATAGCTACGTCAAGAACATGATACTAGCAGCCAAGAGTGTGGTACTGTTATATGTGTTGGATGGGTTCTGTTAACTTAATTCACTTTTAATTTTTTTTTCTATTCTTTTATAAACCTTAAGTTTCTTTCAATGAGTTTTTTGAATGAGGAAGATTTCACAACAATCTATAAAATTCCGCTTTTGGTAATATGACCACGCTGCGACACTAAAAAATCAAATTAATCAAACCATGTTCTATTTTATCAATCATAAATTTATTTAATAAATAAAGTATTTCCTGTTTTGTATTTATAAACGAATTTGGTCTGCATGCAAATCATGTTGATGTCATTTAAGTAGATCAAACTATATTTTACCCTATCGTCAGCTTTGGATGACATGACACAAAATATACATATTCGTTTGTATATTTTGTCCTATAATATATTTTGACTCCCCTCGCACCCTTTATGATACGGAGCGAAATAAATTTTCTTTTCGAACATAATAATCAACATATAAATGAGAAGATTCAAAATGAAACCTTTTTTGTGTTCGGCTGTTTTTCCACCAGTTATCCGTACGAGAATATGTTGTGTCATGACGGGTGGAAGCAAAACAATTTTTCTCGTGATTAAATCTGATATGTAGATTTTATTTACTTGTTGGATTATAGTACATAGCTAAGGCTATGGTATAGTTTATATTTCTACTTACTTCATGCATTTTGGGCCAAGTGGTACATATTCGTATTACGTAGTACAGTATAGAAGTACAAAGTAAAAGGAAAATTTGTATTTTTATTAAATTCCAAGTAATTTGAATAAAATACTATCTGATTTAATTTATATATGTTACTTTATATAAATGTTGTGATCCCCTTTTTGTTGTTTGATTTTTGGTTTTTTTTTTTGATTAAGATAAAATTCATGATAAAATGGTTAAGAAAACAACTCCCAAATAAATTACATATGTGTGGGTGTGCAGTATATAAATAAATGAGTTTTGTATTCTTTGTCTACATAATGCTCGTATATATGTTCCATATAATCTCTCCGGATAAAATTATCCCACAAAGAAATGTGGTTGTGGGTTCTTTTTTCTAATTCAATAGGATTGTAATGATGTATTTAATGTTAATTTTCAATTCATACTCTGTACATTATTAAAATGAACCCTAACTTGAATGTATCTAAACATATAAAGCTATATATGGTATTATGTACTCTGCACGCAAGAATTGATTTTTCATCTCTTTGATTCGGATTAATTTGTGTAATTGAAAATGTTCCTTTTATTTTATTTCATTCATCCTATTTCTCTATACAAGGGGGATTAAATTGATCGGAATATGCAAATATCGTTAGATACAATCCTTGCTACCTACATAATTAAATATTTATTTCAAAATAAAGTTTTCGATAAACACAATGAAAGCCTAAATTATAATGTTCAAATTTGCTTAGATGACAAGGGATTATAAATTCAAGATCCAAATAATGTGGGTTCATTTTGATATTGATATTATGTTACATTTTTTTACAATGCGTATTTAGATTCCCAGATGTGGAACGAAAGTACGATAAAATCGTGGAACGATAAAATTAAAATTCTAATTCTAATCACATTTAGGGTGGTACTTTGATGGAAAACAATTTTTGAAGCCTTATAACTTGACTGGGGGCATCCACAATCGAAATGGACAGAAATATTTATCAAGAATATAATATTTAAAAACTCCTTCACGGTGGATTGGTTGTTTGATAACTAGTTTGTTACGGACGGCTAGCAGCCAACCCGCAGTTATCAACTAATCATGCAGAGGCCTCACGCATGGTGATTTTGCCGGCTAACAATCACCGTATTGGGTCGTGGGGATTTAGAGGCTTGCACGACTCTGGCCTACACCGTGTTTAGAGAAAATTGTCAGAGGAAACTTGAGGAACGGAATAAAATAATTATAACCGGGTGTGCCCATCCGACGGTGACCGGATCTCCCCGAGTGATAAGTAACCAGATTGCTGAAGAGACCCCCCGAATGACCCATCGACCCCGAAAGGCCGACGCCCAGCCACAGCAAAGCAGCATAGAAGGGTAGGGACGTCTTCTCAACCGACCAAGCCTTTCCTCACCCGGAGAGACCTCCAGCAAATCTCCCACAACTCCCACTTTGAGAGCATGAGGCCGACGAAGTGCCACGAGGTGACCGCGTGGATTTTACTGTTGCCCCCGAATGAACGACACATTCACTGGACTCACCACTTCGACCTTGTGGATGTCCTGCCAAGGGGATGAAGGGGAGTGGCAAGCCCAGCTTGTGCATATAGAACCTGCACGAGCTGAGAAACCCCTCAGAGGAAAAGATAAAGAAAAGAAGAAAAGTGGACAAATAAAAATATCTGAACGGCCGAAAAAATAAACTACAAGTATAGGAACCACTATTGTGAAGTTCGATTACAATGTATATTTAAATAAAAAATTTTTTTAGAAAAACAAAAGCTGAAAATTTGAAGACTATATGAAGTCAAATAGAAATAAATTCAATTTACCAGAAATAAATTAAAAAATAAATGAAACTTTAAATTAAGACAAAAAAAAACCATCATACCTTTGACTTCAGGCCGAATTGGTGGCAGCCTTGTTGCCGTCCTGTCACAGGCTCTACGCCCGGACCGTTGGGCGACTTCCTGCCGTAAACTGAATAACTGTTGCGGCTTAGCATTGCCAATAAATATATTAGGCCTCGACTGGCCGCCAAACTATTGTAGCTTTCTTCGTTGCCGCTGTGCCCAACCGACATAGGTGCTATGGCCCCTCCGAAGAACGTTGCGGAACCTTCGCGCCGTTGGAATGCCAATGATGAATGGCCTCAACTGGCCACCCGTAAACAATTTTTGATTGGGCGTTGTCTCGCCTTACCGCATGCACACACACAGTATTTATCTTCGTTTCTTGTGTTTATTTTAATTTTTACTCATCAACACTACTACATGGTAGGAAAATCATCTTTAACAATTTTGCCTCACTCACACAGAAGAAAAAAAAATTTTAAGCAAAGTTTTTTTTTGAGTCACTTTTATATTATTTTTCTTATTAAACTTCGCTTACAAAATGTTTATATTTTATGTTATTGAAAATCAAAAACTCGACTTCTAAACATTATTACCTCACCGGGTAAATCCAACTTTAACAACATAAAAAAATAGCCTTTATTCAATTTTTCGATTAACAAAACGAAACTCTATCTTAAATAAAATTCCAATAAAGACTGCCGTACCAAAAAAAAATTTCTCTCACCAACCAACCAAAAATGCAGAAAAATATTTTCGCTTCTATAGTTTTCTCGTTCTCGCCCATGCAATTCATGGGTGGCGCAAAACGAGAACAAACGTGACGCGCAAAAAAAAAGACAGAGAAAAATATTAGTCTACACTATATAACCGCTCGTACACACGTACAAGGGCACACATTTGGTCTCGCTCCATCATTTATTCGTCGGACCACTAAATAAAAGGGATGTATAAAAAGAAAATACAACAAAATGTATCACAACAATGTCATGACAGTATGAGTGATTTTAGACGAGGCATTAATGAACCGATTACAATGTTAAGACCATGAAGTCGTAACACAGTTATGACAAGATCATTTTCCCTGTGTTAGCTATTCGAAGATTTTATGATGCATGTCGCAAAATTTCACACATCAATTCGATTCTTTATGACAGGCAAGCTGCGGATACCGAGATTTTACGAAGTTCATAATCATTAACGTTGGAGAGAATTACTAAACTTAAGCAACATCATGCAGTTACGGCCAAAACCCGACAAAAGTATTAAATCAATTTTTAGATCAACAAAGGCTGATGAGAGTAGTTGATCGAATTGAAATATTGATCACGCCTTAGAAAAGAGTAAAATAAATACGTCCATTTTTGAAAATCGGCTTGGGCTTTGCTGGCCCCATTACGACTTACCTGAAGCGAGGACGTGGTCATCGAGTTTAAATCATACATCTGTCTAAGTACGAAGGTCGTTCACCTAGAAATATTATCAAACTTATCGAGCAAATCATCTGAACTAATTTTATTGGAAATTTAATTTACAATCCTTTTGTTTGGATTGTGAGCCTCCCCAGTTATGGGTGTAGTATATGTAATGTTATTTCGATTACTGTAGATTAAATTAAGTAGACTTTTTGTATTTTTTTTTTATTTTGTACATGAAGAATTAAATGTAATCAGCAACACATCATTAAATGTAATCGTGACCCACGCTAGCTGACGCTCCCGGAATAACAATGCAAGCATGTGCGTGCTGGCAATAAGAGAACGGTTACAAATAGCACACGAGCAGAACCTGAAGAGGTCATTAATTATGACTATCATTAAAAAAAAAAAAAAAATAAAAATAAAATTGGTAATTTTTGGGTTAGTACAACGGCCGCTTAAATAACGCATCCGAAGAGACTTCTCCTTATCGACAGATGATCATATTTAAATCGCCTCTGCATTTAATATTATTTATTAATCATGCATTCAATCATCTTTTGTTCATTTTGTCCTTCTGGTTTTAAAAACATTTCAATGAATATTATTCAGGTGACGGTCTCTTTATCGTAAACAATTTATCGTGATTCAATGTAACGTGAACATTTAATCGTATAACAGTTTACCGTGGACAATTTATCGTAGAAAGGTTTTATATGTGGTATCAAAAAATTAGTGGGATTCTTTAATGATTTTTGGAAGAAGTTCTGGAATATTGCCATGTGGGACGGAACTCGGTAGTTTCTTAACCGATTACGATGGGATTGGGTATGTTGGATGGAAATGGGATTATTGAATGATTTTTGGAAGAAGTTCTGGAATATGGCCATGTGGGATGGAACTCGGTAGTTTCTTAACCGGTTATGATGGGACTGGGTATGTTGGATGGAAATGGGATTATTGAATGATTTTTGGAAGAAGTTCTAGAATATTGCCATGTGGAACGGAACTCGGTAGTTTCTTAACCGATTATGATGGGATTGGGTATGTTGGATGGAAATGGGATTATTGAATGATTTTTGGAAGAAGTTCTGGAATATGGCCATGTGGGACGGAACTCGGTAGTTTCTTAACCGATTAAAGATCCCGGCTCCCACGCCCCCGAAATTAAAATCTAAAGAGCCCCGCAGGGCTACGGAAAGGAGCGTAGGTGTCATTAATAGATTCTATATAATCCGCTCCTACGTGCGGCACGCAGTGCGACATGTTTGAAGATCCCGGCTCCTACGCCCCCCGAAATTAAAATCTAAAGAGCCCCGCAAGGCTACGGGGAGAAGCGTAGGTGTCATTAAGAGATTCTATATAATCTGCTCCTACGTGCGGCACGCAGTGCGACTCCCACTCTCAATTTAATATATTCATAACAAAATATTAAATTTCATTTATTTTTAAATGAGATTCAATATTTTTTTATTAAATTTTTTTTAGCACGTCTTAACATATTTTTTAAAAATTTTAGTTCGTTTTTATTCCAATAGGTGGTCCAAAATGCTAAGCAAAGGCACATTTTTAGTTATAAACAATTCCGCTCTTGGTCAAAGTGGCGCTACCGTCGCTCAGACTGTCAAAAAAAATTGACTGCGCTACTAAAGCTGTTCCGAACTGTTATACGATAAATTGTCCACGATAAACTGTTATACGATAAATTGCCCACGATAAACTGTTCTACGATAAATTGTTCCACGATAAATTGATTCCACGATAAATTGTTTCCACGATAAATTGTTCTACGATAAATTGTTCTACGATAAATTGCTCACGATAAATTGTTTACGATAAACTGACAGTAAATCATATTATTCAAATTGACTTTTTTGGAAGATCTTGAAGGAGGCTTCTGGACTCAGTATTATTGATAGATTGGTCGTTAATCGGCTCTTCTTCATTCTACTTTGTTAAGTTTCTCAAGTTCTGGATGAAGAACCAATTATGAATTCGTAGTTTCTTTACTAATCAATTTATTCGTTATATTTTTTTTTATTTTATTATAAACGTTAATTTTACATAGTAGTGAATTGTATTCGACGTGCAATGGTACTGACGATTATGGATGGGCGATATGACGTACGATTGAATATAGGTGGATCCTGATTTCTCGTACGTTGCTGATTTCATGCTTTATTATCAGTTGACTGTTCAACATTAAGATTATTTACATAAAATACTATTTGTCTTTTAATTTTTTTTTTATTAATTAGCTTATTACATACGAAATGTTCTTGACCGTACTTCTAAATCATCGTAAATAATACCTACGTTTCACTTCCCCTATTTATGCAATTTATTCGAATACAAAAAAATAATTAAAATAAATCAAATAATTATTAAGTCACAATTTAATTGATCATTCGTTATCGGATGATATAAAAATACTATCTGGCTATCATCAATCCAGAATAACCCAAAATTTCTATGATTTTTATTATTAAATTACGTATACAACTTTCACTATGGACGTTCGCTTGTATGTCAAACTTTTAAAAGAGGATGAACTGGAATTGTAGACAATTGTTCATGACTGATGATTAATTAGTGTCGGCGCTTGAGCGAGAAGCGAAAACTTCTTTGGCAATGCCTGTCAAGTCTTATACAGCGACATATCCTGAATTAGACATCGGAACCGCGCGGAAATTATCCGACATATTTGATAAAATCATTTATCAAGCCAAAACCCCTGTACCGATTGATCCAGACCAATCCATTAGAAAAGACATATGGAACGTCTTAAAAATACCTTCGGTGATATTGGTAACATATCAAACATCATCACAAAATTCAGACGTCTAATAAAAATTGTCCAATCAATGCTAGAAGATACGATTCCCAAGTAACACAAAATACTAAGACCACCCTATGGGGCTGAGCCCGGTACATCCCACAAGTGTGAATGCCAAAGATCTCGAGTCTTCTTTGGTACCTATCTACACTAACGCGCTCTTGGATACGACCACTAACTTCAAAATATTACAACAGCGAGCGCAGGCGACATCGTTGATTTCACAAGGTAACAAGGCTAGTATCGGCGAGACAAACTACCAACGACCTCCGCCATCGAGTAATACTATGGGTTCATCTAGACTTTCTTCCCAGCCTGGCTCCAGGCAATCACGTCCACATGAATCACCCTCATAAAATGTCCCTGGTCCGATGTTACAAATTCCGTGGCAAGAAGTACAGAGACTTTATATCCAAAATGGAAATTGTCCTTTGACGGTAGTGGACAAGGACTTGATGTGCATGCCTTCCTATTCCAACTAGAAGTATCTGCCAAGAGATATGGTATTGTAGAGTATAAACTACCAAGATTAGTTCACCATTTTGTCTCTGGGGTAGCTGAGAAATGGTTTTGGGTACATATCATGAATAACCCCGACTCTTACTGAAGACAAATGCGAAGTGCTTTCTTATCGAGGATTTCAAGCCATGAATCCAAGAAGGAGACTCGTACATTAATACAGAAATTAACTCAGAAACAGATGCAATCTTTTAGTGATTTTGCTCTCAAATTTCAAATGGCACAATTTTCAGAAGATGAACTTATTGATATAATGCGCGATAATATGAATCCCTGACTACAATGTGCTGTACTAAAATTTCGTAACAATAAAATCGAGGAACTTCAGGATGGACTGCCATAATTTTGAGCGAGTTTGTTTAAAAACCGGTTATGATCCTAGTGGACTGCGGCCAGCGGCAAGTGTTCGACATAAAATCCATGAAGTGACAGCATATTTGCACATTGAGAGTATCCCATTGGATGATCTTAAGATGGGCGATCAAGATTCTGAAGATCACCCAAATATCTCAGCTATTCGTTCAAAGTCAAGACACTAACCGTTCCAATCCCCTTATATGCTGGTATCACGATTATCTACAAGATTTCAAGGAAATATTTTGTTTTGGATGTGTTAGATCTGGGAATAGGAAACCTAATTGTCCAAATTGTAAAGCTAACACGGCGGGAAACTCAGTACTCAACGCGATTCGCCCGAGAGAAACTCGTTCTGTACCGGCTCAAATACCTCTTTGGAAATAAATTTTCTTTCTAATTCCCTCTCAAGCTCGTTAAACAAAAATCAACTAAACCAATCCAGTCTTATTTCGTTAAACAACACCCTGGGAAACCCCCTGGGGCTGGGAATGGCTGTTACGAGCAAACAAAAATCGCGAAGTTTTAATTATTGGAAGGAACGAAAATATCTACATAAGCTTTGTAGTGCAGCGACGATTAAGCAGGAAAATGATCCTCGACCCCACGTGCGCATAAGTGTCCTTGATAATGAAATTATTGGTTTATTAGACAGTGGATCTTCGATTAGCATACTAGGCAAAAATTCTCTAAGTCTGATTAACAGATTAAATGTACCCATCAGGAAAATTAAGTCACTAGAACGGCCGATGGCACTCCAAACTTCATTTTATGAGGGGAAATCAAAACTTATTCGATTTTATGTGGTCCCCAGTTTAGAGAGTGAACTCTACCTCGGAATTGACTTTTGGTCTAAATTTCCAAATTTAGCTCGAGGCTTCAGCAATGTTTACTTTTCTGTCTGGTTCTCCAATCGAGTTGAAACACCATCAACGAACTGAATCACAAAATAAAGCTCTCCAAGTAATAATAAGTCCGTCTTTCCTTTCCGTCTTTCGAGGTTAACGGCCTGGGGAAAACTCATCTCGTCTCTCCGGCTACACAATGTTTTAATGTATGAAGAACTCGACCAAATGCTCCAACCGGGAGTAATATCACAGATTAGTAGTGCATGGCGCTCCCCAATCGTACGCGTAGCAAAACCAAATATTAAATCAAGACTGTGCGGGGATTTGCGAAAGTTGAATGTGGTAACTCGCAAAGAAGTGTACCCATATACCTCTCATTGATCGCTTATTAGGAAGATTACATGACACGAGTACATTAGCTTGATTGATCTCAAGGATGCTTTTTAGCAAATCCCGTTGGTCAAAAACTCTAGAGATAAAACGCTTTCACGGTGCCTGGTAGACCCCTGTAACTATTTACCGTGATGCCGTTTGGTTTATACAACGCACCTCAAATTTTATGTCGTGTAATGGACCGCGTCATACCACACCAATACCACGATAGAGTATTTGTGTACTTGGATAATCTGCTCGTAACCTCTTCTAGTCCTGACGGGCACCTTTCTCTGTTACAAACTGTGGCGAAACGCCTAGTTGATCTGGTCTAACCATTAATCTTGCCAAGAGCCATTTCGTTATGCGTGAAACTAAGTACCTTGGTTATCTTGTTGGCGAGAATGGCCTTCGTATCGACCCAGACAAAGTTGAATCTATTTGCAACTTTGTAAGCCCTACAACGGTTAAACAAACAAGGATGTTTCTGAGTATGGCGGGTTGGTACAAAAGGTTCATGCCCAACTATGTGGAAATAACCGCTCCCATCACTGAAATCTATTGAAAAAAGGGGTTAGTTTCAGTGGATTTTAGAGGCGCAATTAGCATTTGGCAGTTAAAATCTCTCCTTTCTCAGCTCCAGTGTTGATTAACGCCGACTTCACAAAACATTTTTTTTGTCTGCTGTGACGCTAGCATAGAAGGAGTGGGAGGCGTTCTCTACCAGAAGAATGAAATCAGTGACGAACGACTTATTGCATTTTTCACAAAAGTTAAATCGGACCCAGCAAAATTACACCGTAACCGAGCTCGAGTATCTGGCCGCCCTATTATGCATTCACAAATGTCGCCCTTACATCTAAGGATTTCGGTTCACAGTGATTACGGACCACGCCATCCTGAAGTGGCTGATGTCCCAATAGAACCTCAGCGGTCGACTGACAAGGTGGAGCCAAAACTTGCAGGCCTTTGACTTTGTAATAGAACACCAAAAAGGAGCTTTGAATGTTGTACCTGACACATTATCAATGATATAATGTGATTTCTTATCTAAACTCCATCAAAATCTTTCCCTTCTGTTAAATTCATTAGACATTAACTTTCCTCAGTTCTTAGATTGATTGATTGATTGATTGGACTGTAGAACCAAGTACTTGACAGGTGGTCCCGGATAACGCCGGGCCTATTCCTACAGCCTGTTTACACATAACAATAGGAGGGATAGGAAAGGTATTTTTTTTTTTTTTTTTTTTTTTTTTTTTTGGGACGGAACGACCCGGTTTCAGACACCTAGCGATCGTACGGCACAACACAATTCTAATCTACTTCTAACTACTGGAGGTAGGATAAAGGCTTAATAGGTTTAATGGATAACGATGGTATTGGTCTTCAACAATTGCTTCTTTAAATCAGCAACCTGAGGGAAAAATTTTATTATTTCACGTACATCCTGAAATTGAATTCTAAATTAATGCTTTTCGGCTTCCTAAACAAGTTGATTGATTGAATCAGCCCGGTTACAAACACCTAGATAAAGTCGATAGTTAGTAACACATTAACAAGGCAATTCTAATCTACACAATCTGCAATTGGATGCTTCATTTGCCAAAACGATTAACTCCGTAAAACAAAAAGTTGATAAAAACTGAGAAAATACGAAAATGGTTTTTTTAAATTCCTCATAAATTGCAACTTTAGTTACTTTTAATTTTGTCATTTAGTGGTGTTAACACTTCTTATTCCAAAAATTTGTTTTGAATATATACCGTTAGGAGCCAATCAAGTAGGTTGATATTAAAATTTACAAATATTCTAAAAATGGAGTTAATCGGTTTGGCTTGTGAACCATCCATTAATATTTCAAAGGAATATTATTTCACCTACATCGGTAGATTTCCTGAAATTTAATTCTAAATTAAATTTTCCGGCTTCCTAAATAATATAAACATTTATTAATTTAATCCTAATGCAATTCCACAACTTAAAGTAGAATTTCCTGAAACCATAATTGTTTAAATTATATTAAAAATTACTCTAAAATCCATAAGTATTTAATAAAAAATATGTAAGGCATCCCAAAGGCAATGGTACATATTCGATTAATTACCAAGTA
This sequence comes from Nephrotoma flavescens, assembly GCA_932526605.1. Taxonomy (NCBI): domain Eukaryota; kingdom Metazoa; phylum Arthropoda; class Insecta; order Diptera; family Tipulidae; genus Nephrotoma; species Nephrotoma flavescens. Next base: position 222,594,607 of record OW052221.1, read on the forward strand.
ATGCACAGGACATATTATGCCGAGCATGGCAATGGAGCTTTATCGTTCCTCAACCAATTTCTGTCAAATATGGTGTGCAGAATTGGATTGGCACTATAACATTATGCTCAATGGAACTAGGCCATTTCTCAACAAATGATGGTCAAATTCAGTGTGCAAAGCTGAATTTGACGAAATTTTGGGTTTCGGATATAACGAATTAAACCAGGCCGCCTCCTAACCTACAACTTTAAAATTCATTTTGCAGTGCTGGGCTAGGATTCTAATAAGAAAGGTCAGCTTAAATTGGGATTTTAACGTGTCTCTTTGATGAAGTTCTACAATTCGACCATTCTAAATGGAACTTGGGGATCATATTAATAAATATATATTGTCAAATCAGGTATTCAGAATTGGGTGGGGATTTAAAAATGGTATTTAGCGAAGTTTTGGAATTCGACCGTCCTAAGCAATTTATTAATCAATCATGTTCGAATCTTGTATGTTGAGCTAAATTGCGACTCCAACATAAATCCCGGATGAAGTTCTGGATCTTTCCACAAAACAAATCCGAAAGCAATCGGCCAACTAACTATCCAGTTCGTTTATTCACCATAGCTGAAACAAACTTCGCTTAACCCGCTAAGAGATGAACCAGTCAAATCCAGCTTCCCAAAACTGAAGTTTGCTAGAATTCCAATCCAGCCCAATTCATACCCAAAAATTAATTTATGTATCTTCTGCAGTATACTGTCTAGAAACAGATTACTGAGACAATTTCGCACATCTCAGTCATTCAAAAAACATCAAGGTTTACGTGAGGTGGTGGCACGAACGGAAAATAAAACCACGCGGAATGCTTCTTACATAATTGGTGCATGAGCAATTCATTGAATACGATTTAGAACTCATCAATACTTGTGTCTGACGTTCCCATGCAATTGCGAACCTGTTTCGAGAAATATTGTCGAGTCGGATAAATTCTTTCATAGAAAACAGTGCCAGCAGTAAGCAATCTAAATGAATAACCAACATTAATAGCCCGAGGCACATCAAAGATTTACTTGTCGTTACAACGAATATAAAAATTAAAAACCATTTTCCCTTTGCCATGCCGTAACACATATCGCTCATGACATGAAAAAGAGACACAACTCAAAAATTAAAATTTTGCAGGAGAGCAAAAACAAAAAATGCTAATTACGTTATTAGATTCCAAAATCCTAAAACGAAGAATGGCACTTTGTGCTCTATCATTTTCGATGAAGGAAAAATAAAACTGTTTTTATTGAGGGATATGGATACTAATATTGCACATCTTTCTAGTGAATTAACGGAAAAAGTTCATTTTTTTGAGTTGTGTCACCCGTCCATACCACGGCGATACAAATCTTTAAAACTTTTCAAAATACAAATTTTTACCGCGCATTATTATTAAAAATAATTTAATTAAATAAATTATAAACCATTTAAATAGACTGTAAAAAAAAAATAAATAATAATAACACCTATCAATGTATGTACATATTATTATTACAATACATACATGAATTTAAATTACATTGGGGAAACCACACGATGACTCATTTGAGTTGAGACCGGTTTCTAACCTCAAAAAAAAACCATTCACGCGCACACACGTCACATGAGTCCCAGCTCATCGATAAATTTCTATGTATGTGTAAAAAATTGTAGGAAAAAATCATTTTAAAATGTCTTCGCATGATTCACCCAATATAACATCGTGTACGTCCACACCGCGGCAACCCCTGTCCGTCTCCCCGATAACCCCACCCATAAAACTTATAATTGTATAGGTAAAGTACAAAGCAACGAAGAAGCTACCGGACTCAAGCAACCGCAATATGGATATGCACATCGAAAATGTTTTACACAATAACATAAATGATAAATGGATTTTACACATATATAATAATATATTGAACTAATTATTAAAATAATTATAAATAAAAACAGTCAATTATATTACATATACATATTATCCACATCCCCTTTCCTGTCTGCCATCACAATTGTGTGGGTAAGGCAAAAGAATCATGTCAAAAACTTATTTTTGAAATGCATTCTGGGCCAACACACACTAAAAAAATAAAATAAAAGATTTGTTTGGCAAGAAAAGGGATATATACATATATATTTTACATATAGTAGTATTCAAATCTCGCTGGAATTCTGACAGTTCTCGCGCAGAAGTAATATGGCGGGTGCACAGTGATGTATTAAGTATAATATTCATGTTTTTTGTTTACATTTTTACGTTGTATTTGTATTTAAATGGAATAGGAATTTTAAGATACAATTAAAACACAAAGTTTAGATTTTATAAATTAAAATGATATTTAATTCGGTAAGTAAAGTATTAGATCAAAATTCCATTAAATTGAAAACTGAATTTACTTTTTTGTTGTTGTGGTTTTGTGCGATACGAATCACATTTGGTTATTTATTTTCCCTAGTCCGTACCAAAATTAAATGTTGTCATTGTTTCCAAAAGGCGTGCAATATTTTTTTTTTTTAGACCTATTAATTTTCACTTGATATATGATTGTAATAACATAAATACATAATAATTTTGAATGTTTTGTGTATTAAAACTGAAATATAATTCTTTTTCATGGTTATTTATTATTTTATTTAAGTTTACTATCTAAGATAAATGCGACCCATCAAAATTTTTATAAAAAAAATTCTACACCACTGAGAGCTGCGCAGAACAGTTAAAATTTTTTTTTTTTAAAGATTTGAATATTACTATACATACGTAATACACACACTCACTTATATATACCATATATCACATACAAATTTACTCATTCATTTCAAAACAAAAAATATTCGAAAATACAATTCCCATAATAACAAAAACACACACGCGCGAATACGCCTCGTAATTTCTTTAACTTTCCTCAGTTCTTAGAGGAGGAATACTCTCACATTAAAAAAAAAAATTCTTAGATTATCCTAAAAATTTCTCTAATCATCGTATACACAATGATAGAATTTTATTTCGATTCGACGCTCAGGCGAATGAAGCACTGACAGATCTTCCTGTTTGAAAATTATTAATCCCTTAGTCCATGACTGATAAGTTTATTCGCCAAGAACGCAAAACCCCAACACCGGCACATGGTAGACTAAAGAAAAACTTTAGAAAAACTATGGCGGTTTTATTTTTGTCCGAGAATGCGTCAATATGTACAACAGCTCAATAAATCATGCGTCCTCCACTGAAGGGTGTTAAATCCTCCGAACGGCCTTTTCAAAAAATGTATATCGACCTGTTAGGACTATACCAAAGGTCGAAAGATGGTAAAACGGTAATTCGAATTATTTTAGATCGAATCACTAAATATTGCCTACTTAAAACTCTTAACAGAGAGATAGCTAATAAAATTACGGAATATCTTCGTAACGAAGTGTTTTTCACATATGGTGTACCAGAAGTAATTCATAGTGACAATGGGGTACACTTTGTTAGCAAAGAATTTCAGAATTTACTTAGCGAATTTGGCAATAATTATGTTAAGACAGGCCTCTACTCGCCACAATCTAGTGCCTCTGAGCGGGTTAATCGCTCCATTGTCGCAGGCATCCGGTTTTATGTCAAATTTGATCATTGATCGTGGGATCAGCATCTGGGTACAACTGCAAATGTTTTACCGATTTGGGTACCACCGAATTGGCCACGCCAAGGAGTACGAAACTCTTCGAAATATAAATTGTATCAAAGAAAATAAAGTTGAGGTTGATGCATTACCCGAACGGTTACGGGCTTTGCACGACCAAGTGGCCAAAAATCTGGCGGTCGCGTATAGTAAATACTCATCGTATTCTAACCTTCAATCCCTCGAATTTTGAACCGGACCAATTGGTCTATGTTAGGGAACACCCCCAGAGTGAAGCTAGCAATAGATTTTGTGCAAAATTTGCCGCTACGTTTCATAAAGCACAGATACGGAGTAGTATAGGTCATGTCAAGTATTAAATCGAGGACCTAAATGGTAAGCTGCTTATGGAGTTTATCACGCCAAGGACATCAAAATATAAATTAAAGAACATATTAAAGTGTCGAACGATCATACAGTTAATCTTTTATAGTCTCCAGCTTTTTGCGAGAATGTGAAAAACACACATTAAAACAAACTGTGCGTTTTTTCAATATTTTAACCGTGGGAATTACAAAATGGGATTTCTGTCATGAATCACACAAAAACTAATTGCCAACTAATGTTTCTGGTACCTCTCTTCTTTTATACATAGTTTCTAGATTTTTCAGAACTCTGCTTTAGGTTTAAACTGCATATTTATTTGCTTACAACTTTGCATATTTTTTACTTCTATTTTCCTAATTAATACAAAATAATTTAATTATTAAATTTAATTATGAGGTGTTGCTTGTTTAAAAACTTTACACAACGTTTTTGATGATATTGTTAAACGAATTTAAAAATTCAAATAAATGTAATATTTCCAAATACGGGAAAGCCTATGCTTGCATTGGCTGATTTCACGACTCATTAATTAGTAAATTTTGAATAATTAATTATTGCAACCAAAAAAAATTACAGTTTTTAAAATGATCAACAATTGCACATAAAGTGTAGATACGCGGATTGTTTAAATAAAATAAAGTGCTAAACGACCAATAATAAATTAATTTGGCTATATATATTATGAGTTTATGACTCATTTAATTTATCTAATTAATTATAAATAAAATTCGTATAATGGAGACACATGCAAATCATTAATTTTCCATTTTTTTCCACTATAAACGATTTTTCTTTTTCTGCTTTACTATTTTATTGCGAAATATAAATGAATTGAAATTATTTTTAAACACAAATAGTTTAAATATTCGTATTAATTAGAGTAACATGTTATAATAATTAATTAAAAATATTTTATTTCCAATTTTTAGTTCGTGTAACTCGCTTGGGTTTTTGGATTATTGATTTAATCAATCGACATTGGGACTGTACGATATGCACCTAAAATTATGTATTTACGTGTTATTATTGGTTAGTCTATTGAATTTTTAACTCAGATTTATTATGCAAAGACATATATGTATAGTGGGTAGGTGCACACAAATCTATATTTCCATGTTTTAGGTGTGCATTAACCAACAATCATGTTCAAAAAAAAATATCGACATAACTTTTACTATTTTAACAATTTTATAATTGATTAAGAATTTAGATAGTAAGCACCTTGTTCGACAGGTGTTAATGAAATGTGCATTATTTTAAAACGGTAAATAATTTAATTTTATAATTTTAGAGTTCAGCACCAATATACAATTTTATAATATTTTAACTAAACTTAACTTATTTTTGGGGGATGTTTTATAATTTTAGAGTTCAGCACCAATATACAATTTTATAATATTTTAACTAAACTTAACTTATTTTTGGGGGATGTTCTAGAATATCTTTGTGAAATTATCTCGAAATTTTTTTTCGGAAAATGATCAAATGAGCTTTTGGTTATAAACTCATATAAAACACGACAACCCTTATTTGTTCTGCTACAATTCCAAAAAGAATGTCTGCAATTGAAGTCTCCACCTAGAATAATGGCTGAGTTAGAGCTCTTGAGTCGTATTAGACCATGTCTAAAAATTTTGTGGCTGGAGTACGGAATATAATCGCATGTAACCTTTATTATACCAGCAGAATATAGCAACACCTCTGAATTAAAAAAGTCTGAACTAAAAAAGTTCTTTAAAAATGATTTAAAAAGTTAATTTTTGTATGAACATCTGCGACTATTTTAATTCAAATTTTTAATTTAAAATTATGAATTAAAAAAAGCGATTTTGAAAAATGAAAAAACTCGAAATGAATTAACAAAGGCTTACGCTATTTCATTTTTAAAACACCTACCTTAATTCATTTTCAAAAGAATTAAAAAAGGCACATTTTATTTCATTTTATAAATTTTAGTTTTAAATAAAAATGAATTTAAATGTAGTATATTTTGTTTTCTATAGATTTCTATTTTTATAATTGTTGCCTTGTTTATTTTTTGTTTAATTAATTTTAGTTGAATGTCTTCATTAATGAAAATAAGATATTCTAATGTCTCATTTCCAGGAATGATAATGTCTCATTTGATTTCCAGTTTTAATCGCTATTTCATTAATGAAAATACAAATCCAAAATTTACATACATTGCCTTAGAGATTATTAATTATTCAAAAAATTTAAATGTAAGGATCGGAAGGATTCAGTAAAGAAAATTATTTCGTATCTCGTAATTCCTAACAGTTTAAATATATATTTATCTTACAACAAATATTTTAATTAATTTATAAAACTAAATAAAAGAGGCTGATATTTTTCTAACTTTTTATTTCTTTTTCAATCTGATTTTAATTCATTTTTAAAATGAATTAAAAACACTTATTTTAATTCAGAAAAAAAAAACTTTTTTAAGTCGGACTTTTTTAATTCATGTAGCCTGTGAAACGCAGTACCAGGTTTAAGATGAGTTTCTGTTAGTAGAAGTATGTCAATATTATATTTGTTAATGCAATAAATTACCTCATGCTTTATTTCTATTATTTAAAAAAAAAAAAAATTTAACGCTAATAAAAATATTTAATAAAAATTTAACGCTACGAGCGCCCAAGGTACAGAGAATCAGATTAAATAATCTGAACCTGTTCAGGAGCGGTACGACAACTCCTGCGCCCATTCATGACATTACCAAAAATTAAAAGTAATTCTGTTGAAGAGTATAAATTTGATTTAGTTTGTGGATCCGCTGGGCTTGATAGATTTTACGTTAGTGTTGAACAAGTTGGCAAAGGTTGGTCTAACATTATTTACCTCCGATGAAGTTGTGTAAGTCGTATTGATTATTGTTATCCAAATTTGAAAAGTTGTTTGTTGACCAATTGTACTTAGGTAATGATTTGGTAGCATTTATTTTGGTAATCTCTTCTCGAATATGAAGCATACGTCGAAGTAAGTTGCAATTAATACATAGACTATTGGTTTCAGCATCCTTGATTGAACAGTCCTGGTCATCAATATGGGTGAGGCTGCAGTATTTACACTTTGATTTCATGTGAGAATTTGTCATAGTATGTCCAACCAAAAAACAAGTTACACATTGTGTCAGGCGTTCAGGTTGTTATAGGGTATATCCCAACTGCGAGATATATGGACGATGATGCGATGATTTTTTAACTGTTTAAAAGTAACAGATTTTGGAAACGAAGCCAAATAGATAGAACTGTTACTTGATCTGTTATTTTTTGGTGTCACTTTTATAATTTTTGAGAGTGTGAGTCCGGCTTCTTTAATATAATATTCAACCTCCTTAGTCGGCAAAGATGGCAAGCCGAAGAGAACATATCTAGAGGTTTTGTTTTCTTCCAGCGTGTACGAAAAAAATTCTGCACTTTCATTTTTCAATTTATCTGTAAATTGTTTATAGTGTGTTGGATCATAAAACAATACTTTGAGCCCATTGATTTGAGTTTCATTTGAATTTTCATAATTTTTAATTTTTTCATTATTTGCCGTACGATGTTTGAATCCATTTTCGTGACAATAGGAGGTAAATTAGATTTTACGATTTTATTGTGAGTGTTCAGCGCAGTAGGTGTGTTGTTGTTTTAATGAACCATACAATCAACCATCAAATTTATTACCAGTGGAAATAGGATATGATGAGGGATATACATTACCGTTATTTGATTGTTGTTTTGGACACATAGTAGATTTAGATTTTTTATCTACACGCACTACATGTTTGTCTTTTCGTCATAAGCTAGAACAATCTAGCTTGATCGCTTAGCATGTATTAAGTATGTAAATTTTTTATTTACTTATACAAGTTTTTTCAAAATTTAATTTTTCTTTATTATGTGTACACCAATTTTAGCACGTTATTGTTTATATTGATTATATTATTACTGGTAATTAAACAGGTATTGAAAAATTGCATCTGCACTCGACAAGATACAATCGTCTACTCGGTCCTTGACACTCAGAACATATCAAAACATATAACCCCAAAATTTCACCACCCCCACCACCCCAAAATCTTCTGTACGTCTATTTGTAATTGAACTTCTCCTAAATGGCTCTAGGTAGCACTGCGATCGGGTCCAACATTTTTTTTTATTTTTTGCCGTTTTGCCGATATTCTATGAATTTCAATTATATATAAGTGCGTTCAATGACAATCAATCTAACCTACTCTTCTGGATTGCATTTGAACCGCTTTTTCTTGGACGCACTATACACTTGTAAAACATTTCTCATCTCACCGATACTAGCACGCATTTGATCACAAAATCATATTGCGTTGACAATTGCTTCACCTGGCATTTCCTTGATGGTGGAAAGACTCACATTCTGAGTCATTGATCGTTTACACAAATCCAGACGCAATGTACAACATGAAGAAGCATTTTGGCATGGCTGTCCGGTGGTTTTAGATAGATATTGCCGGTCATTCTACGCGCTATAGGTAGACGAAATTAACGCATGTTTGAAACAATCATATCTGGGGTCAAATGTAAATACAATACACCTTAACATAAATATGCATGTCCAACTGCAAAACGATCCATCGGCAGTGTTGTTCTCCGAATAATTGCTTAACATGGACAATTGAAAAATTCGATTTAATGGAAATACACAACACACCCAATTACCATTTTTTGCAACATGGTTGCCACCAAAGATAATTTCATTGAAAGCATATTCCTAGATGTGCTACACTCGGGAAAAAATATGATTGAGCTGATCATAAAAGTTAACATCATTGTTATGATTACATGCAATGATTAAGAATATCATATTATATTACAACGAATCATTTGAAATAATTGTATTTAACACATAATGATGATAATTATCATACAAACTATGATTGGATTAACCATCGTTATGATTAAATATGTAGTTATTATGATGAGAATACAATGCCTCCTAAAATACAGGCGGCTGTTACATAAGCGCGTAGTACTTTGCATTACCATGCGGTTATAGAAATTTATTTAATGGACAAAAATCCAGAGCCTTTGAGCGGTCACCTTAAGCACGGCTAGAACTCAGGTGTAAGGCGGTGGGGTTTCCAGAGGTTGTCTTAGTAGTCTTAAATACAAAAAAAACTACTTTTAGCGTAACACAGGAATAACGACGTGAACATCATCTTTTAATTAAATTAAGTGCTCAAAGTGCTAAAAGTAGTTTTTTTTTAATTTCAGAAATCCAATTTGTTTAAAACTAATTTAGAGTATTTACATTGAAAACGTGTTAATTTTAATGCAAATATATTGCAGAATCGTATGCATAATGTTCTCAGTAGGAGAAATCGAAAAAATTGAATATCGCCTATTACAGCGCCATCTATCGTGAATCGAAAAAAATGTTTCAAGGAAATCATACGTACTTTTAGCCGTAGAATCCGAATCTGCGATCAAAAATAGGGGTTCCTATCTTAGTTTCCAAGTTGCCTCCCACTCTCCTTTCAAACAGGGGCTGGGTGTCCTAATTTTAACACTAATGTATTTCCCCTCCAGAATGATTTACTTTTGACTATGGTCATTTTTATCGTAGGGGGCTTATTTTCCGAGATATTTGAAAGTTTCAGCTTAAAAAACTCACTTATATACCAATTGGTAACGCTCCAACGTTATATGCCAAAAACATAAAACATAAAGTATTTTATAATTTTTAAATTTTCATTATCCGAGTATGCTAACTTTTAGAATCGATTTTGACATAAATAAAATATGTCGTCGGTATGCCATTTGTGGTTGTATTTTTTATCGCCATACGCTAAAGATTTTGTTCTGTTAGGTACAGCGATATTGCGGCGATATTTTTAATTATTCGTCGACGCTCGTCGTTGTCGCTCTTATTTTGTTTTGAGCTCTACCGAATATAATAAATGTTAATAAAATTTTGAGACGGTGGAGACTAAATGCCTCACAAACCAGAAAGTATAAGATTGTGGTTTTCGACTTCAAAAAACTTAAACTCCATCACAACAAGAGATTCATATCTGATTCTAGATATAGGTTTTTATGATTGCCGTTTTGCTTAATAAACGCGCCGGCCATCTTAGAAAGGATAACACCGTTCTAAAGCAATTCATCTGTGAAATATGTTACGTCCACATTGACGATATACATTCTCTAGCTGTTTATTGATTTTTGAACACTATTAGTGCTGAAATATACCAATATACAGAACAATCACAATAACACCATTACAACTGCAAAAACCAAAGTAAAATATACTATTAGTATTTTGAAAATTCCTAATTTCTTCTATTGTTTTTTTATTTTAAAATATTTCAAAATAATAAAATGCATTTAGGATTACATTGTTTTAAGATTATCTTACGAGATTCTTAAAAGGCCGCACTAAAATTATTACCTAAAAAAGAAGTAAAAAGACGGGAAAGGTTCGGAGCCGAACTCTAAGCATTTTTGTTGCCTATAAAGAACTTTTATGCAGTGTGATTTGCGTATTTCAAATATTACGACCACCCACTCCCACACCCACCTAACCCCATCTACACCAAGCTCAACCGATCCCAATCCACCATATCTCAACTGACCCCAATCAACCACAAACCACCACATCTAAACATTATTACCACTCCCCACCCACTATCCAATTCAAACCCCAAAACCCATCTCACCCGCACCACCCTATACCGCACCCCCCATATTATCACCCTTTAACACCTTTACACCCAATTCCACACACACACACACCACCGACACAAACGCTCATCCACCAAATCCCAAATTCCCACACCAAACCCAAAACACCTCATCCCACCCCCTCCACCTCCCATACCACCACTTCTGCCACCCCCATAACCACACCACCCACACAAACCCACATCCAGACGAGATATATTTTTATTCCACATTCACATGCTCGATGAAACCGAAATAGAATAGAAAATAAAAAAAAATCTATCAATTTTAAGGAGGGGGGTTAACAAAACCCCATCTATCTCCGAACACCCATAATACAGAAATGTCCAAATCAATAGGGATCATTCTCATGAATTGCTTGAACTTTTAGTGAAGAAATTATGTGGATATCTGTATCCGTTCTCAAGTTATCGTGCACACAGACGGACAGACGGACAGACGGACAGACGGCAAACCGAAACCATATAGCATTTTTTTTAACAAAAATGCTTAAAAAGATCAATAGCATTTATATTTTACTTTTCGTCCTTTGACGTTGTTTGACGCGCGGGTTGACAAGGTATTTTTAGTAATTTTGTGACTGAGCTAAAGTAAAAAATAATCTACGTTGAGTGATTTTTATTATTTAGTTAAAAAATTTGTGTTTAAATGAACCTGTGTGTGTGTGTGTGTGTGTGTGTGTGTGTGTGTGTGTATGTGTGTGTGTATGTGTGTGTGTGTGTGTGTGTGTGTGTGTGTGTGTGTGTGTGTGTGTGTGTGTGTGTGTGTGTGTGTGTGTGTGTGTGTGTGTGTGTGTGTGTGTGTGTGTGTGTGTGTGTGTGTGTGTGTGTGTGTGTGTGTGTGTGTGTGTGTGTGTGTGTGTGTGTGTGTGTGTGTGTGTGTGTGTGTGTGTGTGTGTGTGTGTGTGTGTGTGTGTGTGTGTGTGTGTGTGTGTGTGTGTGTGTGTGTGTGTGTGTGTGTGTGTGTGTGTGTGTGTGTGTGTGTGTGTGTGTGTGTGTGTGTGTGTGTGTGTGTGTGTGTGTGTGTGTGTTTGAATGTCTTTACTGAGACATTTATTTTCCATTTTTAAATGGGTCAAAAAAAGGACCTAAGCACTGAAAAAAAACATGCTGTCAGAGCATTATTAAAACCAAAAAACCATTCATACCATACGAGATCGTAAAAATGGAAAAAAAATTCTTGCTCATCAGTACACTGAGAAAAATTTTGGTTTGTAAAATTAAAAAACAAAGTTTTTAATTTCTAAAAGTTATAAACATTTTTGAATTTAAAAAATATTTGTTTGAAATTAAATGAAATTTTCGCAAACTAATAAATAGTTTTTTATTTTAATAACATATTTTGTAAAATGATTTACAAAATAATTTTTAAATTTAAAAAGTTTATTTATTTAAACAGAATAATTTATTTCTAAAAAAGATTTTTAGAATTTTAAAACAATTTTTTTGATAATAAAGACAACTTGTAAAAATATTTATATTTATTGTTTTACCAGAAATCTCGTTGTTTTATTTTTCAATTCGTCTATATTTTATATAATTCGCCAAATCGATATGTTCTTGTGTAATACTAAAGGTGTGAAGGTTTGAATTTTCGCAGTTTGGTTTTGGTCGATGTAAACTGATGAATAGACCAACTTTTTATCAGTACGAACTACGAAACCAAACTGCCAAGAAAGAACTTGAGGTACTCATTATATTTTTTTAAGGGTTGTGTGTATTTTTGCCATTGGGCCCTGGGATGTTAAAAATTGGGGAGGGAAAGTTTATTTTCTACTTTGATTTAATAAAATTGTGTGACATTTGTTAAAAAATAACTATTTAAAAATTGAAATAAATTTTTTAAAGCTAGCCAATAATTTTTTATTTTTAAAAAACAATATCTTAAAATTCAAGAAAACTATTCGACAAAATTTCTTTCTTATGTCAAATAGTTTTCTTGAATTTTTGAAAATAAAAACAATTTGTTTATTTTTATAAACAAATTTGAAGAAAAAAATTTATTTTAAAAATAAAAAGATTATTTTTTTGTTTTTAAAAACGAGACTTTTCGCCTAAAAAATATATGTGTTTTTTTTTTGATTTTATATGTATATTTTTTTTTACTTTTACTGGTTTTTTTTCTCAGTGTAAGTAATTTACCAAAGATGGGGGCACATTTGAAAAGACCAAAATAAGAAACTGTTAAGGGATCAGGAAGACAACGCCCAGAACAGGCCGGAATACTATTCAATCGGCCTTAGAATAGCGCAGAGCAACGACGAGCGAGCTACAAAAGCACCTTAGTGAAGAAGGGATAAAGATATAAATAATTTGAAATGTAGGCGTCCAGAAAAAAAACCCAGACTCACTGAAAAATGCATAGAAAATATCTTATTTGAGCTAAACTTTAAAATCACTGGACAGTAGACGACTGGTACACTGAGAAAAAAAACAGTAAAAGTAAAAAAAATGTACATATAAAATCAAAAAAATGTATATGTATTTTTTGTGCAAAATGTCTCGTTCTTAAAATCAAAAGGATAATCTTTTTAATTTTAAAATAAATTTATTTTCAAAAATACTTTCCTTACTTATGTCAAATAGTTTTCTTACATTTTAAGAAATTGTTTTTTAAAAATAAAAAACCATTGGCTTGCTTTAAAGCATTGCCACATACACATCTAATTACAGACGATTCATGCGTACATTTATTTTGCCTCGCCATTTTTATTCAAAGTGTCAAAGTGAAAATAATTCATTTTAAAATTAAATAAGTTTACAGTATTCATGATGAGCTTTTAATAAAAATATTAAATTAATGAAAAATAAATTTTTCTTTGAAATTTTTGACATTTGTTTTGAAGTAATCAAAGAAAAACACAATAGAGGAAAAAATCGCTTAAAATTTTTTGATGAGTTCGGAAATAGATAGTGGGGTAGAATAGATATAGATAGATTTTGGGTAGAAAAAAAAAATTTCATGTAGAAATCGCATGTATGCGTTAAATACAATAAAATTCGAGGTTACGAAGGGGTTGGGAATTGCGTAGCGAATCATTATAAATCGCTAAGGCATTGTGATTATACTTTGATTAGTTCAAAGTATTTTGAGACGGCCGAATTTTTTAAATACAAAAAATTCAATGTTTCATTAGTTCGAAACCAAACCTCCCCAAAGCCTTGGTAACCTCATCTTGATTAAAAACATTAGTGCTAAAATTAGGACCCTGCCCCTGTTTGTAAGGGGGATGGTGCGCAACTTGGAAACTAAGATAGGAACCCCTATTTTTTATTGCAGATTCGGACTCTACGGCTAAAAGTAAATAGGATCTCCTTGAAACATTTTTTTCGATTCATGATAAGTAGCGGTGTAATCGGCGATATTAAATTTTTTCGATTTCTCCTACTGGGAACATTATGCATACGATTCTGCAATTTGTTTGCATTAAAATTAACATGTTTTCAATGTAAATACTTGAAATTAGTTTTAAACAAATTGTATTTCTTAAATTTAAAAAAAGCTACTTTTAGCGTAATACAAGAACAACATTTTTTTTTTCAGTGTACACATACATACATTACAGTGTATTAAAATAAAATACATGAGAGAGGGGTATGCGAAAGCTGTGAAAATCGTGCGAAAATAAGTTCAGTCCGCTCGAATAAACATTGTTATAATTCACCTTCAACTGAGCCAAGAACGTCATCACCTGTTAAACATTTAAATCGTTTACTTCCGCACATTGATCACGAATGATAAATTTTAATAATTAAAAGTACCATCTGTTTGAGAATAATGCATAAAGTATCGGTACTCGTACGTGGGCATAAATCATTATGGTAAATGATACATGAATTGAAAAGCAGGTAGTTTACCACAAGTTTATTTAGCAACAATTAATTTTATTCGCAACTGTCAAATAACTGGACTATTTACTATACTAATTATACTTCTATATAAATAATGTATTTGCAATAATTAAATGTATTCAAATGGAAGTGTAATAAAATGTAAATATGTACGTTTAATAAATAACTAATAAAATTCATATAATTTATGAGTTCGCGTCGTTAGTCGTATATATACGTTCGAGTAGGAATATCTAACAAACCATAACACTTTTACTTTTCCAATGTGCTAGATTGTGCGGTTCAAAGATTCAGGAAGTCATTTTCTCCCATATATGCGATTCGTTCGCTAATGAATCGTTTGTTTGAATTAGCGCCAATCTGCGTATTTATATTCAAATCAATCAAAAATCCTTGGCAAATTTTTGAAAGCTCTAAGCAGATTTTGACACTGAATAAATTATAAATTTAGAGATTTATACCAAAGCCCTGATATCTCATTAATATCTCTACATATAATCATTAATTAATCTTGATCACTATAAAATCAAGATCAATGATATAGCAATTAAGGTAGATTTTGTAGATCTAAAATATAAAATATTAGATAATCAATCTGAATGTGTATACGTATCTTTACGTATGGAAACCGTATTTATCATCAATATACATCTCACGATTGTTGCCGACTGTGATGTAAGTAGATGTACATGGCTATGAACAAATAAATATTTTCAAATGAGCATATCAAAATAGATATAGGAATAATAGATTGAAGGTGTGGTTAGATACGGTATAATGGAATGAATAGTACATACATAACTGTAACATTTAAGATTGAATGAAATTAAGACGTCAATCTAATTTCTTCGTATATGGTTTGAAATGTCTTTACTATATTATATTTTGATACAACAGTTTAAGGTGCTGGTCTTAGTTATGATTGGAAAAATGTAAAGAATAATTATTATTGCATATTATTTATGAATATCAAGGCGATCGCAATTGTGTAAAATACTTCACATAAACATCATTGATGCATAAAATTGACGTTGATAGATCGTCAATGACTTTGAATAATAAAATACTTTATATGATGAGTATGGGAAAATCCTAAATTTTCTTAATAGGAATCTACGACGAGTGTGGAATTTAGAATACTCAATTAAGAATTTAGTGTCTGAAATTTTTCATAAAAATCAAGACAACATCGGCAACCTAGGAAATAATATTAGAAATTTAATTCATTATTTTCTAGCTATTAGATTATTATCGAAATATCCTAGAAACCAAAAATCTAAGCCATGTGAACCATCGGAGATGTTTTACATTTGATTATATTTAACATTTTAAAGTGAGTTGCACACGATTGTGAAAACGAAAAGCACGTGAAAATAGGACATTAAAACTAATTCTAAGTATTGCAAATATTTAATTGAAAATATAAAGGCTTTCACAAGTATATCTATCTGTTAAGTACAAAGGCCGTCCACTTGGAACTAGTAAGCTATCTATACAGAGAAGCTTTGTTAGAAAAGAAAAATTCGAAACTTGAAAACCGCTCAAAAAGTTCGCAACAAGAATGTGCATACGCGTTGAACTTCAAGTTATAATGACACCAATTTTTTTGGTTTTCATAATAAACTTCGAGACTGGTTTGTAAAACTTAAAATAAAAAAATTCACATAACTTATCCGAATATTTTTTCAAATATCATATAACATGACATTTCATATTCTAAATTAATTTCGCACCGATACCATTCCAAATCGGGTTTTCAAAATTTAAGCGGAAATGACGGTTTGTGTCAAGAAAATGTTTTTAAGAAAAATGCGAAACTTGATTTTGATTTCCTCCAATAATGTCATTTTCGTGGTTGACGGTTATAGATAAATTAGGAATATGGCATCCGTTTTAAGACCCCAGATAGAGAAATTTTGTTTTATGCAAGGCGCATATTTTCCAGGGTTTCCGGAGCATTGCGATGATGGGAAGGGTGACCTTGATGTTTTGGTACTAACCCTCGTCCGGCGAAATAATTATAAAACACCAAAAAGCAGTAGAGGGACGCTTGTTCCTTTATCGTCACTGTAGGCATAATTTTGGAAGATAAACAAATAATACACATAATTTCCACATTTGGTTTGTGATATTATAATATTCTATCTATTTATAAAAAATTGTTTTTACCATCTAACTGATGTGCCGGTTTCATTTGAAAGGCAATAATGTGAAGATGGTTTTAGACCTCCAAAACAATGCATTAGACACATTGTCTATTCATGAATTCGATTTTTGACTTTTCCAATACAAAAAATTTCAACTTCATCTAAGGGTGGCGTTACTCGCAAATGAATTACACACAGTCAACACAAAAACAATGATCTGTCATTTTCATCGCGAAGTTTTATCATTTGTTGTTATCGCGTTGATCAGGTTAAATACCCGAATTAGAAAATATTAAAAACCTCATAAATAGTTAAAAAAAATTATTTGTAATTGGAAGGAATACAGCGGATGCGAAACGAAAAAGAGCCGAAAGAGCAACCGAAACACCCGAACAACGTGAAATGCGATTAGAGTCAAATAGGTTGAAAGAGCGGCAATTAAAAGCAGCACACCCGAACAACATGAAACACGTCTCAAACAAGTTTGAATCAGAGCTACTACAGCAAGAGCTGAAACTATGCGTATGCCGTTTTTGTATATTTTTTCCACACGTGTACGAATACATATCCGATTGGAATATTTATTTTCCTATGAGATGCTGATTGAATTTGTTTGTGTTAGTGAATGGAGTACACTGTTATGAATTTGCAAATAAGATAAGGACACTAAATCAAATCATTTCATTCATTTTCATTTAATTTTCACGAAATAAATATTTAAATAAGATGTATAAATTAATAAAATTTGTATTGATAAAGTTTAAGAATTATTTTACATACATAAGTTTCCGAAGTTGCAAACCTTTTAATAGATAGTCTAGACTACAACCGTTTTAGTACAACAATTAATTAATATTTTCATGCGAATTCTGATTAGATTTATTAATTCCTTTCTACTTTAACATTTTCAAATCAAAATCATAACAGAATTATAAAAATTCGAATAAAATTTGCGGTCGGTAAGGAACCTTCGTTAGGCTGGATAAATAAGCAATTATAAGCAGTATAAGTGCTCACGGAACTTGAGAGTAAACCCCTGGGAAGGCGTGTTAATGGCCATACCATTTTCGTCCAAACTCAAATTATGAATACAAAAATTCGTTAGAAATATGCAGATCTGGTTAGGAAGTGGCAATCAGAATGGCTGAACGAGCAGTTTAGCCAACTAATAGAAGTGCTCTCTTTATTGCTATAAATGTTGACCAACATTGCTTTAACATTTTTTATGCTTGTTGTGGAGGAATTAGAAGTAAAATAAACTCCCTCTATCGAAGGTTACATTCCACAGAGTTTAAAATTTTTGCATTGGCAGAGACCTGGCTAAATTCTAGTGTTTCTGGCAATGAGATTTTTAATTCTGATTGGCTAGTCCATAGAAAAGACAGAAATTATGATCTAAGAAATAACACAAGAAGAGGTGGGGTATTGTTAGCAATTCACAAGTCCATCTCCTCATCCGAAATAAATTCTGACTCTAAATTCTACGTTCCGATACACCCACTATCTGAACAGATATGGTGTACTATTAATTGCAGCAGCAAAACATTAATTATTGGTTGTATCTATGTCTCTCCAGCATCGAACGAAAATATCTATGAAAGTATTTTTAATTCAATTAATGTAATTTCAACTAACATTAATGACGATAATGAAATTTTAATTTTTGGAGATTTTAATAGACTACACTTACAATTTATTAGAGATCCTGATGATGAAAATTTACTTTTACCGACAAATACAAACGACAACATTGATATTAGACTACTGAATTGTACTTACGGCAACAATATGTACCAAATCTCTGATATTAAAAATAGTAACGATAGACAACTTGATATAATATTTGCAACAGCTTTCGATCATTGTAACGTAAGAGAAGCTGATGATACTGAGTCTTGCTTTACTAATTCAATACATCATAAAGCATTAATAATCAACTATAGCATATCTACTTCACCTTGCAAACTTCAAAACGAACCGATATACGCGTACAATTTCAAACAAGCTAATTTTAACTCAATTAAGACAGAAATTGATATGATTAATTGGCAAGAAGTATGTTCCTATGATAACCTAGATTTCACTATTGATCAATTTCATACTATTATTGATGGAATTATTTCAAGACATGTTCCCTGGGTAAAACAAAGAGAAAATAGAAATGAACCTTGGTTAGACAGACGGCTCAAGAATCTACGCAATAGAAGGAACAGAGCTTTTAAAGTTTTCAAAAAGAATCCAACAACGAACAATAAAACACGACACCATCACTTATATGAAGTATTTGAGTCCGCATCAAGAATAACTTACAATAACTACATCAAACAACTCGGTGAGAACATAATTTCAGAACTAAAAAAGTTTTATGATTTTGTTAACTCTAAACGGAACACTAAAGGATACCCAGTAACAATGTTTTTGAACGAGATATCGTCCTCGAACCCTAAAACTTTCTCCGATCTTTTTGCTGAGCTTTTTCAATCCATTTATAAAAGAGAAGCCAATGAAAGCAGTTTACTTGATTTGTACCAGGAAAACATATCACCCCGTTATGAGCTACAGAATGTGGAGTTGGAAGAGAGGGACATTTTGACCGGACTGCGAAGTCTGGACACTAAAAAAGGCCTGACGGCATTCCGCCCATATTTTTGAAAGAATGTGCAAACTCTCTAGTTAAACCATTATATTACATCTTTAACCGATCTCTAGTGGAATGAATCTTTCCTAGTTTTTTTAAATTGTCATTTTTGACAGCGATTTACAAATCTGGCGGATGGTGTAATGTAGCTAACTGCAATGGAATTGCTGTCTTATCTTGGATTCCCAAACTCTTCGAAAAATTAGTTCATGATAAGCTTGCAGAAACTATTGTCTCCAATCTTAATGATCAGCAACATGGATTTATCAAAGGTAGATCCGTAACAACTAACCTGACAATCTTTACTTCTTAGTTTCTTACTTATTAAAACAAATGGAAAACGGATTTCAGGTTGATGCAATTTACACTGATTTCAGCAAAGCTTTTGATAGAGTGGACCATAAAATGTTGATTAAAAAATTAGAAGTCATGGGAATAGGTGGCTTAATACTCAACTGGTTGAGCTCATATCTAAAAGACCGAACTCAATATGTTCGCTTTCAAGGCCACATATCACAAGCAGTACAAGTAAATTCAGGGGTTCCACAAGTTAGTCACTTGGAGCCATTGTTCTTCAATCTCTTCATATCAGACTTGTCTACAGTACTGCAAAACATCAAGCATTTATTCTATGTTGATGATCTAAAAATATATCACAAAATCGAAAATACAGACGATGCAATTTGTTTACAATCAAATCTAAATAAATTGATATCGTGGTGCAACAGTAATAAATTAGACCTAAATGTCGACAAGTGTTACGTGATCAGTTTTACAAGGAATATTGTTCTTCATAATATTGACTATACGTAATTGATGGGAGGAGTTTGAAGAGAGTGGACGAAATAAGAGATTTAGGTGTAATAATTGACACACGAGTCAATTTCCATAAACATTATGATGTAACGTTGGGAAAGGCATATGGAGTACTGAGTTTCATAAAAAGAAGAGCTAAAGAATTCAACAACTTATGGATAACGAAATCACTCTATTGCTCATTTGTGAGATCTATCCTTGAGTATGCTTCGGTAACTTGGATGCCATATACCGAAAAGTATGCAATAAAATTTGAATCAGTACAGAAGCAATTCTTATTGTTCGTGCTCAGGCATATGTTCGATCCGCAAGATTATACCAACCTACCAAGTTACAATTCTAGACTCGACATAATAGGTTTAGATACTTTTTCATCAATACGAAATTTACTCGCGGCCACTTTCATTTTTGGCGTGTTGCAAAAAAACATCAACGTCGAAGAAAATTCAAATGCTGTTGTTTTAAATCAAGGACGCACTCGACATGCAAAGTACTTAAAAGAAGTTCACCATCCTACCAACTATGGAATAAATAAAATAATAAATAAATAGAGCATATAAAATATTTAATAACCATATTGACGCTTACAAGCCAGGTACTAACTTGACAAAACAAACATATAAGAAAAATTTTAAGATTGCAATTTAAATAAATTTTTAGTTTATAAAACGGACTCTATTTTTCGGTTGCTACCTAACTACTATTGGTGAGGACACTAAGTACTCCGAGTCACACCAATCGTAGGTTTGTATGAACCCGTAAGAATAAACGTAGCAAGAACGTCTTATATTTAATTTTTAAGTATCAAAATAAAAAATAATAATAAAATAAAATTTGAAAGAATAAGTTAACGAAATATTTTATATCGAAAATGTATTACAAATTTGTTAGAAAATATGAATTTATATATTTAACTATGCAAAATTACTTTCATAAGAATAGTTTTATAATATTTACCTTGTTTGGATTAAATAAATAAATAAACTCCCTTTAACATCCCTTCACAGAGATTTGGACCCAGGTTCCGAGAGCACTTCTATTACGTTATTAAATTGTTCGTCCAGCCAATCTGATTGCCACTTCCTAACCAGACCAGCAAATTTGCAGCGAATTTTTTCATACATAATTTAAATTGGAACGAAAATGGTTAACAGCCATTAATACCCCTTCTCAGAGATTTGGACTCAGAACAGTGGAGTTGGAGAAATTGCTCATCCAGCAAGCCTGATTGCCACTTCCGAACCAGATCAGCAAATTTGCAACGAATTTTTGTATTTATAATATGAGTGTGAACGAAAATGGTAAACTGTCATTAACACCCCTTCGCAGAGATTTGGACTCAGGTTCCGAGAGCAATTCTATTAGGTGGCTAAACTGCTCGTCCAGCCAGCTTGATTGCTACTTCCTAACCAGATCAGCAAATTTGTAACGAATTTTAATATTTATAATTTGAGTTTGGACGAAATTGGTAAACGGCCATTAACACCCCTTCCCAGAGATTTGGACTAAGGTTCCGAGAGTACTTCTATTAGGTGGCTAAACTGCTCGTCCAGCCAGTCTGATTGCCACTTCCTAACCAGACCAGCAATTTTGCTACGAATTTTTTTTTATTCATAATTTGGACGAAAATGGTAAAAAGCCAATAACACCCATTCCCACAGAACTCAAGTTCCAAGAGCAGTTCTAATAGGCTACTAAATTGCTCGTCCAGTTAGCCTGATTGCCACTTCCTAACATGATAAAAATTATTTATTATATTACAAGCCGAAATAAATTTATAATTTGGCGTGAATCAATCATTTAATTTAAAGTATATTAAATATTATTAAGTTTGACAAATACTTATTTGAGTAAAGTGAAATATAATAAATCTTGAATGAATCTTATTATACTTTATTAAAAACGAAATATACTTTATAAATACAATATTTTTCGTTCCTCAACAAAATTTAAGTTTAACATGTACAAAACTACAATTAAATTATCTTTTAGAACTAAAATTCTAATAGGATAGCCATGTTTTCTAATTAGCTTTGGATCTAACAGTGTGAAACTAACACATACAAGAAAAGTGTGGAATTGTGTAAAAACTGCAAACGCATGCTGAAATTCCTCAACAGCATAAAATACCGCTTGAAGGTAATCAATTTCGAGCGGCTCAATCGAGACAAAGCATCGATTTTCAGTTGGCAGCATTCAATTATGACAAAGGCTGCGACTACACTAATCATCCAAATGTTGTGATTGGGCCAATGAACACTCTTTGTTTGTACTGCCACGCACTGAAATTTCAAAAGAAATCACCTGTGTTGTTCGAATGGTAAAGCTAATTTGTCACTGTTGGTTGAGCCACTTTAACCACTTTAACCACTTATAAGCTACGTTTTTGGAAACACAGCGTTCTCCAAACATTTTTTGGTGAATTACATTCGAAAAATATAATTCAAGCTTTCGTTCGGAGCTAAAAACATTGTTAGCAATACAGGTTGGCCTGTTTTTTTTTGTCTTTTTTATCTGTTTTTTTTTGTTTTCACATAAAAAAATACTCCAAAAATAAAATATTTCTCCAGGTTTTACGCCAACATTCGAAGTGCAAGGACAAGTTCACCACCAAATCGGTTCTCTTCTTTCAACACTAGATCAAGATTCCAAGTGTTTGTAAATTTATTTCAATGCAGGTGAAATTATTACACCATTACGACGTGAAATTATTTCAAAATTGCAACGTTTATTTCACCAGAATAATCATTTGGTTAAACTATTCAAAGTCGCCGTGGATCAAATGCCATCAGATGATTACAAAGTCATTGTAAGAGCCGGTAAACACCATCCGGTGAGCATGGACGCTTTAACGCTCCAACGATCAACGAAGTGGCAGCCGTTATGGTTGGAATGGAATCCGATCGGTGAGACATCATAATTCAAAGACACAATACAAATTTGCAACGCGTCTCTGAAACACGCCGATCATATGATTCTCTTCAATATCCAATACTTTTTGACAAGGTGAAGATGGATACCATTTCAACGTCATGCAGATAAACTCTGTCACTGATGCAGCAACAGAGCAAAAAAGGTTTGATATTTTACTTTGAAGTAAATAACTTCCAACTGGAATTCCGTAAAATGGAAGCAGTGTTCGGGCTTTCAAATCGAAACGATTAAATAACTCAATTTAAGATGGGTCGTTACATCAGCAGTAATGAAGCTGTCTGGTGAATTCTTGATTTCAGTATTCACGATCGATATCCAACTGTTCAGCATCTTGCTGTTCATTTGAAAAACGGTCAACGTGTTTATTTTACCGAAGAAAATGACGAAGAACGAGCAACACAGCCACAACATACAAAACTTACGGCTTTTTTTGCAATTGTATCAAGCTGATAATTTTGCGAAAACATTGCTGTATCATGAACTTCTAAAATATTATACTTGGCATACTGTACATCCAAATATACTGTACATCCAAATAACTCTAAATGTTACTATTTGAGAATGTTGCTTCAAAGTGTCAAAGGTCCAACATCATTCGAAGCATTGAAAGTGGTTAATGGAGAAATATGTGAAACGTACAGACTCGGCTTACTTGAAACGACTCGGCTTACTTGAAAACGGTCAGCATTTGGACACAACATTGGCAGAAGCAGCACTAACGTGTCTTACGCCATAAATTCGCACGCTGTTTGCAATTATTTTAACGATTTGCGTGCGCCTTCTGATCCAAAAAAAATAAAGAAATCATGAGTAACGATATACTAAGCCAAACAAGTGCAACGAATCCGAATGTGGAAATCTAGTTTTCGGATGACATTTTCAATGAAGCACGTATACTACTTGAGGATAGACAAAATTCTTTGCCAGCTTTACCGATGTGAAGTTTATACTAAATTTATCCTAAAATTCAAAATATTTTTTTTTGCGTTGGTATGTGTAATGTAGTCATTTAGACGCTTCATTAAAATTTGCATATAAATTTTAATATAACGAAGAAGTATAAAAATACTTTGCCCACAAATAAAATTTAACCCTATTTCAAATATATTAATTCCAAATTGGAAAAATAGATGAAGCAAAAATCAGAAAAAATTGAATAAACAAACGAGCTAGGGACAATAAATTATCGCCAGTATGGCATTGGTTGTCTTAATTATAACAAAATAGAATAGACCATTTTATATGTTTTTTTTTTTTTTTTTAAGAAAGTATTAATCATCCAATGTATTTAATGTTCTTTTAAGGACAATTAATACCCTCTTTTTATTCACGCACACACCCACCCATTCACCTACTCACACAATTACAGTATACCACCTGCACGTTGACAGCTCCATGTCAACCTGCACACTGACATGAACGGTGGATCGGCGCTGAATTCTGCACTCCAACATAGGGTCTAAGTTGTGTTTATTATCGCCACCGATCGTAATCGATGAAGAAAATTCGCTTTACATCCTGCCTCTGGTGGGATTCGAACCCAGTACCTTCCGGTACAAATGCCGAAGCTTTAACCACTGAGCAACTTGTACGGAAATGTTAAGCAAGTTTCAAAGTTTTTATGAAATATACACCCTAATGGTATCTGGAGTGCATACCACCCCATAATTCTTTAAGCCGTTCGGTTAGCACGTAATACTAAACGGGGTTGCAGGATTTTGACATCGGTTTCCTTGATAAAGGAAGCGTATCTAAGTTAAGTCTGTCTACTCAGCAAGTTTCATAAAGTCCTAATGGATTCTACCTACCCTAATGGTGACTGGAGTGCATACCACCCCATAATTCTTTAAGCCTTTTGGTTAGCACGTACGAGTAATACTAAACGGGGTTAACGGTTGGCATCGGTTCAACTGCGTCACCTCAATGTGATGACCATAAGGTCTTTATTTATGGTCCTTTTTAAGGTCTTTATTTATGGTCTTGTTTTATGGTCTTTATTTATGGTCTATTTTTACGGTCTTAGAGCTTAAAAAGACCATAAACAAAGACCATAAATACAGACCATAAATACAAACCTTAAATAAAGACATTAAATAGAGACCTTAAATAGACCTTAACAAAGTTTAAAGTCCTTAAAAACAACCTTTAATAAAGATCTTAAAAAAAGAACTCAAATAAAGATTTGAATTAGAGACCTTAAATAAAGACCATAAATAAAGACGCTTAATAAAGACCTTAAATAAAGACCTTTTTTAAATAGACCACAAATAAAGACCATAAATAAAGAAATTAAAAAAGGTGTTTGTTGAAGGTCTTTTTTTAAGGTATTTATTTATGGCCTTTATTTAAAGTCTTTATTTAAAGTCGTTTTTACGATCTTTATTTATGGTTTTTTTTTTTGGAATAAAAAGAGGTATCCTAATGAAACTTTCCACTGACATTTTATTTAACTAAAAGTATACAAAAAAAAGTTTTTTTTAGATTTTTTGGCGCACTGTCGTCTGCTACAAGGGTTTTCCAAAAATACTACAAATTCGCGGCGTGCATCATAACTGCTCTCAGAAACTTTTAAAAAAACGGGGTTTTATTCAGCTTTAAATCGCACTTGGAATGAACAAGGAAAAAAATTGGTTGAAAAATAAAAAATGGCGGTATTTTTCCGAAAATGCAGCTTTTTTGCCCCCCCCCCCCCCCGCCCCTAATTAGTTGTAACTCAACAAATTGAAAGCCGATTATTCCTTCCGTAGTTCATTCTGAGCAGAAACATATGTAGATCAACGTCTTAAAATTTTAGAACGATTGGATAAGTAGTTTTTTCTCAATCCTGTTACGACTGTGCGGTCGCCACCACAATTTTGTATTTTTATATTTCCCCTCGGTTGGTGTCCTTACTTTCAGTTGATTGCTCAATATTTGTATTTTATATTCCCCTCGGCTTGTGTCTTTGCTTTCGGAGTTGTTTGTTTATTGTGCGCTGGACGCAGTCGCGACGTTTTTTGTTTTGTACCAATGCGAATTGATGTAAACGAAAAACAGAGAAGAAAGACAATTCTTCTAGAACGCTTTTGCGCGTCGTTTTCGGTGTGAGAATTTTTTTTTTAAGTCAGTCTGATTTGGAATTTGAAAAATAAAGTGTCGAGTTTTTGGTTGTAATTTTGAAGAGTTTGTTCGGAAATTTTGAAAAGAATAAAAAGTCTTGTTTGGATTTTTTTTTTAAAGAAATCAAATCAGAAAAATTAAAATTTTGTAAATGTGGGACTTACAAATGAAAAATAAAATTAGAAGTGTATCGTTTTTTTGAGTTATAAATTTAATATCGCTATTATATACTGATATTTAAAAAGTCTGGTGTTTTGGACAAAATAATATTTGATATTTTTGGTCGTTGTCGTCACGACATATGAATAAAAAAAATAATTATAAATAAAAGTATTTATGCGGATGTAATTTTTTTTATTTAATTCTTCTAAAAAAATAAAAATTGAGTGAAATGAATCAATTTATAGAAAACGAAACGCCATTATTTATTTGCTTTGCGGCTTTGAAGATATAAAAAGCGCAAGGTACAGTGTGACCGACCACTTCCCCTTTTGATGTCCACCTATACTATCGACGCCAATGTGGGTGTCAATTTCGGAGGTACTGAATACATTACTCACTTTTGTTTCTCGCAAGGTGTGAAGGAGAGAGGCGGTGTCTGCCTGCGCCTATAACGTTGACATGGATGTCACTTGCAATGAGCTGATTATGTTACTGACACTTGTTTTTTGCAAGTCGAAATGGAAGTTTTTGTTACCTACGATAGTAGGTAGGTAACGACTATTGGCTTCTGTTTTTGCAAATCAAGATGTGGGGGCGGTGCCGTTTTTGATAGGATGATGATTATAGGTAGTAAACCGATATGGGTCTCATTTTTGTGGTTTCACTTCTAGGATATTTAATTTTCTCTTATTTCCATTAAATATATCTGTTTTTTTTGTGTTACAAAAAATATCAACAGATATGTCGCTAAAATTTTTTCACAATTTTCGATTTGAACATTTGGACTTACTTTTATTCTAATGAATATGTTAGCATAAATTATTTATAGTTTCTATTACAGATTTGATGATGATGAAAGTGGTGAATGATCAAAGAGGTGAGGTGAACTATATTTTTTAAATGCACAAGGGGAAACTGGAAAACACATTTTATATGATAACTTTTGGCCAATATAAGATCTCGAACATAGCATTAGCAATTGGTTCTCAGGAATAGCAGCGACGTTATTAGATGGCGGTAGATCTGTCATTTAGTTTGTTTACAGTGCTATATTTTGTCAGTTCACCTCAAGTGAGTTTCGTGATTTTTATAATGAATAGAACATGGAAAAATGAAACAGAAACAATAAAAGAGAAAAACGTGAGCCGAGGCCATATCAGGAGAAGACCCATATCAGGAGAAGACAGTAGTTATTCGATGATATTTGTTAAGTAATTGGCTCAAAATTCGTTCATAATGGTGCATTGGCGTGGTGCAAAATCCATGAGGGGTTCTTTCCACAACTTCTTTCCACAACGCCTACTTCGACTAATTTGGTCTCTCAAATACGTCGCCTAACGCCTCGATAATATATTAATATATTTATTATTTACCGTTTGACCTTCTGGCAAGAATTCCGTGTAAACAACACTGCCATAATCAAAGAAAACAATCAACATTATCTGATTTTTAATCGACTTTGACGTGGATTTTTCGATCATTCTGAAGCTTGTTGACTGGTTTGCATGTCAAACTTTTAAAGCCATGTATTATTACCAGATATAATGCGTTTTATGAATGTGGGGTCAGAATTGACTCGTTCTAGCATGTCTTTGGTAAAATTTAGGTGATTGAGATTTTGAAGAAATTTCATGTCATTCGGAACTAGTCGGGTGGCAACGCGTTTCATGCCCAAACATTCGTGAGTCACATAAATTTCAGCGGTTATCTATCTCAAACCTAAATTACGATTTTCTGCCACCATTTCCTTCACTTTATTGATGTTAACTTCAGAAAGACCGACCATGAGGGGAGGGGGGGGGCTTTTTTAAATGACCAATTCTCGTCCTTTTTTGATAGAATGTATACCAAAGAGCATTGGAATAAATCAATCAATTTTTATATAATTGAGATATTTCTAATTTCATTTTTACTTTGTTAATTTTAATTAATAAAATACAAAAATCTTTCATTTAAAATGACACGACTGGCAAGGCGGGCAATCAACATTTATAACGTAACCCGGATAAACAACCCAAAATTCCATAAATCACACCTTTATTAAAACACACATTATGACTCAATTAGTGTTTCGAAATGGTTCACGTCTATTTAGATAAAACACAATATTGTACTATTGTACTATTAGGTGTTTATGATACACACCATATACCCGTGTTATAATGTCCTGAAGGCAAAATCCAATTTATTCATTTTCTTTCTTATAAAGTTTTTATTATTACGGACCGTCTTCATAATAACAAGACAAAAATTATATTAGTTAGCGGTGTTGGTTTCCATTTAACACTTTTTTTGCAGTATTTCCCATATTACTTCCACGCTAGACTATTATGATTTTTTTATGGTGTAAATATGCATATTTTTTAACAACCATGCAACAAGGCATACAACGATGCATTATAATATCACTATGCTGAGCTTTTTTGTAATAAATTTATTATTCTTTTTTGTACTTTATATTAAATTTTTATGTATCTTGCAGCTTTTTTTTTAGTACTATTTGCTCATCTTTGCACGCTTTTTTTGTTACACCCGTGTATGCATATATAAAAGTATATTCGTATATGATGGCGGTTGGTGTCTAAGGACTACGGGTGTTGAATGGAAATGGTGAACAAGTATAAAAGCACAGTGAAATTATTATTCAACAGTAACATACAACAAAAATGAGAATTTGTTGTTCTGTAAAAAAAAGTATGAATATTTAAATGAAGATTATAAAAAAGTGTATGTACAGTGGTGCTATTAAGATAAAAATAAATTAATGGCGCTGGCATAAATAAGCTTAAAATTATGGACACTGTGTGTACGGGCTATTAACGATAAAAGGCGGTTCGTGTTAGCTAAGTACTTATATGTGTGCATACAGAATTGTATAAGTTTTGCAAAATCGCAGATAATATGTAAAAAATTTATACCCTTTCATACCCCAATAAAGTAAAGCGAACTTTACTTAAATTTTAAATTTTTGAATTAAGTACAACATTTTGAATTTCTCGTTTCCTGTTAATCCGTATAATGTTTTTTTTATTTACGTTTCAAAATTTTATACTTTCTTTTACTTAGTAAGCATAGTAATCCTGCAAAATTTAAACCTCGAGAATTTTACAGATTTACCATTCGCTATATCGCCGAAAAAAATATCTTTTATCATAATCTTTTAACATATATTTATCTGTGTGTGTTCTGAGAAGATCCCAATGGTTTTTGGTCGAAATTGTTCCGCTGGAAATGTCAAGATACTTTTTAAAATATTTGCGATATTTATAATTATATTTTAAACAAAATTAGTGAAGGCCATTGTTATAAAATATCATACTTAAACTTTTTCCATTAAATGGGAGATCATTACAACATTCTGTGGAAAGTTGTGTCGTCAGCCTATAAAGTTAGTTTGATCGATACGAAATTTAATCTGTCGCGGGAAAATTCAGTATTAAGTTTAACGTGATATTATAAGAAATGTAGTGAGCAATATGTTTTGAATATTTTATTTAATGATTGGCTACCAATTAGGCAGCTCAAAATCAATTTAATCGGTAAGAGTTAGAATTAGAATAAATTGGAACTTGAGTTTTCCGGGAGCTCTCATTTTTTCAAATTGGTTCATCGCTACATTAAATTCATTTTACTGCAAACCAATTCTAGCAATATGTTTTCCTTCAAATAAAATAAAATTTTGTTTCATACACCAAAAAATTGATATGGCCCAAATGAAACCAAAATGTTGTTACGGAACAAATAATTCCTCAATATAAAAAAACTTAATTTTACCATAAGGCACATTCCCAATTTAAAAAATCAAAATTTGACGTATGTACCAAACTAATATTCAGGTGACGATATAATTTTTATGGCCTCAATATATTTTTTCTTGATTCACTATTGAATTAATTTTTTTAATTATCCAATATTGAATTGACTAATTTTCATACCATCATTTAGGCATTAATGCTTTATAATCACCCAGCTTAAACGCTCGAATTTTGGTTTCTTCATTAAAAAGTTTCCCTTTTGTTGTTCTTACGTCAAAAATTAGTATAAGTCGCGCCAGAAATCCCATTTTGGAAGTACCACAATTTTTTTTATTTTGTCGACTAGTAGATATTTTTGGTTGTGCAATTTTGTGCGTCTAACAGTAAAATTTATGCATAATGTATTTTGGTAGATAATCTATGATTTCTGACGTGATGATCATACAAGAAATCCCATAGATCCGTTTAATCAATGCAGTATGTTTAACTTTAGTTTAATTGTACCAAACTATGCATCCCAAAAACAATTTAATTCTCCTTCAAAATTGGTCAAGATTTTTCCGAGAATGACTATCTGTGCCCATTGTCATGCGTTATGTATACAAAATATGTTGAAGTAGATCAGCCATTTAAGAAAATGGCGTAGTTTTCTAGTCACATTATTTAAACTAGAATACAACTTGATAAGACCAGGATTCACTGGTGGTATACTCCATATCAGCCATATTTTGCAATAGAAAACATGGTAAAAATTCGGACGTTTTTTGGGGGTTAAAATAAGGATAGTGAAGCGATATACAAAAAAAAAGTTAGACGTTATTTATAACTTTCTTCTAGTATTCGACGCAATAATATTCTTTCTTAGCTAAATTCGGAAAATAAAGTTTTATCATGATAGCGTTTTAGTCCAGTAAATGAAGGGGTCAACTTGAGGTTTTCATTTTCTGGTGATAAGTGGCATTTGGTACCTCATTAAAAATGAGACCGAGTTTTCATGAAAAAATTCTGTTGTAGGGGGAGAAAATGGCACCAAAAGAACTGGAAAATCAATTTTCCGCAAATATCTCCCAAAATATGGCAGTTAGAGCTTTTTTGTTCAGATAAACATTGAAGATCAGTAAATTCTCTACAAAAATGTTCCCGATGATTTTTTCTTAAAAATTGACCGTTTAAAAATTGACCGTTTCCGAGATAAACGGGCCCAATCGCACTTAGAATGTTGAGTTTCTGTGTTGTATGAGAGAGAGCACAGTTCGTGCATTTACACATAATCGGGCGGACAAATTATTCAATGACTTTGTTAAAAATGTATATTTTTTTATGATTCAAAGTTTATGTGAAAGAAAAAATCTACCGCTATCATACCCTGTGACTTGAGTCACGTTTTGGCTCTTTTGCCACATGGAAAAATAGGTTAAACTTTCTGCTCCAAATTTTCTTGATTATGGGTCCTAAGAAATTGCTTTGTCATCTGTGAAATTTGTATAATCTAATTTTCTTCCATTTTGATTAAAACTTTCTTTGTTGAAATTTTGTAAACAACCACCAACTAAAAATTCATACATGATCGGATTGGTCTCTATGACATAATTTGAAAGCTGAGAACGTCTACTTTTTGGCTGTGCAATTATTTTTTTTCACAAAATCGGCCATTTTTCAATAAATTTGGAAAACGCGTGCTCAAGGAAAAATCGCAATTTTTCCTTTCGTGGTTTTTTTCTCCCTGCTCCTTATTTCTGACGTTTTGACATTTTGACTAGTGTAAAGGCGGAATTCTCACCTTGCTATCAATGTATATAAAGTCATCTCATTGATACGAGGGGAAAAACCAGAGACCTAAACGTAATGCTATAGTTTTGGGAAATAATACATTTTTGACATAACAGCAAGAGAAAATAGAAGAAAAAAATCGATTTCGAACCTTCGATAATTAAAATAGAAGATTAGAATCCCACTGCTACACTGAATAGCAAAACAGAAGATTATTCTATTTTTGATTTCTTCTGTTTTACTGAAGAAGATTTTTCAAGAAGAATAGAAGAATTCATTGAATCAACGTGATTATTTTAATAAATATTATAGTCAATTATAGAAAAAAAGGTTGATAAAAGTCCAGAATTTTGAAGAAATATTAAGGTTTTTCGTTTAAATTAACTTACATCACCAACCGAAAACATAGAAAGTGAAGATTCAAATCTTGTCAAATTGGAACAAAAGGTGAGCATTTGTTTTTGTTGTTTTTATTCAAGAAAATTTGTTTACAAGTAACAATTCTGACTCAAATTTTGGTCTAGTCTGACTCAAATCTTCTCTCTATCTTGGTTATAGAAAAACACCGGTGTGTTTCCTTTGTAAGCAAGATGGGGGACGATAAAGTCACCGTAACTCGGGGCTTAGAAAATTTGATTATTGTTAGCAAGGAAAGGAATGATGAGCATCATTTATTTTTAGAAAACAGTCGTCTTTGCAAATGCACAAAGCATACAGGAGACGATATATTCTCAAGCGGAATGACGAATCTTTCCAATGCCAAAATTTGGTTGCTGACGAGAGCAAAAAATTTGACCATTTGAGCAGCCCCAAGAGGAAAAAGCGCAGGAGTGATGGGTTTGATTTCAGGGCAAATTGTATGTTCTGTGTTTTGCCAGCTTTCGAAGAACATAACAAAATGAAAGGACCTCCAGGAGACCCTTTATATGTAGTTAAAAAAACAAAATTCCACACACGCATTATGACAGAAATCAAAACTCGAATCCAGGATGAACTCTGTAAAACATTATTGGATAGAATTTCAACAACGAATCTTGTGAGTGCAGAAGCAAGGTACCAGAAAAAATGTTGCCCCAAATTGTTCAAGCCTCCACCTGTCCATTTAAAGCCTGGACGTCCCAAGCAGGAACATATTCTGAACCGAAAAACTGTACCGCCTAGCTGATTTGCTTGAAATTTCGGGTGAGTGTTTCAAGAAACATTAAAATTCCAAAAAACCGGCCCTTTTCAGGGCCAAAAAGACTATCAACGTAGTAAACATTTAAGAGATATTTAATCCCGGGAAGTCACAGTGGTTTTCACACAGTGGCGACGTGCAAACAACATGTCATGCCCTGACATAAGGTTCGAGCCTAACATGGTTTTACCATTTCCAAAGGAAACGTTTTTGTCCAATAATAACAATAAAATTAGCTTCATTCAGTATTTGAAGGGTGTTCTGGGAGAGAATGGCATTTCCGTTAGACAAGCAGTAGACGATGCAGACTCGTTGAACGTACATACGGCGTTGCAGAAACGTGCTGTCAACGGCCCGTCAGTTGTAGTAGTGGCAGAGGATATTAACAACCTTGAACTAATAACAGCCGTGACCCCAAACGATGAATCATTTTTTTAAAGGGGGAAAATACTCTACCAAATGTTTTCCTCCAAGAGGTTGGATGCACGGCCCTTGGTTAGAGACAGTATTTTACTTCTCCATGCGATTTCGGGAAGCGATCAACTTCTGCTTTTTTGGGGAAGAAAAACGTTAATAGTTGCCAAATTAAAGAGAAAGGTTTCGAAGAACAGAGGCACGGGACTGCAAGCGGTCATTGAAAGTTTTTAAAACCATAATCTTCACCACGAGACCGTATTTCAGGACGGGCAAACTGTCATTGCGTCTATGTACAGTGATGATGATACACAAACCGTGACAAAAATTAGATACGAGATCTTCAAGCGCTTCACCAGAGACAGAAACAGAAACCAAACAGCGCTCAAACTAGCAACCTTGTCGCCCGCACCTGAGGCTGTAAAGCAACACATTTATCGGGTATATCTGCAAGTCCAGCAGTGGCTCGAAAACGAACTGTCACCAGAAAAATGGGGGTGGAAACGTGAAGGGGGTATACTCATGCCGGTCCAAACCGATAAAGAGCAAGAGGTTTCAGAACTCTTAAAGATGATATTTTGTCAATGTAAGAAGGAATGTAAGGGAACATGTTGAAGCAAGAAAGCAGGGCTACCATGCTCATCTATTTGTGGTTCATGTGAGTCCCGCCAGTGTTCGAATTATAAACACAGCCAAGATACGTTATACGAAAAGGTAGAACTAGAGGAAACTTTAGAACCAGAAGGAGTCGTTGGCGAGTGCGACGTTGATGACCAAGAATTATCAGTAGTTGTTTTGTGTTCGTTCTGGCATAAATCCCATCCTAAAAATTTTTTCCATAGTAATTGGATATTGAATACTGGTATCTTCATATAACTTGAGAAATATAGTAATGCCTCGATAATTAAAATCTTCATTTCAACATATGATCATATGAATTTTATTGAAATTTATGAAGGTTTTTCATTCGCCTGTTCAACTGTAATGAAGAATTTTATTATATATATATGTATATTTGAAATGGAATGTGTTAACCCTTTATATGCAAGAATATGGTTTCGATAGTAAATTAAATAAAACATATTTTTTTTTTCATAGTAATTGAATATTGAATACTGGTTTTTCATTTCACCTTCATATAACTTGAGAAATATAGTAATGTCTCGATAACTAAAATCTTTATTTCAACATATGATCGTATGAATTTCATTGAAATTTATTAAGGTTTGTCATTCGTCTGTTCAACTGTAATGAAGAATTTTATTACATATATATTTGACTGATTCACGATTTATGTGTTATATGCAAGAATATTGTTTCGATAGAAAATTAAATAAAAAAAAATATTTTTTTGATCTTGATAACGCATCACTATATTTTATTTTTATGTAATCGCAAATAAGAAAGATAAAACTAAACTTGATCTTGAAAACGTATCGCGATACATATCATAATAACAGCAAATCTGATGGATGCAAATGAGAATTGAAAGTTATAATATAATAAGAATATAGGTCAAATAATATATTTTATCATATTTTTTTATAATTGTTATTGTTATAATCGGATTTTGCATATTTTCGTCACAATTATAAAAAATCATGCTTATTAACTAATATGATTATTATTTCAGTTATGTTTTCGTTGCAATAGTGTTGGATAAGTCAATCGATTAAGTAAAAATGATGAGTGATAAAGGTGAAAAACGATGATAAGTTATGTCACATAACAATGCATAGAAACTAATAATCATTTTATATTTATGGTAGCATGCATAATTCCATAGTCAACAGTAACAATGATGAAACGATAAAATTTTCTCGCGTAAAATTAGATTTTATATTTGGTTAAGAATCACATTAATGCATTTTACTATTAAGTCATTATTTCATTAATATATATTTTGTTATGATAACCAGCGACAAATCATTAATAAAAATTACTACTCACTACTTACTTTACTAAAAATTACGTTATGTATTGCATAATAATATATCAAAAATTTAGTTTACATGTAAATTTTAAAATTTAATAAACTTAATTATGAAAACTCGTATAATTATATTTTAGTAAACCAATCAGAAAGTAATTCTTAAAAGTATTTTTCATGTTTAAACTGATCAAAGTATCGTCAAAGATATTAAATATTATACAACAAAATAAATTGCAACGACCTGCGCAAGTACATTATTGCTATACAGTACAAAATTATAAATAAAACACAGTGAAAAGCTGACAACTTTAACTTTATGCTAATTACACGTAACTTACAAACTTTTTGATGTGATTTACAAAAGTTCAATGCAATAAAGTTACAGCATTTATTTTTTAGATATACGAGAGTTTTGATTAATAAAATTTGATATAAATACATTAAAAATTATTTAAAAAATGTAACGTAGTCAGTATTGGGCCTGACCACATTTTCGAAGAAATTGTCGAACACTTTGATGACAGTGACAGCGATAACAAAGCACAGGCTTCAATATTAAAAATTATTATATTTAAAAAAGAAAACAGCTGGCAGAAATATTATTTTATTTTATCAGGCTTATGTACTTCTATATCAATCATTGTTTAGGTAATTCGTAAATTGTGCTAAGTATTATAGTAGTATACAGCTTTACTCTAGATCAATGTAACAAAATCTGCTATCAAGTTTATAAAGCATGTTTAAAAAATTATAAAAGTAATTTGTAAAAATTACAATTTTTTTTTTAAATTATGCAAATTTAATGAAAAATGGCAAAAATGTATAAAACTCATAGTACCTTAGTTAAAACAATATAACAATATATAGATATTATAAAATATAAAGACATTTAAAGATATAAAAAAATATGAAACTTATTGAACGTTATAAAATTAGTTGTAAGAGTTATGAAAATTATAATCTTTGAACAAAAAATATGTTAATAGTTATAGTAACGTTAAAAGTTATAAAAGAAATACCTGAAAAGTTATAATAAGTTAAAAAATTATTAAAAAGTTATAAAGAATAATAATAAATTTTTAAAAATTATAAAAAATCTTATTAAAAGTTATAATAACTAACAAAAAACGTTAAGTTTATAAAGTATTTGTACGTTGAGTTTGGATTTGTTTGTTTTTAAGTATTATGTTACATGAAACTGTACTTCTATAGTTCCGACTCGGAAGATCTTTTATTCTGTTGTCCACTATTTAAAAAGTAAAATAACAAATTAAAAATTTATAAAATTAAAATGAAAACCTACCTGAAAATAATAAAAATAAAAACAAAAAATTTAAACATACACAAAATAATTACAAACGAATCATGAAAATTAAAAAATTGAAATCTAAAAATGTATTTAAAAAATAAAAAATAAACAAAAACACTAAAGAAGACTTACACGGACATTGAAATAAAACCAGGATAGTAATTTATTTAAATAGTTTAAATGCAGTAAAGTTATGACATTTACTTTTATTTATAACGAAAGATGAACAATAAATTTACGTTGTTACATGGCTATCAAAGTGATAAAGAAGAAGTTTCACATACATAACTAGATGGTAAGATGAGCTCGAACTTATATTTTATGAAAGATATTTCGAGACTTATAAATTTAGTATTGGGCCTGACCACACTATCGAAGAAATTGAACAATACCTTGATGACAGGTATAACAAAGCACAGGCTTTAATATTAAAAATTATTATATTTAAAAAAAAAAACTAGGCTAATGTACTACTATATCAATCATTGTTCAGTTAATTCGTAAATTGTGTTAAGTATTATAGTAGTATACAGTTTTACTCTAGATCACAATGTAACAAAAAATGTTATCAAATTTATAAAGTATGTTTAAAAAATCATAAAATTATAAAAGTAATTAAATGGTGTAAAAATTGCAATTTTTTTATTTTTATTATACAAATTTAATGAAAGTGGCAAAAATGTATAAATCTTATATCTTATAGTATATAAGTTAAAACAATATAACCATATATATATTATAAAATATAAAGCCATTTAAAGATATAAAAGGTTATGAAATTTATTAAAAGTTATAAAAATTAGTTGTAAGAGTTATGAAAAGTTATAACTTTGAACAAAAATATGTTAAAACTTATCAAAGAAATACATGAAAAGTTATAATAAGTTATAAAAAATAATAATAAATTTTAAAAATTATAAAAAATCTTATTAAAAGTTATAATAACTAACAAAAAACGTTACTAAGTTTATAAAGTATTCGTACATTGAGTTTGAAGTATTGCTTGTAATACTTAAATTACATGAAACTATACTTGTTCCGACTCGGAAGATCTTTTATTCTGTTGTCCTCTATTTAAAAAGTGAAACAACAAATTAAAAATCTATAAAATTAAAATAAAAACCTGAAACTAAAAAAAATACAAGATTTAAACATAAAAAAATAATTACAAACGAATCATGAAAACAGTTACTAACCGTTAAAGTGGTATTGCATTAATTAAGTGTAATAAAATGTATGGCATGTGGTTGTGAGATCTGGCGACGAGAAGCTGAACTAGTAAGTAGTACTAATAATCGTCTTACTGATAGAAAGTAGCGCTCTTAGTAGTGAGAAGTGGTATGTATTTGATGCACTAATTATTTACTATACTAAAGTAAGTTACTACTACTAGTGGCGTCTAATTAAATGGTATACAACTTTTTTTTTTAAAACTATGTATATAAATTTAATGCACAGTGACAAAAATGTATAAAACTTATAGTACCTAAATTCAAACAGTTATTAAAAGTCATATAAAGACATTTAAAGCTATAGAAACTTGTGAATCGTATTAAATGTTATAAAAAATTAGTTGTAAGAGTTATGAAAAGTTTTAAACTTTGAACAAAAAATGATGTTGGAAGTTATAATGACTTTAAAAATTATAAAAAAATACGCAGAAAATTATAATAAGATATAAAAATCATTAAAAAGTTATAAAAAAATGTTATTTAAAGATATAATAAGTAACAAAAAACGTTATTAAGTTTATAAAGTATTTATTTCTAAAAATTTATAAAAAGTAAGGTACCTTTAAAATGGTATAAAAAATTATACATTGTTTAAAAACTAAGGTTTCAAAAATTTATAGTATTTAAGTTAAAAAGTAAAGTTTAAAAGTTATGAAGAGTTGTAAAATTTGTATAAAAAATATTATTATAAGTTATAATACGCTTAAAAGTTCTAAAAATACGTAATAAGTTTTAAAAGTTATTAAAAAGTATGTTTTTGTTAGTAAGAATAAACTTTAAAAAATAAAAAATGTTATCAGAAGTTACAATAAGTAACAAAAAATTAATAAATTTAAAAAAGGGTAACAAAACCGTTATCAAATTTATAAAATCTGTTTAAAAACTAGTAAAATGGTATAAAAATTATAAATTTTTTAAAATGAAAAGTGACGAGATTGAATAGTAAATTATAGTAAGTAATTAAAAAAGTTATCTGAAAACATAAAAAAGTTATTAAATATAATAAAAAGCTAAAAAATTGTTGTTGATAAAGATTGGTGGTGTGGCTGTTTTTAATTGTACGATCTATGTACTTATGCATAGTGAGAAAAAAATTTACAGCATTTATTTTTTATATAACCGAGAGCTATTAATCAAATTTGATAATTAATATTCATTTAAGATTTAACTGTTTTATGTTCGTTCTAGCATAATCCCAATCCCAAAATGTGACGTAGTCATTGATGTGTCTTTGAAACTGCATGATATATAATATGTGACTTATGATTTTATAGTTGACTATAACCATAGAGTATGTAATGTTATAAAGAGAAACGAAACAGATGAAAAATTTTCATCAAAAAATGCGTGGGTTATGCAATTTAAATGTTTTATACAATACACTTACTTACGGTTGAATTAAATAAATTGGTAATTTATTTCAACAAACCAATATGGTGTTGGGATGTGCATATTAGATCTAGCTAAAACTACATTATATGATTTTGATTATGATAGTATTGTGTCGAAATTTGATAAAAATTGAAAAATTTGTTATACTGATACAGATAGTTTAGTTGAAGTGTTTTGTCCAGATGTATATGAACTCATCAAAAAAGATTGTTATACGTATCTCGATACAAGTGGTCTAATGAAGAATGAAAATTATGGGAAAATAATGAGCCAATTTATTGAATTAAGATCCAAAATGTATACTTTCAAAGTTGTTGACGCTAATGATACAAAAAAATTAAAGGACAATTAAGAGACAAGTTGTGAAATCGAGAATAACGTTTAATGATTTCAAAGAATGTTTAATTAATGACTCATCAAATTCGTTCAAGAAATCAAGCAGTAAGCTCTGTTAGTCAATGAAAACCGCACCTAATCCACACGATGATAAATATATTTGATTAAAGATAGCTCTGAAATGCTACCTTTATAAAATAATGGAATATGATTATTGATTTCTGTGTAAATAATTTTTTAAATTTTAACATAAAAATAGCAAATTACTAACATATACACATATAAATCAATTTATTATGTACGTATAAAATTTAAAAACCTTCTTTACGTATAGTTTATGATAGATTTTATTATAATTTTAATATGTATAGATTTATTAAATATAAAATTATTCAAATAAAATTTGTTTATTAAAATATGAATGAGTTTTAATATATGATATTAATAAACATTAATGATTTTCTAAAAATTAAGTGGATTAATCAATAATAGGGTAGTTTTAGCGTACAAACAGTAATATTTTTATTTTAGGCATAAGAATCATTATTACAAATTTTTTGCAAATATTATGAAAAATAGAACGTTGAGATCATTAAAGACTGAGTATTATGATATCCCTCATACATATATCAATATCTACGAACGTTTTCTAAAAACGTATTTCTCATTAAAGAATAAATAACTGCATATATGTTATTCAGATAATGTAAAATAACTAAAATTAATCACAATAATAATAAATTTTCACTTATTAAATAATTTTAATAGAAAAATAGTTTTTGGATTTCTTGTTTCTAGAAACGTTTTTTTCTTATAAAAATACGTGAAAAGTTATAAAAGTTATTGCAAAATTAGAAAAAAGTAATAATAAATTTTCAAAAATAAAAAATGTTATTAGAAGTTCTAATAAGCAATAACGTTATAAAAACGTAAGAAAACAGGTTATCAAGTCTATAAAGTCTGTTTAAAAAACCATAAAAAGTAGTAAAATGGTATAAAAATATATAAATTTTTCAAAAAACTATTCAATATTTATAAAAACTAACAAGATTGTTTAGTAAATTATAGTAGGTAATTTAGAAAAGTTATTTAAAGACGTATAAAAGATATTAAATATAATAAAAAGTAATAATTATTAATGTAATGTGGTAGGTATATGAATATGACTGCGGTAACGGAAATTTGAAATTGGGCTACATTATATTTCTAGTGTGGGAATTAGAACCACTATAAACGGCCATCCTTTTGCAAAATAGACCAATTTTAAGGCAATTTTTACTCAGGGGAACCGTGAAAATTTTGCATTATCCAATGAATTAAGAAGAAATTATCGTAAACTTCCATGATTCATTAATGGCGCGCGCGCGAATAAGATATGCGAAAATTGGCTATGCGGAAATCGGATTTGCGCAGCGGGTGCTTAAACTGTACGAGGCCATTAATGAATCATGGAAGTTTACGATAATTTCTTCTTAATTCATTGGATAATGCAAAATTTTCACGGTTCCCCTGAGTACAAATTGCCTTAAAATTGGTCTATTTTGCAAAAGGATGGCCGTTTATAGTGGTTCTAATTCCCACACTAGAAATATAATGTAGCCCAATTTCAAATTTCCGTTACCGCAGTCATATTCATATACCTACCACATTACATTAATAATTATTACTTTTTATTATATTTAATATCTTTTATACGTCTTTAAATAACTTTTCTAAATTACCTACTATAATTTACTAAACAATCTTGTTAGTTTTTATAAATATTGAATAGTTTTTTGAAAAATTTATATATTTTTATACCATTTTACTACTTTTTATGGTTTTTTAAACAGACTTTATAGACTTGATAACCTGTTTTCTTACGTTTTTATAACGTTATTGCTTATTAGAACTTCTAATAACATTTTTTATTTTTGAAAATTTATTATTACTTTTTTCTAATTTTGCAATAACTTTTATAACTTTTCACGTATTTTTATAAGAAAAAAACGTTTCTAGAAACAAGAAATCCAAAAACTATTTTTCTATTAAAATTATTTAATAAGTGAAAATTTATTATTATTGTGATTAATTTTAGTTATTTTACATTATCTGAATAACATATATGCAGTTATTTATTCTTTAATGAGAAATACGTTTTTAGAAAACGTTCGTAGATATTGATATATGTATGAGGGATATCATAATACTCAGTCTTTAATGATCTCAACGTTCTATTTTTCATAATATTTGCAAAAAATTTGTAATAATGATTCTTATGCCTAAAATAAAAATATTACTGTTTGTACGCTAAAACTACCCTATTATTGATTAATCCACTTAATTTTTAGAAAATCATTAATGTTTATTAATATCATATATTAAAACTCATTCATATTTTAATAAACAAATTTTATTTGAATAATTTTATATTTAATAAATCTATACATATTAAAATTATAATAAAATCTATCATAAACTATACGTAAAGAAGGTTTTTAAATTTTATACGTACATAATAAATTGATTTATATGTGTATATGTTAGTAATTTGCTATTTTTATGTTAAAATTTAAAAAATTATTTACACAGAAATCAATAATCATATTCCATTATTTTATAAAGGTAGCATTTCAGAGCTATCTTTAATCAAATATATTTATCATCGTGTGGATTAGGTGCGGTTTTCATTGACTAACAGAGCTTACTGCTTGATTTCTTGAACGAATTTGATGAGTCATTAATTAAACATTCTTTGAAATCATTAAACGTTATTCTCGATTTCACAACTTGTCTCTTAATTGTCCTTTAATTTTTTTGTATCATTAGCGTCAACAACTTTGAAAGTA
Source organism: Nephrotoma flavescens (assembly GCA_932526605.1). Taxonomy (NCBI): domain Eukaryota; kingdom Metazoa; phylum Arthropoda; class Insecta; order Diptera; family Tipulidae; genus Nephrotoma; species Nephrotoma flavescens. The sequence continues at coordinate 222,637,102 of OW052221.1, forward strand.
TACATTTTGGATCTTAATTCAATAAATTGGCTCATTATTTTCCCATAATTTTCATTCTTCATTAGACCACTTGTATCGAGATACGTATAACAATCTTTTTTGATGAGTTCATATACATCTGGACAAAACACTTCAACTAAACTATCTGTATCAGTATAACAAATTTTTCAATTTTTATCAAATTTCGACACAATACTATCATAATCAAAATCATATAATGTAGTTTTAGCTAGATCTAATATGCACATCCCAACACCATATTGGTTTGTTGAAATAAATTACCAATTTATTTAATTCAACCGTAAGTAAGTGTATTGTATAAAACATTTAAATTGCATAACCCACGCATTTTTTGATGAAAATTTTTCATCTGTTTCGTTTCTCTTTATAACATTACATACTCTATGGTTATAGTCAACTATAAAATCATAAGTCACATATTATATATCATGCAGTTTCAAAGACACATCAATGACTACGTCACATTTTGGGATTGGGATTATGCTAGAACGAACATAAAACAGTTAAATCTTAAATGAATATTAATTATCAAATTTGATTAATAGCTCTCGGTTATATAAAAAATAAATGCTGTAAATTTTTTTCTCACTATGCATAAGTACATAGATCGTACAATTAAAAACAGCCACACCACCAATCTTTATCAACAACAATTTTTTAGCTTTTTATTATATTTAATAACTTTTTTATGTTTTCAGATAACTTTTTTAATTACTTACTATAATTTACTATTCAATCTCGTCACTTTTCATTTTAAAAAATTTATAATTTTTATACCATTTTACTAGTTTTTAAACAGATTTTATAAATTTGATAACGGTTTTGTTACCCTTTTTTAAATTTATTAATTTTTTGTTACTTATTGTAACTTCTGATAACATTTTTTATTTTTTAAAGTTTATTCTTACTAACAAAAACATACTTTTTAATAACTTTTAAAACTTATTACGTATTTTTAGAACTTTTAAGCGTATTATAACTTATAATAATATTTTTTATACAAATTTTACAACTCTTCATAACTTTTAAACTTTACTTTTTAACTTAAATACTATAAATTTTTGAAACCTTAGTTTTTAAACAATGTATAATTTTTTATACCATTTTAAAGGTACCTTACTTTTTATAAATTTTTAGAAATAAATACTTTATAAACTTAATAACGTTTTTTGTTACTTATTATATCTTTAAATAACATTTTTTTATAACTTTTTAATGATTTTTATATCTTATTATAATTTTCTGCGTATTTTTTTATAATTTTTAAAGTCATTATAACTTCCAACATCATTTTTTGTTCAAAGTTTAAAACTTTTCATAACTCTTACAACTAATTTTTTATAACATTTAATACGATTCACAAGTTTCTATAGCTTTAAATGTCTTTATATGACTTTTAATAACTGTTTGAATTTAGGTACTATAAGTTTTATACATTTTTGTCACTGTGCATTAAATTTATATACATAGTTTTAAAAAAAAAAGTTGTATACCATTTAATTAGACGCCACTAGTAGTAGTAACTTACTTTAGTATAGTAAATAATTAGTGCATCAAATACATACCACTTCTCACTACTAAGAGCGCTACTTTCTATCAGTAAGACGATTATTAGTACTACTTACTAGTTCAGCTTCTCGTCGCCAGATCTCACAACCACATGCCATACATTTTATTACACTTAATTAATGCAATACCACTTTAACGGTTAGTAACTGTTTTCATGATTCGTTTGTAATTATTTTTTTATGTTTAAATCTTGTATTTTTTTTAGTTTCAGGTTTTTATTTTAATTTTATAGATTTTTAATTTGTTGTTTCACTTTTTAAATAGAGGACAACAGAATAAAAGATCTTCCGAGTCGGAACAAGTATAGTTTCATGTAATTTAAGTATTACAAGCAATACTTCAAACTCAATGTACGAATACTTTATAAACTTAGTAACGTTTTTTGTTAGTTATTATAACTTTTAATAAGATTTTTTATAATTTTTAAAATTTATTATTATTTTTTATAACTTATTATAACTTTTCATGTATTTCTTTGATAAGTTTTAACATATTTTTGTTCAAAGTTATAACTTTTCATAACTCTTACAACTAATTTTTATAACTTTTAATAAATTTCATAACCTTTTATATCTTTAAATGGCTTTATATTTTATAATATATATATGGTTATATTGTTTTAACTTATATACTATAAGATATAAGATTTATACATTTTTGCCACTTTCATTAAATTTGTATAATAAAAATAAAAAAATTGCAATTTTTACACCATTTAATTACTTTTATAATTTTATGATTTTTTAAACATACTTTATAAATTTGATAACATTTTTTGTTACATTGTGATCTAGAGTAAAACTGTATACTACTATAATACTTAACACAATTTACGAATTAACTGAACAATGATTGATATAGTAGTACATTAGCCTAGTTTTTTTTTTTAAATATAATAATTTTTAATATTAAAGCCTGTGCTTTGTTATACCTGTCATCAAGGTATTGTTCAATTTCTTCGATAGTGTGGTCAGGCCCAATACTAAATTTATAAGTCTCGAAATATCTTTCATAAAATATAAGTTCGAGCTCATCTTACCATCTAGTTATGTATGTGAAACTTCTTCTTTATCACTTTGATAGCCATGTAACAACGTAAATTTATTGTTCATCTTTCGTTATAAATAAAAGTAAATGTCATAACTTTACTGCATTTAAACTATTTAAATAAATTACTATCCTGGTTTTATTTCAATGTCCGTGTAAGTCTTCTTTAGTGTTTTTGTTTATTTTTTATTTTTTAAATACATTTTTAGATTTCAATTTTTTAATTTTCATGATTCGTTTGTAATTATTTTGTGTATGTTTAAATTTTTTGTTTTTATTTTTATTATTTTCAGGTAGGTTTTCATTTTAATTTTATAAATTTTTAATTTGTTATTTTACTTTTTAAATAGTGGACAACAGAATAAAAGATCTTCCGAGTCGGAACTATAGAAGTATAGTTTCATGTAACATAATACTTAAAAACAAACAAATCCAAACTCAACGTACAAATACTTTATAAACTTAACGTTTTTTGTTAGTTATTATAACTTTTAATAAGATTTTTTATAATTTTTAAAAATTTATTATTATTTTTTATAACTTTTTAATAATTTTTTAACTTATTATAACTTTTCAGGTATTTCTTTTATAACTTTTAACGTTACTATAACTATTAACATATTTTTTGTTCAAAGATTATAATTTTCATAACTCTTACAACTAATTTTATAACGTTCAATAAGTTTCATATTTTTTTATATCTTTAAATGTCTTTATATTTTATAATATCTATATATTGTTATATTGTTTTAACTAAGGTACTATGAGTTTTATACATTTTTGCCATTTTTCATTAAATTTGCATAATTTAAAAAAAAAAATTGTAATTTTTACAAATTACTTTTATAATTTTTTAAAGATGCTTTATAAACTTGATAGCAGATTTTGTTACATTGATCTAGAGTAAAGCTGTATACTACTATAATACTTAGCACAATTTACGAATTACCTAAACAATGATTGATATAGAAGTACATAAGCCTGATAAAATAAAATAATATTTCTGCCAGCTGTTTTCTTTTTTAAATATAATAATTTTTAATATTGAAGCCTGTGCTTTGTTATCGCTGTCACTGTCATCAAAGTGTTCGACAATTTCTTCGAAAATGTGGTCAGGCCCAATACTGACTACGTTACATTTTTTAAATAATTTTTAATGTATTTATATCAAATTTTATTAATCAAAACTCTCGTATATCTAAAAAATAAATGCTGTAACTTTATTGCATTGAACTTTTGTAAATCACATCAAAAAGTTTGTAAGTTACGTGTAATTAGCATAAAGTTAAAGTTGTCAGCTTTTCACTGTGTTTTATTTATAATTTTGTACTGTATAGCAATAATGTACTTGCGCAGGTCGTTGCAATTTATTTTGTTGTATAATATTTAATATCTTTGACGATACTTTGATCAGTTTAAACATGAAAAATACTTTTAAGAATTACTTTCTGATTGGTTTACTAAAATATAATTATACGAGTTTTCATAATTAAGTTTATTAAATTTTAAAATTTACATGTAAACTAAATTTTTGATATATTATTATGCAATACATAACGTAATTTTTAGTAAAGTAAGTAGTGAGTAGTAATTTTTATTAATGATTTGTCGCTGGTTATCATAACAAAATATATATTAATGAAATAATGACTTAATAGTAAAATGCATTAATGTGATTCTTAACCAAATATAAAATCTAATTTTACGCGAGAAAATTTTATCGTTTCATCATTGTTACTGTTGACTATGGAATTATGCATGCTACCATAAATATAAAATGATTATTAGTTTCTATGCATTGTTATGTGACATAACTTATCATCGTTTTTCACCTTTATCACTCATCATTTTTACTTAATCGATTGACTTATCCAACACTATTGCAACGAAAACATAACTGAAATAATAATCATATTAGTTAATAAGCATGATTTTTTATAATTGTGACGAAAATATGCAAAATCCGATTATAACAATAACAATTATAAAAAAATATGATAAAATATATTATTTGACCTATATTCTTATTATATTATAACTTTCAATTCTCATTTGCATCCATCAGATTTGCTGTTATTATGATATGTATCGCGATACGTTTTCAAGATCAAGTTTAGTTTTATCTTTCTTATTTGCGATTACATAAAAATAAAATATAGTGATGCGTTATCAAGATCAAAAAAATATTTTTTTTTATTTAATTTTCTATCGAAACAATATTCTTGCATATAACACATAAATCGTGAATCAGTCAAATATATATGTAATAAAATTCTTCATTACAGTTGAACAGACGAATGACAAACCTTAATAAATTTCAATGAAATTCATACGATCATATGTTGAAATAAAGATTTTAGTTATCGAGACATTACTATATTTCTCAAGTTATATGAAGGTGAAATGAAAAACCAGTATTCAATATTCAATTACTATGAAAAAAAAAATATGTTTTATTTAATTTACTATCGAAACCATATTCTTGCATATAAAGGGTTAACACATTCCATTTCAAATATACATATATATATAATAAAATTCTTCATTACAGTTGAACAGGCGAATGAAAAACCTTCATAAATTTCAATAAAATTCATATGATCATATGTTGAAATGAAGATTTTAATTATCGAGGCATTACTATATTTCTCAAGTTATATGAAGATACCAGTATTCAATATCCAATTACTATGGAAAAAATTTTTAGGATGGGATTTATGCCAGAACGAACACAAAACAACTACTATTATCATTGGAGTCTTGTGACGGGGACTGATGATTAACAGATTTATGTCATAATTTCAATGTAATTTTATATATTTATCTAAAATAAATGAAATTTAAAGAAACTTTATAAATCTTTATTCCAAACACCTCCGGAAGGTTGCAAAAAAATTTGCAAAAATTTGCCGAGAACCTGCAAGAAATTGTTGTTGAGTATTATGGGTGAATGTTCTGCACTCTTTAGAGCTGATAGTTTTCGTTTGGAAACCCCTCCTCATTGGACAATAGTTTGTCATATTGGCAAAACTGATTTTCGCCAATTGGTGGGGTCTATTCTGCTCTGAATCTTATGGTCTGCTTTCTTAATAGATACAACTTGAGCCCTCATCTCAGAGAATAACATGACGCTCGGGAACATAAAAATTCTTGAAAATTACATGGCTTACGGCGTTTTCCATTTATGGCCCCGAGGATTTTGCCAGTGGATGGATTGTAGTGGCACCATTTACAATTGGTTTCCACAGTCCAAAACATTGAAAATAATGTATTTGCAACACCCCCATCTCAAATTTAGTAAAAAACTTGCATGTATCATGAGTCTCAAAATTTTGGATTTTTCAACCCGACTTTTTGCAAATAATATTAAAGTTGCGAAAAAAAACCATTCGGACCATTTTTGTAGAAAATTAACTGATCTTCAATTCTTATCTGAACAAGAAATCTCTAACTGCCATATTTTGAGAGATGAAACCCGATTTTCCGGGTCATTTGGGGCCATTTTCCCCCTACATTCCCCCTACAACAGAGTGTTTTCTTGAAAACTCGGTCTCATTTTTAATGAGGTACCAAATGTCACTGATCACCAGAAAATGAAAATTGCAACTAATAACTTACAGGTTTGCCTTTTTTTCCTCTTTCATTTACTGGACTATTCCATTACCGAAAAATAATAATTGTAAAACATTAATTTAAGTTACACGTGTATTATATTACCAAAATATTACCGAGATCAGCGTAAATATACAAGATGCAAATTTAACAAAAATAGTGGGTTAAGTTGACGATCAAGTAAAACGAAGGATGTTAAATTTGAGTACTTATAAATATAAAACATTTATTTTAACCATCAAGCGACAACATTTTTGCTGTCATTTTAAAATCATTTGTCTCAATTGAGCAATTTTGTACAATCTCTTGATTTTTTGTTTTTATTTTTACCGTAAAAGATTAAATGAGAATATAATTTTTTCAGTTGCAGTTGAAATTTTAAAGTTAAAATAGCTATACTCGTGCTAAAATTTATCTATCATTCAAAAATGTGTAATTGGTGTTATGGTTTTTAGTGGATATAATTGATTCAATTTGAACAAATTGCGTGATAAAAATAAATACTACCAAGTAAAACTGAACCAACATACATGTGTACTCATACTGTTGGAACACCCACGATTTTTGGACACTTATCAACTGGTAAGAACTTACAAAACGGTTTAATAACTTTTGATTGATATTTCTTTAATAATCCGTTCTTAGATTCACAACAATTTTGATGTTTTATAGTAACAATCTCTGAACAAATAGGCAAAACTATAACCTATAATAGTTGAATACTTTAAAGGTGGAATTGCTTTTTATTAATAACTAGCTGAGTTGCCCGGCGTTGTACGGGAGGTATATAATTCACATATCTTGATTGTTATGCAAGAATTCTCTCTTTACATCGCTGTAGTTGCAATCACATACGAAAAAAAATTATAAGTAGCTATATTCAGTAACGGGTGCCTCCGTCAATGCATCCAGGCGAACTTTTGTAATGATATTATTGGACATCCTGTTTGTGAGGATAGTTAATTAATTTTGGTTTGGTATTTGTTACTAATTGCCAAATAATGGTACTCCATTTTTACAAACCTTCAACCAGATCAAAGTGAATAATAAATATAAAAATATTTTAGTTAATAATTTTTATTAAGCCCTAAAGATGCAACATATACATGGTAAAAATTTCATGACTATCGGTAAAGCGGCTAAGGCGTTATTTCAGAACAATCAAATAATTGTATCTTTACATGTAAAAATGAATTTTTGATCCAGGGGTGCACTTCCCGAATTCGAATATGTCTCTTATTTCATATAACCCCTTTCCAAAACTCATTCTCGTACAAAAATTTAAATTTTCGAAAAAATTTGAACATGCATTTGATCGACTGAGAAGTCATTTTGGAATAATCAAATATTTGTATCTCTACATGTAAAAATTAATTTTTGATCCAGGGCTGGGTCCCTCGGATTCGAACATGTCAGTTATTTCATAAAACCAGCCCCATAAATTCATTTTCGTGGAAAAATTTAAAGAAAATTAAGATTTTCAAAAAAATTTGTACCGCAGCCCCTAGACCCCGATGTTCAGCCCCTTCCAAAATATCGTAAGGTTGGTCCTGAACATGCAACATTTGTATGGTAAACATTTCATGGCGATCGGTTGAGCGACTGAGAAGTCATTTTGGAATAAACAAATATTTGTATCTATACATGTAAAAATTAATTTTTGATCCAGGGCTGAGCCCCTCGGATTCGAACATGTCAGTTATTTCATAAAACCATGGGGCTGGTTTTTCTGTGAAAAACTCATTTTTGTGAAAAATTTAAAGAAAATTAGGATTTTCAAAAAAAATTGTACCGCAGCCCTTAGACCCCGGGGTCCAGCCCCTTCCAAAATATAATAATGTTGGTTCCGGATATGCAATTTGTACATGGTAAAAATTTCATGGCGATCGGTTGAGCGGCTGAGAAGTCATTTTGGAATAATCAAATATTTGTATCTATATGTAAAAATTAATTTTTGATCCAGGGCTGGGCCTCTCGGATTCGAACATGTCAGTAATTTCATAAAACCAGCCCCATAAATCCATTTTCGTGGAAAAATCTAAAGAAAATTAAGATTGTACATGGTAAAAATTTCATGGCGATCGATTGAGCGGCTGAGACGCCCATTCGGAACAAACAAACAAACAAACAGGAATTCATTTTTATATATATATAGATTTTTGATTTGCATTTCAGATTTGTCTAGATATTGTAGTTAATTTAGTTTATTTACTCTTCTTCCAGCTGCACAAAAAGGTTGTGGAGTAAAAAATAGAGCAGATATTAAGCCAGCCAGTGCTAAATTATTTATATTTATTGGTGTAAGTGACGATATTACGGCTGAACAGCAACTATTTGTTTTTGTTAGAGGATAAAACACTACTATGGTAAAATATTGTAAAACACTGCCACTAGTGGTATTATTCTGGTACTTCTTCGGGAATACGAAATTGGGGAAAGAATTTATACGTAGTTTCTGTTTAAATAATTTGTTCCGGTCTCCTGTGGCTCGCTTGCCTTTGGAATATTGAATTGCATAGTCCATGGGAAGCGCTCCAAACTACATAGTTATTCGTAGGTTTTCAGGGATGCCGAATTCAACTCTAGCATTAGATTTCCTCGGGGCGCTCGGGGGTGGCTCTGTGGGTTTGTCGGGGATGATTGGCAGCGTCCATGAAAATCACTCAAAAATCGTTATTCGGTGGTTTTCGGGGAAGCCGAATTCAATGCTGGCATTAGACTTCCCCTATGGCGCTCGGTGGTGGCTCTGTGGGAAATGGTAAAGGAGAAAGTGAAAAATCACAAATTATGAAAATAATTATTCATATCCCCGTGTAATTCTAATGCTAGAATTGAATTCGGTATCCCCGAAAACCCCAAGTAACGATTTTAGGGCGCTTTTCATGGACCATCCCCTCCCCCCCCAGTCACCCCAGAAAACCCCACAGAGCCACCCCGGAGCACCCCCGGTGAAATTTAATGCTAGAATTTAATTCAGCATCATCGAAAATCCCCGAGTATCGATTTTGGAGTGATTTTCATGGACGCTGCCATTTCCCCCAATCACCCCATACAGAGCCACCCCGAGCGCCCCGGGTAATTTCAATGCCAGAATTGAATTCAGCATCCCTGAAAACTCCGAGTAACGAGGCGAGTAACGAGTTTGAAGCACTTTTTATGCACGCTTCCATTTCTCCCCAAATTGACCCCCTGCGCACCCCCACAGAGCCACCCCCGGGTAATTATAATGCCAAAATCGAGTTCGGCAGCCTCGAAAACGTCTGAATAACGTTTTCCGAGCGATTTTTCCAGGTTTCCAGTCGTTCCTGTAATGGTGCAAGTAATGATGCAATTGGAAAATGCATTTTCCGGCCCAGAAGGCATTTTATGAAAAATAGCTTAACCAGACGATATTGACTTTTCTCCTGGGACCTTCCTGGACACAATGCAGAAAACCACATCTCATTATCTGCTGTCCCTAAAAATTTCCGCTATTCTGGTCGATTTTGATCTAAATGCCCTGGACTAGTACGGGAATGATAAATATTATTTTTTGTGTTATCTAATGAGCTCCTTGGTTATCGCAATAGATAATAATCTGGTCTTCCGGTTTCTGTTAATTTTTTTTTTAATAAACAGCTTCTTTTGCTGCTTCACTGAGAGCAACATACTCAGCTTCTATGCTGGATAACGCCACACGTCTTTGTTTCCTGGATTCCCAAGTTATTGACGATTCTAATTTAAATATATATCCATATTTGGATATACGATCACTTATATTGCTTCCCCAATCAGAATCAACATATCCATGAAGTGATTCAGTAGTATTGATAAATGTGTGACTAAATAAGTGATTGATATAAATTTCTTTCTGATTTATCGCTTTCTTGTTCACTTGAATCAGTCTTTTGTAACTGGATCTTGGGTTCTAAAGGGGTTTTTACCGAATTTGCGTTAGTCATTTTATACTTTGTTAATATATCGTCAATGTATTTATGTTGTTACATTTTAATTGTATTAACAATCGAATTTTGAGAAAATTGTATTCCAAGACAATAATTTAATTTCCCTAGATTTTTCATATTAAATTCTGAGTTTAGGCTTTCTTTGATCTGGGATAACATTGAATCGTTATTTGTTGCGATTATTAAATCATCAACACAAACAATAAGAAATAAGACCCCTTCGTTGCTTTTCAGATAATATGAGTATTTATCATAATCGCTTTGAATCATCCCTGCTCTTGTTAAATGATTTTTTAATTTTTCGTACCATTGTCTGCCTGATTATTTTAGTCCACATAGTGATTTTTTAAGTAAACGTACCAAATTCTCCTCGTCTGAATTTACAAATCCTGTTGGCTGTTCCATGCCATCATCACATCAAGTTGATGAAGTTCAAGATTTTCTTTTGCAGCAATACTTCTTATCAGTCTAATTGTTCCAAGTTTTGCTACTGGTGCAAAAGTTTCTTCCTAATCTATTCCAGGTATTTGTACATAACCTAAAAGAGCCTTTCTCTTCTCCACTGTTCTATCAGGATTGTATTTAGTTCTCAAAACCCATCTACAGCCTATAATGTTTTTATCCACCAGTCGAGATACTGTTTCCCATATCTTGCATTTAACAAGAGAATCGAATTCTATTTTAATTGCATTTGTCCATTCATCTGCATATGGTCCAGCCAAAACTTCTTCTACACATGGATATGTTATCTCACTGCAAGCTACTTGTGCTACAAATTCGTTGGTATTGATTGAATGTTCTTTCAACATAATGTCTCAAACTTTTTTTGGTAATATTTGGTTCTGGATTATTTTCAATAATCGCTCCCTTTGCTTTATCACGAGAATTTGATTCATTTATCTGTGAATCATTGAAATTTTCCGAGTCCATATCTGGATTTTGTATAACAGCTATTTCTTGGTTTGGAAATATGGATGGTAGTATAGGATTTATAAATTCGACTTCACGGCGTGGAATTATTTTTTTATCCTTAATATTCCACAATCTATATGCTTTACATTCTGCCGAATATCCTAGAAAATACATTCTATCGATTTTTCTGAAAATTTTCCTGCTCCAGGCCCTTAATTTAGAGTAAATACTTTTTGACCGAAAATTTTCAAATGCATGATATTAGGTTTCATATTCATCCAGACTTCATTTCGGAGTTTTGCTTAAAATTGCTTTTGGAGATCTATTCCGTATATACGCTGCGGTACTAATTGCTTCGGCCCAAAAACTTTCTGGTAAAGTGGATTCGAGTAGCATACATCTTGCCATTCCGACCATTGTTCGATTCATTCTTTCCGCGATTCCATTTTGTTGTGGAGTACAAGGGACAGTTTTTTTGATGTAAGATACCATTATCTTCTAAATGTTTGTTAAATTCCTCTCCGGAGTATTCTAAACCATTATCTGTTCTTAAAAGTTGGCTCTTCTTCTCTTTTTGGTTCTCAACAATGATCTGGTATAAGCTTGCGTTTTACTCGGTCAAAAATATCACTTCTACCCAACGAGAATAACTATCAATGAAAGTACAGAAATATGTTGACCCTCCTATGGAGTTTACACGCATCTGTTCACAGATATCAGAACTGATTACTACCAAAAATTCTTTTAGCTCTATTCTGTGATTCTTGAAATGATGTTACTGTTTGTTTCGCTTTTATACATACTTCGCATTTTTTGAATTTTCCACGTATATTGAAAGGAATTTTTGCTATCAACTCTTTTGAAAATAGTTTTCGCAAATCTGACTCATTAAGATGACCAAAGCGTCTATGCCAAAATGATAACTCATTATTTTCAAGTGTAACATTCGCAGATTCTGCTCATTTGAAATTACAAAATACAGATCTCCATATTTTTTCCCTTGGGCAAGAATATTTATTGCTTCATCAGTGATTAAAAGGTTTTCAAGAGTGAATAGTACAGAATGCCCATTGTTTGTAATTTTCGATACAGAAAGTAAATTTGATTTCAATTTTGGTAGACAAAGAACATCTTTCAACTCAATTTCTTTGGTTACTTCATTATTTTTAACCTTCAAATAAGTGGACCCTTTTCAATTTATTTCAATTTTGTCATTATTACCCAATGTGACTTTTGATTCGTGCGTTGGCTCCAGATGCGAAAAATTCTTTAAATCATATGACATGTGTGACGTTTTGAAAAATGTGCTTGTGGTTCATTACTTGTATCTTCACGTTTTGACCTAAGCTCCTTTTTTGTAGCACATTCTTCTAATAATTTTATTTTCAATAATTCGGGCTTGGGTAATACATCGCGTACTTCTATGGCACAACAAAAATTCTCATATGAACTTGGAATGCTGTATAAACTGACAATAGATAATAGATCATCGGCTATTTTGATATCCACACCTTTTAGTTTATCAACAATGTTGAAAAATTAATTTAGATGATCTATCATATTTCCATTTTCAGACATTTTTGCAAATAATAATTGCTTCAATAACGTAGCTTTCCTGGCAGGACATTTGATTCATAAACTTGTGATAATTTTGTCCATACCTTGCTAGATGTTTTGCAGTCTTTAATATTGCATAATTCAGATGGTGATATTGCTAGAATCAAGTCAGCTTCATCAATCATTTTTTCCGTAGCTTTTTCACCTGGCTTTGATTTTGATCCATTTGCGTACAGCCAGTGATCATTTTTAATTAGAACAGCTTGCATTTGAAGCTTCCAGGTATCATAATTATCTTTGGTTAGTTTTTCAATCTGTATATTTAATCCAAACATTTTATTAGTTTTTAGCTATATATTTTTTTTTTAGGAGTCTGGGCCCATAACCTATTAATAATAATCTATATTTCAATTAATAACTTTTTATTAATTATTCAAACAAATTAAAGCTTACATATATGAAAAAGTTTTATGACACAAAGCTTCTCTTCAACTTACTAACAAAAACAAAAAACACACGATGAACTAGAACTTGGTTACGTTGATGAAATAAATTCAACAAAACTTAACTGTGTTTTGTACCCACAACTATCAATTTGTATGTATCACTTGCTATTATTTACTTGTTGATGGTACTGGTAAGTATAATTTCCTACCTAAGTAGAACTGCTTTAAATATACCAATATTGTTAATATAAATACACTTAAAATGGCGATCAATCGAATTTATAACTAACGATTCGATTAGCGCTAAATTTGACACTAAATAAATGTTTTGTATAACTTTCAAAATACTTTAGTTTTGACGCCAAATAAAAGTACTATAACGTATTTTATTACTCTAATGGAGTTAATTTCGTGTTTATAATCAACTACCTCAGTTAACATTCTTTGGATAATAGTTTTCTTATTTTAGGTAGTCAATTTTCCTTTTATTTTCATTCCAAATTTTATAGACAGTAATTTTAGAAACATATAATAGTTGAATTATTTTTCACGTCCCACATGTCGTTACAAAACCTTTGAATTTTAGGCTTATAGATGGCAATTGTGTTAGAAATTACAACAACCATTTTCGAACAGATGAGATTATTGATTTGAAAACGTCAGTATTCTCATCAGGTCGCGACGACTGATATTGTATTATCTCCATAAAATACCATGTAGTTGTACTACTGGCGAATTACTGCATAGCGTACGAAATTCGACTCTTTCACATTCTCCATCTATATTCTATTCTCACAACTTAACTTTTCGTATTTACGAATTTTTGTTATATGTTTTACTTTGGTTATTTTCCGATTTCATTACAAACTACCTACCACGAAGAGAGTCTCATTCTTTAATAACTTTAATTTCTCTAGGTTAGGTTCGCGCTGGTGTAAGCTAATAGACGTTAAAAATCACGTCTAATTTCTAACCGTGAACCCTTAATTCAACCCTATTTTTATAGTTGTTAAATTTTTGAAATACATTTAATGGTTGATTTCCGGAAATCCCACCTTTTAATAATGAAATCATTTAAACTGTTTGTATTGAACATACCGATCAAGTTTCATGATGTTGTGCCTACTCCCCATCGGCCAAAATCGCCCCCCAGAAAACCCTTACTTTAACCCTTATTTCGAATGATCATTTCGGAAAAACTTTATATAGGTGGTTGTTGGAAATCCAAATTTTATAGCTTAGGAAATGAACACTAACTAACTGTCAAGATTGTGCCCAATTTCCATCCACAGTAAAAAATCCCAATTTCAACCGTAATTTCAAAAGACCATTTTTGAAAAAAAGTTGTATGAATCATATCTAGAAATGCCGTCATTTATTAATGAGAACACATAAACTGCTTGTACTGCTTGTACTCCCTATCAGACAGCGTCACATATATTAACTGCCCAATTCAACCCATCTCAAAAGATTACGCTCGAAAAATGCTTATGGGTGACTTTTGTAAGTCCCACAATTTGTTAATGAAATCACTTAAACCAGATTAAAGGAACTTTCAGATCTAATTGCATGATTGCCCATATTCATCACCCAGAATCGGACATACAACACCGTTACTTCAATCTTAATTTAAAACGACATTTCTAAAAGGAGGATTTCTAAAAAGCTCACCATTTAATAACGAAATCAGTTAAAGTTATTTTTTTATAAATGATATGAGACCGATTTAAGGCAAAAATCATAGGGGTCTCCCAATTTATGAAGTTTAGTCCCGATTAGTCAATATTGTCTGCAAGGAACCACACGCACGCACCATAAAATAGGTAGTCGCATTGATTTTTGGACAAAATCGGTCGATCGGAATTAACAGATGCACATCATTAATAAGAAAACCGGTTATAAAGTAACATATTCTTAATTAATTTTGGAACAATATTGTTTTAGACTAGTTCATCAAAAGTGACAGCTTCCATTGATGATGTTTTATGCTTTGAAAATATTTTAACTGATACCAATATGACCATTTTGTTAACCATTAACATTCCACTTACCAATAGAGTAATAATCGTTAGGTAAATTAAATCGAAAAGCTTAAAACAACTTTTTATATTTTATCGATATACTAAAAAATGCTAATTTCAAAAATCCCCATATAGCGTTAAAATCTTAATACCACCATACAATAATAACCTAAACCTATAATCTGTTCAATTATAAAAAAAATATTTAAATCGAATTAATATCGCATTGGCATGCAACGAAAACGAATTATTTTATGAACAAAATAGCGATTAAAATAATTTTAAGGTTATGGCAATTATTATGGCGTTGGCCATACCATAGCGTTATTAACAAAATGTGTACGATTATCGTACAAAAATGTACCGTATTATGTTACACCCACGTAATATGATTTCGGATTGTGATAGCGAAAATATTTTTTAATTAAATTATTTTTGTTGCTGTATATGACGCTTTTCCATATAATATATACAGTAGTGTGTGCATGCAGATTTAAAATTTTAATAAAATTAATTTAAATTGAAAATTATTATTTAGCGATAGTGCGAGATAATCATGCATGACTGATTTAATTCCTTAATGTTGGTCATTATATAACATTTACAACGATTAATTTCATTTAATTAAAATTTATTATTAGATTGGTTGAATATGGTTTAGAAGGTGTATTTGAGCATATCAGTATTTTTATTTACATGGGTAAATTAAAATATGTTTACACATAATTTTGATAGGTACCTTAAAAGTGTTACACTTTTAATATCCACACAAACAGTAATTTATAGTTTTTGCGAAAGGTTATAATTAAAATTATGACTATGGCCAATATATTTAAGACGATATTTGAGATTCTAAAAAGCTTCGATTTAGTATGGGCCTGTATGAAAAATACAAGTCTTCTGGCGGAAAAGCTCTCTTAAAAAAATATTTTTGTTAAGACTGCTTTACTAAAACTTAGGTTTATTTAGATATTGCTTTCGGATTGGAACAGTCCGAAATAAACCCATAAAAAAAAATTTATAAAAAAAATTAAAATAAATAACAAAATGAATTCCGAATCATTACAAATAATTATTTTATTTTTAATTTCCAAAAACATATAGATATCGATTCATTAATTCCACGAGAAGAAAAATAAAATGAATTGTGAAAATTTTAGTTTAGAATAAAATAAATTTTATACAAAACTAAATTACCTATGGTATGACGTCATTAACCAACCTAATGAAAAATACAAAAATATTATAACTAGTCTACTAATCCTAGGTAAAATTTGAGCATAAAGTGGAAAGCAAAAAATATAGGTTTATATACAAATATGAAGTTTAAAATATAAGGATTACAGATGGCGAACAAACATACGGTAATGAAATAAATACGAATTACCTTTCCTTTAATTTTTTTTTTCATTATGTTGATCTGATAAAGTGAAGTCGCGTTATTTGCATTTTTTTTTTTTGTAGAATTTAATGTTCGTTTTGTGACCTTATCAGATAACATAATTTAGTCATTTCATTTGTTCGCAATGGATTCCATCCGTGTTGATTCTATTGTTAGTCCCAATATGAAATGATAAAAATGCCTTACCATCGCAAATGCACCCAATTATTTTGTTTGAATCATTTGTTGGCTATGGTAAGACATTATTTTTTTTTGTTTTCCTGCCACATTTATATTATTATTATTTATTAGTATAATGCAGAATTTGAAATCATTTCTTGAGTTTATTATAATTGCATATCTTAGTTAAGTATCTGAAATAATTTAGTAATTTAATTTTTAACTTCTTTTGTTGATGGAAGAATAAGACTTTGATTTCGTAACATTTATTCTTAGTTTTAGTACGTCATTATTGATGTCATAATTTACTGCAACATTTTTGCTTGCTAGTGAATTATATTTGAAATAATTTGTGATCTTAACTTTACCAATTTATCGTCTAAGTCTTTTTTTATCAAACCGAATTATAATAATAATTTAGTCGTGGAATATATACCGCACTGTTTTATAATTGACATTTATCGGACTTCAATAATCAAAGTCGAAATTGTAGTTTAATTTTCGAAGACATTCCTCTTCACGTATCTATTTAATTCGAATTAATTACTGTTTCCAATTAAAATTTTCATGATGGATATTTTAATAAAAAGTTGTCATTTAGAATCGGACGAGTTTTTGCTCGAGTGTGAACTGTGCAATATCAAAGGATCACTTTATTCACAAATGGAACAACTCGACCGCCAGTTTGTAAAGGAGCACGCTGATCCGATTTTGCGTCTCAAACGCCCACATCAGCTAGCACAAAAATTCCCTCGTCGAGAAGTGTCTATTTGTTAGAACAAATTAAAGGAAATACAAAACGCGTTGCATCAAATGCTATCTGAAAGCACGGATAATTTTGATTATGAGGCAGCAATTTCCCGCTTGCATCACATTCTTTGGCGTTTACAAAGAATTTCTATATCAAAAACCGTACAAGTCGCGGCAGAGAAACTTACTAAGTCTTGCGAAACTCTTATTGACTTAATCCTTAAAATGAAAAATACTCAAAATACGCTTGGCGACTCTCTAGACCCACTGAATGCCATTGAAATTGAAAACCTTGAGGATGATGTTTCTGACACAGAGAACGCTGCTAGCACAATTGTGAATAGAGACCAAACAGTTTCTTTAACAGAAACTAATAACGAACAGCCACCTTTCCATACCAGTACGGATGTCCTAAAACACCAGAATCCGCCCAGCTTTAAATCAGATTATGCAAAAGTGGTTTCGTCAATTCATTCCATGGTAAAGACTCCTCATTTTGATCCAAATGGAATTCCTTCAAGTTCTTATGCTTATTCGCAAATGCCTCCGAAGTCAATGGAATTTATTCAACAGCCAGCATCAATCCCAACTAAGGTCAGATTTGCTTCGGGTGACAATTCACAAGTAGCTCCAAACGAGTTACAAGTACTTTTACCACCAACCATACCACAACCAATTATTGAACCGAATTTTAATTTTGGTTATGATGATAGGCAGTTCCAATCAGCTTTTCAAAATTTAAATGTATATCAACCAAATACACCAAACGTCCTGTACAGAGGTATTCCAATGATTCAGTCAAAAGCTCCTGCACCACAGCTGATATCTCAAACTACACCTATCTCCCATATGGCTACGTCAACTCCTCCGGAGGCCGCTGCATATCGAAATATTGGTACTGTCGACCAATACTCAAATCCCAATTCATACGCGCAAACAACAATGCGGATCAACCCAGCTATACAAACATAGAAAAATGGAATATTTCATACGACGGAACGTCCTTAGACATTACAGTAGAAAAATTCTTTTTCCGCGTAGAATTATTAGCATCGACTCATGGCATTAGCCTGCAGCAACTAGTACACGAATTGGGGTTCCTTTTGAAAGGTGTTGCTCGCGTACATTATTGGATCATTATGGAAAGAAACTCACGGTGTAGTTGGGCCGAATTAAAAGAAGCATTTATCCATAGATTCCAATATCGACGAACTGATTACGATATCCGAATTCTCATTGATAATCGGAAACAAAAATATCTGAAGGAAACATTTGTTGATTTTTACTATGATGTACTCAATCTAGCTCTTCCCTCGAAGACTCTTTTATCCGAAGCGGATTTATTAGATATTCTCCGCAAAAGTATGCGGCCTGCTCTGAAATCACAACTAGCAGGGGACCAGTTTATTTCGATTGCCGCTCTCATCAATAAATGCATTGCTATTGAAGAGGCATGGAAGAGTATTGGTTACATTCCTGAACATAGTATGCATCTTCCTGTACGCCAGGTGCGATTTGTTAATGTTAATGAAATTTCTTCTGCACCGGTTACAGATATTGATCCACCATATCAGAATCATACGCAGTCATTAAGCCATCCTTCCTTAAACATTGAGGCATACGCATACAATAGCGCTAAACTTCCGAAGAAACCGACAGTAAATAGTACTTCCGGCAGTAAAAATTTCGTCTGTTGGAATTGTCGGGAAGAGGGTCATACATTTATGGACTGTTCAAAACCTCCACAACATTTATTTTGTTACGGGTGTGGAGCTCCTAATGTGTTAAAACCACATTGTTGAAATTGCACTCGTAATCAGGGAAACTTTTCAGCGGGAATGAGAGCACCTGGATCCCATCATTTCCGGCAACATGCACAACCAGCACCCAGACCTTTCCTGACGGATTCAGCTTCCAATACGGATCCGGAATTTTATTAACTTCTTCGTCAATTCAACAAGACTCCGTTGATAATTATTATAAACTTAATTCTAACTTAACCAAACCAACAACTAGTCGTATTAAATCTTATAAATCATTGGAACGGGTAAAAAAGTATTGGAAACTCAAGAGATCAACGCGGAAGAAAATCAACGAATCAATTATAACAGATGGTGCGGATGGACGCCCATATGCTGAAGTACAGATTCTCGGAAACACATATATCGGATTACTGGACAGTGGTGCCAACATCTCCGTGCTAGGCAAAAAAGTTTGGCAAGTTGACAATATGTAGATCACAATGGGATTTCGCACGGTAGGTTGTTCCATGTCTCATTCCTTTCCTCCTCCAATATTTCCTATTCCTTTTCTTTCCTTTTCCTGCGGTCTATCATGACTCACTCATGTTTCGGGAAACCCCACACCATCCCCTGAGTCCTAGCCGGCCTCTGTTGACCGCCCCGAGACCTCTGAGTTTGTAAAATTCTGCTAACGGGCCAATACTCGCATTGGTTACGTTACAACCCTGATAATGGTTTCCAGAGAATAAACAGAACTCGGAAATATTCATTCGAAATTTAGATGGTTTATCTACACAGAAAAAAATAATTTTTGTTAAATTGATAAGTTTATGGTTATCAATTTTGTAGAAAAATATTTTATGTATTTGATAAAAAATATATCAAACGAGAAAATTTTTTGTATAAAAAGCCTTAACCGTTAATTGAAGTTATATGTTTGATAAGTTGAATAAGAATTGAAAAATTTTGTTTTCAGATTGATTGTTTTATACAAAAATTAAGGAGTGTGTGAGTTTTTTATGGTGGTTTTAAAATTTCTGTTCTCTTTTGATAAAAAAATTATAAATTTTTTATATGGAATTATATTATAATTCACTTACTCCTACAAAAATTTTAATTTTATGTAAATCATCAATTACATAAAACCAAAATTCACAATTTTTTATAGGCTTATTGAAATTAATAATCTACCTACATATTTTGGAATCCCAAAAATTTTAGACCGCATGCGAACAATTTACAACAGATCTATGTTGTTACCAACCTGGCTCTCTGTTGGTAGAACGTAAATCATGAAACCATCTCTTAATTAGTATTATTAATACGATCATTTTGAAACTTGAAGATTCCCAGCATATGGCTCCATATTAGTAACTTAGTAGAAAATTCATCAAAACTATTTTTTTTAAGACCACTCTATGTTTAAAATTGCATCGTTTATTCTCTTCTACATCTTCATAGAAAGGAAGATATGTATAACTTCTTTCAAAACATCGAGAAACCATTAAACTCAACGGCACTATTGGTTGAATGACATACATTCAAAAATTTCTGACTTTTTTATCTTTTGATTTTGTTTGTACATCCTTATAATTATTTGCATATCCAAGAAAATGTTTCAATCAGATTAATTTAAAAGAAGTAAGTTTTATCAAATTATGTCAATGTTTTGAGCTTATAAACATTTACAGTGCATTTTTGGTATGGGGCATCATTGCAACTCATTTAATTATCTTTTCATAATTAATCTCCATTTTCATTTTCTTAAAATCGTTCATAAATTTGAAAACCGCATTTATAAATGGATAATAGAAACAATTCAAGTTGTGAACTTGACACATAAATTTATGATAGAAGTTTTCGATTTCATCAATTTCTTGCTTTCAAAAGTAAAGTTATCATTTTCATAAATTTTGTTAAGATTAAAATAAAGGAATATTGAATTTTACAAAATCACATTTATTTTATTATTCTGTATCGGGAGCATTTGCGGGCAAGTTGTGCAAATGTGATAAATTTTATTCTATAATATTTATTTAATTTTAAAAGTGTTAAAAAATAAAACCTAATGTGATGTGTGATTAATGTGGATTTTAAATTTTTAAGTAAATAAAACAATTTTGCTGATGTGTAAATGTTGCATCAAAAATTCTAAAAAGTCTAACCCGTGTACATAACCTTACTTTGTTGTGTAAAGTTGGTTACAATGCCATTAAGTAGCAATGAAAACTATCTATTCCATTTGAGGAAATTTAAATCGATTATTTCACCTACTTAAGAAGAAAGAGTCAATCCGAGATTGTAGGTAACTAAGGGTCAGGTGATTATTTTAAAATATATATACACATTATTTTTAACTTATAGATGATGCTGTAGATAGTGCCCTGTGGAATGTTAAATTTCAGCTAAAATCGTCAGATTCAGCAAACCAAGCCGTTTAGCCAAAAATTAAGGAGCATTGGGTGTCCACATGTGCAATGGTCTTCAATCATTTTCAAGCCTCGATCGGGAATGGTTTTAACAACTAGACTCAGGTTGGTTTTAATTTAAATTAATTATCAATTTTCTGTAATAGTTTGACTAAGTCAGGTTAATATACATTTCAGATTCTTGTATCCGCAACCATTTAATTTAACGTGTAAAGTGTTCCAGGATAAATTTAACATAATAATCAATACTACTTTAACGAAGAATATGCTAATAATTGGAACTTCATTGCAATTCCGCGGAAAAATTTTCGTTTTTAATATTATTTAAACATTAAATTAGTGTGAATTTATAAGTGTATTTTTATGAAAAATTAGTTCATTTTATGGAAAATGTATGGTCATTATTCTGATGTTCCTTATAGCAAATAAATAGTTACTAAATTTATTAAAAAATGTATATTTTTTTTAATTGAGGTTATTATATTGAAAGAGGTTTGTATGGTGATAAATAAACTGTATTTATTAAAAATAAATTTTTAATAAATTGAATTGCAAAATGTGTCATTTCCATCAAATCAAGTTATCATATCGATAAAGAGCTTCTTTTGAATTAATTAATTTTGTATCATCGACATACCGGAATGTTATAATTTTCTTACAAATTGAACTGAAGATTGAAAAAGTTTGTAATATTCATATAAATCGATTTATCAAAGTGCCGATGTATCAGTACCACTTTTTAACAAAATTATTTATCGTATTCATAATTTTTTTATAAACACTATAAACTATTTATACTTCCTAATCATATTCACTTTTCCCCTTAAACTGATGAAAAGATTTATCAATTTTGTCAATTTTACTTCATGGGTTGCGTTTTTATCAATATTACTAATATTTTATCAATTTTACTAAGTTATTTTTTTCTGTGTAGCATAAAATTCTTTGTTTGTAAGAAAATATACAGAAAATTTGAAATATTAACCTACGAACTAGACAGAACAATATTATTTAAATTCAACAAGATTGAACTTTTCTTATTTTTACTTTATGTTAACCCGACACGATAAAGGAACGTTGTATTGAATTCAGTTGAGATTAGTTGTAGGTTTTTAAATTTTTGATCCAAATCTAGTATGGAACAATTTTCTTTCGTATGCCACTCTTGTTTGTTGTTAAATGCCTAAATCTTCGATATTCCGGAAATTAAATTCATCCCTCTTCAAAATATATTTAAATGCGGGAATCAATATTTTGGCCTATACGTAACACCGCCCAAACTATATAATTCTGACATATTACGTTATAAAATTAAATTTAATTCCAACTAATCCTCAATACAAAGCACCATCGAAAAAAAGTTCCAAATTAATCAATAATCAAATAATATTTCTAATTAACAATAATTGACGTTACATGACGTATACGTCATATTCATGTAAAATTTATAATGCGGTTGTAATAATTGTAAATTTTTTTTTGTTTTGCTGTTCAATCTAATCTCAAATTGTATTAATAAAATAATAACCAATCCACAATATATTGGATTAAATATGGATTCGACATGACATAATATATAGACCCGTATAATTGTAAACTCATTAGAAAATTACCTGTGGGCATAGCACGATATATATATGAATACATATTTTGTGTCATTTCATCGTACTGTCATATCGATATATTATGTTCTCGTATATAATATAAATATTTTTGATAGTATAAAATTCAATTTTAGTTTTTAATTAATTTGTTTATCTATTCGTTATACACAATAGTATGGAGTGTACATAAAAGCTTTTATTATATCGAATCATAATCAATCAATGTTTTTAAACTTTTGCTTGTTAGTTAGATTTTTTGTGTGCTATAATAGTTGATAACATAAAAGTTTTATATATATTTGAATTTTATACGGGTTTAACAGATATATAGGATAATAAAAAAGTAACGGAAATGTGTTGCTGATGTATAACTGTATATAACATGATTGGTTAATAAATGTGTGATTTGAAAATTTCAAACAAACAAAAAAAAAAAGCTGCTTACGGATCAGACATAAAATTAATTTCCTTCTAATATCCGTTCTGACTTCATTTATACAGATTTTTTGCGTATGTGCTGCCATTCATCCAATTTTAATTACGATTTTTTATAAATTTAATTGAAAATTTGATGTTATTACTGCGGATATCATGTCGCGGGGATCATCATCATCATCCAATGAATATTTTGGGTTAGAATATTAAATTATTTTTGTTTTAACCCATTTTGGTTTATTTTAAAATTTATTTAAATATGTCAACTCTTCTGTACCTTTATACCGGAGAAAATAGTGAAACGTATTTAATACAAAATAATTAAACCAAAAGTACATCCGACATTATAACGCAGACGGTATTCAGTATTTTCGTAAAATGCCTTTACCTTTGTAAAGACATTTTATTATATACGTAGCATATTAAGGCAACCTAAAAATCGACGGGAACTTTAAAAGCTGGACATAAACAATTTCAATTATCTGATACACGATAACAGCCATTGAAAAATTAACAAATTTTAACGAAAGTTTAAAAGGAGCACCATCTACATTAATAGGACATCTAGCACTACAAACAGAAAACTTATGGAGCGGTGCGGCAATAAATGAAAAATCGTGGCGGAATGTATTGACACCTTGTTGAACAAACTAAAAGTTCATTCAACTACACTGAGAAAAATAATTTGTTGGCCTACGGTTGAATTAACTGTGATTGGTTTGTTACAATAGATTTATATTAGCCATAAATGAAATACATTTGACACAAATAATGAACTATTCTAGTTTTGGAAAATTTGCTTCCATGACCCTTCAGCGTTTGATGTAACTAATTCATACAATTTTAAGTATTCCTTTTGTTATAATTTTATCTCGCATTTGCAACAACCAATAGGAATCAATGTTCTTAACATTATATATGTTCCTACAACCAATAATCTTTTGTCTCAACCAAATTTATTTACGATAACAATAATTTGTTTGTCCCAATTTTCATTCGTTTGTGCTTCCTTGCATAATGTAACGGGTCAAACAAATTTACTAAAATTTACGCATAATGTGAATAAATTTTAAAGTGGAAGGACGCGAGTTTCAATTTCATATAAAGTTTTTATAGTTTGTGCAGTTGTTTACAGTACAATTTGTTCAATAATATTATAGAAATAATATACGTAAGTATAATTAGTGTTATTTATAAACAAAAATGATTATATTGTTATAATCGGCTTTGATTTTTGTGATAAGTTTCATAGTGCGTAAAGTAAAATATTTTCAAGACGATATTTTGAACCACCATTTTTATTTTATTTTCCGTGTGTATTTTGATAGTGTTAAAACTAGCAGTTTAGCTTAATTCGTTTAAAATAGTTCCAGATAAATGTGTACATAACGTTGTGAAGAATTTATTTAATCAATGAATACTATTAAACATGTAGTGTCCAATTTTTTTTTTATTTAGAATGGCAACTTTCATAGGTGTAACATACAACGACATAACAGGAATTATTTCAGTAATTCCAAGCGGTGATGCTTTAGTGGTGGATGACGTTTACATAGCTGGTATACTTGCCAAATCTTATAATTAATTACAATACATCAAGTTTATAATTGCATTTATCAATTTTATTATTTATGCTTATAGTCAAAAACTTTTTTAAAATAACTAATCCAATAAATCTATATGACAACAAAACATCGTGCGTGATACCAGATGAAATATTGGTAAACTATATTAAGCAATATTGTAGCTCTCCTGGCTGGTCCATAGGAGCTATTGATGTTAAAACAGGTTCATTTTATATTTTTTTTGTTGCATGTGGTTTGAACCGTGGTTCTAATTTAATTAGGGGTTAAAGGCTATTATATTATATATTATATTATTATATTAAATTAGCATATATGTATATGTAACAAATAAGCATAAAACGTCTTTATATTGAAATCTAACTTAAAAGTTAATATATTTTTCCAGTTGACATTGACAATCAACTTTCATCACAGCCCCAAAATCATCAGAGGTTCATTGAACAAAATACAATTAATGAAAATGAACCCGTTGCTCAAAATAATATAATTGAAATTTCCGAGTTTACGGAGCCACCAATTCGAGCGGAGTCTTTTATTGGACCGGTTGAATTCGCCACCCAAGCAAAATTAAATAATATAGTGACAGCCGAGGTCAATAATAAACCAAAATTTACTAAATGGATTACAGTAAACTAACTTAATATTTTTATCTCCAGAAACTTGCTTCTTTGAAAGATCTTGATTTTAAAATTCTTTTCGGGCAATACAATTTAAAGAAAGAAATATTAACGAATGTCCAGCAAACAAAATTGGCCAAAACTATTGTTAAATGCATTTTGGAACATGACTTTGAGATTGAGTATGTAAATCTAACAATTATGTTTATCATTATTTATTTATTATCATTATGTTTATCATTAAATATCATTAGTTATTAATTTATAATAATTTTTTATTAATTTTTTTTTTGTATAGATTAACCCGAACAGATTTCATTTATTTGTCCCGCATTATCTGTCAAGTGTTTCAGCATGAAATTATAGAGGTTTACTATACAAGTGCAGTAAATGGTCAAAAAGCTTCAGGGAAATTATACGACGCGTTTTTAAACTACAGAAGCCAACTGTGTGCTGCAGGTATTATAAAGAGAAGGTCATACTCTAAGCAATTGGACTCAAATTCGTCAATTTCAAATTTAGGTAAATTATAAGTATAAACTATATAAACTAAAATAATATTACAGAAACGTTTCAAAACGAATAAGATGATTTAAGATTATCAATTCTGTTTAGAGAATTATATCACTGGTTTCGTGGTATAACATTTACACAGTCTTTATAATCCTTCCTACACAGTCTTTATAAAAGAGTGTAATTCTGCCTTACAAAATTCTTTAATAATTAAAATTCATACTGAATTTTAAAATTAAATTTATTTGTTCGATATTTCGAGCCCATTGTGTATGTTAAATTTTTTTTTTAACATATATATGCAAAGATAAATTTTATTCATTTATTATAATAATTAAATCTTGAAAATGAGCAATGGGCTCGAAATATCGAACAAATAAATTTAATTTTAAAATTCAGTATGAATTTTAATTATTAAAGAATTTTGTAAGGCAGAATTACACACTTTTATAATCGTTGAATACATAAATAACATTTGACTTAAAACTCTATATTCCAGTCGCTAATAATAGCGCATCAGCTATTGATTACGATTTCATCAAAAATAATACTGGTCCAGCTCGTACACTTAGAGAAAAGTGGTCAGGCTGCTTAAAACAAAGATTAGAAATTCTCGGTGATAAACGGGTTCCAACGATTGATTATTTAAAGCAGTTTCCAATTTTTACTTTGAATGACAATTTTGTTTTTGAATTGGTAATTGAAACTTATTATTATCCTTGTTTTTACATTATTAAATAGCTAATTTATATATTCCTAGTTTTTTGCAGATGTTGAGGTATTGTACTCGGATATTCGGACGATAGACAATTGGGAAAAGCTGTATTTAAATGTGCTAAAAGAAGGTGCATTAATCCGCGATAAATTCGTTGTTCAAGTTATTGAAATAACAAAGGATTCTAATCCTGGTATGTTTAAACAAAATAGGAGTAACTAAAATATTTCCTTCATAACTTTTTCATGTTTCTAGATATCAAAAAATCAGTAGCGTTATTGGTGCTACCCTATCTATTCCCGTCAACTATTGTTAAAAGCAAACGCGGGAAGAAAGGAGTAAAAGCATCGAAAATCGAAGTGCAAGAACAATTTATTGTTCAATTTGATGTAAGTGTATTGTATTAGATAATTTTTAACTTTTTTAAGGTAATGGACGGAATAATGGACGGTAATTTCGACTTAATAAATTGAAGGTGAGTTTATACGAGTTATATAATTAACGTTTACTAAAATGACTTATCAGAACCTCGACTTAGCTATAGTCAGAAATGTAAATCAGAAAGTAGGCATGAGGCACACATTTTTTGTTTTAAAATTCACATTACCTCTATTGAAATGCCGAATATTAGGCAATTAATTAATACGAGTACGTTTCCATGCATATACTTCACCATCAAATTATAAACATATCTTATCGAATCCATATTATTATATAAGTAATCAACTACCACGTCAGTTCATGACTAAATGTATGTCCAGATATAAATAGCCTGCTACAGTTTCGTTTTATTAAAACCAATTAAATCCTTTAAGAACACAATTAAATGCGATTCAACGAATTGTGCAGTTTTTTTCCTTGGAGTCCCCGTCGAGTTAACTACTCGAAGCGAAAACAAATTCGCCATTTAATTGTATTTCGTAAAGGACTTAATTTTATTAAATGTTAGTACTACTTTCCAAGTCCCTTATATGGAACGGCACATTTCACAACAGGATGTGCTAAAACAGGACGTCACAAAACAGGATATTACAAAACAGTACACAGTAAACAGAAAATTTTAATTTAATTAATTTGATAAATTTAGTACATTTAATTAATCCCATTAATTTAATAAATATAATTAATTAATTATTTATTAATTAAGTTAAAAACTTTAATTTAAATTAAAGTCAATCGTTTTTTGCTTTAACTGAATGTAAATCTCTATACTTGATAATACATATACTGATAATACATTTTCCGGTACCATTACAATATACGTACTGTTTTGCGATGTCCTTCCGTGCTATGTACTTTAGTGTACTATGTTTTGTTTTATGACGTACTATTTAAATCGGTCCTGTTCTGCAGTCTTGTGATGTCCTTTTTTGTTACATTCTGTTTTGAAATGTGCCTTCTTAGTGCATAATAACACATTTTTAAATAATTTCTTTCAAATTCTTTTTCTTTATATTAGACAATTGAGAAAGCTGACGAATATGAAAAAAATCTTCTATCATCCAACCAAGGCGACCAACCCAGAGTAGTTTTTGTGGGAACTCTGAATAAACTAACAGCTTACGTAACATTGATCGATAAAAAATACTTTTTTAAAAATCCTTTTGAAGCAGTTAGAAGTTGTATGGCAACATACTTGGCACTAAATATAGCTTATCGTCCGGAAAGTTTAGTTGTCTGGAACTATGTTCAGCAATATATATTTTCCGTTTCAACAAAATATGATTTGAACAGTGCAAAATTGAAAGCAATTCACCAAAAATTAACAAATTAGTTGGTAGGTTTCAATTATTTTGTAAGTTTATTATTTTATATTAAAAATGAATTGGATTTGTTTTTTTTGTAAAAATGATTTCGTTTCTTTGAAAGAATACGGCGATCATTTAAAAATTGTTCACTCAAATTTGAATAGGTTTTGTTGCCACGATTCAAATTGTCAAAGAGTGTATTCAAACGTAAACAAACACTTGTATCACATTAGAAGAGATCATAAGCATTGTTCAGATACCAGTGAAAACTCTGAAGACGCGAGGAATAATGCTTTACTGAACGGTTTCCGTAATAACGTTGAATTGCAAATTCAGAATCCCATACTTAACGATTCACCGGTTACAAATTTTATGCCGAGCTCCATTTCTAGTGGAGGTGACGCCGTTAAATTAGGCATCAACTTATTGAAAATTATATTGGAAACCCTAAGTGATGATCGAGTCCCTAGAACTACGGCTTTAAAGATATTTAAAAATATTTTCTCATTTTACAACACACATATTCAAATGGCTTTGGAATTAATAAGTCAAAATAATGAACATTTTAGTAATTTAGAAGAAATATCTATAATTCTGCAATCGCTTATTAGTCCTGGTTATCTTAATTCCGAATTCTTAATTCTTAATCAGTTAAAGAAAATGAATATTCTAGTAGAATTTGAAAACGTAAAACTAGGAACAGAATATAAACAAAGTTATACAAACACGAATAATATCACAAATGTCGAGTATAATTATTATTCTCTTATGGTTAATCTAAAACAACTTTTCTGGATTTTATTTAACAAAACTTCAATACTTAATTTAATCAGAGAATATAACAACTATACTGAAAATTTAGATTTAACAGTTTGCAATATAATGCAAACCGTATTTTGGAAGGCAAAAGTCCGGGAAATGAATCCAACAAATGAAATTAATACGATTTGTATCCCAATTTCAATTTATTTTGATGATTTCGAATGCCTTAATCCATTGGGTTCTCACAGTGGCATTCAAAAAATTGGAGCAGTTTACATAAAAATATTATCTCTTCCAGATTACATATCCCCCAAGTTACATACAATCCTTTTGGCAATGCTTTTTTTTACGGAGGACAGAAAAAAGTTTGGAAATGATCAAATATTTAAACCATTAATTGAACAAATAAACTACATACAAAGTGAAGGTATTAAGTTTAATGATTACTTAATCAAATTAATTCCTTGTGTTGTAGTGGGTGACAATTTAGGCGTCAACTCAGTACTGGGTTTTACGGAATCATTTAACTCTTTTTATTACTGTAGATTTTGCAAATGTAATATAGAGAAAATGAAGCACATGTGTAAAGAAGACTTGACGAGTTTGCGAAATGTCACCAATTATAATTATGACGTCAGTTTAAATGACATGCAGGTAACTGGATTAAAAGAAAATTCTATATGGAATACTTTGCTAAATTTTCACGTGGTTGAAAATTTTAGTGTTGACTGTATGCACGACCTTCTTGAAGGAGTATGTCATTATGACTTAATTTTGATTCTCAAAGTTTTTGTTTTGGAAAAAAAATATTTTTCAATAGAACAATTAAACCAGAGAATAGAAATTTTTAACTTTGGACCAACAACACAAAAACCACCTCTGTTTAATAATGACTGTCTTTTTAAAAATAAATTTAAATTATCGGCATCCGAAATGAAAGTCATAGTAACCTACTTCTCATTACTTATCGGGGACCTTGTACCTAAATATTCACAAGAATGGGAATTATTTCTTCTTTTAAGAGAAATTATCTTTATAGTATTCAGGAAAAAATTCTATTCAAATTCGTTTAATTATTTAAGATTTGTAATATTTCGTCATAATAAGTTATACATAGAAATTTCTAAAAGTCATTTAAAACCGAAATTTCACTTTCTACTGCATTATGCAAGTATTATGG
The DNA here is from genome assembly GCA_932526605.1 of Nephrotoma flavescens. Classification (NCBI taxonomy): domain Eukaryota; kingdom Metazoa; phylum Arthropoda; class Insecta; order Diptera; family Tipulidae; genus Nephrotoma; species Nephrotoma flavescens. The sequence continues at coordinate 222,667,873 of OW052221.1, forward strand.
AAAAAATTGGCCCACTAGTTGCAATAAGTGCAATGAGATTCGAAGCAAAACATCAAATTTATAAAAAGACTTCCTATATTTCGAATAACAGAGTCAATATACTAAAAACACTGCATATTAAAAATCAACTAAAAATTGCAAATCTTGTTCTCAACAATATAGAAAACTTTGAAACTTGTATTACCCATGGACCCGAGAAACCTGTTAGTACTCTAGATATATTGAAATTCGGTTTAAATGCAAATACAATACAAATGTCTTGGATTCAATTTAATAATCTTTTACTAAAGAAGGGTATGATTGTTTGTATAGACATTGATAATAATAGTGAGCCAATATTTGGACTTATAAAACTTGTTGTAAAGAACGCTGCAAAATACTATGTGTGTTTAAAATCTATTGAGAGACTATTTTTCGATATTTATTACTTCGCTTATAATATAAAAGTACTTGGTACTAATATTATACGCGATTTGGAATCTTTGAAATGTGACCATACATCTTACATTAGTAAATGCGCTAATGATGCAAATTATGTAATATGGGATTATTAATTTATAATTTTAAAATATTGTAACAAGATTATTGTAGATCTGAATGTGTACAACAAAATTTTGGAATAAACATTTATTTAAACTAGTTAAAATATGTTTTATTTTTTGTACATAGTTTTTATTAAATTACTGGTTACAGGAGGTTTGTTTGCAATAAAAAAATAGAATATAACTCATTGGTTACGCTAATTGAAGTGGTCCCTTGCAATAACGATTTAATAATTTGAATCAAAAAATAAATGGTAAAGTCCCATGATAAATCGATTGCTGTTATTTATATATCGTTTAGGGCGGCAAAAAGATCGTTTAAATCAAATAACTTCAGTTCTGCCAATAGAAAATCTTTTATTACCAATAACGTAATTTAAAACCATACGGTTGTTAGAACTGAAAGATAGTAGACACAATAATCATTATGGTTACTGTAAATTAGATTTAATTATTACAAAGTTGTTTTAGTTCAAAGGTTGAATTACACATTTGTAGTTACAAATAAATAATTTGCCACAATACATTTTATTTAGAGGGAACAAAATTTTCATTTGTAGTAATTTCAAACAGGTACGGTTAACTGAAAATATATGTAACAACAACTATCTCATCGCGGTTCTCACAACCGCTTAATTCGGTAGGCATAAAATTCGGTTGCCACAACTGAAGTGTTTTCTCAGTGTACAACCGAGGATATTAGAAAAATCCATGATTCAGTAAAAGAAAGTATAGAAGCATTAAGAAACTTGGGCTACAAACGTGTGTGATTTTTCCACAATTGAACGATTTTTACAACTCCTAATGGAGAGTATGAATGTGCTTGAAGCACTCCACAGTGTAACCGCCACCTCAAGTAAACAAGTCAAAGTTAATTTACTTAGAAATTTTGGTTAATCAAGCAAAAAGCTGATTACAGTGGTGAATTCTGGAATTACTGCCAAGTATGGTGACACTTAATTTCAAATTGTGTTCATTTTAAACAAATCACCCCAACCCGGACAATAGATTTCACCAACAGAAAAAAATTGTGTACCAATCGATGGAAATACCATGATTCTGCTCTCAACGGCAAAAATCATAACCATAAACTTCAAAAAAACAGAACAGTTACCCTACGGGCATTTATTGAACTGATCCCAAATATCCAAGGTTACTGAAAACGCATGTTTCGATTACATCAAAAAAACATGCGCACTAGTTTGGTTGGAATTGAAGACAATAGAAAAAACAACTGTAGCTCTGTAGTTCAACTGGAAATTCCACCATATTCTATGTGTAATAACATCAAATGAGTCAGGGCAAACGATAAAACGAAACGACAGCCCTCGGTGGAAATATATAATATTGACTGATCCTCAATATGACAGCGGCTCCCTAAACATCTTTTTAGGAGCATACGTTTATGCGGACATATCAGAATCACAGAGAACATGCAATGAAAACAAGTTTGGGTTGGCTGATAGCAGTTCCAGCAACAATTGCTCAACCCAGAACTATTGATTAACATAAGTGCCAAAGAAGAATTATTAGAAGCTCAAGAGCTTCAAAAATTTTGAGAGTTTAAAGAGGTACCGGTCGAATCTCTACTAACAAAATCTGAAGATCAATGTGAAATAATTGAGAGAATAGCTGAGAGAGAATCTTCAAATGGAGAATTTTGAAGAAAAATTTAGAGGAAAGAAACTCTGCTTGTTTTGGTCAAATTCAACTTTATTAAATATGGTTGTTACAAAGATTGATTATCAAAATATTCGCAGTTACTTTATCAATCGTCTTCTGTCGTTTATCAGGTAGATGATGAACACCTTCACGATATTAACTTAGTGTTTTCGAAGCAAAATAATCATCGAGCCATTTTTGCATATTGTAATAGAATGATTCCACACATTCTTCTAACTATGCAGAGGCTTCTTTCCTGGTGATTTTGCAGACTAGATCTCAGGGTTTTGATACGTGGGAAAGTTAGGGCTTGCATACTCCTGGCCTACACCGTAGAATAGAACAAAAATAATAAAACAAGTAAATCCGGAAACTAAATAGCAAAATTACGTCGGCCGACGCTTGAGAAAAAATAAAATTAACGGGATCCGAGTGATAAGTACGATGTCTGTTGGAGAGACCCCCCCACGCCGAATGCCACAATGACCCTTGGCGTCATCGTCAGAAGCCGATGGCTAGCCACAACGAGGTAGCATTAGAGTATAAGGGCATCTCTCCAACAGACAAAGCCTCTCTTCATCCGAAGAGACCTCTATAGGATCTCCCTCACACTCAGAATATATTGACACTCCGACTTGATATTGCCGGAGTGCCACAGGGAGACCGTGTAGATTCTACGGTCGTCCCCGAATGACAACACATATGCTGGACTCACCATTCCGACCATGTAAATGTCCTGCCAAGGGGTTGAATGGAAGTGGCAAGCTCAGCCTGTAAATGTGGATCCGACACAATATGAGACCCCATTCCCAACACTGAGGAAACAAAAATTACCAATTCATTTTATTATTCATAAAAATCAATAAAAACAACAAAGAGAAGTTGATCAAGAGCATACGAATAAAGAGTAATACTCCTAATGCTGTTTATTTATATACAGAAAATTCTCGATTTAACGGACTAATTGGGGAGTCCGTTAAATCCGATTGTCCGTTAAATCTGAATCGAATGTTATTAAATTTAATCGACTATAGATTTTGCACTTGTTATGGAATGTGGCCACCTAGGACAGAACTCGTTTATCTCTTAACCGACTATGAAGGGATTTTGTTTGTAAGATGGAAATGAGATTCATAAACAATTTTTAGAAGAAGTTCTGGAATAACTCCATCTGGAAAGGAACTCAGGCATTTCTTCAGCTGAAGAAGTTCTGGAATATGACTACGTAGGACAGAAATTGGACATTGTGAACGAAATGAGATTATCAAATAATTTTGGATAAACTTCTGGCCATATGGATTATGCGCTCTTGTATTGCAAGTATCTCAAAAGTGTAAATTTTCGCTGGGTTCTAAAGATTTTGAACATCTCATGATCATAGAAGACATCATCTTCCATGTTCCCGTGAACAGTTTTCGAGGCCGTTGTTGATAATATAAATTTATTTTGTGAGAGTAAGTAGTTGACTTGCCGCTTAGCCCACTAATTCGATGAGAGGATTACGTACTGGTGATAGATGTTAAGACATCGGGCCTTACCAGAAACATTTTAGCATCACGAGCCGCTTGCTTCAAGAAAAAATCCTGCTTATTATCGAGTTCCGCTCAAGTTTAAATTGCCGAATTTCGTGGCGATATTCCAGAATTTCTAAATAAAAATAATTTAAGGGTTTATTTTCCATTCAACATACCCAATCCCACCATAATCGGTTAAGAAATGACCGAGTCCTGTCCTAGGTGCCCTTATTCCAGAATTTCTTCCAAAAATCATTTAAAAATCCCATTTCCATTCAACATAACAATTATAATCGATAACCATAAAATAAAAAAATTCGGGGTCCGTTAAATCGAGAGATGACTGTAATTTACAAGAAAGAAGAAGAACAAAAAAGAAGAATCACAATAAATTTGTTACTGTACTCAAATATGAAATAAATCCCCATGAAAACACCAAATGTCATAAAATCCGTTAAACGTATGCAAAGCATTTGTTGGCTACTCATAAATTGCAAAAACGAGCCTAAAAAACTACAAATCACAAATGGCCGGTTGGCCAGCCGTACGGTGCTGTGTTTTACCGATGACAAAAAAAAAAATTCAAGAATGACCAGTTGGCCACCCGTAGGTTGCGGTCAAGCTTCGTCCTGGCCGCCTTATACAACTAGGTGGGGACTTCCTCAGTCAGCCACCCGTTAAATATAATAGCGAGCCTCTGTCGGCCGCCCGCAAATACTTGGTGCCTTTGGCATCTCTGAGTGGAATATATTTCAGTAGTTATGATCGTCTCTCGTGTTTAATTCACAATACATGATGGTCGGCCTGGATCAACCCATCATTTTCTCCATTTAGGGTTTAGGATAATCGTACAATATCACCCGTAATGGTTTTGTACAAAAAATCTTTTTTTCATGCAGATGTCAACTCTTCGGTTTTCGTTTTCTTCAGTCAATTTATGAGGAAATAAATTTTCTTTCTTTCTGTATTTTTCCAATTCCATGCAGACGAAATGATGTTGCTTGGTAAGTAACTCCTAACTATCATGTAAGCTCATTTTAAGTTTGACACAGGTTTTCATCCAGTAAAACTTACAGTTATTCGTCTTCAAAATGTTTTCCACCTGGACGTGGATCGTCCTCAAGACTAAAATTGCCACCAAGAAGCGTACATAATACTTTTTTAATGTTGAATAACTCAGAGATTGTTCACTCAGCTGTCATAGATTTTTGTCACGAGAAAGCGTTACGTTTTTCGTTTTGTTATGTAAGTCACTACGTATTATACGTAAATAAAAATTTAAAGAAACCATTAAAAAGTTAATTTTTTATTAAAGATTAGTTCGAGTTGGCTCCTCTCTCTTCCACCCAATGATAAGCCAAATGACGTAAGAGAAAGCGTGAGCAGTTAAATGTTTCTATTGGTTTCAGTTCTCCTTTTCAGCGGAATATGGAGTTGAAAAAAAAATTTACGGATAATGATTTTCGCCAAGACGTCGAAACTTGGATGGATGATGATAACGTGGTTGAACTGGATGGATTCGAATGTAAAAGTTCTCGGAAACGTAAACTAGTAAGAGCTGGAGGAGTCGCGATTTATAAAAATAATAATTCGCCCCTATCGGTAGATGAACATATTCTTCATATGCATGATCGTATACTGGGTAGTATCCGTTCTGCTAATTCGTAGAAGTCGCAATTCGTGGTCAAAAGTGTATTATGGTATTAATACGTGTATTTGAGCCCAAATACTTGTATGGCAGATATTCGAGCATTTCTTGCAACGAATTTGGGAGCATATATAAGAAAGTTTACAAAAGCGTTTCCGGATATCATAGGATTTAATTTGATCGATTTGCCTATGATAGTGGCAGGTGATTTTAATTTATTTATATAAAAGCCAAAAAAACGGTGAGTTTGTGCATTTCATGAAAAATTACTTGGATATTGATAACAAAGTTCGAATACAAAATCTTTATCGATAACAAAGAATAATACTTGTATCGATTTAGTGTTCTCAAGAAATTGTGCGAGAGTGAATTTTATGAAATATGTTAGTGATTTTAGTTATCATCACTCTATACTTGCAGTGAATTAATTACAAAAAATAAAAATAAATAAAAATTTATACTAACTTTAAAATTAGTTTTATTTGTTAATATTTTAAATGTTTTCGCTGGTTAGCTCACTAAAACCTTTGGTTTTTTTCTTTGAAAAATAGAATAGAATGCAATGACGTAAATTTTGCTTATCGACATCCATCTTTTAAGATTGATGCACACGGAACGACAGCTTGTAAATGACTGAAACTTATGTCATAAAAACAGGATTTAACAATAGGCTACATATATCCAAAATGGCGTGCGATTTTGGTGAGATTATAATGTATTTTAATGCAGCCAACTTCAGAGCCGAGTTTCTACTTGCCCAACTAATAACTCAGTACGTCGATGAAACTGAAATGAGCAATGCGAACTAACTAACCCCACAGATTTAAATAAAGAAAATAAAACAAATCGGCGAATACGAGTAGCTTCAACTAAGCTCCACGAATTCGGTTTCACGTATTTCGGCTTAGAAAAGTAAAGCAAGAAGCTGTGATCTCAAAACGAAGTGAGCTACGCGAAGTGAGCAACGCTTAAAAAACAAAGGTCAATTGTGCAACGGGCCCTATGTTTTTTTTAGCAACGAGGTATTTTTTTAGATCACAGCTCGGTTTATTTTACAAAACCAAAATTAGTGAAACCGATTTCGTAGGGCTTACCTTAAGTCACTCGTACGCCCTCATTTATTTAATTTGTTTTTTTAAACCTGCAGTATAGAAACTTAGCTTAGATCGCTAGCGATGTGAGCTAATTATTTATCTCCACGGCACAAATAAAATATTTAACCATATTTCTTACGGGATTCGGATGATCCTGAGGCGTTTCTCTTATTAAACCAAAACAGGAAGCAATAAAATGAAACCATAGCTCACATCAGTCAAAAAACATAGCTCTAGTGTGCAGCGGGCCTTACTCTTACAACGGAATGGTTACAAAGGGCCGAATATCGAAGGACCGGATGTCGAAGAGCCGAACGTCGAAGAGCCGAATGTCGAAGGACCTAAAGGAGGAGCCGAATGTGTCAAAGAACCGAATGTGTCGAAGGGCCGAATGTCGAAGGGTCGAATGTCGGAGGGCCGAATGTCGAAGGGCCGAATGTATCGGATTGCCGAATGTATCAAAGGGCCGAATTTTTTTTTGTTTTTAAAAATTTAATTTTTTAAATTTGCTTATAGGAATAGATTGTAAGTTTTTTTTAAACATAAATAAATTTCTTATGAATATATTATGTATTTTAAAATTTTTCATCCTTGGATATTCATGCAATTCCACGTACCCAGTCAGCGATACATTTTGGTGCGAAGGAAAATTTCGGAGTTGGGGTCGTTTGCCCGACTTTCAAAATCTCGAAATCAAATTCCTGTCATTTTGAAATGCAATAATTGTAGAGGCTAACGGCTTCCATAACCCTCCGAGGGGCTTTAGATTTGAACTTCAGGGAACTGGGATCGGCAAACAAGTCGCACTGCGTGCCGCGCGTATGAGCGGATTATGTAGAATCTATTTATAACACCTACTCTAGTAGGTGGGTATAAAAATATTAAATATTAAATTATAGATAAAAAAACAAAATGTAATATTTAATATTTTTAAAAAAAATCCCGACTTTTTTCGGGATTTTTAAAGTTTCAGCATAATCGGGATTTTGAAAGTCGGTAAATAACGAATATGGTACACAAAAATAAAAAAAATAATTAGATTAAATTAAAAAAAAATATATATATTTCTAAAAACAAAAAAAAAAAAAACGGCCCTTCACGACCTATTCGGCCCTTCGACACATTCGGCCCTTCGGCCCTTCGACGCATTCGGCCTTCGACACAATTGGCCCTTCGACATTCGGCCCTTTGACATTCGGCCTTTCGACACATTCGGCCCTTGGAAATTCGGCCCTTCGACATTCGGCCATTTGATATAATACCTTTACAACGCTTTATTAATATATTTTACCATACACATCAAAATTAGTGTCCTTCTTTAATATACAGTCCATTTTGTAGTGTTTATAAATTTTGCCACAAAGTGTTCTGACCACAAATTATTTTTACTACTTCTCGAAAACTGAGGTAGTAAATAAGTCCAGGAATCGTTTATCGTAATATTATTTGAAATTACAAAAACATTTTTATTGAAAATTAAAATAAGCTCTACATTGTAAATTAACTATTCAATTACTTCAATAACTATTATTAATTTTAACCCGAAAAATTACTAAAACATTATCGTAAACGACGATAAGATAGGTACATAAAAATAAAGATTGACAACGCGAAACAGATGACACAATATGACAACAATCTGCCGTGATTTGTTTACAAATTGTGATATCGTTTTCGGACTATATTAGTCATTTTAGGTGTAAACTTTTAAGCGAATTCAAATTTTTTTTGTTTAAATTTACAGAGAAAATGAAATTTCATACAAAATAAAAATTTATAAGCAGTGTTGCTTACCAACAAAAAAAATCCTCTGTATCATCACTGTAAACAAAATATTATTTCATTACCTTCCACACGAATTAGCGAAATAAGAATAATGCCTCAACCAGTCAGAAATAAGAACTTAACAAAAAAAAAAAAAAAATACGAATTTTACCGAACCCAATTGTTTTTCTTTTTTTTTGGCATTCCAACCAGCCAAAAATAATAATTTTAAGTCACAGCTGTTCGTTTACAAACAGCTGTTTTTTTATTGTGAAATGTCTTTTAGAGAAATTTCATACTTGTTCATGTTGTTATATATTTTTATATATAATGTTTCATATTTGAAAATGTACACATACACACGAGATGCTTTTACATCACAATGGAAAATGGAAATAAACTAAACAAAATTAAAATTTTATAGTAGTAAAATAGCGTTTAAACTACGACTATAACTTCATACCATTAACAAATTAATTTTTAACAAAATTCACTAAAACTTTTCATAATATGAAAAAATATTAAAATAATTTTATTTAGTAAATAAAATAGTAAACAAAAAAAATGTACACAAAATAAATATGGCTTCCACCCACATCAAAAATTTATGTTCTTTTGCTGTGTATGAAACACAACAACAAATCATATTTTTAAGTTTTTCTTATTCTCGGACGAGTAGTAGTGCTAGCGCACTATTTTTTTATTAACTGACAGCTAAAATTTAACGAAGGGGAAATTCGGTTTCTTTCGGTTTCTTACATGAAAATTAAGTATGATTGGGTCATAACATTGAAATGCCATTCATCGCATTCCGATTTTTTTATTAAGTTAAATTTTTATGTCTGATCAATTCCGCTTTAAATGAAAAACATAAGTAGTAAATAAATGCCGTTCATTACTCTTTTCAGCCGTAGTCTCATAAGACCGGCTTCATCTCCTTTCTTTCCCCTTTTACCTACAAAATCCATTTTAACTCCGAAACTAAATTTTTCGGTGAATCCGAAATGAAAAAATAGAATGAAAATAAAAAGATTTAAGCGCATTTCTGAGAGGTAGAGAAGAAAGGAAAAAATCAGTTTCATTAGAAAAGAAAGAGAAAAATTTATTCCATACAATTTTTTTTTGTTTAGTTTTTCTGGTAAATAATAAATAAAAACAATATTTTATTCTCTTCTCTCGTAAAGTTACTGGTGCATGGTGCTCTCCCCAAGTAGCAATTGGTTTCAAGTTGGTTTCAAGTTGGTTTTACAACCAATACAAAACTTTGGTTTTTAAAACCAAAAAGTTTTTGAAATGGTTTGAGACACGTTTGCGACCCGTTGCGAAGCCTTAGCAGATACTGCTTTTGACCGCGGTTTATGATACCATCTCATTTTATTTTTACTAATGAGGAACCGTTTATAAACAGTTTTAAAAAAACCACACATTTTTTGAAAAAGTTTTAAATGAATGCAAATATTTGTATTAAAACTACTTTTAAGTTTCTTTGGAGCGGTGACAAACCAAATGGTTCTAGGTTTCATAAATACCGTAATAAAAAGCCGAAATCTATTTTAACGCGGTTTTTAAAATACTGAAGAATGGATTAATTTCAGTTTCAAAGAACAAACGGTCTATCAAATTCGGGTTTTAACTGATTTTATAAAAACTTAAAACCATTTTAAGTTCCGATACCGTAGTTCAAAAATTTTGTATAGCCAGATTTGGTTTTCACTTCGAGGTGAGTTTACCAAGTGACTTGATAGATCTTATTATATGTTAAGATTCGTCATTCATCACGTTTATCAACAGACGCCCAGACGGTATTGTCCGAGTCCGACTCTAAACATACCAAGCACTATATTGTTTGTTCTTATAAACAAAATACATACTTAATGATTTAACGAATTATTTTAGAAGGTGGTAAACCATTATAAATTCCAGTATTAAAAATACCTAAATAGAAAAAAATTATTAGAAACAATAATACGGTATTTTAACCAATATTAAGAGTTACAAAAGGGTTTTTACAAACCGTTTCAAATACGTTGCAATTGTTAAAAAATAAAACCGTTTTCGAATGGTTTCAAAATAACCAGTAAATTTTTGGATATTTCAAAACCATTTAAAAACTTTTGCTGGTGGCAAAAGGGTTTTATAAAACTCGTCCAGAGACGTTTAAATTATTCGAAATTGAAGACATGTTAGAACCGGTTCAAAAATACTAGTTACTTAAACTCTTAAATGCAACCTCGATTTTGGTTTTTCTGAAACTTCATTTTGCTACTTGGTTTCATTTTGCTACTTGGGTCTTCTTTCGTTAAGAGGAAGATAAAACAAAACAAAATTGTTGTAATTCTCAGTGGAATTATGTACATATTTTAATTTTTTATCAATTATAATCACTGATGTCACACAAAGTATCACAGGAACCGTATTTTTCTTCGATTCTTTCCCCGTTTACCAATGATACGAGTTCTTATTGCGACTTAAAGGCTGATGGCACACGGAGTATCACAGAAACCGTATTTTTTTTATTTCCGTATCACAGAAACCGTTACTTTTCCCGTTTACCTATGATTCCGGTTTTAATTGCGACTTGAACAAATTTTCGGTGCAACCACACTAACACAAACATTAATGAAATAATAAATATTTCAAAGCAATTTTTGACATATGTCAGTGTTTCCCAAAGTGGGTTCCGTGGAACCCCTGGGCTCCGTGGCATATTTAGGGGTTTAAGGGTAGTATGTATGTGTGAAACAAAACCATAGGGTTTCGTTTCATACATACACACATACATACACACTACATTTCATACATACATACCAAAATTAAAAAATAACGATAATTTTTGGCTACAAAATCCTTTCAAAACCAAGGAAAAGACAACGGGACTACTAGCAGTATCTATTCTACTGCTAGTTGTCTTTTCATTGGTTTTGAAACGAGAATTTAATTGAAATTAGTTCGGATACTCGCTATAACTTTCAAGAGTAGCCGTAGCAACTTTCTGCTATAATATATTTGATTATTATAAAAATTTAGTCGAAAAGGGTATTAGAGTTCTATTGCCGTTCTATGAAAAGGGTTCCATGAAATTTGAAGAATCGGAAAAGGGTTCCGTGGCAAAATAAGTTTGGGAACCGCTCACTTAAACATTTCAGTTTAAATTTTATTTTAGAGAGAGCAGATTAAAAAAAAATAAAAAAGTTTGGAGTTATGTATATACATGGATGAGACGCATAGAGATACGCGAAGAGATGCGAAGAGATTCCAATAATATACATTATCTATTACGACTAGTTGGCCTTGACAAAATTACCAAATATCAGAAACCTGAGTGCGGAATTAGGCATTGGGTATTTTTTCTATGAGCAAAGCTACACACGACTTCACCATCTGGTTTCAAACCAAGTCGCAATAGATTTTTATTGTTAATTTAAACCCTTATTTTATATTAAGACACAAAATTTTTCTGTATTGTTTTATTTTGTTCTCTCGAATATAAAATTTAAACAAAAATCTACATCTCAAAAATGGCCTTAAATTTTTTTATTTTCATTTCTATTTTTTCATTTTGGATACAAGGACAAAAATTTTTACAGAACAGAATAAAACAATACAAAAAAATTTGGTGTTTTAATATAAAATAAGGGTTTAAATTAACAAAAAAAAATCTAAGTCGCAAGACTTCATTTGAAACCAGAAGCTGAAATCGTGTGTACCTTTGCTCTATGAAAGCATGCAAAAAATTGTAGCAGGAATAGGATTCTTTGTTATGTAACACAAATAAAGTGGCGTACATAAATTATGCAATCAGCTGATTTCTTCTGGTTTTCAATTTTATGTTTCTGCATGCAATTGTTGTTTCATAATTAATTTATAAAACTTTCAGGATGCAATATTTTTATAATATTTTATTATTTTGTAATTATTATAAAATAAAATTAACTTTAATTAAATTATTTCAATTTACACTGTGATATAATTTATAGCATACTTGAATATTTATTTATTAGATTGTTTATTTATTTGTTTACATGTTTATTTATTTAAATCATTATTTATTAATGTATACCGCAAACATTATTTTTGATTAATTTTCTATTTTTTAATATTTTTACCCAAATTTAATAACCCTTGGCCCTAAAAACTTAATAAAATGCTGTTCGCAAAATATCGTACATTTTTGTATGTATATCCCGGTAAACCAAAAGTCATATATTCGCCGAGATATTCGAAAACTAGAAATATGAATTGTCGACGAACCTAGTCGGAAAATAATATGGGCACGCCGTATATAAGGATATATTAAAAGCAGGCCAGCTCCACTCGTATAACAGACTTTAGCCAGTGCAAGATGTCACTCGGATGTCAATTAACTGCTTAGTCACACATAAACGTCTTATAATTCCGACTTCAAAGTCTGACTTTAGGCTTAGTGAATAGTATCCTAACTACCTACTTCAAAGATCATTAGATGTCTGGCTTCAATGTCACTCGTAAAACAAACACTCATGCTATAAACAGGTTCAGGTCCTTTATCTCTAACTTTAGATGAAGTTTGTTAGTATACAAACTACCGACGTCAAAGAGTATCTAATTGTAGGCTTAAATGCCCCTCATAAAATAGACGATATATATAAATATATATATATATAAATATATATATGTATATATATATATATATATATATATATATATATATATATATATATATATATATATATATATATATATATATATATATATATATATATTATATATATATATATATATATATATATATATATATATATATATATATATATATATGTATATATATATATATATATATATGTATATATATATATATGTATATATTTATATATATATATATATATATATATATATATATATATATATATATGTATATATATATATATATATGTATATATTTATATATATATATATATATATATATATATATATATATATATATATATATATATTATATATATATATATATACATATATATATATATATATATATATATATATATATATATATATATATATATATATATATATATATATATATATGTGTATATACATATATTTATATAGATCTAGCTATTTGTCCGAATAAACCCTTTCTATTGCGCGAATTTCTTTAAGCGTCACACGTACCTCACCACTTATTGAATCGAACGATCAAGACTCCTCAAACAGCTCGCATTGCTTCAAACCGGTGCCTTCATCGGAGCAGGTGACCTTCACGTACATTTATAAATAGAATTAATAAAATGAATAAGGAAACTTATCTGGTAATTCATTTCCTTTATTTTAAAAAATCACAATATTTTCATCACAAAATTAAAAATTATATATATTCATTCACATATTAAAAATTATATATATATATATATATATATATATATATATGTATATGAAATTAAAAAAAATATAAAATATTGTATATAAATTTCAAAGATACAGATTATAAAATAAAATTAGTATAAACTCACTAAAATATATACATAATGACATTTCAAATGTTCATTACCGCATTTTAAACCTTATTATTTCTTTTTATAATTTATTCTTTTGAAGAAGTCTTGAGTTGCCTGCGAAATATTATCTTTATTGTAAAATCCTCGAAGGTCTTTTCGATTTTTATTACAAACTTCCGTCATGAATTCTAATATTTTTGGATATTTCTTAAAAAAAATCTTGTCTGAAACTAAAAGAAAATTATTATTTTTATATTTTAATAGTTAAAAGCAATAACTTGATTGTCACCTTCTTCGTCCGCCAATTTGTCACTTGCTTCTTCAAGTTTTTTTATTCGATCCCATTTTAATTTTTGCGAAAATTGGTCATCGAGGAGTTTCATGAGAATTGATTTGGCGAATCCATTTACTTCTTTTTTGGCATCACCTTTAAATGCATATTGAGTGTATGCATACGCCTGATAAAACAATAAAATAGAACAATATAATAATATGTATAATTATTTAATTTTTCACAATTTTAGTGAATACGAATTTGTAATGGAAGCAATATTCAGTTTCCAACATCTTCGGCTATATTCATTAAAATTGCAACCCTACTTCGCATTCTATATACACTATACAGAGCACAGATGTACCAGGAACTTTAGTGAACTATAATTTATTAATTATTAGATTTATTTAATAATTATATACTTGTCATTACAATTGGGAAGCAATAAGAAATAATAATAATAATAAAAATATTTAATTTCTAGGGGTCAAGTGGCAATCGGGTAGATTTGAATCCCCCATAAGAAATTTAGATTTCACACATTTTAATTAAAAAATGCACGCGACTTATGTATTGTTAACGACGAAAAATTTCATTTTCATTATTTCAGAGGAGGCAACCTGACCTCCTGTGGCACTATTCTGGCTTACCATGGGAATATGGAATTGGAAAAAATATTTTCATATCATTTTTCTGGCCTATTATAAATACATATTTTCAAAACAAAGTTATTGGTAATTTTTCCATTTTACATTGTTTCAAAAATATTTAGACCAAACCTAATACCCTCATTATCCCAGAAAAATACAATTTAGACAAATATGACATGTACATATTTTTTCCCAATTGGGGAAACCCAGAATAGTGCCACTGGTTTGCAGGGATCATATAAGAACAATGTGAAATTGGAAACTAAGTTATATTATGTATATTATATATATTATCAATTGCTTATTAACTATGAATAAAAAGTACATACCATATTTTGAAAAAATTCTTCTTGTTCTAATTCTTTTTCCAAGTCATCTAATTGTTCTTTAGAATTGATATTTGTGACAGGTATAAACGATGATGAGTTTGGCAGTTTCTTACACGACTCCATTTGTATTTTCATCATCGTTTCATTTTGTGCAGTTATTTTGTCCATAGTTGACTGCATGTGATCCATTTTTAATAACATGGTCTCGTTGGAATTTCGATGTTTAGTTACTTCTAATAATAAAGCTCTGTTTGAGTTTTTAATCTCGGTAACTTCCGAGAATAACGCCCCGTTCAAATTTTTCAACTCCCCTAGCTCTAGCAATGCTGTTTGTAACGAGTCATATTGTAATGTGTATATTACATTGTTTACTGGATTTTGTTCTGTAATATTTGAGACATTCGTATTTTCATCCTGCGGCGGAGTTATAATAGTTGACTCGTGTATTGTATCAAACAGGTCATTATAATCGGAAATAGTTGTTTTATCAGGGTTGTTTTGGTTTAAAATTATGGGTTGAGCCACTTCATCGTCCGACAATTCCGATGTGGTGTAATTCAATCGTTTGCTGCACTCAATATTTGCAGCTTTGATTGTGGCTTCAAAAATAATAAATGAATAGGAAAAAATATGTAATAAATTGTAATAATGGGTGACATGACATGTAATTTTGAAATTGAACCATTCACCTTTATTTTCATTTTATTTAGGATTAAATGAAATTAAAAGGCATATCCTTGATCTGGTCGCAAATTACCCATATGATACCGAAAATCTGGCTACTAGATTAATGTTACTATTCCAACTTGATTTAAAATTATAATATTGTTGAATTGTTAATATGTTGGCGATTCCAAAAAATTAAAAGTTGCGCTGCAAAAATACAGCAGTTGGCGACAAGCCTTTTATAGATTTTCATTTTACAATCACAAAAATTTAACAAACCTTCCAGAAAATACTAATTTAAAATTCAAATTTCTATGGTAAAATGTATCGAGCTGGTGTATTTGTAGCAGCAAACAATCTACCAAAGTAATTAATATTTTAAATGGTTGTTTTCTCGATCATAGCTTGTTACGGTTTTTTCCTTCGTCAATTTTCAAAAACTACCATTGAATAAATTGAAACAGTTCCTAATTTTAAGCTAATTAAAAGAGATTTGTATTCGAAATTTTATCGATAATTTCGAAGTTATACATATGTCGCCCCAAATACTTATCAACCTTAAGGATTTCATTGTGATTAAATCATAAAAATTATTTTTAAGATTTGATCACAATTATAACAAAATATGAAATTTTTTAATAATAAAATTGTTTACCTATGTTATATTTTAAAACCCGGCAAGGGTACTTAACCCAGTCGTCTCTCGGTAACCCGTGATTCTTAAGCTCGTAGCTCCAATATTTTGCTTCGGGGCAAAAGCATTTGTCGCCTTCATCTGTCAGCCATGCGTATTTAATTACCTCGACGAGTCTTTTATGTTTATTATTTTCATCCGGCTCAAACTCCACCACAGCAAAATTATTGTTTTCTTCTTTATTCGACATTATTTACTATTATTCGCAACTTCAAAGCCTGCAAATATTGTGTAACTTATTAGCTTGGATAACAAACAAGACTAACACGGATAATCGTTAGTCGCAACATAAATGTTCAAATTAATCAGTTCAAATAACGGTAACTAAATAGATTGATATATAGTTATCTCACTGAAAATACTAATTATCTTTCGTCCAGTTTCTGTCTAAAAGTGTGCAACTGGAGAGTGAAAGAATAAGCATTTTAAGTGAGACAATATTTTAACTATGATATGAATGTTATATGTACGAATATATAAGAATAATAACAAATTGTTTGTACACTAACACGAAACAAAACATTACGAAAACAAATGCCATTTTAGCTATTTGTTTTCGTTATGTTTTTTTCGTGTGAGTATACAAAAAAATTGCGAGAGAAAATGTATAAACAAATGCATAATTTAATTATACATACGAATATAAACCGTTAAATTTAATCAGGTGAGACAACAATATGTTTTTGATTTAAATGTCCGTTTTATTGTATTACCTGTACATTTGACAATTTATTATATGTATATCTTGTAAACTTGTTAACTGCAAATGATGTAACTACGTTATCTCAAAAATCGACAGTTTAGTTGTGTAACTTGTGTTATTACACTTTATTATACTACTATTGTAAAGTTATTAATTATTTATTTAAAAGTTTTGTTCATTTATTTTTGTAAAACTACTAAACCGGTTTAAAGGAAAAAATGATTTTAGAGATGGGCTCTCCGGTGCAAGCATTGAAAATAGTTTTCGTTCCAATTGTGAAATATGTAGTTTTTCAGCACTTAATGTAATATTTTGACACGTATATATGCTAAGCTTAGAAGAACGTATTGGATATATGTAAAAATCACGTTTTTCTAAATATTGTTTTCCAAATACGAATATTTCGTCTCCTTGTTTTATGAAATGTATAATCTCATAAATTTTATTTTGCTTACTGAGGACGTATTTGTTTTTTTCATCATTGTTAAGTTTATATCCATAGTATTCGATCTCCGAATATATATTATCGGATCCTATATTTTTTTTGTTCAATTTGATGTGTGATCTATTTTCATTTTTATTGGTCAGACAAGACGCACTGTTGCTTTCATACAATCTATTGGCAAACTCGATTAAGGGATGTTTATGAGCGGCCAATAGTTTTTTGAAAGGATGCATATATGATTCAAAACAGAATCCAGAAAACGTGTCCAAAGATCCCTTGAAAATCATTACTTCTTGTGCAAGATGTGTTAACATATGTACATTATGGTTAACCATATCCGATCCATAAATAACAGCATATTCTGTGACAAAATCTGTCAAAAGTTTTTCTGCGATAAAATTGTATTGAATGCATGAATCTGGGCAACATAAAATTTTTATTGCAACATGAAGTTTTAGAAAGTGTTTAAGGTATTTCAGAAGATACATTGGCAAGGTATTTTGCAATACAAATGGTCCATAAAAAAGCAAAAAATTTCTGAGTTCGCTTCCTTTAAAAACTGCCAAATGATCTATCGATCTCAGTTGCCTTTGAAAGTTATTTGGTAAAAATTTGTTCAAAAATATCATTTTATTCGAAATCGTACTTTTGACATGTTTTGGAAATAGTGGTTTTTTTCCAAACCAAATTTTTAGTAACTTTTTCATTACTCCCAGCAAAACAATATGCAAGTAATCCAAAGCTACTTGTGACACCATCCCCAGACCAAGTTCTTCAAATGGAGAAGCTGTTATATGAAAATCCGCATCAATTCTTTGTGTAAATTCAGAGTCTGTACGAAGAGGCGCTGGAGGACCGTTGAAACACATCTTATGATATTTTTTATCAAACTTGCCTCGTATTACACATTTTGGGCAACCTGCAAAAGCATTAAAATGCTTAACACCGCAGACACTTGCTCTGGCTGGAGCGTCACAAATTATTGCTCGTATTTTGATCAAAATATTTTCTCCATTATGATGAAAATTGTTCGCAATTTCTTTCATTTCAGATACAAAAGGATTTAGAAATTGTCCAAAATTATAAGGTTTTCTTGAACCGTGATATATTCCAATAACAAAAACATTATGAATGTCAATATTAATAACTCGGCCTAGTACTAACCAAAATGAATGCTCAGTGTTATCGCTAAACACAGGTAATCCATCAACGTTTATATCAAGATGCAATGTTCGTGGCAATGATGATAACTTTAAGTTTGTTTGTTTTAAGATTCGATTTAGATTATTTTCTAGACCAACATGCACATATTCTCCTGGAGAAACTGAAATTTTTTCTAATTTTCGAGGCGTTTGTAACAAGGTTCTATAGTCCATTGGTAAATCGGGGAAAAATACTTTGAAAAACTTTAGTAATTCGGATAGAGAATTTTTGTTTATGTTGTAGTCAATAGACCACTTTTGTAAGAAACACTTAACGTAAGATGTAATTTCTGGGTTGTCATATGGTTCAATACCATTTCTAACATTAAAATTTTCACCGATACTTGAAGAATCATGATTATTAAAATTGTTCACACAGTTATAAGTCTCGCAATTATTATCGTTTGGATGCACGTTAAGCTCGTTATTTAAATCTTCTTTATCACAAAATATATTATCTTCCATTAATAAACTAATATCACCATTAGACGCACAATCACTCGATTCGTTTTCTCTTGATTCACCACGTGTTTCATTAATTGGATTTGCTTTTCCATTTTCTAGTAAAATTTGTTTTAACTGTTCTCTATTAATTTTTTTAATTCTATTTTTTAAATTATTAATAGATTTAATTCTTATTTTATTATTTTTTAATAAAAAACTCATTTTAAATTTGGGAAACCACTTGTACCGCACGCACGTAAACCACACTCACAAATTAAAAACACTTGCTACTAAGAAAACAAAAATTTTACTTACCTGTTACACCCCAAGATGAACTTTTATAATGCGCCTAATTTCACATACTTTGTTTAACACAGTAAAACGGAAATTAAAGTATTTTATTTGTTTACTAAACTCCGACTTTCACGTTTGAACTTACATATTTGACTTTAATATACAACCATACTACTGACTTCATGGTCAAATTAGTGTAACTACCTTTTAAGTCAATCGAATGATAGACACATACGCCAGTGTTCTGTAATCCACATTATTTTTGTCATATAACCGACCCCGAAGTCAAATTTCAGTAAATTTATACAACTTTTCTAAATTGACCGTTCATTCAGTCGTACTGCTAACTGCAAATCCAATTTTGTGAAACTAACCTCGGAGTTCGTCGAACGATAGGCCCAGTATGTCAGTGTGTTGTAACTTACTTCGTTCTTTGTTATATGACTGTCCTCAAATCCAATATTCCGATTAGTTATTATTTAATTTCCATCTGGCTTCATTATTAATACTTAGTATTGAACATTAAAGTCAAATTTCTGTAAGTAATTTTTAAGTACATCGTATAATATGTTGATTATGTCAGTATTCTGTAATCCACTACCTAACATTGACATTTAACTGACGCATAAGCCAAAGTTCTGTAACTAGCGCCTTTGAATGTCAAATGATTGATTTTTAAGCTCAAATTCTAAAACAGTTGTTATTCCTTATGGTAAGATTGACCTTTAAGCCAGGATTTCATAAAATGACTTTTGTTTTAGTTATATTTCTGGCATTAATGACTAAAACACGAACTATACCTTTGCGTTCCTTATAGATAGACAATGAAAAGGCCCAGGTGTCGTATTATTAACTTTAGCTTCAACCACATGTCATACGACTAACATTTTGATCATTTTCGACTTACTGGTTTACCGGGTATGAATATACGTATAATATTTAGATGTGAACAAAAAAAGAAAAATTAAAACTAATAACATCTCCAAAATAGCAATTCATTTTAATTCGGTATCGTAATTGTTCGAGTACTCTCGTTAACTTTGGGATGCTTTTCTATTAGAGGTTGGCCATGAGCACACGTGCCAATAATCATTTTTGGGAGAATTGGAGGTCTGGAGGTTACCCGTTTCCAATATTTATCAATATGTATCGTTCAACAAAATTTGAATTCGTTTTAATTCCGTGTCGAAATTATTCGAGTACTCTCGTTTAACCTCTAACAGAAAAGCATCCCTAAGTTAACGGGAGTACTCGAATAATTTCGGCACTCTAACTTACGGCAGTAGTCAACAGATTTTGACACGGAATTAAAAGGAATAACAATTTCAATAGAGAGTTTCTTATTGGTGAATTGGCTATAATATTATCAAACTGTGACCGGAGAGGCTACAAAATTTATTTTAAATTAATCATTATTTTTTGAATATTCCTCGAACAATGTTCAATTTGGTTTCAATTAATTTAATGAATATTTTTTGGGCTGCCAAGAAAATTCCTGCCATCATGTCATTTTTATATTATAGCGACAGTTTTATTTTTGGGCTGACAGTATAAATATGGCGAGTTTTGCTGTAGAGCTTTTTCAGGGGGCCATCTATTGGGCCAACTTCACATACATGACATCTCTAGGATCGGCGGTTTTAAAAATGTAAATTTGTTACATTTTTAAAATTTTATTGACAAAAGCAAGGTTCATCAGGTTCACTGGCAGAACGTCTCCAGGATAAATCTTTTAATCAATAAAAAAATAAAATTCCAAAAATCATTGTTACACTCATTACCATTGACGAATATTCGCCCCATAGATATAAAATATTATAAGCAGTGGTTCCGTGGACATCTCTGGTAATGGCAGTACAAATGAAAACATGAATTCCATTATAAGCATAGTAAAGTTCATTAGAGTTGAATGTCAATCTCTATAACGATGAAATGTTGTGTAATCTATTCGAAAACGTGGGTGAGAACCTATAGACATCTCTATATTATTAATTAAAACAAGGTTCATCACAACCCGTGAACATCTCCAGGTTTGAACGTACAAATTATTGAAAATAATCATATCCATTTAATGTTTCAGATTGCCAAATACCTAGCAAAGTTCATTAGTGTAATGAAGTAGGCATCTCTGGGATCCGCGGTTAAACAAATTGTACATAGATAAAATTATGAAACCGTTAAAATGTGTATAAAATTATTAAAATGTGTTCAAGGTATTGGTCACCTCGCATGGGTAGTGGTTTATCTGACCTATTTGTAAACATGGTCCAGGACGTGTGAATATATTTTGCTCGCTCTTTATAAATCTTGAAATATTCATCAAGGTTGTAAAATTTGTAACAGCTGTAAAACATAGTAAAACCCATGATAGTTTTGTCCCATTCGCTATAGTCAGTAGATTTGATGATCTATTTGAAAATGTTAGTGAAATCCCGCGGACATCTCCAGGATTGGCTGGAACATTATTTGAAACCCAATTTTTAATTGAACGCATCTCAAAAATATGCTTTTATTAAATCTTAGGAATAGGTCTATGATTTACCTTCTAAAAAATTTCAGCTAGAATCTGTAGATATTTCTACCTTCGACGGCACAACATTTAGAATTAGGCCAATTTTATAATTTACTGTTGAAAATAAATTCCAATATGCAAAAAAATAATAAATTTAACAGTGTAAATTTTTAATAATTTGAATGAATCTTTGGTATGAGATTGATGTAGTTTTTAAATGTAATTTGGCAAGCATAAGGTTTTTCTTGAGTAAATCTGATGCATTGACTTCGGCGAATGAAAAACTTTATTTGATCAAGAAGTGAGATCTATATAGCGTTACGAAACTTTGGTAACTTAGAACCTTCACTGATGTTAATTTAATAAATTCGAAATCATATGACACAATATCCACAAGATATTAAAAAAGCGTTTTATAAAATAGATAACCTATTTGTTAAAGAGCAAACGAGTATGATTCTAAAATGAAAAATTCAATAAAGTACTAACATTATATTTTCTTGGTTTCTGTTACAAAATCTGTAACTAAAAACTTTTGGAGTATCTGATGAATATTGCCTTATATACAAGGGCATATATGTCGACGTATCTACAATGTAAACATTGCATCTCGGACTGTAAACTAATCTTATCATTTATTGTTAACTTTATATTTCAGTTGCTTATCTTTCTCATGTAATTTAATATTGTACAAACCTTCATATATACCGACGGACGCTACAACAAAAGATAAGAATAATTTTTTCAAATATATCTTATTTTTATATTTAGTTTGTTTCTTTTGTTGTACTAAGAAATTAAATTAATGTTAATTAAGAACAGAACCGAGCTAAATTAAAAATATAAACGTACCGTGTTTTAATAAACGTTGTACCAACGTTGTGTTCCGCCACACCATCATACTGAAAATACAAAAATAAAAGAAAATTAAATTTTCCAAAGTTTTTTCATTTTCTTATGACTTTATGTAATTTTATGAGTTAATAAAAAAACATTGATATTAAAAACAAAAAACATTGTTTTTATGTGTTATGCTCAAATTATTTCTTACAAACTCGTAATATGAAGTTACATTTTACGAGGCTTCGTGGTTTCATATGCTCGTATAAATATCAACCGCCTCTTCCTCTGTGTTGTATCTAGTGGTAATAATTAAAATCCTAAATCGAGTAATAATAGCGTGTCAATCTCTGTGCTTGCGGGTCTGAATGAGTGTTCATATATATACGAAACAGAAAAGTTTTAAAGAACATTAGAACTAAATGAAAAGCTTTCTGCTTGAACTTAAAAATGAAAGTCATAAAAAAATCAAATGGATAATTTATGGGATTTACAAGAAATAATAATGATTTTTTCAAATAAGTTATATCTACTTTAAAAGGTTTTCGGCGAAATTCATTTTCTCGGTTTTATGGAGCTTTACAGAAGTAGCAAAAACAACAAACTTTTAATGTGATTTATAGCCTTTATGTACCGACAACATTAAATTTGGAGATGGAAGACGTTAACAACGTAGATTTCTGTGCTATTTAGACAAAATCAAGTTCCTTTAATGCAATCAAGTGTTAAGAATTTCATAAACGTGGTGTTATTGCATTGGCCAAACCAAATTAATTCTGCATTGAATGACTTTGATTCATTACTATTATTAAATTTGTTCAAAATTAGAATCGGAAAAAATTTTTAAAGAAATAACCTCACTATGACGACAATGGTGTTAGGTGTTAAGAAGGCGAAGGGCTATCAAAACTCGATTACGTAGATTATTTCCATTCGAAACCGCACATATTGACAACCACAACTATTTATGACAAAACAATTTACTTAAAATTCAACAATGGAATTATTTAATTCGATTTTCTGAGTCTTGAGATTTTCCAAGTTTCAATAGGAATGCGAATTATGAAGTTGCGTGGATTTACAAGCATATTTAAAATAATTTATTTCTATAAAACACTTGTTGACAACAACAACTCTGTCTGACAAAAGTTAATGGATAAGAAAATATGTTATGGCCAATAACCGACTTTCTTTTACCACAAATGTATAAATAGACCACGTAAACAGCAAATCTGATTTCTAGAACGAAAAATTAAACTTATTAGACTTTTGGTAAAACTTTCTCATATAATCAAAAAACATTATCCCTGCTTAGATTTCAGAGAAGTAGCAACATGCTTTGTTGGGATTTTAATTTAAATTAGTTTTTAAATTAGTTTTAATCGTATAGTTCTGTCTCGTTTTTATTATATTATGCAAAACTATTCAACATCATTGCAAAATTTTTAAAAGCTCTCATTGAAGCTGCCACTTGCGGTACAAAGATTTTTACTAGATTCCGCAAAGTAACAAAGTTTTTTTTTATCAAAATTCGTAATTTTCTGTAAAATTAAATAATGATCTGAAATAATTTTTTCTGAAATTTAATTTTCAATTCTAATAATTCTCTACTAACAAGTCATAACATCTTAAGTCGATTTCCGCTATTTTTCAGGAGAGCAAAAATTTGTTTTTGCCAAAATTAATTTCTTAAAACTGTGGTAACGATTAAACTTTCAAACGAAACGTCAAAAGGACCAGTAATGTACTAGCCGTAGTTTTGTATAATAAGCATTTTAACTTATCGTTGATAAGATTTTATCAACTTTAGATAATTTGATGTTCTCAACAAATTAAAAAGTCACAGTGATGCAAATATGAGAGTCAGGAGCAACATAAGATATTTTTATTTTAAATTGAAAACTGCTTTTGGATCGATTTAGCCTTAAGTCGACTTAAGATGTTATGACTTGTGATTAGAGAATTATTTTATTTAATAACAATTTTATGAATTTTATGATTGTCTAAATTTCACTGAAGATTTTGATTTTGATGCTTTTTGGTTTATCGTGTATATGTTTTTTGACACATAACGTGTGCAACATCTGTCAAAACAATTGTTTTCGGTTAGAGTTGCCATTTCATTATGGAAAGACTTACACCCGAATAACGTTTACAAATTATTGAATTTTATTATCAAAATTTGTGTTCGGTGAAAAATGAGTTTCGTGCATTTCGACCATTTTATGGTCGTGATAATCGACCTACTGAGCCATTGTGTCATAATTTTGCAAAAAAGTTTACGTTATTAAACATTATTCCACCAAATCGTATGCACTCTACGCGTACAAAAGGGAATATTGCTTGTGTAGCAGCTAGTGTTGATGAAGATGGCAAAAAGACCATTTGTCACAAAGCAAAGCAATTTTGATTGTGATATTCGACTACGAAAAAGTTTTACACAAGAATCTTGATCAAAAGGAGTGTAAAATACAGGTTGTGCAACAACTAAATCCAAACGACTGGTCACAGCGTCGAAGTTCAGCATCGAAGTTCATTTTTGGTTGAATGAATGAATATTTGGTGGATAAGCAGCTATACAAACAATGCAAGCACTGCCAATGCGCTCCCAGAGAAAACATTGTTTGGTGCGGTTACAGTTAATGCCACCCGTTTTCATTCGATGGTTTCGGACTTTTTTTGCTCAAAATGCATGAACTGAATAAGGTTGATGACGCCACTTGACTATTCACTACGTGAAGTCTCTTGTCTGTGCGAATAAACCAACAACAATTGCAAAACTGGAAGTCAACATTAAACCATTAGCGAGATACTAGCGTGGTTACTAGTGGCTAACACTTACATGAAAAAATTTAGATTTATCGATTCAAATAAAAATTTCACTTTCATTTTCCATTTTGTCTGTGTTTTTTTTGAAAATTATAAACCAAACGCTTAAAAATCACCCATTATATAAAATGTGTCATTACCTATACTCAAAAAACGAAATAATCGTAAGAATTTGTATTTCAATATGCTTTAGCTGTTTTAGTACCGAAAACAGTAAATGACGGACATCTATGTTAATTAAGTTTTTAAACTAAAGGCAGCGCCATCTACTGTTAAAGCACAAAAAAGTTTCGCAGACAATATGTAATCATCATAGAAGTTTCAGTACATAGTGAAAAAGTAGGGAAAACAATCGTCGGTATAATTGATGAATATTTCGGCCAAATTTAAATTTCAGTTGATCAGAAGAAATTGGATTATGAAATATTCTTTCCTGCATGCAAAGACTAATTACAGCTACGAACACTATTGTTAATTTCAAAATATTCTTAAAACAATACTAACTAATGATAATATAATTTATGTTATTGATCTATGACAGTGAAGTATGTCCTAAATAACAAAAATAAACACACTGTTAAAAAAATCTTATAAGAATTTTGAGTGAAAACTAGAAAGTAAATTGAAAAAAAAAAAAATATTTTATATTCTTCATAATACTCCTAAAAATTCTCATTTTTAAGTAGTTTTACAGAAGATACTATTTCAATATCTCTAAACGCTGGGTATAGAAAATTTGTATAGCAAGCCACTATGTGGGACTTAGACTTTAAGACGATATCCAGAAGACAAATAAGACAATCAAGTGAGCTAATGGACATTTCCATAAAAATAGGATACTTCTAAATTTTGGGTGTGTAACGAAATCTCGGTTTTCAAAATCTCGTTCTTCAAAATCTCGATTTTCAAAATCCCGGTTTTCAAAAACTCGGTTTGCAAAATCTCGGTTTACAAAATGCCGGTTTTGTATAAAAAAACAAAAACGATTTTTAGAAAATCCTGGTTTGAATTTTTAAAATTTCGCATGTGGGTAAATGGGACTCTTAAATGATTTTTTAACAAAATCAAAAAATGAGTTTACGATCTTCTAGAAAATGGGTAATAGGAATGGAATTTGGATGGAGGGCTAAGTGCCCGTGAGAGTTATCGTATTGTCAGCCTCTACAATTGCATTTCAAAATGTCGCATTAACAAAATATTCCTTATTTTATTAATCTTGCAACTACAAAATGTTACAAATACAAAATGTTGCAAGTACAAAATCTTGCAATTATATAACTTTATTAAGTATTTTGTGCAATTAGAAGTAGAAGAAAAGAAAACCGCGATTGCGGAAAACGGACATTTTGAAAAACCGGGATTTTGAAACCGAGATTTTGAAAACCGAGATTTTGAAATCCGGATTTTTAAAACCGGGATTTTGAAAACCAAGATTTTGAAAATTGAGATTTCGTAGTCCACCCCTGAATTTTGTTTTGGTAAATTATGTTAATTTGTTCAGTATGGGTAGTGTTAGTTGAAATAAATTGCTCATTTGCTGCATCAGTGACACAACTCAAAATTCAGCCATTCACTCAATTCACTCAAGATATTCCAATCAAACGATTCATATTTTGATTATTTTGTATCAAAACATACTCTCTTATGTAGTAATTTCTTATAGCAAATTAGGTAAAACTTCATTTTTCTAAGAAAATTTGCAAAGTATTAAAGAAATATTAAAGAATTATAAAAATTAAGGGCTGATTGCGGATGTAGCAACAAAAAAAAAATTATTATACAGAATTTATTTTAATTTACTTTTGAAAAACGCAGTTTTTACAAACAATTTTGAGCAAATTGTTTTCCTAAAAAATTGAAAATTATTGATTTTGTCACACTTGTAGCAAATGTGCGAATATTAGCTTTAGATTGACACAATGAAAAGTCATTTCCATATCTAGGAGATAGGATTTGCTCTCGCAAATCTAATCCATTTTATTACTTTGAGTAGTAGACACAAACAAACAAGTATAAGCCATTTCAAAAAGGAGTCAATTATTTGTGTAAACCTAAGGCAAATTTTATATCATAATGAAAATTTCCGACAAACTCTTCGATATCCAGAACTTAACTAAACTAAAACTACTCAAACCGATAAAATCGATTAGATTTGCGAGTACGAAAAATGATACGTTTTCTCAAGATTATTTCTTGCTCTTTCAATTCGTACTGTTTTGTATCTCTTTCTTTTATAATATACATAGTTATTTCGCCAAAATTTTGACTTAACAGTGTAATTACTAATACATAGTTTTGTATTAAATATTATCTATTGGATTTTTATTTGTATTCGGGATTTTTGGTGGGACAAACTTTACAACCGTATTGATCTTTGATTTGTAATTCAAAATAATTTCAATTCACGAACAGGAATAAAATCGCTTATGGTTATACCATGGTTATATCACTGCTTTATTTGCTTAAACGAACAAGAATTGGAGGTCAAAACTGGAAGCTAACTCTGTATTCGTTCTCAATTTTAAATCACACTGTGTAAAATCCAAATTTATTACGAGCAATTCGACCCCATTCTGGCTTTCCCTGGAAATAGGAAATTGGGAAAAAAATGTTCATCTCATTTTTGTCCAAATTGTATTTTTCTGGTCTACTAAAAGAAAAATTTTGTTTAGATAAATAATAGAAGACTTGCACGCAAGTTTAATAAAATGATTAAAGTAGCCAGCCAAAAATTGGAATAATGTAAAGAATTTTAAGGTAAATTATAATCCGCCGACAGAAATATTTACCGATTTCAAGAATATGCGCCCTGCGGCGTACTATAGGAATACGTTTGGTGTAAATATTTTAGAGACAAAGTTATATGGGGAAATTATTTTAACTGTAAACAGGTTATGGAACAAAATTTTCCAACTAACTTTATTTCAAAAATATTGACACCTACCTTATTTCTTCAGTACGCCAGGAAAAACAATTTAGACAAAAATGCTATGGAAATATGTTTTCTAATTTCATTCGGAATATGGAAAGCCATAGTAGTGTCACTGTGGTGCTATTCTGGTAATTCCCGGGGGATATGGAATTGGGGCAGAATTTATATGGAATTTCTGTTTAAATATTTTTTTTGCCTACTGAGGTAAAAAGCTATTGCAAATTATTTTTTTTTAAACAAAATTAAATTGGGAATATTTTACCCTGAAAATTTAGATATGAAAAAATTGTTCCCAAATAATAAAAATTGGCATCAAAATTTTCTCGGCCGAATAAAAAATATTTGAACGGAAATTACATAGAATTTTTTTTTTCAAAAAGGTTGGGCTCCATTGTTCTTTATAAAGTACTTGGTTTTTTCATTTCATTCATTCAAATGTGACACTCGAAACATGTTCTATTGTCATATGAATAAAGGCTTTCTATAGGCTAAACAAAAAACCCATTATTAAATCTACACTGGATTTCCGGCTCATTTTGGGTTCTGCTAGTTTTCAGTGAAAAACTAAATCAGTGAAAAACTAAATGGATCGCAAATTTTTGTAATTGAATTTTTAATTAGCCTTTAATTACTTACATGGCACATGAATTTGTTCTGCGTTTTAAATTCAAGTTTAATTCGATTTTCGATTTGAGTTCTGATTGCTTTAAAATGGAAAGACCCAATTTTTATGAGCAACGAGCTGTGCAGAAACCTTTTGTTTAGTCTAAAATTTGCCTTTAGTTTTCTATTTGATGCTAAATCTGTTTTTATATGGATTCTGCTAACTTCTTAAGCTAACAGAACTCATCATGACAGTTAGAATGGTTGCAATAAAACATTTAATTTGCCTATCCATAAGATCTAGTAATACTCTGTTGGATGATTTCTGCTTACTTTAAGGACGTAACCTCTAGTGAATATCTGCATGCCAGGCTAATAGTACTGAAATGGAAGATGAGTATTTCATGAGGTCTGCACTCAGAGCCCTTATTGCAATGATATTTTGAAATTATTTCTATCCTTTTTTTTAATAAGTAAGTGGGTGCGGCTACTTTTTAGTACTTTCTATTAAATATTCGTTAATTTGGAATCTATGCAAGCAAGATATTTGCTAGCCGAAACCCTGACTACTCAATTTCAAAATACATTTTTCATAAAATTGTTGTTTATTTCAAAGATTAAACAGCAAATTTTTGTGATACTACTGTGCAATCGCAAAAAAAAAACAAAAAGCTTATTGAAAATATGAACATATGGTTTAGTTACAAATTGAAACGATTTCCAGTTTATGAAAGCATCTTTACCACTTTTTAACTGAAATAGTTCGCTATAAGTTTAGGACCGACTATGTTAAGCCTGAATCTGCTCTGACTCTAGGGAGTTACAGTTCTCGAACCAAAGGGCAATGAATTGAACATGGTCTTATTCAAAACTTTTATCCTAACCCAAACTAAAACCTTCGGAATAAAATACGTCCGGTTCGTACAGCGCATCTATGAAATTATTAGTCACTTCTCGGTCAATTAATTGTTTCATTGCTTACTTGTAGAAGTCACTAGAGCATTATAATGCTGTTTATGCATAATATGTTTATGTCTGCTTGTTTCTTTTTGTATACATAAACAATAATTGAATATGCTACCCATGGAGTCATAACTTCCATTCGATTAGTAGAATTTTTTTTCGAAATTATAAAACCTATCGAATTACCTAAAATGCCATATACAGATACTTTATAGGGAATAACTTAATGTTATTATCTGTTTTCGAAGCATCAAATTATCCCAAAGTGTATATACGATATACAGAAAATCATTTTATAATGGTTGATTAGGTTTGATGTGAAACACTTAAAAGGATTCAAATTTGATTTTGATTCAAGATGTCATTCAGATCATAAAGCAGAGTGAAAGCATAAAAGTAATTTTTGATAACTTTATGTGTTTTTCATCTCAGTATCAAACAAAATTTTCGCGTCATTTGAAAAGATATGCTTGAGCTTTTATCTCTTCGCATGGATATATAAAAAAAAATCATCAATTGTTTTGATATATACGCAGAACCAGCTTTATGCGGGGGTGATATTTTGGCCGAATTCATGTGGTGAATCTAATATGTTCCGTACAAAACATATTGTTCCATATATATACATTCGTTTTGTATATCCTGTGATCTGTCTGTCTGCGAACAACCCAATTGAAAAATCCGTACACAAAAAATTCAGTTTTTATAAATTTATATCACGATTTTTGCACAAAAATAATTTTATATTCTCTGGTTGTTTCCAAATGGATTTTATGCGTATTGAAAACACTGTGTTGTTCTATACGTGTTCGCGTACATTTTTTGTATACGGCTTACACTCTATTTGTTCTAAAATTAAATTTCAATCCTCGGAATCATAAAAAAAATTGTCTATTATTAGTCGAGAAACACAAGAGAGGATTTATTATATTTTATTCATGCTTGGATTTATAAATGTTGTTGTTGTTGTTTTAAATGGTTCATGTTGTATTTGATTAGTCTGCCGTCTGCATTGGATCATTGAAATCTATTTAATTGGAATTTATATAAAATTTTATGTTTTTCGAGTCTATTTGATTTGCTTGAATTATTGATGAAAACGGAAAATGTACATGAATATAGTAACGATTTCAGTATACGTTGGAAGGATGGTGATTCCACTTTTGTATTTCAATTTTCAAGAGTTTTCACAATCTGTATGATATCGTTCGTTGTTTTATAATAAAAAAAAATTTGATTTGTAAAAATTAAATTAATGAACAAATTTTTTTCGCATTTTTATGAAAGTCAGTCAAGTCAGTCAGGGCAAATATGTGCTCGTTTACAAAATTGAAAAGTTTATTTACATAATATAACGTTTCAATTAATTCTGCTAACAGAACAAACAGTAAAATGCTTAATGGAATTCAGAATTTTCAAATTGGGAAAAAATGTATTTACAAGTTACTTACTGATTGCAATGTTCAAATAATTAATTTTTAATTTTATTTACAAGATTTTACAATTAGAGCGTATGACGGGTTAGAAATATGTCAATGCTTTTAAAATTTATTTTAAATTATGCAAAATATATCTTGCGATGATTTTGATGATGATTGTCTTCCAAATAATCGGATTTGAACTAATTGTATTGGAATTGGTCATATACAAGTTGGGTTGGTTTTAGACTTTTGTATTTGCATCTATACTAAACTACATTATACTATACGTTCTTATTGGATTACTAATTAAACATATGTACGTGAACTATTTCCTAAAATAAAAAAAAAAATATGAATATTTTTAGGAAAAACTTCACGTGTGTGTAAAGAAATGTGAAGTATTTCCTAGTACTAATTAAACATGAATGTGTTAGTGTAAATAATATATAAAATCCATATTAAATAGAAATTGAATTATGTAAAATTTTATTTATTCATTATTACGTAGTTAAATATGGTTAATTTATGTTAGTTACTGTTTTTTACATTTGCTTTCTAATTTTAATAAATAGGTATTGAACATAATAAAAACGCATCTTAAGTGTTGGTACTATTTATTCTTAAACATTTTGTTTTAAGTTACGTAAATTAACTTTGATTTTGGTATGTGAAATTTCTTATTATTGTTTTTTTTAGATTTTGTAATTTCTTCTCCGATTTATTTGCTTACGTGTTTTTAAGTAAATTTGTTTCATATATTTTCGGAATTGTTCTACAACACCTGTAGCACTATACTGGTTATTTCCCGAGAATAGGGAACTGGGGAAAGAATTTATATGTAATTTCTGTTCAAATATTTTTTTTCCGGACAACTGAGGTAAAAATAGAGTGTTATTCTTTCTGAAAACAAAATTAAATTGGGAATAATATTTCATTAAAAATTTAAATATGGAAAAATTATTCCCAATATAAAAATATTTACATGAAACTTTTCTCCTCAGTAGGCCAGAAAAAAAATATTTGAGCAGAAATTACATATAAATCCTTTCCCCATTTCCTTATCAAATGAGAACTACCGGAACAGTGCCACTGGTAGTTTCGATTAAGGATATTTGAAGACATAACCGGGGTATTAAATAAATTCGGTTTTTCCGAGTTTTCCGATATTACTAAACGGCGGGACCACTAGCAAAAAACAGATTTGAGTTGGTCTAGGCCTGTTTGAACGGAAAATCATAATAATTTTCCAAAAAGTAGGGCCTCTGGTAGTTAGGATTTAGGATATTTGAACACGTAACCGGGGTTATTAAATAAATTCGGTTTTTCCGAGTTTTCCACTAGCGAAAAATAGATTTAAGATGGTCTAAGCATGTGTGAATGGAAAATCAAATTCATCTTCCACAAAGTAGGGCCTCTGGTAGTTAGGATTAACGATATTTGAACACATAACTGGGGTTAATAAATAAATCCGGATTTCCGAGTTTTCCGATATTACTAAACGGCGGGACCACTAGCGGAAAATTAATCTGAGTTGGTATATGCCTGTGTGAATGGAAAATCATACGCATTTTCCAAAATTTAGGGCCTCTGGTAGTTAGGACTAAGGATATTTGAACACATAACCGGGGTATTAAATAAATTCGGTTTTTCCGAGTTTTCCGATACTACTAAACGGCGGGACCACTAGCGGAAAATTAATCTGAGTTGGTCTATGCCTGTGCAGTGAGATTAACTTCTCGAAGTCGTCTTCTAACTGTCACCGACTGACTTCGACTTCACGAACTTCTTGGGGCCGCCCAAGAACGATTTCGCAACGAATTAGTTACAAGAAACCGGTCATCACGCTGTGCTGTAGCAAGAGGTCGGCCAGATCCTTGTCGCCGTCTGAAGCTACCAGTTTCCAGATATCTCTGAAACACTGTGCTGCCCCGCATTAATTAGTGCAACCACTCGTTAATCCTAACTACCAGAGGCCCTACTTTTTGGAAAATGAGTATGATTTTCCGTTCACACAGGCATATACCAACTCAGATTAATTTTCCGCTAGTGGTCCCGCCGTTTAGTAATATCGAAAAACTCGGAAAATCCGGATTTATTTATTAACCTCGGTTATGTGTTCAAATATCCTTAATCCTAACTATCAGAGGCCCTACTTTTTGGAAAATGAGTATGATTTTCCTTTCACACAGGCATATACAAACTCAGATTAATTTTTCGCTAGTGGTCCCGCCGTTTAGTAATATCGGAAAACTCGGAAATCCGGATTTATTTATTAACCCCGGTTATGTGTTCAAATATCGTTAATCCTAACTACCAGAGGCCCTACTTTTTGGAAAATGCGTATGATTTTCCGTTCACACAGGCCTAGACCAACTTAAATCTATTTTTCGCTAGTGGTTTCGCCGTTTAGTAATATCGGAAAACTCGGAAAAACCGAATTTATTTAATAACCTCGTTTATGTGGTCAAATAGTTTTAATTCATTTTGGAAATTGTTTTTATTTCATGGTCTTTTTTAGTCCTAGTCAAATTAACTAGCTATTTAGGATCGTGCTTCTATTAATTTTACCCGTTTATACGAATATATATATTTTATTAGAATTTACGAATTTTACACATACATACAGATATTTTTTATTGTGTTTGTTGGTTTTAGGAATAACTTTTGTTTAGGAAAAACTTCACATCCGTTTAAACATGAAATCTTTATACATATACATATAAGTAATATTTGAATAGATATATGTAATATTATTATTAATTTTATTTTGCTAATTAATTAGTTATTGTAACATAATTGACATAATGTAAGGTGAACTTTTGTTAGCAAAATTTATTTCGAATTGGTGTATTTTAAAAAAAGCTGCGTGTTTGCAAGTTGCTGGTGTATTACAATATGTATTACATGTAGTGAAATCCTAATTAATTTTATGAATGACATATAAGTTTGAACAAAAGCTAACTAATTATTATTATAAAATCGTAAGGTTAGTTAGTGAAATAAAATTACTTGATCAATCCGATAAATTTAAATATTCAGCTATATAAAACTTGAAAAATCATTTTAATACATATAACGAATATTTTAACCGGCATATAAATAAACTTTCAGAAGTAAAACAGACAATTACACATCGTCAAAAATCGTTGATTGAATTCAAATGTAAAAAGTGCGTCGAATCACTTGGCTTCGACTATGAGTCTGATTTTCTTTTTGCCCTATAGTAAGATGACTCTAGTGAAGCAGTTAATAGTGAAGATGATTCAAATTCAAATAGTAGTGAACAAAATAAAATAAAAACTAATAATCTAAATAAAGACATTGATTTAACAACAACTTCGTATCGCGTAGCACCTGTAAAATGAATTAAGCAAATGGATACATTCGATTTAAAATTAGCAAATTCAGTTATCCCAGATTTTAATGGAAATGCGAGAAACGTTGAAGATTTCATCGATAAATGCGAGTTTTACGAAAATCATTTGAAAAACGCAGATAAAACAATTTTTTTTTAATTTTTTGTTAAAAGTCAAAGTTCTTAGAGATGTTAAAGTGAAGCTCAGCACAGAAGCTACACCATACTGTTAAAGTTAGCCGAAAGTTTCCAGTCGAAAGATAATGCAGATTGTGTTTTGAATACAGCAAAAATCAGTCATGAACTCGAATTTAAGAGAATTTAGGATCGAATTACATCATTCGGGTGAAGGAGAAATTATTTCAGTGTATAGGAATTTAAAAATCGATAGGAGCGAGAGTTTAAAAATAGTCAAGACACTATCTGCATTATCTTTCGGCTGGAATCTTTCGGCTAACTTTAACAAGGTAGCTACACCGAAAAAAAATCGAAGAATTCAAAAGAGTCATTATCATTCGATTCTCATCTAAGATAACAAAAGAAAAGAAAATGGAAGAGTTACAAAACCTAAGACAAATTAACAGTCTAGAGGATTTTGCCACAAAATTAGAAATGGTTTGTGCTGATTTGATCAAATTAAAAATGCAAAAGAAGGAGGAAAGTGAACGTAAAACAATTAAATCGAAGGTGGAAGAATCCTCTATACAAATATTTGCAAGAAGTTTACAACAGACTGAAATACGTCAAGCTCTAATTTTCAAGGAACCGAATATTTTATCTGAAGCGATTCAATTTGCATTGGAAGCAGAAGTAAAATTAGGAACAAAACCTGAAACAAGAATTAACAGATATTCTATGCCCCGTCAAGGTAATCATATGCATATGAATAATATTTTTTTTTATACTGGAAATCGATGCACAAAATTCGAGAAAATATAGTTCAACCTACAACTATAATCAACCTTCTTACCAAAATTATCGACAACCTAAATTTTAACCAGAAACCTAGAAGTAATTATAATAGTCACAGCCAAGGTAGTTCTTCAAAAGATGTAAAGCACACTTTTCAAAATAATTTATATAATCGTCATAATATTAACCATAATAAAACTGGGCAAAACATTAATCGTATAATAGCGTACATTATATTGATTTGAAAGATCAGGGAAACGAACAGTGCCCTCAACAAGAGTGTTTAACCAGACAACAGTTGGGGGCTCCAGCAAAAAATGCTTAAAAGTTTATACTTTTAATAACTTATCTGGATGTGATTTTGTTAAGGTTACCAACGAAAAGTAATACAATTATGGATGATTCGTTGGATGATTCATAGTTAATACCAGCGAGAAGTGAAGTGATTAGACGACTAGATTTTAAAGTAACTGAGCCAAGCGTTATTCTAACAAAAGAAATAGAACCAGGTATATTCGTTTCCAATACTATAGTAAACGACATAGCTCATGTCAAAATTTTGAATACCACTCTACAAAATCAAAAAATTAAATTATTTGAAGTAAACACAATACCACTGAGATGCTATGATGACTACACCATTAATAATGGTATCAATTGTTTAAGTTCTACACAATTTGAAACATTTACATTTAAAAACAGTGAATTTGAGATACACCCTATTCTAGAGATATGCAAACGTTTTGCAGATATATTTTATTTAGACGATGAGAAATTATCAACAAATAATTTTTTACAAACAAAAATCAACTTAAGTGATGATAGTCCAGTGTACGTTAAAAATTATAGGATTCCATAAGCCTATTTAAAAGAAATCGATAGACAAGTTCTGCAAATGTTAGAAGATGATATTATCGAAAATACTTACTCAACATATAACTCACCTTTATTGTTAGTACCAAAGAGAAATAGTAACGAAGTCAAGGATATGCGGATCATAGTGGATTTTAGAAAGATAAACAAAACAGTAGTATCTGACACTTTCTCACTGCCTAGGATTGATGAGATCTTGGATCAATCAGGACGAGCAAAATTCTTTACCACCTTAGATTTAAAATCTGGATTTCATCAAATTGAGATTGAACGAAAGTCAAGAGGAATCACAGCATATTCAATCAATTCGGAACATTACCAATTTACAAGACTGCTGTTCGGCTTGAAAATTTCTCCTAACAGCTTCCAACGAATGATGAACATAACAATGTCGGGATTATCGCCTGAAACCACATTCCTTTATGTTGATGATTTAGTTGTATTTGGATGCTCCTTACGTCATCACAATCAAAATTTAATTAAGGTATTCGAGAGACTTCGTAAACATAATTTAAAAATAAACGCAAAAAAAATGTAAAGTTTTACAAACTACGGTAACATACCTAGGACATCAAATTTCAGATCAAGGTATACTACCAGATTCTACAAAATTTTCAATAATTCAAAATTACCCAGTACCTCAAAATTCAGACGAAGTTCGAAGATTCATCGCTTTTTGTAATTATTATAGAAGGTTTGTTAAAGATTTCTCTAAATAGAGTGTTAAGAAAGAATGTATTATTTGAGTGGACATCAGAATTCAAAACTCATTTGAGACTATGAAAATGAAGCTATTCAAGCCACCGATATTACAGTACCCGGACTTTAGACTTCCATTTCGATTAACAACAGCTGATGCCTCAAATGTAGCATGTGGAGCAGTTTTATCACAATTAAAGGATAATAAAGATTTACTTGTAGCATTTGCTTCAAAATCGTTTACAAAACGTGAAAAACATAATCACCCTACTCATAAAGAATTGACTGCAATTCATTGGGCTGTAATGCATTTTAAACCGTATCTTTTGGGTAGAAAATTCAAAATATTTACGGACCACAAATGTTTAATTTATCTGTACAGCATGAAAAACCCATCGTCGAAATTAACTCGAATGCCTTTTGACTTAGAGAAATTCGACTTTGGAGTGGAATACATAAAAGGAAAAAGCAACGTATGCGTGGATGCACTATCCCGCATATCAATTGATAGTGAGGATTTAAAACAAATTTCAGTCAATACAGTGATTACCAGAAGTATGTCGAAAAAAGCACAACCAATTGAGTTTCAAAAGCCTGATCAACTTTCGGAGAATCATAAGGATTTGTGTATCTAATCTGCTTTGACACTAAAGGAAACAAAAAATTTCCGAACCCTTGAAATTCAAGTGGAATATGGCCATTCAAGAATTATTGCAATAATTGATAATGAATACAAGAACAAAACAATTTTAAATATTTATTTAAAAACATTTAATGAGGTGAGCATCGCATTAGAGCGGGCACTTCGAAAATTGGAAAATTTCATGATTGTTAGTAGCTACCTTCAATTAAAAATTAATTAAAATGACACAATTTTTTATTATATTGATATAGAACAATTCAAATTCATTGGAAACATGGTATTAAAACGATTAAAAATTGCTATTATTCCACCACGTACTTACGTAAATGATGAAGACGTTATTCAGTTTTTAATCAAAAATCGGGGTGACAAGGTTATATCAAAAACTTTCCGAAAAATATATTATACCAAAACTGAAACGAAAAATTCAACAATTTATCTCGAAATATTTATCATGCAAATTAAACAAACATGAGAAATCGTACAAAGAGCTACAGTAAATAACCGACACCCCATCTACAAGTTTAGATACGATTTTGATTGACACCGTCGGCCCTCTAATAATATCAAATAATGAAAAATCAAATCTGATATGGGTACCGAATATTTAAATCAAATTTTCAAAAAAATTATGGAAATATTACAAATAAACCATTCTCATTCCACCCCGTACCATCCACAAACGATAGGTGGTTTTTAACGAAATCACCGAAATCTAAATGAATATTTGAGATCGTATATTGAGGATGATTTAACTGATTGGGACAACTGGATCTCTTGCTACGAATTTTGTTATAACACAACTCCAAATCACGTTCACGGCTATACATCTTTTGAACTAGTATTTGGAAAGTAGGTAAACCTTCCGATTGATTTATAAGATAATCACATTAAACCTTTATATAATATTGATAATTATAGCCATGAATTTAGTGATCGTTTACAAGTAGCACACTCCAGAGCACAAAAATTTCTGTTTAAAGAAAAATTTAAACGAAAATCTGCTCTAGATAGAAATATTAAGTCAAACTATTTCGACTTCCAAATAAATGATTTAGTTTTGCAAAGAAGAATTAATCAAAATAAACTAATGTCAATTAAAGAAGAACCTTACAAGATTGTAAGCCTAACGCCAAGTAACGCTGTTATAGAAAATGTAGAAACCGAACAAAAAAAGGAAGTTCATAAAAATATGTTAAATTTATTAAATGAGTTAAGTAATTGGAAAATAAATGTAAACTATTGTAAAATTATATTGTTGATTACAGATATTATAAACTTTGTTCCAGTATCTTAAAAACTTACCTACTAAATTCAGACTAAACCCTTCTTTGCATAATATAATATCTTGTAAACAATTTAATTAAAAAAAAAAAAATACTAATGTAAAATTATATAAAATAGTTGTAATTTGAATTTATAAATAATAATTAAAAATTTTCCATTACATTTGCTTTCTAATTCTTCTCTAAAACAAATTTTTTTGATGTGTAAACATCTTTACGCGCGCCTACCAAAATTTTTTGTATTAGAGTAAACTTGTAAATGAAACGAACGGAAATGACGTATACCTACTTCGTTTGAAAAAAAAGCAAGAAACTCAACAAAAACAATTTTTACTATACATAGCATGCTTTTTATGTATATGTATAATAGTAGGGAAAATGAAAAAATTAATTTAATGAATGAAATAGAAACCATCGACATTTCCATCGATCAGAAAAATCAAAAAAAAAATTACGATACGAAATACGAATTACGATTACGAAATTGCATACTCATACGATTAAAAACACAGTCAACAACTGCTGTATATTGCTTTATCACAAGTGACGAGACTCTAGGCGCTGTTCATCACGTCGGCTATCAATGATCATGTCTTCTACTGAATGGGGTTATAATGACATCTCGTTTTTAACATTGAACTGCCAAAGTCTCAGGTCACAGTCACGCAGGTATACTCAATTCATTTGGTTTTCGAGACCTGGCTGCGCAATGACTAACTTGTTAATATTCCTACGTTTGAATGCTGTTTTCAGTTCAATAGAGATGGTCAGTGGTCTGCCGGAGTAGCAATTCCGTCAAAAGATCCATAAAATGAGCATAGTGGACACAAATAATTTGCCGTACTTTTTCAAAACCAATATTGACGTAACAAATGGACTGGCGAATGGAACTATGGGCTATCTAAAGTATATCGAATGCATAGGCATCCTAACCAGGACAACGAGAATGATGAAAACGTCGACAGTAAAAAATGTCAAACGACTCTGGATGGATTTCGGTTCAAATTCACAAGTTGGCAAGAAGGTCAGGTGGCTTGAAGCTGGATGGGCGCAGAAAACGAATATCGACCGATGTTTGGTGCCCATTTCTAGAAAAAGCTCAACTATTAATCGAAACAACAATTAATGTTAAGCATAAACAACAATTAATGTAAAGCGTCATACCTTCATGTGCCACCACAATTCATGCATCACACGGTGGTACCTACAACGAGATAGTCAGTATATACTCTTACGATAAAAGACACAGTTAACAAATTGTGTATATTGCTTTAGCACGAGTAACGAGTCTCGAAGGACTGTTCATCACGTCGGCTATCGATGATCATGTCGTCTACCATGGACGTAAAAATGAGACCTAAATGGGTCTTCTTCAAAATTAGCTATCGCGCTTCACCACAAATCCGCTTTATCCGTTGTAATGGCGAATTTTGTACGAGATAATAATGACGTCTGGTTTTTAACATTGAACTGTCAGAGTCTTAGGTCATACACATCACCTCGACCTAACTGACACAGTCACGCAAAGATGCTCAATTTTCTTGCTTTTCCAGATCTGCGTTCAGTTCAAGAGAGACGGTGAGCGAGCTGCCGGAGTAACAATATATAAAAATTCAAATAGAATACTCATACCATACAGTCACCTCGCATAAAGAAATTATCGTTGGACTAACAAATGATATGACGGTAACAACACAACCCATTGATAATATATACATGGCTGAACTTCAGCTTCTCAATGGGAATAAGATGCTTTCTGTAGTTGTATTAACCTCGCCGAATAAATCTTTCGAAGACATAATGAAGTTCATACATTTCGTCGTTGCCCCATATCCTAAAGAATTTCAAAAATTGTCCAAGGAGACTATCATCTTTTGCCGGTGATTATGAGCGGGGATTTCAATATTAATGTTGCTGTTCCTCAAGCTGAACCACTTATAAACTTCCTGCGAGACGAATTCGATTTGCACATGAACTCAGATCGAAATATATTTACTACTAGATATGGGACGACCATATTGTGCAGTTTTTCAATGAAAATTTTTAAAGTTAGAGTCGACAGTATATAATATATCTTATTTTAGCTACCAAAATCCAATTGCGTCGATTATACCGAAAGAGTAATAGACCACTTTAACGACAATAAACAAATGAAAAACTCTGGTTAGTAAAATTGCATTCCTTCTTCCTTCAAAGTTAACTGTACCCACGTACTATACACACGCCATGTTTACACATCTCCTTGAGAGTACTAATGAACTCACTCATTTTTTTTGTACAAACCAACTACAATAAAATGGCAAAATTACACCCCTAGGAAACTACAACAACTGGAAGCAAACGTTTAAAATCACTGTACCGTACTGGTTGATACAAGAAAATTTTACTAAAAATAAATTACAATATATTGGAACAGTTCAATTGCCGAAAACTGCACCTA
This sequence comes from Nephrotoma flavescens, assembly GCA_932526605.1. Lineage (NCBI taxonomy): Eukaryota > Metazoa > Arthropoda > Insecta > Diptera > Tipulidae > Nephrotoma > Nephrotoma flavescens. The sequence goes on from OW052221.1 coordinate 222,709,580, forward strand.
AAATGTGCAGCTCTTTAAAATCATATTTCTCTGTAAAGGTGTACCCCTCAAATAGGTTTCCCTGAATTTATTACAAACAAAAATCGATCATAATGCACTAGGTAGTTTTCTAGGTGCTTATTTTGCCATTTTATTGTAGTTGGTTTGAAAAAAAATTCACAGAAAAACAAATTTGCACCCCTTAGAGGTAGATTTTTGGGTGTTGAACTATACCGATATTGTAATAACTTAAACAATACGGCAATTTAACATAACTTCTTTATTAATTATTTAAAATGTAATGCACGAGTTGATCTCTATTTTACTAATGACAGCGAACTCCTGCTTGCTTTATATCGAAAATAAATATATCTTTTATACATACATAATATTAACATAGGGTTAGGTTAGGTAAGGTTAGAGTGGCTGCTATCGCACACTTAGGCCAATAATGGCCCATTGTGATACCACAGGATCCAATCTCCCCTTACTCCCGCTGAAACCATCCAGAGCTACTGATGTAGCGTAAAATATCTCGCGCCCCAAAGTCCGCGAGTTCAGAAAGGCTGTCCATGTTGTACACACCCAAGTACTTACGTCTTTTGTATGATAGTGCTGGACACGAGCATAGGAAGTGAACTAACGTCTCTTCCTCCTCTTCGTCCATACAACTTCTACAAAAGTCATTCGTCTCTAGACCCAGCCTTCTCGCATGTTCCCCAAAAAGGCAGTGTCCTGTCAGTATCCCTACGACCAATCCTAAATCTCGTTTTTCTAGAGATACAAGTGCCTTGGAGCGCCGCAGGTCCAGTTTTGGCCAAACCTGTTTTGCTACCCTGCACGTGAGAGTGTTGGTCCACCTCTCATCTGTCAAGGCGATTGCCTTTTTACTGAGCGTCAATTTGAGCGCTGCTATAGGCCTCCCCAGACCTGCCCTTTCCGGTTGCATCTGGAGAGTCGTACCGTACCTAGCTAGTTCGTCTGCCTTGCAGTTTCCCGTGACGTCCGAGTGACCAGGGACCCAGATTATCTGGATACTGAAATACTCGCTCATCTCATTAAGAGATGATCGGCAATCCAGCGCCACCCGTGACTTCAGAGAAACCGCCTCTAGTGACCTGAGTGCCACTTGACTGTCCACATAAATCGCGATATCCCTAACAGATACCACGTTATGCTTCAACCATGTCACGACTTCGCCTATCGCCACCACTTCAGCCTGGTACACGCTGCAGTAGTCAGGGAGACGAACCGAAATATTAACATTGAGCTTCTCACAGAAGACTCCGGCTCCTACTTTGCCGTCTAGCTTAGAGCCGTCCGTGAAAAATTGCAGTGCCTCGTTTTCCAGTATTGATCCGTTCCTCCAGGATTCCCTAGAAGGACAGATGATCCGGAAACCTATATCGAAGCACAACGTTGGTTTAATATAATCTAGATTCACCAGTTCCTCCCCTAGTGATCTAACTATCGTCGAGTGTCCCGCCTGAAGACACTTCCACTGAGAGACAGCCGAGAGCCTTGTAGCCACATTGGCTGCCATCTGCTTACCAAAAAATTCGATTGGAATAAGATGGAACATAACCTCTAAAGCGCGTGTAGGTGTTGTCCTAAGCGCCCCGCTTATAAGCATACAAGCCGTTCTTTGCACCTTCTCCAAGATCCTTATGTAGGTTACCTTTTCCAGAGCTGGCCACCACACGCCCACCCCGAACATCAGCACAGGCCTTACCACTGCGGTATAGAGCCAGTGTACCAGCTCTGGTTTCAAACCCCATTTCTTCCCTATGGCGTTTCTACACGAGTAAATGGCTACATTAGCCTTATTTATTCGTTCTACAAATTCTTTCAAACCCCATTTCTTCCCTATGGCGTTTCTACACGAGTAAATGGCTACATTAGCCTTATTTATTCGTTCTACAATGTTATGCTTCCAGCTGAGCTTACCGTCCAAAAGCTAGTCTAATGCCGTTCACGGTAAGAGTACTTATAGGATATTCCACCTTCATAAATGACAATCCTTCCATGATCTCCTCCGTTTTTACATTATTAAAGGCACCCTCAATGTCGAGAAATGCATACAATACTCTTGCGAGTAAATTAACTTCTCAATCATGCGTACGCATGCTGCGACATTGCCCAATTCCTTGGCTCAATTTTTGTTCGAATAAGTACGTCTATCAATCTTTCTAAGGTTTTCAACATAAAGGATGATAGAGTTATAGGCGTCAGGTCCTTTGGATAAGCCTGTGAGCTTTTTCCCGATTTCGGGATAAAAACCACTCTGACTTCCGTCCATTTCCTGGGAATATAGACCAATTGCAGACATCCCCTGAAGATAACCTCCAGCCAGGGAGGATAACTGCAGAGTTCCTTTGGATCTCTGCTGGTATAATCCGATCCGGGCCCGCCGATTTATAAGGCTTAAAACCGTTCAGCGCCCACAGAATTCGTGTCCTGTCCACGATGCCATCCACATCTGTTAACGGTGTTCCTCGATGAGCTTCAGGCTCCATCGAGTCATCAATGCTTCCAGGAAAATGGGTCTCAATGAGAAACTCCAATGATTCCGCACTTAAAGCTGTCCATAACCCGTCCGGCCTAATTAAGTAACTATAGGACTGGTTGGGTTAGTAGATAGAATTTTCCTAAGGCGAGAAGTCTCAGAGACTTCCTCCATTCTACAATAGAAGAGTCTTCAAGACCCCCTTTGTGCCTTCCTCAACTCTTTTTTGTATTCTCTCAGGTCTTCCTTATAGGAATCCCAATCCCGATTTTCCCTGGTGTTCTTAGCCTTATTAAAGGCTGTCCTACACATATTAACATAGTATGTATATAATAATAATACAATCAAGTGTGCATAACAATAATATACATACAAAATAAATAATAATATAAATATACAGGGGTATACCACACTACTACCCATAAAAAAATGAGTGAGTTCATTAGTACTCTCAAGGAGATGTGTAAACATGGCGTGTGTATAGTACGTGGGTACAGTTAACTTTGAAGGAAGAAGGAATGCAATTTTACTAACCAGAGTTTTTCATTTGTTTATTGTCGTTAAAGTGGTCTATTACTCTTTCGGTATAATCGACGCAATTGGATTTTGGTAGCTAAAATAAGATATATTATATACTGTCGACTCTAACTTTAAAAATTTTCATTGAAAAACTGCACAATATGGTCGTCCCATATCTAGTAGTAAATATATTTCGATCTGAGTTCATGTGCAAATCGAATTCGTCTCGCAGGAAGTTTATAAGTGGTTCAGCTTGAGGAACAGCAACATTTATATTGAAATCCCCGCTCATAATCACCGGCAAAAGATGATAGTCTCCTTGGACAATTTTTGAAATTCTTTAGGATATGGGGCAACGACGAAATGTATGAACTTCATTATGTCTTCGAAAGATTTATTCGGCGAGGTTAATACAACTACAGAAAGCATCTTATTCCCATTGAGAAGCTGAAGTTCAGCCATGTATATATTATCAATGGGTTGTGTTGTTACCGTCATATCATTTGTTAGTCCAACGATAATTTCTTTATGCGAGGTGACTGTATGGTATGAGTATTCTATTTGAATTTTTATATATTGTTACTCCGGCAGCTCGCTCACCGTCTCTCTTGAACTGAACGCAGATCTGGAAAAGCAAGAAAATTGAGCATCTTTGCGTGACTGTGTCAGTTAGGTCGAGGTGATGTGTATGACCTAAGACTCTGACAGTTCAATGTTAAAAACCAGACGTCATTATTATCTCGTACAAAATTCGCCATTACAACGGATAAAGCGGATTTGTGGTGAAGCGCGATAGCTAATTTTGAAGAAGACCCATTTAGGTCTCATTTTTACGTCCATGGTAGACGACATGATCATCGATAGCCGACGTGATGAACAGTCCTTCGAGACTCGTTACTCGTGCTAAAGCAATATACACAATTTGTTAACTGTGTCTTTTATCGTAAGAGTATATACTGACTATCTCGTTGTAGGTACCACCGTGTGATGCATGAATTGTGGTGGCACATGAAGGTATGACGCTTTACATTAATTGTTGTTTATGCTTAACATTAATTGTTGTTTCGATTAATAGTTGAGCTTTTTCTAGAAATGGGCACCAAACATCGGTCGATATTCGTTTTCTGCGCCCATCCAGCTTCAAGCCACCTGACCTTCTTGCCAACTTGTGAATTTGAACCGAAATCCATCCAGAGTCGTTTGACATTTTTTACTGTCGACGTTTTCATCATTCTCGTTGTCCTGGTTAGGATGCCTATGCATTCGATATACTTTAGATAGCCCATAGTTCCATTCGCCAGTCCATTTGTTACGTCAATATTGGTTTTGAAAAAGTACGGCAAATTATTTGTGTCCACTATGCTCATTTTATGGATCTTTTGACGGAATTGCTACTCCGGCAGACCACTGACCATCTCTATTGAACTGAAAACAGCATTCAAACGTAGGAATATTAACAAGTTAGTCATTGCGCAGCCAGGTCTCGAAAACCAAATGAATTGAGTATACCTGCGTGACTGTGACCTGAGACTTTGGCAGTTCAATGTTAAAAACGAGATGTCATTATAACCCCATTCAGTAGAAGACATGATCATTGATAGCCGACGTGATGAACAGCGCCTAGAGTCTCGTCACTTGTGATAAAGCAATATACAGCAGTTGTTGACTGTGTTTTTAATCGTATGAGTATGCAATTTCGTAATCGTAATTCGTATTTCGTATCGTAATTTTTTTTTTTGATTTTTCTGATCGATGGAAATGTCGATGGTTTCTATTTCATTCATTAAATTAATTTTTTCATTTTCCCTACTATTATACATATACATAAAAGCATGCTATGTATAGTAAAAATTGTTTTTGTTGAGTTTCTTGCTTTTTTTTCAAACGAAGTAGGTATACGTCATTTCCGTTCGTTTCATTTACAAGTTTACTCTAATACAAAAAATTTTGGTAGGCGCGCGTAAAGATGTTTACACATCAAAAACTCCAGTACCACCCCAGCACTATACAACAAAAATTCAGAGAAATGAAAAATTGCACCCCTTAGAGGAAGTTGTTGGGGGTTTGAACTATGTGAATGTGTGGAAGTTAATTTGTAAAAAATTACCATACCAACCCCAATACGATATAAAAAAGTTTAACTGAAATGCCAAAAGCTTGGTTTAACCAAAAATATGGATGAAGAATTGCACCCCGAAGGGGTAGTTTTTTGGGGGTTGAACTATACCGATATGTTGTAATTAATTTGTAAAAAATTCCAGGACCACCCCCAGTACGATACAATAAATATTAACAAACATACGAAAAGTGTGGTGTAGCTTTGTCTAACGCCAGCCCACACACGAATTGCAGGATAACGGGACCTGTACAAAATTTTCTAACTATGTAACAAATTAGTACTTAGTTTGTAAAAAAATCCAGTACCATTTTCATTGGATTGTGCTAAAAGTGCTGGTGCAGCATTAAGGTCATCCAGTATTGTCACTTACCAGATATATATCGAAAGTCACAATAATCTTTGCTCGAATTTTGCATTCCTTTTACACGAACCACAAAAAAAAATAAAGAAAGCAGCATAAGTAAAAATAGAAATTTTTCACAAGTAATAATAAAAATTTAAATAAGAAACAAAATTTATTAAATTTACGTTAATACGTTCCCTAAAATCCAAACGAAAGAAAAATCCCACATCCAGGAACCTACAGTAACAAGCAAAATTTGTTTCTTGTTGTTTAAGACTCATACTTTAGCAATAATTTTAATATGAAACCCAAACTCGCCATCCCATATAAAAAAGATATTTTTTTTTCAAAATTTTGTTTTATAATCCATTCCTAGATTTTATTAATAATATTTTTAGAGCTTGTCATGAATATATGTATGTACATAGCTGCTGTATTTATTAATAATACATAATATACCAGCATACGACAATACCAGTAACAAAATTAATCTTTACTTTACTAAAGCGGATTAAATTTAACCGCCCGATTCATCTGAGTAACGGTGCGCCGTTCACAGTGTAAACGCTACTTGTATATAGTGTTTATATGTATATTATGTTCAATTCGAACTGTTTATTATTTTTATCGATTTAATGAGGTACCCAAAATTTAAATACTCCTGAAACACTAGATTTTAATTACCTTTCTTTCACAGAACCATAAGTTTATACAATTTTTTTTTATTGTTTGTTCAGTTTATATCTACGAGTATATACCAATTTAAATAATAAACTCGTAAGGTTAATTTCTTTCTCACAAAAACACAGAACACACAACGTCAAAAAAAAATCAAAAAAACAAGATAGATATTCAGACGCGCACGTTTTGCACCACGTACAGTAATGTCCTGTTAGCTCTTGCGCACTTAACGAATTCACTACTAACGTTTTATCACGGATTTTTATTTAAATATTTAATATTTTGTATAATTACTAAGTCACTGAATTTATTGTGTTTTTTTTTATAAATTAACAAACTCTCAAATGGGCTTTCATAACTAAACTTTTTAATTTATTTATTTTGTTGGGACAACTTTAGTTCACGATCATATCAACACATACTGACCACCAACAATTTTTTTTTTTTTACCTTGAATTCATATAATTTTGACCATTTTATATTCAATGCAACGGGACTATTCATCGTATTTTTTGTGTGGGGGAATCGGTCATAATATCAAAAATCAAGTTTTATTAGAAGGAGAAAACGATAATAAAGAACGTAATTGTATGATTGTACGTAAACTCATTTTGGATACAGTACCACTCCAGTACCAATTTAAAACAAATTGTAGGAATAGCAATGGTTGTAATGGCAGAAATGATTCTGGGATCTAATTTATTGATTTCATCTCCTACAATAAACCCTGGTTTATTTAAGAAGAAATTTAATTTTATAGATAGGCTTAAGATGCCGTATCGGCACTACTGTAACGCAGCTGAACAAGTAAGTTTGGAATAAAATAGAAATGGTATACTCTTAACTTCGGGCGGTCAGCCTGTCCCAGCTTTAGCTTGGCGTTGTCGTGGAGTTTTCGAAAAGTTTGTCTAACCAGCATTAGAGCACGTGCTTAAATCTTAATGAATTAGGAAATCCGTTGGGTTAACCCACCATTGACCATTCACTAATAATTTTTAATTTACCACATCCTAGATCATCCTCCTACGGACTACTTTTTTCGCTGGTAAAGAAATACAAAAATTTTCAAATGTTCTAACAGACCAGATGAACAACGAGATGGTGCTGCAATTTAGTCTCGCCTGGATTATTTTGTAACAAAGGAAAAATTCATATGCGAGAGTTTACAGAATCACTAGAACCTTTAAAACCATTATATAAAGGCACTTTATCCGAATCAAATCAAATTACTTTTATTTTGTTGAAGTTTTACTACAACAAATGCAAAATTGATAAAATAGACACCCAAGAACATGAGTTGAAATATTTGCTCAACCGTAAGAAATGCTTCATGCTTCGAAAAATTATATTCTAGTTTTGGGCGTGCTTTAAAAAACGATTATCTACAGAGCATGCTAGACGTTGTAATCTTCCAGCATGTAATCAAGTGGCTATGGTAATTACTAGTCAAGAACATGGTAAAAGAGATATTGAAATTAAAAACAGAAACAATACCATGCATTTTATAACAAAAACGCATCGACCGTATGATGGTTTACAATATCCTCTAAGGTTTGTTTATGGATACCACTTTGATATACTCCAAGTGGATTTAAATGCCAACACGTAACTAAATCATATTATGTTGGCAGAAACCTTTATCATCAATTTGCTTTTGACATGTACGTACAACTAAAAGAAAAATATTGTTTTACAGTTAAACTCATCAGGGAGAGTTAAGAACTACTTGGGGAGCTTGGACTACTTTGTATCCGATTGTCATCTTTAACATTCAGTCGACGCTATATACATGGAAGAACACAAGTCCGTAACATGTTTAGGCCAGTAAAATGTCATTTTCACACTAACAAATGGCAAACAAGAGAGTTGTCTCATGCTCGTATGTTGGTTGACCAACAAGCTCCAATCAAATCAAATTGATTCAATTATTTCCGCGCTGAACTTCTAGATCCTAACCTCAATAAAACCCGTTTTGAAATAGGGTTGACTCAAATGTGTAAGGTTTTTATTGATTCTTAATTTAGAATCACCTTGGGTGAAAATTTATGCACAATTTGTGTCCCAAAACTTTCTGAAAAACACCTCCTACGGTTCGAACACGAGAAGATAAAAGAAAATTGAAAATACAGTGAGACCATTTAAAATTCGGACAGTTGTAAAATACAAAAATTCATTAGATTAATTACTATAATTGTAATACAATATGTAAAAATAAAATAATTAATTAAATAAAAAATGCACAAATTCATCACAACCTTATATTCAAAGAAAACGGGTTTTCTTTAATTTCATAAATTTAAGTTTCTACATTTTAGCTTTTAATACTTGGTCGCATATCTTTTTCGTTTTAGCACATAGATTTTAATCTTCGTGGCATTGAACGAACTACTTTTTGTGTTAATTCTGGCTAATAAAAACGGATTCAAAACAACATTAATCGAAGAAACAAACGAAAAACATAAGTGAAGAAATACCAACAAAACTTAACCACATTACAAAATACTGAAACCTGTGCAGACAAAAAGTTCATAGGCGCAGAATACATAAAATGACCCAATAAATAATAGAAAAGGGTTTCAAAAAATTCGGATACATCACAGCGTACAAAAACAGTCATAAATTAGAACAGACACCCAAATTTAAAACGCCCCAAAAGAGACGCGGGAGTAGACAGATTAACATGTTACGAGTGCCCAAAATTTTACATAGGACAAACAGGTAGAAGCTTTCCAGAAAGGTTCAAGGAACATATAAACGAAATAACAATGTTGAAAACTGAAGAAGGAATATATCCGGAATCGATCTTTTTAAAAATCTAGTATTCAAATTTATTTTCACTATTACGAAGAATTAATAAATATTGTTAAAAGTACATAAAACAAAACTAGTTTTTATTTATAATTAAATAAAAAGTTAAATATGGGGCGAAAAGTTAAAAATACAACGTTTAATCAGCCACAATTGGTAATATTCCATCATACAAAGGCAAAATCTTTCCGTGCAATTGCAGAAACTTTAAATTTAGGCAAAAGTACCGTTTTTGATATAATCAAAAGATATAAAACTGAGGAAAAAATTGAATCTATACCACAAAAGGTAAACCAACTCTATTAAACCAGCAGACTAAGCAATGGATAATTCGCCAGGTTCGAGAAAATCCAATGATTAGTGCTCCAATATTGAAATCCGAGTTGAAGAAACACTATGGAAAAAATTTTTGTGTTCAAACTGTTCGAAAAGTCATCAGAAGCTATGGTTACAATGGGCGCACACGATGAAAAAAACCTTTTATTAATAAAGTTAATAGCGTCTACAGTTTTGTAAAACCCGTCTAAATAAGAGCACGGAATTTTGGAATTCTCTCTTATTTGCCGACGAAAGCATGTTTAATGTATTTGGTTGAGATTGAAAAGAGAAAGTGTGGAGAAAACCAATTGAGGAATACAACAGCAAATATACTTTACCACCAGTAAAACCTCATGGTGGCGTATCAGTGATGGTTTGGAGGTGTATGGCAGCCAATGGTGTTATGGAAATTTGGTATTTATTAATTGTAATATGAATAAGTACGATTATTTAAAAATTTTGAAGGCTCACTTCAGACAGAGTGCTGAAAAACTAAATATCTTGGAAAATTTTAAATACTATCAAGACAACCCAAAACATAAGGCATATGTTGTTCAAGAATATAACCACCGAAAGGTTTTGAAAACACCGCTTCCATCTAATTGAGAATTTGAAATCTAATTGAGAATTTAAAGCTACTACTGGATACGTAAATAAGAAAACATCAGCTTTCCTGCAAGACTCAATTGCAATTTATTCTTCAGGAAGAATAGAACAAAATTGTTATGGACGGCTACGCAGCTGACCCACAGATATCAACTAAACTAAGCAGAGGCCTCACACGGTGGTTTTGCCGGCTAGATCTCAGGGAGAAATGCTATGGGTCATAGAGTTTGAGGCTTGCGTGGCTCCTGGCCTATACTGTGATTACAGAAATTTATATAAAAACGCAAATAATAAACAATAATAATAGTAACCTGGAGTTTCGCCGAAATTCGTAGACCGCAACTTGAGGAACGGAACAAAATAATTATAACAGAGTGAGATTCTTTGGAACTCAGCCAGCGCAAGCGCTAGTTTCAAAACCGGATGCGGGCACCAAAGGGACCGAAAATAAGAAACCGATACGGAACGGAATCTCCGCTCCCATCATACCGAACCCGACAATTTAATAATTCATTTTATTTACAACAAATTTAAGTGTTAAAAAACATAAAAAGAGAATATATGAAGAGAAAACCACCGATAGGGCAGTAGAGAATAATCATATTGTCGGGAAATTCGCCGAGCTGTATTTTATTTAGCAAACAGGTTTCCTCACGTGAATAACAAAGTGGGCTGAACGTCCGAAAGAAAATAAAAATATATTAAAAATATAAACTAACCGTAGAACTCAAAAAAAAAAGTTAATGAGCACCTCTAAAATTAAGGAGCGAGACCAGCGTACTACCCTGGTAGGGAGTACGAACACTGCAGTTTTAGGGTGCTGGATTACAAATGTTATATAAGTAAAAATGAAATGAAAAAAAATAAATAAACAAAATATTATGAATTGAAATAGAATGAGTAATTGGATCAAAAGAAAAAAGAATTTTGATCGTTCTTGAACTTGATCGTTGCGGTGCCTCTCATCGATAACCATAAAACTCGGCCTTGCTAGGCCGCCGAAGATGTTGGGCGCTGTCTCCCCTTACCGATAATTCCGCCTTGATAGGCCACCAAAAGTGGTTGGCGTTGTCTCGCTGAATTCAAAAAAATGTTGGGCGGTAACCGTTGAATTTAGTGGAGTCCACGCCATTCATATGTTGTACAAAACTTATGAATGATCCCGTTATACCACACGTATGCGTTGCGGCGTTCATACCGACAAAAATCTACTTTAGGCAACGTCTCAGGCATTCTCGAAATAACTGGTTGATTTCGTGTCAATATAACAATACAAAATAATCCAAGTTCACGTTCTAGACACGTATACTGATTGCTGAATATTTTGTTTATTTTGAACACCAGATTACTCCTGACCGATCTTGATTTATCCGGTTGAATATCGAACATGGGTGTACTATATCAACCAGCTTTTTTGTTACATAATTAAATTATTTATATATTGGCTATGTTTTGAATAAAACGCGGATTGAACAGTAACTATGATACATAGTGAACTATGTATTATTCAGGGTTTTCTTTTTTTATAACTTTATTGAACATCCAAAACTTTACATTATTTATTCAATTCAACAAAAAATTAGACTACACAATGCAATTTTATAATTTTTTCCAAAAACAAGAAACTGAACTTAATTATAGCCTCTTCAATAAAAAACTAACTCTTTATCAATCAACAAGAGACTGTCTGTTCTATCTAATTCAAAACGAGACTTTATTTTTTTTTAAATCCAATGAAGACTGACAAACAATTCTCGCACCAAAATTACGATTAAAAAAAATATATATTTTTTCTTCTGTACCTCTCGTTCTTGCACATATCGCTAACAAGCAGCACGAAACATAGATCGAACGTGACGCCACACACACAAAACAAGAATCACAGAAATGAAAATACCAATCTACATCGTACTTGTTCGAACGCACGCACAAGGATACGCATTGGTCTCGCTCCAAAAATCAATAAACGTTTACAAAACCGATAGCGGTAAGCAAAAAGACAATAACCAACAAGTGATTTTAGACAATACACCAATCAACCGATTACAATGAAATTAAGTAAAGAGTGTGGAGCATTGTTATGACCGTGAAGTCGTAACAAAATTAGGTCAGAATTAACACAAAAATTAGTTCTATCAATACCAAGAAGATTAAAATCCGCGCTAAAGCGAAAAAGATGTCCGAAAAATATTGTTGATAAGGAGCTGCCTCTAACTTAAGGGGAATGCATTAAATCACAAAACAACGAATTGTTTATGCGGCCAACAAGTTGCTGTCGAGACGTGCTATCTTTCAGCTGATGCAAACATGAGTTCAAATGTTTGAGCTTCTCGTATGGAACCATGAAAATCTTGGCGACGTTAAGAATTTCGGTGTTTGGCCATCGCAGTCGTAACTATTTCAGCAAGTAAATGCCGGTAAGCTTTGGCAGTGTTATAGCAGTTTCCCATCGTAATGTACCGACAATTTGATAAATTGAGAGTATAGATGGGGCCAGAAATCAAATTAGCTGTGGCACGAGCAATGGCACCAAACTTCACTAAATTTATTTTCTTTATTTAAGGAGTGCGAAATTTGCCCCTCGATCGAGTTTATACTGAACATCTTATCAGTTCCAGCATTGCCAGTGGTTAAAAAGATGTCTTGGACTTAAGACCATCTTCGCAAATGACGATTGGAAGTCGTTCTCTTTCGGTCTAACATCGTTGTCTCTTTGTTCTTTTACACTTTAATCATTTTTTCAAATTTGTTTAGAACACTCAGAAAGAAGATTACTACTAAATACTTAGTTAAATTAATTTGTTTGTTTTAACACAAAATTCTGAGCTAGATAAACCAAATCTCTTGTTTAATTTAGAAACTTGGTATTTTCTTACTTGGCTACTAAGAGAGTGAAATTTGAGTTACCAGGATGTTGGTACGTAATTTTGTTTAATTTAACCAAAAAAAAAATTTATAAGGTAAACAATATTCTTGTTATAACTAACCAAGTATTTTGGTTTATCTTAATTAGTTATTTTGACCTATAAGTTTTGTCATATAAACTAAGACTTAAATTCTAGAGAATGAATAAAATTCGCTAAAGCATTGTGATTATACTTTGTATGCTTTTTACGCTATTTGCCGTAGGCACTTGGCGAACACACACTAATACTTAATAAACACATTTAACACATTTTATTAAACACTTGTTTTTTATTTCGCAAAATTAGATTTTTTGAATATTTTAATTAAAAAGTTTGTTCAAAAAGTTTAAAAAATCACTCGATCAATTTCTACTTGTTAGGTCATCATCAGGAGTATCTACTGATTTGTAAAAGTAAAAATTTGTTATATGTAGCAGAAAAAAGCAAAAAATAAACAAAAGAAGGGACAAAAAATAAGAAATAAAAAGCAACAAAAATTGTAATATTGTATATGTAAGTTCAAAGAATTTGATTATTTTTGTAGTTTGATCACTGGAGTTTTTTGATCACTGGCGAATTTTTAAAAGAATTCAATGATTCATTAGTTCTAAATCAAACTTCCAACATGTTGGTTTGGTAACTCCACCTTGATGTAATACGTTCAACCTTCAACCTAAAACGTTTGCAACATTTGCCGCCATTTTTATTACATTTACTAAAAAATTTGATAGAATTACACTAGTAAAATAATAATAATAACTAATTATTAGTAAAACAATTTTGTCCCTTGGAAAAATAAATTAACAAAATAGTTAGCCACCGTTACCAATTATTTTCCATTTCTTTAACCATATATTTTTGGATATACATATTAACTTAGTTAAAAATTAAATAACCAGGATTTGGTTATTTTAAATTAAAATTTTATTCAACTAAGGTCTTGTTCGTTTTTTAACTTGGAAATTTGGTTGATCGAAAATCACCAAGATTTTGGCAAAATAGACTCAGATTTTTGTCTCTTTTGACCCAAGTTTTTCTCTGAGTGAAGTTTTCTAATATTTATTTCACTTTTAAAAGAATAACTCCGGTTCGATTTACCCAGTTCAAAATTTCCACCGATTTTTTGTTATTAGGGAATTAAATAAAAGAACTTGGAAACATATTTGAGAAAAGGATTAAAGTATATAGCCGGCGAAAAATTCGAATAATATAAAGAATTTTAAAGCAAATTATATTCTGAATGCAGAAAATTCCACCGATTTCTAGAATGGAGGCCCAAGTAGCTTTTAATTTATTTTTGTGCCGCCTAAAAAATCACCAAATTGGAATTTTGAGGAGCATCACGTGTATCATGTACATCTTTATTGTACCTACGACCAAAACTACCATGTGAATAAGAAACGGGCTTCGATTCTGGAATTCTGTGCACCACCAAGTGTCGTCGTATTCTTGACGCATACGATGGTGTGAACCGTGCTACGATGTAAGTGCAAAGAAGAGATAATCAGTGCGCTGTAATCTCGTGTACTTACCAAAACGCTAACTCCTCCGCTATCAGCTCACACTGATCGCTCACGATGTGTTTGGTCGTTTTTTCGATTTTTGAAGCAAGTTGCGTTATTCGCCATAACTAGGAAGTTCAACCAACTTCGATTCTTGCTGAGGCCCGGCCCATTGGTTATCATTAGGAGCCACATCCGAATCTTGTACTAGAGAGAGCGAAACTCATAATCGATGTTATTTTGTGGCTCTGTAGAAGCACCTGGTAAGACGATGTTGCCCTACAGTGACAGTTGCCCTATACTTGCTGGATTCTTGCGATCATTGGGGCCGTCGTAGATCTAAGTAACTTGTTCGTAGCCAACCAAAAAAAAGCGCCGAACATTATAAAGACGTTGCAAATGATATTAGTTTTTCACAAGAAGATAGCCGGCTTTAGTTTTTTATTACTTTTTCACAAGAAGATTCTGGCTGAGCTTCGGGTTAGTGCTGCAAAGGGATGTAATACAAGTAAAGACAAATTTTCTATAAAACTCGGTTAGCCTTAGCTTTAGGTAGGGACTAATCAGTTTCAAGCTTTCAACGGATGGATTGTCTTCGTCTATGTTTTAAATACAGCGATGATGCTGGAGCATTCTTGCGCCGTTTTCTGTCAATAAATTGCTTCGACTATATGTGAAAAATGTAAAAAATATATAGACAAGCCGAAAATTACTGTTACTGTTAGCAAGCAGCAACACTCTATGATTTCTTTGCCAATGGAACAATTTCAAGGTGGATAGCTTCATTCTCGACACAGCTTTAGTAGTTTTAGCACATTTTCAAAAAGTTGAAAAACAATATAGATGCCTTTTTTAAAAAAAGTATAACTTGTTACACAGTAAAGTTTTTATATCAAACACAGAGCTGTCGAATTGTTAATGTTTTACAATAAAGACCAAAGTTAAAAAAATGTAAAAATTGAAAAAGTGTTTTAGTTTGACCAAAGGCTCGCTGGTAAAAAAAAAAAATAGGAATGATGAACTGGTCGCTAAACATAAGGCTTAGTTGGCAAGAAGATATCTATGCACCAGAAGTGAGATTCTGTAGTAGCTTTTTCAATTTTTGCAATGAAGATTAAATTTTTAACAAGACAGTTGTTATCACAGATCCGGTAGAGTGAAGTTTTCACTTAAGAAATTATATGCTTTCTGTATTCGATATTTGTCGTAAATTACACCCCTCCATATTTTGGTTGAAACAATTTCCAATTATGGCTACCACCATATTCGGACAAACATTCAAAACGGTTTGATTATTATTTGTAGAATTTTCATTTTACGTTTTCATCTTATGGTGGTTTGGGGCTATTTAATATTTTAATGACATGTGATTTATTATCTCAATTATTAACGGAGCTTTACTAATTACTTATAATGAGTTGTGTAGAGATGTTGACTGATCAACAAATCACACAAGACTGCACCACTAGATCACGTGGCAGTTCAAAGTGCTTCAAATGATTTGGAATAAAACCATTTCAGGATCCTTTCCAGTGCCATATTTCATAGTCATGAATATGGTGGAACAAAAGTTAGAAACCATGATAGCTTACCTAATCGTGAACCATGATCCGGGCCCCATAATTATCAATATGTACCTAGAAGGACTGCATTTTTTTTAAACCCAGCTACGATTAAACCTATCTGGTTTAATAACGACCTTGAATTTGACTATTGAACTGAATTCACATCTTAGAAAAAATGTATAATCAAATAAAAAACTAAAACATATTGCGAAAAAAAATTCCCATTTCTGCGTGACTCTACATATTAAATCTGACATGCTGTGCACTGGATTACAAATAAAAAGTTCAAGGTAGAACACGTCCAAATATCATCAACCTCCAGCAGATCATATTCAAGCTATGGTAATATCGAAATATTAGATAATATTTTGTACTTATCGTAATTTACCACTCGACAAGCGCTCAAATCTTAATACCTTCACAAATAATATTTCTTTATATAGCAAATATTTACTTTCAATTCATTATTAATTATATAATTTCTCAATTGCGCGGGTGTGGCGCACACGGACCATAAAAAAAAATTATTTCTTGATAGATATGCTTTTCAAATGTGATTGATGCTTTTGTAAAAGGTAAAATTCGCTATAAACATCGGATCGTTAATCAACGTTAGTTACACCGCACCCACCCTCTCTTGTATTACACAAACTCTATATAAAATCTATTTTAGTTTTGATGATCACAAACTATATCAAATATACAGGGAGATATTAGAATTCCCACCAGTTCGATAATAATAATTCTAAATATTTGTGATATAGATCTGTACACAACACGATTCTATGTACAACAAAATCAACCGAACATAATTAATTCTCGTTAGATTGGACATCGATAAGAATGATACGCTTAGATAATTGTTTAAGAATGTGTTTGTTCATCAAAATAGTTCAGAAGCAAAAACAAAAAATTCTTAGATTTGGGGTGTGGATTTTAGATTAATGGCCAGCATTTAAAAATTAATAAACAATTTCGAACAATTTTACACAAAAATTTATGTTCTGTGATGTTAAACGACCGATTCATTATGTAAAGTGAAATAATTATTTCAAAAATTGTGCATTCATGCTTTATATAATTATATATCATTAAACTTCTTGAAAAAATTTATTTTTGCTCATCTTGAAATTCTGAATTGTGAAGTAAAATAAAATATTAGGAAGAATTTTTTGCACCAAATCAAACAGAAAAAATGTAACAAGCACTTGAACAAAATTAAAGCAAATGCTACTCGAGGAAAAGCAACAACAAAAGGAAACTTTTAAAGAATCTCATTCAAAGTTCTTCTTATAAAAATTCAAAACTTTTCGTTCAGTTAGATTCAATTTCTTTTCTAAAACTACTTTCTTAATTCTTACTTCTCTCTATATATGTATATATATATACTTCGAGAAGAAAATTCAAGCGAGATGAAAATCGAAAAAAAAAATATTTTAAGATACATACATCCATATATGATCTCATGCATGAGTAAAGTGAAAACAAACAAGTATTTAAGATTTAAGTTAATATGGATCTAGATGAAAAATTTGCTCGTGCTTTTAATGTGTTAGATGTTATCATAACAAAATTGAAATGTTCATATAAGAAGTATTCAGAAAAAAAGATTGATCTGTTTGATTTTGAAAGCTCTTTCATACTGTCTGTATTTTAGCATCTCATCATTCATTCGAGTAATGTACGATATCGAATTGAATTACAAGTGCCTTGTTGATTTGAATTGATGCTAATAACTAAACTTAAAGGAAAATTGAAATATGCGTATAACTTTTGATTGATATGGAATTGTGCTTTCGAATTGAGTGCTACAATAAAGATGAGAAAAATTATGATTGGTCAAAATTATTGAGGCTCAGTTAATGGATTATTTGGTGTGACGTTTTTGCCGTTGATGTAATTTTTTTTTTAAGAAAGTGTCCTTTTAAGGTCAATTAATTTCATTATCGCACACACCACCCATTCACCAAAGTTATAGTATACCACCTGGATATTGCAAGCACCATGTCAACCTGCACGCTGACATGGACGGTAGGTTGGCGCTGAACTCGGCACTCTAACAGAGGGTCATAGTTGTGTTTATAACATCACCGATCGTAATCGATGACGAAAATGTACTTTGCATCCTGCCTCTGGCGGAGTTCTAACCCAGTACTTCCTGGTCCAAGTGCCGAAGCTTTAACAACTGCGCCACTTGTCCTGTGTTAGTTAGTTTCACTATCTTATTTGGATTTGCTATGAAAACATTCCTGTTTGCCGTTGTCTGTCTGTTAATTGTGTCTCAAGGCATTTTTAGCAGTATTATGAAATGGCCTTTTTCTTATTTTTCATGCCCTTGAAAATCCTACTATGTTGTGTTCAAAAACATAAATCATTGGGTGCTTTCAAGTTCGCCAACTGTGGCTAAATGGCATCATGATTATTGAAATCAACAACAATTTGATTTGGAAATTTCGTAGACTTCAAAGTTTTGATAACGTTGACCGTGATTTGGTTCAACATAATTTCATCTGTTTTCTGACTTGAAAGCACCCTTTTGAAGATGCTATAATAAAAAGAACAGATAATAATAGATAATAAGAGCAGATAATAATAGATTTCGCTACTCGCAACCCAGCGGTAATTTTCTATTTTTCTAAGTACCTCACGAAATGACCAACTCCAGTAAAAAAAAATCATAAAAGTTTTCCTAATGGTATTATTATGACACTAGCTTTTTTTCCGACTATTCAGTGTCTAACAAATGAGAAAAACTAGATGCATATAAGTTAAATTCTTTTCAGATTTAGGCGCCAATATCTCAAAAACGTCCTCATGTATCGCCTTGGTGTGATGCTGTATAAGATAGAGGAAATTTGTTAGTGGAAAATGAGAGAGTACGTTACTCGCTACAAGTAGCAGCACTATCATAAAATAGAAATCCTTTATTATAGCGAAAAATTTTTATTCCTTTTGTATCTCTTTTCACACATAAAATAAAATATCCCAGTCGAATAAAATATTTAAAGTGATCGTTAAAACGACAAATTGATTGGCCTCTGAATCAGAGGAACTCGGTATTTGAAATCTTTAAATTTAACAATATTCCGTATTTCCGCCATTTCTTAAACAATTACGATGAAATTTTGATATAGTTGTATTGGGGATTCTAAAGTGAGTTTTGGACTAAGTTCTAGGATCTGTTCATGCTGGACTAAACTTTGTCATTTCAAAACCAATCTTAGATTAGAATTTTCTATGTGGCTTTTTGATTCTGCGGCGGTATAAGTTTTATTTAGTTTTTGGGCAATATCTCAAAAACCTCGACAAGTAACCATTACTTTGGGTTGTTTTTCTAATAGCTTAGAATATATTGAGACTACATGAGACATTTTGGGAAAATTTAGGCATTAAAGTTTTCACTATAATTTTCTGACTTTCTGAAGTTCTTCTTAGCTTTTGCGGCTATATACAGGGGTTACCAATAGATGTTTCATTTTGAATAGCCTGCTATTTTACAGCTGTCAATTTTGAAGCTGGCATCTTTTGACATGAGGGATGCAAAACCTACGCCTTTACTAAAAATGTTCAACGACGCATTGAAATTGTGAAAAATCACTACAAAAATGGTGAAAATTTTGCAGTCACAGTTCGCAAAATTAAAGCACTTTTAGATCGTCGTAAGCACCTTCTCGGCCGGCAATACTGAAATAGGTGGAATTTGAGCTGTTGGGACATGTAAGTGATGTGAAGAATCAAACCCGTGTGCGTCGCTCAAGAACAACTGAGAATATTGCTGCTGTAGCCCGTATAGTGTTGACGCGAACCCAGGCTTTTCTATTCCTCGTCGATCTTTGGAATTAGACATTCCACAAACAACATTACACCGTATTTTGCATAAAGGCTTAGGTCGTACGGCTTTTAAAGTTCAGTCAACACAAGAACTCAAGCTGGTCGATCACCATAAACGCCGTTTCTTCGCTGATTGGGTCCTTTAAATGCATCAAAATGATCCGGATTTTCATCGAAAAATCATCTTCCGTGATGAAGCTACCGAGCTATGATTAATGATTTTTTATGACAGAAATTGGAAGATATTGATGAGAACGATGTTTATTTTCAGCAGGACGGCGCTACGTGCCTCACAAGCAACAAAACAATCGCAATTTTGCAAGAATAGTTTCCTGACCCTTTTATTATTTCTCGAAGAGATGATCACAATTGGCCACCGAGATCTTGTAATTTAACAACTTTAGGCTTTTTTCTTTGGGGCCCCGTGAAAGAGAAGACCAATGCTCCACAATCGATTCAAGACCTTAAAGATGGAATTCGTGAAGTTATCGAGGGCATACAGCCGCAAATGTGCGAATTGGTCATGGAAAATTTCATGAAAAGGATATGGTAAGCGTAGCCGTAGCTGATAACGTTTTCAAATATTAATGGCGTACTTTCCTCTTAAAAAATACTCGTTTTTTTTAATATCAAAATGAAACCTTTCATTTGAAAATCCTTTAAAAATTCTTGGCCACAGAAAATTACACTGAAATTATGCTGAAAATTATAATCCATAAATTCCCCCAAATTTTTCATGTAGTCTCAGTATAACCAAAGTTATTAGAAAAATAACCGAAAGTATTGATTATACTGGTGGAAGTTTTTGAAATATTGGTCAGGAATTGAGAAGAACTTATTTAGCCGCAGAAAATCAAAACAATTTTACTAAATTTATTTGTTTTTATGAAATGACCAAGTTAAGTCCAGCATGAACAGTTCCTAGAATTTAGTCCAAAGCTCACTTTAAAATCCCTAACCAATACTACTTACTAGTGGGAAATTTGGTAAAAATTTAACGCTTAGAACTTTAAAACAGCAAAGCTCTAAAAATTATGAAAATTTTAAACGATAATTTTCTCCAGACTACCATACTCTTATTGCCTTATGTTACTGCTTTCGATTATCGGTGAACAACTTCACTAAAATTCTTACATGATACTGCATATAACCAATATATTTATTATAATAATGTTCTCTTTGGCCGCTATGTCAAGTTCTCAATTTAAGAACACTGAGTTTACACATAGTAAGTTGAATTAAGATTCGCTGTCTAACATCTCACTCCTTATTTGCAGATGGGATGTGCGAAGTGAGTATAGTCATTCTCCTTGTGATGAAGGTTCCGAAGAATTATTCAGGTGTTGCGGGTACATTATCTCCTGAAATGGCGCGAACTCGAATCCTTAAATGTCGCTGTGATGAACTGTCCACTATATTGAATAATGCTTCTACGTGAACATATTGTATTTGGTCCCATAAACAGACCCATTGGTAATTGATTAAACTCGGAATTATCGTACTGAATAAATAACACGATTAATTTGTTTTCCGATGATGCCGCATTCAAAAAATTGTTCATTGCTGCGGCGATACACACATTTTTTCTACTCCGTGTTAGTAGAGGCTCTAACAAGTCCAGTTCCCATTCGAAATGCACGACCCACGAATAGTTCTGCTGGTGAATTATTTTTTGTGCGTTTCAGTTTTGTATTCATCAACATGCATGGAGGAATTTCGAAAGTATTTCCTTTTAGTTTGCCTCCCTGCCGCCTTTTTGATGTTATTTTTAGTGTGTTGACAAATAGTGCAGCTCGCCCATTCTACATAAGGT
This sequence comes from Nephrotoma flavescens, assembly GCA_932526605.1. Lineage (NCBI taxonomy): Eukaryota > Metazoa > Arthropoda > Insecta > Diptera > Tipulidae > Nephrotoma > Nephrotoma flavescens. Next base: position 222,731,076 of record OW052221.1, read on the forward strand.
GATATGGAGGCGTTAAGATGTGATTATTTCCTTAAGCATTTGCTGGTTGCAAATGTTTCCGGATTGCAATAATATGAAAATAGCTCGCTTATTTTCTCGATGCAATACGTTGGTGTGAAGTTAGGGCATTCAAGGACGTCGCGAAATAATTAATAAGAAACAATATTGACCACGCACCAATTTCCGTAATGGACCGGTGATATCGGTATTCACTCGTTCCATAGTAGCGATCATGCCTCGGTACAAAAATGTCGCGGTCTCGGTACAAAAATGTGTTTTTTGCAGTTGTCGAAATATCTTTTGGTATATCGCCGTAGTTGACTGTGATCCACGTCGATTGTAAAACAGCGCTAATTCGTATTATTCTGTAAGTTCCGCTTTTGAAATTGGTCAGTAAGATTTCAAATGAGTAACGATTATCCTAATATTATGATCCAATTTCGGTTCAGTGCCGACAATTTTCTGGGTGATGGGTAAGACATTGAAATTTTCCTCGATCTGATCGCTTATTTGTATTTGGATGTAGAAACAGGTAATTCCGTAGTTTTCAATCTGCAAAGGTTGAAGTTGTTGCAATGTAGACGAGGACTCCGTTTTCCAACCCGAAAATACCGAAAATACGTATATGCCAAGTACATGTACCGGTGGAACTTCCTGTATGCATATACTATATAAAGAGGAAAATCTTCTATAGTTAATTGACCGTAATTTGCGACGCATGCGATATATTTTTCTCCGGTTCATTTGGATAAACATGGATTCCCGTGTTGCTAACGTTAGCGTAGTGGCGATTAATTCAGATGTGAGAATTACCTTTGAATTTGAAATCAAATGATTGTGACATTTGCATAAGTATTATTATTTGATATTCGAATTCACGAATCGATCGAACATCACCGTGTAAATTTTCTTCCATATAGATCTACCGATGCTACTTCTTGAATGCATACACTAGAGCGAAACCTTCTATCTTCACATAATCATAATTTTTTCAGCTATGTTAGAGTTCGCGATGCGTGCAAAATAATTTTCTGTGTTCCGTCTGGATAGACGTGGACTACCTTGTTGGAATTACCAGCGAAAACTTTGACAGGCCGTGCCGGACCGTATAATGAGTAACGAGTAATTGGGATATAAGAATGCGTATAATTTGTCAGATAAACTTTTCATGGATATTATTGCTCTTAAAAATGATCGAAGTTGTGTGACATTTTCAGGGGCCAGTACGAAATTATTGCAGCAATTTTCGATGAATCTGTGGTAATAACAGACTTCACTGCGAAAAAGTTCCATCGGGGAAATTCATTCAGAAACCTTGTCCCTCCATAGTCGTCGTAAAAGTTGTTTCAGGACCGCTTTGGGAGTCTGCTTGTCCCAGGAGTGTACATTTGACCATCGGGTTGAGAGATTCCCACTCTGAATACTTAATCGAATAAATAAAGTGTGGAAGCTGTTCTAGTTCGCATTCAACTCTGTCTTATGCATCGCAATGTACCGGGCGCTTCGATCGGTATATAGGACGGACGTTCGGCTTCAGCTGGCTGGTCACTTTAGTCTTAAACACGATTTTGTAGAACGAATGTCATTGCAAATTGTTTGAACGAATCAAATGCCATAAAAAAATCGATCCAATCTATGTCCAAAACATCAAGCTCCGTAATGTTTGTGACTGAACATTTTATCCATTTATATTTGGCAAATATTATTAATCCTAATTTTACAGTTAAAATCTGCAGGGAAATGTTCTTTGAATATGATTTTATTCTAGTAAGGCACTATGCGGTTCCAGGAGACCAGACACCATGCCGATCTGTAGTTTTACACTGATTCATTGATCTTTACATTGACGTATTTGTTTCGGGATATTATGCTGCTATATGATTGTTGCCGTTGGTGATTCCGTTATCACGTAGAAAGTGTGCTCGTCGATGCTCACTTGCCCCACATTGTGACATTGGGGTGCAATTGTGTGTCAAACATCGATGATCTCGAACGAAATAGATATCACCACAGAGCCAACATGATTGTTTGTTAGTCGAGGATAAGATAATCGATTTACATACAGGCTTTTTCGACGAAATGAAGGACCTCTGTACCTCGATTTTGTATAAGATAAATGACAAGCGCGAGGTAAACAAAGCGGAAAAAATTAGTATTGAGAAATGTGTTTGTACCAATAGAAGAGGTAAGTTGACGTCAGCATCATTTTACTATAAAAGCTTTCCATTCGTTGTTCTCCATTTGGTAGGATTACAGGAGTTTTTCCACTAACTCTACTATCGCACTAATTAAGTTGTAACATTTCGGCCATCGTTGGGATAATTTTTTTTTATTTATTTTACTGATTTTTTTTAGACAACAAGTTTATTAAAACACTTAGATGATTAAACTATTTTAAAATATTGTTTTCTTTGCCCGCTAGGCAAAGTTCTTATTTTACAGTAGAGTTTACATAATAATTTGAATTACGAATCACTGTCAAACATCTTAATGTGGCCTTAAATAATAGGTAAACAACCGTACCTGAAGTAATTTTTGGAATTTTGTCCAGAAACTAAAAAAAAAATTAGTGCGGTTTACTGAGTTTGAATAATTAATGTACTAGACTTGAGATATAGTCCACAGAAGTCAAGAACCCTTTATTGTTCTAAAAAGCGGCATACATCGTTTGATAGGTGAGGGTTTACTGAGCTGGGATGAATTTTTTAGAATAATGGTAAGCCAAAGAGCTGAGATATAATCCACTGAAATCAGGAGCCTTACGTTGACCCAACTATATGTGCGTATAGTTAATAAATGAAGGTTTACTGAGGTTGGATGATTTCTGTTTAGAATTTTTCTATGCAAAAGAGCTGAGATATCTCAACGGAATACAGGAATTATTTCTTAGCCGTACTAGCGGCATTCATCGTTTGATAATCGAATGTTTAATGAGCATGAACGAATTTACGTTTAATAACTTTTCTATAAAAGAATTGAGATATAGTCCACAGAAATCTGAAAATATTCGATGGCCCAACTAGCAACATTATATCGTTTGATAAAGCTCATTCAACATTCATGCAGAAAACAATGTACGCCGCTTATTGATGGCGGTAAACTATATCTTACCTCCTACTAATAGAAAGATCCTAAAATTAATTATCTATAAGACAAATCAAACATTGACCTATCTAACAATGTAAGCCTCTAATTAAACCAATATATATTTCGTGACTTTTTTAAATTATATTTAAGCTCCTATGTACAAAAAAATAAAAAAATCATCCAAGCTCATTCAACATTCACCTACTAAATAACGCACGCCATTAGTTGGACGATCGTACCTGTCCTGAATTTTGTGGACTATATCTCTATAAAACAATATCATTAATAATCAGTAAACCATCACCTGTAATTATGTATGACGCAAATTTTACCAACGAAAACTTTCTGAGCTTTCGGACTATATCGTAGCTCCTCTGCATTCAACAATTCTAAAAAAAATCATCCAAACCAAACATTGTATGCCATACTTTGCGATTTTTTTTACAACGTCTTAACCGATTTTCACAAAATATTATTTTTTTGAAAGTCTGGATATTTTTATACTAAAATTACAATAGTTTCATGAAAATTGGTTTAGTACTGTTTTTTATAGTGAATTTTGAACGAAAACGCAACGAAAATTGATGACTATGAAAAAAAATATTGGGGATATTTAAATTTAAATTACAACAAAAAAATCAAGCAAATTAAAAATACATAATTTTATTGGTTAATACTTAGTATTGCCCCCCTCCTCCCGCTTGGGTCTACAATGGTTCTACAAACACTTGGGGAATCGCACCCCACTTACTCGTCCTACGCAATCTTGAAGTCACTGATGTTAGGTATGGTATCGCATTTCTGCTTCGAACCTTCCGTGTTAGTTTGTCCTCTAAAAGTTCAATTGGATTCATGCCTGGACTGGGAGCTGAGCACTTTTTCGTCTCGAGTCCAACCTCATCCATGCAGTGCTGAGTGGTTCGAGCTTTATGACATCGGGTTATGTCATGCATCAATAAGAAATCTTCGTCTATATATCATGCGTCCAGCACTGTATGGTCCGATAGAATGTAAGTATAAATAATTCAGTAAGTAAAATCAATTACTAACTCTTTATTATTTCGTTTAGGATACCACGGCCATCGGATTTGACAACTACAATAAAAAAATGTCCCATATGCTTTCGTTGCGGATGACGCGTTTTGCCTGCACGAGAATAGGTTAAAGCCTTATTTGAAAATTCCATTAAAAATATCCCAGAGAATTTTCAACTATCGACTGTCAAGGGCTTGTCGAATCGTAGAAAATTCATTTGGAATATTATTAACTCGATGGGGAATATCTACAGAGCCCATAATAGCAAAGTGTTTTATGTTCTGTATTTTACAATATTACTTTATTGAAATTAAATTTTACAGATTGATATCGCGGAAAAAATAGTTTGCGCTTGTTTCTGCCTTTATAACTGGCTGAGACATCAATCCAGGCCCACGTCATATATTTAGGATGATTTAGTTGATGTGGAAGACGCGGATGGTAGGGTTTATATTGGAACTTGGCGAAGCGACATTCCATCAAATATTAAAAGTATTAATACTAAACAATTTTAATGCTAACAAACAAGCTTAGGAAAGTCGCGATAAGTTTGCAGAATATGTTAATCCTGATGGAACTGTACCTTGGCAAATGGACATTTAAGAATAGAATGACAACCATAATCAGGGGCTACAAATAGAAGGAAATTTATATTTGTAACCAATACACAGTTGAAGGAGCCGGGGCCTGTAAATCATCTACCTCGTTGGATAATAGATGTCCTGTGTCTGAAAATAAAAATTTTATATATAAAATAAAAACATAACCTAAAAATTATTTAATGTTTTTATTACCATATCTTCCCGGTATGGGCGATATTTTAATCACTTTTTTTGCTGAAATATAATAAATAATTAAGTATCAATCTAATCAAAATTTGAAAATATAATATTAAAATATGTACTTACAACTCATTGTGCTGTTTGTTACAAATTTAATATTCTGACGTCTGTTCGCTGATCATTGGTTGAATAATTTTTTTTTATATATTTGCTGCCATAAATAATATTTGTTGCCATAAAATATACTAGGTTCGATTATATTTTATAGCAATATTTTTATTTTATGGCAGCATTTGCTCAAAAAAAGACACAAACGCTCAGGAAAATTTTTGCAAGATGGTATTCTTTTCTTGTCACACACACGAAAATTTTAATATGCCAAACACTTCTTTTTTGCTGGGCCAATATGCATATAGCAGTGAGGATTACATTCCAAACTCCGATTTATCGTCAGAAGATGATTCGACTTCTTCCTGTTACCAAAATTCAGTGGTACATGAAGAAGTTTAGACTCCAGCGCACAGCCCAATTTCACCTACGAGAACAGTATTACTTCCTCAATGTGTATCAATCGATGAAATAAACGATACTCCACCAACTCGTAAATGGAAGCGAAATCCAAATAATTGGGAAAGAAATAAATTGAAACAATTACGCAATTCTGGAAAGGTCTTTATTTCAAAAACCGGAAAAGTTAATTTTGCTAAACAGATGACGGATGGATGTACAAATTGTATGTTGAAATGTAGAGATACGCTTACCTTTGAAGATCGATCAAAGATATTCTAGTCTTTCGCTCGCTTGCAGATAAAACACGGCAATGGAGTTTTATTTTAGAAAACTCAAAAGAAGTCAATAAAAAACTCACAAAAGTGTTGTCTGGAAATAGCCGTCGTTCATGCTCCCGACAATACTTTTTATATCGCATTATTGACTGCAAAAAAGAATCTATTAGAGTATGTTTCAAAACATTCACAGATACACTGGCTATTAACAGCCAATGGATTGAAACTGCTTATAAACGATTTAGAGCAAGTAATTTACACTTATCCCCAGATAAACAAGGTACATTTATCCGGAAAACGAATCCTGAGACTGAAGAAATAAGAACTTTGGTGCGTGATCACATCAACTCTATTCCTGCAATTGAGTCCCACTATCTTCGGCAACAAACTACAAAAAAGTACATCGATGGAGATCTTTCCATAGCCAAAATGCACCGATTATATCTAGAATGGCTAAAAGAAATAGACGCAACTTCTTGTGCGATTAAACACAAATCAGCCACATTACGACAATACCGCGATATTTTTAACTCGGAATTCAATATTGGGATTCACTTGCCAAAAAAAGATCAGTGCGAGGAATGCCACCAATTTAATAATTTAAGCGAATCAGAAGGAACCAGTGTACAGTTAAAACATGAAATTTAGTTTAGTCAGTTAAAGCATCTCCATCATAAGCAAAAAGCCAGAAATCTAAAATATTTCGAAAAGCAAAATGCCATAGAAAGCGAATCAACTATTGCTGGTTGCTTTGACTTTCAAAAAGTATTATCTGTTCCTACGGCGGATATAAGCGTTTTTTATTATAAACGAAAGTTATCAGTGTGCAATTTTACTATTTACAATATGGCAACCAGAAAAGCTAAATGTTTCGTTTGGGATGAGACAACCGCCAAAAAAGGAGCCAATGAAGTAATAAGCTGTTTGTATCATTGCATTAAATCGGAAATCACAAATAATATTTCACAGTTTAACTTTTCGTCTGACAACTGCTACGGCCAAAATAAAAACAGAATTGTCTTTGGAGGGTATGCCTGGTTATGCAAAATTCTAGATGTCAATATTTCGCACAAATTCCTAGAAAAGGGCCATACGCAAAATGAGGGCGACAATGTTCATTCCATTATCGAGCGAGAAAAGAAACGGAAAACCATTTACACTCCTGAACAGTGGTACTCACTGATTAGAAACTGTCGAGCACAAGAATCATCTCATTATGATGTCATAGAAATGACACAATCCGATTTTTTTAATTTTAGAAGTTTTTCTTCTCAGCTTAATACGGCGAAAAATACAGTAAATGAAAAAGTATGCTGGACTCAAATTCGGCAGGTGGATGTTCTAAAAGACTCTTCAAACATGCTTCAATATAAATATAGTTTTGACGAGGAACCAAAACAAATTATGTTGTATAAAAATGAAATAACCCATCCCAGAGCAAGGAAAAGATTCAAATTTCCAGATAATATTCCGATTTGCTACACTGAACAATTGCCAATTTCAAAGGAAAAATTGAATGACCTGAGATTTTTACGTGATCGAAACTATATTCCAAGTCTTTATCACACCTTCTATGATAAACTTACTTGTGATAATCATTTACCTGAGGACCAAATTGACTCAGATTAATAATTTAAAATCTGAAATTATTTCTTAAGTTAATTTTTTTTGTTACACCTTTTATGTAAGTATTTATATATAATATACTTACTATTCATATTAAACTAAATATTGCTGAAATAAACAGAATTGAAATAAAAAATATTTTTGTTAAACTTTTGGGTGTTGTGTTGTTTTTAACTTAGTAATGAAGTATGTTTCCTTAGACATGTTAAATTATTGTTTGTATATCTACATAACACCTTACTTGAGTTTGTTCCGAACGAAACACTGATAAGTCGACATACTGTAACAAAATTTAAATGATAATATCATGATCATCCATTGTGAAACATTTTATGTAATACATACGGACTGGACGAACAGTACTAGCTCCAAGCTAAACTATCGTAAATATTTGAAAATTAAAAATTATCGTTAATTAACGTTATTCTGGAAAAGTTAAATGTACCATAAAACAAGGACCAACAACCTAATATTTTAGTTCAAAAATATTTTCAGAAACATTTATAATAATCTTTTGAAGGGTAATTATTGTAAGTAAAACTTCAAAATGCTCTCCTGAAAATCGATTTTTTTTTACTTACAATAGTCTTGAATGGGAGCAGCGATATTTTTACATCATCTAAATCGTGCTTAAAGCCCGGTCTTCACTCGCAAAATCATGATGATAGAGTGTCATGACAAAATTGTATTTTTACACTCACAACTATTAACACCAAAATGTATGTAAAATCATTTTATGTTCTCTGTTTTGTTTAATTGAAAGTCAAATGCAAAATTTCTACTCATTTTGTCACAGTTGGTCTCTCAAAAAATTCTCTGTGTTTTTTATTCAACATGCGTAGTTTTACTCTGCACACTGTGTTTTTATTTGTGAACTGTGCTTACATCGAGCATACTCAGTTCTTTAAATTTTACTGTGAACAGAATGCCAGTGTACGAAGAGTATGCAAAGTAAGAAAACAAATTATTACTCCATGCACACTGGATCATTCGGCACTCCACAACTTCTGCTCAGTGTACAATACCCAGGGCAAGCTTGCTTGCTTGGGTTTAATTAAAACATAGACCCAGTGTCTTAACAAAAATTTCTGCAATTTTAATAAATTTTCTCCTTGTCACGGTGTAATGCGCATGATCAGATTTAATACAAATATATTTTGTCATGGCATACTACCACCTTGACGAAATTTTGCGAGGGAAGACCATGCATAACATTACATGATATTTTTCAAAATGCTTTATTTAAATTTTCTGATCTCTGGTCTTATTTTTACAGTAATGATAGCACTACCAAAAAGAGGGCTGTAATATCTTGCACTCAATACCCGACTTTACTTTACCATGAATGCATACAATCATGGATCACGAATATATTCTGTTGCTAATTTTTTTACCCATCATGACACTTAGCACAGGTTGAGAATGTTGCCCCCAAAAAATGTCATAATTTTATTCACAGCCCAGAAAATTTTGACTGTTTTGATAGTTTTCATCTATCATGATAATATAACGATAGTAGTAATTGGTGTTCCATATCATCAAAATTGTGCTCCAAATTCATAGTGTAATCCAGGTGTTATGAGTCTAAAATTTTTTTTTAATGTCAGAAAAGATAACTCGTCGAAGTGCAAATTATCGCGAGTCAAAATGTATGTAAGTGCTTTTAGTCATTAAGCATTCTAAACATATTCCTTGAGGTCAAAATCAAAGTGTCATTATACCATATTTCCTTTTATTACATAATGCACCATCAACCATCCCATAATGACCGATTTATGTTATTATTACATGTTAGTACGTATATCTACATTTTACCTTCAATTATAAACCATTATGTTTCATGGCTCTATCAATGCCAATGGCGTGGTAGGTAGTGCCCGACAACAATGAAATCAAATCAATAATATTACCTAACGATCTGCCTTACTGATAGAATTTTCATGTCATTTATACTTATGTATTGTCTTTAACAAAATAACAAGCATATGTTGGTCGTCTACATGAGATGAAAATTAAAGTACAAGGATGTCATGTTCAACGTAATATCATTCTACATATACCGACATACGTTACTAGTTATTCATACCATAAATTCTTAGTCATCGGATAATAAAAATAAAATGCGATTACCGTCTAATTCCAAATATCAAAATATACAGAATTAAGAGTCGTGACTAATTCCACTCCCAATTGCGTATATCAAATCCAATAAAATATCAATTTCAATTTATTATTTTTTGTTTTGAAAGTTTAACTTTCTTTAATCTACTCGGTAAATAAAAATCTTATTGCAATATCATTCGCTTGAAAAATTCAAAATGTGTAACTAAAATAGATTTTAATCTTAACCTTAGGATCAATGCGATTGACTACATAATCGATTATGTATATACAGAATTTGAAGATCAAAACTGTGGGTAGCGTACTCTAACATTTTTGTTCGAATTATGTAAGTCATTGCAAGCTTTAGATTACGACCTAGATTTAAATGTTTTTTTTTAATGTGTGTCGTATACAGCAAATTAATCTCGCGTATATCACAAAGAGGAACAGTTATAAGTATATGCTACACAAATGGGAGCGTTTAATTAAGTTACTCGATAACTTTAAAAATATCATGAGCTATTGAAAATGAAAACCTACTATCAAATCAAATTTGTCATTGGATAATGGATTTACGATAAAAGTTTCACAATTTCTTAGGAAAATTTAAAATAATTTCATTCTAAGAGTATTTTCAAATAATGGTTATTGTGTAAGGCAACGTCGACTATACAAGTAAAAATTATCGAAATACTTGTAATTCACTTTAGTGGCATTTTTCTAGTAATCACAAAGCTTTTTATATCTAAATCAGATTTTTTCTGGCATATTACGAGAAATAGTTTGAAGTACATTTTTATAAATTTCAAATAATTTTTTCATACCGAGACTGGAAGGGAAAATTATTTCCAACTACAATAACTTTTTTTTACCACCGACAAAATGGTACAGCGGTTAAAGCTTTGGCGTTGGAATCGAGAGGTACTGGGTTTGAATACTGATAGGGGCAGGATGCAAAAGGAATTTTTATTGATTGTTGGCACTCTATCCATAAAATTTACAGTATCGTACGCAATCCTAAATTGCTCGTCTTTATAAATATGGTAACAAAAATAGAAAAATCTTAAAAAGTATGAAGTGAATTGAACTATAATTTTTTACTCCCTGAATTGATAATATTTATTTCATGATAGCTGATTCTTTTGGGTGTGTAACGAAATCCCGGTTTTTAAAACGCCTGTTTTGTATAAAAAAAATCCCGATTTTTAGGAAATCCTGGTTTCAATTTTTAAAATTCGACATGTGGGAAAATGGGACTCTTAAATGATTTTTTAACAAAATTCAGAAATGAGGTTGCGATAAAACTCTAGAAAATGGCTAATAGGGATGGAATTGGCCATTTCTAAACCGATTTTCTTGAAATTCTACACGTGCGATGGAAATGGATTTCTAAAATAATGTTTTGATAAAGTTCTGAAATATGGCAATGGAACTAGCGATTTAGTTGAAATTCAACTTGTGGGTCCTAAATGGGATTAAAAAACCGTTTTTGATAAAGTTCTGGAATAAGATGGCCATTTGTTAACCGATTATGTCCAAAATCGACAAATGGGATCTAAGTGGGATTTTAAAATGATGTTTGACAAAGTTCTGGAATATTGTTATTTGGGATTAAATTAGGCCACTTCTTAATCGATTATGTTGAAGTTCGTCACGTGCGATGGAAATGGGGTTGAACATGTTTCAAGAATAAAATCTTGCAATTACAAAACCTTGCAGAACAAAAAGTGGTGGATTATTTTTCTTCTTAGTAGGTGGTTATTAACAAATTCTATATAATCCGCTCCTACGTGCGGCACGAAGTGTGACATGTTTGCCGCCTCTGACTTCGCAGCCTTGGTTTATTCTAATAAATTTTTGGGCAAGATATCTTATATTTATGTTAAAATATTATTAGTCCGGCTGGCCTAAATTAATAAAAAATATTTTTTCAAAATCAAGCCTTTAGAATTATAGAAGAAAAGAAACCCGGGATTATGAAAACAAGGATTTTGAAACAGAGATTTTTAAAACCGGAATTTCGTAGTACACCCGCCTCAATAACCACCTGAATGAACGAGCTAAACAGTACGCTTAGAAGATGAAAACTCGTAGCAGGAAACTTAAAATCATGCGTACATTAGAAGCACAATGTGGTTTTGGTTAGGTGGCTCAATGATCTACTTCACGTACTAAGTAAATTGCCATCCATATTTGAGTAAAAATGACATTAACATAGCTAGAAAATCAAAGTTTAAAACAATAAATCGAAAGTCGAGTATTGTTACCACTAGGTTTAGTTTGAGTTAGGTGATTCACTGATCAACTCTATGTACTAGCCAGATATCAAGCACATTCTCTGGGATTGGCCAATAATTTCTCTCCAAATTTGAGTTATTTTGAGACCAGTATATACACCTAGAAGATTTGGTTGGAGCATAAAGTTGATCATTGTGTGACTTGACTAAAACCATTTAGTGCTAGCAATGCATGACTATGTGTTTTATGCTATACGAATTTTGTTGGTGAACTGATGCCATTTTAACTCAAACTTTTCCGGCGATCGTGATTAGAGTCTGACTCATATAATATGAAGTTGTTTAATAAGTCATCTAATAAAAACCACCTAGTGCAAAGAATGACTGACTTCTAAGTGTTCTTATATCATTTTTACTCAAACTTGGATGCCGAGTTATCTGGCCGTGTCTGTGGCTAAAGCTGGTTATTGAGTTACTTTACTGGAACCACCTAGTGATTAAAATGTACAAATTTAGGGTTTTTTGCTACGACTAGTGATCTGATATGTCATTATAATTCCAATTTCAAGGCGATTTTCGGCCATTTCCGAAGATCGTGATTCAGATCTAAAAAGTTAAGTTGCTTCTTGAGTCACCTAACCAAAATCAAATAGTGCTAAAAATGCAAGATTTTGGGATTTTCCAACGAATTTAAATCTTCGAGGTTTACTGATGTTATTTTTAACCAAATTGTTATAACCACTATTAGCCTTTTTTGGTGGTGACCTTGATTTAGGACCATTAAATCATATAAACAAAACCACCTCGAGCTAATAATGCACATCTTTGGCTTTCATGCGACGAATTTCTATCTGAATTACTACCTTCGGAAATGACCGACAATAATCATCAAATTTTGAACTTAAATGTCATCAGTCCACCTTGCAGATCCAAAATTCATAGCATGAAATCCGAAGTATTGAATTATTAGCACTAGGTAGTTTTAATTAGGATACTTAATATTTTTTTTTTCTATTTAAAAAAATAAAATGAAAAAAAAAAAAACTGGAATCGTCCATTTTTAGTTCTAAGAGATATTTCAGTTAGGTAACTCAATAACCAATTTTATGTAGTGCCAGAGCTGAATCATAATTTTCGGGAATGACCGATAATGGTGATTCTAATTTTAACTTAAGTGACATGACTACTTCATCTAGCAGATCAAAATGGGTAGTCTGACGTAAAAGTTCTGCATGATTAGCACTAGATGGTTTTAGTAAGGTAGATGCCTGGCACTAACGAGATCTCAACCATGATCGCCGACAATGACTGATAATGTCTATCCAAAATTAAGTAATTATCACCTGGAAAATAAAAATTAGTTGCAAAATTCTCGAAGTTCTGTTCGAGGCCAGTTCGGAATTACGATCTCAGTGAATGATTATAATGGCCAACGAAATTGGTCCAAAAATTACATTAGTATAGAAGAAAACAATTCGTATCAAAAATCTGAAATCGCGCATTATTTGCTCTAAATAGTTTTAATTAGGTAACTCAAAAGCCAACTTCATGTTATAACCAAACCTAATTTACAATTTCCAGGAAAGGTCGATAATGGCCAACCAAATTATATTAAGCATGACATCAGTACACCTATAGAAGATGAGTCAACGTTAGAGTGGTCGATCTATCAACGTTAAGAGGTTTTAGTTAAGTGACTTAATGGCCAACTTAATGTAATATCCAGATCTGGATCAAGATCTCCCTCTGGGATTGACCAATAATGTGCATCTTACTTTTAGTAAACATGATATGCACCTTTAAAATCAAAATTCGTATCAGAAAAGTAAAGTTGTTTAATAAGTCACCTATTTTAAACTATACCTTGTTCTAATAACGCACGACTTCTCGCGCATGTGGCTATTCATCTAACTAGAACCATCTAGTACTATAGATTTTTTTAATTTTCTTGATGTACTGATGTCTGTGTGGGGGTCTCAAAGTTTCCGACCTAACAAAGATACGAAACATTTTCTCTTCAAATTTATTTTTATTTTTTTACATAGTCTTCTTGTATATATATATACACTTCTCTCCGCAATGCTCCTGTCTTTTCCACTCGTCCAAATAACACTCGGCATCTTTCTCTCCAAAATAGTTGTTTACAACAGATATGGCCTCCAGCAACGCTGTGATGTAAGAGGGCCAGTTTTAATGGAGATTTTTTTTTCAAACGAGACCATTGTTTCACCATTTTTGTTTTCAGTTTGTCTAGTAATAATCCGTAGTATGCTCCTGTAATGATTTCCTTTATTTGAAGAAAATCGATTCTCCATGACTGTCCCATAAAATAGTCCTCATTACTTTTCCAGATGAAGAAACAGCATTTGATTTGTTAGAGCCGATTCCCCTTTGTCAGTCCAGTGTTTTGGCTGTATTTTTGATTCTTTAGTGTAATAATGTATACAAGTTTCATGAACAGAAATTGAACTAGAAGTTCTCATAAAATTTAAAAATTTATTGGAAGCAAAACATACAAAAGTGACGTCTAAAAGTGCAAGGGGTACCCGGGTACCCACGTCACTCACATTCTGGTTAAAAATGTGTTGTTTACGCTTTATAAACTAATAATAGTAGCCGTTATTATTGATGCTTCATCTGATCCGGTTCAGTTCAAATTTCATGAAACAACATTAAAGTTAAATTTGAACTGATCCAGATCTTATGCAGCTATTAATGTACAATTACACATGTTATTTTAACTTTCATTGGCAATTTTGCAAATTAAAAATCATAAAAATGTACTCCGTATAACTTCATAGAAGGGCTATAAAATTTCTGCTGGAATTAACATTTGGATTTGTATACGTATATGAATTGCAAAATCTGTAGAATAGATCACTGGCCCAGCAAAGTATTACATTTTAAAGAAAAGTAAAGCCTCTATGAATCATTATAGTACAGTTTTATTAATTCTAATGTTAATTGTTTACAATTTATTAGTCTGAAGGTACATGCGAATGGATACATATCGCCGCAGGGTCAATTAAATTCTCAATATCATTATAGATATGCATATGTTTGAATGCGAAAAACATTAATCACTTAGAACTTCCCACTATAGCACGATATACAACAAATCACACTTTCATTTTTATTTCAAATTGCGAGCGCGCGCCTTCAAATACTGATTTGTGAGTGTTAAAAATCTATTATTCTTAAATCAATATCTTACGGAAATAGCTATCTATTTATATAATAAAAATATGCAAGATATACAATAAGAAAAAGTATAAAATTAAAATTCCAATAATTCTAAATCATATAATAATTGGTATGCCATTGAGATAACACAATGAAATCAAAGTTTTTACTTTTAATTTCAATATCAAATCCTATTATTTCATGTAGCATATAGTCACCACCCGCATATTTTCAATGTCAATCGTGTTCTTATATACGATATGCCTAGCAATATGTAAATTAATTAATGTATAAAATTTTCAACTTTAGATTAGCAAGCAAAAAAAAAAAATAATTGTACACCTAAGTAGTTTTGGTTCGCAATAAAAGAAAAAGGTATACCAGCAGCAAGCAAACAACCAAACACAGGTAATGAATGTGCAATTAATTAAATTTATTGTGTTCATTCACATTACAGTTTTTCTAAAACAGATTTAAAATATATCTTAATAGATATCGTATGTGTTTATGTGGTTTTGATTTTGCCATAGTTTTATGTTAGAATATATGGATAGAGGTGCACAGATTACAAAAATTCGAGGGCAACAAGATTTTTAAACTTTTTTGTTTTTTCACTTTGTGCACAAACATTGTTGAGATTTTATTAGATTGGAAATTGTATGGTTTTAACCATATGGAACCTTGTACTAGAACTGTCCAGTATGTATTTATATAGTTTAATGACCCAGTACATTTATGAATACCATATACATAAAAGTTTTATGAAATACTATGAAATAATTATTATTTTTTACTATCAGATACAATTCTAGTGTTTGTTGCATTTATGTATAGCTTGGTAATTGGGTGGATTCGCGTGAGCGGATGGAAATTAATTTGTACAATTTTCCAGTATAGATTATGTTGGTGACTTTGAGATGCAAGAATTTGAATGGTATAATTAAAAGAAACAATCTGATATTTTATGGGCACGCAGTAAATTAGTTTTATAAATGTTTAGTAAGAAGAAAGAAAACATTTGTATTACAAAAAGTTATTGAACCATTCAGTTCAACCTGTTTATAATTTCTTAATTTCAATTTACTAATTGATGTTAAACGGAGTACGGTTCTTACAACCAAATAGTGTTAGAACTGCATTATCTAAGCCAGCTCAATTTCTAGGAATATTGTATCACATTTTAGCATATAGTAAGCATATTTTCTAGGGGGCTTTAGGGGGCGTAGAATGAGATAATGCGACTTCACCAACAACGTTAAGCAACTGTTATTTGGGTTGGTATACATTTACTTGATCTCATAGGAATTAGAATTTAATTTGAATTATAGATGGAAGATTTGCAAGAATCGCAACAATCAGTTTCGAACTTAATGAGATTATTGATTTGAAAAGCCGCGGCTACTTTTATATTTTACGTTATGAACGATTTTACGAATATGAAAGAATCGAATTCCGTAGACTAGGTAGTCATTCGCTAGTTCTACATATACATGGTATTGTTCTATATATAGACAATATTTCTATGTAAAATATCAACGTCAGTCGCCGCGGCCTGATGTGATGACTGATTTTTTCAAATCAATAATCTCATTAAGTTCCAAACTGATTGTTGCGATTCTTGCAAATCTTCCATCTATAATTCAAAATTAAATTCTAATTTATCCGCGATCCAGCGTTAAAAGGAAAGAAAACGTATGGGATGGTTGGGAAGTTGGTTGTGTCTAAGTAAGTATGAATCATCATAGTCGTTGTCACACTGACGCCAAATAGAAGAATTTCCTACGATTGTGTATTTAATTCGAGATATACTGAAATAGACCAATGTACGGAACAATCACAACAGAACCATTACCATAAAACAACAACAACGTAAAATACCATAGGAATTGCATAAAACTAATCGTAAATTGGAAGAAAACTTGAACATCTTCCGACATCCTCGACCTCATTCAATGAACCGATCATTCATTAATACACAAATTAAAATAAAAATGCCTTAAAGACATGTAACGCAAGCAAAATAAATAAAAAATTTCGGTAGGTATATTTTTTTATGTGTACAGAATTCCGAATATACCGCCGCCCTTGAACCACCAGGTTCAATGATTAATCATCGTTGGGTTTTGTTAATAGACTAAGCGACAAAAATCAATGGTTCAGTTGAACCCAGCGACGTAAATCAGTGCAATAATTTAAAGTGATAGTGCTGTGTTTGCTCCGGGTTAATATACTAAATTATTGTGGTTAGACGGTTGGTTACTTGATATAAAACTAATAGTAAAAGTGAGAAGTCTTTATTACATTTAAATGTGAATAAAATTATTCACAATATTTAGAAAAAAATATAGTTTAAAATTGTTTAATTTATGAAAAAATATTGTCGTTTGTGTCCTAAAAGAAAGATACTAAAAATGGCACAAGCGACGATTATTTTTCATGATTTCAAGCAACTTTAATTTATATTTTAATTAGTTTATAAATATTTTTGAAACAATTAATTTTGTAAGATAATCACAAATAGCAAATACTTTTTGATTTGATGCTTAAAATAGTCATTACAATAAGTTAAATTTAATATTTTTAAGCTCAAACAACCATTTTTGTTTTTTTAAGTTCTAAAAACACAACTGAACCAAGCGACAAATTCTAAAATTCAATTTAAAATTATTAGCATAAGCGCCAAAAATAAATAATATAATCCAAGCGACGAAAAACATTTCTTTTTGCTATAACTCAATAAAAAATTTACCAATTATAGAAAAAAGTATATATGTATTTGAGTTCCTCTAATACTACATTATGTTATAAAAATCAAAAAAATGTGGTTTTATTTAAATATCAAATTAAAATCGAATCAAATTTATCTTTTGCTGTAAATTTGTAAAATGTCGCCGTTCGATTCAAGTATCGTCGATATATACAGTAGGACATCAACTTGAATTATTGTCGTTTGCAACTGGTAGCACGCAGAGTTTAACGATTGGTCGTAAGATTTCTTCAGGGTGTGTTTTGATGGTGACAACTCGTACTTAACCATCGGATCCGCACTATGTCATTGATTTTTATTGCAGGCTGCTTTTGTGTCCACTTTGATCGTGTTGTAATGTGGTGATATATTCGTCGTTCCAGCGCCGCCAGAAGTGTTGAGATAGCTGTTGCACCATTTGCCATCTAGTTAGGTGCCTTGGTTTTAAGTGTATGATGTCGGCTTCTGGGATATTTGTGGCGAGATGCCCAATTAAAAAATGAGACGGTGTAAGCACATCAATGTTTGTAGAGCTTATCGAGCATATCGGTTTTTAGTTTAATATGCTCTAGATCTCGGTGAGCAGAGTACACATTTCTTAGGTTAAAATAGGTTAAAATAGTGTTGGCAATTACACGTTGAATGTGATATTTTGCTGCCTTTACGCCTGATTCTCAGATACCGCCAAAGTGCCGGGCCGCAGAAGGGATGAAATGCCATGACATGCATTGCCTTTGAAAATAAGCAGAGATGAGTTTCGAATTTTTGATTAGTTTGTTAAACTCTTCCCTTAACTTGCCCTCTGAGACTCCAATAAAGTTGGTGCCGTTGTCACTATACATTTCTTGGCACATTTCACGTCTAGCCACAAATCATTTAATTGCACCCAAGCAAGCTTCCGTAGTCAGGTCTCTAACCAGCTCCAGATGAATAGCCTTGGTACTCAGGCAGACGAACAGACTAATATACGACTTGAATGCCCTTTGTCCCCGCCCCTTTCGCGCATGTGAACTACACTGAAAAAAAATATTCTGAACTTATGCTAGTTCAACTTGTTTTAGTTATTATAACCCAGACTTTGCTTAATTTAGGTAAAAATGACCATGGTTTATTTTACTTATGCATGTTTCATAATACAAAAATGGCTAAGTTAATTTCAATTTAATCAATAATGCTTTATTTTCTTTCACACTGAACTTGTTTGTATGTCAATTCAAACTAAGCATTTATTTGATAACTTCGGAATAATTAAACTAACCCATGTAAAAGTAAAATCAACTGAGCTTGGTAGTCAAATCAACTTGTATGCTAGGTTTAATCTGAACATAGGCAAAATCATCTTATAACAGTTTGATCTTGCAAATATGTCATATAACCTAAGCATTTGTTTAAAAACTAATAATTTAACAATGTAGTAGTTAAATTAAACCATATTTTATATGTTACATATGTTTCATATGAAATAACATAGCAATAGTTTAATTAAACTACGGACATTTAAACGGTGATACTGGATAAAATTCGCTAAAAAGATATGTTCTTGTGTTATACTATAGGTATAAAACAGATTGGAATTTTTGAAAATTGGTCTTTGTAACCTGATGAGTTAATGAGTAGACCAACGTTTTATCAGTATGCAACCAAACTGCCAAGAAAGAACTTGAGGATGTCCTCATTATTTCTTAAGGGTTCTAAATAACTGGAGGTTAATTGAACTAAGTAACTAAATTATAATAGTTAATCTGTTCAAAATATGTTCATATACGCTGAAAGTTAATATAACCTAGTGAAAGTTTAAAGCTTCGGTTTAAATTAACCTACGTGCTTAGTTATATTAATAGCATTTTTGTTGTTTAAACTAAACTGTGTGTTGGCTCAAAATTTCGTTAAAATTAATCTACATGGTTGGTTATACGTATAATTATTGGTCAAACTAAACTCTAATAATAGTTGTGTCAACATATGCTGTAGGTCAACATAACCTAGCGAATGGTTTAAATTGTTGTTTAAATTAACTGACGTGTTAAGTTGTATTAACGTTTTGCTTAGTTATATTGACTAAAGCAAATAGGTATAATTGGCATTGGTTATTATTTGAAAATGAACTATTCATTTTAGTAAAAATGAACTATTCATTTTAGTATTATGAAACAAGCGCTTAGTTGGCTGAAAAACAATCCATATGTTCGCTTAAAATAACCAATGTTTTTGTTTATATTTACCTAGAAATTTTTTTCAGTGTAGTATGAGCCCGGCGTAATCGATGCCAACCTTTGGAAACAGGCGAAAAGCTCGACTCGACAGCTTGTGCCTTGAATTTATCACAAACGACGCATGTATAATCTAACGAACTAAGTTTCGGCACCTTGGGATCCAATTCTCTTGCCTTCGTCTGGCCAACGTTAATGACGGCACAGCATGCTTATTTTCGCTATGAATGGTATGCATTATTAGCGGCTGAGTTGTGATTTGGGATGTACAATTATGGGATGTTTGTTGGAAAATTTTCGTTTTTAGTGGAAAATTGCGTTTTCCAAACGAGCGCCAACGCGAGGAACTTCTAATTTGTCTAAAAAATGGATTCATCGTTTTGATAATGCTGGTTTTTTTAAATTTCCTTGCCGGCTCGCAACTGGTCCATTTCCTCAGGGCGAAATTTACGTTGTTCATGATTGCATAATTTGAACAATGCGTAGAATAGCTCTTCTCGTGTTAGTCCTACAGTGCACGTGGTCTTATTTCCTAGGTTCGATATGTATCTTAACACATATGAGTGAACAGATTTAAGTCTCGTTGTCGTTGAATATCGCTATATCAACTGATCTAACAATTGGGTGGCTTCTATAGTGGTAGCAAATGTAATGCTTTTTATTTTCTTCTTCAACGAGACCGTAGTCACTTTGCTACGAAGGCAAATGCTCGATCGATTGATGCAGCCAAACTGGACCACGCCACCATAATTGATGATGTGCGAGTTCTTTCGGTGGTAGGCCTCTTGAGGCACAATCGGCGGGATTGTCCGAAGAGGAGATGTGATGTCACTACTTGCTTGTTAATGTAGCTAGAATTTCGGAGGAGCGTTGCCCACGTATGTGCTCCATCGCTTTGGGTGGTTGGATAACCAATTTAGTACGATTCGAGAATCGCTCCATGCACCTGACTTAGTTTATTTTGATTCGGGTTTCTCTCATGACTAAATTAATCAAATTTGTCAGCATGATGGCAGCGCATAGTCCAAGCTTGGGCAAACTGACATGTCGAATCGGAGCTTTTTGGTTTTGGCAGATATATTAAGTGAATGCTGATCTTTCCCTCGAAGTCGTAATTCTCTTATATCCACTGCACCGTATGCGTTTTGACTTGCATCAGCGAATCCATGAATATCGACAATACACACACTTAAAAATCTTGCTGCAATTTTTAATGCAACCCTTGCATCAAGGCTCATACAATGCAATCGTGTATCACATTCTGATGCAAAGCATGCATTAAAAATAATTATGATGCAGTTGCGACTAAAATTACTGCAGTAGTGTATTAAAAGAAAATTTCTATATAGTTATAAATTCCTAAGATCATCTAACAAGAGATATCGCAACATAGAAAGACACAACATCAGCATAACAGGCGGATCAACGACTCAACGTGTCATCCAACAAATCGTGAGAAATGCATAACAAGCAAAATAACAGTAATTTTCCACTCGCTTGGCTTGTAATTAGATTCTTTCAAAATGAATAGATAAATAGTGCTAAGAAAGATAATTAAGTTAGTCTTAAGAAGGAATTGCTTGAGTGTAATCAAAATTTGTTAAATAAAGCGAAAAAAATAAAAATCCATTTAAGATTTTTATTTTTTTATTGTTATGTAAACTTAAGATCCATAAATGGCGCAGCCGTGCGGTAATTTGTGTTAATAGAGTGAAGTGTATAAAGTGCCAGGACTTGTGAATAAAAACAGTCCAAAAGTGAACTCATCAAGTTAGTGTCAAAGTGATATATACCTTGATCTCTCTAGCTGAAGGTTTTCTCAAGAAGAATAAACCGCTAAGAGGAGTCGTAGTTTCGCCACATTTCAACTATCAACGCAATACGAACCAGCACACGACAGCACGGAATTCAACGCACTACAAGATAGACGAGGAGTTCCAGAACTACAGGTAAGAACATTTTATTTTTACATTTGTGGTTCAATAGATTCAGCCACTACGAGATAGAGCAGAATCTAAATTTATTCAGTAAATTTACAATTTTAATTCGTGCACTACAAGATAGACACGAGCGATTTTTGGCAGTTTGCAGAATAAATAATTATTATTATTTATCTAAGTTGTTATCCCATAATTTCGAAAAGCTAATCAGTGATCAAACGGTGAATTATTAATTATTGAATGACCAAAAAATCACGTACAAATTATATGGTAAATCGAGATATTGACTATAAGGAACTAGAAACAATGTCAGAGTTAGAGCAAGTAACTAACCAACTGAACCAAATTCTAGGACAAGTTAGTGCAATTTCGCTAAAGCAGACTGAGCACGAGCAAGCTTTAGCTTATTTAAATAAAACTGAACAGGAAAAAATTCCAACTCAGTCATTATCACCCATTGATTTATACCGGATTCCAGATCCGATAAAATCAATTCCCAATTTCGATGGAAATCGAAAACAGCTGGTGTCATGGCTGAAAACAGTCGAAGACACTTTAGCGTTCTTCGAACCAATGGTCCAAGAACAGCAATTAAAAATTTACTGGCAAGCAGTACAAAACAAAATTGAAGGCAAAGCCAAAGATATTCTTTGTTTAGCCGGAAACCCCCAAACTTTTCTGGAAATCAAACAAATATTAACGGAAGCTCTTGGTGATAAACAAGAGCTATCCTTTTACAAGTCCCAACTTTGGGCAACACAACAGTCAGACAACATGTCAATTCATGCATATTATAATAAAACAAAAGAGATTTTACAGAGTATTAAAACCTTGGCTAAACAAAACCCAATTTATAATATGTCATGGGTAGCAATCAGTGCATTTATTGAAGAGGATGCTCTCGCAGCATTCATTGCAGGATTAAAAAAGCCTCATTTCGGGTACACTCAAGCAGCAAGACCCAAAACTCTAGAAGACGCATACGCGTTTTTGTGCAAGTTTAGCGCAAATGAGACAATCTCAAATAATTCAAAAAAAATAACTGAGATAAGAACTCAGAGTCAAAATAGAAGACAGCAATATCCCTTCACGGAAAAGAAACCTCTGGGATCAGTTCAAGATAATTCCAAACCAATTCCAATGGACATAGATCCAACACTCAGATCGAAGAAAAATTCGAACAGCAGAATGATATATAATCACGAAATCCCAGAAGAAGCTGTAGAATCGACCAATACAAATTCGGAGGAGGAAAATTTTTGGGAAGGACAGGGATCAGATACAGAAGGTTAAACTTCTTACCATATCTCAAATGCCATAATAAAGCAAATGGCAAAACAATATTGTTGTTAATTGACACTGGGGCCAATAAAAATATAATAAGGCCTAACATCATCCCAAAATATCTCCTAGAATCTGAAACAGCAACAGTAAAAAATATTATAGGGACACATAACCTATCAAGAAAAGGAAAGATCAATTTTCTTGGCTTCAACTTACCAAAACAAACTTATTATGAACTCTATTTTCACAAATTTTTTCACGGTATTCTAGGGTCCCAATCCATGGCGGCAATGAACGCAAAAATTGATTATAAATCAAATACGGTATCCCTAAATAATAAAATATTCAAATTCTACCGTTATTACCCTACAAAAAACTTTTATAACCACACAGTAACGTTTAACACCAAAACAAATGGTGATTGGGTAGCTTATGAAAATAAAGCACTAAATGACGAAATTACAATATTACCAGGTATATACAGGGCCGAAAATTTTCAAACTACTGTCAAAATAACGACAGACAGTCCAGAACCACCTTCAAAATTATGTAGATTAGGGTTAATAGTAAACAATTTCGAAGCAATCGAACCAATTCCAATCAACGTGAATACACCAGTGGATAAAACCGCAATTGAAAATCTAATTCGAACGAAACATTTAAGTAAAATCGAAAAAGAAATGCTCATAGAAGCAATTCACAAAAATCAAGTGGTACTGTTGAGACAAGGAGAAAAACTTTCATCCACAACTGTAATCAAGCACAAAATAGTAACAAAAGACGAAAATCCAGTTCATACGAAAACATACAGATACCCTCACCATTACAAGAAGGATGTAACTGAACAAATTCAAGAATTGTTAGATAGTGGGATTATACAAAATTCAAATAGTCCATACTCATCTCCTATTTGGGTAGTACCAAAAAAGGCTGACGCCTCTGGAAACCAAAAAATAAGAGTCGTCATCGATTACAGAAAATTAAATGAAAAGACAATTAACGATAAATTTCCCATCCCTCAAATTGAGGAAATTCTAGATAGTCTTGGGAAATCTGTGTATTTCACAACCCTCGACTTAAAATCGGGATTCCATCAAATCGAGATGGACAAAAAAGATCAACCAAAAACTGCATTTTCCACAGATAAGGGCCACTTTGAGTTTACTCGAATGCCCTTTGGGTTAAAAAATGGCCCAGCAACTTTTCAACGTGCAATGAACCACGTATTGAGTGGTCTAGTAGGCGAAATTTGCTATGTATATCTGGATGATATCATAATTGTGGGTTGCAATCTAGAAAACCACATTGCAAAGTCTTAAAGCGACTGGCAGTGTTCAACCTCAAAATACAGTTAGACAAGTGTGAGTTTCTCAAGCGAGAAACGGAGTTCCTGGGACACCTGATCACACAAACGGGAGTAAAACCAAATCCCGATAAGGTTCAAAAAATTGTAGAATGGCCGCTACCAAAGACACAAAAACAAGTGAAACAGTTCCTTGGACTTGCAGGTTATTACAGACGCTTCATCAAAGACTACTCAAAAATTACAAAACCAATGACCAAATTTTTAAGAAAAGATCAGGTCATTAATATAAAAGACCCTGAGTATGTAAAAGCATTCGAATCATTAAAAGAGATACTGTCCACAGACCAAATATTGGCCTATCCGGACTTCTCAAAACAATTTATATTAACGACCGACGCTTCGGACTATGCCCTTGGCGCTGTATTGTCTCAAGTTCAAGACAATGTGGAAAGGCCTATTGCTTTTGCATCTAGGACCCTAAATTCCACCGAAACTAACTACGCGACCAACGAAAAAGAAGCCTTAGCTATTATTTGGGCCGTAAAGAAATACAGTCCCTACCTACACGGTAATAAATTTACTCTCGTAACCGACCACAAACCCCTAACCTTCATAAAAACTTCGGAGAAAAACTCCAAAATTCTAAGGTGGCGGTTAGAATTGGAAAACTTCGATTATGATATCATATATAAAGAGGGAAAAACTAACCTTGTCGCGGATGCTTTAAGCAGAATGCCCATAGTCGAACCAAAATCGGAAATAAACTTCAGCGAAAACAACGACACTTCACGTGAACATAACATTAATAGCCAAAATTCTAACCCCGAAAGCGGGTCAATGCAGAACAATATACCAAGTGATTCCGACACAATTCATTCAGCGGATACGTCAGATGAATATTTTCTTCATTTCGCCGAACGTCCGGTAAATTATTATAGGAACCAAATAATTTTCAAAATTTCATCTACACTCGACACGATCATCTCAGAAGAAGTATTCCCAAAAGTAAAACGAGTTATAATTATCAAGAATGATTTTAGTAAAGAAGATATAACTCACTATCTTAAAATATACCATAATAACAAACAAAGCGCGATACTCGCCCCAGAATCCCTGTACGGGAAAATACAACAATCATATAGGGAAAACTTTTCGCAAAACGGTCACTTCGTGCTTGTTAGCAAGATAGTCGAAGACGTCACTAAGGAAGAAAGACAAGATGCCCTAATCACGAAAGAACATGATCGAGCACACAGAGGAATTAAGGAGGTTGAGAACCAAATCAAAAGGTCCTATTATTTTCCGAACATGATAAAGAAAATCAGAAGTTGCATTAATAGTTGTAGTATCTGCAACGTTCATAAATACGACAGGAAACCTTACAATATAAAATTATCCCCAAGACCAAGTACGAGAAAACCGCTAGAGAGGATCCATATCGATATATTCATAATCAATAGAACTAATTTTTTGTCTGTGATAGACGCATTTTCAAAACATTTACAAATGATACACATCGATACGAAGAATATAACAGATGTTAAGAGTGCTATAATCAAATATTTCTCTACCTTTGGAATACCCAGTGAAATAATTTCGGATCATGAAACTACGTTTCAATCCATTCAGTTCAAAGAATTTCTAAGTAATATCAATGTTAAGCTCGAATACGCATCGTCATCAGAATCGAACGGGCAAGTGGAAAAAACCCACTCCACCATTATAGAAATATACAACACAAATAAGCACAAAACCCCAAATAACAGTACTCGTGAAGTTATAGAGCTCGCGGTAGCACTCTACAATAACTCTATACATTCCTCAACCGGATTTACCCCCAATGAAGTCATCTTCAATCAATCCGACATAACAAACACAAGAATTATCAGTGAAAACGCAAAAGCAATTTATAAAGAGGTAAACAAAAAATTAGAAGGTTGTATAAATATGATGAAAAAACAAAATAAAACTAAAGAAGAACCCCCTGAGTTAACCGATCAACAATCAATATTTTTAAAACCAAATATTAGAAGTAAAACACAACCTAGGGGTATTAAAACAAAAGCAAATTTTATAACCGGGAAAACATTTAAAACTCCTAGAAATATAAAACGAAATAAAAATAAATTAAAAAGGTTGAAAAGATAAAAAAAACTAATGTAATATTTTCTCATTCCAGGAATGATGTTCAAAATTTTCTTTAAATTTCTCATATTTGTAATTTTTTGTAATAATAAATGTAAAACTCAGAAACTAGAATTAAGAAACTTACATAAAGATCCCCTTGTATTATTAAAACTCAGTAATTGTAAAATTCAAACAGGGGTAATAAAAATAGTTCATCCCATCAATCTTACTAACCTAGAAAATACGATAGAAGCTATTAACAATATTGTAAACGATAGAGTAGAAGACAAGCTGGAATTTTACACAATAATTAAACAAAAATGCAAAAAAGCCCACGATAACTTTCATCAAATAAAACCGCCAAAATACACCCGACAAAGAAGATGGGACACGATAGGAACAGCGTGGAAATGGTTAGCGGGTAGTCCGGACGCTGAGGACTTACGTATGATAAATAGCACGTTGAACGACCTTATAAATGAAAACAATCGCCAATTCAAAATTAACGACCAAATCGATAGGAGAATCCAGTTATTAACTGACGCCATAAATAAAGTTGTTGCCAATACCTCAATCGCCAACCGAATTGTACTAACCGAACTAGAACTGCTCACAATAATGATTAATATTGACACGATCAATTCAATATTAAACGATATTCAAGATGCAATCATTAGAACTAAAGTTTCACTGCCCAGCAACAAAATAATTTCATTGAAAGAAATTATTTCCATCAGAAACATACTGGTTGACCAAGGTGTTGAAATACCACTACCGGATGAAGCCTTAAAATACGTTACACCAAAAATCGCAATAAACAAAGATACTCTGCTGTATATCTTGGAGGTACCAAAATTGGAAGAAAACAATTCTACAATGTTGACCATCGCACCACTAGTAGTCAACGGTAGTATTATTCAAAAATATCCAAAATATCTGATCAAATCAAACTCAAAGTTATTCACAACCTACGACCATAACAATTTTGTACAAAGACACACGGAAATAAGTGAATTCAAGGATGAATGCATTAAACCTCTTATAATGGGGAGTCAAGCCCAATGCAATGTTACACCAGAGGCCGAAACTACAGTGCAATTCATATCAGAAGACAAGTTATTAATAAATAACGCAAACAACACACAAATTTCATCCAATTGCGGTCCAGATAATCGAACTGTTACAGGAAACTTCATCGTAACATTCTGGAATTGTGCAATTACAGTTAACTCCGAAGAATTCCAGTCATACGAATGGATAGGCTCAGACGAAGTAATCCAGGGAGCACTCCATAATCTTCAAATAACACGTCACATAATAACAATACCAGACATTGCCACAATCAACCAAGAAAACATCAGAAACAGAAAATGGCTAAACAATGTTCACCTAAGGCAAATCAACCATCAAACATGGATATGGACGCTTTCGGGAGGAATATCACTCTCTACTATCAGCATAATTGTACTAATTGTTTACATTTACATTCACAGCAATCAGACAATAGTACAAATAAAAGGGCCAAATGAAACAGCACACGCGCATCAGAGCAGCCACACATCGTCATATCAAGATCTACTAAGAAAAGCAGGCATTGGATCAAAGGTCGAGGACGCCCTTTCTCCACCCCCGGGAGGAGTTATAAATTCCTAAGATCATCTAACAAGAGATATCGCAACATAGAAAGACACAACATCAGCATAACAGGCGGATCAACGACTCAACGTGTCATCCAACAAATCGTGAGAAATGCATAACAAGCAAAATAACAGTAATTTTCCACTCGCTTGGCTTGTAATTAGATTCTTTCAAAATGAATAGATAAATAGTGCTAAGAAAGATAATTAAGTTAGTCTTAAGAAGGAATTGATTGAGTGTAATCAAAATTTGTTAAATAAAGCGAAAAAAATAAAAATCCATTTAAGATTTTTATTTTTTTATTGTTATGTAAACTTAAGATCCATAAATATATAATCTGGGGGTTGACTATTTTTTAGCAAATTTATTATAATTCGCTAAGGCATTGTGTATATTTTTTATATAAAAGCTTAAAATATTTTTCATATATTTGCTGTGTAAAGACGTCAATTGATTTACGTCAATCCAGTTGGAAAAGTAAAAAATTGGAATCTGTGGAATTTGCCTTATAGTTTTAGTACAAAATAATATAAGTGTAATACTATACAATTAATTGGGAATTTCTAATGTAGTGTGCTTTATACTGTTTAAAGCACTGGGCTGAGCTATACAGTTTTAATAGCACTTACGACAGAAAATGATGCTTCCAAATGGATATTTTAATTTATTTTTTTATGCAATGTGCTGTAAAATTTTAATATAACTTGTATCAGTTTTAACAAAATATTCCGTTAAAGTTTAATGTAAACTATACAATGAAAATTAATACAATTAGCATTAATATCTAATATAATGCAACTTGTGCATTAGTTTGTAATGCAAGCTTGCGCTGGACCTATATGAAAAGCAATTTGCATTACATAGGCCATATTTTTTTCAACTGTGCATTTCTTTTCTATTTGCAAAGAACGAGGTATAGAGATTAAGTAAACGTCCTCCAACTGCAATTCGAATTTGTTGCCATTTACCTGAGGCTTCTTTATGTAGAGCTTCGTCTCAATCCAGACTAATCGCCCAAAGCTTGTGTACGGTTATTTAGGCGATGATCACGATAGGCGCCAACCAGCCAAGAGGATCGAACAGACGACTAGCTTCGGGCACACCAAGCCATTTGTTTAGCGCATTACTTCCTTCCAGATTAGCCGTGAACGTAAACTGATCTGTTGCCGGATTCCAATTAAGACCCAGCACCTTGATTGCTGATGGGAGTTCTTCCGGAAAGTTGTCATTTATGCATTTCATGCTATTGGTTGCGCTGTCCTATTCATCATCTTCGTCAATAGAAATAGTGGTTGATTTTTATCTCCACTTTCAAAGATTGAAACCGTGTCGTACTAATAATCCACTGATACTTTGTTTCTTCAGGTCGTCAACGTAAACCTCATTCCTAATTGAGTTTTAAGCGAGAGAATTTGCAGTTTCGTTGTCATCCGCTATTCGTTTAAATATTCTTGTTGTCAGGAACGAAGACGATGCCAGCCCGTATATAACAGTAGTCAGGCGGTAGTGGCGGATGAGCTGTGATGAATGATTTCGCCATACGATTTTTTGGTAGTTACTGTCCTTGGTATCCACTTTAGCCTGCCGATACATCCTCTCAACGTCGGCGGTTAAAACAAATTTGTTTTCTCGAAATCAGAGGATGATTGAATACAAGGTTCTCTGCATGGTTGGGCCTACTGCTAAACAATCGTTTAGGGATGCCCCTGTAGTGGATTTCGCAGACCCGTCGAAGACGACTTTCAACTTGGTTGGCGTGCTGGAGTGCTTAAATACCTCGTGATGAGGTAAGTAATGACCAATATCATTCAGTTCGGATTTTGGAATCTCCTTCATATGATTTAACGCCTGATACTCCTCGATAAAGATTGTAAAATTCGGGTTCTCGAGCGAAACGACGCTCCATGGCTCTCAATCGTTGAGTGGCGCAGGGCAGCGAATTACTTAGATTGTCGGTGGACTTCTTAACAGTGCTCAGCACATGAATATACGCCCATTTGAATTAAAAACTTCAATCAAAGCCGATGGGAGA
This sequence comes from Nephrotoma flavescens, assembly GCA_932526605.1. Classification (NCBI taxonomy): domain Eukaryota; kingdom Metazoa; phylum Arthropoda; class Insecta; order Diptera; family Tipulidae; genus Nephrotoma; species Nephrotoma flavescens. The sequence continues at coordinate 222,761,197 of OW052221.1, forward strand.
ATTATCGATTTCGCCGCATTCGGTGAACAGTGAACAGACAAAGTGCGTTTTACTCAAATCTATTTCAAGTGTATCGGTTTATTGGACTTAGAACGATTTCTCACGGAAACTTTATCTTACTTTTGCTATAGTTTTAAAATTATAATTATGAAAGTAAACTATGACCGTTTGGGGTAATTCATCAAACAGTAAGATTATTAGTTTTAATAAATATTTATTTGTATTTTTATTTTTAGAATAATGAATATGTTGTGGCTAACAAATGATTTCTTTTTACATTGAACAAACATAACTCCCGACTACACCAACAGAAAGTTTGATGAAATCTCTCTTTTAAAATTAAATAAAACACCTTCAGTGAAATTAAGGTTTTTTTTTAATTTTTTTTATATTCCCGGTAAAATATAAAAAAATGGAGGAGTGAATATTTTGTGGCCAACATTCAACTTTCTTTTACTACAGTCTTATACATACGTAGGTCCTGAAAACGCCACACTAAATTTCTAAAGATAAAAGTTGTATAAGTTACCAGACAATCGTTGTTGGTTGAAAATTCAATATTTAATTTTATTTAAAACTTTTAATTCTATATACTTTTTTTATAAATGCTAAACTTTCAACATCATTGCAAAAATTGAAAAAAGCTCTCATTAAAGCTGCCACTCCTGGTACACTGATTTCTACTAAATTTCACAAATATTTTCCCCAAATGGTAAAAGTTTAAGTATGAAGTTTTGGAAAATGATTTGAACTACTCCTGATTGGAATTAAAGATGAAACATTTTGTTTTAATCGTTTTTCGTAAATGCTTTAAACTTTTTAATATATTTATGAACAACTTAAAAGGTCATATGAAATTTATCACATCTGGTAGACTGATGTCAGTCACCTCCAAGTTTATGCAAAAAGCTGAAATAGGTTTCATCATCTGTTATAAAAGCTCAAGTATGAAGTTCCATCCCGATCAGTCAATTTTTCTTATTACATTTATTTATTTATCCAATATTACAACTGATTAAGGGATAGGTAATTTATCTACCTTAATAATAATAATAATAATAATAATAATAATAATAATAATAATAATTATTATTATAATAATAATTATCCCAACGACCTATTACCCCTCCCAACCGCACGCGGGGAGTCTCCATCTGTATTATTACTATTTTTTTGGGCATAATTCAAGTGAATTATAAACAAGGATATCGAGTTCTTTAACCATTGAAATTAAAAAATTGGATGTTAAAATGGCAAAACATGTGTAGTATAAAAATCAAATGTGATTATAAATGAATAGCTAAGTGAATAGTTAAGCAAAACGATACCCGTCGCAGACGGAAGGAAAACGAAGGTCGAGTTCTGCTTAGTACAAGCAGATTTGATAGATTTAAATAAATTTAAAATAGATAAAACAAGATAAAGTAAAGCAAAATAAAATGAAACAAAAAAAAAACAAATAAGTTAAATAAAACATCAAACTATAGTCAAGAAAAATAAAAAAGTTTGTTCAACATGCGTTTCGTCCTATTAAAATCGATTAAATGGCAGTGCTTAAAAAATCTTGATGTGTGTGTGGGCAGCAATAATGGCGATCCGATGAAACGTGGTTTGGTAGCAATGGAGGCGTTTCAATGAGGCGCGGTTTGGCTGATGATTTCCCACTGGTATCTAGCACTGGCTAATATTTGGTACTGGATAATGGTGCTTTTGATTCACTTTATTAATACCAAAAGAATTGTTTTAAATTAATAATTTGTTTTATTTAACAATATTTGACTCGGTTGTTGATACTCCAAAATCTCAAAAATAAGTGACCGAGATGGTAAATTTTTACAATAAAATTTAAGTTACAGGGTGGTTTTTAAATATAAAATCTCGCTTAGTACTAAATTCCTTACCATTAAAAATATTTAATTTCGTTCAAATCTACCCTTATCGACGAGACAATTTACCTAAGAGCAATTTGAATACCGAAATTTAAAATATTAGTGAGTGTACAAGTAATTGATATACAGGAATCGCACTACTGTTGACAAACAACTGTCAACAAACGTAAATATTATGTGAATATTTTGTAAATAAATTATTATGTGAATATTTTGAATGGTAAGTTTAGCTAAATAAATTAGGATAAATCAAGTGATTCTCAACTGGTAAAGAAAATTAATTACTGAAGGTTTTGAAGAATCATTTGATTTGTCCTTTACATTTGTGTTTGATTACAGTTAATTGAAAATAATGCCAAATACATTTTGTTTAGATGTACCATAACAACACAATGGGATTTACAATAATAATGGAATTCAGCATGAATTGAGATACGATAAGTATTATACATTTAATTGATTTGCTTTTAACTAATTTTGTTATTTAATTTCAGGTGAAGTTTCCCGTTTCTGTTTAATTGCAGCTGAATTTGGACATACTCCTCGGGTTGAATCGTCATCAGATTCAAATAATGGAAGAAGACATAATTTTTGTATTGCTCGCTTATATGTGCCGCTTTTGGTGTTGATTTCAGCCACTCGGACATTGCCATCATCGCCTGGATATAACTTGGTGATTCGTCCCATTAACCATTGAGCGGGCGGAAGATTATTATCGTGAATGAGAACGACGTCATTTATTTGTAAATTTTTTCGTTGTGCTTGCCATTTAGATCTGCTCTGAAGAGTTGTCAAGTACTCCAGCTGCCAGCGTTTCCAGAATTGTTTATAAATATTTTTCACGATGTCCCATCTTGAATGTGAATTCATCTTATGATCGATAACTGCTTCTGGTATTTGATGAATCGAACGCCCAATTAGAAAATGAGCAGGTGTAAGAAAATCTGGATCATCGGTTTGGCTGGAACATATTGGTCTGGAATTGAGAATGCCCTCGATTTGTACTGTCAATGTTGAGAATTCTTCTAATGTAAGTATAGCATCCCCGACAGTACGCGTGATTTGTGTTTTGGTTGACTTAACTGCGCTTTCCCACAACCCACCTTGATGAGGCGCCGCTGGTGGAATGAATCGCCAATTAACTTTATCCTTCAAAAGATTAGAAATTATTTCATTATTATTATTGCTTAAAAAGGTATAAATTTCTTGAAGATAGTTCTTTGCCCCTATAAAGTTTGTGGCATTATCGCAGTAGATTGTATGACACGACCCTCTCCTACTAATGAATCTTCGTAATGCGCCGAGGAATGATTCAGTACTTAGATTCATGCAGATTTCGATGTGTATTGCATGGGTACTAAAGCAGACGAATATGCATAGGTAAGCTTTAACTGGAATGGAACCTCTTCTGCGAACAGGATGAACTTTAAAAGGCCCGCAAAAGTCGACTCCTACTGCACCAAATGTCACTGAATACTGAACCCTATCTTCTGGAAGTTGTCCCATTATTTGGCTCATCATCTTCGGGCGTTGTCTTAAGCACTTGATGCATTTCCGGAACACGTTCTTTGCGACGTCTTTGCCCCTAATCACCCAAAATTCTTGCCTAACTAGACTAAGCAACAAGTTTGGACCTGGATGTTGATAATGGATGTGTGCATCATATGTAATTGAGGTTGCAATTGGTGACTTTGACGATAAAATAATGGGATGGATTGTATCGTACGGCAATATCGATTTCTCTAATCTTCCTCCAACTCGCATGATTCCTGCCGTGTCCAGGAATGGATTTAGTTGATTTAATTTACTCTTTACCGGTATTGCTTTGCGAGTTTGCAGACACCGGTATTCTTCAGCAAAGTCAATTAGCTGCCAGTATGCAACAATTTTACGGTTGGCTGCCTCTAATTCTGTCGGTGTCAGTGCTCCAATCTCGCGCTTCCTTTTATCTCTCTTTGAAGTTGAATTTTTGACGAATCTAAACAAGTACGACAAGACCCTTTTTAATTTAAAATAACTTGAGTATTTTCTGCTTAGAATCATCATGACATCGTGCTGTTTTTCATCGTAGGATTGTAATGCAGTCGTACCATATGCTTCAAATTGGCTTTCTTCTGTCGTTTCTGGTATTGGAGGTTGGTCTGGCCAATATTGATCGTTGCGTGCTAGCCATGCTGGTCCATTCCACCAAAGTTCGTTCGTTGATAATTCCCTACCAAGTTTTCCTCGGGTTGCACAATCGGCTGGATTATGTTTTGTTGGAACGTGCCGCCATAAATCTCTTTTGTACATCCCTATGATTTCGGCCGTACGATTTGCCACGAACGTCGTCCAGCGCCTTGGTTGACTGGACAACCAATCTAAAACAATTTTTGAGTCAGTCCATAACGTGACTGAGGATATGTTAATGGATAAAGTCTCGGTAACCTTCTTGACAAGCCGCGTCAAGAGCACTGCACCCATTAACTCAAGCCTTGGTATACTGACTTGTTTCAGTGGCGATACCTTCGTTTTAGCACATATAAGATGCGTCACGAACCCTTGATTATTTGATGATCTCGCGTATACTGCCGCTGCATATGCCCACTTGCTCGCATCACAAAATCCGTGTATGGTGAGGTCGGTTGATGTAGTAATACAACGAGGAATCTTTAATCTAGGTGTTTCGCATAGATTATTTCGAAGTTCAATCCATGATGATTTACTTTCTGCCGGTAATTGTTCATCCCAACCAATCTTCTGCACCCATAAACTTTGAAATAATATTTTGATTTTAATCGTGATTGGTGATAGGAGTCCCAACGGATCGAAAATTTTACTGGCTTCTGACAGTAAGCTCCGTTTGGTGTAAATCTCTGTAGGTTGCAGGTACACTTGAAATAAAAAATTATCTGTGCTAGCATCCCAAGCTATGCCTAATAGCTTTACAGGCTCTGGATCCTCCGAGATAGTTTTAATAGTATTAGAATTGGACCCGGATTGATTTAGTAGATCTCGAATTTGTTGGTTATTTGAAGATAATTTTCTTAGGTTGAACCCACCGCTACTTAATATTCGTAATACATCATTCTTCAACTTCGTTAAATCATGTAGTGTGCGCGCACCAGTCATCAGGTCATCTACATAAATATCTTTTTCGATTGCTCGGCTTGCTTCGGGAAATTCCTCATCGTTTGACTGGGCCAGTTCCTTTAAGCACCTTGTCGCCATGAAAGATGCTGACGCCATGCCATATGTGACGGTTTTTAATGAGTATGGTCGGATTGTATGAGTTTTATCTCGCCACAATATCAATTGATGCTTGGTGTCTTCCTCGTCTACCCACACTTGGCGATACATCTTTTCAATGTCGCCTACTAATACGAAGTGATGCTGTCGAAATCGCGTAAGTATTTCGAATAAACTGGACTGTATGTTAGGCCCTACCATTAAATTTTGGTTCAGCGACGTGCCCGTGGTTGGTTTTGTGGATGCATCAAAAACCACGCGCAATTTTGTTGTGCTACTGCTGTTTTTTAACACTCCATGGTGTGGCAGGATGTATGACTGCTGAAGTTCCGCGGGGGTTGCTTCGAATAACTTCATGTGTTGTAAATCCTGATACTCCTTTAAGAATTCTTCATAAAGCTGACGGAATTGTTTGTCTCCTTTGAAGCGTCTCTCCATCGCTAGCAATCTAGATAATGCTTGCCGGTAAGTCGAGCCTACAATCTTGGAAGATTCTTTAAATGGTAGTTTGGTAACGAATCTCCCGTCTGGGACTCGTTGTGTGGTTGCCTTGAACCAATTCTCACAATCTTGTTCTTCCTGCGTGAACTTGCTAATCTGTGGAATTTCCTCGATTTCCCAAAATTTTTGTAGCGTAGCATCAATATCGACAACAGTTGTGAACGACTGTGCAATTCTTGTTGATTCTGCTTCGTGCGTGCCTCCTATGATCCAGCCCAACTTGCTTTTGTGTGCGATTAAATTTGATGGACCTAATCTGCTAACGGCACCTTCGAGTAGTTCGAATACGATGTCTGCCCCAAGTAGAATGTCGATCGGTGCGGGTTTATAGAAATCTGGATCGGCCAACCTGATATCTCCTAAATTCTTCATGCAGCTAATGTCAAATTCAAAAGCGGGTAGTGACGATGTAATTTTCGTAATGATGAGTGCCTTCAAGGATGCTAACTGGACGGTTTCGAATCTGGACGTTAATGTGAATGTTATGCTGCCATGGGACCTTCCGCTATTGGTTTGACCGATTCCTGCAATTAAATTTCTGCCATTTTGTCGTGGCAGTCGTAACTTCTGAGCGAAAGCTTCGGTGATGAACGTGGCCTGTGAAGCAGTATCTAGTAGAGCTCGGCATAATCGCGGTACGCCAAAGTTGTCATATACGTGTATTTGTGCTGTAGGTAATATGGTTTGTATTGTGCTTTTCAAACAAACATCGTGAGGGATACGACGTACATCATCGAGACAAGTGTGAATGGCTGCGACTGTTTTTTCTTCGTTATTACGAGTAGAATTGTCTGTGGAGGCTGATGCATTTGATGTAGCGTCTATGTGAACGAGAGTATGATGTTTGCGAGAGCAGTGACGACATCTACCGCGTATTTTACAATCATATACCGAATGACCTGGATTAAGGCAATTGAAACACCGTCTCTTGCTACCAATTAATGATCTTCGATCTTCGATAGATAAGCCTTTAAATCGATCGCAATCAATCAATCGATGCTGCTCCTTATTGCATGCTATGCAGTTCGAATCAGTAGTTATTGCGAAACTATTTTTAGCTTTAATTGACGTGGATGCCTTAACCACTTTCGTTGAATGCGCCCTTATAGATTCCAGTGCGTCAGTTCTTTTTATCAAAAACTCAAAGAATTCCTGTATGGTTGGAAATTCGTTGTTTGTATTCTCCTGTGCCCATAAACTGCGGGTTTCATCATCTAACTTCTGCTGGAGTAGGTATATGAGCCACGGATCCCTGGATTCGGCTTAATCACCTAGAGCCTTCAAACCGCGGATTACTTCATCGGAAGTATCGAGTAATTTTCTGATGTTTGAAGCGCTTGCTGTGTGTATTGTGGATTGCTCAACATAGCTGCGTATAAATGCGTTGATCGTATGCCGCTTACGATCGTATCTTTGCGTAAGCTTTCTTAGTGCTTCTATATAATTTGATTCAGTAACCTTAAAATGTTTCACTAACGAGAACGCATCTCCTTTGAGCAAGCCTTTTAGGTACTGGAATTTCTGAACTGGTGTTATGCTTTCTCTACTGTGTATACTTGAATGAAACAAATCATAGAAACTTTGCCATTCTGTATAATCACCAGAAAAGGTAGGGATTTGCAGTTTAGCTAAACGCACTTCTGGTGCTGTTCCAACCTTCCAAATCACTCATTTTGTTCACTGATATATTGCGCACTAGCTTGAACACTACAATTACCCCGCTTTGGTTGTATTATTTTATAATAAACTTTATGTTTTTTTTTTTAAATCGAATTGCAGATTTTATTCAAATAATTTATCTTATGGCTTATATTCTTTATAATAAAATAAAAATTCTACTTATCTGCATCCGGCTCGAAGGACCAAATAAAAAATCTTGATGTGTGTGTGGGCAGCAATAATGGCGATCCGATGAAACGTGGTTTGGTAGCAATGGAGGCGTTTCAATGAGGCGCGGTTTGGCTGATGATTTCCCACTGGTATCTAGCACTGGCTAATATTTGGTACTGGATAATGGTGCTTTTGATTCACTTTATTAATACCAAAAGAATTGTTTTAAATTAATAATTTGTTTTATTTAACAATATTTGACTCGGTTGTTGATACTCCAAAATCTCAAAAATAAGTGACCGAGATGGTAAATTTTTACAATAAAATTTAAGTTACAGGGTGGTTTTTAAATATAAAATCTCGCTTAGTACTAAATTCCTTACCATTAAAAATATTTAATTTCGTTCAAATCTACCCTTATCGACGAGACAATTTACCTAAGAGCAATTTGAATACCGAAATTTAAAATATTAGTGAGTGTACAAGTAATTGATATACAGGAATCGCACTACTGTTGACAAACAACTGTCAACAAACGTAAATATTATGTGAATATTTTGTAAATAAATTATTATGTGAATATTTTGAATGGTAAGTTTAGCTAAATAAATTAGGATAAATCAAGTGATTCTCAACTGGTAAAGAAAATTAATTACTGAAGGTTTTGAAGAATCATTTGATTTGTCCTTTACATTTGTGTTTGATTATAGTTAATTGAAAATAATGCCAAATACATTTTGTTTAGATGTACCATAACAACACAATGGGATTTACAATAATAATGGAATTCAGCATGAATTGAGATACGATAAGTATTATACATTTAATTGATTTGCTTTTAACTAATTTTGTTATTTAATTTCAGGTGAAGTTTCCCGTTTCTGTTTAATTGCAGCTGAATTTGGACAGTGCTGATTAGCTTCAAACAGTTCGATGAGGGTCAATTCTAAACCTAGGTACCGTTCTTAAATTTCGCGAATTTAAATTTAGATTAATTTTACCTAGCAGAACTGGAGAATCGATACCGCCGGTTAGTATTTGATGAATAAAAACCAAGTCTGCAACAACTCGGCGCTTACTAAGTGGTTGTAAATTAATAAGCTTCAGACGATCATGATATGGAGGCAGGTTGAACATGTCCACCCACGGTAGCCCCCGTAAAGCAAAGTGAAGAAATCTTCGCTGGACTGCATCAATCCTCTTAATGTGAACCTCATGAGGCGACCACACCTGGCTAGAATACTCGAGCAGGGGACGAACGAATTTTGAGTAGAGAGCCTTCGTAACATAAGGATCATCGAATTCTTTCGACCAACGCTTGATGAAACCGAGCGCAGAGTTGGCTTGATTGATAATACGATCGATGTGTTGTCTGAAATTCAATTCACTGTCGCAAATGACTGCCAAATCACGAACAGAATTGGCTCTGGTAATGGCATCGCTGTTAATGTAATAGTTGCGTGAAATGGATTTTTCACGTTTTCGAGAGTAGATGATTGTTTGACATTTACCCACGTTCAAATCAAGGTTGTTCTTTGCACCCCAAATGGATAAGTTATTGAGGTCTTATTGTAATAGGCTCTTGTCGGTAGTGTTTGAAATCCGCGGTTTGTAAATCTTCATGTCATCGGCGTATATAGATATCGATGAATTTTTTATTAAACATTCAGCGTCGTTGTTTGACAGAATGAAAAAATTGGCCCCAGATGGCTGCCTTGGGGCACTCCAGATGTTGCTGATATATGAGTTGATACTAATGACCTAAACAGTACATGGTATAAACGGCCTTTGAGATAAGAGCCCACCCAACGGAAAATTTGTGGAGCAAAGAAAAGGGAACTAAGCTTAAACAAAATAACTTCATGAGACATCCTGTAAAATTCCTTGCTAAAATTGGTGAAGATAACGTTAACCTCTTTCCCTGCTTCCATCGTATTTTATATTTGTGAAGTGAATTGAATAAGGTTTGTGGTCTTGGACCGTGCTTTGAGAAAACCATACTGATTGTCAGAAAACAACGGTTTACAATGAAAGTACAGTGAATCATACACAATACTTTCAAACAGCTTAGGAATACTAGCTAATTTTGCAATCGGTCTGTAATTACAGATGTCTGACTTGCAGCCGTTCTTATGAATCGGAACTATAAAAGAACTTTTCCAAATGGATGGAAAAACTCCAAGCGAAAGCGACTTTTGGAAAAGTGTCGTCAGTGGCTGAGCAAGAAAATCACTGCTGTTTTTTAGGACGATGGGTGGTAGACCGTCAGGACCAGAAGAAAAATCATCTTTTAGTTCGGAAATTTTTTGTACCACGAATTCATAATCGATTTCAATGGAAGTTAAGGTTGTTTGAATATAATTATTCATGTATGTAAAGTAACCTTCATCGGGTTTAAAATCGCTGTTTTTGAAAGCCAGACTGAAGAAGTTAACAAAATAGTTTGTTATGACTTTAGGATCATTAGAAGAATGATCCTTATACTTCTGTTTGTTCTTAAGATTACGTAATGTTCGTAATTCATTGTTAGACCAAGGAGGTGGCGGCGATACAGTTTTCGGTGGGTATACGGAATGGATTGTTCAAAACATTCAAAAACTGCAGAGTAAAAATTGTCAGTTTGTGTTTCTATGTCATTATGATCATTTAAAATGGTGTTAAAGTCTACGTTAGCCAATAAATGTTTAAGCTTCACAAAGTCGGCCGCACGAAAATTGAAACGTTGTGGACTTTTAGAGTTGACATTAAGACTGACTTGTTCCAGACAAAAGGTGATCAAAATGGAAAGGTATGGTACAGATCAATGGAACAGAGGATTAGATTGGTTTCAGAAGCAACGCTATTGTTGGTAACAGAGGAAAACACCAAATCAAGCTGCCTGTTCAGACTGTTCTTAACGTTGCTGATCTGAAATAGTCCATAGTTCAACATATTGTCAGTGAATGAAGTTTTTTTGGTGGTTAGTGCATTCGAAGCAACATAATGAGTGTTACCATTTGAATATTCCCAATTAATCCAAATTAGTAAAGCCGTAAATTAGTTGCTTTCAGTGGTTAACACTTACGCATTTTTTGGCCCATTGTGATACCACGCATTCACGTCACATCATTAACCCATCCAACTATTCACCTATTCACACAACTACAGTATACGTACCACCTGCACATTACAAGCTCCTTGTCAATCTGTATATTGACATGAACGGTAGGTCGTAACTGAATTCTGCACTCCAACAGAAGGTCATAGTTGCGTTTATTATCATCACCGATTTTGGTCGATGATGAAAATCCGATTTGCATCTAGTCTCTGATGGGATTCGAACCCGGACTAAGTGCCGAAGCTTCAACCACTACACCACTTGTCTGGTTAAACCTAATCGTTACTCATTTTAGAATAATTTTTTATCCTAATTCGAACTGCCCAGCTCCAGCGGGTGTACGACATACGACGGATATTTACTTTTTTATGTCGAGCTGCACGTGTTTTCTTGCTTCTTTCTGTATTTCATCTTTGACGTAATCCACCTTCAAGTCTCTATGAAGGTTATTGTTCGTAATGTACCATGAGACATTCACAATCCCTCGCATAACCTTATTTTGGAACCATTATATCATTTGTATATTGGTTTTTTGTGACACAACCTCAAAGTTTAATACCATAGGTCCAAACTGGTTTTAGAATTTCTCTGTATATAGAAACTATTTGTGGTGCATTCAAAGCTCAGAATTTCTACCCATGAGCAATTACATTTTCTTATCTTTTATGCATAACTCTTTTCTTGATGTGTTCTTTCCATCTAAGGGCACCTGTAGTTTTTGTGGGTATCAGGTATCAAGGTATTTAGCTGTATTTGCATAAGGAGTTTGGTTTCAGTTGAGAACCACGAGAATACAGTTTACATTTTGATATGTAAAGTTGACGTGTACTGATTTGGATTCATTTAATAAGATGCGCCATTTTTACTTCAGTTATACAGTGCTAACTGCATTTTGAATTTGAAGTTGTAGTTCTATGTAGAATTGAAGAATTTAATAAAATTGATTACGCAGGTCGCGATGCAGTTTTAATTCAAGCACGTGTGGCCAAACTTTGTTGGAAATTTGAGTTAGATCTAAGAAAATACTGAGGCATATCTTATTATTCTCAAGTGCATTATTTTTGATATGGCCAAAAGTAGTGATATTGGTCTTTATAATTTTTTGTCGTTACCAGGTTTAGGAATCATAACTACTTCAGCCACCTTCCATTGACGTAGAACATATTTTAATCTGAGGGCTGTATTAATTGTTTGAACTAATTTATGCAAACTTTTCAAGTGCATTATAAGAAATGTTAGGAGCATCTTCTATGTTTACGACCGTTGTATTTTTATTTACTATTTGTCTCGGAAACGCGGTTGAAAAGCCTCTTCCAAATCAACAGCAAATAGAGGAATTTTTATTTTGCCACTTTTGTCAATTCGTCATCATTTTTGATAGGTTGCACATGCATTTTGGTTATTTGTAGCCACCTTCGTTGTTCTCTAAAGCGATTAATCGTCGTCCTTTAATTCAGAAAGCTTTATTAGATGTTTTAATTTGTTGAGCAGAAAATTGAGGATATTTTTGTGATGTGCTGAAGAGGATAGTTGTGTTACCTTGTGATGTTAGTATGTGAAATCGGTGAACTGTTCCAATATGATTTTTGGATATTATTGTTGAATTTCTAGTTCGTCTTCCAGCTTCATCTCCTTTCTAAGTGGCTTACCGAGATTTGTTCGCTCTTATATTAATTTCTTGGTTTTATTGTTTGTTAATTTAGGTAAATTTTCTTTTTTTATTATCAGTATACTTACGAGTCATAGATGATAATAGGTGGGTGGTCAGATGATAGTATTCTATGGTTTCCGGTGCTCTTCTAGGCTTCTTAAGCTCTTTTTGTTACAAAAAAAACTAGGAAAACCTGGTATCTTATTTGATTGATTTGATTGATTGTACGGCCAAGTCATTTGACAAGTAATCCCAGATATGGCCGGGGTCCGCCGTACACCTTTATTACACATAACAAAATCGAGGGATAGGAGAGGTTATGTTAGTAAGGAGAGACTCGACCCGGTTACAGACACCTAAGTAGTCGATAGTTAGTAACAAAATGACGACACAATTCTGACTACAAAATAATTATTAATAATGTAACTCTAAAACTTCCGGTCATCTGAAAATTAAAAATTGTTATTTAATTTTGCAAACCAATCTTCTTGAATTTTCGTCAATACCTATTTTTAATAAAAATCTAAAAGAAAGATCTAAAATAACAAAAGTTAAAATTAATAATTTATTAATTTTATTATTAAATACCACCCACTGGATGCAATACTAATAATTAAAAAAATTCTTACTAAAACGCCTAACTAAAAAAGGAGACACGCCACTGGAAAAACAGAGGTCTCTATACTACAAAATTGTCCATTAAAAGTGTTTAACTGCTTCTGAAATTAATCTATTTTTAATCAAAACAGCATATCTATCGTGTAGCTAATCCCAAATGGTTTCAAAAACAGCTAATCTGCAATATGTAAGATCAATAATAGATGTTTGGCACAGCTCCAGAACCCCAACACCTAAACAAATTAAATAAAACTTTTAACTAACACAACTGTAGGATCCTTCATCGTATCGTATCACCTAATCGTATTAAATAAATCATAAAAAGAACAACCAGCGATAATTATTTATCCAACCCAGAACAATATAATTAAAACCTTCACCAATTTACAGTCTCCCGAAACAACCTAGAAAACCATTTAATTAAAGAAATGCCATGATCGCTGAAAAACTATCTAAAATGTAGTAATCAAAAATGTCCATTAGAACCAAATATATAAGTAAGCTTAATCAGGAACTGCAATCAAAAATAGTATTAATAATAAACATTTGATAAACCTCGTTAACTCTAAATTGCAATCAAACAAATAAATATAATAATTTAATACTCAAACGTTGAGTAAAATTAAATGAAAGAGTATTAGTAAAATTAGCCAATCTCTGAAATCAAATTGTTGAAAGAATCATTTTTATAAATAATCATAGTAAAATGTACCAAGAAGAATATGTAACGCTTATAAAGGAGTGCTCGATACCCGCTTTTCTCAAATGAAAACCAAACATACGCCAACCTTAAAGTCATTTTCGAATCACAATACACGGTAACCATGCGATCCCCCGCTAACATCACTAATCAACAACATTTATGCTTTACAAAGCCGTGATGAATCCATATAGCTCAAAATTTCATCGTACGGCTGATCATCCTAAAATTTCAAAAATGATGCCACTCTCGCGAATTTGATGGCAAACCTCAACAAAAACATCTATAATATTCAGCGGAGACTAATTTGAACATACAAATCTAAAAATCAGGCAAGGGTTCTATGTAAAACTGCAAATTTGCTTTCCTATAGCCACAATCGATAACCTCATCAACTCCCAAACAAACAAAAAAATTTAAAATAGCCAAAAATAGCCTAGAAATACAGGCAACGACAGAACACATTACATGAATACAACCTTCCGTAAGTTAAGAAACACAATGTTCATTACGAACGAAACCAATTCAAAGCACTTCTCTATAAATATCAAAGAAAATTTATTGCAACACAGGTCCACCATATCATCGCCGCCCCTGCGCAAATTGATCACACAAAATGAAATCAAGAAAAAGTCAAAAATGCGTATTTGAGTAGTGCATTCGGTAGCAAACAACAACAAAATCCATGTCTCAATCGTTTTTCATATATAAACATTTACACACACAAGCACAAATAGTAAATATATAACAATTACGTAATGACCCTACCGGAAAATGTTCATCAAGCCTCAAACACAGTAACGCAAAAACTCTCACAAACATACGAATTACATAAATTTTTGATTTAGTATTGAAAAATCTTCAAATTTTATTTGATTGTATGTGACTGAATTTTGTGTAAGTCAAGCAATTGATGACAACATAAGTGAACTTCTCGATGAAATTTTGGTCAAAAGATATGTTGCGATTATTTTTCTCTCCGTGAGAAATTAAAATTATGTATTGGGCGTTCTACTGAATCAACTAATGAACTTGTTAATAAAAGTCATTAGTGGAGAGGCTATTATTACTTTTCTAACGGTAAAATACAGTTTCACTGAGAGAAACCATTTATTTTTTTAACTTGTATAAACATGTTACTCTAGTAAAAATTGAAGAAGTGATTAAACACACAATTTTAATTTAGTTTACCCAATTCTTTAGTTTAATTGTGGGATGTTATTTTAATAACATAAGAAAGTAAAAGTAATTCAATATGTGTACCTGAACTAAAAGTGACTTACAAAGTGAAGACGTGTTTTATAGTTATAAAATAGTTAAATAGTTAAAACATAAAACATTAATCACAAATCATAAAGAACCATTCAAAATGCCCCTTATTAGATTATAGCACACTACTTACATGAATCTCCGTAAGAACTGCCTTATTACTATCTCAATGACTTCTTTACAAAAATCGTCGATGAATTCATCGATGCGTTATACAGCAAATTACTTATGAACATCCTTCATCAGATCACGTAAAACTTCATTAAATATATAAATGACTTTAGTCCCAGGCACAGAATAAAGTTCATTTGAGACTTCATTGAATGAGTCATGGTGAACTCATCAATGAGTTCATCGATTTCCTTCCAGTAGGGGATATAAATAAAACAAAATGAAAACAAAAAATTCCCTGATCTTGTAACTTGTTCGTAATCAATACATATATACATACCCAATCATAGTAGGCACAGCCAAAAGCATACACCTCCAATACTAATCTCCATGCAAAATATAATGTACGTACATACGTCGTACAAGTATATATATATATATAGAAAACAAAAGACAGGATTCAAAATTACCATGGCAATGGCAGAAATACAACAACAAGAAAAATTTTTGCGAGTGTAACAAAACTGAACAGAATTCAAGAACACTTTCTCGCGCAAACAATACTCGAATAATACTATCGACATGAAAATACTAGTACTCTACACCTTTATGCGCTACAAAATACAGTTAAAAAGTTTATATACATTAAAACTTATTTGGAAAAATATGTATTATCAATTAATAAGTACTAAATTTTTTGTTAAGACAATGAAAAAATGAAAAAACACTTAGCTTATACATCATCTGGAATCAAAATAGTCCTACATATTGAAGGTTTGCATACAATGCGTATGAAGCGTTAAGGCAAAGGTGTCAAAATACATACAAACGAAAATTGTTGTGTACATATTCTATACTATTGCAAGCGCACCACACGCAAATTAATACAAATATACAATATGTTAAACTTTTCACTTTACATATTGAATTACACAATTTATTATTATTTTTTTATATATTTATTTAACCATCAACACTCGCTCTCTCTCTCTCTAGCTTCACATCCCATGAAGGGCTTTTGCCGCCTGCACTATGGTCCTCCAGCCGTCTCGGTCCATCGCTCTCGACCTCCAGTTTCGACATCCTAGTGCCTGTAGATCTTGTTCGACGTCGTCACGCCAGCGCAGTCGGGGTCTTCCTCTACGACGCACACCGGCTGGTTGTTGATGGAACACTTTATTGGTCATGCGTTGTTGTGGGGACCTTGCAACGTGGCCGAGCCATCTTACTCGATTGGATATGATGAATCCGATAATATCGCAACCTCCAAGAATTTGCTTTATCTCGTGGTTCATGCGAATCCGATATTCATTGTTCGCGACTTTAATTGGACCAAAGATGGAGCGAATGACCTTCCTTTCGAAAGTTGATAACAATCTACAATCATTAGTGGTCATGGTCCAGCTCTCGCTTCCGAAAGCCAGCACAGGTCTTATGAGTGCTTTGTAAAGTGCGAGCTTGCACGACTGCGATAGATGTCTAGATCGCAATAATTTTGATTGGGCGTAGAAAACTCGATGTGCGGCAGCTATTCGGGCTTTTATTTCTGCCTGCATGTCATTCAGTGATGTTATAACTGACCCGAGGTATTTGAAATTTTCAACGCGATCAAAGTTGTGGTCGCCAATTCCGAGATTTGCCATGGGGATGTTCCTGGGTGTTGATAAAAATTTGGTTTTGCTACTGTTCACCTTCAAACCAAGTCTTCTTGCGCAGCGATCGAGCGGCACGAAACTGTCTTTGATATCGCTAGGTCTTCGGCCAAGAAGCACGATATCATCTGCATATCCAGGCCTGATTTATTAAATATACAGCGCGAAGTTTCGATGTTGCTTTTCCTCACTACGTACTCAAGCGCCAAATTGAACAGCACAGGCGCGAGTGCATCTCCCTGTCGAACACCAGATGTTATTTCAAAGGAATCTGACACAGTTCCTTCGATTACAATTCTACATACAGACCCAGACGTTGTTAATTTGCACAGAGAAACGAGTTTCTCTGGAATTCCTAGGCATATGAGCGCGGCCCAAAGGTTATCGCGGTTTATACTGTCATATGCCTGACGGAAGTCTATATATAATTGATGTATGGTTATGTTGTACTCCCAACATTTTTCCAGGATCATCCTCATGGTGAAACATTGGTCAGTGGTCGATCGGTTGGGACGAAAACCACACTGATAATCGCCAATGATGTTTTCGGCGAAAGGGATGAGTCTGGCAAGTACAACATTAGCCAACACTTTGTAAGCGGTGTTCAATAGAGCTATACCACGATAGTTTTCACATTTAAGACGGTCGCCTTTTTTATGCAACGGACATATGAGCGCGGTCTTCCAATTCTCCGGCAGCTCTTCTTGGTCCCAAATACATACGATGAGATCGTGTAGACTTGTTGCAAGAGTAGCGCCTCCGAGTTTTATTAATTCTGCGGGGATTCCATCGAGACCGGGTGCCTTGCCGTTTTTCAATCGACTAATAGCTGCGTCTACTTCCTCCACTGTGGGATATTTGACGAAGACCTCATCACCTGGAGGAGCTATTGCTCTAAAGGGGGTCACATCGTCATTCCGATTTAGTAGATTTTGAAAGTAGGTTTGCCATACTGAGAGAACATCAGCCACGTTTGTTCTCAATTCTCCATTCCCGTCTTTGATGGCTGTACTTCTTGGGTGGAAGTCTTTAGTGATATTCCTGGCATTAGCAAAGCAGTCCTTTGAATTTCCTACTTCCGCTTGGAAGCTGATGTTTTCGATGCATAATCTCATATGATCGCGTTTCTTTTGACGAAGGTATTTAGTCGTGGCTTTCCTGGCGCGGAGATATTCTGCATGTGTGCTTCTAGTGTTGCGAGCCAACCATTTTTCACGAAGCTTTTGTTTATTTGCGACGATCAGACGACATTGATCATCGAACCAATCATTGCGGGGTCTCGTAGGTCTTCTTCCGATAGTGTTTTGCGCCGCGGTGGTAATGGCTGACTGTATTGTGTGCCACTGCTCCTGGATGTTAGAAGGAGCTTCTTCGTTGTTGCTAGGCCGCTCTAGATAGTTAGTGACAGCTGATTGGTAACACTGCAGTGACGTTTGGTCTTTTAGAGCATCCACATTCCATCGAACGGTCTTTTGTGCTTGTCTGTTGAACGTTGATGACAGTTTGCACTTATATTTAAATATGACAAGCATATGATCGCTGTCCATATCTGCACCCCTGTAGGATCTAACGTCAGATATACTGGTCGAGTGTCTCTTAGACACCATGACGTGATCAATTTGGTTCTCCGTTCTTCCATCATTCGATCTCCACGTTACTTTGTTAACGTTACCATCAACACTACGTTACCATCAACACTATATATTATTATATATTATTTATTTATTAGTTAATTAATTATTAAAACACATTTAAATTAAATTATTTAATTATTTCGAGGAGAGACAAAAACACGTCTTTCCTCGACGACAAACAAATGCCGACTACTACGAAGACCTGATATCTTATGTATATTTATGATAATATGAATTGGCCAAGGTGGAACACTTCATTGCTACGAACAGGCATATAGTATTTATTTTCTTGAAATCGAAAAACTTTTATCGTTTGTATTATGAACGTCGCTCCGACCCAACATTTCTAGGATTCGTTCCATAGAATTTCCATTTACTGACTAATTTACTATATAATTATTGAACGGCCTATTGAATTACTATTGAAAAACATTTTTTATTAAAATTATCAAAAATAAACGAATACGCAGTGGAAACGTTTTCATATGTTGCACTATG
The DNA here is from genome assembly GCA_932526605.1 of Nephrotoma flavescens. NCBI lineage: Eukaryota > Metazoa > Arthropoda > Insecta > Diptera > Tipulidae > Nephrotoma > Nephrotoma flavescens. Next base: position 222,779,875 of record OW052221.1, read on the forward strand.
GTGGCAATATGTCAAAACCTCCAGGATTCCCGCCATATAATTTTTGAAATTGAACAGCTTTAATCTACCGCACTATGTGCTTGAATCTTTTGGATTTCCTCCACAAAGTTTCCACTTTTGGACTTTTTCATTATAATTATTATAAAATGAACAGGCCCAGGTTAAACATAAGGCGATACAAATGGACATGTGACGTTTTTTAGAAATTGGAGCAGCTTTCATCCAATGCGCTAAGTAGGTGGCTTTGTGGCAAAATCTTCAGGGATCGTTCCACATAATTTCCATTGTCCGACATTTTCGATATAATTATGGCAAAATTATCGGGCAAAGTTAGGGCAATCGGTTGATCCGCTAAGAATTGTGGGTGTTTTTTCAAAGTTCGACAGTTTTGCTTTACTGCCTTACAAGGTCGCTATGTGGTAAGAATTACAATTTTCGAAAGTATTTCTATTCTCCTGTCGATCCTTGTAGTCATATAGGTATCTGGTCGTAATTAGTTAGCTTTCATCTATAACACTGTGATCTTTAATTTAAGACGAGACTGCAACTAGTGGATTTGTGTTTACAGTTTAAATATTTCTACTGTTTGTTTGTTTATTGTTAAGTTGTAAAATCTTACTGTAATTTTTATGGGCTTTATTCAAGTGGTTTTTTAAATTGAATGGCTTTTATAACACCCCAAATTGAAAATGGCTAACTTAAAAATGGTATTTTTCTGACTTAAAACCAGCGTTTTCATTTCATTTTAAAATTGACTTAAAATCTGCAATGAAAATGAAATAAAAAAAGTTGACTTCATAAATGCATATCATAAGTCATTTTGAAAATGATTGAAAAGTGGCATAAAAAAGCCCACTTATTTATATTTTGTATTTTCACTAATGAAACGCATGCAGTTCTATGTGCATTAAAAACAAATGTAAATTTTATGTTTATAATGTGAAATAAAATATGCCTTTTTTAAGTCCTTTTGAAAATGAATTAAAAAATATATTTGAAAAATGACATAAAATATACCTTTGCAGGTCCCATTTATCAAAAAAGACACCTTTTTTAAGTCCACTTTTTTAGTTTCAGCCTTTTTTGCCCTTTAATAACAGCTAAGCCATACCCACAAAATCTAATGACACATACGATTTAAGAAATTTTTACGAACAATTTTCGTGAGCGATGCGTAAAAAAATAAAATATTTCTCGGACATCGTTCAAACGTTAACTTATTTTAATTTATTAATAAAATTGACGATCATAAATTGCATTCGAGTAAATAATTAGTACGCAACTTAAAAATTTGAGCACAGCACAAAGTTTTTTTAATTAAATATTTTAATAAAAAAGTGTTACTGTTAAAACTTTGATTGACGTTAATGAATTCGAAAATTCAAATTGTTTTTATTTTACATATTAATGTTTCTACTAACATTTCATGTTAATCGTAAATCTTATATAACTTTAAAATACACTGTTATCTCGGTACGCTGCTTAACCACACAAAAATTTAATCTTTATGTACAGACGAAATGTGCGCTTTGAAAATGAAGGTTGGTAAAGACAAAATTACACGAATTTTTAATTTAATTTCAACTAATTTAAGACACGATCTAATTGAGATCGAAGCTAAAAAAAAATCGTGCACATAATTATAATCTATCCAACGGCTATATTATGTTCATTATTAAAATTTTAATATCTAGGCACCCACTCACCTTGTACGGTATGTATGTGTTTCAAAAACATGAAGTTTTAAGAACACGTTTAAGCTGTTTTTTGGTGTTCAAGGGACTAAATTAACATACAGCATAAAGTAATTAATAATTAATAATTTTCAGCCATTTCTAACCGATGTAACATTTTTTGCGAGTTCAATAAGTAACATATCGAGTGTTTAAAGTAAATATTATAAGGTTGTACTGTGAGGGTGTTCTAATAAATAGGAAGGTTACTTTGTTCTGAGAAGTTTAAAAATTACAAGACATGCATACAAGTCAACTAAACTACATCTAAGAGTAAAATTAAAAAAAAAATGGAATGTGATCGTATTTTGTAATACTAAAAATGCAACAAGTACTGGCATTGAAACATCTTTGGGGAACAATCATATTTTTCTGCAGTATTCCAAAGAAAACAACGCCAGCATATAGAAAATTAACATTCCAAAATTTTTCTTCCTTTAATAAAATGGTCACTCCAAGAGATTTATTGAGAAATCAGTCTAAATTTCTAGCTGTATTAGTGAATGGAAAAAACGAATTACCGAGGAAAATTTGAGGGAAAGAGGAAGTATCTATAGATTTTTTTATATTGGACTGTGATTAACTTGCATTAAGAGCGAGCGGGTTAAATGGTCATTATTTCTAAATTCTGACGCCACGCGCAATGTGCAACATACTCAAAAAAACAACGATGATTGACTACAACGCTAAACATACTCAATGGAGTTCAAGACTAACAATGTCTGGATTTTTTGTCTACCGGTCATTCTACTTACACCGGTGTGAAGTTTCTAACGTTAAAAAAAGTGTAGGTACACAACAAAGTGGCAACATAAAAGTTGCAACATGAAAGTGTAAATGTTTATACGATTCTGATGTTAAAAAGTATAGGTATGTAAAAATATATATCAAACAACAATTTACAAAAAATTTTACAAAAATAATTGAACAAAAGAGAAAATATTTTCCAAATTTAAATTTAATCACCATTCATATTAAGTATAATTTATATCAAAATATAAAGTTCGACACAAATCGGCGAAAGCAGCGCTACACTAAAGAAATTATCTCAAAATCTGGAGATGTGCTCGCATGGTGACTATACGGTAATCAAAGGGGATGAAGTTTGTTATCTAAATATGTGTGCGCCATTTCCTTAAAAAGGTTATGGCTCTGGGCATAAATTTTCAAAAATATAATATTTTCCTCTAAATTCCGCGGATGCAATGCTACACTTTGGAATTTACCGCAAAATCTGGGGAAGTGCTCACATGGTGGCTACGTCACGATAATCAAAGGGGATGAAGAGGGCTATTTTAATATGTATGTGCCATTTCCTCAAATAGGTTATGGATCTGTACATAAATTTTCAAAAATATAATATCTTCAATCTCCAGATTTCGCGATAAATTCCGAAGTGTAGCATTGCTACCTCGGAATTTAGAGGAAAATATTATATTTTTGAAAACTTATGCCCAAAACCATAACCTATTTAAGGAATTGGCACATACATATTTAGATAGCCTACTTCATCCCCTTTCATTACCGTATAGTCACCATGCGAGCACATCTCAAGATTTTGTGTACACTAATATTAAGCATTAATATTGGTTAAAACTTAAAAACTGTAATTGCTTAAGATTTGAACACTTCTTGTTAGTTTCTTATGTAGAAAGATTCAAGATAAAGCTATTGGTAATATTTTTTTTTTAAAAAATTGATTCGATTATCGAACGGCTTAAAAGAATTCAACAGTAGCTGTATGTAATACCGTAGAACTATGTCGTGGAATTTGGTTTTTGATGTGTAAACATCTTTACGCGCGCCTACCAAAATTTTTTGTATTAGAGTAAACTTGTAAATGAAACGAACGGAAATGACGTATACCTACTTCGTTTAAAAAAAAACGCAAGAAACTCAACAAAAACAATTTTTACTATACATGGCATGCTTTTATGTATATGTATAATAGTAGGGAAAATGAAAAAATTAATTTATGAATGAAATAGAAACCATCGACAATTCCATCGATCAGAAAAATCAAAAAAAAAAAATTACGATACGAAATACGAATTACGATTAAAAACACAGTCAACAACTGCTGTATATTGCTTTATCACGAGTGACGACTCTAGGCGCTGTTCATCACGTCGGCTATCAATGATCATGTCTTCTACTGAATGGGGTTATAATGACATCTCGTTTTTAACATTGAACTGCCAGAGTCTCAGGTCACAGTCACGCAGGTATGCTCAATTCATTTGGTTTTCGAGACCTGGCTGCGCAATGACGAACTTGTTAATATTCCTACGTTTGAATGCTGTTTTCAGTTCAATAGAGATGGTCAGTGGGCTGCCGGAGTAGCAATTCCGTCAAAAGATCCATAAAATGAGCATAGTGGACACAAAAAATTTGCCGTACTTTTTCAAAACCAATATTGACGTAACAAATGGACTGGCGAATGGAACTATGGGCTGTCTAAAGTATATCGAATGCATAGGCATCCTAACCAGGACAACGAGAACGATGAAAACGTCGACAGTAAAAAATGCCAAACGACTCTGGATGGATTTCGGTTCAAATTCACAAGTTGGCAAGAAGGTCAGGTGGCTTGAAGCTGGATGGGCGCAGAAAACGAATATCGACAGATGTTTGGTGCCCATTTCTAGAAAAAGCTCAACTATTAATCGAAACAACAATTAATGTTAAGCATAAACAACAATTAATGTAAAGCGTCGTACCTTCATGTGCCACCACAATTCATGCATCACACGGTGGTACCTACAACGAGATAGTCAGTATATACTCTTACGATAAAAGACACAGTTAACAAATTGTGTATATTGCTTTAGCACGAGTAACGAGTCTCGAAGGACTGTTCATCACGTCGGCTATCGATGATCATGTCGTCTACCATGGACGTAAAAATGGGACCTCAATGGGTCTTCTTCAAAATTAGCTATCGCGCCTCACCACAAATCCGCTTTATCCGTTGTAATGGCGAATTTTGTACGAGATAATAATGACGTCTGGTTTTTAACATTGAACTGTCAGAGTCTTAGGTCATACACATCACCTCGACCTAACTGACACAGTCACGCAAGGATGCTCAATTTTCTTGCTTTTCCAGATCTGCGTTCAGTTCAAGAGAGACAAGAGAGACGGTGAGTGAGCTGCCGGAGTAACAATATATAAAAATTCAAATAGAATACTCATACCATGTCAGTCACCTCGCATAAAGAAATCATCGTTGGACAAACAATTGGTATGAGCGTAACAACACAACTCATTGATGATATATATACGGCTGAACTTCAGCTTCTCAATGGGAATAAGATGCTTTCTGTAGTTGTATTAACCTCGCCGAATAAATCTTTCGAAGACATAATGAAGTTCATACAATTCGTCCTTGCCCAATATCCTAAAGAATTTCAAAAATTCTCCAAGGAGACTATCATCTTTTGCCGGTGATTATGAGAGGGGATTTCAATATTACAACGAATTCGATTTGCACATGAACTCAGATCGAAATATATTTACTACTAGATATGGGACGACCATATTGTGCAGTTTTTCAATGAAAATTTTTAAAGTTAGAGTCGACAGTATATAATATATCTTATTTTAGCTACCAAAATCCAATTGCGTCGATTATTCCGAAAGAGTAATAGACCAATTTAACGATAATAAACAAATGAAAAACTCTGGTTAGTAAAATTGCATTCCTTCTTCCTTCAAAGTAAACTGTACCCACGTACTATACACACGCCATGTTTACACATCTCCTTGAGAGTACTAATGGACTCACTCATTTTTTTTTATTACCAATTCAAACGACTTGGCCAAAGAACTTAAAATGCTATTGGGGCAGAAATGAAAAAGCTCAGAAGAATTGTTCATTTTAGGAGTAGGAATAGTTTCACTCAGCTGCGCCACTGAGCGGGATATAGCTAAATTGCAGATAATAGAGGACAAAATTCCTGCTCTCATAAATAATTTTTAAACATTAAGGAAATGGGTGAGAAACACTCTCAGCAAGCCAATTTTTTTGTAAACATTTCAAATTTCTGATGGCAGAATAACAAGAAACTTTACAGAAAGAAAAATCTGTATAGGTAGGGAATGATTTAAGAGGAAAGAGCTCAAATGTGAATAAAACTGACGAAACCCTTGCTGAATTTGACAAAACTCATATCAACGGTTTTATTCCGGCAAACATAAGCCATTACACACATTACAGAAAAGATTTTTGCTAAACATGAAACAAATCAAAATTGAGAATATAGATAAATAATAGAATATCATTGAGTGCCAATAATGAAAGACGTCTAATGTAATCGAAAAAAGCTATGAATCAATGAATAGTGATGCTATTATTTGTTATCATCAATGACAAGTATCATTTTAATTCTTTTAACCTCCATTGCCTTTCCTAATGTAAGGAGCACGATCACACAAGTGAAATGTATATAATTAACCATAATTTGGATACTCATAAGACTTGGATGTATTTGAGGGACGAAACTATGCCTTAAACTTGATCTCAGGAAATATCGCCTAGCAAATCAACTACAGTTTGATGCAGTCGTTTTAAATCTCTTGATAGCGTTACCTGATAGTTGTACTGGGCAAAATACAAATTTCGTAGTAGTGGCTAGAAATTGTAACGTACTCTAATAAATCATTGGAAGTGATTGACCACAAACAACTCTGACTTCGGCAATACGGAATCTGCACCAAAAACCAAGGTTCACTATTCCAAGAAATTGGTACAACATGGTCGCCACTGCTAGAAGGAAAACAGGTTCAATATTTACAAGATCGCTCAGACCAACCTGAAATTGGCATTATAATTGGAAAATGCGGTAATTAGGAAAAAACAAACAAAGATCGAAAATCAGTCAAGTGGCCGCAAATTCAATATATGCGTTTTACAAAAGACGACCAGTACGCTATATTTCACAAAGAAACACGGAAATGTATATAAAAATAAATTTAATTTAATTAGAAAAAAATATTCGAAAAGCGTTTTAATAGTTGCTTGTTTAATAATTGGAAATTATTTTAGTTTTTATTAAATAATTTTTTTTAAGTAAATTTTTTTTTATTTCCAAACTCACGATCCCATCGGTCAACCAAATCGGTCATAATTTTGGTGTGTCATTTGGAATGCGCAAAAAATGTGCCACTTTTCTTGAAATTTGCCATTCTCATAGTCGTTTTAATCCTAATCAGCAAGGGTTCAACCTCGGAGACTCATTTTAAATTTATATATAAGCATTTAAAAAATCTTTTCTATGTGAATTATACGGTATGTATTCTAAGACCAACTACTTACGATTCAGAGGACATAATCATATTTTAATTTTTTTTTATAAATATAAGCCTAACTGAACCATTTTAAAAAATAATCACTAAAGCATGCGATGAGTTTTACAGACTCATTATGTATCTCCACAATAAAAATATAAATATTTTCATATTGATTATTTTTTTAGTATTACGGATGCCTATTGATAAACTCTGAAATAATGAATGAGCAATATAACGAAAACACTTTCTCACAACGATACCGCTAGCACTTCCGAACAAGTGCTCGAAAATGCATGTTATGTTGGAAAAGATAGTACGCAGTGGAATAAGTATCCATTGCCATAAGGAAAAACTCCTGGACGTAATTTGATCAGAGGCAGTATAAGCAAAGTCAATGATGAAATGGATGAATATATGGTGAATCTGCGATAGTTTGAATAGCTGCCCTCTTAAATCTAGTCCAAATTTATTAAAGGAGGGTCATCAAAGAGAAAAGAATTTGGCGTCGAATGTTGTAAATGAACTATGCACGCCTTTTTTCTACAGTAATAGAAACGTCACATTTGATAACTATTTCACATGGTTCATACGACAGATAAAAATCTCCGGTTTTTCTATACCAGATTGTATTTAATTTTATCTTCAACACAGCCTCTTTTCATACAAAAATGAAAAGATGCTGTGTTGTATAATTTACGTGTTGTAATTGGTTAAAACTACGGGATAGGCGAATTCGAGATTTTTTTTGAAAAAATTTGACAATGGTCAGTTACATTCTTAAAAATAATCGAGCTGTGATTTTACTGTCATACATGCACCGTGGACGAATGGAGGAGTTATACTTTGGACCAGCTATGTCAGCTGAACAAACATAATACAATAGTATAAAAAAGCGTAGGTGCTGGACGAATGAAGCGCCAGCTTTCTAACATCTGCTAAAAAATGTTTGTAATGAACAGTCAGAAAAAGTGACTGTCTGTAAGAGCTGTATCAATAAATAATTAATTTCTTAGTTAGCCTTATGGCCGGTCTACACTTGCATATTTTTCTCGTGACGGAAAAAAAATCTAGTCCATTTTTTTCTTGTGACATTTTTAGTGCATTTTCCAAAATTCATACGCAAAAATGGTTTTGAGCATGCGCATTGAAATTTTGTCAAGAGAGGGAAATATCAAAATATTCAATATTTTTATCATGTTGTTGTGCCAATAGAGCATAATTTGTGTTTTTATGCTCAATTTTGAACACACGTTATATTATTTTGACATTTTTAATTAAAAAATCGTGGATGTTTTTGTTTGTTGGAATCACAGCACAGCACACTATTTAAAATAGCAAAGCAAATCATTTTTTTCTACGTTATCAAAACAGAGAAAAAATGGTGTCGATTCCTTGTACATCTTCTATTTATCTTTTCTTCTATTCTTCTATTATTTTAAAGCCACTCGATATTTATTTCAAAATTTTTATTTAAATTTAAAACTTGCTTTCTTAAATGCATCAAGTTTTCCTAGTAAAAATAGCAGCATAGAAGAAAACAAAATAGAAGGTTCAGATTGAATCGACACAAATGTCTAGTTTTGAAGTGTGTAATAGTAAGTACATATACTATACTAATAATGTCATGAGTTTATTTTTTGTCACGAGAAAAATATGCAAGTGGAGACCAGCCATTAGTTTTTATGAAATATTATTTTTGTTGTAGAATTTTATATATACATATAAATAAACACGAAATTTACAATTTTTTTTGAATTTTGTTCTAAAATTTCGCTTTTGGTTCCGAGAGACTCATCACATGCTTTTACGTAAGTCAAACGACCCATGCTGATTAGGGTTAAACGACAAGCATACTACAATATAAATATCGGGAAAATTGCACAAGCCATTCGATGTCAAAAATTAAAATATTTACGAATATTTTGATCTAACAAGCTTTATTTTTATTTACAATTTTATTGAAAATAGGTAAGTAATTAAATTTAATTATTTACTAATTGAATTAATTTCCAGAAACCTGTTAGCGACTCTAAATGACAGTGGCATTCATCTTTAGAAAATCAACAAAATTGTGAATCGCGCGTTGTGCGCATAGAAGTAAAATATAAAAAAAATTATAAGAAAAGGAGTCGAACTTCTACGAACAAAAAAAAAAGTGAATTTTATTGTTTTTTCAACGAATTCTAAAAACATATTAAAACATTTATTAGAACGAGCAACAATCTAAAACATTTATCAGTGAACATTATTTATATACCTAGTTGGCAAAAGAAATGTGAAGAGCCAAATAAATTTGAAGTTCTTTTTCTCTTTACTTTAATTACTGTAAATAAATATTTTTGTTAATAAATAACACCGAATATACGGCTTGAAGTACAAGAGGTACTTTCATTTTTAAAACAACCATATTAACCTTTACGCCAACAAGAAACCATAAAATTATTTATGATGAAGGCAAACTATCTATCGCGTAAAAAATTTGTAATTTTCCATCGTAATGAAAAAAATGGAGAATGGGTGGTTTGGGCCATCCAAATTTTCAACGGAAGATAAATTAGAAGAAATTTGAATGATAAATTTACCCTGTGTCTTAAGTAAAATATTTGTAAATGAATTACAACAGAAATTGTAATAAATTGTATTACAAAAAAATTATAAATAAAAATGTTTATTGTATTTATTAAATAGTCTTGTTCGTCTTTTGCGAGCCTCAATTTCACTGTCACATAAGAAAACGATATGACAATAGTCGTATAAAGCGATAATAGGCGTAAGTTTTTACTATAAGAAAAGAAAAGTAAGCGACTTGAATATAGTCACAAAATATGACGTGACCCGACTATGGTAATTGTGGACATTATTAACAAAAATCTCTGTTTTGTACAGCAATTCTACTAAACCATAAAAATGACTCAAAACCTTATTTAAATAACTTACTTTTGCTCTTAACGGCTCAATTTTGCAAACGAAAAAAATATAGATTCTAGAGACACTAAATCAATAGTATGAATGTCATGGGAGGGACCCATGTAGCCCAAATTGCGAGGGAAGTGAGGTGGTTACATTATCCTTGATACATTTTATGTTTGGTAAAACATTTAGGGGGCTAATTTGGGTTCATGTTACACGCTGCGTTAAATACGTTATGTTAAATGTAGCGTCAAATTGTTGCCTAAAAATGTTGCGTGATTACGTAACATTTTAACCGTTAAAATGAGAGTCCGTTAAATCCGAATTTAATCTAATCGATCGAATTCAATCTAAGGTGGAACTCTTAAAAATGGGATTCTTAAATTATTATTGAAAGAATTTCTGGAATATGCAACCTGGGACGGAATTGATCAATTCTTAACCGATCACAGTCCCAAAATGTACGAACTCCGCCAGGAACTATAGTATTTGGATAACCATCGGTTTCTTGGAGTTAGCGACGACATACATATGTGATTTTTAATTTTTGATCTCATGTTTTACCAAACATTTGTGGTTCAAGTGGACCTTAAACCCCATCCTTTTTATTTCAACATATAAAGGGCTAGAAAAGTTCGTGGCCTTTTTTTAGCGATCTGAATTAACCTTACCACTCTATTTCAAAATTGATTTTTAGCTCGATAAAACCAAGAATTTGGACTCATTTTCAAAAGGCGTTATTTGGTAAAACGAAAGAGAAATCGAATTCAAAATCTATTGCATCATCCAATGGTGAATGTAGGTTTAAAATAAACAGTAGTGAAAGGAACGCAATTATTGAATACGTTATTATTAAAGGAATTAAAATGGTTTATTTGATCAGCAGAAGAACTAAGAGAATAAATATTACCCCAATGAATAAAAAGAGTCACAAATTGATGCAACGTGAGATTCGTAACAATTAATAAAAACAACAATGAGGTCATGATGAGAGCCATTACCAAGAGACAATTATTTGAAAAAACAAATGGAATTATCAGCTGAAGCGACAACTTGATCAATGAGAGAATAAGATTCATTACTTGTGGTTGAGTAGGAGTAAGTGGTCGCTATAGAATTATAGACCAATAGTTTAATTCTATGATATTTAAATCGCTACATAAAAATGAGGTCTTTTGAGAAATAATAAAACTTAAATCCCCTCAAATAACACCCAAAATAAATTTCCGCTTATTTATGAAGGCATTTACCTTATAAAAAGAAATTCAATGTCAAACAAATTAGAGCCACTAATGGCCAACGCAGAATTGGGAATATTAAACGATAAAAACTATACTTATCTCATTGACAAATTGTGTAATATTTATTTGTATCGAATGGGTGTATTTTGGTCTGACTAATAGACCAACAAACTAAAAAATCTAATCTCTCTATTGAAACACATTTTAAATAGAAATAAATAAATTTTCTTTATATAGTGAGTGAGTAACAACAACATAAAACTAATAATCTTAATAACAATAATAATAATAACAATAACCGCAAATCGGTTAAAATCAACAGCAACCCAAATAGATACAAACTACAATGTGTACAAAAACAATGAAAACAAACGATAATTCAATTTGATTGCGAAATTTGTATTTGAACATAAAACTAACAACACAATATCTCGAGTTGATTAAATTATACAAATAACAGTTATGATATTAAATTATAGTTTATATAATATATTTTCAAATTTATTATCTATTATATTATTGTTGTTGCTGTTGTTGTTGTTGCAGTTTTTTGTATCCAGTATCTATAGATAATCGGAAAAATTATTATAGTTTAAAAAAAAATCTTTTCAATAATCCAATGAACCGAATAGTTTTTATAGATAAAATTTTACGTCGTGTGATAATTAACGATTTTTATGTTGTTGTAAAGTGTTTTCTTCCATGGTTTTTTAATAGGTAAATCAACATTCCGTAATTGTAATGTAAACTGATTAACAAACCGTGACCATGGCGCACAAAATATTTTAGAGTTTTGGATACAATTAAACGGTTATTTTTATTTTCTGTCATTTTACAAGTTCAAGTACATTTTTTTTATATTTGTGTCGAACTTACTGCCTTGAATATTAGTTAACTATTTTGTTTAAATTAAACCCAAGAGCCTGATGAAGTTCCTGAAATGGTATTAAAGCTTGTGGGTTTTATTGTTTTGTATAATGGTTAATTTTTGAATGGCCGGAAAATACGTACATGATGGTGGTACCGCATATTTTTGTTGGAATTTCCGACAAAAAATTATTTAAATACTTATATATTTTTACCACCTGAGACCACGAAGTCACGTCAAATATTAAAGAAATTTCACTTAAAAAAATAATAATTTACGGCATTGGAGTTTATCACGTCAAACTACCTGCTGCAGATTCTAATAAAATCGAAACAGATATTAAAATAAGATCACGTCGAGTGCTGCACACATTGAAATTTTAGTTAAAAGAGTTGATGAACATTAAATTGTTTTCTAATCTGTAGATAGCTAACTAAACTAAATAAAATTGTCTCTAATAAAACTCCTTCCATGGTAGAGAAAGAAAATAGTGGAATCAGTATTTTACAATAGAAGTGGAAATGCAGGGATATGGTTCTATGTATATACATTTTTATATTTCATAGCTTGAGTTATCAAAAACTTTTATGCACAATGGTTAGGGACTTCTTATACCGGTTACGATGACCTAGAACTTTAAAATGTTAAATTCATTTTTTAAGTAAATTGAATTTAGTTTGATTAAAAATTTGATAGAAATTACTCGAAATATTTATAAATTAAAATATTTTTTACTTTTTTTTACGTAGAAAAATTAAGTACAGTAACCATGAAAATTTACGACCTTGCGAAAACTCTGTTTTTTCTACAAACGATTTGTCTGATCGCAGTGAAACTTCATGTTTAAGGGTTTTGTATTAGTTTTGAGCCTTCTGTAATTTTTAGCCGTGATTGTTCCATCGAAATTGGTCGCAACTATAAAAGCTTTTCAATTTTATGCAGATTGCAAAAATATTTTGAAAAGTATATCCTTTATGAGAAAAACGATTAGCCGAAATAGGGGAAACACGTTTCTTGAATGAGCAATAATATCTTTTTGTAAAATATTTGGGTATGTAATATATTGTGAGTCAACCGCTGCGATTTGCCTTTCATGTAAATGTGGACTTGGCTTTCGCGTAATTATTGAGGCATCAAGTAAGTACCGAGTTGGACATTTTATTAAATTTTATATTTTATTTCCAATAATTGATACCGAATGAAATAATAAAAGAATTTTGTTGCCAACGCGTATATCATTTTGGCTTTTCAGTTATACCAAAGCCATTTTTATTACTGGCCAGTTGCAACATTAATTTTTTGCTAATGACGTGACTGTATGTTGACGATTTCTCTATTCTTCCAAAACTCTCAGTTTGTAGTCAAAACTGTAAATTTAGCATAATTTTGTACAATAACCATATACAAGAACGGTATATTTATTCCAAGTTTACTCGAACTTTTGTTACAATATTTTGACCAATACAATTCGTATTGGTTTAACTAAAGACTAAACAAATTATTACATGCACGAAGTGAATATTAATGTAAATTTACCAAAAATAGTAAAATAACCAAATACTAGAATCTTATTTTCAATACCAATTTCACTAAGGCTTTTTTTATTACAATATTTTCACGAATTAGTTTCGACTACAATTATAACATGCAGGAAGTAAATAACTTCATTATTATAGTCACATGTGTATCAGAGATTAACTTAAAATACAAAATTCACTTATTTGAATTTTAATATAAATTAAATCAAACCGGTTTTTAATAAAATGGGCATTGCATATATTCGACATATTTATTTGGTTATCCAACCAAATTATTTCATGCACGAAGTGATTATTATTGTGCATTAACAAAAATTTAGAAAAATAACCAAATCCGAAAATGACATATTTATTTCGAATTTTACTCAATCTATTAGTACAATATTTTCACAAATAAAGTTCCATTACATTTTTTCCATGCAAGAAGTAAATATCTTTATTATTATGGGATCATATACATATTAAAGACCAACTTAAAATGAAAATTTCACATTTATAATAACCTAAGTTAAAGATTTGTTTAATAGACTGCGCATATTCAAAATATCTATTGTTTAACCAAATGAATAATTACACGCACGAAGTGAATATTCTAAAAGATTTTGCAAAATTTAGTAAAATAATCAAATACAAAAATGGTATATTTAATACAAATTTCACTCAATCTTTCATTACAATAATTTCACAAATAAATTTCGTTTAAAATTATTACATGCAGGAAGTAAATATCTCCATATTTTATAGTCACATATTGTGTTTTTGTAATTAACTTAAAATACACAATTAATTTATTTGACATTTAAAATAAATGGTTTAATAAAAAAACTATTACAAGCACGAAGTTAATATTAATGTTTATTTTGCTGAATTTAGTGAAATAACCAAATGACTCAAATATTAAAAAAAAATATTTAAAGAAATAGATTTCGTATACAATTATTATTTATTGCTTGCAGGAAGTAAATCCCTTTACTGGTACAGTCGTATACGTATTAGAAATAGTGTATCTTAATATTCAGCAAATTGCATGTTTTCGTTATACTTATTGGTTTTATAAAAGTAAATTTTTTACATGCACGAAGTGAAAAGTTTAGTAAAATAATCACATACAAGAATAATATATTTAGTCCGAGTTGAACTCAAGGTACTACGAAATGTTTTCATAATTAAGATTCGATTTCAAATATTACATGCTGTTGGAGGATTTCGGTTCAACTCAAATGAATAACAACAAACTTTTACTTTTGATACACTTTATTTATAAATACTAAACTCCAGTATTGAAATCGTCCAACTCCAGCATTACCAACGCATAACCTAGAATAGAAAATAGTTTCATTATATAAATGATTTATGATTACTTACCATTAATTAATTTAACAGAAGAAGTATATACATATTTAACTAATTTACTAATTAATTCACAAACATAATTTAATTTTATATAATTACATTAGTAAACAAAACAAAAACAAACTGTAAATATTGACAAGTAAACATAAACACAGCTGTTAAATTATAAGTAAAAATGTAATAGATTATACCATTTAGTGTTCGGTATAGAGAGTGCGTTTGATACTCATATTAATATACTAGTATAAATTTCTGTTATAATTAATTTAAACTTAGCGCACTTTTCACCAAATTTTCTATACAATTTTATAAAATGTTTATAAATTATAATTTAGATTTTTATAAATTAAGTTTGTCAAAAATTGTAAAATAAAAATGTAAAATCTTTCTCTTTGCAATAAACTCTTGAACTGAAAGGATCATTTTCAAGATATACAGTGTGTTACTCCTGGTATAGTTTTATTGTATTTTCACTGGATTTAACGCAATCATTCGGAAGTCTGATTTGGATTTGGATTCTGGAGATAATTGGATTACTGGATGTCCATTACTTCAAGATCGTTCTACACATGCAGGTAGTAAATTTTTACATTGAGTAAGTCACATATGTATTTGTCATTAATTTGTAATACAACATTTATTTACTTAATATTTATAATACATAGGATCAAAAGTGTTATTTAATGTTTAAAAAAACAAATTCACTAAGTAAATACTAACTTTAATTAACGTCGTTTAAAAAATTACATGCAGGAAGTAAATATCTTCATTTTTTTATAGTCACATTATGTATTTGTATTCAACTAGAATACGAAATTCCGTTTGTCACGTTTAAATAACGTCACGTTTAAATAAAATTGGATCAAAACATTTTTTAATAAACTGCGCAATGAATAAATTCGAAATATTTATTGGTTTAGACAAAAAATATTACAAGCACGAAGTAAATATTAATGTTTATTTTGCTTAATTTAGTGATATAATCAAATGCAGGAAATAGCTAACACGAGTTTTACTAAAATATTATTTAAAATATTTACAGAAATAGATTTTGATAACAATGATTACATGCAGGAAGTAAATGCAATTGATTGGCACAGTCTTAGAAGTATTATAAAAAAAAATAAATAAAAAGGACAATTATTTTATTTGAGATCTAACATCAATAGAATCTTAAGTGTATATTTTCGGTAGGCCATGTCCGATTTCCATAATAATGCAATAATTTTGACGTAAGCGAAATAATTTGTCTCTTCCATATTTTGTTAGAGTTCGACTGCTGTCCGAATATTGAAATAATTTTGACAGTTCAAAACACAAGACGAGAGAAAATTATTTCGAAGAAATTCTTATAAGTAAATATGATAGAAGTGGAATTTGAACCAAACATTATGTTGTTTATTCTAATAACTATGCATACGAAATTAATGAGAAGAAGTCGGAGCCAAGCACGACCTTTGTTAATGAATCTCGTTACAACACAGGTAATGAATTCGACAGTATACCATCTCGTGCACCAACAATATTATTCAATCAATCCTCACATACGACGATACTGTAACAAGGATGCATCTTAGAATTTCGTCATAAAAATTTGTTGAAATCACTAAATTTTTGCCCAATAAAAATCATGGTTGGGGACCAGAAATGGAATTACATACTTACTTGTATTTTTATTGTGATTGGCAAGTGGCACTAGTTAGTAGGGGCAGCAACAGATTTATCAAAATCTACTATTTGTGATATTATTCACAACAATATAATGCCTGTACAATATAATGCCTGGGAAATATAATAACTTTACCGACAAATTTGATAAACGAAAACAAAAATTGAATTTTTCATTTAACCTTTGATTATGAACAATTATTACGGAAATTTCAAAATAATTACACACAGTCGTTGTAATAATTTGGTTGCATACAGTATACTGCCAAAATTATTACAACAAAAATAATGTTAATAGAAATCGGACATGGCCTTATTGGTTTTATAAAAACAAATTATTACATGCACGAAGTGAATATTAGTGATAGTTTTGAAAATTTTAGTAAAATAGCCATATACAAGAATAATATATTTATTCCGAGATTAACTGTAGCTATTATGAAATATTTTCACACTTATAATTCGATTACAATTATTACATGCAGGGAGTAAATATCACTTTTGTTAATGCTACTCAAAGTCATTATCTTAAAATTCAAAATACATTTATTTGGTATTTAAAATAAAATGGATGCACAATCATTTTTAAATAGACTGCGCCATCCATAAATTCGAAATATTTGTTGGTTTAAACCAAAATTATTACAAGCACGAAGCGAATATAAATGTTTATTTTGCAAAAAGGATGTAAATCTCCTGATTGGCAAAGTCTACTGTACTAACAAAAAATAGGAAGTAAAATTATTTTATTGGAAATCTAACTTCAATTGAATCAATCGTATATTTTAATATTTTGCAAATTGCATATTTTCATTATACTTATTGTTTTTATAAATATAATTATAAATTACAAGCACGAAGTGAATATTTACTTAAATTTAGCAAAACTTAGTAAAATAACCAAATTCAAGATTAGATCTTATTCGATTTTCACTCAACTATTAATTACATTATTTACACATATAGATTTTAAATACAATTTTTATACATGCGAAAAGTAAATCCACCGCTTAGTACAGTCACACAAGTATCATAGAATAACTCACAATATACAATTATTTTATTTACTAAAACTAAATCAATAGAATCAATGGGGGTATTTTACAAACAACTGTTTTAGAAACAACTTATTACATACACGAAGTGAATATTAATGGTAATTTTAAAAATTTTTGTAACATAATCATATACACTAATGGCATATTATTCCGAGTTTTACTCAAGCCATTGTTACAATATTGTCACAAATAAATTTCCAATAAATATATTACATGTAGGAAGTCACTATCTTCATTGTAATAGTCACATATGTTTTAGAGATTAAATTAAAATGCAGAACTCAATAACGCTTTGAAAGTCTACGCAATGCATTTATTCTAAATATTAGTTTTAATTTTACTGTCGTGGGGTTCGGACGTAAAGTAAACCAGACGAAAAGTGCAGTGTTAGTGCTTTTTAACTTGTTATATCTTTTTTTCAATTTTGTGAATGGTTTTATAATTAAATACACACGGTGCAAAAAAACTAAAATAAAATTGTAACTTAATAAGTGATGCTGTAAGCGTGATGGGGCTTTTTTCCTCAAAAAAGACTTCTTCAAACATCGAACGCCAAACAAAATCTACAACAAACTTGAACCAGTTTCATGTAGAAAGTATAAATATGGCAAGTGCAAGTGTAAAACAAGTAGGCAAAGTTCAGCACAGCCCAAAGAAAACACCTATGCCAATGATTAAAAGTGCTTCTTCGACAGAATTAATTATACCGCAGATTAAAAATCAAAATCAAAACCGCGATGAAAAAATTAATTCATCAGCAAATTTAACAATGCAGTACGAAAATAATAGTAATGAACTCAGTGCGACGAACTCTAGTGACCGTGGTCAGTGCGAAAATAACCTAGTGCAAACGGGAATGGATAGGTATATCACTGTTCAATCTAAAAGAAAATGTAGCCCAAGATCTGCCCAGTTTGCTGGCAGGAGCAAAGTGACACGGACTGAAGGAGCTATTGACCAAATACCTCTTAACAATCGATTCTCTAGTCTAGAGGTCATTGTCCCCAATGCAGTGCCAAATTTGAAAACTGAGAAACCGCCTCCAATTTATTTAATGGAAGCATCTAACAATGAATTGGTTAACAACATCGCAAAATTAACAGATTCTAAATTTTATATTGCTCCGCTCAAACGAGGTAATATAAACGAAACAAAGATTCAAACTTTCGAAATCGATGGCTTCAGAGCCCTAGTTAACCATTTCGACGAAGTTGGGAAAAACTATTACACATACCAGCTAAAAAGCCAAAAAGGGCTGACGTTGTGCTAAAAGGAATTGAAAGCTGCGTAGATGTTAGCGACATACAAGCTGCACTTGCTGCGGAAGGTTTCCATGCCAAATCCATTGGTAATATAGTAAACCGTGAGAAGGTGCCTCAACCAATGTTCCGTTTGGAACTAGAGCCAGAGGAAGAAAAGTCGAAAGGAGTTCACAAGATTTACAACCTAAAATATTTGTTACATCGCAAAATCGTAATTGAAGAACCTAAGAAGAGGTCTGGACCAGTTCAATGCATAAAGTGCCAAGAATACGGACACACGAAAGCATACTGCGCCTTAAATGAAGTTTGCGTTATTTATGGTGAACTCCACGACTCCAAACAGTGCGAAAAGTCTCGCAATGACCCATCTGTGAGACGTTGTAATAACTGCGGTGAAAATCATACTACAAACTACAGGGGTTGCGCAGTGTATCTGGACTTAAAACGCAAAATAAACCCTAAAATGCGAGCTGAGCAACGAATGCTGAATATGCAATTTAATCAGAGGGCCATGTTACCAAAAAATACAATAGTCACCAAACCAACGAGTGCAAACACACAAAACGATAACTTGGAGACATTGGCCAGCAGTTTTGCACAGCCAGGTGTTTCTTACGCAAATATCCTAAAAGGTAACAAACCGAAACCAAAAGCTCATTCTATTGAGGACTTAAACATTCACACCATGGTAAATAAATTAACCGAGACCATCGAAAGTTTCATGATGATGATGGAAAGACAAATAAGCATGATGATGCAAAATATGAATACGCTTATGCAAATTATAGTCAAAAATCAAAAATGACAATTCTAAAAATAGCCATTTGGGATGCGAACGGGCTCTCGCAACATAAAGCTGAGGTACAAACATTTCTCATCGAAAAAAATATAGACATCATGTTAATATCTGACATCACACTTCACTAAACAAAATTTTTTTAATATTACCGGTTATTCCGTTTATGACACCAAACATCGGGATGGAAAAGCACACGGCGGCACTGCAGTCTTAATAAAAAGAAGATTAAAGCACTACGAGCTCCAAAAATATGCTAAAGATCACATCCAGGCTACAACTGTCAGTTTGGAAGAATGGTCTGGGAAATTTTTAATATCGGCTGTCTACTGTCCACCGAAGCACGCAATTAAAAAACAGCAATTTATCGATTACTTTGACCAGTTGGGAATCAAATTTCTAGCAGGGTGTGATTACAACGCTAAACATGTGCAATTGGGTTCGAGGTTGACGTCACCGAAAGGAAAGCAACTCTACGAAGCAATAAACGAGAAAAACCTTGATTATTTATCATCTGGACATCCCACATATTGGACTACAGATAAAAAAAAATTCCTGATTTAAAAGATTTCTGTGTAATGCGAGGAATAGCACGCATCAATGCTCAAGTCGTTGACTGTTATGATTTATCATCAGATCACTCACTAATAATAGTAACACTAAGTACCCAAGCATTAAAAACTGAACCACCACAACGTTTAACAAACAAACTAACGAAATGGGTTCTCTATAGAAACATAGTAGATTGTCATCTTGATGTTCCACTTCGCACACCAGAAGACATTGATGCCACGATAGAAAACTAAAGTCAAATAATGGAAATGGCTGCAAAAAAAGCTACTCCGGAGATCAAAAATTCCGAAAAAAATATAAGGCTTTCAAGTAACATTCAAAGTTATTAGCAGAGAAGCGGACAATTCGGCGGCTATGGCAGCTTCACCAATCTCCTTTGCATAAATGGAAATTAAATAGAGCTATTAAAGCTTTGGGAGAAGTAATACGGGAAGAACAAAATTTAGGAATACAGAATTACCTAAGTGAGCTCACAGCAACAGAAACAGCAGATTACTCACTGTGGAAGGCAGCAAGAAATTTAAAAAGACCAGAGGTATCGAACCTAACGATAAGGAAACCAGATGGTCACTGGAACAGAAGTGACTTAGAAAACGCTATCGCTTTCTCTAACCATCTACAAAAAGTATTCACCCCAAACGAACGAAATAATGAATGCGTACTACCACAGCTTACGAGGGACGAGTCGAACCCAAATCCAGTAAAATTTAAATGGAAATGCGTCACCTATATTATCTGAAGGTCGCATTATACCAGATCACCAATTTGGATTTAGAGAGCAACACGGCACAATAGAACAGATGCACAGAATTGTAAATACAATTAAGGTTTCCTTAGAAGAAAAGAAATATTGCTCGGCAGTTTTCTTGGATATTGCGCAAGCTTTCGACAAAGTATGGCATGAAGGATTAAATTACAAAATTAAAACTCTTTTGCCTAAACAATTTCATGTAATTCTTGAAAACTACTTAGCCCAAAGGATGTTCCAGGTGAAACAAAATACGGCCACTACTGATCTAACTGAGATAAAGGCAGGAGTACCGCAAGGTAGTGTATTGGGACCTGTGCTATACTTGTTATTCACAGCTGACTTACCAATAACTGAAAAAATCGTCACTTCATCTTTTTCTGATGACACAGCTATATTATTTCCACACAAAAATCCTCAAACAGCATCGAATGGATTACAAGAACATCTACACGAAATAGAAGATTGGTTAAAAACTTGGCGGATAAGGACGAATGAATGTAAATCAACACATGTAACATTCACACTAAATAAACGTACATGTCCAGCAGTAAAATTAAACAATATCACAATTCCTCAACAAACAAACGTCAAATATCTCGGTTTTCATCTCGATAGAAGATTGACATGGAAAAAGCACATTGAAACAAAACGCAATCAATTAAAAATACAATTTTCTAAAATGTACTGGATGATCGGAAGAAAATCGAAACTCTCTCTAGACTGCAAGGTTCTACTATACTAAGCGATCCTAATCCCCATATGGACATATGGTATCCAACTATGGGGCTCAACTAGTGCATCAAATATAGATATCGAACAAAGAACGCAAGCAAAGATACTTCGTAGCATTACAAATGTCCCATGGTATATTCGAAACAGCCACAACCATAGAAACCTAGGAATCAAAACTGTTAAAGAGACAATTAAATCATGCAGTCTAAAATACCAACTGAAACTGGAATCACACCCTAACGAATTAGCTAGAGAACTACTAAGGCAACCGAAATATGGACGGCTTCGCAGAACAGATCCTCTAGATTTAATTAACTGAGAAATATAATCTAATAATTTCGTGCATGTTGAAATGAAATTAAGTAATTAATAATAATTTAATAATAATAATGCATAATGATATTAAGTATTAACATAGGTTAAGGCTTAAGTTAAAAATTTTTTTCTTTTATAGTTTTTAAGAATTTCACACTTCTTGTTAGTTTCGTATAAAGAAAGATTCAAGAATAAAGCCTTTGGCAATAGTTACAAAAAAAAAAAATTCTAAATATTAATCGGTTTAACCAAACAAATTATTACATGCACGAAGTGTGTATTAATGTACATTTACAAATGTTTAGTAAAATAAACAACTACAAGAATGATGCATTTATTACGAATTTTACTCAACCTATAAATATTATATTTTTACAAATAAAACTACATGACAAATATTACATGCAGGAAGTAAATCTTTATTATAATAGTCAAATATGTATTGAAAAACAACTTACAAAATACAAAATTCCTATTTAAAATAAATGAGATCAAAATGGTTTTTATAGACTGGGCATTTCATTTATTCGAAATATTTATTGGTTGGACCTAACAAATAATTGCATGCACATAAGAATAGTACATTTAATACAAATTTCACACTAACTTTTATTACAATATTTTCACAAATTAATTTCGTATATCTCAGTACACGCGTTTAAGACATTCACAAGTAAATTTTTGTATTATCAATATTTCGGTTGTGTATATTAAATACAGGGTGGCTGAGACCAAATGTTACTGACTTCACTCTGCTGTCATTTGTGTAGTTATCATTTTCGCGTGTCAATTTTTTGACAGATTGAAGTTTGGTTAGTTGTTTACATGTGGTCAACAAATAATTGTTCTAAATTAATATCTTCATAAAAAATCGTAATGGAATTCAAACGTAATAGTGTAATTGCACTGTATTTGGGTGGAAATTCACAAACAGCAATAGTTCGTCAGCTCCAGCATTTGAATGTGAATAAAATGTTTGTGTATCGAACCATAACTCGATACAACGAAACTGGAAGCATCGCTAAACGCAACAGAGGCGGTTCTAAAAAGACAGCAACATCAAAAGAAATGATACGAAAGATGAAGAAACGAATCCAACGAAATCCTCGTCAAAGTGCCAATCAATTAGCCGCACGTCTACATGTTTCACGAAACAGCATTGAAACCATATTGAAAAATGAACTACACTTGAAGCCCTACAAGATACAAGAAGTTCAAGATCTTACGGAGACACAAAAAAAAGTTAGGCTTGAAAGAACACGAGCATTGAAGGCCTTGGCCGAACGTGATGAGATTCCAAAAATTGTCTTTTCTGATGAGAAAATTTTCACCATTCAACAGTATGTGAATAAACAAAATGATCGTGTTTGGTTAGAGCACAAGTCCAACGATAATTTGGACACAAGAGTTGCCATGCGCAAGCAATTACCAGCTTATGTTATGGTTTGGGCTGCAGTGACTGCAGATGGACGCACTCCTCTGGTTTTCATCGAACATGGAGTCAAGGTAAACCAAGAGGTATACCGCCAAAAGATCCTAAACGCGATGCTTTGCTACCTTGGGCACGTAAACACTTTGGTACGAACCGTTGGACATTCCAACATGACTCGGCAACGTCACACAAAGCTCGAGTGTCACAGCAAATTTAACAAAATTGCGTTCCGTGGCTGATTTCGTCGAAAGAATGGCCACTATATTCACCAGACTTGAATCCCATGGATTTCTCCATATGGTCCATTTTGGAGAGTAAGGTGTCCACTAAAATATACGAAAGTCTTGATGCATTGAAGTCAGCTCTTGTTCGAGAATGGAATTAA
Source organism: Nephrotoma flavescens (assembly GCA_932526605.1). Lineage (NCBI taxonomy): Eukaryota > Metazoa > Arthropoda > Insecta > Diptera > Tipulidae > Nephrotoma > Nephrotoma flavescens. The sequence continues at coordinate 222,803,782 of OW052221.1, forward strand.
ATTCCGCAAGCCCACGTTCAGTCAGCATGCAATGCTTTCTATGGAAGACTGAATCAAATAATCAGAGCCAGAGGAGGTCGTATCGAGCAGTAACATATTTTTCATAAAATGTAATATGTTTTCAACATATTCCATGAAATTTCAATAAAAAATAATCAAAATTAAAAAAATTACAGCGTTTTCATTTGGTAACACTTGGTCCCAGCCAGCCTGTAGAAAAAATGTTCTGTTGCAAGAAAAGTATTTTTGTAAATAATGGCAATGATTGGCGCAATGGTTTTGACGTGAAAGCCGGACCACGAAACTGGATAAGACGGACCCACAATTTTTTTTCAAAAATACTTCAATATCTCAGATTACTTATCTCATACTTATCTTATAAATTCAAAAACAGTAACATATTTCAATATTATATAGACAAACACACCAACTTTATTTATTTATAGGTAATGCATATCCGGTTGAAAATTCCCTAAACGCAAACGATTTTATTATTATTTCACGTAATTTATTATTTCATTAAAGACAAATTACGTTGCCACCATGTAACGTTCCGTTTGACAGACCAATTTAAAAAAAATCTTACTAATAATATATGATTGCTCGCTTCGTTAAAAGCTCATGCAATTTCATTACCGACATCCATATATTATATCGGTTTGACTCGAGAAAACAAGCAGCAGCACAATTGCATTCCCTATAATAATGTATAACATGAGATGGTGTACAGCACGTACCAGTATCATTGAAAAAAAAATTTCTTTTATCCATTTCAATTGCATTTAAAAAATAAAAACTAAAGTAACACAAGAAAAAAAATATCTCATCTCTAAAAAGCATCTTAATGTATTGTAACAAAGTCATTTCATTTGTTTTGTTTGTTATCATTATGATAAAAACTTTTTATGAAAACTACTGTGTATAACACACATACACAAGTATACGAGAGTACAAGACGAGTGAATCTTAGTTGTAACATATAAGAGAAGTAAACTGGTATCAAGATGATGAAATTAACGTATCATTTCAAGTTATCACATTTTTTATTAAACTTTTAGGAAAAGAGCATTTTTGTTGCCCCCATTTAGTGTGGGTAATGAAAATGTATATATGATGCTCCGTTGTACTTTACAGCACTACAAAACTAATCGAAAAGTGAGCTTTTACATCCAAGCTTTCTTAGTTATTACAATAACAAGAAATTTGTTTTAACTTGATTTAAAAATTTTGTTTTAGTGTAACTCTCTGATGGTATATTGGATATAATTGTGTTGTTTGAGATAATTTTTGTATTATTTTATTTGATCGTACATTTTATATTTTTAATAAAAAAATATAATGGATGAACTGGGTTGTGAACGGAGATGGTTTAAAATTTTGGTTTAATATTTTGTAACTAGGTTACGATTTGATAATATCAGAATTGCATTAACTCATTTCTAACCATGATCCCCAAATGGGATTTACGTGATTTTTATTAAATAGTGCACATTTTTTCCATAAATCTACCGACACAATTAAAATCTAGGTATGGTATTGGGTGTGAGCGATACTGGAAAATTTTAGAATAATAAATACAATATATTGGAATATTCTACACTCCAAAAACCACCCCTAGGAAGTGCAACTCTACAAAAACTATCCTCTCTGTATAAGTTCCGTATACATTCGGGGTTCTCCGAATATAAACGGAACTTATTTCTTGTACAGAAAGCTAATTCAATGCATTATGATGGTTTTTTGTGAGTGTGACCTGTTGCAATAAATTCATATGTCCCTACTTCTTATACAGGATGAATAAAGATCTATTTTGGTGCATGCGGGCTGTCGTAATATATTCTAGGGTACCTATTTCTTGCACAAAATGGTAATTTGATGAGTTATGATAGTTCGATGCATTATGATCGGTTTTATTTTTTAAATTAAGAATATCATAATACACAAAAAGGCATTTTTTTGTTAAATTTGAGGGTGAGTAGTCACATTTATAGAAAGTCTATAATCAATATAAAGAAATAAGATTTTTAAAGATTTTCGTTCCTGAAGGCTGCTGGATAAACATATTTCAAAAGCCCCACATCATTTAGAAAGATATGAGAAATACTGCAAAGTATTTTTAATAGTCGAATTCGCTACAACTTATTCCAAACAACTCGGTTGAAACGAATAGAGCACCGGTGCTTTTTCAATCTTTCTTTTGTAATTTACGTGCCGTTTGCATAAAAACGAGATTATCAGAAGTATGTAAAGCAATTATTATTTATCATAAAAAAATCCGAAATTGATGGTGATCAGTAATTTAAATAAATCGGAATTACCATTCTTATTTTTAACCACAAAAAGTTGTTCGGTGAAATATAAAGAAAATTTAAAATAATGCGCCTGGGCTTTGTAAAATTTGATACTTTTAATAAATTTTGAAACTCTCGAATTAAACACATAGGCGTTATTTACGGTCATTTAAATAAATAGAAAATATTGTATACGCTGATGGCGGCTTGTTCCATTAAGCAGATGACGTGCTTGAACTTGCAACACAAATTAGTAATATAGAACATTTTAATAGTATGCAACTTACTTTATAATGGGTCTATTTTTTAATTCAAAATGAGCAAGCGGGCTTAACCAGGGTAGTGTTCACCGAGCAAAAGTTGTACTGGGTACACCGGTTATCCGGTGTGCATAGAGTAATGAATTATTTTTTAATTTGCACACTCTTATGCCCGGTTGCACAGAAAAAAGACTAACGGCCGGTTAGTTGTGCGCAAGTTAAATGTTTTATATGAAATCTGTTTCCACAATCAAAAAAAAAATCAAAGCAAACTTGATTAAATATATTTTATTCCATGAAAATATTTAGCTAGCGTAAAAATATTTAAATGACCAATTTTGATTGAATAATTTTTTAACTAATCGTTAAATATTTCCATGGAATCAAATATATTTAATCAAGTTTGCGTTGATATTTTTCTGAATTCGAAAACAGATTTCATATAAAACGTTTAACTGGCGCACAACTAACCGGCCGTTAGTCATTTTTCTGTGCAACCGGGCATTAATACACTGACATTAGTTTCAGAGTAAAGTTTTTTGAACCGGATATGCGTAGTGTAAGCACAGTTCACAAATAAAAACGCAGTGTGCAGAGTAAAATTACGCAGGTTGAATAAAAAAAATACGAAGTATTTTTTGACAGCGCACTGCCTGCTCGGGATAAATTAAAAAATAGGCCCAATGTTGAATAAAATCGAATCTCCTGCAGCTCGATTCTGGTTTTTCCTATAGGAAAAGTAATTAGGAAAAATATTTTCATAGTATTTTTGTCAAAAATATCATTTTCTGGCCTACTGAGAAATCATGTTTGATCTAAATTTTATAATTTAGGAAATATTTTTTCCGTATCGAAAATAAATAGGAAAAATATTTCCAATCTAATTTTGTTTTTGAAAAAATTTACACTAACTGTTTACCATAGTATGCCAGAAAAACATTTTTGTGACAAAAATATTATGAAAATATTTTTCCTAATTCCTTTTCCTATAGGAAAAACCAGAGTCGAGCTGCCTTGGCTCAGATAGTTCAGGCAGCGTTGGAGGTTCACGTATTAACGAATGATTTATGTGATTTTTTGTCAAAATGTAAAATTATTTGACCTATAGGATAATTAGACAACAATGAGAGAAATGAGTTTTTAATATGTTTTCCCAGATTATCGACGTAGTCTACATTGCCAACGTCAGTGACGCAAAAAATCGTTGTATAATCTATACGTAATAAATTACATGTCGACGACTGTATATTATATTGCGAAATATACCTCGCCCATTCTTGCTCCTATGAAAGCTGCCGTTTTCGGTGGACTGATTTCGACCAAAAACCACAATAATCTCCCAATTTGTAAAAAAACTTTAACTTTGAAGTGTCATTTAATCCGCCTGCATTTAAACTGGGTGAATATATGAATTAAAAATTCTCAAATTCCAAAAATCACCCAAATTGAAAATTAAAATGTTCTGGTGCTACAGAGCAGAAACTTTTAAAATTTATTCTTGAACATTTTTACAAAAAAAGATTCGTCAAATTTTTGAGCAATGTTTTATTTTATATTTTGCATAAATTTACATTTATTTTTTGGTATTTCTTACATACGAAAAATTTAGATGATGATTCATTATGATGTTTGGGTGATTTAGGCGGTTTTACAAGAGTTTCGCGTAACAGTTAAAATCCGACTAATTTTTTCATTAATTTTTAACTTAAAATTAAAACTCGTCAATTTTTGCTTCGAATCGATGAAGCTATGATTCACTCGGTCACATTGCACAACCTTACGCTTAAATCAGTTTAAGTTGCAGATTTTTTGTAAAAAAATTGTTCTCGACTTTGGTTTTAACACCGGGGTTGTGTCTGAGTTTTTGTGCCTGAGTTATATACTCTGATTTGACTCCTAAATACTAAAAAAATGAGGTTTCTGTTGTCCGATTCGGACATCCAGTTCGTGAATGATTCGTTGTTGCTCGAATTGCTACTGTACTGATATTTTGCGGTTAAAAGTCCATTGCACTGCACCAATTTTGGTATTTCTAATATTTAAAGGAGTGTTTTATCATTGGTTGCGATTCTCTGTGTAATAAATTTAAGTGCTTCGGGCGGTATTATTATTTTCACTCCTTGACCAATGAAGATGCTTTTTACTGCAATTGTTCTTTTTAGTGAGACGAAATTTTTGTTGGGGTTTTGTTGGGTTCTTATAATCGTATCCTTAAAAGCCCTCCAAAATTGAATTAATTTTATCAACATGCATAATTAAAGTTATTATTTCTAATTCAGTTAAGCCCTATTCTGTTAGCCAGCAAATTAAACCGATTCACCACTTTTAAATTCACAACATATGTTTCTATAAAAGGCAAGTTCACCGATCAGCTTTAATTTATTTATTTACCAACCTACTTTTGGTGTTATCTCTAAAAGATGAAGTATGTCTAAGGACAAATCAGACCATAAGAACCCCCACTCTTAGTTTTAATTCTTTTGAAACCAAATTAATCTAAATATTCCAAGACTAAAGACCAGTTTATTTGAAGTTTTTTGCCTAAAAACTTTTAAAGTTGAAAATTTATAATTACAAATAGTGAAAAAGGTATAAATTTTAATTATTTGCAGTGTCATTAAAATTTTCCACTACAATAAATTTTGAATTAAAACCGTTTTATTATAAATGATTATAAAGTCAAATTTTACTTGTTGTGTATTTTAAGCGCAATGCAAAAGTTCTACAAAATGTTCTTTCAACTTTATGAGTGCGCACAGTGTACACAAAAAGAATAAAAAAGAAAATTAAATAAATCAAAAAATAGATCAAAGGAAATTTCTTACTTTAGTTAAACAAAATCACAGTTAAAGTTTTCCTTAAGTACATAGTTTTCGATTATTTTCCAATTTAATCGACGTTTCATTCGATTTCGCTATTTTTAATTATTTTGATGACATTCTCATTTATATATTGAACATAAAGTACCGATATATACACAAATAATAAAAATCAATTTTATTGTTATAATGAGTTTTTAATTAAGTTTTTACGTTATTGTCGTTCATTATTATCGAAATAATATAAAAAATGGCAACGGATAAAAAATTATGGAAAAATCGAATCACTGCATTTAACTTTTCATCTTTTAATAATTTTGTTATCTATTGATAAGTAATACTCATATATATCCCTCTCTCTCTCTTTGCATAACTTTTTTCCTCAAACAAACTTTTCGATTTTAATTATAAAATTTAATTCAAAACATCATAAGAAAAGTTATATATAAAACAGTTACTAGTCGTGTATAGACTAAAAGGCCAATATTGAATTATAAAATCGGTATTTAGTTTAGTAAATTTTTAAATTTTATTGTTGCTCCTAATTTCTCTAGAAAGTTTATATTAAACCTGATGTTGAAAGTAAAGTTTGTGTGGCATCTGGGTCAAATTTCGACATAGTCGACCTCTCTTAATATTTGATTTGCAAACACATTTTAGAACAGAATGGTATATCAGTGAACACTCAGCACAGCAATCAACGTTTATGAAAAACTATACTCATTAATGTGGTCCATAAAACTGTTTGAGTAATAGTTCGCAGAGTCGTTCAGCCTCGATTTTAACCCTCACCGAAGATAATTTTTTATAATACAATTCCTTATCTTTTGAAACGAGTTACCCAGGGTACGGCCCCATAATATTATGTCATAATGGAAATGCGACATCACCATTGATAAAACATGGGTATTCTACATTTGTTCGGGACAATTTTCTAATTTTAGGTATATTGATATTGACTTGCAATATCTGATTCCAAAAGCCGCCCTGTTTTAAAATGCCACAGTCACTCTGGCTCCCATATGCACCAACATCGACGGCTGAAAATACATAATACATAATTTGCAAAACGATGCTGTGATACTTTTTGTAGGTGAAATATTGAGAACCAGAATGAGGTGGACATTTTATCGTATGTGCTTCCCCATCAATTGCATTTGCGACATTTGGCATTCCCGTATTGGTGTAAAAGTCGACCATAATTCCCTTGTACTCGCCTTCAGTCGGTGGACACAGGGAGATGCTGCTCAATTCAACCCAAATTGTTTGGTACACCTCTAATACTATTTTACGTACGGTCAACATTCCGATGTATAATGTTAACATTAAATCTATTTAAAATAGTTATGCTTACACTAGTGTCAAAACAATCTAAATTCGGAATCGATAGGAGTCCGAACATTTTTTTTAAATTTCTTTTTTAATAAATTATGAAAAAATTTGAATTGGGTTATTCCCATCCGATTTCATCCGACTTCATCCGATTTCATCCGACTTCATCCGATTTCGTTCGATTTCATCCGACTTCATCCGATTTCATCCGAATTTATCCGATTTCATCCGAATTCATCTGATTTCATCCGACATCATCCGAGTTTATCCGGCTTCATCCGATTTCGTCCGATTTCATCCGACTTCATCCGATTTTATCCGACTTCGTCCGATTTCATTCGAATTTACCCAATTTCATCCGACTTCATTCGATTTCATCCGAATTCACCCGATTTCATCCGCATTCATCCGATTTCGTCCGAATTCATCCGATTTCATCCGACTTCATCCGAATTCATCCGATTTCATCCGACTTCATCTTTAGTGGCTTTCCTGAATTGCTCTGGATCTTGTTCCTTAATTTTAAGAAACACTTTATAGAAGAAGCCAAGCATATAAGAAAGGTAATTGAAGAAGTTAGGAATTTCTATCAAAATCGTGCGAGCTTAAGAAAAATAAAAAACCGTGATACCGAAGTACTGTCAGTGGCGTACGTCACTGGGCAGCCAATTTAAAATGTCCTGGTGTGGGTACCTAAAAAATTACATCGCTTTCCAATTACGAAACCAATTTATTAATCCAGCTACTTTTGTTGATAAGTTTTACAACGAATTTAACTACCGTTTCCCATAAACCCTCGCAGTATGGTGCTAGAGGTGATACAAAACGCAAATTAATAGAATTGTGTGCGGCATAATTACCTCTTCATTCTTCAGATGATAGGGTTTCTAGAATCACGTGCATCCCTTCATCATATACTGAGGCTAATATGAATAATTCTCCCTCCTTAGGACCCGATAAAATTATTCGCATGGTCACTATAGATCTTTACTAAAACCCCTCTTGGACTTACGAAACAGTTTAGGAAAATTATGACAACTTGCTATTTTCAGCCCGACAACGCTTTTGTATTAAGTGTCTTCGCAAAATTTAAAATTGGTTTCATAAAAAGTTCGTCCATATTATTGGTACTATACCATTTTTCAAACATTTAAAAAAAAATTGTTGCCGTTCCTATAACGGTATGTGCAAAATGACCATAACTTAATGACCACTTACTGAATTTTAACAAAGATCCATACAACAATTACCTTTCGAATATCATGGAGAATATTGGAAGAAATTAATAATTTTTTTTATTCTACCAAAAGCAAACTTTCCCAAAAATCAGTAAATTTGAAATTAGGTTGCGCCGATCTCGGAGATGTCTTCGTTAAATGAGTAGTGGTTTCAAGCTACTAAACAACTATTACTGGAGGATTACTGAATTATAAAATATTATTTATTTCTGTAGTTTTGAAATTTTCCAGCACCGATCTCAGGGACGAAAACGCTAAAATAAAAATAGTTTTATGCACCGGCGTTATAAGAAATTTAGGCCACAAACTCTGAATACGATAGCATGGAGATTACTTTTGTATATGCCGAATGGGAGATGTATACGCCAAATGGCTGGTTTCGGGCTCCAATAATACTGGGAAATTAGACAACAAAATTTCACACATGGGATTACTGGTAGAAATAATTTTTTTGATCATTTTACCACTTATGTACTCTGAAGTATGTTGAATTTGTGTATTTGTGAAATCTTCCAGTGCCCATCTCAGGGATGTCCACACCAAATAGGTAGTTATTTCATGATCCTGATTTATTTACAAATTAGGCAGCAAATCACATTTCGACATTTCGAGGATTAATGATAGAATTAATTTATTCAATAAACAGTTTCACTTGCGAATTATTAATATTTGCGAATTTCTGTAATTAAGTCATTTTGTAGCCTCAATTTTAAAGATATCTACGCCAAACTGGTATAGTGGTTTCATACTCATAGGAACAAAAATTCCAAATTGACTGGAGTTCTAGAAAATCCGTAAAACGCAACGCAAGTAGCAGAATAATTTAATAAATTAACGAGTGATTCATTTAGAGGTACTTTTTCCAGTAGGGGTTTTATGACAGATCATAAACGTCGTGTCAAACAGTTATGATATTTTTATTCAGCGACGTCTACAAACTATTCAGCTGTATTATGCAGCGATCTACGAGGAATGTGTTTCGTGTGCTTCGAATATGATCCATACAACCAGCCTACCGAACGGACAATTCGCAATACCATCGAAAAATTTGAAACCCAATTTTCGTTATTGGATAATACGCAACCAAATAGACCACATCTAACACGTAGTAAAGAAAATATAGCGGCGGTAGCTGAGAGTGTACGCGATGACCGCGATGAATCTTTTCAGCGCTGTGTTTAACAGCTTGAATTACCGTATGCAACAATTTGGCGTATTTTACTCAAGGATCTTGGATTAAAAGCATACAAAATTCAACTCGAGCAAGAATTGAAGTTGGCCGATCTTCCAAATCATCACCATTTTAGTATTTGGGCTTTTGAAAAGCTTGAAAAAGATCCACTGTTTACGACCAAAATTTTGTTCAGCAATGAGGCCCATTTCTGGCTTAATAAGCAAAATTTTCGTAATTGGAGAACAAGCCGAGGAGTTTCAAGAGCTACTATTACTATTATACCCAGACAAAACAACTGTTTGGTTGGTTTATTGGCTGGTAGAATCATCGGTTCATATTCCATCATCGGTTCATCGCAAAGCCCGTGATCTTGACGACAATTCGCAGCCCGTGAAACCTTGGCTTTATTCACTGAGAAAAATTTTGGTTTGTAAAATTTAAAAACGAAGTTTTTAATTTCTAAAAGTTATAAATTTTTTTGAATTTAGAAAGTATTTTTTTGAAATTAAATGAGATTTTTACAAACTAATAAATAGTTTTTTTATTTTAATAATATATTTTATAAAATAATTTATAAAATACTTTTTAAATTTAAAAAGTTTATTTATTTAAACAGAATAATTTATTTCAAAAGAAGGGTTCTAGAATTTTAAAACAATTTTTTTGATAATAATAACTACTTTTGAAAATGTTTATATTTCTTGGTTTGCAAGAAATCCCGTTGTTTTAGTTTTCAATTCGTCAATATTTTATATAATTCGCCAACTCTATATGTCCTTGTGTTATACTAAAGGTATGAAAGTTTATATTTCTGCAGTTTGGTTTTGGTCGTTGCAACCTGATGATGAGTAGATCAACTTTTTATCAGTACGAAACCAAACTGCCAAGAAAGAACATGAGGAAATTCTCATTATATTTTTTTAAGGGTTGTGTGTATTTTTATACAAGGACCCTGGTGGGTTAAAATAGGAGAGGGGGAGTTAATTTCTACTTTTTGTGGTAGATATATTATGTTATAGGCAGATGAATTAAGTGGCATTTGTTAAAAAATAATTATTTAAAAATTAAAATAAATCTTTTAAAACTAGCCAAAAGTTTTTTATTTTTAAAAATCAATCTCTTAAAATTTAAGAAAACTCTTTGACAAAAGTAAGGAAAGTTTTTTTGAAAATAAAAACAATTTTTTTATTTTTATAAATTAATTTCGCGAAAAAATTGATTTTAAAAATAAAAAGATTATCCTTTTGATTTTAAAAACGAGACTTTTCGCCTAAAAAATATATGGATATTTTTTTGATGTTATATGCATATTTTTTTATTTTTACTGGTTTTTTTTTCTCAGTGTGCAAATATTCCACCAAAAATTTTATTTTGAATGGCAGTGGGTCTATTTTTTAATTCAACCTAAGCAGACAGTGCACTCTCAAAAATACTCTATGTTTTTCTATTCAATCTGAATAATTTGCGCTTTTATTTGTGAACTGGGCTTACACAGTGTATACTCGGTTCTTCAAATTTAACTCTTAACTCACTGAGAAAAATTTTGGTTTGTAAAATTAAAAAACGAAGTTTTTAATTTCTAAAAGTTATAAATTTTTTTGAATTTAAAAAGTATTTTTTTGAAATTAAATGAGATTTTTACAAACTAATAAATAGTTTTTTGATTTTAATAACATATTTTATAAAATGTTTTATAAAATACTTTTTAAATTTAAAAAGTTTATTTATTTAAACAGAATAATTTATTTCAAAAAAAGAGTTTTAGAATTTTAAAACAATTTTTTTGATACTAATAACAACTTTTGAAAATGTTTATATTTATTGGTTTGCCAGAAATTCCGTTGTTTTATTTTTCAATTCGTCTATATTTAATATAATTCGCCAAACCTATATGTCCTTGTGTTATACTAAAGGTATGAAAGTTTATATTTCTGCAGTTTGGTTTTCGGTCGTTGTAACCTGATGATGAGTAGACCAACTTTTTATCAGTCCGTACGAAACCAAACTGCCAAGAAACAACTTGAGGAAGTTCTCATTATATTTTTTTAAGGGTTGTGTGTATTTTTGAACAAGGACCCTGGAAGTTAAAAATTGGAGAGGGGGAGTTAATTTCTACTTTTTGTGGTAGATATATTATGTTATAAGCAGATGAATTGTGTGGCATTTGTTAAAAAATAATTATTTAAAAATTAAAATAAATCTTTTAAAACTAGCCAAAAGTTTTTTATTTTTAAAAATCCATCTCTTAAAACTTAAGAAAACTCTTTGATAAAAGTGAAGAAAATTTTTTTGAAAATAAAAACAATTTTATTATTTTTATAAACAAATTTGGCGCAAAAATTTATTTTAAAAATAAAAAGATTATCCTTTTGATTTTAAAAACGAGACTTTTCGCCTAAAAAATATATGTATATTTTTTTGATTTTATATGTATATTTTTTTATTTTTACTGGTTTTTTTTTTCTCAGTGTGAAGGCGACTGTTCGAGTGCGAACTTTTGTGCGACTATTTAGAATCACACTTTTCAACCGATTTATTGAGCAGTATGTAGCCCACAATTTTATTTTTTTTTATGATTAAGTTGATCGTCTGCAAATATTTTTCTTAAAGTTAAAAATATTTTATCTTTTATGTGCGTACTTTGATTAGTGGAAAAGTGTGATTCTAAATATCCGCACAAAAATTCGCACTGTTACAATTGTCTTCAATGTCAGTGTACGGAAAGCGTGCAAAATAAAAAACAATATCTTTCTATGCACACCGGTTCATTTGGCCCTGTGCAACCTTTGCTCGATGTACCATACTCTGAGTAACTCTTGTTGCTCGGGTTGAATTAAAAAACAGGCCTAGTATTTATATCATCAACGTCCTTGTTCTTTGCTGCCAATATTGCTCGTTCACTTAACCAATTAGGATTTTTAAATTGTTGTACAATATTTGAGTACACGTTTTCAATTAATTCTTATTTTGAGCCTTTTAAAATACAAACTTTTTGAAAAATTGTAATTAAACCAGTTGCAACATCAATTTGAATTTTTCCATTTCCATTGTCTAATAATTGTTTTGAAAATGTTATAGCAGATTCATCGTTTTGCAATTGATAACGCATTTTTGTAATTAAATTTAATTTTTGAACATTTCTCCATGAATCACGATTTGAACTCATCAGCTGGAGTAGATCGTGTTATAACAGATAGTGTTAGTCTAAAATCATCTGATAATAATATTATTGTACCACCGAATATGTAACACCGAGTGTTGCTATACTTTTGCCATTCCTGATGTTTTTGTTGTATTACATGTTGGTGTTTAACCACCGTGCTCATAAACACACTTTTTTTGTTTTCAATTGTTTATTACTGCCATATGAAATTGAGCATTATTTATTCCTGTTTAAGATAGCGGAATTTTGACATCGGAAAATAACAGATTACGCTACTCGCCGCAAGTGGCAGCCCTATCACTAAAGAGAATTTATTTTGTTATGTAAATACTAGCGGAAATTTTTCATTCATTATGTATATACTTTTTACGCTATTTGCCGTAGGCACTTGGCGTAACACACTTATACTTAATAAACACATTTTATTAATCACTTGTTTTTGTTTCGCAGAATATTTTTCAAAAAGTTTAAAAAATCACTCGATCGATTTCGACTTGTTAGGTCATCATCAGGAGTATCTACTGCTTAGTAGATACTCCTGATGATGACCTAACAAGTCGAAATCGATCGAGTGATTTTTTAAACTTTTTGAAAAATATTCTGCGAAACAAAAACAAGTGATTAATAAAAATGTGTTTATTAAGTATAAGCATTATGTATATATTTTTTCACTAAATAAAACATCTCAGCAGAATAAAATATAAAAAGTAATCCTTAAAATCGCAAATTGATTGATCTCCGAAGTAAAGGAACTCGCTATATGAAATGTTGAAATTTAACAATATTCCGTCTTTCCGGCATTTGTCCCACTAGTGACCAATAGTTTCGGTTGTTTTTCTAATAGCCTAGGTTATACTAAGACTATAAGGAAAATTTGGGGAAAATTCATGGACTACAATTTTCACTCGGATTTTTTGGTTTTGCTGCGGCCATATATAAGTTTTTTCCAGTTTTTGGCCAATATCTCAAAAACTTCCACTAGTAACCAATACTTTTGGTTGTTTTACTAATAGATTTATATGGCCACAGAAACTCTAAAAATTCTAGTGAAAATTCTAGTTCATGGGTTTACCCATTTTCCCTAAATTTTCTATATGGTCTCTGTATGATCTAAGCTATTAGAAAAATAACCGCAACTATTGGTTACTAGTAGAAGTATTTGAGATATTGGCCAAAAACCGAAAATAACTTATTTGGCCGCAGTAAATAAAAAAATTTTAGTGAAAATTCTGGTCCTTGAATTTTCCCCAAATTTTCCATTTAGTCTCCCTATGAACCGAAATTATTGGTTACTAGTGGACGTTTTTGAGATATTGGCCAAAAACTGAAAATTATTTACATGACCACAGAAAATCAAAAAATTCTAGTGAAAATTTTAGTCTATAAACTTTTTCCAAATTTTCCATATAGTCTTAGTATAGCCTAAGCCATAGAAAAACAACCGAAAATATTGGTCACTAGTGGAACAAATGCCGGAAAGACGGAATATTGTTAAATTTCAACATTTCATATAGCGAGTTCCTTTACTTCGGAGATCAATCAATTTGCGATTTTAAGGATACTTTTAATATTTTATTCCGCTGAGATGTTTTATTTAGTGAAAAAATATATACATAATGAATGAAAAATTTCCGCTGGTAATTACATAACAAAATTAATTGTCTTTAGTGATAGGGCTGCCACTTGCGGCGAGTAGCGTAATATCTTATTTTCCGCCCTCCAAATTCCGCTATCTTATACAGTATCATTATTTATATGTTTGGAAGGGAAAATTATCAAATTATCTCACAGTTTTTCCATGAAAACTTTCGACGGTCATAGCCGTCATTTGCTCATCACAACATTTTTGCTCTACCTAGAGCAAATGACGGCTATTTTAAAATTTTGCATGAAAAATGAAAAAGTTCCACGTTCTATCGCTATTGCAAATGTGAAAAGTGTCAAAAATTTATGTAATACGAATTTGGAAAAAAGCCCTTTTTCAAGATTCTGAATGGAAAAATAATATTTTACACTGAGAAAAAAACCAGTAAAAATAAAAAAATATACATATAAAATCAAAAAAATATACATATATTTTTTAGTCGAAAAGTCTCGTTTTTAAAATCAAAAGGATAATCTTTTTATTTTTAAAATCAATTTTTCCGTCAAATTTGTTTATAAAAATAAAAAAATTGTTTTTATTTTCAAAAAAAACTTTTCTTACTTTTGTCAAAGAGTTTTCTTAAATTTTAAGAGATTGATTTTTAAAAATAAAAAACTTTTGGATAGTTTTAAAAGATTTATTTTAATAATTATATTTTAACAAATGTCACACAATTCATTTGCTTATAACATAATATGTCTACCACAAAAAGTAGAAATTAACTCCCCCTCTCCAACTTTGAACCACCAGGACGCACAAGGACGTAAAAATACACACAACCCTTAAAAAATATAATGAGAACTTCCTCAAGTTCTTTCTTGGCAGTTTGGTTTCGTACGGATAAAAAGTTGGTCTACTCATCATCAGGTTGCAAAGACCAAAACCAAACTGCAGATGCAGAAATATAAACTTTCATACCTTTAGTATAACACAAGGACATATAGAGTTGGCGAATTATATAAAGTATAGACGAATTGAAAAATAAAACAACGGGGTTTCTGGCAAACCAATAAATATAAACATTTTCAAAAGTTGTTATTAATATCAAAAAAATTGTTTTAAAATTCTAGAACTCTTCTTTTGAAATAAATTATTCTGTTTAAATAAATAAACTTTTTAAATTTATAAAGTATTTTATAAATTATTTTATAAAATATATTATTAAAATAAAAAAACTATTTATTAGTTTGTAAAAATCTCATATAATTTCAAAAAAATACTTTCTAAACTCAAAAAAATGTATAACTTTTACCCCTGAGATATACTCGACGCGACCGACGTGACTAACAAAAAATAAAAAGTTGAAATATATGAGTTTGTACCAAAGCGATTATACTCGACGCGACTCAGAAGTAACAAAAAAAAAGTTGATTCAACTTTAACATTTTGTTGTTGTACAATAAAAAGTGACATCTTACGGCAATTTTTTAATAAACATTCTACTACAATTTTTTTCTATTCATGCCATTTTTGCTTGTCAAAAAAAACATTCGATTACCCAAATTCAAATTAAAAATGAGTTTTAAGGAAAAATTAATATCTCTAGTGCAAAAATATTAATATCTCTAGTGCAAATTATTCATTATACGAGTTTTATGATTTACCGATAATAGAAACACTACTAAAATCAGCTTACATCAAAATGTATGTCAAAATGTCAAAAACGCGATTCGAAATTATTGAGTTTATATTGCGTGTAAAAATAAAACTTTTTTGACATAAAGCAACGTCTGAGTAACGTCGAGTATATCTCTAGCATTAGAAATTAAAACTTTCGTTTTTTAATTTTACAAACCAAAATTTTTCTCAATGACTAGGCGGATTTATTAAAGAAGTTAGTAAACTTATAACTAGAAGTAAAGTTCAATCTGAGTATAAAATAATGTTAGAACTGAAAAAATATGCTTTATAAGATAGCGGAATTTTGACAGCGGAAAATAAGAGATTACGCTACTCGCCGCAAGGGGCAGCACTATCACTAAAGATAATTGATTTTGTAATGTAATTACCAGCGGAATGATTAAAAAGTTTCCGCTGTATCAGCGGAATGTATGTATTTCTTAAAAATCCTTATCATATTTTTATTAAAAAGGTTCGATATTATGTGGGTGTACGGGAAATTTACTATGCATTGTGGTTTTTAAAATGAAACATAATGTGCTTGAACCAATAATAATATAGCTAAAAAATCATTATAATGTTCTACTTGCAATAATTAATTGTGATTGATTAAAAGTAAAATTTATACAAATATCGTTAAATATATAGTTTTTACAAGCATGTTAAACATGTTTTAATTCCACTGAGAAAAATTTTGGTTTGTAAAATTAAAAAACTAAGTTTTTAATTTCTAAATGTTATAAACTTTTGTGAATTTAAAAAGTATTTTTTTTGAAATTAAATGAAATTTTTGCAAACTAATAAATATCTTTTTTATTTTAATAACTTATTTTGTAAAATGATTTATAAAATTTTTTTAAATTGAAAAGTTTTTCTATTTAAACAGAAGAGTTTTTTTTTGATAATAATGACAACTTATGAAAATGTCTATATTTATTGAGTTACCAGAAATCTGGTTATTTTATTTTTAAATTCGCCTATATTTTATATTTTTAATTGTAAAGTTTTTTAGCTTTATTATTCACTTAAAATTCACAGTTTTAATTTGGTGATATAATTCGCCAAATCGATATGTTCTTGTGTTATACTAAAGGTATGAAGGTTTGAATTTTTGCAGTTTGATCGTTGGCACTAATTATAATGTGTATGGTCTTCTCAAAGCTTTTCAAATTTTTAGCCATATAGTTGATGATTGTACACCGATTTTTTATAAATTGATTTCTATAATGGAACGGTTTTTAATTTCCGTCGCAGTCGGAAGGTGCTCATTCCACAACCAACAATTGCTACCAAATACTACTTTAAAATCTTAATGCAATTGTTATATTAACAGAGTAAAAAACGATATATATAATTAATATATAAAAATAATTTATAATTATGTATTTTGTAAGAAATCGTTATTTCAAAACTACCATGGCATCTCTTTACTCTCAAAATTTACTTTTTATCTAACATGCTAGCTTTTTAACATTAATAACAAAAAGCATTATTTCAATATAAAAATTATTTGTGTAAATATGCAATAATAATCTAGATATGCAAATTTAACACAAATGATCAAATTGCGTTGTATAATCCAAAATTAATTTTAACGATCTTGTCATGCTTATGTAGATTCTGCAAATCTGACAGCGTGTTAAACATTCCATCACATAATATAAAAATAATTATTTATTCAAACTACAACACATTAAATAATAATATAGTTATTGAAATAACATCTAATCTTGACCATTGAACTTAATTGCAACATTGTCTAACCGGTATACCAATTATTTCTATATATATACGATCATCAGTTACTCTATTTTGACGGTCACATTCTTCTTTTCTGCGATATAACTAATTTTGCATCTTGTTTTGTTTTCTTCGCATCATTCTCATTTTTCCAGCTGTCAATCAAAAAACACGATTTATAAAATTTGATGCACAGAAATGTTAGTCACTTATATGTCATATGCCATCACAGGCGGTTGCAAATATATTCGATCGTGCTTATTATATAGAATGTTATGACATCAAACTCATTCCGCTGAATCACGATCAGCATTATGTAGTTTGGTACGGTAACATAAATATATGTGAAGGATACGCGTTCAATCAATTTGAATAGATTTTGAAAAAAAAAAAAAATTATGTACAATCTATTTAGATTAGATGCACTTAAAACAATTTTACGCCTGTCACACGGATTACAGAAGCGTACATTGTTGACAGTAAGTTTCATCAACAATATTGTGTAAAATATATTTAGGAAATGAGGTAGCAGCACATTTTAGAGACGTTGATTGACACAGGCATATGCCGTATGGATAGATACGAGTACACAATAAATTGCGGTCTATTAAATACATGTAAGCAATATAAAAATCGTGATTACTATCGATAAATTAAAATAACAAATTCTAAAATTATATATAAAGGACATATCGTGATATATAAATTTAAAATAATAAAAGGACACATCATGACAAATCGATAATATCATGATGACCGTTTTTGGTGTTATGCCATACGAGTATATAACATTCCATATAACATATATTAAGGTTATATCCACCATTCTTTTAACGTGATAACAATCGCACACAATTTTCAATTTATAGCCGTGTCGAGTCTAATAACTTAATTCTATATGTATCTTATATAAGCGAGTACATTACATGCGCAGCACATAAATAAATATATAGAGGAGCGCGCGGTAACAAACAAAAAAAAAATGTTCGGTCGGTTAATTCAAATTGACAAGTACATTTTAAAAAGTCATCGCGCGCACATAAAATGAAACACAAAATGATTTCGTTCGTGCTAACAATTAAATTAATCCTTGGGCATGTCGGTTATGGGAACAAAGGTGGTGCTCTAATTATGTATTGAAAATTGAATTAAGTTAAACACGACAAAAAATATAATTTTGTGTTTCATTTATGGGATTCTAAAATCTGTGGGTGTGTCAGACATGTGTTTGTATGATAGTTTTTTCAAGGTACAATTTGGCGGTATTCGTACAGAAGTTTAGAATGTTTTTGACAAAACTATCCCGGAAATGTCACCGTATAAATTAAATATTGGGAAAGGTGTATAAATGTAAAGGTAATTTTAATTTCTCGGTAACAAAAAAATGATAAAGCGCTGGGATAGGCATGCCCACGGAAATTAATCAGATATACCCAAATCTCGAATACTTAGTGAACACTAAATATATTTAGAGAGTATATAACTCATATGATTCTTTATCAATTTGAGGAACAAGTAATGGTACAAGTAATGTACAAAATACTGGATCAAAATTTATTGGTTTGGGTTTGCACGATCGTTGTATTTACAAAAATAAAACAAATAATGAATTCGATTAACAAAACTTTATTCACTCTTGTTGGGAAAACATCCGATGTAAATTTAAATTCAAAATGTAACAAGTGTTGTTTATTCAATGGTGGTTTTTTTCGTACTAATTTTACTCAATTACAAAATGACGTGTCAAAAAAGAGTTTACTATAATAATACAACCGTGACATCTAACGTCTAATCCGAAATATATACTTAATAAACACATTTTTATTAATCACTTGTTTTTTGTTTCGCAGAATACTTTGAATATTTTTCAAAAAGTTTAAAAAATCACTCGATCGATTTCGACTTGTTAGGTCATCATCAGGAGTATCTACTAATTTGTATTAGTAAAAATTTTGTTATATAGTAGAACTTCTTCTGCTGCTTCTAATACTAACCTCAAAGTGATTGGTGCGATAAAGAAAAAACTACGTGACCATGACCTTATAGCGTATAAGGCGGATAAAGGCAATACAATTACCGTGCTCACAAAAGTCGATTACTGTAATAAAATTTCTGATTTTATTACAGAAAGCAAAGCAATAGAGCTTGGCAGAGATAAAACTAAGTCTTTTAAGACTTCGGTTAGTAAGTGTATCAACCAATGCCAGAAGTTAATGATGGAACTGGTTGGAAGTACTCTGTCATGAATCCATCTGCCCCGATTCTTTATGGTTTTCCAAAAATCCATAAGGAAGGCATTCCGATTAGACCAATAGTAGCGTATTGCAATGCTCATGCCTACAAGCTATGTAAGGGTTTCATAAATTTTTTCAATTGTCATACTAATTTCTTTTCGGCTTACTCGGTTAAGAACTCGGTAGAATTGATTAACAAAATTCAAGACGTCGATATTCCGTTACATTCAAAACTAGTTTCATTTGACGTTGCCAGTCTTTTCACTTCTATTCCAATTAATACTTTGTCCCAAATAGTTTGCAATTACTTGCCTACATCCCTATGATGTTGTAGATGAGAGCTTACGTCGTGAACTGAAGTTAGTTTTTGAGACTTGTATTAAACAAAATTATTTCTGTTTTGATAATACATATTTCAAATTCGCTGATGGTCTACCCATGGGCTCCCCTCTGTCACCTTTGTTGGCTGAAATTTTCATGAATTTCTTCGAACAAATGATCATATCAAATAACAATCCCTATTTTCATCATATAATCTTTTGGTATAGATATGTTGATGACATATTATGTCTATGGAATGGAACTGATAGACTGTTAGACTCTTTCCTTACTTGGTTAAATTCTCAATATCCCACTATTGATTTTACGTGAGAAAAAGAAGAAAATAAATGTATTAATTTTCTAGATATAACAATAACCAGGATTAATTCTACTTTAGACTTCAAAATTTATCGGAAACCTACGTATACAGACGCTGTTATCCCTAGTTCTTCAAACCATCCCCATAATATTAAAATGTCAGCTTTCCACTCACTCATAGATAGACTAATAAACATCCCTCTGTCAAATTCAAATTATAGCACTGAGCTTAGCATAATTCTTCAAATAGCAACGAATAACGGATATGCAACTAGGACTATATTAAAGTTATTAAATAAAAAGCTAAAGCGTAAAACTCTAACGGGTATTTATCCACCGGATAGTCCAACGCGGGAAAATTGGCGTCGCTTAGAGTATATAGGAAAAACGAGCCAACGGATTAGCAACATCGTGTCCAATTATGCCAATATTAGTTTTGCTTTTTATAATAATAACATAATAAAGAAAATGATTTTTAACAATAAACCTAGAGTTGATCGCCTTTCCAAATCTGGCGTCTATAGGATCAATTGCAATGATTGTAGTTTCTCCTATATTGGTCAGACTGGGCGCAATTTTGGAGTTAGAGCTAAAGAACATTTATCTGGTTGCAATCAATCAACTTTCCATAACCATTTAACTTCAGAAAATCATACAGCTATAGCTTGAACAATTTGGACATATTACATAAACTACCCAAAGGCAGTCATTTAGATAACTTAGAATCTTACGAAATTCGAAAATCAATATTTCTTAACCAAAATATCTTTAACGTTGACGTGATGAGAAATCCCATTCTCATCAATTAGAGACCCCGCCCTTTTCTATTCTCACGTTCGCAATAATATACCTTGAATTTTGTTACTCAACCTATGACTCATTGCCTACCTGCGCGATCCGTAGATTAATTTTTATTGCTTATTTTTTTTCCCCTCCTTCTTTTATTCATATTTTGCTTTTTTCTACTATATAACAAAATTTTTACTAATACAAATCAGTAGATACTCCTGATGATGACCTAACAAGTCGAAATCGATCGAGTGATTTTTTAAACTTTCTGAAAAATATTCAAAATATTCTGCGAAACAAAAAACAAGTGATTAATAAAAATGTGTTTATTAAGTATAAGTATGTGTTTCGCCAAGTGCCTACGGCAAATAGCTTAAAAAGTGTCCGAAATATATATTATTACCGCCGGGTTTGACTCAGCAGATTTAAAACTAGGAAGAAAACTGATTTTTGTTATCGGTTGTTTCATGAGTTTACCATTTGAAAGTTTGACTGTTACAACCCTAATTATTTTTTCCTAGGTGTTGATCTCGCAGAAACACTAAATTTCCTGTTTTTATCCGATGATTCGGTATGTCCCATTTATGAAATTTATTCAGGGGCGTTAGGTTAGAAAATCCTTATAACAGGGACTGTATCAATTGCCATCTGCTTAACTGATTAAGCTTTATTGTTGTAAGATCTGGTTCTCGGTGCGTAAGGTCGGTTGGCAAATCAAAAAGTGGGCGGGTGTCAAGGGGATTGTAGTTGCCATCATGAAGGTCCTGTAGGGGCCGGGAATTAAGTAGGGCCTCTATTTGTTTGATAAGGGTAATGTACTCGTCGAAGGTGAGTGCGGTCTCTCCAATCACACGGCGTAGATGTGATTTGGCTGCATTTACGTTAGCTTCCCATAATCCACCGAATGCAGAAGCCGCAGGGGGAATAAAATGCCATTGTATATTTTTATCTGTGCGCCAACTGATTACATTTGCTTTTGTTGCTTGGTTTAGGTAATCCGCAAAAAATCTAGATAATTCGCGTTTAGTCCCTACTAGGTTTGTGCCGTTGTCACAATATAATATATTGTTATATAATATATATTATATTGGTAGAACAATTTAATATACATTACATCGGCAGGATTTCCTCGAACGGTGCAAAATCGCTTTAAGGCTGCTTGGGAACTGTCGGTGCTTATATCCGTGACTAAATCTAGGTTTGTGGCCTTCGGTGCCATAAATACGAAGATGATTATGTAGGACTGGTAGGTTTTACTTCCTCGGGACCGATGTGTTTTAAAAGTGAACGGACCAGCCAGATCGAAGCCACTTTGTAAGAATGCTCTAGCGGTGGAAATAACTTGGCAAGGTGGCAATTGACCCATAGCTGTTGCTGAACCTCAGCCCGATGTCGTTGACAAATGACGCATTGATGCATTACGCGTCTTATTAGATTCCTGGTTCGAGGAATTAACAATCTTTGGGCGATGATTCTCATAAGTAGTTTCAAATAAAAAATTAATTAAATTAGAATTTAATGAAAGTGGTATTGATTTTTTATGGATTTAATCTCGTTAATATATTTCTTTTCCTGGATATCTAGGAATATTACAAACTCCGCCTCCTGCATCTCAGACACTCTCAATGAGTTTAACAAGCGCCGTTGAGATTCTAATTTCAAGTTTCCGCTGAATTTTAGCAGAAATGCTATTATTTGTGTCAATTTTTGGTATGTTGCCCCCTTTTCTATTAATTCCTCAGCGACGGGTCCACGTATCTCTGTTGCTGCAAGCTGGCAACTGAATTTTTCAGGTTTGGTCGAGATAACTGAATTTCTATATTTTCACCAGAAGACTTGAGGGTTGGGTCAAGCAGGAATTCGGGACCATTAAACCAAAACTTACGTTGACTCAATTCTTTCAGCAAAATGCCTCTCGTGGCGCAATCCGCTAGATTTTCTTTTAACGACACATGACGCCACTGGCTACGATTTGTACATGTAAGAATCTTGGACGTGCGGTTTGCTATATATGTTTTCCATCCATTAGGTAGTTTAGGTAACCAATCTAGCTTAATAATTGAATCTGCACATAGTTAAATTTTGGGGTGACTTGAAAGGCACAACGATTTTTGAACTAATTCTAAAAGTGGAACTAGAAAGGTCGCAGCACTTAGTTCTTATGGAAAGCAACTAAGAATCTTAAAAGACTCAAACTTCAGGTTCCTCTTTATTAGAAATAAAGAAAATTGGGCTAGAAATGCTAAACAAAAAGCAGTTTGCTTGCAAATCACCTTGAGGAAACATTCCAGCCTTACCATAAACAAACGGAAGAGAAAAATTTCACCCCGATAAATAAACAGGATGAGCTAAAAATTACACCTGTAACGTTGGAAGAACTAAAATGGGAAATCAAGAATGATCTGAATGCGTATAAGGCTCCAGAATATGATCTTATAACGGGTCAGATAATAAAAATGTTACCGGAAAATGTGTTGAGAAAACTAGTGCATATAATTAATACAGCATTTCGACTAAGGTTTGCACCAAGATAATGGGAAGTTGCATAAGTAATTATGATACTTAAGCCGAACAAACCTCCGAATGGTAAAGCTTCATGTAGGCCAATTTCTCTGCTACCAACAGTATCGAAACTATTTGAAAAGGTTCCTCTTAAAAGACCAAAACCAATTATCGAAGAAAGGAATCTTATCGCTTCACATCAGTTTGGATTTAGGGAAAACCATTCTACGATAGAACAAGTACATCAAGTTACTGATGTAATCAAAAAATCACTAAAAAGCAAACAAATCTGCTCAACTATATTCCTTGATGTAGCGCAAGCATTCGACAAAGTATGGCACCAGTGGTTAGAATTGAAATTCAGAGAGGCACTTCCGAGTAAAGTAAGAGAAAAATATTAGGTTAGTTAGGATAACAGCTTTACAATTCTTTATCTCCTAAATACGAGAAATATACTACTACAGAAGCAACAATGGCGATTTTTGCCGATGACACCGCAATTCTTGCAACAGCAAAGAACATCAATGACTCCATAAGTAAATTACAGAAGGCTACTAACCAGATATGTAATTGGACAAAAAAATTGCGAATCAAATTAAATAAAGCAAAATCAATCCAAGTCAACTTTACAAATCTAAAAGTTAATCATATACCAATAATGATAAACTCGATAGTAGTACCGCATGCAAACACTGCTAAATTCTCAAACCGAGAACACTTAAAAAAGAAGAGAGAAGAATTAAACATAAAATTTAGAAAAATGCATTAGCTCTTAAGAAGACAATCTGAACTAGCGATCCATAACAAGCTGCTGCTATACAAACAAATCCTGAAACCTGTATCTACATATGGTAGCCAACTTTCTGGTTGTACCAAAAAGGTAAATAACAAAATCATACAGTTCAAAATAAAATTCTGCGATGTATTTTAATGACCCGTGTTACATTCGAAACGGCAACCCCCTTCGAGATTTAAAGATCGAGCTTATCGCGGATGAAATTAAGTATCATGCAACAAAACACCTACAACGTCTACACCAGCACGAAACTCTAGACGTACGCTGTATGCTGACCACTACACCAATAAGAAGACTGCAAAGAACCAAACCACTGGACTTAGGTCAGTAGACTTACTGTGGCGAAAAATAAGGGTATGTAAATGCAATATGCAATGTAAATTATTAAAAGGGTACAAGACTCAATCCTAATAAAAATATATAAAAAAAATTAAAAATAAAAAAAAATTGCAAATTTGGCGAATTGGTTTGCGGACCACTTACGTAGCTTAAAACTTCCTTGATTAAGCAAACATATGATTTCCTTTTGCAGCTGTAAGGTTGCTTCCAACGTTTCTCCACTTGACATCAGGTCATCCATATAGAAGTCCCGTTTTAGGATCTCGGAGCCAATTGAATATTTGCTCGCAAGTCTATCTGCAAGTTAATGGAGTGACTGAGTAGCCAGGAATTTTGCGGAGCTATTACCATAGGTGACTGTGGTCAGGCGGAAGTGCTGGATTTTAAAGCTTGGGGTTTCACATCAAATGGTCTTCTGGTAATCTTGATCCTTTGTATGGATAAGGATTTGGCGGAACATCTTTTCGAAATCAGCCGATGGAACAAATCTATGCTTGTGAAATCGGATTAGGATGTCAATTGGATTATCTCGAATAGTAGGGCCTACTACAAGATTGTTGTTGAATAATTCTACAGACGTGGACTTAGCGGACGCATCGAAAACCAGCCGGACTTTGGTAGTGCTACTGGATGTTTTGAAAACTGGATGGTGTGAAAAATAAAATAATTTCTTGAAATATTTCACGATTTCTCGGTCCGGAATAATTTCCATATGCCCTAACGTTAAGTATTTATTAAAAAAATGGGTATAGGATTTTCTGAGCACATGACCTGCTATTAATCTTTTTTCAAGCAAACAAAACCCTTAATGGTTTCTCATTTGGTTAGTGAATTGATAGAACTTCAATGACTGCTTATTTCGATAATCTCGTATTTCTAGGTTAAATTGATCACGTATCGCCGATCCAGCTCGAAGGACCAAATTTAATGACGTTCAACATACTGGATCACAATTTATTGGGATATGGGTTTGCACGATCGTTGTATATACAAAAATAAAACAAATAATGAATTCGATTAACAAAACTTTATTCATTCTTGTTTTGAAAATATCCGATGTAACATTAAATTCAAAATAGTTGAAAACAATAAATTTATAAGGATTGTGTCAAAAAAGAGTTTACAGTTTTTTATAATAAATTCCGCGGCGTACAGTACCAGATTAAGACCTTGTGCGGTAAAGAAGGACTCGAAGAAGAGTATATGGTTACCGCGACCAATCAGATGACGATTCCCTCAGTGCAGTATCAAACTTGCAAACCTCCAAGATGTCACCATATACACTGAAAAAACAAAATTAGTAAAGTCAAAGAATCTGCTTTCTTTGATTTTTATTTTGAAGTATTAAAGAAAACTTTCTTGATTTTAAATAATATATTACATGCATCATACAATACAATTTTTTAAATTTGCGAACACGCATTCTATGTTTTCGATAATTACTCTTTCGTTAATTCGACCAATGTAGTTTCAGAAATATATAATACAAATGTTTGAATTTCCAAACACATATTCTTAAATTTCTCAAATTGTGCTATTATTATGTTACCTACTCGCTCTTGTTTCTCCAAATTGATTTAATATTTTGTGTGCTTTAGTTTCCCAATATCAGAAAAAGTTTTCTTTGATCTTGAAAATATATTAGTGGAAACATAGAAAGAATGTTGTAAATTTGCAAATACACTTTCTGTAATTTTCAGTTTCAGTATTTTGAAGTTTCTGATTTGGTGATATAATTCGCCAAATCGATAAGTTCTTGTTTTGTACTTATCAGTACGAAACCAAGCTGTCAAGAAGAGACCTAAGGAAGTTCTCATTTTTATAAGGGTTTGTATATCTTTCTGTTTACAAGTACCTTGGGGTTAAAGTGAGGAGTGGGGGGGATTCTAATTTATTTATTGAAAATCAATAAATCTTGCCCTCAAATTCATTAAATCGGACAATTTTAATTGTATATAATTTTAAATGTTTTATATGAAATTCACAAAAAAATCTTTTTTTTGGTAATTAAATGCCTTATACGGAAAATCGTAATTGACATAATCGTGGAATAATTTAGATGAATTAAATAAAAAAAAATCTACTTTTCTGTAAATAAATTATCTGATATTGCAAATCATAATTCACATATGCAATGAATTAATTTAATAAATTAGGGAAAGTTGAACAGAAATTGTTTGAATCCGATAATTTTATATTCTTTAAATATTAAAATGTCTTATATAAAATCATAAAAAAATTCCTTGATTCAGCAAATCGGCTCGTTGCGAAAATAAAGAATTTCGTTTGGTATTATTAAAGAAACTTAATGTATGGCTAAAAATCATAGAAAATATTTGTTGATATCTGACTACATTTAGTTTAATATTAAAGAATCATTTTTTTCTGTGTAACATCGTTGCTCAAGCCTG
Source organism: Nephrotoma flavescens (assembly GCA_932526605.1). Taxonomy (NCBI): domain Eukaryota; kingdom Metazoa; phylum Arthropoda; class Insecta; order Diptera; family Tipulidae; genus Nephrotoma; species Nephrotoma flavescens. The sequence goes on from OW052221.1 coordinate 222,830,774, forward strand.
TGAGCATCACCAACGATAATTATTTAACGAGGAAGCATGGCGTATTCTACGATATCGGTACAACAACTGTCCAACCACCTGAAACCCATTGACATTTGCAGGTGTTACTAACCCCAGCCCATATTTAGACCAAGATCTGATCCGATGGCAATGAATACCCGATGGCAATCACTGGAGATGATTTCCAACAAAGACAACATATGCCATTATACAACTCGAATCCGAATACAGAATCATCTTTCTGAATCATAGCTATCGTATCGCACCCAAACCTAAACCTCACCATTCAAGTTTTGATGTTTTCGAGATTCCAGAGCATAACTTCAAATCGGAGAGTATACACAGCAAAATGCATCAGATTAACGAGATCAGCTGCACTCACTGTCAGCGGAATCTGTTCGAACGAAGCACCCACGTCGCGTGCAATTGCCGAATTCGTATTACAGATCACAGGAGAAGATCACAGGCTACCTACGTATTCGCGATTAAACCAGCCATCGTTGTAACAACATAAATAATAAAATTATAAATTTACTTATTGATCTGCTCCCGCATATTTACTTAATTACCTTAGTTATTATAAGGTTTGTTTCCTCAGATCATCATGTTTTGTTGCTCTTGCTAGGCGAACTGCTTTTTGTCCATGTGTTAAATCTTGAACTTTTTGGATTTTGTAGGGTGTAGTTCATATTCAATATATGCGCCCCATGAAGAAGGAATAAGATAGATATCGTTCTAAAATAAAGTTCAGCGATTTTTGTCCTGTTGACCATAAAACCATTGCTGACTTGTTCGGAAATATATTTAATATACCCTATTCCAACAAAGATATTGAGCTCGATGCAGACTACTTCAATTACATGAATAACAGCGCTCTGTCTCTATTGAAATTGATCTGGCGTCCAAGCGATATAATAGAATATAAAACTCCGAAAATCGATAAATTATGGATGTTTTTATGTTTATTCGCTTCCAAGGCCAACTCTATAAAAGTATCGGATTAGGCAGAACGTCTTATTACATTACACTCGTTATCCGCCACTTTATAAAAAATATTCGATCTTAAATTTTCTGTTAAAACACGTCGAGATTGTACTGATCTGATATTTTCCCAACAGAAAAACCAAAAATACGTGTAGCCGGAGAACAGTTACAATACAGATCTTTTGTCTATCACACAATCAATTTTGAACTATTAAATCTTTATATACTCAAAAGGCCAATTTATGTTTTATTGAGAGTTTAATAAAAAATCAATTATTTTTCCTAATAATAAATTAAATATCAAAAACATTTTAACCGCAACAACAACAAAAACATATTTCTAACAAAATATTGAGAAATATGCAACCAATTTTTCAATATTCCTAAAAATGGGAAAATAAATTGCAGTAAATTCTATTTTTTATATGCGGAAATAAAAAAAAACTATTATTGTGCTAGAACCAAACAAAAATGGTAAAAACGATTTGTTTTTTGGCAACTTCAGTATAGCAGCAAAATCAATAATAGTTAAATTGAATATTACAAAACTGTATACAAAGTAGAAAAAAAAAATAAACAACGATGATGACCTGGAAAAATGCTATTCTGTCGTCTCTAAGCAATTTCCTTATAATTTAATTCATTTATTGTTAGTTTTGTCACGAACACGATGATTGGCTTGCGATTGCTATTGACATCAATTTTCACAACTATAAATATGTTACAAGATAGCAACAAAAAATCCCTACAACTATAATATAATAGTGCGATGATAAATAATAATGATAATGGAGCATAAAAATTGTTTATTTATACAGAAATAAATAAATAGAAATAGATTTGAAATAAATAAGAAGAAAATTGTAATTTATATTGAATTCCGGAGATAACAACTTTTATGTCATCATTGCAATTTTATAGAAATTTTTATAAATTATATTTACTGCGTCATATCGATCCCCTATAAAAATTGTCCACTTGGTTGAGTTTTTAAGCATTTTTGCTCGATAGCGGAATATCTTATCTATAAAGGATGTAATGCTTAGTAGAAGAAAATAGATACTGAAATGATTTCGTTCGAATTTGCTAATTAGAAATGCATTTATCAATATTGTTGTTAATAAGTTTAATATTAAGAACAACATTTTTAAATTACGTAAAAAGTAATACCAAGACAATAAAATGCGCTAACCAATTTAACACATTTCAACACGGGTAATACTTAATCATATACAAGTCGACTACGCGAGTCTAAGAAAGTGCAAGGAAAGACTATTGAGGTCCATTTAGAAAATTTATATCAAAAAATCAATATGTTTTAGTGTTGTTTTAATGCTTGAATTTGTAACAGTTTTAAATAATTATCATTAAAATAATATATTTACATGCATGGAGTGTAAACTCTAGGTACTCACGAAACAGTTTCAATGGTAATATCAAAATATAAAAATATCTATTTGTTTAAAAATAAAAATACATCAGCCTGTTACCTAATTTTTTCTTATTTTTTTAATCAATATATTTATTACATGCAGGAAGTGCATATTAAGTTTCGTTCAGAGAAAAAAGTAAAATTTGTGTCCATTTTACTTACTAACATACATAATTATTTGAGTTTGCGTAAATCATTAAAATCGAAAAAGAGTTATAAAAATATCATTAAAAAATCTTGCAGGAAGTAAATATTATTGTACAAACAAATCGGGTTTAACGTAAAAAAGCAAAGTACTATTTACATAGATTTGGTTTAAAACTACAATTTCATCGATGTTTACTGTGGAATGTTTACCTGAAACTAATATATTTAACAAACTATATATTACATGCACGAAGTAAATATTGGTTTTTTTTAGAAAAATAACAACAAACACGATAAGTAACAAAATATCTTCATTGTTCTGCGCAAATATTTTAATTTGCTACAGGCTTTAAACAAATATCTTTAAAACAAGATAATTACATGCAGGAAGTGAACGCTCGTATTACAGTCAAATTTGTTTAAAAGTAAAAAACAAAATTCAAAATGCACCGATTTCACTTAAAAATACAAATGGATCGATGTTATAAACATAGCATGTCAACTTTTCATTTATTGGTTGATGATTGAAATTTTTATTGTATGCACGAAGTGAACATTGAGGTTTAGTTAGGAAAATTATATCAAATTACCTCAAGAATGATTAAAAAATTCTTAAGTTTTATTGTTCCTTTAATGCTTGCATATGTAACTAGAATTAAATAATTATCATTTAAATAATATATTTACATGCAGGAAGTGTAAACTCTAGGTAATGACAAATCAGTTTCAATGATACCATCAAAATACAAAAATATCCATTTATCTAGAATAAAAATGCATCAATGTTATATCGTGGGACGCGACGCCTGTTACCTACTCTTTCTTATTTTTTTCGATCAATTTATTTATTTCATGCAGGAAGTGCACATTAAGATTCATTCAGAGAAAGAAGTAGAATGTGTGTCCTTTTTACTTACTAAGAATGTGTGTCCTCTTTACTTATACCAGGTTTTTATTTATTTATTAAATTCAGCTAATTACAGATATTATCCTATTTCAATTAGCTTAGAGTAAAAATTGATCGATATAGTGTAAATTAACAATTATAAAACATACAAAATAAAATTAAAAAATGTACTTATATAATAAACAATACATAACAATCATATATGTAAAAATATTTAAATATAAAAACAAAAAAAAAATAAGTAAAACATTAACAATAAAAATTAAAAAGTTGAATTACATAAATTATTAAGAATAAGTTTTTTATAAGATGATATTGAAAACGAAAACATATCAAGATCATTAAAAAATAAATTATGATGTCTTTGCAAACGAACCATTGGTGAATACAATATTAATTTATTTTTATAAATTGGAATATCAAAATATTCCATGTTTCGAATAAAATAGTCAGATTTTGGTTTAATTTTAATAGCATGTAGCAAATCATGACCATTCAATAATTTTAGTAGAATTATTTCATCAATATAAATTGTTCTACTATTTAATGTCATAAAACCATATCTTTGCAAACGAACATTATACTGTTCATAACCGTTTTAAAATTTATAATTAAGAAACCTTGTAAATTTTTTCTGAATTTTCTCCAAACTATTTATATAAATCTTATAAAATAAATGATTTTTGTCAAGAAAAATTAGTACATATTCGTATAACCATAGCAAGTATTTTGTAAGCATTTTTGATAATGTTATTAATATAAAGGTCAAATATAAAAGTACTATCCACCGTAATACCTAAATCTAAAAAACTATCATACACTTTTAGAGTAACGCTATTAATATCATAACTAAAATTCACGTTGTAAACCATTGGCTTAATTTTTAAAACACCACATTTACTAGCATTAATAATCATATGGTTTTTATTACACCATAACTGTAAATTATTTAAATTGTTTTGCAAAATATGACATTCATTTATTGATTTAATCGAATTAAACAATTTTAAATCATCAGCAAATAAAAGAACCTCACAATCTAGTACATCCACTACATCATCAATAAATAATAAAAATAAAAGCGGTCCTAAAATAGATCCCTGAGGTACACCTGACGTAGGACTGAATTCTGAAGATTTATAATTATTAATAGCCACAAATTAAATACGATTAGTAAGGTAGGATTTGAAAAAATTTAGCAAATCGATGAAGCCAAATTTGCCTAACTTGTACAACAAAATTTCATGATTTACTTTATCAAACGCCTTAGCAAAATCTGTGTAAATGACATCAACCGGATAATGTGAGTTTAGAGACCTATGAACAAAATTTGAAAAGTATAAATGATTGGATAAAGTAAATCTGGATGGGAAAAACCCATGTTGTTTTATCGAAATGTGATTATAAATATGATCACTTATTTTAATGTGAATAATCCTTTCAAATATTTTACTGCATGTATTTAAAATTGATATCGGTCGATAATTTTTTATGTCAGACTTAATTTCCGATTTGTAAACTGGAGTGATTCTTGCTGATTTCCTACGTAATGGGAATATATTATTAGAATTTAATTTGAATTATAGATGGAAGATCTGACGCCAAATGGAAGAATTTCCTACGAATGTGTATTTAATTCGAGATATACTGAAATAGACCAATGTACGGAACAATCACAACAAAACCATTACAATAAAAAACAACAACAACGTAAAATATAATATATTATTACTCAGTGAATGATCAAAAATAATCTTTAACGGATAGTTTATCGATTGCGCTACACTTTTAAAGAAAATTGGCGCAATACCATCAGGTCCCGTAGATTGTTTGATATTCAGAGTGTTGAGACAAGCTTCAATGTCAAGTAATGATGGTCAAAATGGTGAAATAACATCTTTATTTTCGATATGATCAAAATCTTTTTCTTCAAAAATATTATTTACGGGCTCATAAACTGAAGCAAAATATAATCTGAACAGTTCACAAATATCATTAGAATTTGACGCATATACATCATCTTTATTGATGGAATATAATTTTGGTTTTTTAATTTTTTTGCATAAGACCAAAAACATTTAGGATTTAAACTATTATTCTTTTCCACATTATTTAAATATTTATTGTAAGCAAATTTAATTAAACTTTTGGTCTTGGAACGTAACACTGTGTAATAATCAATATCATTAGTTTTTTTATATTTAACTCTGAAATTTTCTTTCAATTGAATAAATTTGATAATTTTCAGAGAAAACCACGGAGGATACTTACTGTTACTAGAATTAAAAGAAATAACATTAGTTTCAATAATATCATAAATTTTTGTGTAAAATCTGCCCACTAAAAGATCAACATTTGAATTATTAATAGGCAATATTTGTGACCAATTTATACTGCAGATTACGTTGTTAATTTGTTGATAGTTACAGTTTTTAAAATTATAAATTTTGTTACGTGTTTGTTTAATGTGATGGATGTCTGCTACTTTTAACAAAATGTCAAGAGCAGGATGATGACGATCAACAATAGGTGTATACATAATTTTTTGAATTTGCGTAAATCTTTAAATTCGAAAAAGAGTTACAATACAAATATGATTAACTAAAAAAAATCAGACAAGAAGTAAATATTATTGTACAAACAAATCGGTTTTAACGTTAAACGCAAAATACCAAATGCATAGATTCAGTTTAATACAATTTCATCGATGTTATACTGTAGAATGTTAAATTAAACCTGTAACCGATATATTTATTAATTTATTAAACTAACCATATATTACATGCTCGAAGTAAATATTGATTTTTTAGAAAAATAACTACAAGCACGATAAGTTACCAACTATCTTCATTGTCCTGCGCAAATAGTTTAATTACAAGATAATTACATGCAGGAAGCTAACTCTCTTGTTACAGTCAAATTTGTTTTAAAGTTAAAATCAAAATTCACAATGCATCTATTTCATTTAAAAAATAAAAATGGATCGTGAAATTTTTATTTATTGGTTAATGATTCAAATTAGTTATTACATACAGGAAGTGAATATTAGGGTTTATTTAGAAAAATTATATCAAATTACCACATGAATATTTTAAAAATTCTTACATTGTATTGTTGCTTTAATGCTTGAATTTGTAACTAGTTTTAAATAATTTTCATTAAAACAAAATATTTACATGCAGGAAGTGTAAACTGTAGGTACTGACAAATCAGTTTCAATGATAATATCACAATACAAAAATATCCATTTGTTTAAAAAAAATACATCAGTGTTATATCGTGGAACGCCACACCTGTTCCCAATTTTTTGTCTTATTTTTTCGATCAATTTACTTATTACATGCAGGAAGTGCATATTAAGATCCATTCATTGAAAGAAGGTAAATTTATGTCCATTTTACTTGCTTACATACATAATTAATTGAATTTGCGTAAATCTTTAAATTCCAATAACAGTTATACAAATATCATTAACTAAAAAAATCATGCGGGAAGTAATTTTTATTGTTACAAACAAATCGGTTTTAAAGCTAAAAGCAATATACTAATTGCATAGATTTGGTTTAAAACTACAATTTCATCGATGTTATACTGTAGACTGTTAAATTAAACCTGTAACCGATAATATATTTATTGATTTATTAAACAATCCATATATTACATGCACGAAGTAAATATTGTTGTTTTGGAAAAATAGCTACAAGCACGTTAAGTATCCAAATCTTTTCATTGTTCTGCGCAAATATTTTAATTTGCTACAGGTTTTAAACAAATATCTTTAAAACAAGATATTTACATGCAGGAAGTGAACTCTCGTGATACAGTCAAAATTATTTAAAAAATGATCAAAACCCAAAATGCACCGATTTCACTTAAAAATACGAATGGATCGATGTTATATTGTGTAATGTAAAACACAGCATGTAAACTTTTCATTTATTGGTTGATGAAATTTTTATTGCATGCAGGAAGTGAACATTGGTGTCTATTTAGTAAAATTATATCAAATTACCTCAAGAATCATTTAAAAATTCTTATGTTTTATTGTTTCTTTGATGCGCTTGCATTTGTAACCAGTTTTAAATATTATCATTAAAACAAAATATTTACATGCAGGAAGAGTATACTCTGGTTACTGACAAATCAGTTTCAATAATAACATCAAAATACAAAAATATCCATTTGTTTAAAAATAAAAATACATTAGTGTTGTATCGTGGAACGCCACGCCTGTTGTTTAATTTTTTCTTATTTTTCGATCTATTTATTCATTACACGCGGAAGTACATATTAAGATTTATTTAGAGAAAGAAGTAAAATTTGTGTCCATTTTACTTACTTTCATACATACAGTGACTCACAGCTCACACAACATCTTTGTAGAATCAAAGTCGCTTGTGTATGACTAGGAATATGATAGTGGTTTGAACAACAATTTCAATAAATTGGAAGCATCGACTACCTATATCACCATTAGTACATTTAGAGATGGATGCTCGTAAAAACTCGTGAAACCAAAATTTATTAATTTTGTTGTACTCGTAATGAAAACATTTTCCTTGGATTTTATTTTTGTTTTGTTTTACTACATTTTGTTTTCTATCCGTTATATCGAGACCAACAAAAATATAATGCCATAAAAACGCTATACTAACAAGAGTAACTTGACGAAATTTGATGGTACTTGTATGTTTGTGGCAGTGGATCATTTAAGCTATGAGTTGGTTTTGAGTTGAAATAGTGAACATTTTAATGTTATTTTGATATGCATTAGATTTTTCTTTGTACTTTGTAATAAAAATAAATATAGTTTTCATATTACATTTAGTTTTTTTCAAATAAAATAAGACATCGTGAGATATTTACAATTTTGTTCATAGAATGCGAATGGATCAAATAAGCTGTGAGTCACTGTAATTATTTGAATTTGCGTAGATCTTTAAATTCGAAAAAGAGTTATACAAATATCATTAACTAAAAAAATCATGCAGGAAGTAAATATTATTGTACGGTTTTAACGTTACAAGCAAAATACCAATTGCAAAGATTTGGTTTAAAACTACAATTTCATCGATGTTATACTGTGGAATGGTAAAGTAAACCTGTAACCGATATATTTATTAATTTATTAAACAAACCATATATTACATGCACGAAGTAAATATTGTTTTTTTATAAAAATAACTACAAGCACTATAAGTAACCAAATATTATCATTGTTCAGCGCAAATGTTTTAGCTTGCTACAAGTCTTATACAAAGATTATTATTATTATTATTATTATTATTCTCTTTATTTAGAAAAAACAGGTTACATACATTAATACAAATCATAAACTATTTCTAATAAAGTTAGAGCTCCTAATAGGTTTTTAGAACCTGTGGGGGAGCAAGAAAGAAAAAAATCATGAAATTTAGGTTGCCAAAAGTGTACAAATAAAAATAATAAATTAAAAACTATCATAAAAGAATAAGTAAATAATACATACAATAAAATTAAAATTCCAGCTCATATTTAGTGAATACAATACAAAAAAGAAAAATTAGAAGTAGGTTTCAATGTTGTCTATATTAATCAGCCAATGTCGAATCATTTTATCAAAATAGTGTTTGCGGCCAATCGGAATGCATTTCAACTCTATTGGTAATTTGTGAAACCAATACAATCCCATATAAAAGTAAGACCTTCTGAACCTTTCATTATTACAACGTAAACCGGCAAAGTTGTTCGGATTCCTTAAAGTATACGTGTGATGAATACGACTATGGAAACTATAACTCCGAACAAAAAACATCTTTAATACCTTATAAACATAGAGATATCTTAAAGGTAATAATTTCAAATCTCGAAATAAGGGAATTGTTGGAGTTGTTAAAGGCCGACAATAAATCAATTTAATAATCCGTTTTTGTGAAATGTATAGGTCCTCTATATTGGAAAAATAAATCCCACCTCAGCTTGATATACCATACATAATAATAGATTCAACAACATTTTTTCTGACAATGGTGAGATGAGAATTCCATTTCAAATGCGAATAGATGGTAACTCCTAAGTACTTAAACTCATTTACGAGGGAAATTTCAAAGCACTGAAGATGAATCGGTGTGTTTTCCACAGTAAAAATAAACGAATTTGTTGATTTGATGAACACATGATCAAGACAAGATGAATGTCTAGTAGCTTCATTTAAAAGACTTAGAAATCCGTGGGAGGCTAACATGGTAAGATAACTATAGCATTCATTGATATTAAGTAAATTTATGTTGATGTCTCCCAGAATAACTATGTTATTATTATTAATTGATAGAAGTAACTCCTCAATATCGACACAAAACGAGTTTACCGGTTTACTACAAAATCTATAAATCCAGATAAAGGTCCAATCATGACGCCCCAAGGTAACATTTAAAATTAAAACATCAGCTGTGGTCCAGTTGTAACAATGAAAAGAAGATACAGTTAAATTTTGATTGATAAACACACCACCAGTGGCACTATTCTGGTAATTCCCCGGGAATAGGGAACTGGGGAAAGAATTTACATATAAATTCTATTTAAATAATTTTTTTCTGGCATACTAAGGTAAAAAGTTAGTGGCAATTTTTTTGAAAACAAAATAAAATTGGGAATAACTTTCCCTGATAATTTCGCTATGGAAAAATTATTCCCAATTTACAAATATTTACATCAAACTTTTTTTCTCAGTAGGCCAGAAAAAACTGATTTATAGATAAAAGCTATGTAAAATCTTTCCCCAGTTCCCCATTCCCGGGGAATTACCAGAATAGTGCCACAGATCTATAATCATCATTACAGCAAGCAATGAAATTATAATTTGGCAGTCTGTAATATGAAGATTCGTGTGAATAAATCCAGATTTCCGAAACAAATATTAATAGTGGTTGCACTTTTAAACTAGATAAATAAGCACTGAAAATGTCGAAGTTTGCTCTCAAACTTTGAATGTTTTGGTGAATTACACTACTCATAATATAAGACTAACAATTCAATATACATACAACAAATACCGAAAAACCAATTTAGAAGAGTGAGAGCAAAGTACAACATTTTCAATACAGCCAGATAAACCACAACAACGAATAATCTATTCCAAGTAAATTTCAAAATATTCCGACTAATTATAAATAAATTTGAAAATGTTAAAAAAATAAGTTTTAAGTTTTTTGAGTAAATCACTAAAAAATAACTCAAACAGTGTTTAAACATCATCCAAATCATAACAAACACTACCACCATAAAAAAAATAATTACCGGAATCAAAACAGCTGACTGATTAATATAAACAAATATTATTTTTGACAACAAAATGTATAAAGAGTTAAGCTGGAATATGGAAAAAATATATAAAAAACAAATATGAGCTAATAAAGGTAAGATAAAAAAACTACTTAACGTTACATTATTTAATTCTAGATACCGAAGCAGCAACCGCTTTATCCAATTGCTAGTGTATGATGTTCTGGATACGAAAAATATCGTTCATGGAGTGAATACGATAGACGTCAGAATCAGCCGATTTCTTTAGGTAAATTTGTCCGGCTTTGCACCATAAATATATAAAGTTTGATGACAGTTTTATGTTTTTAGCCTCATGATACAGCTGTGATTGGAATTTTGAAAGGCGGTGCATTATATGGATTTGATGCTCCCGGTGGTTTTGTGGCAAGATGATATCCAGATCTTTAGTGTAAAGTGTTTTAATTTTGCGCATTTGCGTTAAAACTTTTTGTTGTAGATCGATGGATTTTAGTTTTACAATAAAGAAGTTGTGACGAGTTACATAATTGTTGGTTTTATTCAGTGTGGTTTTGCTAACGTTTCTACGAATGGGTTCGATCGATAAAATATCATCCGGTTGAATGGAATTTTCGATTTTACTAATTGTGTTGAAAATCATTCCACTAATGTCAACATGTTCCATCGGCAAGCCACTGATTGTAATGCTTGAAGCGTTTAGCATTTGAGCTGATTTGTCATAATCAGCCTCCATTTGATGTAATTTTGCAGAGTGGATACTAAACTGGTCTTCTAGATGTTTAAGTTTCGAAGTGAGAGCATCGTTCGCGGCTTGGAGAGTATGTACTGCGTCTTTAACTTTGTCCAGAGCAGATAGTTTCTTTTCCATTCGTTTTAATTGAATCATAATATCGGCTAAACTCACGTTCACATTACATTCAGAGTCCGAGATTTCGTTGTCAATCACAGATTGACTGGATTGTAGACGACAGCTTTCACATAACCAATTGACAGTTCGATTATTAATATCACTTAACAATTCCTGTGAGATACAAGCGCACTTAACATGGTAGAAATTTTCACAAGGACCGTTACATTTAATACCAGGAAGTCGTCCTTTTTTTGTGATATTGGAACCACACGAGCGGCAGGTTACGGTCATTGTTTTACAAAAGCGCGAAATTGATTGACAATAAAATGGTTGACGATGTTGTACTTTGCTATGAAGATGTGAATCACGCACGAATAAATTAACAAATCCCTTATATTTTTGGTGAACTATATTTTAAATATGACTTAATGATTTTATTAATATAAAAATTAAAGCAAAAATTAGGTAAATTTAATTATTTTATTTATTTTTATTATTTTGTTATTTTAGACGTATTTTAGATGTTTACACTTTGACAACTGTTTGCTGAATGATGAAGATCTTTAAAAGAAAATATTTACATGCAGGAAGTGAACTCTTTTGTTACAGTCCAATTTTATTTAAAGTTAAAATCAAATTTTAAAATGATGAATCAAATATATAAAACATGTACGAAGTGAATATTGGTTCATTTAGAAACATTTTGTAACCCAACCACACAAAACCACATTTCTGGTTTTACCTTAATGCTTTTGGTACTTATTCAGAAAGTGGATACTCTCTTTACTAACAATTCAGTCTCGATGATAATATCAAAGTACAAAATGTGTCATTTATGGTTATAGCAAAGAATGCCGCATATAGCGTGTCATCTAATTGTTCATTGGTTTATTTTATCAATATATTTATTACATGCACGAAGTGAATATTAAGAGCGTTTTGTATCAGTACAACTGATGATTTTTCACTATAATAGTAAATTTTTTCTATTATGGTATTGATGTGTGTGAAAGTGTTGCACATGGAAAAATCTAGTGTTTTTCGTTAACCATGATTTTCGACCGTTTTTGGCAAAAGGACGACCATTTAAAAAAAATTATTAAATATCAGCGAACGTCAATTCAAAGTGCTGTTTCAGAGCAATTCGTTTCAAGATTTTTTTCCAAATTGTTTCAGGACAATTTAGATTTTTAACATTCAACAAAGTGTCGTTTATCGTTTGAAATTCAAGATTACGTATAAATAGACTTTCTTCGTGTTCAAACACAAACAACAAATTTTGATTACTGTTCAAGAATATTCTAACCAACAAAACTTGATGTTCTTGTACAGAACATAATAAAACATTAGAATGAGAATTGAACGAGAAATATTTTATCTGTCGGTAAGCATCTGTCGAGATTATTAATATTGATAAAATAACACATTTATAGTTTAGTAAATAATTAAAATCAGAATGCAGACCAATTTATTACACCCACAAGCCCAGACAATCAATATTCTGTTACAAAATAAAAATTTATTATTAGACAAATCGATACCGAGAAATGTATATTATATCATTAGACGTAAAATCTCAAAAAATTTCCACCCACAACGGTAATGTATACAATATAATATCGGTTTGTTTTATATAATTTAGTTTGGTCATAAATTTATGACCAAACATGCTCTCTCATCTACAGTACAATGTACTGTGTACTAAGCTACAGGATTATGCACAAATTTTAATGTTAAATTTTCCATTAACAAAAAACAATAACAACAGCAATAAAAATGTTTGTGTATTCGCGGTGGTGTAAACTGTACACATTATTTATTTATGTTTGTTAACAACAGTTGTTATTATTTAATGCTGTCATTATAAATTTAAAAAATTGATTTTTGTGTGATATTTGTTTAAATAAAAAATTGTTTGCATTTTACTTGTCCGCTTGCAACAATTCATGATTTAATAAACGCACGTTCATAAATTATTAGGGTCGAGCGCTTTTATTGTTTGATATATGTATTGCAGGCATATTACGACACATGACATAAGCAGAAATGCAAATTTGTATTTATATGTACAAAGGCAATGCACCAAGTATACCGACTTATGATTATTTTGCTGAAAACTTTAAAATTAAAATGCTCCATTAACAGGACAAAGTATCTAAGTAAATATAAAATCTGTTTTACATCTCCCTAATCGTACTATTTTAGAGTACATACAACGTATTATCTTCTTATGTTACAATCTTACATATGCATCGTATACAAGATACAACGAAAAATATTATATTCAATTTTCAATATTTAAATTTTTAATGAAAAATTATTTTCTAATGGACTTTATATACAAAAACGAAGTGCTTAAAGTAAGGAGACAAACTAGGCAGGGATAAAAAAAAACTTTGTCATTAAAAGTTATCTTTGATATTATATCATAGCATCATAAGAAAGCAACATTTACGATTATATCTTTTCAAATTAAGAATATTTTTTTAGAAACTTATACAATTTTATGTTATTTTATATAAGTTTTTAAATAAAATTTAATATAATAGAGATATTTTAGTTTTATTCAAAACTTTAATCATGATAAAATTGTCTTTGTTTGGAATTGTAATTTTTAATTAAATTAAAATAGTTATAATGCTGTATTGTGTCGTAATTACTTTCATACAGAAACTAATAAGAAAATATTTTAGATCACTTAGATAATTAATTTAAATTTTTTAACAAAAAGTAGTTTATTGATATATTAAATTATTAAAGGATAAAATACTCCTAATAATATTAGGACAAGATTGAAAGGCGATTTGAAGATTTTCTGATTACGCAGCTATCCAAATGTAAAATTATTTATTTTGTAAATCATATCAACCTTTCCAAAGGCACACTTTTTTATCTTGCAAATCGTGTTTTCTTAACTTCGCAATATCTATATTTTGCCCCATACAAATCGAGGAATAGTAAGGCGACAGTGTTAATATCAGGATATATTGAGTTAGAATGTCATAGCTCATACGGCGGCATTTTCTTTTTAAACTTAGGGCGGTACAGAGGAAATTAAAGAGGAAACATAATTGCGAATGGGCATAAGTATATACAGGGTGATTTTTTATTTAATTGGCATTCTTTTATCTACAAAAAGGTGTAAGAAAGGAAAACATTAAAATTGTTTTTTAACCTTTTCTAAAAATTAAATTTAAATGTGTTAATTATAAATTTTTTCTTTACCATTCGGAACTACCTAATAGCAAAACTACATTTGCATAACAAACAATCAATGACCCTAAATTATATTGGCAATTTTATGAGATAGTTCTTACTAAATGTGACTATATTGTTATTGTGTATTCTGATCGAGCTTGCACATCTCAAAGTCACTTAACTACTTAATGAAAAAGTACCCTTAAAAGTATACAGGTTCCAATATAAAAAAATAACTTTCATTAATATTTCCCAAAATTACTTTTAAGGTCATTAACGTCCCTTAAGCTAGCAGATCTCATACGGCAGAACATTACAAGATAGCATGGATAATCATAGGCTAATTATGGGCTAATTAAATGCCCTATTAAAAATTTTGGGCTCCATCCCTTCTAACTGAAACGCGGGTTCTGCTAGCTTTAGAAAAAGTTAGCAGAACCAATATCAAAAAACGATTTAAAAACAATTGGAAAAACAAAAGTTAATTTTAGGCTAAATAAATGCCAAAATTTTTTTTATTATGCTCGCTCTAGGATAAAAGTAAGGCTTTATCACTCTAAAAATCGAAATTAGAACGGAAAACAAGAACAACTAACATACAAATAATTTTAGGTTCATTACAGCCTAATCAAAAGCTACAAAAAAAATTTGGGCTCCACTCGTTTTTGAGCAAATTTCAGATCATTTAATCTAAAGCTAGCAGAACCCAAATTAGAACTCAAAACAAGAACAATATACATCAATCTTCCATATGATGATCATCAATCAATCATATGATCATCAATCAATCTTCCATATGATGAGTTTGATATATTTAGACATAAACTCTGAATATTTTTCACGAAGTGACGGATTGGAATTTAACCGCTTGTCCATATATGTATGTATGAATATTTACCGTATTTCTTGACGCTCATTGATCCGGATCAGTTCAAAATGGAAAACGTGATCCAAATTTTGTTTTAGTTCACAAATTTTGATTTTATATCTAGCAAGCGCTTTTGTGTTGTTTCATAAAACATGAACTCATGATCTTAATTTGCGTTCTAATTTCGGTTTTACTCCGATTTTCAATTTGGGTTCTGCTAGCTATAGATTAAATGGCCTGAAGTTAGGTCAAAAACTGGTGGAGCCCAAAATTTTTTAATAGGGCATTTGATTAGTCCATACGGAGCCTAAAATTATTTGTACGTCAATAGATCTTGTTTTGCGTTCTAATTTCATTTTGGTCCGATTTTCGATTTGGGTTCTGCTAGCTTTAAATTAAATGGCCTGAAACTTGGTCAAAAACGGGTGGAGTCTAAAATTTTTTAATGCGGCATTTAATTAGCCTATAATTATCCATACTATCTTTTCATGTTCTGCTGCATGAGTTCTGCTAGCTTAAGGGACGTGGTCATTTCAAATCAGCGCTAAACGTCCCTTCAAAACTAAACAATTTTCGTTACAAATAATTTTCTCCTACATAACACCGTTTTCGAGATAAAAGCTGGGCATTTATGAAAAGCGCACCGTGTACGACTGAGGATAAAAAAGTTCATTTTATATTTCCGATTGTGTACTGATCACCTTCTCTCATGAATCAGTTAGTAACTAAGCAAATAGTTATGTGAATTTGTGTTATTTTCGTTGAAATTTACAACTACCTTGTAGACAGAAATTTCTGCCATTCTGGAGGCTTTAACTTCCAATGGAGTTCCTCCCAATGGAATCGTTCGTGGAAGTCGATAAATATGAGCGACACAGTTTGTTTGACACTTTTTTCGTCACAAAAACTTTTTATCGACCCAGCAATCAAAATAAAGATAAATTTCATAAGTGCCTGTTCTCGGAAGATCGGTTTCTTTAGATCTATATATTTATGCCTTACTGAAACGCAAAATCTTGTTGATTGAATATGCTCGGAGAATTTCGTTAGCAGCGAATCTTAAATGCCTTCGATGCTAAATATTTTGTGTGACGGTTATGTCGAAAATTTTTCCTATGCTAGATAATATTGTTGTAGGAAATTCACACCAATAATGAGCTCGCGGACTGATGCAACAATGAATGGGTGTCAACATTCATGTCCAGATCCTAAATTTAAGAGCTATTGTTTTTATTGGCGAAAAACTTGCTTTCGTTAAATATAGATTGTTGTTTTAAATTAGTTGTTTTCTGATGTCGCAAGTACGATGGATATCTTAGCTTCAATGTCTATCAGAAATGTCTTATTGTTTTTGTATTGAAATGTTTTATTGCTTTGGCGAGACTCCAACATCTTCCGTTGCGATGTTGTAAGTACTTAGGTTGGTTTGCCTCATTTCAGTACTTTCTGCTCGAAACTATAATGGTACCAACAAATGAATTATCCTAAAGACCGTGATCGAGGATGCAACCAACTTTACGCTGCTGTAGCAACCAAACGGCTAATGATAGCGTGCTCATTTTTTGATAATCGTCAGTCTGTTCGGTTGTTGACGTGCGACGTATAGCGTCGCAGTTAAAAAGAAAAAATATTGAAATGGAATTCAAAAGCAACAGTGTAATTGCTTTGTATTTGGCAGGAAAATAGCACCAACCATTGCTAATGAGCTACGAAATTACACATTACGGAGGTGGACATCCAAAAACAGCAACTGCGCCAAAACTGGTTCGAAAGTTGAAGGTCAGAATTTAAAGTTAGCAAATAATTCATTAAGCTCACAGTTAATGTTATTTGAGGAGGATACAAATTAGTTGTACTGAGAAACAAATTTGTTTCCGCTGCAATTATTGGCGCCAGAAGACAATACTAAGTCAAACCAGGATTTGAGAAGTAATCATTAATCAAACATCAGCAACCTAATGTCCACATAGGATCCGGGTGTTTAAAATCACCAACGACAAAAAAATATCAGTGCTGTGGGTATCCGCAAAACTATTAGAGCGTATATAATAACACAGAACATAAATATGTTTATTTGTATTCAGGATTAATACTACTATGCAACCAAAGCTGACCGAAATAAGAACCCCTACCGATCAGTAGTCTTTAGAAACTGCGAATCATCTTTGCACAAATACTTCGCGTCAAACATACTTTCTGGGACCGTCACTTTAAAGGAGAAAATATGAACATTATACCGAGACATTTTCACATTGAACAAAATTTTGTGTGAAGCTTTTCTCCATTAAATCGTTATGTAGATGCCTAAAACCTTATGAACAAAATCATTCACAAGTTTAACTAGAGCAGGGGAACCATCTAATTCAAACTCAACAATGCGCGACTTAAGCATAATTTCAATAGAGTTTACAAGAGAACCCTCAATTTTGTAACAAGCATTAGTGATAAGAGGCAAACAAAGTGCTGTTAGGCGATTCCGCGATGACCCCATCCTGGACCAAGCGTAACTCGTTACAACTGAGTAAACTATCAATTCTACACCAAAAAGAAAAAGTAGCCTAATTCAAATTGTGTAAATATTCATAGAAAGCGTTTGATATTTGTAAACGGTTTGTAAAAAAAAAAATCTTAGAGGAAATTTTAAATTGTCTGTAGGCAAGAAATTAAAAGAAACTCGTTGTGAGGGACTCGTTCCATAAGGAAATCATTAAATATGTTTCAATAAATCCTTAAAACCGAACTTTTTAGAATTTTATTTTCTGAAAAATAGCGGGTTTTCCTTTTCATTACCTAAATAAAAATGTTGCTTTAACCTACCGACCAAACGGCACAGTGGTTAAAGCTTTGGTGTTTTGATTGGAAGGTACAGGGTTCGAATCCCGATATGGGCAGGGTGCAAAATGGAATTTACATCAACATATTACGATCTGTGATGAAATGAAACACAACCATGACCCCATATGTCGGAGTGCAAAACTCCTCGGCTGACCCATTTTCTGTGCCAGTTTAGACTGGCATTGAGCTGCCTTTGACTCAGAACAGTTTGCAACAAAAAAAAAAAATTATAAGCTGTTTTTTATAATTTTGCGTTAAGAAAAATTGAAGCTTAAGAAAACATAAAGCATTCTTTTAAAATTCTGTTCATTTATTTATTAGTTTCACCTAAATTCAGTTTATCATAAAAACAAGAATGCAATAATTCAATGTTGAGAAAAAACATTTTTTACATATTTAGTAAGGCCCGACCCTTCATCTTCGGAGATTAAATCCGGATCAATAAAATTTAAAGAAAATTGATCCCACGTCGACAAATATTTAGCATTTTTAAAGGCCCTCTTCCCTCAAGGAATGTTGTACTAGAAAATATCAAAATATGTTGGTATATCGCAACCACTTGACATCACTCCATTTAAATTAATTTCCATCACGATTTTCGTGATTTTTCCAAAATCAGAAAGTGGTTTTAATCAATCTTAATCACTTCAAATACTACCAATTTTTTGCCGATAATTTCCAAGAAACTTGCGGTTTCCCCCAAATGATCACACCACGATTTTTTGTCCATCAACTTCTAAATTATGCAAGTAATTATGCGTCATATTCCGTTTAAATTCTAAGCTACTCTTTAAAAGTGCTTGGCGTTTCATTTTGATTTCCATTAAACCTGAAACAAACAGTAACATGTACGATGAAAATAAGCTCCTTTGTTGGTTGAAATTTATTTTCAAATAGCAATTCATTCTTCATTTTTCTATGGGCTTGCACTCCCTTTCTCTAACTTTACTTGTTTTAAAGACCTGTTTTAGTCAGCAGCATATAGTAATGTTTTTTCAACTTCTTCAACATTTTCAGTTTAGAATACAGGAAGTACATCATTGTTTTTGATTGCACAAATGTCTAAATGTCGGACATATCATCGGAAGATATTATTGATACGATGAAGTCGGGGTCCTTGTCACTATCATCGATTGTTGCGACAATACAGCTATTTGAGCTTGTGTAATTTATCCTCTCATTACTTTTTTGTTGAGGCTTCTGGTTCTTATCCAGTTTCGTCTTTTCTAATGCGCTGACATTATTTAGAATTTCTCTCTTTCATTTAAGTAAACCCCGCGACGTGTCTAGAATTTAAAAAACCATACAATTTAGTTCTTATTTTCGAATTTAATACACAATTTTAAAAAAGTTTCAGTTTACCTGAATTCTGCGATTTTGAACAACATGGTTGTTTTTTATCCGATGGTTTACCGAATAGTGTTGCTAGTTCTAACATCTTCTTCGCATGCATAACTGAATCAGTTAGGCCTACAATCACTAAAGTTACATAACACTTCAAAAATAACTAAACTTGAAACGAAAATAATAGTTATGTTATATAAAGCATTTAATATTACATTAACGGAAAATCGGAAAAATCGCGTGCCTTCGGTGTTTTTTGCTTTATTACTGTCCGAATTGAGGGGTCTAATTGCAAAAACTGATATCTTACAGTTTCAGAATTGTTCCGGAACAAACAAAAACGAATAGTTTGCATAGTTTTGAGTTCGTGTACTGATATTATATTTTTTATCGTTTTATAAACAATTTTAAAGAAGGACCAAATTGAGCTGTTATAGGATCAACCCACTTTTTTAAATCTATTTTTCAGATTGTAGTTATCAGTTTTTGAAATTTACCGTTAAGACACATAGCCTTTTGCATTTTAAAATAAAATTCAAGGTATGTTTTATACAACACTAAAATAATATAGCTATTTCTTTAATAAAAATCAATCATTAATTAAAAATAAAACTTTTCGTCGTCCTTTGAGCTAAGACAGTAGAACCATAACAAAATAAAAATAATAATAAAAATGCAGCTTAGACTGAAAAATCTTCAGATGCTAAACGGCAACATTCGTTAGCTTCATCATGTTCGGGCTCTATTACATTTTTATAATATACGCGAATTGATTAATATCCCATGATTTCGTTTCAATAAAGTAACGACGTCTACATATTTTTCAGGTTCCACAAAATGGCCTAGTGGTATTTCTTTTGCATTTATTAATGATATTTTAACGGATCTTTCTAAAACTGATTTGCCCATATTCATGTTCGTGATGAATTTAGGCTTCCCGCTGATCAGAACAGTACTAGCTTTATCACATCTTGTTAGGATCATCCTTTTGGCGATATTAAATTGAAAGTGCCATTGGCCTAGTAGTTTGACATGTTTTTTCATTACATTAAATTCGGTTGCTCAGTCTATTACTTTTGACTTTCAGCCTATCTCAAAGTATTAACTGGGTTCAAGAATATGAAATACTCGATCAGGTGGCATAAAGCTACAGCCGACCACCGGGAAAATTAGTTCATCCGTCTTCGCAGAGATTGGAGCACTGCTTAACCATTTAACTAGCATAGATTGCATACTTGTATTATTTTATTTTGACTGTCGCATCCGACAGCGATAAAACCTACTATACTTTCACCGAAGGAGGAAATTCTGTTTCATTTAATCGATGAAAAACCGCAATGCTATTTTGTTGGAAGATTTTGGTCGTTCTGCTCGTCGTTTTTTTCTTAAAATTTAAATGTTTAAATAAATCATGGCAGCTGATTGGTGTTTCCTGCATGACGGTAAAATTATAAATATAAAACTGGCGTGAAAAATACGCGGTATGCGACAACTCGGCGCAACCAAATCGGCGACAGGCGACTCAACGCCGGACAACTCGGCTACGGTCAACTCGGCGACGACAAACTCGTCGATGGTCAACTCGGCGACGGACAACTCGGCGACGACCAACTCGGCGACGACTAACTAGGCGTCAGACCAACTTGGCTATGATCAATTCGGCGATGGACAACTCGGCGACGGATAACTAGGCGATGGTCAACTTGGCGTCGGACAACTCGGCGACGGTCAACTTGGCGACGGTAAACTCGGCGATGGTTAACTCGGCGACGGTAAAATCGGCGACGGTCAACTCAGCGAAATCAACTCTGCGACGAACAACTCTACGATAACCAACTCGGCGACGGACAACTTGGCGATGGTCAACTGGGCGACGGACAACTTGGCGACGGTCAACTTGGCGATGGTTAACTCGGCGACGGTCAACTCGGCGACGGATACGATATTTTCACTACACATCAGCCAAAGATTACGGAAATATAAAACGAGAAAAAAAATTTCACTGGAACCGATCAAAATCGTTTAGTCAAATTTTGATGTCGAATAGATAATCAAGGAAGCTGGGAAATTCGTCGATGAAGATAAAATTTATATCTGTTGATGATGCAGTAGAATGGATTGGTTGTAGTATAATGTGAGTATGTTTTGGTTTCTTTTTGAATCAAAAAATTGTAATCTAAGTTTTAATTAAATAAAAAAGATTGTGAAAATTACTTTTCTAAAATACTTTATTGTTGCTGATTTTGTGGCAAAGGAATAAGTTTCCGAGTTTCTTACTCGGAAATCAATCATATTTTTTTTAGTTCCAAAGGCATTCAGCAAACGTAGAAGTACTTCCAGAAATGGTGCAGAAATAATGAACAAAAGTACTTAATTATTTATGAAAAAGATAGGACAGTGGGAAAAGGTTCATCGTTTTGAAAAAAGGACTAAGAAGTAGTAGTTAATTATAAGTAATGTATGTCCCAAAAGATTTATTTTTAAAAAAACCCCAATATTTTGTTATTAATTTAAATTGTATATTTATTTTTTAAGCATTAATAATAAAATTAAATAGTATATGAAAAAAGAAAGCTTTTATCGAATAAAAATTTATACGCTAAAATTGTCATACTGATACTTTGCCAAAATCTACCCGCAAAAATTGTCAATTATACGCTTATTAATAATTAATTAAACATATTAATATTTACAGTTTGATTATGTAACTAGAATTTATTGAATTCTAATATTATATCAATCCCACAAAGCACTATTTTTAAAGACAAACCAAACATGCACACCTCAAAGATGTATTTGCATCATATTTTATTTACACTTTGTGGCGACAAAAGACAAAACAAAGCATTCCCGCAATTAGTCAACTTTCATCTGCATTTTTGAAATTCCTAAATTTTTTTCCGTCGCTGAGTTGATTGTCGCCAAGTTGTCCGTCGCCGAGTTGGTCGTCGCCGAGTGGACCGTCGCCGAGTTGTCCGTCACCGAGTTGGTCGTCGCCGAGTTTACCGTCGCCGAGTTGACCATCGCCGAGTTTGTCATCCATCGCCAGTTTGTCGTTGCCGAGTTTGTCGTCGCCGAGTTGTCCATCGCCGAGCTGGTTTCGCCGAGCTGACCTGTTCCGATAATACGCTATTTGATTCGGGATCCATGAAACTTTTCTTTTTTTTTCGGTCCTCTTATGTTATAAAGAGTACTCTTTGGTCTTACCATTGGTGTCGTAGATACCGATTTTTGCATTTAATCGTAAACTTTAAATTTAATCAACACGGGAAATACCGCGTTTTGCAATTTTTTGTTTTAAAGTCTTATTCTACTGAAAGAGATGAGTTCAGTAATATGCTTTACTCATTTTTGAAAAATTTGAATTTATCAGTTTTTGCAGATAGGCCCCTCAATTAATACTTGAAAGTATGAAACATAAAATTAGCTTATATTACACAGAGTTGTTAGGCATATCAATTTCTTAACTTAAGCAATTCTCTCGATTGTGATGGAACTTCAAACGAACGTAGGACATATCGTAAGCAAATTTAGCTTTTTCGTACAGAATTGTATTAATAAGTTGATAAAGTGCCGTTTCACAGGACTCACTCATTCTGAACAAGCACACAGAGAAAACAAAATTTCTCGTACTGTAAAAATGAAAAAATATAGGAAACCCCGATAGAAAAAGAAAATCTTTTTAATTTCAAAATAAATTTTTTAGCATAGTTTGTTTATAAAATTAAAAAAATACATTTTAATTTTCAAAAATATGTTTTTGAGATTTTTAAAATAATTATTTATAATTTTAAAGGATGTTTCTTTAATAATAAAAAGAATATTTGCTAGTTTTAAAAGATTTATTTAAATTTCACAATAGTTTTTTTTAATAAATGACACAATTATACAATCAAATTTTTGATAAATAAAATAATGCGAAAATTCATGTTAGTGCTCGAGATGGAACTCCTACGATGTTGACGATACACGGGTTATGCCATGAGATTCACCAAGCTCGGCTCCTCTTGCTCTTCAATCGTCATTAAATGTCCTATAAACAAAAATACGAATTAAATACACTTTCATTTATTTTTTTTAACTTACCGTATCACATGAATTACACAATTTTTTGGGCTGTACTACGAAATCTCGGTTTTCAAAATCACGGTTTTTAAAATCCCCGTTTCAAAATCTCGGTTTTCCAAATCCCGGTTTTCAAAATTCCGGGTTTCTTTTTTCTTCTACTTCTAATTGCACACAATAATTAATAAAGATTTTTAATTGCAAGATTTTGTAGTTGCAAGATTAATAAAAAAAACAATATTTAATTAATGCCACATTTTGAAATGCAATAATTACAGAGGCTGACGTCTTCTATAACTCTTACGGGCACTTAGTCATCTATGAGTCCTATTTTCTCACAACTTTTAATAAGATATATGTATATATAAGATAGCAGAAAATTTCCAGCAGAAAAAACGTGTTTTGCTATTCACCGCCAGAGGCATCGCAATCACAAAAATGAAATTTTTTCTGCTGATGTTTTATGACACCAGCAGAAATTTTTTTAAATTTTTATGCAATTTAATAATTCTCAGCAGAAAGTTTTATGAAAAAATCATAGAATTTATGAAAAAGAAAAGAAAATATATGGTTAGGCGTTTTGAAGCGATGAAAGTTAATTTTCTTTAAAAAACAATTTGCGATGTGTAAGGATTTTCAATATATACTAAAATTACCATAATCGTCAATATGTAAATACAGGGTAACATCACCGGTGTGAAGTTTTCAACATTTATCAAAAGTGTAGCTACACAAATTAACAAAAAACAAAAATGTAGATACACAATTCAACAAAAAGTGTAGAACTACATAAAAAAATTATTGCAGGGTTGAATTTTTATTATCCCACTAGAACTTTCACAAGAAAATTGTAAAATCGCTAGAGATAAATTTCAAATAAGCAAAATATTACAGAATTATTGGTGTCGATTCCGTGTGCAAGTTCGTTTTTTCTTACCGTCTATTCTTCTACAATTTGCTAGGCAACTTGATGTTCAATTCCAATTTTGAACCTGAATATATAATTTGCTCGTGTATTATGCACCGGGTTTTCATAGTAGAAACGACAGAATTGAAAAGATAAATATAAGATTTTCACTGTTTCACCAAAATTATTAGTTCATAGTCATCGTTTACCACAATGATTTCAGGTTAAAGATTCTGGTTTTCTACAGAATCTGTGAAAATTCAAAAAGTAAAAATGCAAATGTAGAAACTGAAAACCGGGTGAATGAAAATAATGAAAAAGTGTTAACCGGGTCTTGTGGATGCTTAAGGGCTTCCAACACTTAATTCTAGAGATGATAGCACAAGTCTGAGTATACTGGCATTTCGGGGACAGTTTCGAAAATTTTTAGTGATAAGCGGCATATCACTGCGATCTTCGGGAAATTTTTTTTGATGTAATGTATATGAAAACAATAATGAAAAAGTGTAGACCGGGTCTTGTGGATGCTTAAGGGCTATCAACACTTAATTCTAGAGATGATAGCACAAGTCTGAGTATACTGGCATTTCGGGGACAGTTTCGAGAATTTTTAGTGATAAGCGACATATAACTGCGATCTTCGGGGAATTTTTTTTTTTGATTTAATGTATATGAAAATAATAATGAAAAAGTGAAAACCGGGTCTTGTGGATGCTTAAAGGCTATCAACACTTAATTGTAGAAAAAATTCCCTGAAGATCGTATTGATATGCCGCTTATTATGATGTTGATAGCCCTTAAGCATCCACAAGACCCGGTTGACACTTTTTCATTATTGTTTTCACACACATTAAATCAAAAAAAATTCCCCGAAGATCGCAGTGATATGCCGCTTATCACTAAAAATTCTCGAAACTGTCCCCGAAATGCCAGTATACTCAGACTTGTGCTACCATCTCTAGAATTAAGTGTTGATAGCCCTTAAGCATCCACAAGACCCGGTTTACACTTTTTCATTATTATTTACATTTACATTAAATCAAAAAAAATTCCACGAAGATCGCAGTGATATGCCGCTTATCACTAAAAATTCTCGAAACTCTCTCCGAAATGCCAGTATACTCAGACTTGTGCTATCATCTCTAGAGTTAAGTGTTGATAGCACTTAAGCATCCACAGGACCCGGTTTACACTTTTTCATTATTATTTTCATATATACATTAAATCAAAACAAATTCCCCGAAGATCGCAGTGATATGCCGCTTATCACTAAAAATTTTCGAAACTGTCCCCCAAATGCCAGTATGCTCAGACTTGTGCTAGCATCTCTAGAATTAAGTGTTGATAGCCCTTAAGCATCCACAAGACCCGGTTTACACTTTTTCATTATTATTTTCATTTACATTAAATCAAAAAAAATTCCACGAAGATCGCAGTGATATGCCGCTTATCACTAAAAATTATCGAAACTCTCCCCGAAATGCCAGTATACTCAGACTTGTGCTATCATCTCTAGAGTTAAGTGTTGATAGCCCTTAAGCATCCACAAGACCCGGTTAACACTTTTTCATTATTATTTTCATATACATTAAATCAAAAAAAATTACCCGAAGATCGCAGTGATATGCCGCTTATCACTAAAAATTCTCGAAACTGTCCCCGAAATGCCAGTATACTCAGACTTGTGCTATCATCTCTAGAATTAAGTGTTGATAGCCCTTAAGCATCCGTAAGACCCGGTTTTCAGTTTCTACATGTGCATTTTTACTTTTTGAATTTTCACAGATTCTGTAGAAGGTTACCGGAAGGTCGCATTAATTTTCCGAAAATCATCAAGCCATCAAGTATACTTTAATATATTTAATGTTGTTCTTATAATGGTTGAAAGGATATGCTCTGCACATACAGCAAAACCAGGATCTTTAACCTGAAATCATTGTGGTAAACGCTGACTATGAGTTAATAATTTTGGTGAAACAGTGAAAATCTTATATTTATCTTTTCAATTCTGCCGTTTCTACTATGAAAACCCGGTGCATAATACACGAGCAAATTATATATTCAGGTTCAAAATTGGAATTGAACATCAAGTTGCCTAGCAAATTATAGAAGAATAGACGGTAAGAAAAAACGAACTTGCACACGGAATCGACACCAATAATTCTGTAATATTTTGCTTATTTGAAATTTATCTCTAGCGATTTTACAATTTTCTTGTGAAAGTTCTAGTGAGATAAATAAAAATTCAACCCTGCAATAATTTTTTTATGTAGTTCTACACTTTTTGTTGAATTGTGTATCTACATTTTGGTTTTTTGTTAATTTGTGTAGCTACACTTTTGATAAATGTTGAAAACTTCACACCGGTGGTAACATCAAAAAAATCGTCATAAATTTCTGAAGTCACATTGAATTGATATGTTTTCAATTTTTTAACAAAAGTATTAGAAAGACCCCCCCCCCCCCCCCTGTAACTACCCTTGGTGTATGTTTTTATAGTAGTTGAGATCATAATCTAGATACATGAGAAACATAAGATTCACACCTGGTAGCCTTCCATACATTTTTGAAGTCATTTTAATGTGAATGTTTTAATTTTTTTAACAAAAGTGTTAAACAATATGTTCATTCATTATGAGGTTTATAGATTATGATCTCAGCTACCATAAAAACATACACCCAGGGTAGTTACAGGGGGGAGGGGGTTAACACTTTTGTTAAAAAATGACAACTTTCACATAAAAATGTATGGAAGGCTACTGATGCCAGGTGTGAATCTTATGTTGTTCATGTATATAGATTATAGACTCAGCTACCATAGAAACCATCCATAAAAACATACACCCCCAGGATAGTTACAGAGGGGTTTTTCTAACACTTTTGTTAAAAAACTGAAAACATTTACATCAAAATGGCTTCATAGATGTATGGAAGGCTACTGACGCCAGGTGTGAATCTCATGTTGCTCGTGTGTATAGATTATGATCTCAGCTACTATAAAAACATACACCCAGGGTAGTTACAGGGGGGGGGGGAGGGGGTTCTAACACTTTTGTTAAAAAACAGAAAACATATCACTTTAACGTGACTTCAGAAACTTATGACGATTTTTTTGGTGTTACCCTGTATTTGCATAATGACGACTATGGTAATTTTAGTAAATTTTGAAAATCCTTACACATCGCAAATTTTTTTTCTACAGAAAATTAACTTTCGTCGCTTCAAAACATCCAACCATATATTTTTTCTTCTTTTTCATAAATTCTATGGTTTTTTCATAAACCTTTCTGCTGAGAATTATTAAACTGTATAAAATTTTTAAAAATTTTCTGCTGGTGTCATAAAACATCAGCAGCAAAAATTTCATTTTTGTGATTGTAATGCCTCTGCCGGTGAATAGCAAAACACATTTTTTCTGCTGGAAATTTTCTGCTTTCTTAAACAGCATTTTCGCCGGGCAAAATATCAAAGTAGGTTCAAATTAATGAATTTAGGGGTAAAAAATTAAAAAAGTTAAAAATTAGATAGTGCTCAACGCCAAAACGTGCAAAAAAACTCGAAAATTAAATAAATTAAAATATAAATCGCACACACGTTTTCAAACAAAATTAAATGTACCATTTTCTGAAGTAAAATTGTATGAACTATCGACTAAAACCATACAAATTGGTATTTTGGTAATATTAAAGGTAGTTCTGAGCACTTATTTACAAAATTGTATGACTATTTTCGCATTTTCTGTAAAACGCTTTGCAAGTCGCTGGTATTTAATTTTTTTTTAAATACGTAAGACAGACGGTATGTTAGGACATTTAATAACCTTTCAAACGTGATATTATACTCTTTGATATCTTACGTTGATCAAAAAATTAAAATTGTTTTTTAAACAAGAATTTTCGATTGAACGCAGTTTTTCGTAACTTTTGTAAATTTTTTTTTTTTTTACTTTTGTGATAGCATTATTTTTTTTTTTTTTGTAAATTTCACAATTATTAAATTTGTGACGCATTAAATAGTTTTTTAAACGATATCACAAATGTATAGAAATATGTTTCATATTGCTTAAAATATGATTTTTTAAATGGCAACATTCAAAAAATATTTAAATTTTTGTGCTCATAAAAATCCAACATAAGAACAAACCTACTTGATAAAGATCTTGACAGGATGTTAGTTACTCTGTATAACCAAAGTGAGTTGTGCAGCACAACTTGTGCTCAAGTTCTTTGCCAATTCCTGCATATTCATTTGATCGACAAAGTAGATATAAAAACAAGTGTAAAAGAAGTCACGAACGAAATTATTATAATATGGTAAAAAGCAAATATTCCGACTATGGACGATCACAAAATTGTGCTAAAATTTGGAAAATTTTACGAACTGTACAATAAGTTAAAGAAAAATAGATTGAGAGATTACTCAGAAAAACAAAACAAAGAATATTTCAAACTCGAATCAAGTAAACTGTTTGATGTTAGTTTGATTGACGAAGCTTCAAAAGATTTTTTATTATGCAATTGAAATGACATTTCTAATAATAGAAAATTAATTTCAATTGGTAAAAAAAAATAGATTTCCATCCTCAGAAGAAAATGAAAATAGGGACTGTTAATCTAGCATTGAAGAACCCGTAGCAGGTCTTAGTGGCTTAGAAAAAATATAGGAGTCATCAGAAGAAACTACTGAAACTGATAATTATACATCTTCATCAGAATATGAGCCACCCAAAAAATCCAAGAAAACTTTGGAAAGAGCAAATTCACAAAGTATGAAGAGAAAGCAAAAAATTGTTACAAAAGAAGTTGCTGCCACTGAGAAAAAAAAACCAGTAAAAGTAAAAAATATACATATAAAATTAAAAAAATAATCTTTTTAGTTTTAAAATAAATTTTTTCGCCAAATTTGTTTATAAAAATAAAAAATTTGTTTTTATTTTCAAAAATACTTTCCTTACTTATGTCAAATAGTTTTCTTGAATTTTAAGATATTGTTTTTTAAAAATAAAAAGTTATTGGCTAGCTTTAAAAGATTTATTTTAATTTTGTCACACAATTTTATTAAATCAAAGTAGAAAACTAACTTCCCCTCCCTAATTTTTAACCCCCGGGGCCATTGTGTAAAAATACACACAACCCTTAAAAGTTTAATGAGAACCTCAAATTCTAACTTGGCAGTTTGGTTTAATACTGATAAAAAGCTTGTCTACTCATCAGGTTGCATCGACCAAAACCAAACTGCAAAAATTCAAACCTTCATACCTTTAGTATAACATAAGAACATATAGATTTGGCGAATTATATAAAATATATACGAATTGCAAAATAAAACAACGGGATTTCTGGTAAAATAATATATATAAATATTTTCATAACTTGTCATTATTATCAAAAAAAATGTTTTCAAATTCTAACAATCTTCTTTTGAAATAAATTATTCTGTTTAAATAAATAAACTTTTTAAATTTAAAAAGTATTTTATAAATAATTATACAAAATATGTTATTAAAACAAAAAAGCTATTTATTAGTTTGCAAAAATTTCATTTAATTTCAAAAAAATACTTTTTAAATTCAAAAAATTTTATAACTTTTAGAAATTAAAAACTTCTTTTTTTAATTTTACAAACCAAAATTTTTCTCAGTGTGGAACTTAAGATAGACTGGGATTGAGTAATAGATCTACATTTGTCATAGTATCCATAGTATCAAATGCTTTTTAGAGCGATCCTTGAATGATTTAAAGCAAATATCGAGAAATGATTGTCACCGATATTCAATAAAGTTTTATTCCTGACACATTTCTGACCGATGACTGGGATGGAAAAAAATGAAGGATTTCAAATATGGATATTGAACGGTTAGCTACTCGTATAGTTCTGTCTGGCGGTGGGAACTCTAAATTTCTTGCGTTCCCAAAATTAGAAAACGGTACTGGTCACATGCAAGCAGAAACTCTTTTCAAAATTTTAAATGACTGGAAAATTTTTGATAATTTCAGAGGTATGTGCTTTGATACCACAGCGTCGAACACTGGAACTGGGAATGGATCAGAGTTTTTAATAGCAAAAAAAATTTCAAACCCGATTATGTTTTTCGCTTGTTCACACCATATAGTAGAGGTTTTGCTAAGCAAAACATTCGAACAGACGATAGAACCATTAACAAGAGGGCCTGTGATTACAATATTCAGTCGATTTAAAAAACAATATAGACATAATATAGACATTAGTTCGTATGTATCTGGCATGCAAAGATCTACACGTAAAAAAATACTTCCCAGAAACTATTCGAACTGAAATTGTAGAATTTTTGAAACAACAATTGAAAATTCATCAAACTCGTGGGGATTATATTGATTTTTGCAAGGGCTTTTATCTTTTGGGGGATCAATTAATGTTAAAGTTAAAAAACCAGGTGATACATCACATGCAAGGTGAAAAATATATTTATTTCAAAACCAATTCTCTCTATCATGTAAATTTTAATTATTTTTATTTTTTGTAGACAGAGAACTCCGTGCACTCAGTTTTTGGAGTATCTTGAAATGGAGGAAAATAAAAGTTAAGAAAATATTTATTGTTAATGATGTAGCCTAAAGAGCAGTGGCCTTGGTTAGTTCTTTCAACCATAAAATAACAAAGAAAGAGGATGAAAAACAGTTTTTATTTCAAGTACTAAAGCGATATCGAGATGAGTTTCCTATCAACCTCACAAAATCTCAAATCAAGACGAAACTCGAATTAAAAATATTTATTACGATTTTTATTATTATTATTTATATAAACAAACTTAAATTATTTTGTACCTTTTTAATAAACTATTAAAAATGTAATAAAAATCATAAAGTATTTTTACACATTTTTGCATTGATCTCTATCTAATTTTTAACTTTCTAATTTTTTGTTCCACGTAAATTCATTAATTTGAACCTACTTTCATATATTTTGCCCGGCGAAATAACAATCTCAAGATAAAATTTTTTTGTGCACCCTAGAAAATGAACACGCATGTTAAATTTTTATGTTTATATAGGATAAAATATCTGTTTTAGGTTGTTTCTGCTATTATAGGTAGTCGAAGAGAACCATATCAGTAATTACGGTTTTTAGTTACACATTTTTTGAGTGACATCTGACAGATTGTTGAACTCCTCACAAAATTTATTCCAAGAAGGTCTGTGAGCAGATCTTGAGCTTTTCTTGTAGGTCTTTGCGCCTTTATCAAGATGTCGATATAGGCCTGAAGATTTGTTCTCTATGCGGTGTTTTTTAGTTTCCTAGCAGTTTTTCTAAACCGTTTCAAAGCAGAACAACAGTAAGTTGCATCCTGAACATTCTGATTTGTAATTAAAACACAAGCATCTTGAAAGGCAGTCAAGGTTACATTAGAGAGCAAAGTTATGGAATACAAACCTAGTGACGAGTGGAATTGACAAACATTTATTTACAGCCACGGTTAAAAATTTCAAGCTCGATGGAGATTGGGAAGTTAAATATGAACAAGTACCTCTACAGTTAGTATTGGAGCTCTCTCAAATGAAGCGATGTGCATTAGCATCACAACTAATTTCCCGAATTGTTGTATTTATGGTTAATTTTTTTTTTTGGTGCTGTGAAGGTGAAAAACCGGAAACGACATAATTAAGTTTATCTCAAGATCATGAAATTTATTTTAAAGAAAAAACTTTTGGGCCATTATGATTTTGTGTCATTTGTAGTATTCAAGAATCCCGTTAGACCAGAATATGGTACCCTCCATATACAACAAGTGTTTCACCACACATTGCACACGCAATTGTTACAATATACCTTTATCAATATTTCATTCAACATACCATTACCAAAAGGCAAATAAGTTTTATATTTTTCCGGACGAATGTACGATTCTCACGATGATCTAACATATTCCA
This sequence comes from Nephrotoma flavescens, assembly GCA_932526605.1. Taxonomy (NCBI): domain Eukaryota; kingdom Metazoa; phylum Arthropoda; class Insecta; order Diptera; family Tipulidae; genus Nephrotoma; species Nephrotoma flavescens. The sequence goes on from OW052221.1 coordinate 222,863,499, forward strand.
TGTAACAACGTCTTACGGATAAATCAATAGTATGAAGAACATAATATAAAACCAATATATGAACAAACCGCATTATTATTGCATCGAATTTAGAAAATTTTATTTATCTTCTCATCAATTTTTACCTTAATAAAGCTTAAAAGTTCATAAAATACCATGGTAGTAGGTACATGATGATCGCACCTTGAACTGAAATTGAAATGAAATATCGTTTGAAATAACGACAAAAAAAAAATTTATCGAAAATTACTTTGTCGTGATTTTAATTTAATTTTCCATTGTGTATCTAACTCGCTATATACAAAGTTTAGAATTTTCACCTTTTAAATAACAACAACAACAACAGAACCGTAAAAGGAATTCAATTGATGAACACTGTTGATGTAAATATTGTTGCAATGTAATTTTTGTGTATATTGTACATTATGATACATGAGACCTACCTATAGAGCTGCAAATCAATGAAAATTAATGTTATTTCAATGATTGTGGTATATTTGTAGTCAAAGACACGTAACAGAGCCAAAGCATATTCAGAGATGAAACTCTTGTAACATTTTCCTTTCACTTTTAAAAATGTTTGTGGTTTTGTGTCATTTAGAAATTAGAATTCCAAGTTAAAATTACAATTGCATTTTAATGTACATAAAGTTTATTCGTTAATTGATTTAAGGTCACTTTAGTTTGTTTCGGTTGAATATGCAGCAGTTACACCTTTGTATAACGGTATATAACATTCATACGTAGGTTGATAAACGATTTATGGCGTATATGCGATTGTTCCATTCAAATTTAAGCTTAGTACTGTACCATACAATCGATATCTAGATAAATAGGAAATAGCGATATACAGCTTTGGTATTGACCATTACTAATCCACTATTCACAAATTGAAATGTAGTGTTGAATAGTTTTTTGTGTAATTAATTTGGCATGGTAAGATATAAAATTATTTGGGTGCCAATTTACATTATACGCTAACATTTCAACTTTTAGAGTTAAACGTTTTGTTCCTCCTTTCCTTTCGGGATGCTAAAAGATCTTATCCAACCTTTGAAGATTCTGACAGATCAATTTCAACCGGTAATTTATCGAGTTAGTTAATGTTTCTTCTATAGGTACGACAATATGTTTTAACCACTTATAATATTTATAATGCTCCATCAATGAGGTGGTGAATAACATTTTCCTCGGTTACCATTTATATATTTGGTTGTAAATTAGGGTATGTCTGATTCAATTTTAATCACAACTGCAAAAGTTGTTAACATTTAGGTTGCACTCGTTGCCAATGAGGAACATTACCAACTGATCAAAATTACGAAGTTGTGGCATTAAACTTGTATTTTCAACTGCGAACATGTTGCTTGCCAAACACCTCCAAGATGGAGTGGTAGATTACCATGTGATATATTTAACAGTTGAATAGTGAACGTTAACCGGAAGCTTATTTTGGCTTACAAATCATTTAACTTATCAAAGAAAGCATCAGATAAATTAAGTCGCTGACAAGTTCACGGTATACAGATGTAGCCAAATTATTATCATCTCATATGAAATTCATGGTTATGTGATTTTCAAAGCCCGAACTGCAATCTTTTGTATAGTTGACACATCATTAAGGTAAATATCGACCAATCCAAGAGATTCGTGAAATATAAATTTAATATACCCTGGAAACTTGCCTTTTATGAGTCATTAACACCTGAGAACCCTTTTCGACAGAAAATGAATTCCGAGTATTAATGGTCCTGTTAATTAGTTTAACCTCAGAATTTTTTTGATTTTATGACAACTAGGTAGTATTTAAGAATAAATATATTTTACTGAAGAATTTCAGTCTCGTTTGTGACTTTGAAAAATGAAAGTGGTTTTTGTGATTTTTTCACGTTGACAGTCTTTTCACTTCTATTCCAATTAACACTTTGTCCCAAATAGTTTTTGTAGATGAGGGCTTATGTCGTGAAGTGAAGTTAGTGTTTGAGACTTGTGTTAAACAAAATTATTTCTGTTTTGATAATACATATTTCAAATTCGCTGATGGTCTACCCATGGGCTCCCCTCTGTCACCTCTGTTGGCTGAAATTTTCATGAATTTCTTCGAAAAAATGATCATATCAAATAACAATCCTTATTTTCGTCATATAATCTTTTGATATAGATATGTTGATGATATACTATGTCTATGGAATGGAACTGATAGAATATTAGACTTATTCCTTACTTGGTTAAATTGTCAATATCCCACTATTGATTTTGCATTAGAAAAAGAAGAAAATAAATGTATTGACTTTCTAGATATAACAATAACCAGGATTAATTCTTCTTTAGATTTCAAAATTTATCGAAGATCCACGTATTACTGTTATCCCTAGTTCTTCAAACCATCCCCTCTCTCTCTCTCTCTCTCTAGCTTCACATCCCATGAAGGGATTTTGCCGCCCGCACTATGGTCCTCCAGCCGTCTCGGTCCATCGTTCTCGACCTCCAGTTTCGACATCCTAGTGCCTGTAGATCTTGTTCGACGTCGTCACGCCAGCGCAGTCGGGGTCTTCCTCTACGACGCACACCGGCTGGTTGTTGATGGAACACTTTATTGGTCCTCCGTTGTTGTGGGGACCTTGCAACGTGGCCAAGCCATCTCACTCGATTGGATTTGATGAATCCGATAATATCGCAATCTCCAAGTATTTGCTTTATCTCGTGGTTCATGCGAATCCGATATTCATTGTTCGCGACTTTAATTGGACCAAAGATGGAGCGAATGACCTTCCTTTCGAAAGTTGATAACAATTTAAAATCATTAGTGGTCATGGTCCAGCTCTCGCTTCCGAAAGCCAGCACAGGTCTTATTAGTGCTTTATAAAGTGCGAGCTTGCACGACTGCGATAGATTTTTAGATCGCAATAATTTTGATTGGGCGTAGAAAACTCGATGTGCGGCAGCTATTCGGGCTTTTACTTCTGCCTGCATGTCATTTGATGATGTTATAACTGACCCGAGGTATTTGAAATTTTCAACGCGATCAAAATTGTGGTCGCCAATTCCGAGATTTGCCATGGGGATGTTCCTGGGTGTTGATACAAATTTGGTTTTGCTACTGTTCACCTTCAAACCAAGTCTTCTTGCGCAGCGATCGAGCGGCACGAAACTGTCTTTGATATAGCTAGGTCTTCGGCCAAGAAGCACGATATCATCTGCATATCCAAGAATTTGGCCTGATTTATTAAATATACAGCGCGAAGTTTCGATGTTGCTTTTCCTCACTACGTACTCAAGCGCCAAATTGAACAGCACAGGCGCGAGTGCATCTCCCTGTCGAACACCAGATGTTATTTCAAAGGAGTCTGACACAGTTCCTTCGATTACAATTCTACATACAGACCCAGACGTTGTTAATTTGCACAGAGAAACGAGTTTCTCTGGAATTCCTAGGCATATGAGCGCGGCCCAAAGGTTATCGCGGTTTATATATAATTGATGTATGGTTATGTTGTACTCCCAACATTTTTCCAGGATTATCCTCATGGTGAAACTCTGGTCAGTGGTTGATCGGTTGGGACGGAAACCACACTGATAATCGCCAATGATGTTTTCGGCGAAAGGGATGAGTCTGGCAAGTACAACATTAGCCAACACTTTGTAAGCAGTGTTCAATAGAGCTATACCACGATAGTTTTCACATTTAAGACGGTCGCCTTTTTTATGCAACGGACATATGAGCGCGGTCTTCCAATTCTCCGGCAGCTCTTCTTGGTCCCAAATAAAGACGATGAGATCGTGTAGACTTGTTGCAAGAGTAGCGCCTCCGAGTTTTATTAATTCTGCGGGGATTCCATCGAGACCGGGTGCCTTGCCGTTTTTCAATCAACTAATAGCTGCGTCTACTTCCTCTACTGTGGGATATTCGACGAAAACCTCATCACCTGGAGGAGCTATTGCTCTAATGGGGGTCACGTCGTCATTCCGATTTAGTAGATTTTGAAAGTAGGTTTGCCATACTGAGAGAACATCAGCTACGTTTGTTCTCAATTCTCCATTCCCGTCTTTGATGGCTGTACTTCTTGGGTGGAAGTCTTTAGTGAGATTCCTGGCATTAGCAAAACAGTCCCTTGAATTTCCTACTTCCGCTTGGAAGCTGATGTTTTCGATGCATAATCTCATATGATCGCGTTTCTTTTGACGAAGGTATTTAGTCGTGGCTTTCCTGGCGCGGAGATATTCTGCATTAGTGATGGGTTTATTAGATACTTTTTAGTATCAATATCAATTGATTCATTCGAACGAACTACCTGATACTTTTAACCTGATACTTTTAACCAATTGATATTTTTTGTGACAATATGAATTTAATACTTAAAAGGAGCTACTAATCAAAAACAATATGATTTAATAATGCTAAATATCGAATTAATCATTTATTAATTTAATATAAACCCATTCGAAATAAAAACATCATTTATTAATTTTATATAAATCTATTTTCAATAAAAATCATCCATAAAAAAAATATTTCAATATTAAATCCAAACGTTCAACAATTTAGTTACCGATATCCGATATAAATATCAATATACCGAAACCGAAAGTATCAGGTTCGATATAAATATCAATTCGAATATCAATATCGGTTCGTCAAGCAGAGATTTACGAATCTCACATACAAGTATTTATTCGGTATTCGTTCAAAAATATCAATTTGGTATATCAGCTCAATGGTAAAGAAAAACTTTAACTCATATACGTATGTTTCATCTGTTTTGGATTCTCTTTCGTATATGCATCCATATATTAAAATTGAGAGACGAATCCTTTTATATGTATACATATTACGTTGTTATATGTTTGCAAAGCTATTTATCTCTATTTTTCAGAAGAAAACATTCCAAAATATTATTAGTTGGTATACACAAATTCACTCTCTCGCAAAACAAATTATCAAGTATAAGGAAATAAACCATACCAATACCAAACCATTTGGTTATTCATTCTATTTGAGTATCGAATGTATTAGTTGATACTTTTAACCTGATGCTTTTAAAAGTACTCAATTGTTAGTTCGAACCTTTTGAGTATCAGGTTAAAAGTATTCGGTTCTACTCAGTTCGAACATCACTATTCTGCATGTGTGCTTCTAGTGTTGCGAGCCAACCATTTTTCTCGAAGCTTTTGTTTATTTGCGACGATCTGGCGACATTGATCATCGAACCAATCATTGCGGGGTCCCGGAGGTCTTCTTCCGATAGTGTTTTGCGCCGCGGTGGTAATGGCTGACTGTATTGTGTGCCACTGCTCCTGGATGTTAGAAGGAGCTTCTTCGTTGTTGCTAGGCCGCTCTAGATAGTTAGTGACAGCTGATTGGTAACTCTGCAGTGACGCTTGGTCTTTTAGAGCATCCACATTCCATCAAACGGTTTTTTGTGCTTGTCTGTTGAACGTTGATGACAGTTTGCACTTATATTTAAATATGACAAGCATATTATCGCTGTCCATATCTGCACCCCTGTAGGATCTAACGTCAGATATACTGGTCGAGTGTCTCTTATACACCATGACTTGATCAATTTGGTTTTCCGTTCTTCCATCATTCAATCTCCACGTTACTTTGTGGATTCTCTTATGCGGGAAAAACGTACTTGATACAACTAAGTTGTACATTAATGCCAGGTCGGTGACGCGTTGGCCATTGTTGTTACTAGTTAGATGCAGACTGTTAAGACCGATGTGCGATGTATTTTCTGCACTCCTACCGATTTTTGCATTAAAGTCGCCCACGATGATTTTAATGTCGTGGTGCGGTATGTTATTGATGACTTCCTCCAGCTCGACAAAGAATAAATCTTTGATGTCATCCGACTTTTCTTCGGTGGGTGCATGCACATTAACGATCGTGATGTTAAATTTCTGAGTGCGAAGTCTGACCGTGCACATCCGCATGTTGATCGGGTGGAAATCGATGATATGGTGCTTCACGCGCCGATGGATGAGGAAGCCAACTCCAAATTCTCCTCCGTTCTGATGGCCGCTGTAATGAAGAGTGTAACCATTGGTGGTGTCATGGATCCCACTCCCCGACCATCTAAGCTCTTGTAGTGCAAGTACGTCTAATGTGTAACTCTTTGCTTGGTTCGAAAGGTTCTGGAGATCTCCAGGTCTTAGGAGGCTAAGCACGTTCCATGTGTCCATTTTTAAAGCGTTGTCCGTGTACAATTTCCGAGGTCGAGTTGGTAATGAATCCGATATGGTAATCCGAGGCCTTTGTTTAGGGTTCATAACTTAAATGGTTTTTATGAGGGAATGTTGTTGGCCTGCCGCTCAACCCGCTTGTTACGTGTGTTAGTCACGTACTGGTGAGAATCTTAAGGCATTCAGTCCTACCATGAACACATTTATATAGCGAGCCGCTTGATACAAGACAGACGCCCGCTTCAGCCGCTCCTAACATGGAGAACAGACGCTGGTTTGGTATTGGTTTTAGGGCGCCAATAACCCGCCCTGACATGTAGTGTCCATGACTATAAACAGGATCTAGTCTGCTCGTCTCCACTACACCGCCTGATTCATTTAGCGTTACCCAGGGAGCACCGGCGAGGAGGTATGAATCTCGGACTTCGCCCCCTCAAACCATCCCCATAATATTAAAATGTCAGCTTTCCACTCACTCATAGATAGACTAATAAATGCATGCAAATCAATTAATTGTTTTGTTAAATAAAATACAAAAAATGAATATAATCTTTTATTTAAAATCACGACAGGCAAAGTGGGCAGAATACATCAAAATACAAATCTTTAATATTTTATTTTAATAAAATAAAAATTAACTTCTTTCTAGTTTCTAGAATCTCCGGAAATAGAAGTTCAAAATATGTAATTAAATCAATGACAAGCACAACTGGCGTGAATTACTAGTAGCTGTCGACATTGTCTCAGTATAGTAGACATTGTCTACCGGTAGTAAGCGTTATCTACGAGTAGTTAACATTGTCTATAACAGTTATTGAGTGGCAGAGTGGCGGCCTCTGCAAAGGAGCTTTTTCAGTTTTTGTAGAATATTTTGAAAGGTACGTACAAAAAAATCGGCTCATATACATCCCTAACATATAAATTGATCAGAATGAAACTTCATACTTAATAATTTTCCATTCATTTGAAGATCGCTGTGATATATGGCCGAAGCTTTTTCGTTTTTTTTTCAAAAATCATTTGGAAAAAGTATCTCAAGTTAGAAAAAATCAAACTAAAAGTTAGACCAATTTTCAAAATTTAAGCGGAAAGGTTGATTTTGGCAAAAAAAATACATTGACTAATCGGGGTGAATCTGGCAGCTTCCATACGAACTTTTAAAGTGTTTTTGAAACGATTTTGAAAAGTATAAAAAATTTTCGAAGAAATCATGAAAATAAATTCTAAATTAAATTTGAATCTATGAAATGACGAGTTTTTTTTGCGAAGATTTTGCCTCTACTATTTATTTTGTCTACTACTACTACTATTTTTTTTATAATGGCTGGCCAGCCTAACATATACTTTTATTTATTAGTTTTATACCTCGAACTTTAAATCCTGTAGTTTAAGTTTCACCTAAACTTTATTTACACCCAGTTTCTATTGTACAATTTCCTGAAATACGAATTAAATTTCATATAGATTCAAATTTCCAATAAAAATCTACAATGCTGCAGAAATGTGCGTCTGTATATTTTTTTTTTAATTTATTTAATTTTTTTTAGTACCTTTACTAAACATTAAATATTGTACTTTATCTGTTATTATACAAAAGGAGTTGCTATTAAATTTGAAAATAAAATCATTTCACCTCATCAGGTTATGGTCGCAGGTCAATATAGTTTTAAATATTTTGTCTACATTTTAGAAATATCACTAACCATGGACTGGTGTTAATTACATTTTAATTAAATTACTCGAACAATGTATGCTGTGTCGCCGGAAGCAATTTGTCCGTCGTTCAGTAATTATTAATACTTTTATAATACCTTTTCGTTATATATATTATTTACTACTTACGTAACTTAAAGTTTAGGTGTTTTGAGATTACATTGTTTAAGGTTATAAAAAAAAACCTAATTACGTGAACATTCAATTGCGACACAATTTCGATTTATTTGTTTATTATAATTATACCCGTTCTAAAATAATTAATTATAGTGATATAACCACAAATTAACTGTCATTATATATGTCTTGTCGTGGTTGAACCGAAGCACTGAACAAAGAAATCATTCTTTTGACTTTGTATTTCCTCGTGAGATAAATTTTTATTATTTATGAATCAAAATCAATTTTTTTTTTGATATAGATTTAGAATACACTGAAACCAAACCAATAGTCAAAATAATTATGTAAAAACCTCAGACCTTAAAAAAATTTCGGTCCCTTTAATATTGCGCGCGTTTGTAGGTTTTCCGTTTTTTTTATACAAATATTTTTTTTTATACAACAATCAACCGAGTTGTTGCTATATATTTCTATAAGATATTATTTTATAATATCAAAGATCGGCGTTATTACTCGAAGACAAAAGAGTTTCAATTGAATAAATATTACAACAACAAAAAAATTTGTATTGTTTTGGTTTATGTAAATTGAATTATTTTATGTCGAGTCATTTTTGGAGGTTGCTATATGTTGTATCAAAAGCACTTAAGGTATTAGTATCAATTAAGAATTTTAGATTTATGGGTATTACTATTCATTAAGCTTGGCTGCGTGGTTATTTCAAATTGGTGTATAAGCAAATATTGTAATTAATCAAAATTTTATTAACAACTAATTAACAGAAGGAAATGAATTGCGAGATAAAAATCAAGTACCGAATTGAGGTTTTGTTACTGTATTGGATTTTTTGTATTTACTATAAAAAATTCCGTGTCAACAACAAATATAAACGACTTATCGAAATTGGATACTAAATCTAATTAAAAAAAATTAATAGTGAATGTATTATAGATGTGCAAGTCTGTTTTTTTGGTGAAATCCAACTTTATTGAAAATAAAATTGTTATTAAAAGTTTCACTTGCACTCCTAATATTTAAATAATAATAATTAGGCAAGGTTCGAGTACTACACTTGACAGTTATTTTGAAATGCATAATTACGTTTATCATTCGTAAAAATATCAAAGGACGATTTTTATATTTTATTTTTATTTAGATAAATAAAACAAAACCAGAAAAACAAGATAAGCTCGTCCGCCTCAAATAGAGCAATAAAAATTAGACCACAAGCACCAACAACGAGTAATTTAAATTTTTTTCTATTATCCTTATTTATACAGCCCTTCTTATTATTTCATGTTGGCAGCCCATCTTTAATAATTTATTTATAAATAGCATCCACTTAGGGAACATTAACCCTCTTAATGTCTAAATTCTTCATTTTATTACGAAACAACCTAACTAAAATTTACACAAAAAATTAATTAAAATATTTTGGTATTATAATTTTTCTGTATTCTCGTATTTACGGAAAATTATTGTTACATTTCTTTAATAATAATTGTAAATATGAAATATTTCTTATTCGCACCTACACACACATTCGAGACGTACATACCTTTTATGTGTGCGGGTACCCCTGATAGCACAGAAAAAGGTAAGTACAACAATTTACATTTTTCAAAACGATATGAATCTATTAAAATGTTTGAGTTGTTGTAATTTCCACAAATTTAAATAAATAATAAATTATTTTTAATGTAAATTAAATATTAATTAAAATATTTAGCAAAGATAGGTAGAGCAGAAAATGTTATATAATTACATGTTTGGGTAGATAATTGATATGTCATTTCATTTTTTTGTTTTTTTTTTTAATTTCTTGTAACTTACAATGTTTTTTGTATAGCTTTATTATTATTTTATTCAAAATAATTTTAATAAATACAATTTAATATGAAAAATGTAATTATGTTATAGGTAAAGAAATTTTCCGTCTTGGCCAAGATTGAGGTCGTAAGAAGGATAATTATGTCATCGGCGAGGTGTTTTGTGGTATTAAATGACATTATTAAAAATGAGGGCAAATATGCTAACAATACTACTTCGGAAATACATATTCCATGGCCAGTTCATGCGATTTGAATAGTGGGTTTGCGATTTTATAGAGTACGTCGTTGTTTTTGCAGTCATAACAGTCATAACAAGGAATGATTTTTTGTTATAAATTAAGTTAAGCTTTCCAAAGTGAATAAACTCATTGTGACCATCATCCGAGCTTATTTTACCACGAATGTACATATATCTCAAACACGCCACGTTAAGTTTATTTAGAGAAACCCCCTCTGATTTTTTATACAAAATATCTTGCGTAATAAAAAATTAGTATTCCAATAGGAAAGCAACAGAGTCACTCCTTGTGATACATGTAAGCTCTATGCTTATTTGAATCTATTAGTTCGTTGTCGTTTTTTGTAAATGCAACACTTTTCACCATCATTTCAAATATTTAAAAGATCGCACACAGATACACCGGTACACAGATTTCCATCATTTACCGCAAGAATCCTCCAATTTATGGAAAAAACTAAAAATTAATTTCCATTCCGAAGAGTTTATCCGCCTGGACTGTAGTTCCGAATTTTGGTGAAATCAAACTCGCAACAAATTTAAAAGAATGATCTAAACTAATTGTGTTCGAAATTGTATTTACAATATTGTTGTTTTTGGCCGTACTTCGTAGATGACATCACTTTTCAAGAAATACAATCAAATTAAAAAGAAAAAAAATGTTGGCCCAAATTCACTGATGTTGGCCCAAATTCACTGAGATCACCCAATTTATGAAAAAAGCTTAATCGTGAAGTTTCATATTGATCCGGTGATCCAATTTAAATATACACAGGGTGAATTTTTATAGAAACACCGTTTTGCTTAAATCATCATTTCCGCTTGAATTTTGGAAAATTTATTTGGTCAGTTATTGTTGTAAAAATAATTTAGAATCGTTTAGTTCATAGTTGTTTCTCACGTCGATGATATGTTTTGAAAATATCAACGAAAAACGAAAAAGCTCATATGGAAGCTATCACTGCTTGGTCCAAAAGCCCAGGCGGAAGTGCTTATTTATGGATATAGCTGAAGTATGAAGTTTCAATACAATCAGTTAATCCATCTCTGCTATGGGGAATTAGGAAACAAGTTGTCTGCACCACTTACATATACACAAAGACACAAGCACAAAGAAACATTTCTCAAAAGCTACTTTTATGACTTCGGTGATGTAGCGAAAGGTAAATCTTGTGAATCTCAAGATCTTCATGATTACTATATTTGAATACTTTTCTTTACGAAGTAAAACAAAGTATAGCAATCATAAAAAATTTTGACCTTAAGATTTTTGCAGATTCCCCTTTCGCTATATTGTCGAAAGTCAAAAGAAGTTTTCTTAAAACAAACCAAATATCTCTATCTGCATGGTTTTGTGCAGAGTAACTTTTTGTTGGTTACCTTCAGCCGATACGCATTCCCAGTTCTTATTGGTGGAAGTCGATTCAGCCGAAGTGGCCGCTGCTGTAGGAGCTTTATCGTTGTATGCAATAAAATTGAAAATAACTTCTACTACGAGTAAAGAAGTAAAAGAATCTTAATTAATTTTGCAATATTACCGGTATGAGTTCTCCTAAAATTTAAGGGAACGTATGATTTTTGACAAAAATCTGTTGGTCAATAAAAATTTGGGATTTGCACATAAGAGCTTTATATTTGTTGCAATTATGATAAATGTTTTAAATCTTTTTGGTTGTGATGAGTTTTGACAAAAAATATTTATTTCACAAAAATTCGACATCTATACAGACGAGGTGGATTGACTATTCCAGTCAAATTTCATAATAAACCTGTTTTGATCAGTTGGGTGATTCTTATAAAATTTGGTGGAGATATGTGTACCGAAAGTTTAGCATTCCCAAAAAAGAATTAGGATTCAAATAAAATTAAATATTAAAATTTCAGCAAGGGTTTACCCTGAGGGTTTTTGAAATGTATGCAATATATATGATTTTTGATTGAATGTTTACCAAAAGCACAGTAAGAAAAGCTTTAGAAACCAAGTGTGGTGTATTCGAGAAAAAAAATGTCGGGTGTTACCCATAACATATGAAGGGGGCAATCATATTTTAACACTTAGCACTTTAAGAACATCTTGAGTTGCTGCGTTTCTTGTACCTAAAAAGCTATGTAAGGCTAGTCAAGCAACTTTCTTGAATATATGCCTTTTCCTTCTCAAACCAATTAACTATCTCGGTTACGTAATAGGGGCGTTGCCATTAAAATAAATCAAGATAAGGAAGATTATTGATTTCCTAAAATCAGCTACTTGCAAGAATCTTTGATTCTCGGGAATGGCTGGATAGTATAGGCGCGTTATCTCGTGATTTACATCGTGCAGTAATTATTTTATTCCCAACAAATTAGCATTACCGATGCTAGTACAATTAGTGATGGGAGCGCGTAAGCAGAAACTTAACGCAGCACAGCGCAACTACTCTATTGCCGAATTGGATAAGTTTATTAGATGGCGTTTGAACCAAAATTAGCCCATATGCAGACTAGCGCGTTGGAGCCTGAACTTTCAGGGTTTGATTGTACCATAGACCTTGCAGTAGATCCTGAAGTGACGTACCGGATGCATTTAATATTAAGGGTTACCGGTTTTAATATTAAGTTTGAGATTTCCCAGATTTATTTCCCCTTTCAGCCAACATTTCGTCTATTTTATGGTATCTGATGTCAACATTTTTGTTAATGTATCTGGAAATTAACATAAACTTAAATAATTTTAAACTATATATTCCTCAACATTTGATTGCTTATATCTAATTCATGTACCAACCAATTTTGGGTGATTGTATCAGAACACTATAAAAGTAATTATAAAAACATATTGCAAAGCCAACGAGATCACCCACGGCATGTCATTATGCATCAGTATGCACCATACAGCAGCCGGGACTTGTATTATGTTACCATGGAAATATTTCGGCCAAAACCATTCATGGGATGTAGTGCCAGTAAAATAAATTAATAATTATTGGCATAAATAATTCTTCGTCAGACCATGTTCGTTCTGCAAAATTATATGATTGATTTGAATTATATTTTTATGGTTGAAATATAGCAACTGATGTGATAAACTATATTGTATGTTTCCATAAATGCAGAGAAATTAAGCCAGTAAATTACATGGAAATGTTAGTTGATTGACCAGTGCAGCGCTTATTAGTTTGTTAATTTTTTAGGCCCTTTTCCCATATCTATAAACGGTAACACAGCTTTTTATCGTTTTGATTATTATTTTAAATTTATCTTTCAAAACGTTTTCGGGAGAAAACTGTTGTAGTTTTATTTTCGGTCTTGGAATATATTGTTTCTGATAACGAAGCGCAGCTCACTTCCATATTACATGTTTCACGATTTTTAGTCGAAACTTTTTAATAAACAATCATTTGTTCCTTCGAATAAAGTCACGAAGCTTTGGTGCACGCGGATCGCTCCAACCACACTACACAATTGAAAAAATATGACCTATGTAATGCAAATTGCATTACATATAGGGCCGAGGTTGCTTGCATTGCAAACTAATGAACAAGTTCCATTATATCAAATATTAATGCTAATTGTATTCATTTTTATTGTATAGTTTAAAATGTGGTTAAAATGTTTAAATTTTGCACATTGTATAAAACGTAAATTGAAATATGAATTTGGAAGCATCATTTTTTGTCGTAAGTGGCATTAAAATTGTATAGCCCAGTGCATTAAACAGTAAAGCACACTACATTAGAAATTCCCAAATAATTGTATTAACACTTATATTATTTTGTTTTTGTATTAAAACTAAAAGTATAAGGCAAATTCTACAGAAAGCCCGTTTTTTTTTACTTCCAAATCGATTGACGTAAACAAATTGAAGTCCTTATACAGCAAATTTATAGAAATTTTCCTTCGATCCACTACTGCAGTAATTTTTGGAAGCACCTGCATCATAACTATTTTTAATGCATACTTTGTATCAGAATGTGACACAAGCTTGCATCATATAAGCCTCGATCGAGGTTTGCATTATTAATTGCAGCAAAATTTCTAAGTGTATAAATCTTGCCTAATTTGTTAAAGTCATTGTGAAATATTTCGTTGAACGGAAAGTATTTCTCTAGCAACACTTACAGCCATTTAACCAATAGAACTAGCAATATCAACTACGAGAACCGTTAAAAGCGATACCTCTGTTTCAATGCTATAGTGTACCACTCGCAGTTCTACTTATGTCGTAAGAGTTTTGAGAGCACGTTGTTGTTTTTGTAGTAATTACAAATGAATGGATTTTTTTACAATCACCCATAGTCATTTCAAGATAGTACAGCGGTAGTATAGCAATTAAAGATTTGTATATATTTAGTTACCCTTTACAACGTAAATAAACTCGTTGTGCGCAATAAGAAAGAAAAGAACCAAGCGCACCATATAAACGTCCATTTCAGATTGTGAGACATAAAGCCATCCAAATAGATTGGTAGAACGCGATAATGATGATCCTCTTTCGTTATGCATTCTTTTGAGTTGATGTGTGGCCTCTGTAGTCACTGTTGGATATTCATACATACGAATATCTAGACGAAGCGCTGAGAAAACAATTCAACACGGAAAACACAATGGAAGCTGAAAGCAATTTTTTTTTTGTTGGAATCTATGGACTACGCACCACCATATAAATGAGCTTTAAGCTCACAATGAGTTGTGCAGTCTAAAAATTGTTGAACGAAACTAAATAAATACCAAAAGTTTCTTTATACATATTTGAATCTTTTAATTCGTTGTCTGTTATTGGGAATGCAATAAAAGTATTTCAACATCATTTAAAAATTTTTAAAGGTCATACGAAACCTATGCCACTTCCGGTATGCAGATTTCCACCAAATATCGCAAAAATCGCCATCGCAAAAATCGCCAAGATTAGGCAAAAAACTAAAAACGAATTTCCATTTCGAATAGCTAATCCGCCTAAACTGTGGTGGTTCCTAATTTTGGTGAAATAAATGCTATCTACTTTTCAAAAATATCTGGAAAAAATGAAGAAGCTCCTATGAAAACTGCTACTTCCAGTGAACCAATTTTGGCCAAGAATCACGGGGATCAATTTTATAAAGCAAGCCTAATTGTGAGTTTCAATTCGACCGATCGATGTACACAGGTCGAACTTTTATAGAAACACAATTATTTTTGAAAAATCGCCATTCCCCTTAGATTTTGGACATCTGATGTATGTTATGCGTGAATTACACAGTGAAACAATTTTTTTCAGTAAAATTAGATAAAAAAGTAAATGCTTTACTTGTTAGAGAGAAACAAAAAAAATGCAGTAAAATTTCCTGGTAGTAAGCGGGAAAAATGTTGCCATAAAAAGTATAAAACTCAATACTTTTTATAAAAACATTTGTTTGTCTTTATAACTCTAACGTAATTTTAATATGAATCCTCTCCTCTTTTCGGTTTCCCAGTATTTTTTACTAAAAAAATTGTTTCACTGTAAAGTACGATTTAGATGGTAGAAAAATGCATGCATGCAATACATTTGCATGAATTTAGAGCTGCACGCCATATAAAAACACCCATTAGTTGAAAGAGAGGAAGTATATGTAAACAAACATGGCGATGCCATAATGTTTTGGCGGCTTCTCATTGGATGCTATATCCTTTGACGTGTTAGTTGTTGATAAATTAAATATACCACACGCAGCTTTCTCGAGTTATAATTAATTATTTAATTAAATATAAAATGGCAAATATAAATAAAAATAGTGAGTTACTGCAAATGATATTCAGTGATAGTGAAGTGAATGAAGATAATTTATTATTTAAAATTATCTTCGATAGTGATGATAGTGGGAACTCAAGTCCTCAAGCGAAAAGAAAAAAAAAGTTTTGGGTACGATCTTATTATAAAGATCGTGACCAAACTGGGGCTTTTGAAACTATATTCCTGCCATTAAAACATTCTGATCCAGAGTTGTTTCATCACTATATGAGAATGTCACCTTCTCAATTTGATGCGCTTTTGCACAAAGTTGGGCCAGCAATCAAAAAACAAAATTTGATTCGCCAAAGCATTGAACCCAGTGCACGATTGGCTATTACGCTTCGGTAATATTAATAAATACCTTTTTTTTAAATAAAATATAATTTATTCACATATATAAATGCATTTTTTTAGATATTTGGCAACAGGCGAATCCCAAAAAAGCATTTCAACATCATATAAATGTTCGCCAGCTAGCGTTCATTTTATTATTAGAGAAACCACGCATGCCATTATAAATGCCCTTAAAACGGAGGTCTTTCCTAAATTAAATGAAAATACTTTTAGGAAAGTGGCAGATGGATTTGGGGCACGATGGAATTTTCCACACTGCATGGGTGCGGTAGATGGGAAACACATCGAGATACAGGTATGTAATAAATCATTAATACTACTGTGTATTAGGATAGTAAACAAACTTTTATTTAATAATAGGCTCCTTCGTTTGGTGGTTCAACATTTTTCAATTATAAAAAGTGCCATTCAATAGTGTTAATGGCGATATGCGACGAAAATTATAATTTCATCATGTGCGACATAGGGGCCGCCGGAAGACAGAGCGATGGGGGTATTTTCCGAAATAGCAAGTTCGGAAAATTATTTTTCTCGAATGCGTTACCGTAAGTATAAAGTATATATTGTATGTTAATACAGTAAAATTAATTAATAAAATATTTGTTTAGGATACCCCGCCCATCCGATTTGACGAGCCAAATAAAAGATATTCCATATGTCTTCGTTGCCGATGACGCGTTTGGGCTCCATGAGAACCTTTTAAAACCGTACTCAAAGAGCCCCCTCACAATTACCCAAAAAATTTTCAATTATAGATTATCAAGAGCTCGCAGGATGATTGAAAATTCTTTTGGGATATTGGTGTCTAAATGGCGGATATTTAGGCAACCAATAATTGCAGATGTCAGTACATCAACATTTTATACTCATGACATTATTTTCTTTTAATTATTGTATAAATTTTAATTATATAGATACACACGGATGAAAAAATAGTTGGCGCTTGCGTATGCCTCCACAACTGGCTACGACAGCAGACCAGTCCTACGCCATACATCACTGAGGGTTTAGTGGATGTAGAAAACATAAATGGAGCAGATGACAGTGGAGCTTGGCGTCATGATCAAACGACGAATATACGAGGCATGAAGGTCAAATCATTCAACCCTACAAAAAGAGCTAAGGAAGTTAGAGATAAATTCGCGGACTATTTTAGCACTGATGGTGCGGTACCATGGCAAATGGATAAAATTTAAGTGTGTAATTTTAAACAGTTTCTTCTAAATTAAAATTTTAAACAGTTTCTTCTAAATAAATTTAAATTTTTTTATTCATTTAATTGTTTTAATTTTAAATTTGTTAAAATTTTCATTATTTCAAATTTTGCTTCTATTTTGTTAGCTGCATTTAAATCGGCCAGCTCGCTCGATACCATTTCTCCGAAAATCTGGTCGGAGCTACGTTGAGTTGGTGGCTCTGACTTTGCCGCATAAACCTTCAACGCTTCCTTTTTTAGGTTCAGCTTTTCAAGCTCCAACCCCTCGTCCGAAGTCTTTTTCTCTACAATAAAATTAAATGTATGTAATGTTTGTATATATGTTTATAATATTTGTATGGTTTAGTAAACTATATGCATACACACACAAAGATACATACTTTT
The DNA here is from genome assembly GCA_932526605.1 of Nephrotoma flavescens. NCBI lineage: Eukaryota > Metazoa > Arthropoda > Insecta > Diptera > Tipulidae > Nephrotoma > Nephrotoma flavescens. Next base: position 222,881,270 of record OW052221.1, read on the forward strand.
CCGTGGCGGTATAGGACTCTCTCCAAACTCGTCCATCTCGCTACCCTCAAAATTTGATAATGATGAAGTTCTAGAATAAAAAAATAAGAAATTATTGAATGACATAATATTTTTGATTCATTAATATCTACGCTCTTGGCTGGAACGTGTCGTCCAAGAAGCTTAACGCCTTAGCGTATTTGTAGGGTCTACTTGTTCGTGCCGAACCACTCGGGGCCGGTTTTTTGGCCCTCACATAGGCCCCCTTCACAGACTCCCATTTCTTTTTTATTTCGGGCAGGTCTTCCGATGTCATGTCTGTGAAAATAAAATGTTTTGATTTAATATTTTACCAGGAGTTCATTGATTGAAAATAGTTACTCATATATATAACAATTTGATCCCAGGCTCGCGCACGAATTATTTTATTTTTGTGCTCTATGGTTTGGTTATCCCATATGCATGGATGTTGCCGTATGGCCTCGATTAAATCATCTAAAATCAAAAAATTGTTTATATTATGGAATAATTTAAAAATACCACGAAAAATAAAAATACATACCAACTATTATTTGTTTTTTTCCCACGAATAGGAAGCCCTCTACTTCTGAAATAAATAAAATTATTGAAAAATATAAGTTAAAAGTTTTAAGTAATTTCAAATATTAGCTTATTTACCATTTTCATTGATCGATTCTTCGATTTCTTCATTATCATCTTCTGAAAATACAAAATATATATAATTAAAAACATAACCTGAAATTGGAGAAATTTATTTCTTACCATCGTAAGTGTATGGCTCGATATAGAAATCGTGAACCACTTCTTGTTTCAGAATTGTTACGTTTTTTGCTAAATAAAACAAATTAATTAATATAATATCAATTCATTTTATTTGTTTTAATATAGAATAAAAATATATGTAAATATACTTACAAGTCATGGCGGTAGCGCTTATTATTGTTTTATGTCAACTACATACATACTATAAAACATATGATGTCTAATCACTGATTGGTTGATACACAATTATTCCATTTTGTTACCATAAAATATATTCGAGTTGAATATATTTTATGGTAACATTCCCATTTGTATGGTAACATTTGCTCAAAAAAAAGACAAAAACTCATGCAAAATTTTGCATGTTTATATTGTTGTTCTTGTCATTCAAATTAAAATTTTAATATACTATACTTTTCTTTTTTTGCATGCATGCATTTTTCTACCATCTAAATCGTACTTAAGAATCAATTTTACAGAGAAACAATTTTTTAGTAAAATAACACGAGATAAAAATATAAATTCTTTACTTTTCACAAAGAAACAAAAAAAAAATGTTCAGTAAAATTTACTGGGAAAAGAATAGAGTAAGCGGGAAAAATGTTGCCATAAAAAGTATAACACTCAATACTCTTTATGGCCACATTTTTAACACACCTTCAAAAAATAGTATACGATAAGAATTTATTTTCGCAAACTACGATAGTTACACGTACAGATTTACACATACAGTGTAGTGTAAATGAAATTTTAAAAAATTGCGTATCATTAATTTAAAAATGGAACATTTCTGTCGGTAAATCTGTCACTATTTTTACTATAAATTTTGGTATAAAAAAGAAACAAACGTTGCTGTCTTTGTCACTCTAACATAATTTCAATATATACTCTCTCCTTTTCGGGGAGACGCATAAATGATATACCTTTCAAAATATCAACAAAAATGTAAAAGCTTCTATGGAAGCTACGACTGCTGATGGATCGATATCGGCAAAAAATCACCTCGAACAGTTAATCCACCTGGGCTTTAAGGAAAAACAAACATGTTGTTTGCACTACACCCCATAAACACACACGCACACGTACACACCATCACATACGTACAATGATTTTTAAGGAACTGCTTTTTTTGATTTCGGTGATGCAGCGAATAAAATCTTGAGGTCAACAAGTATATTTCAAAACAATCTAAGTGATTCTGTGCATTTGTCTGTGTATGTTTCCGTGCAGACTGACTGTTTGGTAGTTTTCCACAGCCTAGACGCAGACTAACAGTATTATTAAGATTTTTTAGAATATAATGGGAAATCTCAGTTGTTTTCGGTCGAAATCGGCCCACGGGAAGTGGCACCTTCCATAGAAACATTTTCGTGGTTTGAATCGAAAATGAAGATTTTTGACAAAAATCGGTTTGGACAAAATATTCGGCATCTGTACAGCCTAGACGGATTGATTGATCGGGATGATATTTCATAGTTTAGATATTTTCTTAAATTGGGAGATATCAATGATTTTTGACCGAATTTGGTCGACTGGCCGCTGCAGTTTTTATAAAAGCTTTCTGTTCCCAAATATTTTGAATATGATACAAAATAAGTAAATTAAGTTTCATTAATTTCTAAACCAAATTTGAAAAAATAAGCTCTGTTTCACCTAAATTCGGCATCCATACAGTCCAGATGGATTATCTATTCCCAATGCAACTCCTTAATACACCTTTTTTTTATTAATAGGTAGATTCTTGCGAAATTTAGTGGACATCTGTGTACTGGCCGGAAGTGTCAACATCATTGCAAATACTTTTTACGCTATTTGCCGTAGGCACTTGGCGAAACACACTTATACTTAATAAACACATTTTTATTAATCACTTGTTTTTGTTTCGCAGAATATTTTTCAAAAAGTTTAAAAAATCACTCGATCGATTTCGACTTGTTAGGTCATCATCAGGAGTATCTACCCGATCGAGTGATTTTTTAAACTTTTTGAAAAATATTCTGCGAAACAAAAACAAGTGATTAATAAAAATGTGTTTATTAAGTATCATTGCAAATGTTGAAAAGTTTAGCATTTACAAAAAACAAAAAAAAATAAAAATACTCAAATAAAATTAAATATTAAATTTTCAACAAGCGTTTACCTTATTGGGGTTTCATTTAACAAGGGGTTAACTATATGATTTTTGATTATACAAGACAGGTTTACCAAAATTTCGGCAATCTTAATGTTTTGCTTTAGAAATCTAATGTGGTGTATTCGAGATCTATGTGTGCATTCCTGATAACAGAAAGTCGTGTTTTGATAAGGAAAATTATTGAGTTCCCAACTTCCCAAAGCTCCGTTTCAGGGAATGGCTGGATTGTTTAGCTGCTTTATATGTTATTTTTCGTCTTGGAATTAATTTAACTTTATTTAGTCTGAAAGAGTCCAACATGTTTTTGATGGTGTCAAATTGGCATTGTCAAATCCTCCAGCGTTGGTGCACCGTAACTTTTCGAAAACGTTTGTGATTAAACGAAAAGCTAGTACAACTAGCGTCAGAAGCATATTGCAGATGGAAGATGACAATAGTGACGAATGTACTTGACGTGTTGGACCAGTTTCTTAAAGCTTATAGGCAGACTGACACAACGCGGAGTCTGAAGCTTTAGGGTTTTATTTTTCCATAGTGGATGTATTATTGAGATTCCTTACGAATGGGAAGTGGTTTTAATATTAAACTTGGGACTTAATTTTCAAAAGTATGTCCCTTTTACTCCCGCTCTTTTTCCTTCTTTTAAGGTATCTGATAACAAAATAAAGTGTTTCACCAACAACGAGTGCGTCGTAGAGATCTACACAAATATTAGGATGTTGAAACCGGAGGATGAGACCGATTGGTCAAGATGAATGGATTACCATAGTGCAGGTGACAAAATCCCTTGATTGGATGTGAAACCGAGAGAGATAGAGCGATGGCAAAATTCTTACTAATCACCAGCAAATAAAAATTGTTCTTTTTCTTTAACTAACATAAATAATTGGAAATTACAAATTATTCAAAATTTAGTTGTAGCTTTAGCTATATATCACCCAATTTGGATGACTGCATGAAACCAGCAAAAAATTAATGGTAAAATTAACTGGAAGGCAACAAGATCAGCTTGGCATACCAGTATACCTTGCATGCAGCAGGAATAATCTTCCAGCAGCCAAGAGGCCCAGATCGGATTCCATATGTCAATTATTAGAAATAAAGCATCCAAACCCGGGACGTAGCACCAGTAAAATAAATTAATAAATCATTACTCATGAGCAGCACCCTACTTCTTCAGAGCTGTACAAACTATTGACCGAATTAAAAGATATTTTTGTTAACAAAAACGGCAACTGATATGAGAAGTATGAGGCATGTTACCATATAAATGCAGAGAAATTAAACCAATAAATTACTCCCCACCAACATGGATGATTAAAGGTTAGTTTTTCGACCCAGATTTTTTCGGCCCTTGTGCCAGGTCTAAAAATTGTAGCACAACTTTTAATGTTTTGGAACAATATTCTAAATTTGTCTTTTCAAAGCTTTCCGGAAAGGGCTTGCTTCAGATGATATCAAATTTTTAGAGACACAACTGTCTTGGTTTCATTGTCGGTGGAAATTTTCCTTGCTTACGCCAAACGTGGGAGTGCGTGGACCGCATTAAACACACTGTATAGAATATTGTTGAAATTTCTTGTCCCCTCCAAAAGTATTCGCCCAACTAAATTCGGGCAATACATGATCACTAATACTAAGTAATGTGAATTAATAAAATTTCACCGGAATCAAAGGAAGCCGTCAAAGCATTCAGAGTTTGGTATTATGTGAAACGAATTATGGATTATTCATCACAGGGTCATACATGCGCAGTTCGGCACCAACTAGATGATATCTAACTAATCCATCGGGGGATATGATTAATTACAAATTGGAAATATGAGCTGTAACATGATATTTCCAATCACATCTTTCAGTAATAATCACACAAAATGTTTTCATCTTTTTGCTTATTATTTTCTTTCAAGACGTTGCAAGATCGGTTTCATCCAGAGTCGGCAGTGTCCAACACCACTAACACACGATAGATGATATGATCATAAACAGAAGTCTTAATGCTGGACCAAAGTATTCTTAAATAATGCGAGCCCCTAAAGTAAAAATCAAATGATTGGAGATTTAAAGGGATTTCGAGTACAGTCGGCAATATAACCGTTTATCTGGACTAACAATGAGTATACAACAAGGTACAACAAGAAAGAGGACAAAATTCCTTGTTGTTAATATCCATTGCTTGGAGTAACAGTAATCGTCGCGCTACTGAAGCCAGTGGTTATTTTCGTGGACTTAGGCATCACATTAATCACAGGGCACATAATTTGTTGTTCAACAATTTTTCTACGTTAATAAATTTTTCTGTGAAATTGGTACTTTTACCGAAGTTTATCCGATTCCTCAACGATTGTGGGTTGGAACTCTTTTAAATGGTAAACCAAAAACCTAGACGTATACTTGGTTAAATAGGTTTCAACGACACTCGAAATATATTGCGCTAACCAACAAATATTTCGGCAAAAGCTCGCAGTTTTAGCTGAGTAACTTCATACAAACAATAAGTCATTTGATGTTAACGAGAGTAAAATCAATCATAATATGTGCAGTGTATGTACACAGCACACACACCTTAACCTCCCACTAATATTTTTACCGTAAATCAGAAAAGTCATAATAATATTGTAGCCTCTCTAGACGTGTTCGCTCAATAACCCAATTAATAAAAAAAAATGTTTTGAAAGTTCTACACAGATTAAATTTCAAAAGCATTAAAACTAATTACCCTTTAAAAACGCAATCATCTACTATTTACGTGTGCGATACATAAGTAGGTATATTGCCCTAGGTATGATGTATACCTCTATTTATGTACTTATAAATCTGTGTGATTTACATATTATAGCAACATAACATTATATTTTAGAAAATCATATAAATAAAAATCGTGATTTTAGTCAAATTACACAAAATAATTTATTCAGGTGGTTTAGGTGAGTACGAGTATATGTTTAAGCAGCAACAATTAGTTCATTCACATCACAATCTTCAATTAAATTTATAAAATATAAATCAATAATAATTACATGTGTGCGCGAGCTTTATGTAATAAGAAAATAGCCGATAATTACGTTAATGTTTGCATTTTAATTAATTACAATGATTATCTCAATGTCTCATTTAATTTATGCAAACATTTTATAGTCGCATGTTGCGGATGAAAGAGATTTATTGCAGGAATCCAAGGTATATTTATTTCAATGTTTGCATTTAATTTTATTACTTTTGGGGCGGGCGTTCAATTCATCTGTATCAAATGAATTATATTATTTATATTTGTATAATTTTTTGCTTCATTTCTGACCTCATTTCGTTATCGCTAGTGAAACAACTCTCTGGAACTTATTGCCATCCATAGATGTTTCCCTCGTGGATCACGGATTAGGTGTGCAAATAGAAACTCGGCTCTGTAGTTGGTCTCATTAAAATATTTACTTGAACTTATCCAAATCGCCTGCCATTTTTGATATATGTAACTTGGTCATTGGTGTTTTTATGATAAGTTTCAGGTATTTATAACCTGTCGTTCCTTGTGCATCAATTTGAGAGAAGAGATGGTTGTCGATAAGCAACATTTACGTCATTGCATTCCTATTCTATATAAAAATGAAGAAAAAAATGCTGCTCAAGCTATAGAATTGATTAATTCGACTTTGCGTGAATATTCTGTGTGTCATTCAACAGTAAAACAAGTGGTTTGAAGTTTTCGTAATGGAAATTTTAGTCTTCAGGACGATCCACGTGCAGATGCAGTAAAACAATTTGAAGGCGAAGAACTTAAAGTTTTACTAGATGAAACTGCGCGTCAAACACAAAAAAGATTGCAGAACAGTTGGGACTTACTCACTAACCAATATCACTTCGATTGCATGTAATGGGGAAAATGGGAAGGACCGGAACGGTACCAAGCCCAATTGATCAAGCTAAGTAATGCTCTGGAGGAAAATAGACCATTTACTGGCCAAGGAAGGCGGAATGTGGTTTTGCTGAAGTCTTAATGCATGCAGTCATTTAAGTAAAATTTTGGTTAATACTTGAAGAATGTGAACCTCGGATGAAAACTGAGTGTGAACTAGAGGGAAACCTCATAAGGTTTTTATATTGGTGTTGCGATTTAAGCACATGTGGGTTTGTTCCTGCCTAATATATTTTGGTTATTGATAAAGTCTTTAAGCGAGGTACGAGCTTCATCGCTGAAGATGGGTTTCGATGAAATTCAGGATTTTCTTCAAACTTTACCAGAGCCCCATCGGAGAAGCTTCAAATGATCGAGAGACTTCTAAAGGGTTTTTCAATAAGAGCGAGTCGATGTTGGCAGCCTGTGGCGGCCATGTTGTTTTGGTGGCGTCTGTCTAATTTTTTTTTTCAGTCATTGATGCCAAATCACCATGACAAGTTACACGAATGACGAGCATACCGAAATGATAAAATTTATCTGTAATAAAAATCATCTTTGGCGATGAGGCTCAGTTTTGGATCAATATGTTAACAAGCAAAATTGCCGTATATGCGACGATGCCAACCCACACGAGGCTGACGAGGTGGCAATGCATCCACAAAGAGCTACTGTTTGGTGCGGATTTTGGGCCGACGGCGTCTTTGGCCCGTACTTTCTTGAAAATGACGTTAGTGAGGCCATCACTAGTACGATGCGAACCGATTTCTTTTGGTCCAAATCCAGTTCCATCCAATTCCAGCAGGACTGAAACCACAATCGAGCGATCCTTTTAATGCCAACATAACCAATATCATCGCTCAAATTCAGCGGGATCAGAGTATGGCATAGTTATTGAAAATTAGACTACTCGAATCCGAACCATTGTGAGAACCCGCGGCGGACGATTGAACAATGTTATATTCCATAAATATTGGATTTTTACCGAAAATTGGACTAAGCGCCCTTAAAGTTGAATTTCAGAATGGCGGTAGTAACTTTTAATAATTTGCTCTTTCGTGATCTTTACTATGATAAAAATGTTAACCTGGACTGCCGTTTTGACGTTTTTTGCAACCATGGAAACAAATGGAGGAGTGGATATGTTGTGGTAGACATCAAACTTTGTTGTTCCACGAATAAACAAAAATCTCGAATAAACCACACTTGCGAAAATTTAAATTTACCGTACTTTTGGTGAAAACTGTCTTGAATAATTAGATATTTTAAATTCTAAAATCTTAAATTTTAGAAAACCAATTAGATCGGACCCTTGTTGAAAATTTAATTTTTTAAATTTATATTTGATTAAAGTCGTTTTACTGTAAAAATTGACAAAGTTAATATGAAAGCTTGCGCTTGCGGTAAACAAACTTTCACCAAACTTCGCAAGCATCTCCTCGTCGATGGGACGAGGAGATGCTTGCGAAGGGACTTATAGATGCCAAAATATAGTGAATTAAATTTGATGCCAAAATATAGTGAGTAAAATTTAAACTATCGGTGAACTGATTTTGGAAAAACATTCACGAGTTCTTTAAATTTATGGAAACATTTAGGCTGGGCTTTAAGGGGATGAATTTATTTTGAAGAACACTTTTTCTTGCCAAAACTGGTCATTGCCACTTGAATTTTCAAAAGCAATCAAAACCGACATTATTGCAAAATTTATTTATAATCTTTTAGTTCAGGGTCGTTTTCCTAGTAAATCCAATACTGTTCAATATATAATGAAATAGCTTCTGAGGAAGTCGCTACATCCGGAGTACCGATTTTGGCCAAAAATATTTAGTCTTTCGCAATTTAGGGAAACAGCTTAAGGATAAAGTTTTATTCTAGTCAATTAATCCTTCTATGCTTGGTAGAGGTCGAATTTTTGTCGAAATTTTTTGAGAATCTGTTATTTGTATCAACCTGGAGATTTTGGCCTATTCACCATTTTCTATATTCCCAAAGTTAAAACCAGACCAAAAAATGTCATGCATAAGATTTCATAAATTTGGAGATTACAGTGATTTTTATCAGAAATCGGTTCACAGGAAGTGGAAGCTTTCACATGAACTTTTTGGTTTTTTTGCAAATATTATCAAAAGTATATAACATTTACGAAAAAAAAATTGAGAACAAAATGAATTTAAATCAAATTTTAAGCCAAATAAGTTCAGTAAATTTTTAAATGTTACCGGAAATGACCGGTAATGTTAAAAAAATCTAATTTACCAAAATACAGCAACTCTGCAGTCCAGGCGGATTCACAATTTGGAATCAAACTTCATTCTTATATTTTTCAATATAGGTAGCTCCTTGCGAAATTTGTGGTAGCTACCAAGGTAGTAGCATAAGATGCTTAAGATACTTATGCATAAGAGCTATGAATGGAAGTTTTACTAGGATTGCGGTATTTTTTGGTATGACCTATGACCTATATACTAAACGAAGCTTCTTCGATGATTATCACATCCGTTGTTGCTAAAGAGCGCCCATTGTATCCAATTAAGTTGAGTATCAAGAATAAGCGACACATAATTAATAATACCATTAAGCAGACTGATAAATGAAAATCAGAGACTTTGCAGACAATCCAAATAAATCATTTGATGGCAAAAAATTTAATGAAAAATTTGGCATGATAAAACTATAGGGCGACTGGCTGCTGTATGCTTGTTTACAGTGGAACTGGATTGCTGCATAATCAAGATAATCATTTAGCTTTTGTGCCCTGCATTTTCTATGTCTTTTAAACAAGAAAAAATTGCTTAGCAGATAAATCAGTTTACGATTCAGCGGTGAGTTGACTTAAAAAAGTTGGAATATCGCTGGACAAAATTTAACGGTATTTGTGGAAAAATGGGCCAATCTGTAGAGGGAATGAATATTTTAAAACACACATGTTATGTAAAATGTAATGGTAAATTCTTTAATTGTTTTAGCATCAAAAAAGCAAGATCCCAATAACAATCACAATCAAATTGTCAGAAGTGCAGAAGACGTTACCATACTTTATTAAAACATGGTCAGATCTTACCATTAAAAATAAAACGAAAGGACGAAGAACAGCTAATCATCGATGCTCTTATATGCTATCGAATGTCAATAAATAAACTTTTTGGATCGTTGCTGTTACCAACGTAGATTAGGAATGAGTATACACCCATAGTCATTCAAATGGCAATTTCTAAATGTTACCAGACATTGGAATGATTAGTGCAAATCGCTTACTGAAGAACTCCATGAGAAAATGTGGTGTCATGAGAGGAATATTATTTCATCAATTAAAAAAGTTGAATAACATAATATATATTATATGAAACTGTAAGAAATAGTACAACGAATAAACAGAGTTACTAAAATGTTATCGTTGCCGGTAATTTTAGTATATGATGATTTACGCATTTTAGCTTTGCAAGTGCAGCACATAACTTAGTTCACATTATTTAGTTATAGCATTCAATAGTTTTATTACGCTGGTTAGTAGCTCTCCAATCATTTTCATATAGTTTTTCCGGAGAAACATTTTTTTTTTTGCTTGTCCACCACTTACACAAATGAGTATGTAAATGGTTTGTACACTCAGAGAAAAAACGAAATTTAAAATTAAATATAAAATTTTTAATTCAAAAACACTGCTTCATCAGTAAGAACGGGCAAAACATTTTATAACTAAAACCACCTCTCTTTAAATTGAAACGAAGCCTTTTAAATATGAATCTATTATATCAAAAAAATAAATGTATTAGAAACGTTTTAGTTTCAAATTATATCGCATTCAAACAAAAGCTTAGAATTTTTAAATTATATACAATTCGTTTTGGTGGTAAATTTTTTTCAAAATATCTGTCAACATTTATAGTAATAGCTGTTTCCTCAAAAATGTACAAAACAACATTACACAAATTTCAAACTTCTTAAGCTGGTGATATAATTCGCTAAATCGATATGTTCTTGTGTTATACTTTAGGTATAAACAAGATGTGAGTTTTTACAGTTTGGTCGTTGCAATTCAACCTAATGAGTAGAGTGTAGACCAACTTTTTATCAGTACGAAACCAAACTGCCAAGAAAGAACTTGTGGAGGTTCTCCTTTTGTAAGGGTTGTGTACATTTTACATAATGACCCTGTGGTTCAAAATGGAGGGGGGAGTTTATTTTCTACTTTTTGTGGTAGATATTTATTATAACATGGCTCCTTTGGTTTTTGATGACTTGAATAGGAGCGGAAATACATAATTTTCTACTTCTTTCAAACCGCATGTGAAAACGTGGTTTATTGTATTGAACATATTTGAATTGAAATTTTCTCCATTTAGATTCATATGCGATCAACGTATTTATATCATTAATGTTGCATTTTAAATTTAAAAGAAAAGAAAACACTATTAAAATTAAATTTTAAAATTAAAAACCTCAGCAATACATTTCTATATGTTATCCGATTTAAAATAAAAAATAATATCTCTAATTTAAAGTTGATTTTTTTTTAAATCTATATTTCAATTTAAAAAAAAACAAATACGACTTTAAAATGATCATTTTCAAATCAAAATATTTCGTTGTTGCTTGGAAAACGTAAATGAAATTTTTTAAAACGAAATAATTTTTTTTATTTTTAAGTTGTTAATGTTTTTTCATGATTTTCTTTTGCAAACGATTTTTATGTACACAATTATAATCGCGGGCCGGAAAAGGGATATATAAGTGTTTTAGGCAATACTTTGGGCTGCCTTTCTTGATTGAGATTTGGTACTCTATAAACGCTTTCCTACGAATTGGAAGAAATACGCGTTGTTCAGATAAAACTGCTAATTACAAATTCGGCACTTAAAAGACAGTCAGTACCGAATTGTGCCAGCGAATCGAAACAATTCAAAATTATGAAGAAACAAAATCGAAAAAATACGTTCTCAACACCAATGTGACCTTATACCTTGTTTGGGCTAATACCAATTTTATTAACCGAATGAAAAACCATGAAATCATTCATCGCCTCCCTTAAAAATTTGTAGATAGCTAGGTGATTATATTTTCGTTTCTTTCTGGCGTGTTAGTATGAAAACTATTTTTATTAAAATTCGCAATTTCAGTATAAGCCATACTTGAAAGTCCATATCTCATTTGCTCAGTCTTCTGTTATTTTTTTTATAAAAAGTACAGTACAATTTGTTCTTTCCGATTACTGTTGGGTAATCATAACATTCTTTGCGAGTTCAGAAGCTTTTAAATTTCACAAGACGTCTTAAGCCAGATTTAGTGTTGCGTTCGTTCATTCCTTCCATTCTTCTTTCTGAATTTTGTTTTTAACAATCAAAGTTGCTTACAAAAATTCGAAAAAAACGTCATTTTTAACCAATGAAATTGGTTTAAACAAATCTTAGAACGAAGGAATGAATGAAAGATCGCAACACTGAATCCGCCTTTAGTTAATAGTGAAAGTGGTTATTAATTTATGAAATTTTAATATCATTTGGGGATACAATAATACCTTTAAAAGATGACAGCGCACCTTCAAATTACTATCATCTCAACACACGATTATTTAAAATTATGCACATATCCCAGAGAGATGGGAGGAATCATTAAAATTCAACGACTTGTGTAATCACACTAATACATACATTGAGCCACAAGACATTTACTTGATAAAAACGTTTAAATCCTAAACGGAAGTATAGGGTGAGTGTTTTAATTTTTGTTTGAAATTTCCCATTACCATGTTTATTTCCTCTTAAATGTTGTCTACATTCTTCTCTCTCCTTTTTTTCTCTTTAAATACGCCTAATGAAAATGAGCCTCTTTTCTTGTTTAAATAACTGCGTGTGGTTGGGTTTGTATCGCCCTAAACTGCCATGAAATATTTTCTAATCTTGGGGCTCCCTGCATCAATGTTGGCCTTGTCATCCACGTCGAATACCGAAATTATTGAGCCGCGATATCAAAATTTCTAGCTTCGTTTTTCTTTGCAAGAGGGTATGTTTCTTTGTTAATTAACAGAAATAGATCACAAATTATTTATAGAACCGCAAAGTTCAAACTTTGGTGAATATATTTATATGAAGTTCGCATGCATCGGTGTGTTATACAAGCACCGATAATGTCCTCTACACTATTGTTCATTTACAACAATGATTTATTAACCTCCACATCTTGCGACGTTCATTTACTTTCTAATGACACAATGCGTTACCTTCCATTGAGTTTATCAACCAAAAAAAACCAATCTATATTTAGAATGGTCAGAAATATTTAATCAATTCATGGAGTAAATGGGGTAGATGCACAATAGTCAAATTTAACCCTAGCAAATTCCAATCAAATATATACATATATATATTTTCTACCAGGTATTTATACAACACTACGTTGCATCTGTATTTCATGGTCTCCTAATTAACAGATATAAATCACTCAATATGTTGGGTTTCCAGCGATTTATCGTGAAAAGAAAATTTTACTTCACTCCACTGGAGGTCTTAATACACTGTAAGGCTTACATTAGAAAAAAAAATTGAGTTTAACTCGTTTTAAGGGGTAAAAATATTTGTGGCGGGGAGGGGGGAGGGTACTTTGATTCTCTCAAAAGACCGACTCTATGTCCGCATGATCAACAATTCATTTATTACAGCCCTTCTTGATAGTTTAGAGTGCAGAAATTACATTATGATAGATGCTCTTTTGAAAATAACTCTTTATTTTCATACGCTTTTGTTAGTAGGGCCAATAATTGTTTCAGTTCTACTTCTTCCAAACTTCCACTGAGAAAAAAAAAACCAGTAAAAATAAAAAAATATACATATAAAATCAAAAAAATATACATATATTTTTTAGGCGAAAAGTCTCGTTTTTAAAATCAAAAGGATAATCTTTTTATTTTTAAAATAAATTTTTTAGCCAAATTTGTTTATAAAAATAAAAAAATGATTTTATTTTCAAAAATACCTTCCTTGCTTTTGTCAAATAGTTTTCTTAAATTTTAAAAGATGGTTTTTAAAAATAAAAAACTTTTGGCTAGTTTTAAAAGATTTATTTTAATTTTTAAATAAATATTTTTTAACAAATGCCACACAATTTTATTAAATCAAAGTAATCCGTAATACACTTTACAAATACAATGACATTCACAATGTTTGCGAATTGCGATTGTTCCAGCCAGCAAAAAGAGAGGTCATCTACTCATAACATAATATATTTACTACAAAAAGTAGAAATTAACTCCCTCTCCCTAATTTTTAACCTCCAGGGTCCTTGTGTAAAAATACACACAACCCTTAAAAAAAATATAATGAGAACTTCCTCAAGTACTAGCTTGGCAATTTTTTTCGTACTGATAAAAAATTCGTCTCCTCCATCTGGTTGTAACGACCAAAACAAAACTGCAAAAATTTAATCCTTCATACCTTTTTAGTATAACAAAAGAACATATAGATTTGGCGAATTATATAAAATATAGATGAATTGAAAAATAAAACAACCGGATTTCTGTGAAACCAATAAATATAAACATTTTCAAAAGTTGTCATTAATATCAAAAAAATTGTTTTAAAATTCTAGAACTCTTCTTTTGAAATAAATTATTCTTTTTAAATAAATAAACTTTTTAAAATTAAAAAGTATTTTATAAATAATTTTACAAAATATGTTATTAAAATAAAAAAACTAATTATTAGTTTGTAAAAATCTCATTGATATTCAAAAAAATAATTTTTGAATTCAAAAAAATGTATAACTTTTAGAAATTAAAAGCTTCGTTTTTTAATTTTCCAAACCAAAATTTTTCTCAGTGTAAATCCTCGTGGATCAAGTAAATTATTCTCGTTCGAATCGCTTGTCGCCGTCCTGCAATTGATCTTCATACCAGATGAAGTTGACGTGGATACTAGTGCGCATGTCATTATGCAGTCATTTAAATAAAATTTTGTTTAATGAAACTGTGTGTGAATTGGATAAAAGACCTCATCAGGTTTTTATGTTGTTGTTGCGATTTAAGGTCCATACTGATTGATCTACGAGTGCAAACGAATTCCTAATAATTTTACTTGGGTCGAGGCATATGAATATATAAGCGCTATGATAGCCTCCGAAGTTTAAAGACTGAATTGGTCACTGACTCAAAATTTATCACCATCGGTTTAACACCTTTCACATACCACAACTTGGCCTCTAAACCAAAAATTAAACCCTACCGGACTTTTGGTAGAAACTGTCTTGTATAATCGGAAATAATCAACCCTGCTTAAATTTCAGAAAACAAATTAGGTCAACCCTTTCTAAAAATTGAATTTTTAATTTTTTTTTAATTAATAATTATTTTTAATTAAAAATTTGAGGGAGCATTATTGAAAAATTGGTAAAGCTATAAGACGAATGATGTCACTTCCTGTTAACAAAGTACCAACAAATTTCTCAAGGATCTTCCATTTTATGGAAACAGTTTTTCTATGAAGTTTTATTGAAGAATAGTTGATTCACCGGGTTTGCAGAGATGCCAATTTATAGTGAAATAAAATTTGTTTTTATCAAAAACAGTCTTTTCCGGTAAAATTTAAATACTCTATGGAATCTCACGATTTCGTTATATCCACTAAAATTTTTGAAAACTAATATGAGCTGAAATTGGTTGGTTGATTGATTAGACTATATACGACCAACACGTGCCAGGCAATACCGGTCCTAATCGTACAACAAATAACAAGAGGGAAGGTTAGGAAAAAAATATTTTTTTGGATAGAAAGACCTGGTTGCAGATACCTAGAAGTCATACGGTGCTATAGGCAACATAATTCTAATCTACCTGACGTAAAGATAATAAAAGTTAAATAAGTTTAATGGTTCATTAGCACCTAAGAAAAATATTTTTGGGCTGATTTCATGAAATTGAATTCTGAACTAATTATTTTCGACTTTAGTAGTAGCAGTGAGTAGATCAGAAGAGTTTCAAGTTTTATAATCTAATGTTTTCTGAACTGAAATTGAATCAATAAATTTAGAAAATAAAACAAATTATAAAATTAAAAATTTGTTTAATTCCCCCATCATCATTGGTTCAAATACATTACTTGAATCTAGATTACTATTAAGATACACTATTAAGTTAACTTAAATAAATGATCATAAAAATTGAAACGTCATTTTGAAATAACATTTATTATTTTGTAATTTGATTCTCGGTTAAATACTTCCAATAAAATAAAATTTCAAAAAGTTAATAATTTTTCTACGATCACTGCCATTGGCATTTGAGTGACCAATAATGAATTAAAAAACTCTACTCACAAAATCAGATTCCATGGGCTCACAACACCGTCTTATATCACTACAAACGGATGCATCCGGTAAAGATGTCTGTTAAAACACATATCGACATGGTTATCGATATATGTGTCCACAAATGTACTCACACTTAGCAACTGACGATATAGAGCACCATTGATTCTATCGCATCCTTATATTCCCGATTTCTATAATTGCGCATTCACCACAGTAATTAGCTGATGAAAAGGTTAGTCATCTATTTCTGCACTCAGCAGTCCAATAAAACAAAAGTGGGTCTCCAATTTAACTTGGCTGCTAGATTAATAAATTTTGCTTCAATCGAAGACCAAAATGCAAACTATCACCCCAATTCTGAAGCACAGTCACGAACTGAAAAATGAAGTTAGGTAAGGCTTTTTGTCTTTGATTTGAGTGTACTCCTAATTATGAGACTTTTCGTATTCTGCGCGTAGTCTGTGACCAATAAGACCACCAAATTTGTGTGTCTTACGCTAGACTTGTTTTTTAAGACCAATGCCAACTAAGACTATGCGCGGAATATGAAAAGTGTCGTAAATAAAACAAAACTTAAAACTAAGTCAAAAGTTTTACGTAAGACATACAAATTTGGTGGTTTTATTGGTCACAGACTACGCGCAGAATACGAAAAGTCTCATAATTAAGACGAAACTGAAAACAAAGAAGAAAAGTCTTACCTAAGACCATTTTTCAGTCAGTGACTATGCTTCGGAATAGGGGCGTTTGTTTTAGATCCCACAGAGTGTTTAAGAAAAGCACATGATAAAATTAGAATTGTTCGGAAACTAAAAATATTATAGTTTAAAACATGAATTATAAAATAAAGTATTGATCTAATCCTGGTTTACTTTTATTGCAAACAACAGGCTAAACATAATTGATGTAAGTTAATGGCAAATCAAAACACATTTTTCACACGCTGTATCACTGTATTTCAGATAATATTAAAAATCGTTATCACCCCACCACCATAAAAATATATTTTTGTTGAAATTTATCAAGGAATCATCTCTGCGATTTGACTGCATTCCTGTGTCAAATCAGTAACACCCTACTGCTTAGCTAAATAGCAGCCTGCGTTGGTTTTTTGTTTCAGTATTTCATTTTATACTAAAATCTATTCAAGATAATTGCGTGGACTAACCACTACTAGCTAAATAATTAATTTAAATAATAAGACAGGCTTAGCCTGAAATTAAAAAACAGATATTGGCCGAAATTCTTACAAAATTAATTTAGAATGTTTTAGTCTGTAATCGTTATACTTGTGAATGGAAGTTGCCACTTCCGATGGACCAATTTTAGCCAAAAATCGCAGGGATCCCCCAATTTACGGAAAAAGCTTAATTAAAAAATTTCCCTCCGATCAGTAAAGTCTGCCTAGATAAAAGAGATAACACATAGAGCTTTTTTAGAAACAATTGTTTTATTGTTTTTCAATTCGGTGATTCGTCGAATCTAGAGAAATCTCAAAGTCCATCATTTTCATTATTATTATAAGTAATTACGTAAAAAAGTAAAAGCAAATTCAATGATTCCATTTTCCATTCTTTTACGAATGAAAATAAAGTATGGCAAAATTGAAAACTGTCAATCTTGAGATTTCAAAAGATTTACCATTTACAATATCGCCGAAGTAAAAGAAATTGTGGCGATCAGATTAAATTTCAGTGTTTTATTTATAGTCCGGAGTCAAAGACAAATCTGTGAAAAATGTCATATTTAAGCTTTTTTTTTGTCATAATTTTGAGATTCTTCAGATTTTTAGATGAAATCTGCCGTTTTTTACATTGGTTTATTATAAAACATTTTAAAAAGTGCATAACATTTACGAAAATTCAATACAATTAACACAAAAAGATTGTAAAATAAATTTGCAAGAAAAATATTTCTGATAATTTTTTAAATTTTTCCGGAGGTGATGGTTTTTGTCAAAGAAATTTTGGTTTGCGAAAATTCGGAGACTATGCAGTCCAGCCCGATTATCAATTCGGAGTAAGACTGCATACCTAGAATTTTCCAGATTCCTAGGGAGCTTATATAATGGGAGTTTTATCAAAAGTATGATAAGCTTCATTTTCACTTTAGAAAACAAATGTGGTTTTTCCGAGACCTATGAATACATTTGTGATAAACGTTATTCGGATGTTGGCCACAATATATTCTTACCTCCATTTTTTTTTTGTTTGTTTTGGTAAAAAATCCCAAGTTTGAGCCTAAGGCTTAAAATTTAAACATCGAAGGTGGCGCTTGAAATTTTGCTTAATGCCTAAATAAAAAAGCTTAAGCCTACTGATTTGTTTTGGACTAAAGTACTTGTATTTATATAGGCCTAAAAATATTGGGTAGGGTAAAATTTCATGGCGTTTTCCCGGTAGATGGCTTTACATTCATATATCTCAGTAACCATTGATCGTATCGGGCAATTCTTATGTGTGTTTGAAAGGTGACATTTTGACATACAAAACATTAAAATCGGTAAAGTGAATAAAAAGTTACAATATTTTAAACATGTAGATAAATAATGAAAAAATTCGATATATTTTACAATTTTAAAAACGCGGCTCAGGCCTGCGAAAAAATTGTGTGCTTTATCAAAATCAGCAGCAAAGAAATGGTTCAGGCGATTTCGTTCTGGAAATATAGATGTCAAAGATGCACCTCGCTATGGTCGATCAACCACTGGAAAAGTCGATGAAAACATGCAGAAGATTGAAGAAGACCGGCTTATAAACAGCCATGCAAATGCTAAAGAACTAAATATTGATCACAAGACAGTTTTAAACCATTTGAAAATGGCTGGATACTAAAAAAAGCTTGACGTTTGGGTACCACATGAATTAACAGTTAAAAAGTTAATGAACCGGATTTCTATTTGCGAAACGCTGTAGAAACGGAACGAAATCGAGCCATTTGTAAAGCGAATGATTATTGGTATGAAAAGTGGATAAGATACGACAACGTTGTGTGAAAAAGATCATGGACGAAACGAGGTGAAGCTTCCCAAACGGTATCAAAGCCAGGTTTGTAACCAAGAAAGGTAATTCTATGTGTTTGGTGGAATTGGACGAGAATCGCGCATTATGAGGTGCTGCCACCGAGCCAATAATTGATTCTTATCTTTACTGTCAGCAGCTAATGCGTTTAAGGCAAGCAATTCAGTTAAAACCTCCAGAATTGATCAGCAGAAGGAGCGTTGTGTCCCATCATGATAACGCTAGAGAACACACAATTCAATGATGACCCAGCAGAAGCTGAGAGAGCTTGGCTGGGAAGTTTTAAAGCACCGACCATATAGTCCTGACCTTGCACCATCGGACTACCATTTGTTCTGGCCCATAAAGGACCATCTTAATGGTTTTACATTAAATACAGAAAATGAGTTGACCCGAATTTTTGCCTCTAAACCACACAAGTTCTACAGTGATGAGATCATAGCTCTACCAGAAAAATGTCAAAAGGTCTTCGATCAAAATAGCACATATTTGGTTTAATAAAGTTCATTTGAAATAAGAAAATTCTTTGTTTCAATGTCACCCAAAAAAGGGCCACGAACTTTGCCTACCTATTAAAAAATAAAAAAGTTTGAGCCGAAAAATTAATTTTCTGCGCACCAACGTGTTTTGGTTCTCTAGTATTTACTTTATTTTTTTTTTTAGTTCGTTGCATATTCTTGGAACAAAATTTCGTTGCATTTTTCTATATAATGCGGCGCCAAAAACATCTTCGATGTTAAAAACTAGTGTGAAAATTAATTTGACGTCCCATGACTTTTAAAGAACCATACTTCTTCGTCAATGATTATCATCAAATATTGGGTCAATGAATTCTAGATTTACCAATCATCCGTGGTTGTTCAAGAGTACACAGTTCTACCGATTAAGATAAATACGGAGTTTGTAGGCCACAAAATTAATAATATTATTTAACAGACTACTGAATGAATATCAAAGACGTTGCTTATAATGCAAATAAATTCTTTCCTTTTCTAACATGGAAACAGTATCTATGTTCGCTCAAATAAGGGCTTATCTAAAAAGACTAGGCATCAGCAGAGGTCTGGTCCAGAAGCATAAATTGAGGGTAAGTTGCAATGAATGTATGTACCATAACATCATCGGAACCGATCTGTACTGCCATGTACCGGAATCTCGAGCATTTTGTATTTCAAACAAACAAAGTAACACAACACAAAGAAATTGTTGAAATTCATATCAAATCATATTTGATATGATTTGATATGATTTGATATGATTAGATATGATTTGATATTATTTGATATGATTTGATATGATTTGATATGATTTGATATGATTAGATATGATTTGATATGATTTGATATGATTTGATATGATTTGATATGATTTGATATGATTTGATATGATTTGATATGATTTGATATGATTTGATATGATTTGATATGATTTGATATGATTTGATATGATTTGATAAGATTTGATATGTTTTGATATGATTTGATATGATTTGATATGATTTGATATGTTTTGATATGATTTGATATGATTTGATATGATTTGATATGATTTGATATGATTGGGGTATGATTTGATATTAAATGATTTGGCATATTAAAAATTACGTTTTACTAGCAAGACTGTCGTGATAGTTTAATACCAGCATTTAGGTATTTTACCTAGAATTTGTCCGTCACTCATAGTACAAATTTTGCCAGATTAATGGAACTTAAACATCTCTAGAAAAGTAAGAAACTAATACCGTAAATTATCATACTTGATCTAAAAACATATTATATGTAATTCATAAAAACGGCTTTTTGTTGCTTAAAAGTATAAAAATTGACGACTTGCCGAATTTTAGATATCTTACTCATAAAACGCGACCTAAACTCTAAAAAAATGTGTCGGCCTCTATAATAATTGATTTAGCATGAAATTATTTTAACACCTGTTATTCAATTAACCCGGAATTCTATAATTCATATTCGTCCATACGTAAATCGAATTAAAATTCCAACTACACGTTCATAAATTGCAGCAACAATGACTCTTTGACACGAAATATTTAAATTTTTTCTAATTAAAATTTTAAATTTTCTATACACCTCGTCTCTGCACATAACGTTACATGTTACTTACCATTTCTAGGGCGTCTCGATTTTTTTTTTAACTTTTTATTAAACACAATATTACGATTACGATGTACGTGAAGGTTGTTTCATTGTTAAAAAAAATGTTATGTTGAATAAATTTTTATTTATTTGCAATTTGGAATTTTGTACGAGGGTTTTTAATTTGTAATTTGGTGCAAAATAATTTTTCTACGAATAATAATAAAAACGTTTATTGCATAAAATTCCAGCCGTAGATGAGATTTAAAAGTGAAAATTATATATCATTGCGTTTATATGAGTTACAGGGGGGTTACGCATATAACATATATTAAGTATCTTGCCCTTTATACCCATCATCATTTATTTTTTCCCTTCTGGATGCTTTTCGGTGTGATGGTAATTTCGTTTCATTTACGCGGATAATAATGATCGTTAAAGGTATAAACATTGCTTTTCTCATCGTGTGTTAATGTTTTATGTCCATTTCATTTTACATTTAATAAAATTAAGCATAATATTACGCGATTTTATACCTTGATTTATTTTGCACCTTAAAATCATAGATAAAACATTTAAACGCGGTGAACTGGGATGATTATACGTTTGGGCCAGGGTGGCGCCTATACTTGTTTATACAGTCTCACATACTAAAAAAAATAGCAAAACAGTCGTAATGTTATTTTATAACATGCCATTACGCTTTTTTCTACTTCGTTATTATCGTTTTTACAAAGAAAATTTACAAGTTGTGTGCACCTTCTGCCCCCGTCTGTAGACATTCATATATACAGCACAATGTACACGGATTACTACAATGCGTGTATAAGTAGAAAATGTACCTATACCGTTATATTTGTTTTTCTCCGGCATTTCTTATGGTTCGCTGTTGATGTTAAGAACCATTTAAATTTATTTTTATGAGGAATATAGGATTTGTACTTTAAAGTTTACCTTTTTAATGTGATTTTATTTTATGTATATTTCTGGTATTATTCCTTCCCGGCTTTCTAGCAATGTTATGTGCGCTTTAACCTTTCAGATATAATGTATATAAGGATGGGAATATTTAAAACAATTTAAGTGCATAATATATACGTATATATATTTTCATAGTCCATTTAAATTTTATTATTTTGATTACTTTCGGCCTGTTTTATTTCAAAGTTCATTGTGATCCAAAAACAAACGAGCGAACAAAATAAAATAAAACTTTTCACATTTTACGTTAAAAGCTTGGTTAATCTGCACAAATTATATTATCTGCTTTTCACAGAATTTTATGTATATACAAGAATATAATATACAATAATAACAGCTTAATTCGTAAATGCTTTATTTTTAGCAGTTTGTATGCGGCGAGAAAGCTTGTTGATTGCTTGTGTTCGGTAAGTTTTATTTAATTTAAACATAGTAAAGGAATTTATTCAAATATGTCCAAACAATTAATTTTTTTAAATTATTGGTGATTACAAAGCGTTAAGGATAATTTATTTAATAAAATTGCTTACGAGTTAATTAAATTTTCCAAAAATCGACCGAATTATTTTGCATGCACTATTCATGAGTTATAGTGATTTTGTTGTAATGAATAAATGTAGACATTGTAGCAAGTTCTATGAATTTCGAATTAGTTGGAAACGATGTATTATCAGCTAAAAATTTAATACTTTAAATAATTAATAGACATAAATGATTCAAAACTTTTTCCAGTGACATTACCAAACGGATTATAGATGATATTTGTTCCATGACAATTTAAATTTACAAATGGGCCTTCGGTATATGTTAAAGATATTCTTTGAATTGTTTTGGGTTCTACTACCAACGCTCACTGATGTGTCTCTACATTATTATACGCTGACAAAATGTAGGGGAAAGGGGGGTCTTTAACTCTCACGGCGGAACCACCTATATACGGATGCAATTCAATGTGAGGTTTTGGGCCAGTAGAGTAAGCTAGGGTAGATTAGGGTAGGTTTGGTTAAAATAACCAATAAATTATCGTGATACCGCGTCATGAAACCCTAATCTTGACAGCCATTTATAAATGGACAAAAATCTCTATAAATTGGCTCTACCGCGTTACATGTAGCTGAAAAGACAAGTTCTCCATTGAGTAAAATGAACCCCTGTGGCACTGGCTTCTTATGTACCATGATTTTTGTGGGATGGTGATCTGCGAACCGAACCAGCCCTGACTAATTATAACTATATACAACATAGCAGCCGAATAGGGTAGGGACATTTTCCGAACAGACAAAACCCCTCTCCACTCGGAGAGACCTCTAGGTAATCTTCCACAATTCACACTCCGACAGCTTGACACTGCCGGAGTGCCACGGAGAGACCATGTAGATTTTACGGTCGTCCCCTAATGGACGACACTTGCCACTCCTACCTTGTGAATGTCCTGCCAAGGTGATGAAGGGGAGTGACGACCCCAGCCTGTAACTAAAAAACTGACAAAAACACCGTGCTGTATTTTATTATAAAATTTATACCAAAGATAAAAGCAGAAGGATGGAAAAGAAAAAAATATATTTATTTATATACAGATATATTTTTTTAAAACAACAAAAAACTGGAAAATTGGAGAAGAAAAAATTAAAAAATTGAAAATAGAGGAAAAAATAGGAATTTAAATGAAATTAAAAAAAAAAACAAATGTCTTTCCTTCGGTCCTCATTCACGTCGGCCTTTGGGGTTGCGGAGCACTTGATTGGCAAAATGTGTCTCCTCCCCGTTAATAAACTTGGCTTCGATAGGTCACCGTAAACATTCTCGCGCCACAGACCGTTATAAAAAAATGGCGCTATATATTTAAAACGGCACACGTTGATGTGTGGTAATCGATGGAAAGTCGGTACCCGATATAATTGCGGTGCTCGAAAGGGACAAACGGTAACCGTAGATATAAGTGTTTTGGGCCACGTATAAGGCAGCCCTTTAAATATTCGAGCAGCCCGTTGCTAACTGCTACCACCGTTAATAAATATGTCTCAAATAAATAATAGGGTATTCGTTAGCACAATTGAGGCCCCCGGGGAATAATTATTTTACGCTACGTTAGGCAGCCCGTAACAATTTTGTGCCGCCCGTTCTTGATAACTGTTGCAACTTTTGATGAACGCGTCTCAAAAAAAGAGCCACGTTAGCACAATCGCGGCCACCGTCGAATAATTATTTTAGGCCATGTGAGGCAGCCTGTTTTAGAGATTTTTAATTATAACACAAAATTGCTTTTTATTTGGCTTAACTAAATAATTCTTATCGGTAATTGATTAAAATTAACAACAATAGATAGTCGACGTTTTATTTCTCAAAACTGACCGTTTAACAAAACTTGAACTTTTTATCTACGCACGACTATTTGTTAATTTTTTACAATTCTAAACTTGACTTTCATTAGATATACAGTCAGTCACGAAAATGTTGACACCACACTGATTTTTGAGAAAAAATTAAAAAATATAAGGATTATAAAATTTATTTTGCAGTTTTTTATTAGATATAATTATTTTGCAAATTAACATATCCAAAAATACAACATATAAATTCATTTAGCGTTTATAATAAAAAAAGGAAAAAATCAAGAATTTTTTGCAACGAAAATTATCATACACTATAATATGATCCTAGATTTTCTTTTAAATCATTTACATAAATTATGTTTCATAATTATTTCAATATCGAGTTTATTTTATGTAACCTCTTTCAGTCTTCTATAGGCATTGATTCTAATAACTTCTTGGTAACTCCCCGTGCATTTGTATCCCATTTTTTCATTATTGTTTCTAGCGATGTTTTTTTCTGGTAATCCTGCATTTTCTAATTTGGCGTTCCATGTGATCCCATAAATGTTCATTGGGGGTCAGGTGATTGGGCTGGCGAGTGTAGCTGGTTTGAAATGTTATTCAGAATCCATTCTTCCACAATGTGTACATTCTTAGGATTGTTGTCTTGTTGGAAGATCCATGATGGCACGGGCTCCAATTTTTCCACGGAATGGTTTGAAATTGTCCTTTTGTATAAATAGGCAGTTCCAGCGATCCAAATTTCCGTTTATAAAAACAAGTTTACCTACCCCACTCGCTGACTACGAACCCCATAGTATTTATAATCGAGCCACCATCATGCTTAATAGTTGGGATGATCTGTTTTGGATCCAGTGCTGTAGCAGGTTTTCTCCAAATTTTACCTCTCCCATCTGCTTCAAAAATGTTGAATTTATGTTTATTCGTAAAAACAACTGCCTTCCAGAAGTTGAAGCTTTTTGTTTTTAATTTTTCTCCCAATTCAATTCTTTCTTTGGAATTAAGATTCGAAATTAATGACTTTTTTTCGTGGCACTGTCATGGCCATTTTTCCATAAAACCTAATATTTCGGAGGTGCGTAGATAGATAATAGATTTTATTATTTAGCGTTATTCGTTGGTAGTTCCCTTGCTAACACCGGCCGAACGCCTCGCAATCGTTACATTTTAGTTTGTATATCCATGTGTTCAATATAAAAGAGGTTATAAAAGTAATTGAGGACCAACTCGATATTAAAATCTAGGATCATACTATAATGTATGATCATTTTCGTAGCAAAAACTTTTTTTCTTAGTTTCTTAGATTTTTGCTTTTTTATTATAAATGCTAAATGAATTTATATTTTGTATTTTTGGATTGGTTAATTTGCAAAATAATTTAATCTAATAAAAAACTGCAAAATAAATTTTATAATCCTTACATTTTGTTCTTTTTCTCAAAAATCAGTGTGTTTGATCATTTTCGTTACTGACTGTATAAATAATTGTGTGAGTCACATCATAAATCCCATTTTAGAAATTCCACCGTTTTCTTATTTTGTCGAGTAGTATTTGATGGTGCAATTTTGTACGTCTGACGGTAAAATTTGTGCATAACGTTCTTTGGAAGATAATGTGGGATTTCTGACGTGATTATCACACCAGAAATCCCATAGATCCGTTTCATGATTATAAAGCATATGTTTTGCTTTAGTTTAATTGTGCAAAACTGTGCATGTCAAAATCAATTTAGTTCTCCTCCAGAATTATTCAGGACTTTTCCTAGAACGGCTTTATCCCTATAGTTGCCTATTTACATGCGATATGTACAACGTCTATTGAAATAGATCAACCATGTAAGAAAATGTCGTTGTTTTCTAGTCAAAATACTAGATGTATATAATCTGATAAGACCAGAATTCAATAGTGGCATACTCCTTATCAGCCAGAATCGCACTTACAAGGCCTTTATCCTCCACCCCTACTTTCAACAAATCAATTTCTGAAATATTTTATATGGGTGATATCTGGAAATCCCACTTTTTATTAATGAAATCGCTTAAACTAGTTGAAATAAACATTCAGATCAAAATTCACGATTATGCCTACTCCACATCAGCCAGAATCGCACTTAAAAGGCCCTTATCCTCCACCACTACTTTCAAAAAATCAATTTCTGAAAATTTTGACTTCTCATCGTCAAATTTTTAAAAAAAACTGACTCAAAATTTCTCGCATCATACAATCGTTTTTCTTTTTGTGCGTGTCACTCAATCGCACACACCAACATGACCATACGCACAAAAAAATTTTCTTATACATCTCTACCGGTCGCACATATGCACAAGGTGTGCATTGGCCTGAGGTTCTACAATTTACTAGAAAATCACATGTTACACTGGATGTGGGTACGGAGGTTAATTTCCATAAAAACAAAACTTAAGTGCTAATACAACAACAAATAGCAATGCAATCAGCAAAATTGGTGGACAAGTGGTGCAGTGCTTAAAGCTTCGGAACTTAGACCGGGAGGTACTGGGTTCGAATCCCATCAGAGGCTAGAGGCCAATCGAATTTTCATCATCGATTACAATCGGTGATGTTAATAAACACAACTAAGACCCTCTGATGGAGTGCAGAATTCAACGCCGACCCACCGTCCATGTCAATGTACAGGTTGACATGGAGCTTGCAATGTGCAAGTGATATACTGTAATTGTGTGAGTAGGTGAATAGGTGAATGGGTTGTTGATGTGGCGTGAATGCGTGGAATCACAATGGGCCGAAAATGGCCTAAGTGTCAACCACTGAAACCACTGAAACCTAACCTAATCAGTAAAATTTGCCAATCATTTGATTGCAACGAAATTTTTAGAAATTAAAAATTCAAAACAAACAAAACTGCAATTGTGGTATGACCATATTGTCGATTCTGAACCATATTGTTGTCGCCAGATCATTAATCTTGGCAGACCAAAAGAATAACCCAAAGTAGCAAAATGAAATTAGTTTAAGAGTTTATGAAAATAGTGTTTTTAAAACTGTTCCACGCTGTTTTCATTTTCGAAACGAATTGTTCCAAATAATTTTTTATGAAACCTTTATATTACTTAAGAAGTTTTTCAAATGCTGAAAAATTTACTTACTATTTTGAAACTATTTAAAAATAGTTTTATGTTTTTCAAACCGTTTTTAAAACTAGGCAAATATACTTTTAAAAATGGTAAAGTAACAAAACTGATATTCCAAACCATTTTTAAAACTATATTTGCCTAGTTTTAAAAACGGTTTGGAATATCAGTTTTGTTACTTTGACGAATAGTTAAAATATCGTTTTAAGGTGTTTAATATTGTTCTCATTTAGGTATTTTCGCAACCTTAATTTTTTAAAGGGTTAATAACTTATAAAATAATTCGCTATTTCAAAAAGTATTTATTTAGTTTATATACTTCTATTGTGCCGAAGTGTGCGAAAACTATACACCACCCAAAAATTTGTACCAATTTTATAAAGAAAAATATTACTTTTGTTTGTTAATCGTTAGTGTTTGCGCATAACTGTTTAGCAATTTCATGTGTATTATGTGCAACAAACTATCCATGCTATAAAATATGGACATTAATTCCGTACAAGCGTTTTTATGTCTCTCATGTTTCCATCAAATTGTTATTTCAAAATTTTAATTTGATTAACTTACTACAAAGTATGTGTCTATATAGTAAAATGTATATTGTACTTATTGCTATAGATGATTTGTAATAGTTTCACTTACCAAGTTTTATTAATTGGTCATTTAATGCGGTCAGATGATCATTCCAAAATACGCTGCAGAATTTCTGAAAATAAAAATTTGAGTGACTAGTGCTGTAAACAATTGCAAATGGTTTATCTCGCTCTGAAAAAATTCCTATTTTTATTCAATTTGATGAGAAAAATACTTTCTAGAATCTATACCGTTTTTCAAACACAAAACAACGACTTTCGGAAACGAAATATTTCGGTGCGTTCTGTTTTGACTTCGTCCAGCATTTACTTATGCACAAAGATATTTGTCTATATATAGCCATTTCAGAGTAATCGATCCTTCGTGCTAGGGTTGTGGCAATCAATAAGGGGTTTGAGTTAGGCTCACGTCGTCACGAAACTTCAACAAAAGCCTGCATAATTATTTCGGATTCTCAACAAATATAGGAAACGCTTTAAAATTGAATGCATTTAGCTTAAACGTCCCCACATCTTTTACCGCCTCTTTGTGTTACAAGCTCGATTTAATTTCAACTTCAAACGTATCTGGGCAATCCGTAAGGGCCAAGATAAATAATTTCAAAAATTTAATAATTTTCATATTTCACTCAATGACGTTCTATCTCAAGTAACAAAAATCTCAGAGATTTCAGAGCATGTGGATAAATAAGATTGGTTTTTTACATCAATTACTAATTCAGAACCACTTTGAACGTATCTGGGTAATCCGTAGGGGCCTAGATAAATAATTTCAAACGTTTAAGAATTTTCATATTACACTCAATGACGTTCTGTCTCGAATAACAAAAATCTCAGAGTTTTCCGAGCATGTGGATATATAAGATTGGTTTCTTACATCAATTACTAGTTCAGAACAACTTCGATCATCTCTGTGCAATTCATAGTGTGTTTGTTGTAAAAAATTTCATTTTTTAAAATTCACTCAAAACTTTCCACAAAAATTAGATGTTTGTTACGTATAGTATAAAAATATTTGTGTTTATTAAAAAAATTTAGATATTATTATGAAAGTTCATTATTTGAGTGTTTTTTCAATTCTAAGTACTTATATGCCACAGTGTATATTTTGTTATTTTGGCATAAACTTCACTCCGATCACTGTGTTACGCTTACGTCATTTCAATGCCTAACGGAGGAGATATCAGAACATTCTAAAGACACTTTCTACGAATATTGCGAAAGTACGAATATTGCGAAAGAACTTCTTTGAGGAATTCTATTTAGAAAATAGAAAGTTTTACAAATATTACAACAATATTTTAAAAATTGTGAGGCGGTTCCACAATTACTTAATTTAAATTTGCAAGTTGTTCCTAAAACACTCAATCGTTATACTTGATCCATTCTTATACGAAGAACAACTATAGTAAAACCTATAATTTGTCCAAAACGTTCCAAATAGATTATCTAAACGTTTTCATAAAACTCTGAAGTTACAGGTATCACGGGTATAATCAGTGTCTATTTCGGCCATTGAAAGTATTTGTTTCATGTTGCGAACTTGTTTTGAAATTTTTAGGTTTTGATTTCGAGGTAACAAATAGATAATGGGTTCAGTATGAAACTAAAAACTGTTTCTTGGGACGCTTAACCTAACCCGCAAAGAATGCTTGTCATTTCGAAATGATCGAAAATCGCAATGAATGGAATTCAATCATGAAATTAATCTTTATATAGTTGGGCGCTTCATTTAGTGAAATTAATTCTAGTTACAAAGGCACAATAACCCTGACAAAAGGAGGCGACCCAGAATATCATACCATATGTGGACAATCAATTTATATAAGACAAAATTACGATGTAGGAAATAGGAGCCGTATTACCGGCAGCGGTTTGAAGCCAGCAAGCGGATTATCCACGTCTTTGTCAATAAGATTAATATTAAATATTGAGAATCGTTGGAAATGGAAGCAGAGGCGTCCATATTAGTTTAACTAGAGAAGCTAAAGTGCCTCAAAATTACTCCATAAGAGCTTTTTTCGTTTGTTGCAACTATTTTGAAAAGTATGTCATATACGGTAAAAACGATTATAAACTAAAAGATTTTTAACTAAATTTGCAACAATAGATCATTTTTTTCAATATTAAAGCGGAAATAATGTTTTTTTTCATAAAGAGCAGTTAAAAAATCGGCCCTGTACAGTCCAAATGCTTTTCAACAAATCCGGATCTTAGTAAATTTTAGCTAAAATTAGACCAACGGAAGTGTCAGCTTCCTTAGTTGCTTTTTCGTTTCCAAGCGGAAATAGGGTTTTCGTTTTTTTGAATGTATTTTGAAAGGTATATCATTTAAGCGCAAATTACAATTTTTGTCAAAAAACTGTTTTTCAGTAAAGTTTAGTTTCTTAACTGCGCATACAAAAAGTTCATATTAAGCTTTTTTTCATAAATTGGAAGGTCCCAGAGGTTTTTTGGCAAAGGTCAGTCCACTGGAAGTGACTGCTTCCATGAAGATTTTATGTTTTTTGCAAGTATTGATTGCGATGTATAGCGTTTTCGAGTAAACAAGTAAAATTAAAAGGCTGTAAATTAAATTTCAAACAAAATTACACTATCGAGGAATCGACAACGAAACTTCAAGAAGCATGTGACAAAATCATAAAATGGAGAAAAAAGTGGCGAATCGGGCTCAATGAATCAAAATCCACGCATGTGAATTTTACTAATCTAAAAGTCAGTTACAAACCTGTAATCATTAACGGTCAGCAGATTCCATATGCAAATAAGGCTAAATATCTAGGGATGACCTTAGATACCAGGCTCAGATGGAAAGAGCACGTTAAAAAGAAAAAAGAAGAACTTAATATCAAATATCGAAAAATGTATTGGCTGCTCGGGAAAAACTCGGAATTGTCAACCGAAAATAAATTGCTACTATATCAACAGGTGCTAAAGCCTGTATGGACTTACGGAATACAGCTCTGGGGTTGTACAAAGAAAACCAACACTAAAATAATACAAACCTTTCAAAACAAAGTGCTACGTGGTATAGTTAACGCTCCGTGGTACATTAGGAATAATGACCTTCATCGGGATCTAAATATCCCGACGGTCCAAGAAGAAATAAAAAAACTTGCAGTAATACATGGACAACGTATTTATCAACATGTAAATGAAGAGCTTCGTGGTATGTTGGACACCTCCCATGCAGTAAGACGATTGCAGAGAACGAAACCAATTGATTTAATGGATTAAGGACACCAAAGCAAAGACTACTTCAGTAAATAACCTATAAATGGAGCCGGCCAAGGGGCGTCTTCTCATTCACAAGTGATTAAATTAAGAAAGAAAAATTACTAGATGAATTGTATTCAGTTGTAATAATTTAAATAAAAAAAAAAAAAAAAAAAAAAAAAAAAAACAAAATTAGTTCAGACCATATTTTAAATTTAACCTCAAATTACGAGTTTTGATAAAAAAAAAAAAATTCACAAAAATTTGGCATCTTTAGAGACCTGGGGTCGTACACTTGAAATCGTTGGAAATTTCTTTAATCGAAATACAATTTGCTTTGAATTTCTCTATACATTATTCGACTTTTTCGAAGTGAATTTATTATAGATGGTACGTCGTCCTCAGCGAGGAATGTGGAGCATGCAAAACCAAAATTGACTCCACTAGCTGGTAACGTTTCAAAGTAATTTGATTGCTATTTTCTGTCTTCTTCCGATACGATGACCTGCCGGACAATTTTTCAATGTCGGTCACAATAGATTTTTTGCCAGCACCTCAATCCTTTGCCCAAAATTAACATACTTCCTCATTTGGTGTATTTATATTCAACACGTAATGTAGGTGTGTTAGCCAGTTGACGCTCCAGTGGTCGAAATCGAATTGTTGCTGTTCGTAATGAGTCTCCTAATATGCTAAGATCCTTTTTAAATGGTAGCTTGACGTCCTTTATGTATCTTTATGTATCTCGACAAAAAAACTTTGCGCCATGTCTTTACTCTGGAGTAAATTTCACAAAAAAAGATCTAACGATTGTTCCAAATTCAAATTGTCTCGTGTAAAAGTGGCGAACACAATTTTATTTTAGAGTAATGTGTTATACCACTTTAAATGTCTAAGATTTAAAAAAAAATTGTCAGCCCCAATGAATAAATCAATAGAATCGAGTGTGTTAAAGCGAAGATAGCTTTGCAATCGGTATTTGTAGTCCAAAGTTTTTTTTTTAGCCTATTTGCTTTGGTTTGTTGTACCTGGATTTTACTTGATCCCATTCTTGTACATAATTAGCATCGGTATTAGCATTGTAATTTATTCACCTTCAAAACATTTCTCTATAAAAAGCCTCGTAAACATCTTTGAAGGAAAGAAACACCGAATGTAAATTTCTTTGCGTATTTTAAGTTCAATACAGATTTAAATTTATAAAATATTAAATTTATATACAGATTTATATACAGATACAGATATACAGATTTAAATTTATTCACTACTAGCTGACCCGTCGGACGCTGTCCCGTAGCATCTTCGAGGATGTGGTCCCACTGAGTGTCATGCTCACAGCAATCTTAAACGTTGGAAGGCTTCCCAGTATATGTGCCGCACAAAACGCCATTAACAGTTCGCAGATGTAAGGATGATGTTGGGCCACGAACATTGACTGACAGTAAACGCAAAAAAAAAACACTCGTCTTGGCTTAGATGGACTGTGTAAAGACGTCCTAGTGCATCGATAGAAAATACTTGTGGGTAACTTGCAACTGGCTGTCCTTGCTTTCGTCTTTGAAATTTTTTTGACTTTTGATTCCAGGTTCATTGTTGGAGTGATTCCAGGAGTTAAACAGCGTTTGAGCAAATTCATCATTACTGCACATTTCAAGGAAGTGTATGATGCGCGTACGAAATAACTTACACACATTCACTTTCTGTTAATGAACATCACAAAATTTATTGTACTGTATATTGTATTACACGAGTTACTATATTACAATTTTACACTAGTATAATGCCCTTACCCCCGGATTATTAAATTTATTATTAATATTTACAAAAAAATTTTTTTACGTATCGCGCGTTGTCCGATTCAATATGACAGCTTTGTATGCTTTGTTCATAACATCGAGAAAAATAGCGTGGTTTTGATAACTCTGCTCTTCACCAATGAAATCGCTGCAAAACATTGAAACTCCGCCTACTTTTTCCATACTCGAGTTGAAAAATGTCTTTGAGCAAGAGTAGCGCAGGGTTACCAGCTAAAATCCATTAGAAATAAAAATTATGGTCTATTATTTTGCTCAAAACAAAATAGTAATTGATTTACGCTTTTCTTTGATAATCAAAATTATTTTGTGTTTGTGTATTTTTGGAAGCCAAGTTTGTTGATATTTGGATATTTTTTGTCAAAATGACGTAATGAATAAGAACGGGCGTAATATAAGAATTTAAGACAAGTGTCACTAATTATCGTGTAATTTGTTGTTTATGATGATAAATTACTACGAATAAAAATGTTTCTAAACATTTCAGGCCACGATAGGAATATTGATGAGCAAATCGTTAAGAAGTCCGGTTGGAAGGCAGGCAATTTTTATACCAGTTGCGCCACACACATTATCGAAATACATGCAAGAGGATGATTTGGGACGAAATTGCCAAAGAAGTAGGAGTATCGGCCATAAAGGCAATGAAGAAGTGGAAATCTCTACGGGCGCGTTACGTAAAATTGCAGAAACAACCGAAAAGTGGAAGTGCTGCAGGCCCTTCAAATCCCAAGGACCATTGGATTTTAAGGGCACTCGATTTTTTAAAACCCAAACTAATCGCTGAGTAAGTTCGCTTATATTTGTAAATTGTATTTTATTTTCAAAATAGAACTTATCAATATTTCAGAAAAGTGTTTACATTTACAAATATTCCTATCACGGGCGTATATTTTTATTCTCATGTGACGCTTATTTGCCAAAGTGAAACGCAAACAGGAGCTTAAAAATTTAGGATTTAGTAAATGTGATATAAATTTTTTATTGATGTTTTACATTTTCAACTCAATACACAAAACAAACTAATTTTTTCTTTCTTATTTGTAGGCCAACCGTCAGCAGTTTTTCATCGAATCAAATTTCTATTACGAAATTCCAAGAATTGTTCGATGAGACTGCTGACGATTTAATCACATGGGATATTGATATTGGCGTATCTTCGCCACTCGCCACAAACACTATTTCAATCAGTCCCACTATACCAGGAGAGGGTTCTGGGTTTTTGCTGAACTGTCCGCCACCAATAACAGAGTGTGTTCCACCACCAAATAAGTCATTAATATGTTCTGGAAGCCAAACCATTGGACGTGTCCCAGTACCAAAATCAAAATTACCCGACATTCCGGTAGATCCCAACACCCAATATATTTGCGACACAATTCGCGAGCATCGAAAGTTGCTAACCACTATTACCAACAATCAATGTTTGTTGAGAACATTCGCAGACACATGGTGTAATGATTTTGCCCAATTGCTTCGGACAGAGCACTCGTCATTTTGTAATGAGTTGACGATGCTCATAGAAGATAAAAATAATAGGGTAAAAAGGCGCCAATTAGAATAATTAAATTAATTTATTTTTATATTTTCCCTTTTAAATTATTTTTATTAATATTATTCAGTAATGAAATATTAAAAATTTTGAAATTTTGTTATTTTTTTAAATTTATTTAAATGAAATAATTAAATAACTAAGCATGTACCTTATTTAATAAAATTATTATAATTTTTATTTTTTGTTAATAAATGTGATAACATTACTAGTATACTGCCAAGGTAGAACATCAACTTCGTTGAAGTATGTTGTAAATGCATCTCTTATTTCATTCGCTCTTTGGCTGGAATTATTTATCCTATACTCTATGAACGTTTTGCATTCCGGTGCTCTCTTCATTCCGCCACATTTCAACCAGAAACTGTCTTCAACATTATTATCAATGAGGCCTACAGTAATATACTCCGCTAATATTTTATCGCAAAGCCAATTGTGCAACACTACTGTGGCTTTTACAGTACCCAACACTTACTTGCAAAAATAAGTCGTCGATATATTCACCATCTTCTCGCCTCTGCAGGGTAAGGGCGCATGAGGTTAGGCAGCAGTGAAAATACCTCATCTCCAATAAATACGTAGGGATATTCCTGATGCTGGTAGTAAGCTTAATTCATCTCCACCACATATTATAGATCTTCCAAAAATGCAATGATTAATAATCGTTTTGGGGTGAAATTCAAGACTTCACCCCATTCACCCATAAAAATTGATTAGCGTTGTTTGCCAAATTTTCTTGATGTATTAGCCTTCCTGATTTTTAGGACGCAAAATCTTAGATCTTAAAATTTTTACTCATTTTTAAAACGTAATGATGATTATGGTTGTACATCAAATTTCATTCAATTTGGCTACAAAAATTGTCTACTATTTTTTGCAAAATTTTCCTGATGTTTTCCCAATCTGCCTTACTGATTTTTAGGACGCAAAAATTTTTGTAGGGTAATCTTCAACTAACCAATGAAATTTATTTACTTTGTGATAAGTTCTGGTATAGCTTTCACCGAGGCGGAGTAATTTAGTATGTTAGGTGCATGCTTAAAGTATCCATAGGCTTGTAACTTATTACACAGAAAAAAATTATATTGATGTCAATATCCTTTTTATTTTTTAATATTTTATTTATTTTTGACTCATTTATTTTACGTCCGTACTTCGCGATGATTTAGTTGATGACTAGAACTATAGTGAGTACCACTCGCTTATTAGTGGACGATATTTAGAGCGCTGTTTTAATATCTTATACGAAATTCTCCAATGTTGTTGCGAACGCGGTGCAACGTAGTTGGTAGACAATATAGCGATTTCGAACATTATCCATGCATGGAAGCAATTAATGAAATTTGAATTTCATTAACTCTCCAAAATCTCCGAAATTGTATTCTTAAGATATGGGTAGTTAATTTGATTATTTAACGCTTATGAAAATATTTAGTTCGGAGTGCAGTGGCCAAGATTTAGGTATCCATGGTTTTAGCAGCTTAAATTGACCAATTTAGTTGAACAAGATTTTTTTTTACACCGCACCGCATTACTAATATGGAGTTCTTGCAATCTGTCTATTGGGTATCAGTATATAGCAAACTTAAAGTATCATTATATTTCAGCATTAATTTAAAATGCTTTCAAGAACGAATTGTATTATAACGAATTTAGAAAATACATAAATTTTTAACTTCATCTTAAAAAACGAATATAATATACATCAGTGTTCTGTGGTGCTCCTTACATATGCATTATATTCGTAATACAACTAATAACATACAACTTTACAAAACCACGGTTTACCATATTGTATATATAGTTTAGCGAATTTAATACAAATCTGTACGTCTACGCTACACGTCATATTTTATAGAATAAAAGTTCTTCCTAACTATTGTGTTTGGCTGACTATTCAAGCAACAAAAATGTATGTAGTTTTTTTCTGACTACACAAAACCATATAAACGTTGTTGGTATAGCATGTTCTGGTACACATGATACAAAAAAAAATAATAATATTAAATTGTATAGCATTATATTGTATAAGAATTATTTTTGCAAATTTTTTTCAGATTGGAAGTAAACGAGTATGCACATACGTGCAAATAGTTAGATCATAAATCTAAGTTATTATAGGAATCGCGGCAACCAAATTCCTTTGCGATGCAAAAATTTTGTAATATTTTAAAAGATGGTATTTTGGCCAAATTATTTTCATTTTTTCAGTTCAATTGTACGATTTTTTTCCATGACCTGAAATTACCAAAAAAGGAAGATTATCATATACACAATATGACTTGATTACAATATTAACCAATAAACACCACATGCGGCAAATTAAAAAAAATAAAAATTATCTCTTATTTAATTCTGTCTGGCAAGAAACATAAAATTCCGTCACACAATTATATAAAATAATTGTCATGTGGGAAATTATTATTATATCATGATTGGTTGTAAAATTTGTAATTTTTTTATACAAACAATAATTAAAATATCAAATATTTTATTGGCCCAAAACTATAAATGAACACGGGTGGTAAACCTGAAATTCAATGTTAATTAAAAATTACAAATATTTGTTACTGGAATGAAATAAACATATTAATTTATTGCTGGAATATAATAATGAACAGCAGGATGAAATCTGGCATTCGAAGCACAATCAATGTGAGTTAAACACCAGGCGAAATATTTGCGGCGTAACCGAAACGATATTACCGGTTAAATTTTGTTGTACGTAAAAAGATTTAAAGTATATAACGTCGTTTCTGGAATAATCTTTACTGATTTTATGGTCAAAGGTTATGTCACATTACCGACTAAATTTTTGATGTACACGCGACCAACTTACTTTTAATTTTTTGTAATATTACAGAATTACATAACGATGCGTAAAAGTTGTCATAGTTAACACTATTAAATTTCGCAATTCAAACTTTTTGCAACTCTGTGCGATTGATTCAGTTCAGGAGAGCCATTTATAATAAAATGTATAATATTTTTGTTAGTGCAGAGAAAAAATTACATGAAAAATAAATTAAATTATGTTATTCATATATAACTAATCTAGCCTAAAATCTATTATTGCTTGTTCCAGCTTTATGTTTGAAAATCCACTTACGTATATTCACATTTCCCAGCTTTTTCGCCAACTCAAAAGTTTTGCTTATTTTTAAAAAAAATTGGATACGAAAGGCCGTATGGGTACATTAATGTGTTAAGATTAAAAGAAAACGCTTCAAACTACTTCTACTCGATAAAAAACTAACCTTAACATATTCTAAACATAACAGTCTGTGGTAACAAAGTAAAACATCTTATACAATACTTTTAATGCTTCAAATTCCGGTTCAAATTATTTTATACAATCAGGCGAACAAAAAAACGATTATTTTTTTCGATAACTATTATGATATAGTATTCGTAAAAT
This sequence comes from Nephrotoma flavescens, assembly GCA_932526605.1. Classification (NCBI taxonomy): domain Eukaryota; kingdom Metazoa; phylum Arthropoda; class Insecta; order Diptera; family Tipulidae; genus Nephrotoma; species Nephrotoma flavescens. Next base: position 222,919,488 of record OW052221.1, read on the forward strand.
CATTGAAAAAATAATTTATCATTTATTTTGGTCTCTAAAAATTGTTTTTTATGGTCTTTGGAAATTGTATAAAATTGAGATAAGCTGTTTTACCTTTTCACCACAGAAATAATTCTAAAAATCTGATTATTGAGGTTCAAATTCAAACTCGCAATTCGAAATATTTATGAAATTTAATATTTAATTCAAAAGTTAGGGCCACCTCTTTTAGAACAATTCCGAAAAGACACTCTATAATTAAACGCCACATAATATGTTTATAATCAAATAAAATCTAACTCCTTAAAATCGTATTTTGACATAATTTACTGTTTCGATAATTTAATAAAACACAAATTGTAAAAATTTTTAATCTCTTAGAGAGACTTTGACTAGCGGACAAGACTATCTCTCTAGGTGACAAATTGATGAGGTGGCAAACTACCAAATCGGAAGAAATTCTCGAAAAGTTCTTTGCAAAAAAAGAAAACGCATCTACACAGATCTTGACAATCAACTGGAAGAATATCAAACTGAAAAATCGAAGGATTGACGAAGCAACTGTGATTAAGGAAGATCTTGTGAGCGGTAGTCTTCCGAAATATGACCAGATCAATAAAGTTCATTGTTGAATTACAACAGTTTGATGCACATTTAGTTGCTAACTACTAAATATTAAAATTCTAGCAAACTAACCTGTTTCACTTTAAAGCAGCTCTCGCATTCAAAAGCAGTGGAAATAAACAATCCTTTATGCTTGATATTGAGATAAAAAATTGTGTCAGAATTTGAGAACAGCGAAACCACTTCCTCATCATTAAGAACTTTTTATATACGGAGAATACAGGAATTAGATACTATTAAAGTTAGCCGAAAGTTTCCAGCCGAAAGATCAAAAAAATCGATCATGCAGATAGTGTCTTCGCCTTCTCAGCCGAAATTATATAAATACGTCACCGTTGTCACCATAAATACGTCATATTGTCACACATTCTTCAGCCGAAAGTTATCAGCCGAATAATTATTTCAACAACACATCAACAGCAATATTGATAACCTTGCTCCAAATGAACATAAAGTAAGGTGGGGATAGATATTCTGAAGGAAATACAGAGGTGTAATTTATCAAAATTTCGCTAATTCAATATATCGAAAATGCATTGAACGGCCTGTCGTTCTAATTTCGGCCAAACTGTGGAGACATATTGAATTAGCGAAATTTCCCCCCGTACGCGAAACGAAATTTACCAGTTAATGAAACCGGTTAACGGAATTCTGATGGGGATACGGGGTCCAATTTGACAAAATTTTCATAGTTTAATTTCGGAAAAATTCATTGAATGGTCTAGTGCTCTTTTTAAACCTAAATTCGCATTGATGCCACTAAGGCCATTTGATGGGCCATAATGCCTGTAACAACAGTCCATCTTTAAAGAAATTATGATGGGGATACAGGGGTATAATTTGACAAATATATTCACTGTATCCCCATCGGAATTTCTTTAAAGTTTGACTGTTGTTTACAGGCATTATTGCCTATCATATGGCCATGGTGGTATCAATGCGAATTAAAGTTAAACAAGAGCGCCTGGCCATTCAATGAATTTTTCAGAAATCGAACTATGGAAATATTACCAAATTACACCCCCGTATTGCCATCAGAATTTCTTTAAAATTTGAATGTTGTTACCAGGCATTAGGGCCTATCAAATGGTCATAGTGGCATCAATGCGAATTAAGATTAAACAAGACCGCCGGGCCATTAAATGATTTTTTCAGAAATTGAATTTTGGAAAAATTGCCAAATTATACCCCCTGTATCCCCATCAGAATTTCTTCGCATTTTGGCTGGAGTAGACATAACATATCATAAACTAAATGTTTTATTTTAATATCAACTTAAAGAAGTAAATAAAAATTTTTTTGTTTTCTTAAATATCGGCTGGTAACTTTCGGCTGAAATATATTGTTGAATTCGTCTTTTCGGCTATTAACCCAAAACACAATCTGCATTATCATCCTTTTTATTTTCGGCTGGCATCTTTCGGCTAACTTTAACAAGGTGGAATTAGTTTATTTCTAAAATTAATAGGAAAATTTTTTCATACAGTTTCAGTAAAGGTTTCGTTAGGGATTTAAATTATTGTATTAGTGGATCAATGAGACTCTGGTGGTCGAAAGAAGTACGTTTAGCCCGTTAAAAATAGAGGTGACATTTCAAAAATATCAAAATACGCAAGCGCTTTCGGATTTGTACTATTATAAGAAATTCATTAAGAACACCAATCCGAACAACTAAAGGCCCTGTTGACAATTAAAATAATGTAGGTACTGGCATAGATATGCAATAAATAAATGGCTCATAATAACAATGATTTTAATTTACCATCAGAGGCAGCCTAAAAAAATTGTGTTTATTTAAAAAGAACTTTGGTTGCTTTTAGGCAAAAAAAAACAATTTGAGCTATTAAGCACATTTCGACTTGGCTGGCTTGACTAATAAACAGGATATTCATTATTGGGACATGCGTCGGCCATTTAGGCCGACTTCATCATTGGCCATATTTCTTTGTGGATTCTAGATGCAGGGCTGTAAGAATAACCGGTGACCGGTATCGGGACATATGTTGGAAAACTTTCTTGTGCGAAAATAAGATCAATTTGACCTGCAGAACATGTGGTTCCTACAAGACGGTGCTATTTTGCACACAGTTTGTCTTCCGATACAAATTTTGTAAGAAATTTTTCCCGTCCGAATAATGTTAGAAAGTAGTGATATGGACCTGCCTCTATAGGATCCCTTGATTTGGCTCCTGCTGATTTTTTCATACTAGGACACATGAAGGTAAAGGTGCATGACATGATGATTTGATGATTAGGGAAAACATAAGAAATAAAATTACGACCTTTTATTGCACCAAAATTTTTTAAAACATAATTTCTCTAGCATATGGTACAACTGACATTAATAATAGGTCAATCCTATTATTTAATTTTGAAAAAATCCTTATTGCTAAAATTTCAAGCGAAGTGAATATATTTGGAATAGATGATTGATTATTTGCTGAAACCGCTAAAATATTTTATCAAGTGTTGGCAACAAAATTCACCTAAAAATTTCAGTACATCAAATAATCAAATCGGCAATCAAATTTTAAATATTTTTAAAATCAAAATAAAATTGGGAAGCCCCAAAACCGCTATAACAGAATTTGCAATCTTTGAAAATGTATTAGCCAAAGGGCGCTAACCCCTATTGGTAGTATTGGTACAGAATTTTGCATATTAAAAACAATTTCCAAATAACGATCTGTATATTCTGCGCAGTGATTTGATTTCTTCTGTTACTTAAGTTTTCTTATTGATTTAAATTTACCCTAAAGAAAGTTGACTTCGTTTGTTTTTGAAACTTAGATATTTTGCGTTACATGCTGAAAGGCCTTTATAAAGAGTATTGTTTTTTCTGTCGCTTGTATTAAAGAAATCAATACGAAAATGAGAACAACTTCTTGTTCCATACGAGATTTGAAGCATTGATTGATCGAATTTCAATACCCTACTAACAATTCGAAGTCTAGCATTTTTGTGAGCTTCAATTGTGGTATGGTTTCGATCAGAGTTTGTATTAAGATCTGATGATAAATTTGTTAAATTTGAAATGATAAATTTGTTAAATTTGAAATGATTATCTCGTCTTCAAAAAAGATTTTCAAATTTGTATTTCTATAATTAAGCACCACATCATACCCACATTGAAGCTTTGTTCACATATATCGTTGATGTAATTGTTGAAAATAACTGGTTCCTATATAAAGCCCTTTATTCACTAAAGCGGCTTAGAGACGAGATATAAGATATTATCGGAACCAAGATAGCTGGTTCGGTTCAAGCTTCAGAATCTGAAGCTTGATCAGCTATTTTGGTAAATTTATTATTTTCAAGCACGACATTTGAGTACTAGATTTATGAATAAATTTATATTGGCCTTTACAGATAACAAAAGTTTTATATCCATGGAATTATGATAGTCTTCTACTAACTACTTTTTCATAAACTATTGGCACAGATGATAAAATAAAATAGGTGTCTAGTTGGCTGAGCCTGATTCTAGCATATATCCATTCTTTTATACTCGCACAATTTCAATATCGTGCGAGTTACGCCTTACACCAACACATGCCTTCACCTCACCAACAATAGCGGTGGGAGCATTACAAAATGCACAATTCGACACATACACAAATCGCAAACACATTGCAAATTCGACACATGCTCTTGAATTTCAACATGGTGAGAAGGATAATGGTAACATAATAGTAACAACGTCCTACCTATAAAAATCCACGCAGTCATAAAAAATACAATAATTTCAATTAAAACAATATTGATTAAAATACCGGCTGCTTCTTTTAAACTGAGACGATCAAATATCTCGAAAAATAGCCACTCTACGGAAAAAATGTCCATAATCAAAATTTAATCATACCGCGGGAGAAATACATTAGTGCAAAAAAATAGTCCCTCACCCCCCGCTTTGTAGGTGGGGCGGGGGTAACTTTTAAACTATAGGAAGCCATATTTTTTATTGCAGATAAGGATTTTACGACTAAAAGTACGTATGATTTGAATGAAATGTTTTGTTCGGTTCATGATGGATGGCGTTGTAATCGACGAAATTAAATTTTTTCAATTTCTTCTTCTTAGAACACACGCATTCGATTCTGCAATACGTTTGAAATAAAAAACATCACGTTTTCATTGGAAATACTCGAAATTCGTCATCAAAATAATTTATTAAAGTAAATGGCAGGTGAATAAAATAATTTTAGCTTAAAATAAGTGTTCAAAATGATGGCCTTCGACTTTAATGCACTTATTAATACGCATTTCCAATGATTGTACACAACTGAGATGTGTGTTTGGTTGAATTTCAGCACACGCATTTCTGATTCGCTCAATCATGTTCTCACGTGTTGTTGGTTCTTCTTTGTAAACTTTGTCTTTCAGATAGCCCCACAAAAGGAAATCTGGCGAAGTAAGATCTGGTGGTCTGGCGGGCCGATTTATCGGACCAGCTCTATCGAACCAGCGACCATTGAAACCACGATCAAGTATTTCACGTGCCACCACCGAATAGTGTGTGGGACAACCATCATGTTGAAACCTCATGTTTCGTCTCACTTCTAAATTCAAACTTTCAAGTAATATTAGCAGTTCTTTTTCCAAAAAGTTTCAGTACATTTGACTATTCAAGTTGCTTTCAATAATGTGGGGGCCTATGAGTTTGTTGCCAATTATCCCACACCACACGTTGACAGTCCAAGGACGCTAATGTTCAACTTGACGAAGCCAGTGCGGATTTGTAACACTCCAATAATGCATGTTGTGTCGATTAACCGTTCCATGGTTTGTAAAAGACGATTCGTGAGAGAACATTACGGAACGAAAAAAACTGGGGTTTTGTTGTATTTGTTCACGTGCCCAATGACAAAAAGTTACCCAATTTTGGAAATCAGCGCCATGAAGATCTTGGTGTAAAGACACATGATATGGATGATACTTGTGCCGTTTTAAAATTCTCCAAACACTGGTGAGGGACAATCCGGAACCGCGAACTATTTCTCGTGTAGTAACATGAGGATTATGAGCCACTGCTGCCAATTTCATTATTTTCCCCAGTAACTGTTGCTCTACGGGTCCTCTTTTTTGGTTGAACATTTCCATCAGTAATAAATTGTTTGATAGTACGGCCAAATGAAGCACGTGAACGAATCCTATCCGGAAAACGTTGAGTGTAAATAGCAACAGCATTTTAAAGATTTCTGCCAGCTTCTCCATAAACCAGAACCATTTCAATTTTCTTTGGCACAGTTAAACGGTCCATTTTACAGTATTTTATCGTTTATTTTGCAATTACGAAAAACATGAAGATAAGAAATAACACAAACGTTAAATGTGATTTACAAAAGTGAATAAATTGTTATGATGACGAATTTCGAGTATTTCCAATGAAAACGTGATGTTTTTTATTTCAAACGTATTGCAGAATCGAATGCGTGTGTTCTAAGAAGAAGAAATTGAAAAAATTGAATTTCGTCGATTACAACGCCATCTATCATGAACCGAACAAAACATTTCATTCAAATCATACGTACTTTTAGTCGTAAAATCCTTATCTGCAATAAAAAATGTGGCTTCCTATCTTAGTTTAAAGGTTACCCCTCCCCCACCTACAAAGCGGGGGGTGGGGGACTTTGCCCAGTATATCGCATTTCATTTTGTTTTATTTTCTAAAAAAGTCGAGTTTTTTTGGTAACTAACGACATAAGTCGACTCAGTGTAATTAATGAATAAATAAATTCGTTATAAAAAAAATCGAAAAAGGAAAAAAGCAAATTTTATTTTTCTCTGTCTTTCTCTGTTATTTTTCTCCAACTCGCGCATGGATAAAATGTATGTTTTGTGCATTTGCAACTTCCCTACATCGTCAGCTAAAAAATCATCGTTTCTAAATAAAAATTTGTATTGCTTTGAACCTTCTTGTAATTGTACCTAGCCTTACTATGTTGGTCCGAAAATCTTTAAATATTGCTTCTCAGTTCTGTACTTTATCATTCCGTTCTTTATACAATTAAATCTCACTGCAAGATGATTCGGACTTTCTGAATATTTCTGGACAAAAATGTATGTCCCAAAGTTTAATATCTCGTTAAAGCTTATTTATAACTAGCTGTTTTCATTCCGTACAGCCACCATAATTTTACGCTCATTGACTACCAACAAGAGAACCGTGTAATATTTCAGACTTTCGGAGAACTATATGATGGTGGTCCAAAGAAATCGGAACTCACTATTTTTAATTGACTTGTATCTCGAAACAGTTGCAATTTGTGTTTAGTGAGCTGATGGCGAATAATTTTTTTTTATGATGCTGCTAGATCACAGATCGTAATCTGTTGATGAAAATTTCCTTTTGCATTCTGCCCCTATATCGGGATTCGAACTAGGTACTTGTCGATCCAAACGCCAAAGCTTTAACCACTGTGCCATTTGACCGGTGCATGTGTCATAAATCATATTATACATCATCTTTAATGCCATTGTAAGACAATCTACTTTCTGTTTTACGCGTTTCGCTTCTGTTTGCGCTAACAAAAATCTTTCAGACAGCCTAAAAAATTATCATTATGCATGGTTTTTAGTTGTTGCTTTAGACAAAATATTCTCATTCACCGAAATATTTATATGAGTACGCAGAACAAATAGTACACCGAGAAATGCCCATTTTGATTCGAGAACAGCTTGTGCTAGTCTACGACAAACTGCAGAACTTTTTTCTTTTGCGTTTACAGCCTTGATAGTGATGACTGAGGACTTCATGTTTAACAACTTATTTTGCCGTGCTAGGACAGCGGTTTAAAATTGAATTGGTTAATTATAAAACCAGTACCTGTCCAATATTTCTTGAAGAGTCCAGCAAATTGTGAGTGGTTTATTTTATTGCACCTTTCACACTTAATTGCTTGGTAAAATTCACTTATTGTATCATTACAGGATGAACAGAGTCCGAAGCCATTTAAATAATAAACGACAAATTCACTTGCAGATTATGTAAATGAAGTATTAAAAATATTTGGTAATCTGTTTTTAACGATATGCCGCTAACAATTTTAATTAATTCAATATTTGTATAATTTAATTTGATTTATTTTAGAGCCATTTATATGAATTTAACGTGTCAAATTTTGTTACCGCAGCATTTGAAAATTCTGGACTGAATATTTTGATTCGTAAAATTAAAAAAATGTGATCAAGTAATCGATATCATTTTATACCAATGCACATAGAGGTCGTGAGTTTAGCATGTGATAAGTTTAGTTGTTATGAACTGGATACAATTACCACCCAATTCATGAAGGTTAACAATATAATTATAATTTGGTCTTGGTAATTTTGGTTGGTTAAACACAGTTTCACAAATTCCGGCTTGATTTTATTTTAATTTTTATATTTTTTTCTTTTGCTGAATGACAACTTGTCGGTTTGGTGGTTGATGATAAAGAGAACAATTTTTATTATTATTTTATAAATGTTAACAAAAAGGTTTATCTATTTTACAATAGAGGGCTATCAATCGCTTAGCTGATAATTGCCACTAGATGGCATTACACATTACATATTAGGTATTAAACGCACTTTATAATAAATAGGAATTGCATTGGTAGTAGTACAATTTGAATTAATTTACATTAGTGTGATACACAAGTGTCAAAAATAATAAACTGGTAAGAAACTAATTACATAATACAAATTCAATTTATACTAAATTAATATTATTGTTTTAGGTAAATGATTACATTCCTGGTGATTTATAGGTAAGTATCTATACGTGTTAATAAATATAATGTGTAATTTTACGTGAATATCTGTGTTAATGTACCTAACATAATTTGTTTTGATTACCAAATTCAAGATCAAGTTCAAGGTCAAATTATGTTAAGTATATTATTGTTTACATTTGTTTTTGATCTAGTTGGTATTAATAATATTAAATCTAATTTTCTAGGTGACTAATTGATGATTCGATATAATAATACAGGTAAATACATAATTAATAATTTCTAATGTTTAATTTATGGTTATATGATGTATTTCAGCTTGATGAATGATGATGTGTTTCAGGATGAGAATTTATTTCGAGGTAGGTATGACTGGGTACAGTCGCTAACATTAGTGTTGACATTTATTCAAGCGTTAATATTAGCCCATCGGCTACTCTTTTCAGGTGATACTTGATGCCTTTTACAGCCACCTCCCACAGTCCATCAAAATATAGTGGGATTGGTGAAATCGTTTGGAAAATGATTTGATCTGCCAGTAATAATTTGAAATATTATTATGGTTTTGTTTTAGGAATATGCAAAGTTAATAAAAATGATTTCGAGCCCCAATGAAATTGATTCCATTATTACTATGGATTTCTCTGCAGATACCGTGAGAATGACATACTGTGATTTTTGGATTTCTGCTACGCTGAGGCATGGTGAAAGAGAGTCATTCGGATTTTGAATTAGTTTTCGGTTTTCGATATAAATATAGGCCACATAGGCCAAAATTAGTACTACTTTGTTGAAACTGGATGTGTTTTTGACTAAATTATCGCTAATGTTTGATGTTGAGATTTGCATGGTTAACGATTTACTATATATAACTCCTCTACGGCTTTTGATTGTCAATATAGATTTTTGAACAAGTCTCGTCATTTATTATCTAACTTCGTCTATTCGACCGTGTAAGTCAAAGTACTGTAATTTTTGAGGTCTAGGCCTCCTTGAGGCACAACTGATTGAGTTGTTATGGGATTCTATATGCTTTTATTGTGAACTGTTGACATTAGTAAGAATCTCTCCGATCCTATTACCGATAAACGTATCCCATTTACTTGGATTTAAATTTAGCCAATCCAATACTCTCATTGAGTTGGTCCATGCGAATATCTCCATGATCTCATTTTTAAATGCCCTTTTAATTAATTATACTTAATAATAGTTTGCATAATAGTACCGCACCACAGAGTTTTAGTCGGAAAATTGACAGCTGTTTAATTGGTGGCACTTTCGTTTTTGCCAATAGTAATTTAATTATTGGTTCACAGTTTGAACTCATGATTTTGCCATATACAATCGTGGAATAGGCTTCTTTAAAAGCGTCGGAAAACCGCTGAATGACGATTTTACTATCTAATCTTGAGAATATAACATTTCCGGTTTTGTCAGACTGCCTTAACTTTAACATTCATTTAGCAAATTTGTTATTAACGTCATCCCAAATGAAAATAGTTATGGAAACGAGCCATCCCGATTTGATCCTTATGAAGTCCTTATTTGCTATCACTCAATGTTCTTTCATTAGATAGCCATTTCTATAGGTGAAAATTGAAATTTGATAGGATGGATGTGATCTGGTTTTTTAGCTGCTCGGCTTCATGTATGGTATCGGCACCAGTAAACAAAAGGTTTAAAATCTTCAATATAGTTATCTGCTGCTTCTATATGATCGCCCTGGCTGTACTCAAAAAAATGTGGCAGTCATTTTGAATAAATTGGCAATCTTTTTCATAAAACAAACCATCAATATAACACTAACAAACTTATTTATTAATTTGAATAAAATTTGACAAAAGTTTATCAAAATTTCTTCAAAAATATGGTAATAATTTTGAAAACTTTGTTTTCGTTTTGATGTAATTTTATTAAATTTGATATAAATTTTTATTTAATTGATAAAAGATTCCTTCGACTTGTTATAAATGACAATTTATTTAAAAAATTGTTAATTCAATTTCAGAAAATTTTTATTCGTTTTATAATATATTTACTCACATTAACGAACGTTTTCTTTGATTTAATAATATTAATGCGTAAATTGAAAAACAGTTTTATTTATTTAATGAAATATATTTTTTAATTGATTAAAAATGTCATTTCAATAATAAAATAATTTTTCAAATTGATAGAGAATTTAACAAATAGAAGAATTCTGTTAAATTTACGTTTTTTATTTTTTATTAACTTGATCAGTAAAATAAAATAATATTTTTTCTCAAATCATTTATTTAATTCATTTATGGAAACACTCAAAAAAAAATTTACAAAATTTCTGTAAATATACAGCACACAAAATAATTTGTATATTTGACAAAAACTGTAAACTTTATAAAAATAAATTGTAAAAATAACAAATTTTTTTAATAAATTAAACAAAATTTTCATAAAATTGAAAGTATTGAAAAAATACAATAAAATTTGTAAATTTAATTAAAATTTTGTCAAATATACAAAATATTTACAATAAAAATGATGGGGATGTAGTTAAATTTACAAATTATTTTGTGTGCTGTACATTTACAAAAAATTTGTAAATTTGTTTTTGAGTGTACATTAAACTTTATCTAAAAACAAATCATTTTTAAATTAGCGATAGCTCGTCTTCCTTCAAATGCCCTAGGGTTATAATTTCGCATATCATGGTGCCCCAGCGAATCTTCGTCTAATTGAGTTGTTTTATAAGATTCTGAGGCGGCGAAATTTTGAATGGTAGTGCCACCTTGGTTTGGACAGAGCTATGTGTAGTCTTTGTGTTAGTGCTTTTGTCACATAGCTCTTCTTCTAGTGTTAAATTGGGTATTTCCACTTCTAGATTTTCTATCTCCGGAAATTTTTGTAAAAGGTTATCAAAATTACTCTCTCTAATATCTACTTTGATTGGATGGATTGCATTGGAGCCGTGCCACTCCTGCGATTACCCGACCTGATTTGAAGAATTAGTTCTCTTTTTGTTATAATCATCCCGTTAGATAACAACACAAAGAAACTATCAGCATCAAATGATGTCATTCTCGGAAGCCTTGTAAAAGTTCGGATCTGCCACTCTGTACCCTTTGTATAGCCATTGGTAGTTGCTTTTATGCCTGATATGGCTCGCCTAGCGCTGCTACTCTTTAATTTCAGATTTTGGTCACATTTTTCTGTGAACAATCCTTGCGATCCTGAATCAATAAAAATTGACATAATTGGTATTGGTAAATCTGAATGATTGAGTGTTGTGGTGCAGATCTACTGATAGGACTTCGATTAATTTCCGTCATTCGGTTGGATATTGGATACAGTTAGAGCTGATTTGTTCGCAGCTCTTGATAGAGCTGCATGTAGTAGTGTGTGATGTTGTCTATTACACCGACGATATCGAAACTTTGATTTACACATGAAAACACTGTGATTGTCAATGAAACTATATAAAGCATCGATGGTGTTGTCTTATTGGGTTCATTCTTTCATTAATGGACATATCTTTATCGTGTTACACTCAAACAATCTGTGATGATCTGCGGGGTATTGCGAGCAGTTTTGAATTTCTTGAGGACTTGCTGTGGACGATGCAAAATGACTTCAAACATGGGTTTTGGATTGTAACAATGTGGCTGAGGGTCTTTAATTAAGCAATTTATTGATTCAAGTGCATCAATTCTTTGGGTGAGTAAATCGGGAAGTTGTTTGAAATGTGAAAGATTTTATATACTCTGCCGAAGTTTCAGCCCACTGAATGTTGGTTTCACTATCTAGTTTATTGATTATGATTAACCAGTGATCAATCAGTGTTTGGTTCAATTTACATTATTAATGCTACATTCAATCCAGAAGCTACCTAATTTCAACTCAAATTTCACTTGGTTTTTTAATGCGACCAATTTGTCATAAATATCATTAAACTCGGTGCGATATCGCTCGTATGTTAGCTCGATTTTTATGTCTTATTTTATTGTCAGCAACTTATTGAGTAAACGCTTCTTCAGTGATTTGATTTAAAATGGTTGGGAACAACTGTTAGGAAATTATAAAAATCTATTTAGAAGAACCAAACCTTCAAGTGGATTGTCTTAGCTTCCTAGTTGTAAAAAAATTTACTAATCACGGTTTCTGCATATATAAAAATGATTATTGTAATCTTGGGAAACTAACTAAAGTCTAACATAAACTTTAAAGATTTAGTTCTTTTCTACCTGATGAAACGATGTATCTCGCACCTAAATACGACTTTACTATTACTGAAAATATTCATTGCGATTCTAATTGGATGTCGACGATTCAAAGAAAATCTGCAACGCGTTATTACAGCAGCTTTCCACAGTATTCGATTTAATGGTTTTGATTCTCGAATCGTGGTTGTTTTATCTTGGTAGAAGCCAGTAAAATTCGCTAAGGCAGCTAAGCACATTTGCGGTCTTTTACGGAATTACTCATTTGCAATGTGGGCCGGTGATAAATAAAAGATTAAAGTTCTATTCGTTATACAGATCATACGCTGTAGCCTTGTCAAGATATTTAATGGCAACCAGTGAAATTTCTGTTTAAAAGAAAAATTCCTAAAAATAAGAAGCATAGCAGTAATTTTCAGTGGCTTTAGCTTGTCTAACAAATATTGAGTATTTGTAAAATTTTACGCATTATTAAATTTTATATAACGTACAGGTCGCCATTAAGAGCATAATAAATATATTGTCCGATGAATTGTATATTTGATGGCCCGAAACCAGAATCTATATAAAGATTGTCTAAAAATGATTTACTATATAAAATTCATTAAGCGTAGTTCGAAAAATGTTACAGAAACGGATTTTGAACTTCTTTCCGAAAATCATAATTCGATTTAATTGTCCAAAATTTATGAAGATGTCTAAAAAAGCGGGCAAAAGTATTTGTTTCTGTAAAATTTGATTCTCAACAATCCAAATCAAAGAATAATTTTTATAATGACAAAAGGAAGGATATAAAATAAACATCATCATACACACAGACACAAAAAAAAATCACATTAATAATGATGTATTGTACACATCAAGCTTTTTTCGTCTACTGTTAAGAGAATAAAAACAAAGGGTACGGGATCCCAATTACCAGAGTAAACAAAAATCATATAAATAGGCCTAAAAAAAAAATTTTGTGTAATTTGTTTCCCAAGGAGCAACACAAGTCTCAAAACATTAAAACACGCATAAACTCACACAACATGTACATTGGATGGAAGCGGAAAAGGAGGTGGGTGGAATCTTATCTATATTTCGTTATATGTGCTCATGATATATTATGTGATCAGAAAAGCGTAACGCAGATAATTTTTGTGTGTTCAGGATATATTTTATACTGCTAGCTAACATAAAGGAATCCTATGTATATTATATAGTCACTTCTATATAATAATAATTCTTAACAACCTTTAAATTATGTTTTTATGTTATTTTATGCTGTATACATTTTAAAAATATATGATTGGCATTCAAGGATAATATACAATCTTCGTTTCTCTTCTTGTATTCCATTTTATGTTTTATTATCCGAAATATAAACAAAGAGTGTTTCCGAATTCTTCGAAGGATGCTGTCTTTTAATAATGTGTTGTTGTTGTTGTTGTTGTTAATAAAATGTTATTAGTAGATTTTTGATACCACGTACATATTTATTTGAAAATAATATCAATTAGTTGTATTTAATTAGGATGATTTTTCGTTTTAGGTAAACGATGTCGACGATAAAAAACGGATTGTGACTTTGGTCGTGAATAACACTTAGAACTATATCATCAATTTTATGGTGTAATACTTTCAAGCATAATTTGTTAAACTATAGTTTAATCCAAATGCAATCAGCGTATAATTGGATAAAATTTGAAGAACACGATATAAAATTAGTTAAATTTAAGGATAACTTTATTAAAACATTTCATTAATTGTGTTCCACTGGAATGCGAATGCCACTATAAATTTAGCTTACACCACTACCAGAACACTTTCCGAAAATATTCCAACAATTGTTATCCTACTATTTCTACTAATCACTAAAACGAAACAAAAATGCATACCGCGCTGAATATTCCAAATATTAAATAAATACTCTCGTTCTGTTGTAGACTAATCTGCTAAAGTAATACTTCGAATTCTTAAATCTAGGTGTCACTAGTTCCTAAATGTAATGAAATTCCTAAGCATCAACTAATTTAACGCAAACTAGACCAATAGGGGAAATCATAACATTAAATCTATATACTAAGTGTATTCGTTCCGAACAAGATTTAAACTGCAGCCTCCAACCTTACTGAAAATTTATAGTTTTGATCAGCGATTTTAAAGTAGTTTTTCGACGAAAGCTGGCCATTCCATAACTATTTCTTATTAAAAATGGTATTTGTACATTTTACACGATATAAGTTAATTTTAAGGTGAAGGGAACTCGGATATTTCTTAATTAAATTTTGTAAAAGTTGCATCGTATACAGAGACAGTTCGGAAAAAAATTATGAACTAGAATTTTCACTAGAATTTTTTATTTTTCTGCGGCCATATAATTTATTTTCAGTTTTTGGAAAATATCTAAAATACCTCCACTAGAAGTCAATTTTTTCGGTTATTTTTCTAATAGCTTGGATCATACTGAGACTACTTAGAAAATTTGGGGGAAATTATGAACTAGAATTTTTTGATTTTCTGCGGCCATATACGTTATTTTCGGCCAATTTCTCAAAAACTTCCACTAGTAGCCAATTTTTACAGTTATTTTTCTAATAGCTTAGATCATATTAAGACTACATAGAAAATTTGGGGGAGATTTATGTACCAGAATTTTTACTAGAATTTTTTGATTTTCTGTGGCCATATAAGTTATTTTTAGTAATTTTTCTAATAGCCTAAGTCATACTGAGACTACGTAGATAAGTTGGGGGAAATTTATGAACTAAAATTTTCAGTAGAATTTCTTGATTTTCTGCGGCCATATAAGTTACTGTCATTTTTTGCCAATTTCTCAAAAACTTCCAATAGAAGCCAATTTTTTTGGTTATTTTTCTATTAGCTTAGATCATAGTAAGGCTACATAGTAAATTTGGGGAAAATTTATAGACTAGAATTTTCACTAGAATTTTTTGATTTTCTGTGGCCATATAAGTTATTTTCAGTTTTTTCCCAATACCTAAAAAACTTTCACTAGAAGCGAATTTTTCGACTTTTTTTCTAATAGCTTAGGTCATACTGAGACTACATAGAAAATTTGGGGAATATTTATTGACTAGAATTTTTTGATTTTCCGTGGCCATATAAGTTCTTTTTAGTTTTTGGCTAATATCTAAAAAACTTCCACTATAGAAGCAAATTTTTCAGTTATTTTTTTAATAGCTTGGATCATACTGAGACTAGATAGAAAATTTAGGTGAAATTTATGGACTAGAATTCTTTGATTTTCTGCGACCAAGGTATTTTCAGTTTTTGGCCAATATCCCAAAATCTTTCACTAAAGTCCAATTTTTCGGTTTTTTTTCTAATAACTTAGATCATACTGAGACTATTTAGAAAATTTGGGGGAAATTTATGGACTAGAGTTTTCACTAGAATGTTTTGATTTTCTGCGGTTATATAAGTTATTTTCAGTTTTTGGCCAATATCTCAAAATCTTCAACTAGTAGCCTATTTTGTCATTTATTTTTCTAATAGTTTAAACCATAGTGAGACTACTTAGAAAATTTAGGGGAAATTTATGGACTAGAATTTTCACTAAAATTTTTTGATTTTCTGTGGCCATATTAGTTATTTTCAGTTTTTAACCATGTAGTTCCATTATGACCTAAGCTATTAGAAAAACAACCGAAAGTTTTTGGTTGGATAACTCACGTTGTTTTTAATGTTCTCAAACATCATCCTGGTTGAGGGTGAGTGACTGGTTCATACTGGCGAGAATTTTAATTATGTCACCTAAGATTATGCCTATTGTGTCTCCCAACCATTGCTCTCCTCTTCGCCGTTTCTTACTGTTTGCTAATCGCGGTATTGTGCGGGATTTTCTACACCTCGTAGTTAATAAATATTCTAGATGTCTAGACGATATTTGTAGATAATTAAACATTGACGTAGACAACGTAGATAATATGTCGAAAATGTTGAAAATCATTAATTAATAGTTAAATGAATTCATTTTAAGATGGAGAGCTTCATTACCTACCACACATTTGAAATTTTTTTAAAGATGTGCGGACTATGCTCGGAAAACGAAATAATCCAAAAAAATTATATTTCAATTAGCTTTAGCTGTAAACAAAATTTAAACGACAAAAACCTGTGTTAAAAAGTATATTTAGCTTTAAATACAGATTAATTTTTAAACTTCAGGGAGGCTATCAAAATGTTGATATACTACAATGACATCCTCATCACGACATAAACTGTTAAAGCACAAAATATTTCTCAGACAAGTAAATGTGTAATGATCATACAAGTTCTTCAGTTTATAATTTTGCTAAATGTGAAAATTTGAAAGAAATCTCTCTGAATATTTCATCTAGTTACACTTACACTTTCAAATTTTGAAACCCCTTCTCTTAATGTATGTGAAGTTCGCCCAATCTCAGTCCAAAAAACAAATAATATCTGTCGTGATAAATTTTTGGAGTCAGCCCAAACTTTACTATTCTTACATGGCGAAAATGGCCCACATTTAGAGGCTTTCATAATACACTTTACATCTCAACGGAAGTTTAGATTTTGAGTATTGATCATCGGTCTCATCGTGATTTTCGAGTAGTTCTGGTCATAGAACTTTAGGACAATGCAATTCGTACCTCAAGGCGCAATTGGTATACCTCAAAATCTCAACTTCCATTATGATACACAGTGTGTTATCAAAGAGGATACATGGGCTATTCCCACCAAGTGGTTCTTATTACATACTCCTAATACTTTGCACTGATAAAGGTTAGGATCAGAACTACTCGAAAAATGTATTTGATTTTCACATGTATTTGAAATTTGATGTATGTATAGTGTTCTGTCATGATAGTATTTCAATTGTTAATGGTACCAGTGTACAAAATTTTGATTTTCTGAGATAGGCCAACTTCACACATTTGGGCCAACTCTTTCTATAGTTATTTTATTGGGGATTGATGTTTACGATGATTTCGTCACTATAATCAAATATGATTTTGAAAACCAACCAACATCAAAACAAATTTATGCTGGGTTATTTCCGTTTCAACCCAAATGTATATCACTTATTCAATAGTAAATGTGCATAGTGGGACGAAGTAATCTACGAATATGACTTACTTCAATGAAAAACCACGAGACATGACTCAAACGCAAAATTTGTGGTACACCTGCCCATAACGGCGAGCCAACTGAGCAAATTACGTAGTCCGAGACCAGAAGCATATTCATGCTACAGGTAGAAAAGAAACTTAAAAACCAAAGGGATTTAAAGGAGCGCTATATCCAGTTCATGACCGAGTATTTCAACAGAGATCACTTCATATAGACACCTCATTAAGCAGGCCGATACTGCTTACATCACTATGCCATGATGCAAAACACTTCGGGTTATCTCCTCATGAGTTTTTTGACTTTTGGATAAATTAATAAAGCTTCGATTGTACACTACAACTCTTTATATCTTGCTGGTTCTAATTACATAAGCAACAGTTGAATGTTCGTGTTAAACTTGGCGACAGTTACGTAAGCTTACGTTAATTTACCGATTGATATGCAAGAAATAATTTGTGAACCCGCTCCACCGCCGATGACGTGGTTGTAAGCCAGTAGACAGGACCTTAAAAAATCTTTCAGGGTGTATCTAAATACTACAACTACATTCTTATCTGTGAAAAATACAAATATTCTGAAGAAAATCTTGCAGTGGCCGCGATCAATAACCAGTAGTCTCAGTATTGCGTATATATGCTTAATATTGAATGTAAGTGATTGCTGAAAGTACTAGCGCTACAATATTATGAGCAAAATAATTGCAGAATTTGTCGAAGTTGTTACATTTTACTAAATTTTATTTAATAGTTTAAAAGTTTTCATTTCGAATACCGAAGGAAGTTGGAACTGGGTGTCAATTGACATGAACAATTGCAAATAAAAAATATTAAATTAAATATTCTATCTAACGTTTAGTTTAGTTTGAGCATTTTTTTCAAAATTATTTACTTGCTAAAAGAAATGGCATAAAAAAAGAGTGACAGCACAGTTTTGTTCGAAATCTGAGACTTAAGATTTATGAGTTTTACTGCTGTTACATTAACCTACTAGATGAACAAATGTTATTGTTGATTGATGTAAATGAAAAAAATTATATTTACATCTAGTGTGCTGATGAAACAACAGAAAAAGTCTCAACTCTCAAGTCGCGGTCTTCGAACAAAATTCGTACACTGGTGAAAATTGTTTTCTGTTAAAAAAAACAAGTCATCGATTTGTCTAGTAATAATATATGTAATATATGGAGTTACCGTTGGTTGAAAAAGTGTAAGATGGCATTCTTCGCACTGAAAAAAAAATTAAAACAACAAAAAACAATATTCTACATTACCTACGAATTATTTACATATTCTATCAATTGTCAACATTGTCTACGAAAAAATCAATGCTCTATGTTATTTTTGACGTCAACATGCATACAATACGCGTAGACGCATAACACTGGTTAATAGAATATGATTGTTTACGAGCAAATTGTTGAAGTACCACTGAAATTGCTGTGAAGGATTAGGACGCAGTTTAAACCAAACTTGAGCTTGATTAAAAGCTTCTATTTCCTCTCAATCGCTTGTCATATTGTAATAAATTACTGAAGTATACTTCATAGCTATCACTTCTAGTTTGCCTAGATCCTCGAAATAAATTCATGTTGAATGGTTAAATAAGGTGACCTTGGTTTGAGCTTTCACCAACCCTAGTAAGCAGGAAGTTTCAAGTACCGCTTACGTTATAGATGATTTGCTTTCGCCCGAGTTTTGGCGTTGCTCTTTTAACTTCTGGTTATTCTTTGTGTATTGCGATGCGTTTATGCTCTGTCTATTTTCGGCTATTATTGATTGAATATGATCAATATTCTTGGAGTGCATGTTAACAATGATTCAGACTCGTTAGTAAATGCTAGACGGTATATTTTGGTAAGATTCCTTTCCACCGTGTTATATCACTATTTAATTATGGCAATCCTGTTACAACTAGTGTTTTGTTCAGGTAGTAGGTCGATTACTCTCGCTACTAGCTAATGGGTAGAGGATAGTTGTTTTTTTTTTGCTAGTTCCGGCTCCCATCCGGAGAACAACTAATAATTGTAACCATTTCGGCCTATGATGTAGTCGCAATCCAAGTTCGATTATAAAAGATGACCGGATTTCAAAATACGGCTTTTCCCATATCTGGGCTTTCTATTTGCAATCTGCCTTGCAAAAAATGTTATTACCATTACCTAAATTTTTTTAAATCGAAATTTTAACCATACATTTTTTCACTTTTTTGCGAAAATCTCTGGAGCTTATTGATTTTGAACGGATAAAATTAATTGTCACAAATTCCGTATGTTTTGGTTCTTTTGAGTTAGCGATGTAACTTTGTGTAGAGCTTCGAAATTCTTTTTTATGCCATCAAAAGACCAGTCTCGTTCAATGCGCTCTCTCCGAAGCTCGTTGGTCAGCTCCTTCTGAATTGATGTTTATCCTATAGCTACAACCGTTGTTTAGTCGATTATCGTCGTTTGGTGGCCAAATTTATTGACTCGGTTCTATAAATATTCAGTCAACACCCACACGTTACCGAAACGAAAGGTTTCCTGAAATCAACGCTGCTGTGTGCCTGTGAGTGTACAGAAAAACAGGAGGCAGTCAATGTCTTGCCGTTTACAAAAACTTGGTCATTCTGTGACTTCACATTCTGTGAATTTTGTGTAGAGACAACAATCTGCTTCCGAATAAAATCTAACTAACTAAGGACCTCAAGATGGCATCCATAGACAACGTCATTCTCTTCCTGATTGGACTATGGAGCAGCTGGAATTTGACCCAAATTTCGCCAAAAAATCATCTTTAGCGTCCAGGCCAATTATTTTGTGAATTGTGATAGTCGCTTTGTTGTGGCACGTGTAATATGAAGGAAAATGGCTGAAATCGCGTATTAATATACGATTCAGAAGATCAACCAAACGCTTGCATCCAGTCCGATTTCTGAGGTGGCCCGTCCGTTTAGTTTCCATATTATTAGAATCATTTGCCTTTCCAATTGACTCAAGCTGCGGGATGTACTGAGTTAATCGCATTGTACCTTATCCCAAACTAAAGAGACGTTTTCCGTTGCATCGAGTGTTAATTTTTTGTATGTTTTTTTTCCATTGGGAGTACGTGATAGATAGCAGATCGTGTAAGCCCAATTATAGTGCAGTACCATGGAGAGGTCATTGACATCCTAGGCCCCTGGTTGTAAGGAGACAAAACAAACGAAGAAATCAAAACAAATACGCACTTGTCGATTTTTTTTATTCGTGTAAAATTTGATCGGTTTTTGTTTTGCAATGAGTGGAACAGTAATAGTTCTTATTAACGTGGAACGAGAATTAAAGCAGTGGGAAGTTAAATGACATGCTACAGTAAAGATGGCATTGGACTAAGTTTTTATTACAAATTAAAAAAAAACAGCCAAGCTAGAAATCCACATTCTAATGGGGTTAAGTTGCTTTTACCGATAGTTTATTTTTGGATGATAAAAACATTTCTAAATAAAAATAAAATTGAATATATAAGAAATGTAAAACAAAAATCGCTGCTTGGATTTGAGTAAAAAAAAAATGAAAAAGTAGTGGACGTTGGTAGAAAAACAAACAAGAAAAGAAAAATAAGGAGGAAAACAGTCGAGGGCGCTTGTAAAAATAAAAAACAGCAAAAAGGAAAAAAAACGAAAGTTTTGCGGACTGACTTGGAATCGCAAGGAGAAGATTAGGGTATTCGTGTGCTCCATTAAGAGTACCGAGAAAGCAAGGAAGAAAAGGAACACATCGGAATTTGCTTAGCATGCATGGAAGAAGATGAAATGGTGCCCGACGAACAGACAAAAAGAGAAAAGCGCAGAAAAGCAAAAAAAAATTTTGTTTTAATTCTAACCAACATACTTCCCTCCCGAAACAACAAGTTTTTGCGATACATTTGAAATGCTTGTCTACTGGAGCAATCCTCACGAGAATGACTGCGTAAAAATGCAAAATTATTTGTTTCAATTTTAATCCACACGAGATACATAAAGCACTAAAGGCATCCCGATAAAGTCATTGTTTGGTGCGAGTTTTGGTCCGTCGAAACATTTTTCCAAAACGAAATTTCAATTTCGCGTGGCGGCAGTGTGCACTGGTCACTGAGATTGTGCGATTTAACGCCTTTAGGCTTCTTCGAAAATTGAAAATTGAACAAATAAAAATAAAGGTAAGTGGATATCTCACGCACAAAATGGTTTAATTTTTATTTTAATATAGAGAGTCCTTATTGAAAGATCAGTTATATACGAGTATATATTTTGCCTAGGTGATTTAAAATACTTTATTTTTAATTTAATAAATTTTTTTAACCTAAACTCGTTATGTTATAGAGACATTTTTTTGCTTCATTGGTTAGTTAGTATTGAAAGGTCCGTTTGTACAATGTTTCTTGTTTTTCCCCGTTTTTTAAAATGCGATATTATACTGAATAATAAAAGAGAGACCGGTTACAAAATGTTCATTCAAGGTACCAAAGTAAAAATCAAAAATATTGAATCTTTACATTTTGTTAGCGTGTAAGAGCGGATGCTGAATAATATTATTGCTATATATAAGATGTCATATGCAAATTCTAAAATCACCAATTTTGTCAAATTACACACTCGCATCACCAAATTTCCTCCCAACTGAGCGTAGGCTTAAATCCTATGAACTGGTTATAGTTGTAACATCAATGCTGATTAAGGTTTAAATAAAGCGCCAGACCATTCAAAAAATTTGCAAAAATTTGAACTATCGAAGTACAACTAAAATCCACCCTTGTATATTTCCATCAAAACTCCTTCACAATTAGGATTCAGTTAACAGGTACTATTGCCATCAAATCAGCGTAGTGGGATCAATAGGTAATATAACAAAGAGCCTTTCAGGTAAATTTTAATTGGTTGCTTAAAGAAAGTGAGCTGTCGAAATCTAACCAAATAACACCGCCGTATCTCCATCTGATTCCTTTTACAATTAACCTAAATCTTACAAGCATTATGGCCTATTAAATAACTATTGTGGCATCATTGCGTTGTAACGGCAGTTTATTCTGTGAACTATTGATCCATTTGAGTTTAGCTATCAAATAAATGCATTTTGTATTTAAATTAAAACTAGTAGACATATTTGACTGCAACAATGAATCGATTCACTTCCTGCATGTAATAATTGCAAGCTAATTTTATTTGCGTAAATATTATTGTTATTGCTTGAGTGAAATTTAAATATAAATATATTCTGATTAAATGTGGTTATTTTAATAAAATTTAATAAATGAATATTAATATTCACTTCGTGCATGTAATAATCTGTTTTTATAGTTTGAGGTGTATGAGTAAACCGCAGTATGTTCCGCTAACTATTGATCCATTTGAGTTAAGCTATCAAATAAATGCACCTTGTATTTAAATTAAAACTTTCACTTCCTGCTTGTAATAATTGCAATCTAGTTTTATTTATGTAAATATTATTATTTAAATATTATTATTGCTTGAGTGAAATTTAAATATAAATATATCCAGATTACAACTGGTTATTTTAATATCATTTACTAAATGAATCTTAATATTCACTTCGTGCATGTAATAATCTGTTTTTATAGTTTGAGGGGTATGAGTAAAGTGCAGTATATTACGGGAACTATTGATCCATTTGAGTTCAGCTAATTTGTATTTAAACTAAAATTAGAAAACATGTAACAACAACATGTGACAACAGATTCACTTCCTGCATGTAATAATTTCAATCTTATTTTATTTATGTAAATATCATTATTATTGCTTGAGTGAAATTTAAGTATATATATATCCTGATTACATTAGTTATTTTAAAAAAATTTACTAAATGATGATTAATATTCACTTCGTGCATGTAATAATCTGTTTTTATAATTTGCCGTATATGAGTAAAGTGCATTATATTCCGTGAACTATTGATCCATTTGAGTTTAGCTATCAAATAAATGCATTTTGTATTAAACTTAAACTAGAAAAAATTATGTATGGCGAGGTTGTCTTTTACATTTTTTAAATTTAAACCATTATTATTCAAATTATTTTCTACAAATAAATGAAATAAATAAAAACTTAAAGATGGTTTGCCCTTTAATTATTTAATGCCTATAGGTGATTTCTGGATTGGATTTACTTTTCATGATTTAATATGTTTTTGCGGAACCAGTTTAATTTGGTTTACGGACAATTGAACTATTTAGTTTATTGAAAGTTCAACTCATAATAATAAAAATTTTTATTGCAGGAAATGTACCATTATAGATGGGTACTTAAGTAATTAATAAATTTTTTTCACGATGCCGATTGCTAATTTTGTACTATAAAGCCAAAATCTATCTGCTGCCTAACAATTTACTAACTATTGACTAATTAGGTGTCTGTAACCGGGTCAAGTTTATCATATTTAACAACCTTTCCTTTTCCTCTATCTTATTATATGTAAAAGGGGTGTACGGTAGGCCCGACGTATCCGGGATCCTTTCTAAGTCTTGGCCGAGTTAGTATAACCTAAAGCACCAGACATTTAAATGAATTTTTCATTGGCAATTCATGAAAATTGATGTATCAAAATCTTATCAAATTAGAGTCAACAAGAATTAAAGCCTCTAAATTGACCGTTGTGGCACCACTGCGGATTTAAGATAACATAGAACGCGAGATCATTCTTTGCAAGAAACTGAGCTATCCAAATTTGTCAAATTGCCCTCCCGCATCCGCATCAGATTTTTTTCACAATTCGGTTAGAGTATATACCTGTTTACTCTATCTAACCTGTCTATCAAATGGCCATAGTGGCATCAATTATAATACAGATTAACTATAGAGTATCGAATCACTGAATGAATTTGATATTGGGGACTTAAAGAAATTGAACTATCAGAATTTCTTCACAATTGGCATAGAAATACCAGGCATTATCAATGCTGATTTAGGTTAACATAGAGTACTAATCGCATTAATTAAATTACTTAATCCTGGTTTCCCTAAAATTATGCTTTTAATAATTATATTTGTTTTGTTTGGTTTTCCTTTTAAATGAATGTAATAACATAACCTATATTGCAATTTTTAATTCTCTAAATCATCTAAAGTTTATTTTCTGCTACAAAATTATTCAATTGAAAATTACTGGTTCAAATACATTGATCAACTTAATCGGACTTGTTTATGTGGGTTTTATAAGGAAGACATAATCTGCATTATCGACACAATTTTTCAGCTGAAAACCTTAATTAAATTTGGTTAAACTTTTGCTAATTAAAAGGTGTACAAATTGAATTAGAATAAGAACCTCGCGAGTATATAGCTGGTCTATAAAGTTTATATTGTATTTCAAGTATTTTTCCCACTTTACCTTCCGTCTAAAAATGTCAAAGCTCATGAATGGTTTACACTTTCAATTAAATCATTGAACTGTGTAAATCGAGCCAGTCAAATCGGGATTTTGATTAAATTTAATCGTCGATTGTAATTTCGTATGTTGACGTTATTGGTAGGTATAGCTGACTGAAAGTTAAAGAATCTTAGACGACTTTGCTATTCCAAAGAATGTGTGGCACGAAAACAAACCCTCTAAGTAGCTCCAAACTGGTTTACTTGTAAATCAATTAAATAAACCAATATTAATCGACTGTAGTACATTTTATTCAGATTACCGCCCTTTTACATTTCTTTTCAATCGGTTCAGTATCGGTAGTGAAAGGTGTCAATCATTTTTTATTCATATAGGTATTAATTTTTTTTGTTGTTGTTGCATATTTTTGTTAGTAACGTATACAGGGTGCCTAAACGGCGTTCGAAATTTGCATATGGTTTATAATTAACTATACCTATACGAGTACAAAAACTATTTGCATTCCAAAATAAAATTGAAATGCCCTGAATTAAATTACCTAATCAGCTTAAAATTCTTTGTTTGTCCAAATCGACGTTTTTATCAAATAATATTGCTGCAGGCCCTACTCATAGAATTATTTAACGTTTTTTTTTATATATCGTCATGACAACTGGATATTAATGGATTAATATTTAGCCTTAAGTGTATCTTCGGTGCACGATGAGATAATAACAAAAAATAATAATTCAATGTAATAAATAATTGTCCAGTTATCTATCTATTTATGTAAATATTGAAGGAATGACTTATAATTTTTTTTAAATCACAATTTTTTTTGTCTATCGGCACTTTATTGTTTTCGATAAAAACTGTAACACAATTTATAATACACTCGAAAATTTTCTTATTCAAATCACAGTTTAACATTCTCCATTCACTTTTAATAGTAATAATATTTTTTAAAATGATTTTTATTTTTTGTTTAAAATATTTTTTTAAACTCTTAATAGAATGTTTAAACGAACTCTAAAAGAAAAGAATTTTTTTATAAGCACGACAATGAGACACACGCTTTTAGGTATGGTATTATACCGCAAGCTCGTAAACACACGTTTTATGTATATCCAATTAATAACGTTTAGATTAAAAAGAGGTGCGATCTTACGAAGCAGCTTAATTAATTGCAGTTTAATTTTAAATTGAAAGCTATTAATTATAAAATGTATTAATTAATTAAATCACTCTGCTTGTATATTTCGTTTTAGATTTTATAACGGCTATATAAAATGGAAATTAAACATCTTAATTAAAATAAATAGGACGTTAAAAAATTTTAATTTGTGTCGATCGGAACTTGGCACGATTGTAATTAATTATACCTTGCATCTTTATTTTGCCTCGAAAACATGTATTACAATTTATAGTAACAACGTCTATCCTTCTTTAATCCACCATACTTTGTCAGAAATTACAGTATAACATGACAAAGAAAATTTTTGACATAACACTAAAGCACCAGATCAATCAAATATGCAGCATACAGTTTCGTGCACTTGATACATGAGTAGAAAATATATGTAACTAAGTGCGCACAAAACGAATTGTTTTGGACTTTCTCAATTCTCTTTGAATGCCGCCATTGACCGGAAGCTTTACTGAAAATATATCTTCCTCACATACTATGGTAGCCAGCTGTTCGTGATACAAATAAAATATCCAGTTGTTGTGTTTTAATATGATCCAAGTATCTTGCGGATTTTTTGATAACTGTGTTAAAACCTGGCAATCCTTAATCTTAGCTGAATTTAATAATTGTAGTTCACAAATACTTTAATTTTGATATGGAGTGTGTATCGGATGCTGAAGTGTACAAATATAACAGCCGTCAGTGAATTTGCAGTGACGAAACTCATGCTTTGACATCACATAGGGGTTGTATGAAGGTTGCTTCTGGTTTTGGAAATAACAATGGTTTGAATAATTAAAACCTTTCACTGCTTATCAGAGGTAGCTTTAGCTCACTCAGTCTGTCAGTTCACTCAGTCTGTCCTGCAAGACATCACTTGATTTAAAATAAGTACTTGATTAGGATTACGATTTACGATGTCCAGGTAACATCACACCGGCCGGCATATAGTGAGTTTTTTTTTCTATTTCTTCTGGAAACAGGGCTGGTTTTATGTTGTTGGTACTGATACATTGATTGTAACCTTCCAAAAGGGCTCTGATTAAAATTTGTTGTACCTCCTTGAAGTTTAACATTGATATTAGTGTATGGATTAACAGAGGAGCTATTAGCCGATTGCCATTTTTGAGATCGTTTAACTGTTCATGAATCTGTTGGTGAAAGATATTCCAGTGTTCGATGATCTCAGCCTCGCTCCTTTTTAGGATGTTGAGAGTGGCATCGGCAATGGAGGACTGTTTTTAATGAGTTTTAGCAGATACTCTTGATTTGCTTTTCCCTACCGTATTTCTTCTTCATAATGTTCTGCGTCACGACTGCCCATTATGCCAAATAGTTCATTTGCTATGTTGCCTACAATTTTGAAAGCTCATTTTATTTGTCTGGTGTTTCCATTATGATGCATAGTCTTCTTATTTAATCCTATATCTGCTCCATTGTGAAGGAGTACTTCGTTTTTTAGTTCTATATCTGATAGAATATGACATAGTTGACCGTTGATCACCATACAGACGTCGTTGATAGTGCTGTTTATTTACAAAGCTGATCCAAATTTCTAACCCAAGATCGATATGCATTTATTTCTGCATAATATTTCGTAAGATTGAAGTAAACAATGATTTTCCAATATGACTATTGGAGAAACGTACGCTCACAGTGTGTTCAAAATTGAGCCCGGGTTGATCATTGAACTGGTGGTTGCTACTGTCTCTACGAATGCACTCTACTTGTTATTTGTCGTAGTGGTTCATGTTCCGCAACTTCGATTGTGTCTATGGGAAGAAGACTTATCTTCGTAATCGGTCGCCTTAATTCTGTAAGTTATCACTGCCCGGATGTAGTTTAATAATTCGCCCTAAAGGCCTACTAGTTGGAGGAAGATTTGTGTCTTTGATTAAGACAACATTACCTAATTTTACAGAAGGTTCTTGGAGGTTCCATTTACTTCGCCTTTGCATGATAAGTAATCGCTAGACCATTGCTTCCAAATACTTGTACAATTATTTGTACAAATTCCCAGCACTGCAGTGGAGTTATGGTTTCCTTTAGTAGGCTTGGTTCTGTAGAATTGAGGCATGCTTCAATTTGTGAGGTTGCGGTTGCTAATTCTTCGTAGATTAATGTATTTTCGCCAATTACTCGCTTGAGATGATGTTTCATTGACTTGGCAGCTGCTTCCCAAAGCCCTCCGAAATGTGGTGCTGAAGGTGGTAGAAGGTGCAATGTCGTACCATCCTTGGCTAACTTGCCTTGAAGTTGTGGAATTGCCTGTTTATTTGATTAGGCCATTTCGTTTGTTAATATTGCTCGAGCTCCGTTTGTGTTAAAACTTAATTTGCAATTCCTTATGTGACCTCCTACTCGAAGTAAACCGTGTTCGTCGATGAAAGGGTTGTGACGCAGGATGCTGCTTTTTGTTGACACTGCTCCATGTTTGACTATAGCGTTAATTTCAACTTGAAATTCTTTTCCATTAGTTTTGTGAGTAGCACATCACTGCATAATTCAAGTCATGGCAAAGAACAAATAGTTTTTATTGGTGCTATCTTTGTTTTAGTTGAAAGTGCGTTACTTTGGTTTTGTTCTCCAGAGTAGTGGCGTAAATGACTGCTGCGTAAGCTTTCTCAGATGCGTCTCAAAATCCGTGTAGGCTGATTGATGTTGTTGTGTGATAATTGACCAATCTGGGTATGGTGATTTTTCATAGTGACGGTAGAGAATTTCTCAATCTCCACCATGGCGCGGTTATAGCCGGAGGCAGTGATTGATCCCAGGATAGCCCTGTTAACCAAAGTTCTTGCATCATTTACTTGGCCACTACTGTAATTGTTGCTAACCATCCTAGAATGCTGCATTTAGTAGGTTCATTATTAGATGATATGAGCGTGATACGGAACCCGAAACTATCTGTCACTGGATTACAATGTATGCCGAGAATTTTAACTGTGTCATCAAGTTTGAATTCAGCTACTCCAATCAATCGTAGGTCCATTGGTATGGCTTGCATGAGGGCGGCGTAATTGGTAACCCATTTACGTAAATTAAACCCACCTGTTTTTAGTAATGCTATTATTTTCTCCTGAGCACCTAATGCTTCCTCGAGTGTGTTCTTCCCAGAGATGAAGTCATCTGTATAGAAATCATTTAGCGTAATTTCTGATGCGTTTGGATATGTAAGAGCTTCATCTCTGGCTAATTATTGTAATGTCCTCACCGCTAAGTATGAGGCTGATGCTGTACCGTAGGTCACTGTAGTTAGCTTGTATTCTTTTATTGGCTGCTCTGGTGATTTACTCTAACAAATCCTTTGATAATCCTGTCAATCATGTTTCCGCCATCGTAACAATATGCTTAGCAGGTCCTGTTGAAGTGTGGGCTCATTTAGCATGATATCATTTAAAGATATTCCTGTGGATGTTTTGGCTGATGCATGGCAAACGATCCGCAGCTTGGTTGTTGTGCTCGCGTCCTTCAGTACTACATGGTGCGCTAAGTAGTAGTGCCGGATTTCTTCAGCTACTGCTTCAGCTTGTTTCATATAAACTGCTTATATGTTAGTCCTAATTCTGGATTCCTTGCAACCCGCTTTTCGACTTGCAATGAACGTGCAACGGCTGTCTTCTTTGAACAGCCTTAATTATTTATGGCCAGTTGCGCGTGACGTGTAAGTGTTTTTGTATAGAATTCTATACATTCCATTTCGTCTTTTGTTAGTTCCCTTTCCTTGTTACTTCTTCGACTTTCCAAAACTCTTTTACCTGCTCGTCGATCTGTGTCGAGGTTGTGTCTAAGGTTTGAATGACCCAATGTTTACGTCAGGAAATGCGTTTCCAGTGATTATCCAGCCTAATTTGGTCAGCTAGTGCAACTGGTTCATCTGGTGCACCCTTTAAAAGATTAGCCATCATTATTTGGCCGTAGTAATCGGCTCCTTATAGTATGTCAACCAGACCGGGTTCATAAAACGTTGGATCTGCCCATACCAGATGGTTGCTACTGCAGGTAGATTTCCGGTTATGTTTTTGAAAACCATATGGCCTTTATTTTTAACTTGAAGTTTGATGTGAATCTTGGACAAATTGTGAATTCTGTAGTAGAAAGCGCTGTTCCGGCTGTTGTTATTCTTATGCCAACAATGTTTACTTTAGTAGAAGTTCTTGATAACTTGAGACCATCTACAGCTACTTCAGTGATGGTTGATGCTTGGGAGGCTGGATCAATAAACATTCGAATTAAATGTTCTCCGTTATCGGTTGTTATCCTGACCAAGGCGGTTGCCGGTAAAACTCCACCTTTTAGAGTATTGACACCTGTTTGCAGCGATGTTTTTGTTGGTGTTTCCGGCTTTTTTGGCCCTTCCCTTTTGAATGTCGTGAAGTAAAGGTTGTTTAGTGGGCTCCGTGACACTTTTCACATTTATTATTGCATTTGGGGCCGTGGAATTTTTCTAAATACATTCTATACATTAATCCTTTTCCTTAGCAGCTATGGTCCTCTCTATTACTGGCAAATTTTGGAACTTTTTGCAAGCGCACAGCTTGTGATCACCACCACAATGAGTACAGCATGATGATGGAAGCGTCAGTGCTACGTGTGTTGCTTTTTTCTGGATATTTTGTTGTGGTTATTCCTTTTTCGTAATGATCCTATCTCTAGCAACTTTAGCTAGAGAATGAAATCTTGATTCAAAAAATTCAAATTCGAACAAGCGGTGTGTTTCTGCAAAAACGTTGTTCACGAAATACTCTTCATTGAAATCCTCCTTCTCGACTCTGCAATAATATTTTCGCGAATATTGTAGAATGAGTTCCATGCGTCTGTTAGCTGCTTTAATTTCAGCTCGCAATCGAATTTGCTATAGGTTTTAGCGTTGAAACGTAATCCTCTATTTTGTTTTGGTTGTGTTTCAACCTCTCTTGCGATTTGTAGCGTTTGTTCTTTTTTGGGGTTGATGATCCTCATCTTCTTCAAATATGTAGGATGCGGTATCTGTTACTTCATCTTCCCTGGCCTTTTGCTTACCTTCTTAAGATTGTTTTGCTATTCTTTGATTCTTAGCAGCATGGATTTCGTCTCCTCAAATGCCATCTGATGATCATCGACCTTGGGTGTGAATACGCGGTAGCGCTTTATGGAGATACATAGTGGTGTATATTTTCGATTTCGTGGTTAGGGGGACGATACGAACAATATTAGGGGGAAGATACGAACAATATTGTTGGTTGAAGGTAACGGTACGAACAATATTGTTGGTGGTGTGGACGGTGGAATACTCCATAATAAAAACACTGCATCCAGTTTTATCAAGGCTACCAGTGCGTGCCATCAAGTTGAGATATACATTATCGGTGGCATTGATTTTTTTTCCAGTGTGGTTGTCGGCGAGTTTTCCGATAATCAGAGAGAGACACTGTAGCCTTCGCATTTTTTTGTTGGTTAACGGCGCCACCACGCCCACCATCTTACGGTTACTGGTGGCCAACCACGAAGCCATTCGAACAAGGTTGTTCTGGAGTAGCCGGCGGAAAAGTGGCAACGGTCAAGGTACCAATTTTTCTGTATTTATTTATTATTATCGCAGTTAAATTTTATATACATATAGTTAGTTTGTTTAAGATTAATTTAATTTTTAAATTAAAATTTTGTGTAAACGCATTTCCAAAGGGCAAGATTACCCCGTTTATCTTGTTATTTTTCCTTTTTCGGGAAGTTTTGCGTGGTTTTAGGTCGAATGGTGTTAAAATATTGTGGTTGCGTAACCGTTATTTGTGTTGAACAAAATTAAACTTTGTTTATTCTTTCATGATCTTACACATTTTTTTTGGAAACCGCACCTTGAGATCAACGGTTGATAAATAAAAAAAAATTTCGTATGAATCCTGTGGTCGGAATTATTATCGTTTTCATTTTTGATTTGCTGTACATTCATAAAAAGATCCCAAAACACAGACTCCCATTCTGTGTTTTGTGCAGGACATCCACAGGGTTGGAGTGCTGAGTCCAGTGAATGTGTCGTCCATTCGAAGGCCACCGTAAAATCTAGTGATCGAAGTGTGAATTGTGGGAGATTCGTTTGACGTCTCTCCGGGGCTTGGTCTGTTGAGGAGATATCCTTACTCTCTAATGCTGCTTCGTTGCTGGTCATTGGCCTTTCGGGGTTGATAGGTCATTCGGGTGGGTCTCGCCAGCAGACTAGGTACTTGTCATTCGGAGAGATCCGCACACCCTGATATAATTATTTTACCAGGTTCCTCAAGTTTTGTCCGACAAATTTCAGCGGAACATCCGGCTTTTTATTTTATTTTGTTTTTAATTTGCGTTTCATTTTTAATTATCTGTAAACACCGTGTGGGCCAGAATCAAGCATGCCTCCAAATCCCCACGGCCAAATACCATGAGTATTACCCGGCATAATCACCATGCGAGAGGCCGCTGCTTCACTAATTGAAATCTGCGGATCAAGGACATCGAAAACTATTACATGGAATATGATGTTTTCTAAGACCTAGAAATTTCGAGAATCTTTCGAACCCAGAGGTTATTTATACTTTTGAGGTACTTGAAATACAAAAGCATAAATGATCTGGGAGATAATTCCATATAACTATCAATAATTACAAAAAAAGGAAAAATTATGATTTGGTTTCTCATCCTCTGGCGAGTACATCAGTTTATCATTTTATAATCCCAAATTTATCCAACGTGCCGAATTTCATCAATATCGGTTAAGTAATAGCCGTGTCCTCTTCCAGGTGGCCATACTAAAACACTTCTTCTAGAAATCATTAATGAATCTCATTTCAATCGGTTAAAAATGTCTGACTTTCGTTCAAGGTGGCAATATTCCAGAATTACCTCCAAAAATCATTTAAAACCCCTATTTCCATTCAACATAATTTAAAAGTAACGAATTTTATTTTTGTATTTATGATGATTTTTAATAAACTGAGGGCTGGACTAACTAACTAAATACAAGAGTAAATGGAGATTTTAATCAATTAGTATGGCCTGATGATTTTTTTTTTCTGCGGAATAGAATCGTGGGATTAATTCATATAAGTACTTTAAACTATATAAACCAGTTGTTTGTATCGTGCGTGGATGCCACTCATTACACGGTGCTTCTGTTTCTGCGGCCTTGTAACGAAACGACTCAGTGCGAACTAAGGTGCGACAGAGACGCCACAACAAAGCAATCTATTTATCGCTTCGCTAACAAAATTCCACTGTGGTTGTCGTATCAAGGACTCCGCTCACCTTCTAAACAACAAACAGACAGTTATAATCACTTAGCTGGTTTAAAGTCCTTTGGTGATGGTTAGTAACTGGTCGCACTGTTATCTCGTACATACTAGCGTTTGATAGGTGTGTCCAAAAATATTTCGCTATCGCGCGTACGTTATTTATCACGATGTTCATATACAAAAATCACAGTTTGGCCAATGAACAAATTGTACATACAGTTGAACTTCACACACAATTTATGTAGATCCAAATTAAATCGAATGCCGTGAAAAAACTCTCTGAATTCACTGGGACAATATTTTCAAGAATAATAACAAACACAATTTTCTTAGTTTAAGGCTTCATCAAAATCAACACGTTTACGTAGTTTATAAACACAGAAAATATACGTTGTGCAACAATCGACATTGTTATAACAACAAAAAAATTCATACATTTTTGTCCCGCGACAATCGTATATTTTATCGAGAACACCAGTCCACTATTAATACGGCGACAATTTGTTAAAAGGCACAGTGTTTATGTGCAAATGAATTATTTAGCCTTGCTCTCGTTTAGGACGATCACTATCCTTACTTAGGATTTTTATTTTAACGATACGAATTTTGTTATTCACTATAAATAGCAATAGCTATTTTATAATTTTTATGAGGACTTTGATTAACTGTATGTAGCAGACTGAATAGCTACCTTGGATACTCTTTCGAAAGCGAATAACTAATTAAATTTTTGAATTCTAAACTAGATTTACGATGACCCACACTATCTCGGGGCATTGGCTGAAGTAGTCGGAGATCCATGTGGAGTCTGCTACAGCAGAAAATGTAACAGTGAAAATTTGAATTTTTGTGTTCCGATCATGATGTATACGGACTCGAATTATTATATAATCCTTTTATTCAACTGATATGACAATCAGTGTATATATTTAAATTTGTGATATTGATCCTGTTTTCGTAGCACTTGCAGTAGTTTTAGGAAATTTCTGTAAAGGCGACCACATGACCATATATTTAGTATAGATTTTCAACGATCATTTATGATGTTGTTTTATTAATCATAATATATTTTTGGTAAATTTACGTGGTTGCACACAAAATGTTTATTTATTATTTTTATTATATTATATAATTTTTGTTGCAAATTTAGTTCGGCATGTAAAATCAAATAGCTTAATATACTGATGTAAAAAAAATTCGGGATGAGTATTTAAGATAATGCAGTTTTTATAAATTTTTGGGCTCGTCCGAAAATATTAAAGTTATAGCAAGTACACATTTTTTTCGGGCTACTTTTTAGGCTAACTTCACATACTTCGGGTGAGACAGGACGGGGAATACTCAAAACTGAAGCAAATATTGGCACTGTTCACAAGGCACTGTTCTAAGCACCGTATTATACCTCCTGTATATACAAATGATCTACCAGACATAGAAGAAGCTAGAATAGAAATAGGAGACTACAAAGTGACGGGGAACACACAAAAGGAAACTACAAAATGCTGTTAATATAGTGGATAGCTGGACAAAACAATGGAGAATAACGCTTAACGAATCGAAATCAACACATATCAACTTTGCAAATAGGAAATTAGAATATATTCCGATTAGTCTGAATTCACAACAAATCCATATTCTGATAATGCTAAGTATATCGGTATGACGCTAAATTCTAAACTCAGGTGGAAAGCATAGGTTAAAAAGAAAAGGCAGGAAGTGAATTTAAAATTCAGAAAAATGCACTGGCTTATTGGAAGAAACTCCGAATTGACAACGCACAACAAACTACTGTTATATAAACAAATTCTAAACCTTATCTGGACGAATGGTATTCAGCTTTGGTGCTGCGCAGGAAAAACTACAGTGAAGATCATTCAATTATCTCAAAACAAAGTACTACGTAGCATTGTAAATGCTCCTTGGTACATTAGAAATGATAATCTCCATCGAGACCTAAACACGGAATACGTCAGCGATGAAATACAAAAATTTGCAAAGAGTTATGTACTACGCTTGCAGCAGCATGACAACGAGGAGCTACGGAACCTACTAGATCGCACAAATGGACCAAAGTGCCTAGAAAGAAGAAAGACTTTAAAATTAGTGGTTCCTTGAGCAGCTTAAACCAAAGGACTGATAGAGCTGGGATGGACCGCTAGGTCTCATCCCACAAGAATAAACTTCTTAAATAATAAAACAATTACTAGATAAATTATATGATTAGTTGTATAATATTATACAGAAATAAAGATTTCTTAAAAAAAAAAGATTTAGGTATTTATAAAAATTAAAAATTGTTTTTATTTTCAATAATACTTTCCTTACTTATGACAAACAGTTTTCTTAAATTTTAAAAGATTGTTTTTTTAGAATAAAAAACCATTGGTATTTATTTTAATTTTTAAAAAATTAGTTTTTCACAAATGTCAAACGATTTTATTAAATCGAAGTAATCCGCAGTAATACACTTTGACATTCACAATGGTTGCAACTGTTCAAGTCTGCAAAAACAAACATTTCATCTGCTCATAACATAATATATCTACAACAAAAAGTAGAAAATTAATTTCTCTTTCCCAATTTTTAACCCCCAGGGCCCTTGTGTAACAAATACACACAACCCTTAAAAAAATAAAATGAGAACCTCCTCAAGTTCTTCCTTGGCAGTGTCATTTCGTACTGATGAAAAGCTGGTCTACTCATCAAGATGCAACGATCAAACTGCAGAAGTTCCAACCTTCATATCTAACCAACCTTCATATCTTTAGTATAACAATTTGGAGAAATATGTCGCCAAATTAAAACTTCTGGAAAAGTAAATGTCATTGTATTTGTAAATAATATTCTGTCTAAAATAGCCGAAAAAACTTTATAATAAAAAATAAAATATAGACAAATTGGAAAATAAAACAACGGGATTGTTGGAAAAACAAAAAAAAATAAACATTTTTATAAGTTGTCATTATTAGTAAAAAAATTGTTTTAAAATGAAAAAACTCTTCTTTTGAAAATAATTATTCTGTTTAAATAAATAAACTTTTTAAATTTAAAAAGTATTTTACAAAATATATTATCTAAATAAAAAAGCTATTTATTGGTTTGTAAAAATTTCATTTAATTTCAAAAATAAATACTTTTTAAATTCAAAAAAATTTATAACTTTTAAAAATTAAAAATTTCGTTTTTTTAATTTTACAAACCCAATTTTTTCTCAGTGTGGTGGTTGTTAACAACGGTAAATTAACATAACGGTTATTCGAAAAAGGGAAGAAGATATTTTAATTTCAGTTTGTTGAGTATATGTATTAACAAATTTTTCCATGTAATGTAAAATAAAATTAGCGAAATGGTTTTGAATAAAACAGTATTGATAACCTTGTCCCATATATGAACATCACTCAATAAA
Organism: Nephrotoma flavescens; assembly: GCA_932526605.1. Taxonomy (NCBI): domain Eukaryota; kingdom Metazoa; phylum Arthropoda; class Insecta; order Diptera; family Tipulidae; genus Nephrotoma; species Nephrotoma flavescens. Next base: position 222,956,262 of record OW052221.1, read on the forward strand.
TAATGAAGATTGTTCAAAAAAAATACATCAGCTCTGTTATTAGCTTAAAATTCAGTGAACGTAAAATAAAAACTGAATACGCCTTACTGGTGGCCCGCAGCTCGTCCATATTTATTCAGTTTACTCATCCGTATAGATTTTTCCGTGAAAACGTCTAATCTATTTAGACTACACTGAGAAAAATTTTGGTTTGTAAAATTAAAAAACGAAGTTTTTAATTTCTGAAAGTTATAAATTTTTTTGAATTTAAAAAGTATTTTTTTTTTAAATTAAATGAAATTTTTGCAAACCAATAAATAGCTTTTTTATTTAGATAATATATTTTGTAAAATAATTTGTAAAATACTTTTTAAATTTAAAAAGCTTATTTATTAAAACATAATAATTTATTTCAAAAGAAGAGTTTTAGAATTTTAAAATAATTTTTTTGAGTTTAATAACAACTTATGAAAATGTTTTTATTTATTGGTTTGCCAGAAATCCCGTTGTTTTATTTTTCAATTCGTCTATATTTTATATAATTCGCCAAATCTATATGTTCTTGTGCTATACTAAAGCTTTGAAGGTTTGAATTTTTGCATTTTGGTTTTGGTCGTTAAACCTCAACTCGCAAACATTGTGAATGTCATTGTATTTGTAAAGTGTATTGCGGTTGCGGATTACTTTGATTTAATAAAATTGTGTGGCATTTGTTAAAAAATAATTATTTAAAAATTAAAATAAATCTTTTAAAACTAGCCAATAGCTTTTTATTTTTAAAAAAAAATCTTTTAAAATTTAAGAAAACTCTTTGAAAAAAGTAAGGAAAGTATTTTAGAAAATAAAAACAATTTTTTTATTTTTCTAAACAAATTTGCCGAAAAAATTTATTTTAAAAATTAAAAGATTATCCTTTCTATATTAAAAACGACACTTTTCGTCTAAAAGTGTGAATTTTTTACTGTTACTGATTTTTTTTCTCAGTGAAATACCACAAGTTTTAGAAGATCATTCCCAAATCAAGTCGAAGCGGGAGATGTAAAATAAAATTATATCAAATTTGTGAAGTTAGGGAGATGTAAAATAAAATAATATCAAATTTGTGAATATTAGGAATAAAAATTTGCTGTCCCTTAAAAATTAGTTTGTGTCAAAGGATAGAACTTAGGACCGCAGTGGAGTAGTTACCATATCTCTATTCTACCAATGCTCTACGACCGATAATTCATACGATTTGTAAATAATGAAATGTTTTGAAAATGATTTTTTTCTTTGTTTTGCAGCGGGAAAATTAGTTGAGAAACCAATGATTATGAATTGCCTGGTCATGTTTTGATACAATATCGGTAAATGCGTGATGTCGATACAAAAAAGTATAACTCAAAACTCAAAATCAGTTTGTAAATAACCACAAACTTTCATAAAATAAAACTTAAAAAATATTATTGATAAGGTGGGGTAATGTTTATAAATACAAATACTGAGTTTTATAAAAGATATTAATAATTTTACATAAACTTGTTTAATGTTATTGTTGTAAAAAATCTGTAATATTATTGTAATATAAAATGATAGTTCAATAGAAATGTTATCTACACAAATCCGTGACCACTCACGACTGAGACATAACGACAATTTAATAAAATATTCATGCCACGTTCATATGCTGCATATAACACTACAAGATTAATTGAAACGTATTTATTTATTTCCAATTAAATTGATTTATTATTGATAATTTTTATTCTAAGTAGATTTTTTTAAATGTTTTTATTTATTAACTTAATTCAAAGACTTGACTATTTTGTCTCTCGCCAGACAATTATAACGATAAGTAAACATTATATATAAACCACAATAAAAAAAAATTTATAATAAGATTAAAAAAACTGATTTTGTAATAAAACAAAAAAAATTAATTGTTGTAACCTTTCTAGTACAAACAATAATGATTCATAAAAATAGTTTGGAGTTTAGGCGCGAGAATTATCGCGGTACGTTTTTAATATATAAGAACGTTTTATCGAGTATTAAGATAAAATACAGCATGCAGCTCCGCATGATTGACGTGAAAATAAAATTTTTACACTTAGTTTTGTGTTTAATTTATAGACTTTCACAATATAATATTTTCAGTATGGATTCATGGTCACTGGGTAATGAGCTTAAGAAATTATTGTGTGTGCGGTTGATTCAATGAATATTTCTTTTCGCCTACCGTTAATGGGTCTATCTAGCTGGTAATGATTTATTGATTTATAACGTTTGGAATGCAACTACGGTTGGGTATTTAAAAAATTAAATAAATTTTGTGTTAGTTTGCTTTTTGTATGTGTATAGTGTGTATATACTCGTACAAACAATCAGCAGGTAATTTAAAATGTATCAAGGAAATAGTTTCGTGTGTACATAAAAGACATGTAATTAATTTCAATGAAACGCGATCAATATAGTTTGAGCTCCTCCCTGTTTATTGTGAGTGGTTATATAATTGCCTTTCTTATATATGGAGTACAGTTAATCAGAAATATAGGTGATATGCGGAAGAAACAAGCCAATTATATACATAGAGTATTTCTTTATGATATTTACCGCGTGCTAAGAAATAAGTAGCTGTCTATTTGCTAAAAATAAAATTGCCATATTATATATATGAGTAACACTTGGAGCGGTAATTTGTCAAATCGTACCGCTGCTGCTATTTGAAATTGACATTGCTTGTTATCCATAAAATCTAGTATTAATGTTTTACCTTTATACTAGATCCAAAGTATAAAAATCAAATGTGATATATGAAGTCAAATTTCACTCATTTCTAAGATATTTGAATCAAACGATACTCAATAATTCATATTATTATTATTATTATTTTGTATTAAAGCATACTCTCTTATGTAGTTATTTCTAGCAAATTAGGTAAAATTCGATATAAAAAATTACTCAATTCTTGAAAGAAATTAACATTTTTAGATATTGGAAACTATACGAAAAAAATTTGTAAACTATTAAAGAATTATAAAAATTAAGATCCGATTGAGGATGTAGGAGTAGAAAAAAATTACTTTACTAATCGGACTGTATTTTTATTAATTTTTAAAAAACGCCGTTTTTACAAGCAATTTTGAGTGAGATTTTCAAATCGCTCTACTGAAAATTTAATAATTTTGAGTTGTGTCACTGTTGCAGCAAATGGGTGATATATGTATACACTGCAATTAAAAATTTGCAAAGCTAATTAGAATGAGTTCGTTAGAAAATGTTTGTTAAGATGTGACATCTTCCAAAATATTTGAAAATTTAATCTTACCAGTTAGTCCAAAAAAGATTTTACTGTCAATATTTGAAGCATCGAAAATTAGCGTGTTTATGCGAAGTTTTCAGACTTAAATTGTTCTAAAATCCAAGTTATAATGTAATGTATAAAAATTTCTAGCAAATCGATGAAGAAATTAATTTTTACTAAAATTAGCTAGCTATATCTATAATGGTATTAAGTCCTAATACAATTGTAAAGTTAGGCCACCAAATCAGCCAACATAGAAGAGAATATTAAATACATAGCTAGCTCGCTAAGTACTTTTATCAAATTGAAAATAATGAGAATATGTAAACTATTTTAAATAATTGGGAACTTTAGCAAAGTCAGCTTTTCACGAATAAGTAACGTAAGGCTACGGAAATGTATTGTTTTTATGCAAAAGTAGTAGCATCTATAATAATATAACTAACGGACCCGACAGGCTTTGCTCTGCCTGAATGTTGGCTGATCTGGCGGGTTCAGCAAACGTTTTTTCGAAATTTTTGATAAAATATGTACGTGACATTTGAGATTTGACATTGAGTTTGACATTTCAATTTTTTTGTTTTGTCATTGTGTGATTTGCTGTTGCCCGAAGCAAAATCAAAATATGAGAGCAATTCCTCGTTATCCTATACCGTTCAATTCTCGTGTCATGGGTGCTAGACGACATTTGGTGTTTATCATTGGCACATTTGACTAAGGCAGCACTTTTCGTGCCCAAGATTGGTTTTAAGTATATAATATTGTGATTGCAAAAATATATTGCTGTTACTGTATGTGTGTAAATGACTAACAGTGTTGTTTTTTTTTATATGTATTAGTTGTGTGGAGAAGACTGCGTGTAAAGCTTGATTTATATTAGCCGTTCCTTTCAGTTCCTTCACGCATCGTGTCAGACAAAAAAAAACACTGTTAAAGCGGCAATTCATGTATAAATTTTATCTGACACATAAAAAATAGTCGCTCTGATTGGTTGAACGTCGGCCAAATTTTTTATCGTACGACAAAAATTAAAAATTGAACATTGCTCAATTTTGTATACGATTTGCCGGCAGTGAGAACAAAAGAATACATATTCTAAAATATAAAAAAAAATTCAAAAAGAAAAACGCTTGTTAGGTTTCCTGCTTTATAAACTGTCAAAAAATATCCATATGACAAAATTTTATACATGTGGTCGCTTAATGTGAATTTCGTTTTTATCGTATAAATCAAAAAAATATTAACCAATCGGAGCGATTATTATTTATGTCTGTCAGATAAAATTTCTACATGAATCATCTCCTTTACATGTATTTTTCATAGGAGTATTTATATTATCCGTTCCGTCCAGTTCCTACATGTACGGAACGTATAATATAAATACTCCTATGAAAAATGCATGTAAGAATGTTTTTTTTGTCTCACACGATACGTGAAGGAGCGGAAAGGAAAGGATAATATAAATCGACCTTAATCCGGTTGGTCTGTGAGCTCATAATGGATCAACAAGCGATTTTAATTTTGATTAAATAATAGCAAACATAGAAAAAGAACTCAAATCATTTCCATGATGGTCATATTCTTATAAGTGTAAAAACAGTAAAGTATTGAAATAAATTAACTAAAAGAAATAATGTTTGGTTTGCTTTTATCTTAACGCGAGTTGATGAACTACGTTCTTCGTCAATCCTTGAGGTGTATAAATGAACAAACTTGATGGTTTGCCAACGCGAGAATACGCAACATATAATTTGCCATGTGAGAAGCACATATTTTCCAACATAAGATCCAACCCATAAATGGACCATGTTTGGCCTTGTGACTTATTAATAGTCATTGCGAATGCAAAGCGAATTAGAAACTGCAGGCGTCTGAATGGAATAGGCGAGTCTGAAGGGATCATTGGGATCCGTGGCAGGAGAACAACTTCACCTAGAAACTTGCCGTTCAAAATAGTAGCTTCAAGAACATTGCCCATGATTTTTTTATGACCAATCGCGTTCCATTGCAAAGCTTTGGTTAAAAACATTACAATGCCGCATCAATTGGAATGAATTTTCCTCCATTTACATCCGTAATAAAATATCGTAGACAACTTGGAAATAACGATGATATGAAAACCTGTAACCGCATGGCTTGTTCTCACGGCTGTAACTGTGGTCGCACACTATTTGTGGTTAGCTCTTTGTCGGACGGGGGTCCTGTTATCCACCACTTAACAGCAGCCATGTTACAAAAAAAAACTTTAGTGTGCTTATGCAAGAAAAAGTTGAAAATCTATATGAAACTATTAAACACATATAAAAGGCAATACCACTAACACTTCAGTCACCCATCCCTCCCTAAATACGTACGACACTTTAGCACATACTTCGAATCAATGTTACCGATCGAAAGTACACACCGCCATACCAATCATGTATGTATGAACAACAAAAACAACCAAAATCACTCGTCAATAAAAATTGCTTAAAACCGATAAATAATTATAACACAATGATCGGAACCCCAGAAATATTCAACAAAAGAAAGCAAATGAAAAGGTATAAAGAACTTAACTAGTAAGATGAATAATGAGTATCATGCAATACTTTACAGTTAATGATGAATAGTTGGTGATGATGATGCTGGTGGTCCTTGAGTCATATGCTGTACGGTTAACGATGGTACAACGGTGGTCACGCTCATCAGCTTTCCCACAAAAATCGCACGTTGATAACGGGTTGGCACTCCACGCCTTCGAATACGTCGATGAATATGGATGGCGATCGCACAAAAACTCGCATATGTCGATCAATCACAACAAAACTCGAACTTTTTACTTATTAAGATTGTATGAATACAATATCGGATACAATTCTTATCTCACCGCCAAAATGGTCTCAATAAAAAAACTGGCGGCCAGTATGTATAGCTGCCAACAAAACATACACCACAATATTTTTCGATTGGTTTTTGTTATTTTTGAATTAACTTTCAATTAATGATCTCAATTTTTTTGTTATATATTTATTAAATATAGTGAATTCATGCGACACAATTTTCTTCCACAATTAATAATATAAATACACATATACTTTATTTGGATGTCACATTAGGTGTACATAAAATATTTATTTATAATTTCTTATATAAGGTTTTATATCACATAATTTTATATTGTCCAACATTCACAAATACAATTAATTTTTATTGTTTTTTTTTTATAATAACGGGTGATTTTTTTGTGGTTAGGATTTTCATGCATTAGTATTTGACAGATCACGCGGGATTTCAGACAAGGTGTCAAAGAGAAAGATGCTCAGTATGCTTTGACATTTCATAATGAATAGACTTACTAACGAGCAACGCTTGCAAATAATTGAATTATATTACAAAAATCAGTGTTCGGTTCGAAAAGTGTTTCGCGATTTACGTCCGATTTATGGTCTACATAATCGACCAAGTGAGCAAACAATTAATGCGATTGTGACCAAGTTTCGCACTCAGTTTACTTTATTGGACATTAAACTAACCACACGAATGCGTACAGTGCGTACAGAAGAGAATATTGCGTCTGTTTCTGAGAGTGTTGCTGAAGACCGTGAAATGTCGATTCGTCGCCGTTCGCAGCAATTGGGTTTGTGTTATTCGACGACATGGAAGATTTTACGCAAAGATCTTGGTGTAAAACCGTATAAAATACAGCTCCTGCAAGAACTGAAGCCGAACGATCTGCCACAACGTCGAATTTTCAGTGAATGGGCCCTAGAAAAGTTGGCAGAAAATCCGCTTTTTTATCGACAAATTTTGTTCAGCGATGAGGCTCATTTCTGGTTGAATGGCTACGTAAATAAGCAAAATTGCCGCATTTGGAGTGAAGAGCAACCAGAAGCCGTTCAAGAACTGCCCATGCATCCCGAAAAATGCACTGTTTGGTGTGGTTTGTACGCTGGTGGAATCATTGGACCGTATTTTTTCAAAGATGCTGTTGGACGCAACGTTACGGTGAATGGCGATCGCTATCGTTCGATGCTAACAAACTTTTTGTTGCCAAAAATGGAAGAACTGAGTTGACATGTGGTTTCAACAAGATGGCGCTACATGCCACACAGCTCGCGATTCTATGGCCATTTTGAGGGAAAACTTCGGAGAACAATTCATCTCAAGAAATGGCCCGATAAGTTGGCCACCAAGATCATGCGATTTGACGCCTTTAGACTATTTTTTGTGGGGCTACGTCAAGTCTAAAGTCTACAGAAATAAGCAAGCAACTATTCCAGTTTTGGAAGACAACATTTCCGAAGAAATTCGGGCTATTCCGGCCGAAATGCTCGAAAAAGTTGCCCAAAATTGGACTTTCCGAATGGACCACCTAAGACGCAGCCGCGGTCAACATTTAAATAAAATTATCTTCAAAAAGTAAATGTCATGGACCAATCTAACGTTTCAAATAAAGAACCGATGAGATTTTCCAAATTTTATGCGTTTTTTTTTAAAAAAAAGTTCTCAAGCTCTTCACCCGTTATTTCCCTTTTCAAATGTTGACACCTGTACTAATTAGTACAACCAGCTGATAAAATTCGGAGTTGTGCAACTTAACAGTGTAGGTAAGTAGATGACAAAAAAAAAACTGGTACATGTTCAAAAGGTCGGTAAGTATAAACAATGATTATGCGTATGGAAATGTATAGGTATAAAATCGTCATGAATCATTTAAGGAAAAGTAAAACAGCACGAAAATTTTCAGTAGTTATCGAGTCTAGGTAGATATGTAATACCAAGTACCAACAAGTTGCCGCTGGAATATTTTAAGAAAATAAATTTAGGAATTTCGTTACAAACCTGTGAATTATTTAAACTCTATATTCGAAAGAATGCCAAGAAAACTGCCCACCTTTGAATCGTAAATACCATACAGTGCGAAATAATTCTTTCTTAATTACACTGAGAAAAAAGTACGTTGGCCGTTCGCCTACAAATTATAGATAAATAAGATATTGTAGATCATACAAAAGTTTTAATTATTTTCGCCATTCAAAAAAATCAATTTGGAGATATTTTTGGATATAACACAAAATGTACACTCTTGTAAATTGAAACAGTTAATACATACATATCTATTTATATACTCGTAATAATAGATTTTTGATTGTTAATTGTTCTTAAGGTATTCCAGCAATGGCGGTGGCTAATGAAAACGGGGATTTCTAAATAGCTTTTTTGGATTTATATAAGTGTGCATTAATTCAAAGTAATAAATGTCTATGGATATTTCGATAAATTAAATCATAATGCTCTACTAACCAAAAACTTCAAGACCATTATGCTAACATCATGGCGTGCACGCTAATTAACTAAATTTTCAATAAATGTTTTATTTTATACAAACAGAAAATTATTAAAAAATGGTGTTGATAAATCTTTGTGCAAAATTGATGTACGCCGATGAGTAAGTGTATATTTTCTAATATATAGGTAAAATTCCAAACAAAGGAAGAAAATAATCATTTATAGTATACTCTATATGAAAACTGGTATCCATCAAAAATAGAAAGGAAATTGCTCAAAAATTTTATTGGAATTTCGCTGGAAAAAAATAGTATTACCAACTTTTATGGCAAATTTCTCGTAGTAAAATGTTTACCAAATTCCATACCGTATAAGCATGCTATAACGCAAATAGGATTTAAGCCCATAATTCTTGTAAAACTGTAATGAATGATTTGAAACTATGCTTTAAATATTAGAATTTTATCTATATTTTCAGACGATAATATTAAAAGTTATTGCTAGATTGCTCATATTTAAAACATAACACCATACAATTAGATCTAATGCGTTGGTTAATATAGCTTACTCTCCCATAAAAAAGGAGATATTGCCTGTTTGATTGTGGTTTTCAACCATAGTTCCCGATGTTTAACATATTTTTCATCTATGAGTGAAAAATATGTTAAACATCGGGACGTCTACCAATATGGTTTTTCAATTTATAGCTTACCTTCCCACAAATTGTATATTTTTCCTGTTTAATTTTACAACAATTAATTGTTGTCCCAAAAACGGTTATTTGGAAAATTATCAAAACAAATTATAGTCAAGCACTCAATACTATATGTACGGAAATGTGAATTATATATCGAAAAAAAGCGAACAGAAATTGAAATGACAAAACAATGCGAAGTTAATTCGATTAATAATACACTCAATATGCACGCAAATGTATGCCGGTTATGAGGAGTTCTATTATACTTATGTACAGAAGAATTATATATATGTATATAGATTGGGAGCTGGTGACATTTTAGGGTTATATGTTCTGATATGTGAAAAATCCTAAAAACATATAAAAATAAAATTTTGTAAAAAACAAAATAAAATTTTTCTAGAACCCGATCGCAGTGCATCCTAAAGGGTCCAATTGTAAATCTTAACCATCCAGCAACAGTCCAGCAGTTTAGGAGGAGTTCAATTAGATAAACACGTACAGATGAATTATATATATAAAGATTGGAGATAGTGGGAGTGTGGTGAAATTTTGGAGTTATATGTTCGGGTATGAGAGAAATCTAAACAAAATAAAAAAAAAAATTTGTCAAAAACAAAATAAAATTTTCCTAGAACCCGAATGCAGTGCCACCTACCGGGTCTAATTGTAAATCTAAATCATTCAGGGACCCACTCAACTAAATATAAAAAATTTCATAAACATCGGTCTAGCCGTTTAGAAGGAGTTTAGTCACATACACACATACAGAAAATTTTGAGGTGGTGAAGGTGGTGAAATTTTGGGGTTATATGTTTTCATATGTGAAAAATACAAAAAAAAAAATATTTCGTCAGAAAATAAAAAAATATTTCCTAGCCGCTTAGGAAGAGATCAATTAGATAAACAAGTACAGAAGAATTATATATATAAAGATATAGACATAAATTTTAATTCAAAATAAGTCGTTGTTGTTGTAAACATGGCGGAATCCAAATTGATTTAGTAAATTATCGTTTAGTAATAAATTCTCAGTAAACTTTTCGAAACTAAAGAAGTCGAACATTTATTTTGATATTTAATCTCAAGCAAATTAATAACTAAAACACTTTTGTCTTAATAAACCGTTATTGCGGTTACTAGGGCGTAATTAGAATTGTTGTTGTCAATATGTTTTTAATAGAAAACTCAATTGGACGATGATTGAAATTGCCAAAATTCCGAATTTAGTTTTAATATTTAATCGGTAGCAAAACTTTAATGATAATGGTTTTTGTCAAATTAAATCGGTCAAAATTTTTGTTATGCATAAATCTTTAGTTATAACACCCTGTCAGAGATAAATGGAAAAAGAAAATATTTCAAATTGACTTTTATATTCAATTTAACGCAGTGGTGTGTTTTTTGTCCAAAATAAATTGTTGTTGTTGTCAATATTAATGTTAACACCAGTTATATTCTGAACATTAAAACTGAAACAAATAGATAAGTAACATCATTCAGTAATTTGGCTATTTGAATTTAGTCAAAAATCATTTAAGAGTCCCATTACATGCCACATTTTAAAAATTCAAACCGGGATTTTCAAAACCGAGATTTTAAAACCGGGATTTTGAAAACCGGGATTTTGAAAACCGGGATTTTAAAAACCGAAATTTTGTAAACCGAGATTTTGAAAACCGTGATTTAGAAAAAGCCAAGATTTTGATATTCCGAGATTTTGAAATCCGAGATTTCGACAACCGCCGATAATCTATCTCTAATTTTGTGAATTTAGGTAAACTTGTATATACTTGTGTCTTATTATATCATTTACTGCTAGCGACTCATTTATTATAGGTTTTGCACTTCAAATTCATTAAAAAACTTCTTCCATATATAATTCAAAAACCCCACTTTCATAAAACAAGCCCAGTTATATTATAATCGGTTAAAAAAGACCGAGTTCGAAATTTCTTCCAACAACATTATACAATCCCATTTCAATACAATATATCCAATGCCATCATAATCGGTTAAGAATGGGCGGGGCGAATTTCACCAAAAATTGCAATATTCCAGAACTTTTCCAAAAATCATTTAAGAATCCGTAATAATGTCCGCTATTATCCATCATAATTCGTTAAGAATTGATTGAGTTCCGTCACAGTTGGCCATATTCCAGAATTTCTTCCAAAAATCATTTAAGAATCCCATTTCCATCCAGCATACCCAATCTCATCATAATCCGTTAAAAATTGATCGAGTTTCGACACAGGTGGCCAGAATTTTTTCACAGGCTCATTTAAGAATTCCATTTCTATCCAGCATACCCAATCCCATCAAAATCGGTTTGGAATGGATCGTGTTCCGTCCCAAGTGGCCATAATCCAGAATTTCTTCCAAAAATCATTTAAGAATTCCATTTCCATCCAGCATACTCAAACCGTTAAGAATTGATCGATTACCGTTCCAGATGGCCCTATTAAAAATTTTTTTCCGAAAATCATTTAAGAATTCTACTTCCATCCAGCATACCCAATCCCATCATTATCCTTTAAGAATTGAGAGCACTGAATTATTTTGCAAAAAGTTACAAAAAATTTACGAATTTGAAATATTAAAACTTGAATCTGTTTTAAAAATATTTCAATTTACTCTGCATTTAATTGAAGTTAGTTTGAAGAAACACGAATTTGCTTTGCAAAAATTTGACCATGAAGTAGAAAAAATTGAGGTTGAATTGTAAAAAGTTGTGAATGAAATAAAAAAAATTGATTATAATTTGCAAAACCGTGGATTTGAAGTACACAACCTATATACAAATAAATATTTACTTCATCAGTGGCTGAATTTTAGGTACAGTTTTAAGTCAATGCATAACAATTATCACCGAACTTCATCGGAATTACATTTTTGAATTACAATTATAAATAGCGTCCTGCTAAAAAAATTTAACTCCTTTGTACAAAGCGCACTTATGAATACCTACAGTACACATTCAGTTTTCGGTTAATTTTTTTTTGAAACGTCCAAAAAAGCGACATATCAACATGATAAAATGTTAAAAAAAAAATCATAAGATTCGCGATATTGTTTTTTTAAACTGATATATCTGCGAAAAACCAGGGTGCATTCGATTATTATATCTGACAGAGTAGGTGGAGTAAAATGTATTCGAATATACTTCAGATATAACGGAGTAAACCCTTTTCCATTTTTTTATTAATCGGTTCATGAATGGAGTAAAAAGTTTTACTCTGTACATAATGCATAGAGTGAAACCAAAATGTTATCGAATCACCACGAGGATATTGTCCGACAAGTAAATTATATTTTTTTGATTATATATAATTGATATTATTACTGTAAAATATAAAATATCTGTATAAATATGTATATTTAATGTGTTTATATAATATGCGCAGTAGTGCAACCAGAACATGACAATTCCTACATATATCAAAATAAACAAATCAATTTTTTTTGTAGGATTATTAAAACTATTAATTATGTTTGGAGTAATGAGAACACTTTATTCCTTTTATTAAAATAAGCCGGCCTAGTTACGAGCAGATAATGGAATAAATAAATTGAGATGGAAAGCTCTTCTGCTGCAGTATAAAATAGTAAAGGGTTTGAAAAACACAACGGGCCAAAATCCTTGAAATTTGAGTTTTTATGAAATTGTCGATGACAGCAACAAACGAACCAATTATTGAAGCTTCTGCAACCGGAACTAACACGTGCGCCAATATTACAATCTGATGATAACATGCCGCTACCAGTTCCAAAGTATGAGACCAATCCTGGTCAATTCAATCGAAAGCGCTTACATTGAGAAACGGAAAAGCTGGAGTACCATAAAAAGAAAATAAAGCTCCTCGAAGAGCATAATGCTAATTTTGAAAGATTCGTCGATCATTATATTGCCAATCACAAACTGAATTTATTATATTTGTTTGGAATATTGTTTTGTCATGTAAAGCAATGAAAAATAGATTTTTTTTTAAAAAACACTTATTAAGGTTTTTATTTGAAATGTTCCTTTTCCGAGTTCTCTGAAACGGCAATATCTGAAAAATGTTCTATCTACTCTGTCTGTTATATCCGATATTATAATCAAATCCAGTCACCAGTCAACCATAAAATGTTCAATTCCCAAAAGTCGTAGTTTAAGGTTCAAAAATAACTTTGTTTTAGAAAACATAATAAATTAAGTTATAGTAAACTTGCGCACTTTAAAATCTGATTTCAGAAGAACGAAATTTAGATTTCAACAATTGGTCTGGTTTTTTATTATATCGGAGAGATCAGAGAGATAAAAAGAAAGCCTTTTCCGTTTTTTATTTTATCGGATTGATCCGATAAATTTTTTTTCGTTTTTTTATTTTCTCGTCATTTTTCCATCTGAATAATTTTTCAGATAGTTCAGTGAAAAAATATTTTTGAAATATTTTGACAGAAAATACGGCGGATGCTATGAAAAATGGTAATTAATAAATTCACTTGTAATTATTTTTATCTTATTTTTATTAACATATTCGCAGTCACACTTTTTTATTGAGGGCTACTCAGAACGTCACACACTGTAACTCTGGTAATTTTGAAGATAATTTAAATCTGATTGAAGTTTTTTGTATTAAATGGTTTGTAGAGAATTTTGCAATAATTAGTGAATTTTTGCAAATACCACTGCAGATGCAGTGGTGACTCCCTATTTCATTTTATTTCATCTAGAGGACAATACTGCATTAGAAGTGAGACTGCAATTGCAGTGGTTGAACGAATAAAACTCTCTGTAACTCTTAAAGCGCTGTCACTGCATTGGCAGTATAATCAAAAATCAAAATTAAAAAAAAATAATTAATCAGTTTCATTTTTTTATTAAAAAACTTTAAATAATAAATAACAAAAATAGCAATAATTCATAATATCCTGATTAATTTTTAGTGGTAAAATACTCGGTAAAAGCCTTTACAGATAAAACATTATCCGATTTGTCAGATAAATTATCTCTCTGAATTATCTGATATCTCGGATACAATAAAAAAACAGGCCAAATATTAGGAATGGTTCCTTTCTTAATTTGATTATATATTTAATAATTAAAACACGTTTGTAATTATTTCTACCTAATTTCGAGTCATTATTATTACAAGTATATTATGATAGTAGTTGTAATTTTTAACTGAAGATGAAAATTATCACAAATCAATTATATAGTTTGAGATATATAGTTGAAACAAGATAGCCAAGAGTTTAGTAGGAAGTTTGTTGGAACTGTAAAATTAAATTAAAAAGTTTGATATCTCAAGACTGCTTTTATAAACTAAAAGTCAAAGAAAAATATTTAATATAGCTACATGAACAAAAATCAATTGACTTAGCGAATTATATTACTAATTCACAAAAGATGTGAAATAATTTGCAATATCCTGATGATTACGGAATCGTTTGTTCCCATAAGCTCGAAATCAAAATATCTTCCAAACCTTCTAACAACTTCTTCCCTTAACAACTTCATTTTGGTAGAAACAATTTTTGACATTTAAATCAACCGAAATATCGAAGAATTTCGTAAAATAACTAAAGATTTCTATAGAGATCTATTGAGTACTATTTGACCAGACTTCAAACTTCGTTTGTTTTACTATATGAAAAAGAACACCAACAGTTTACATAATTTTCACAATTTCATTTGAAAATATTATACCATATATCTGGAGCCGCAGCGATTAATTTTAATTCAAAAAACTACCCCCTAAAAATTAAGATGAGGTGTTCGGGTTACTTCGGCAAAATTATAATTTGGATTGTTTTTCGTGGCCTTTTGTTTTAAATGGTAGACTGTGTATACATTTTAATTTTTTGTTAAATAAAAATATGTTATAAACACTTACAATATTTTGTGTGTGGTTAATGTAAGATTCGATGTATAAGAATTTACTGAAAAATCGTAAATGGCAATAAAATTGTTACTACTAATACGAGTTGGCGTTAAACACTATAAAAAATAAATAAATTTTAATAGCATTTTGTCACCAAACATAATATTTTTATTTTTCCTTTTAAATAACAGTTTAAAAAATATTGTAATATAAAAAACTATTAAAATGCTTTTTACGCTTTATCGAGCTTTTTTGCGCTTGCCATCCTATGATTTTAAAGTTTTAGTTTTGAAGTATTTTAAATTATATTTGATTTACGGGTATAATAAAATGAAACACTATAAAAAATATTGATTTTATGATATTGTTTTTTTTGTTTTATTAAAATTACTATAAATAGTGGATTATATTGGTGTTTATGCAAAATGGTTTTATTTATGATTACTGCATTAAACGCCAGATTAAATTAAATTCACTAAGTCAGTTCATCAAGGCTGAACTGAATCAGTAGAAAATTGGTATTTGTTGTCAAAAACGAATAGAAGTGGAATATACTCATTAGCAAATATTTGCGGAAAACATCAACAATTGCTTAAAACTGTTGATGGTTTCCGAACAGGGTTTTTAAAAATGTGTTCGGTAATTTCTTTAGGAATAAACGTTTGAAGTTATCATCAAACGTTTCGTATTGCGCGACTTGTCTGAGCAAGCAGAGAGATGATCGAGGGCGACATTTAAATTCGAATTTGTTTAGATCGATATGATTCTGCTTTTACAGGACAAATCAAGTAAATATTGCCTGTCGGATATAGATTTATCTGATCTTCTTTTCCATCGCAGATAAAAAAACACACAAATAAATAATTCTTTAGAAGTAAATATTTTAATTTTATTATTGTATAACGTTTATTAATTATTTATCTTATAATTATTATTATTATTTTTTTTAATATATATATTTATTTATCCAATTATTATTATTAATTTAAATCATTATTTTATCGGCGGTAATTGCAGTGTGGTGTGTGTTATCATGATTTGCAACAATAAATTAATTGTGCGACTTGCTTGGAATGAGCCGCCAGAAATGAAGTTAATTTATTAAATTTGTGTTGTTTCGTCTTTTTGATTCTAGCTCATCGTGTTTTCCGACTTGCATGTATGTATATCTGTTGATGCGGATTCTCGAGTGTTGAGTTAGCGAAGAGCTCCGAATTGTAAATATAATTTAAAAGTTTGCTTAATTATTGTCAACCCAATCACATGATTGTTCCCCTGTTGGCCGACTCGATACCGATGTTTTAAGTATGAAAACATAATTTCTATGTATGCCACGTTCGACCTAAAACAAATTTTATCGTTTTATGTATCGAAAACTGCTCCTTTTGAATCGTTGGACTAACAGCCTTATTTGGGTTTATAGCTTCCCGAGCTTGATTTGGAAAATAACCCAAATACGAAGCGTATTTTTCAATATTAACTTTAATGAATTGTTTTATGGACAAAATGCGCTTTACACTGTAGCACTTCAATTATAGGTATCTATTTCTCTTCGTCTTAAGTTTCAGTTGACCATACATTTTAAATTTAATGATCAATGCTGAGTAGTGAGTTACTATCGTTCATCTGCTATATAGACTTGCTTAATTTCTTGTGGGCTCATCAAATTTTCTGCTGCTTTGTTTGGATTAGGCTCTAATTATATTCTGACACTGTCACACTGAAAATAATAGAATTCATTTGATATCTTTCAAACCAATAATCTATAGTTCTGTCCATACGATGATCTAACAGAACGCAATATCGACATTCTCGTTTGCACTAACCAAAATATAAGTCGAAATTAGTCGATATACGCTTGATTAATGTTTGCTGAATAGGCCGATTGTCCGTTAGAAGATGTATATTTTCACCAATTAATTCATCTTTTCCAACAAAGCTTATTTTCACCTCACTGGATATGTGAACAAGAAAAATTTCCCTATTAGGCGGCAGAAAATCCAAAGAGATAATTGAGCAACGTTATGCCGTATTTTTTACACCGTGTAGATCGCCAGAATACCCCGGACATCAAAAACAAAGTTTGTTTCTGCATTTTGCGAAAACTTGAAGTTAACAAACTTAGTAACTAAGTAAAACTGGCAGAACCCCCCATCGTAAATCATACATCTTCATACATTCAACAGTGATACTTCATCAAATAGGTTCAATCTTATTCTACTTTGTTGGCAATCTCGCATATCAAGTATAATTCAAATTCGAATTGGAACTGCTCTAACGAACAATTACTGTGTAGAGCAATGCTGGATAAAGGCTCACTTCTTTACTTTACTACCGAAAATATTAGCCATGTATTTAAGTTCAAAACACAAATATTAATTAATAACATGATGTCTTGTATAGCTGGCAAAGAAACTGAAATTAAACCAAGGTTTCGTTAATGATCTCGTCTCGAGTTTATGATTTTTCGGTTACTTTAGAATTTCATATAATCCGTATAATGACGAACTTCTCCTAAATATGTCCAGCAGTAAATACTAGCAAGACCTATCAATATTGATTTAAAGTTATGGCAAATTTGTTTCAACCCAAAAGATGATTTTCGATCAAAAAAATTTGGTGTCAGATCTAATAATGTTGCTCTAAATTACGATCGCATGTTCTTTTCCGAAGGAAAATTGATTTATTTTTTGATCGAAATCATTTTTAAAAAATCTTTATTTTTTCGTAGATTTTTTCGATACATATAAAATTTTATGTCAAAGTGAATCAAAACATAAACAAACATCGTAGTTTTTATTAGCTCGCCAATCAGCTCGTCATTGAAGATTATTTACGCTGTTTGTCATATTCTTTATCGCACAATAAAATTAATTTTTTTTGAAAATCGAAAAGAATTTAACATTAGTTTATAATAACATAAAATTGCCAGCGCCATATTTTCATGTGCCATTTGAAATTGATATTTTCAGTGTTTGTTTGCTATTACTGTTTTTAAGCACCTACAGCCATTCTGTATTATCGTTTTTGCACATATAGTTAACGAAAACGCAATGTGTAATAATTTATTAGAGCATCAATCGTCTACAGCTTATTAACCTTCGAAACTCTATAATGACATAAAACGGTGTTGAAACTAAGAGACAGTTTCAGTTTAAAACAATTATTCCTTCGAAGAGCCTTTCGGCCCTCATAATATATCTCTCCTAACGATAATGCTTGTTATTTCAAATTCGTCGTCTCTCATACAACTTTATACGACAATGATTTTTTTGTCGACAATAGCTGCATTTCATGACACCACCATGATCCAGATCAGATCAAATTTTACATGTGAAACAACAACAACACGTCATCGTGTTGTTGCAGAAATGCAGCTAATGATTGAGTATTTGTGGGGTATACACTCAAAAAAAATTTTTGTAAATATACAGCACACAAAATAATTTGTAACTTATAAAAATAAATTGTAAAAATAACAAATTATTTTTAATAAATTCAATAAAATTTTCATAAAATTGAAAATATTGAAAAAAATACAATAAAATTTGTAAATTTAATAAAAATTTCGTCAAATATATAAAATATTAACAATAAAATTGAAAGGGACGTTGTTAAATTTACAAATTATTTTGTGTGCTGTATATTTACAAAAATTTTGTAAATATTTTTTTCAGTGTAGGGTGCAACGACTTTCAGCTCGTTTTAAAAAGGCTTTAGCTGGATCTGCGCAGTACCTCGTTCTGTCGAACCAATTTTTCAGTACATTTTCAATTGTTTAAGGCTCCATTTTACCTCTGAAATTTATTTTTTCAACTCTTCAATCGTCTTTAGATGACTAGCATACCATTTGTTCTTAATGGGTCCATACAATTAATAGTTACACGGCGTCAAATCGCGGCTCCTAGGTGGTCTGTTGGTATCGCCATTTCGGCTGATAATGCGATTTTGAAGAAACTCACAGAACATGGATAGAATCGTGGCGCCGTCCTGCTCAAAAAAAAATATCGGCAAAGTTTTAATGTTCAATCGTAAGGAATAGAAAGTCAGTTTACATTGCACAAACGATTTTTGGTTAAATAATGCTCTTCGCTTAATGAGAAAAGGCTTCTTATCAATCGCAAATTATATATTTATGTGTATAAATGACCAATTATTTTATAATTCTAAAATGTAAACATGTTGATCCACCGATCTATGAGCACACGAACTACTTGTAGTTTAATTTTTAAGCTGGTGACCCTTAGCCCGCATGCTATCATAAAATTTAGAAGTACAAATGACAAATTCTTTTAACATTGGGGCTACCGAATTATTAACTCACGAAATAAGTGCAGTTATATTTGTTAGCTGAAGTTTCTTAGCACAAAACCACCATAAAATGCTGAAGTGCAAAATAGAATTAGTTTTGAAAACTAATTAAAACTAATTTTTTATTGTTTGATATATGATGTACGGATTTATGAGTTTACGAAATACCTGCAGTTTGAATTATTAAAGGCTACCCCTTAACACAAACACCACACAAGACCACCACCCCAATTTCTCACTTACAAACGACGAGTACTTCAAAATATTGCAGAAATGAATTTTTGCATTTTTAAGTGCTACCCCTTTCACGAAAACCTTCGTAATGATTGATTCTTATTACGCTTCAACCTCTTAGATCGAATATTAACCAAAATTGGAAAAATACAAAACAATTTTTTTTCAGAATTTCAAAAATTAAATATTTTAATGTTGGATGTCATATGTACCGATTTTTGAGCCCAGGAAATACGTGTAGTTTGAATTATGAAATGGTTCACCCCTTAGCACGAATACCAGCCTAAATTTTACAAGTAGAGAAAAATAAATTATTTAAAAAGTGCTAAAATTAAATATTTAAATTTTGGATATGGTGGTGGACATGTGGTCCGAGTTTTGAGCTCAATAAATATTTGCATCTTGAATTTATTGCAGCCGTTCCTCAGCACGAATATCACCCCAATTTATTACAAATAAAAAAATTTCTTTACCCAACTAGCGTATAATTAAGTTTAGTAATTTTAACAGAATTTGTCGTTTGTACTTGACAAATTGAGGTTGGTATTTGTGGTAAACGGTATCAGCTCATCATTCGAGCTGCGCATGAATTTCGTGATATCATAAAACGGTACATCATATCTAAAATTAAAATATTTAATTTTTGCAATTTCAATAGCATTGGTCGTTGACGAAAACCAATTAAGGGGTTGTTTATGGTTTTATGGTGAACCCAAAAATTTAAGCTAACCTTAATTTGAAGCTCATAAATGGCGCTTTTTTCTACAATACATAAATTTGTTCAAAGTACCGTGTTTTTTGTCTTGTTTTTGCTCCTACCACTGCAGCTTTTTAAATTCCTGCTAAATTGAGTGTGGTCAAAATTTTTAATTTGTGGATTTCGAGAGTTCAGAAATATCTCATAATTTTGCTTATTATTTTTTACTATATATTGCTGATTTTCCAGGGTGGGAGGGGTGGGAGTAGGGCTTAGTTCAACATGGCTAAGTTAGTTGTAAACAGTGTGTGGCAGATGATGTTTTGTTTCATTAACTGCAGGAATATTTAACGCACGACCGCAATCGTTTGATGCTTCTCTAGATCGCATTATTATGCAAAGAATTCCTTTTGATTTAAATAAAAATACTAGAAATTTTCAAAAATTACTAACAATCTTATGAATAATCGCGTGCTAGTGGGTGACACATTTCGGTACCATCATCTAGCACACTTAATATTATATTTTGAACCCATGTCAATATATTTTATGAATGCTCATAAAATATTTAAATATAACCATAAAAATATCATCGTAAATTTAGTAAAAAAAAAAAAATTAAACGTAAACTCTTTTTTCGTATAACCTTCAAAGGTAATTAAATTGCAATTTAATATTTATGTAACGTACTGTTGTTTTTATTTTTTAGTAAATAACATATTTTATGAATGAACACTTATTACATTTCATCTTACGCTATTTTATGCGGGAGTCAAAGAGTCACATTACTCAAATTTTTGAATACTTAATTTTGCGTATCATCCATAATTTTTGAATATTATTAATTTACGACTATATACAGCGAAATTTCATATGCTCACGACCTTGAGATCTTTTCGTTTTGTACCAAATTTTTTGCCAAATTCATTTTTGTTAAACCCAAACCGTGATGATATTACATTTTTTTTAAACAAAATACAACACTTATACTCGTATATGTAGGTAAAGAGCGCCGCGGTATTTTACTTTCCTTTAGACATTGACCTATTCAAGTGAAGACGATATTTTGTATGTAACGTAAAAAAAAAAGTACTTATTCAATAATAATTGTTGTTGTTGTTATTGGTACTTCGCCCGCTACACAAGTACATAAACAATACGAAGATGATGATCTATTCAACGAATAAATTTAATAAGAAATACCAAAAAAATGCTGTGTGTGACTCTTATTCCTAAAATAAATAATTAAATGGTACGCAACAATTAAGGCCAATGTAATTATTTTAATCGTGTTACCCAAGATTAACCCACCGTTGTGAATTCGTTATTGTCGAATATACATATATTGCACATACGTTATTCTTAAAAAATAAATTTATGCCTTATTGTTGTGCACATATACGCAAATATTTCTTTACCACACCTTTTTAAATTGGTGCGGTATGAATGTTGAAAATAAATATGCACGGTATGATTGTTGTTGTCAAAAATTCAACTAAAAACCAACAAAAGCAATTTTGTTTTGTATCATCGTCATTATCATCATATTATTTACAAATTTATTTGTAAAATTAAAATTTATTGCGATTTTAACTGAAATAACATACACTTTTATGATCTTAATGATATTTTATTTTTAAATAATTTTTATCTCAGTTAAAGTTTAAAATATACAAAATAATAAAAATCATAATTTATTTATATTCTTTTATTGATATTTAAGGGAGCCTAATTTCTTGGTATCCAATTTGATAGAATTAACGCTTCATAATTGACAAATTGCTTTCCTTTAATACTTCAAGTGTTGTGCAAATGAACTTTCATTGTAGTCGCAAAACCGAGTTTAAAGCTGCCAGCAGCTCTGGTAGATCAAAGATCAGACTAGCATCGGATAAAATTGTCCGCTTTGAACCTAGAATTTCTTTGGTTATTGTGACATGGTAGGTTATAAATTTGTTTTTAGCTGGTTGCCACTGCATACCCAACACATTTACTTCATCTGGATTTTCGGAATTTTACTGCATCTGATACTGGGTGAGAAAAACTTGACAGATTATCGATATATACTGTGAAGCTTCTGAATGTTTAGTCGAATGTTATGCAGCTACTTGGTGAATCCTTTTTAAGGCAAGGTACGGAGCTGAAAACATTCTCATGTTATAATGATCTACTGCTATATCTGGTGTTATTTGCCAAACTGTGTTAATATCAAAGATCACTGGGGTGAATCCACATTTGACGATACATTTTCTTCGTGAACACAGTTTTATCAATTCGGGAATGTATTAGGTTCCAAATTCGTTTGGCCTTCGTTTGGTCAGGATTGGTCACTAGTTTTTATCGTTTGGTACAAATGTAAAGTTATACCACGATTCTATCCCAGAAAATAAAAAAAAAACATCAGGCAACACTAATCAATTAAAACTTCATTTGCTCTTGTGTGAAGGTAGCTTAGCCCAGTGTTTATTAAAAATCACGTTAAAAACAAAAATAAAAGTCGTAACTTTTAAATCATGAGAATTTTAGCCAGGTAAACGTTATATCAATAGAACATGTATTTGTACGAAATAAAATTACATTAGATATGATAAAGATACTAAGCACGTTAAAAGTATAAATTTGTCGGAAGAAGGCTATATGGTTCTGAGATCACCACATTCCTGCCTTACTTTTACAAAAGTTAGAAATAAATCGTGCAAAGGCAACTTTGCGAAATTGGGCCCTGGCCAGATATTTCCACACAACTCGTATTTGAACTTTTAAATTGTTGACCACATAGCTTTAATCCGACAAAATTATACTTTTAACGTGCTTAGTATCTTTATCATATCTAATGTAATTTTATTTCGTACAAATACATGTTCTATTGATATAACGTTTACCTGGCTAAAATTCTCATAATTTAAAAGTATTGTGGGCTAGTGGTTATTAAAATGAAAACACAGCTCACATTACACAAAATAACTAATTAACTAATTACTCACAAAATAATTAATTATTTTTATTTTTTTATTGCGATCGTGTACTAGGGTCTATCCATTATCGATGTGTGACTCGTTTTTTCTATTCTTTTTTCACTAGCAAAAAGTTATTGTTATTTTTTTGTCAAAAACAAATGCCGATAGATGGCAATGTTCGTACCTTAGCCTTTCGCTGTAATAAATTGTGATTTATTAATTTTACATGGTTTTGTGGTGACTCCACATTATCGACTTTTATTTAAGTTTTTATCGTGATTTTTAATATATTCTGGGCTGGGCTAACTTCACGCAAGAGCAAATAGCGGTTTTATTGATAAATGTTGCCTGATGATTTTTTTTTGTATTTTCTGGGATAGAATCGTTTGATAACTTCACGTACGTTAGTTTGGTCACTTACGATTAAACGGTAAATAAATATTGAAGAATTGAAAAAAAATTTCTGGGTAGCGCACCTTATTGCAAGAAAATAATACCGTTTTATAAAATTTCGTTAGATAAGCGTTATAGTAGAATTGGTCAACATAGTTTGGCGTTTGGTCACCAATAAGTCAGTTTTTATTGCGAAAAAACAAAATCCAAATTGTATTAATTCAATAAAATCAGGTTCGTCGCTTATTTGGGAATTTCATTTTTGGAATATACCATTTATGTAGATAACAATATTTCTTTTTCAAAGAATTGTACCTTAAAAGGAATACATTAATACTTAATATACACATTTTATTAACCACTTGTTTTTTATTTCGCAGAATTATATTTTTGAATATTTTAATTAAAAAATTTGTTCAAAAAGTTTAAAAAATCACTCGATCGATTTCGACTTGTTAGGCCATCATCAGGAGTATCTACAATGTAGATAGTCCTGATGATGACCTAACAAGTCGAAATCGATCGATTGATTTTTTAAACTTTTTGAACAAATTTTTTAATTAAAATATTCAAAAATATAATTCTGCGAAATAAAAAACAAGTGGTTAATAAAATGTGTTTATTAAGTATTAGTGTGTTTCGTTAAGTGAATACGGCAAAGAGTGTAAAAAGTATGGAATACATTAGATAAAATAAATTTAAATTTTAGTTCTGTTTATATACGTTAAGGATTGGCCACTAGTTGGTTTCATTTATTCATCCCTACATAAAATTTTATTGCGAAAAATCGTTAAAAACCATCATTTCCATACGATTCCGAGCGTATACAGGCTCGAAGCGATTCCGATCGCTGGATTTATAAAATTTTTATTAATAAATACGAACAATTTGAATCGTGTGGAAATGATGGGATTATACGAATTTACGCAATAAATCGTTTCGCATGAATGACCAAACTAAATCAACTATAGTGGCCAATCCTCAATATATAAACGTATACGAGTATATAGAACCAAAAAATTAAATTGATTTTATCTAATGTATTCCACTTAAGATACAATTCTTTGAAAAACAGAAATATTTTTATCTAAATGGTATATTCCAATTCGATTTATTTATTAATTTTGTAAAATATAAAGTACAAGTGGCGCAGTGGTTAAAGCTTCAGCATTTGCTTCGGGAGGTACTTGGTTCGAATCCTACCAGAGGCAGGATGTAAAGCGAATTTTCTTCATCAATATCGATCGGTGATGATAATAAACTCAACTTAGGCCCTCTGTTGGAGTGCAGAATTCAGCGCCGACCCACCGATCATGTCAATGTGCAGGTTGACATGGAGCTTGCAACGTGCAGGTGGTATACTTTAATTGTGTATGTGAATGCCCCCCCCCCCCCCGAATGGGGGTGTGTGTGCATGAAAAGAGGAGTATTACGAGGTGGGAAGACGCCCAACGTTTTTATTTTCGGTCAAATGCCGAGACGCCCAACGTTTTATAATTTTGAGTTAAAGGCGGGAAGACTCCCAACGTTTTTTATATACGGTTTCTGGCGAGAAGAAACCCAACATTTACAGCGAACCTAACCGAAGGGCGAAAGGTACAACTTTTGATTTTTGAATTTTTTTTAATAATTTTTTTTTATTTTTCCTTTTATTTAAATTTCAATTTATTCTTCAAATTTCAAATTTTTCAATTTTATTTAAAATTATACATGTGAAATCGAGTGCCGAATAACGGTTGCTTGGCAGGCACTTAGTGTACCTTGGTTTATAGCGACGCGATTTATTGATGGTCATCGGCCATTTTAATTTTTTATTCGATTTAATGGTTTCGCTTTCAAAATTAATCACGTTCAGAGACCATTTTTGTTGTTCGTTCTCAAAATTAGTCTCATTCGGGGACCATATTTTAGTTTGATTTTTTGCGATCATCGGACGATTTTTTCAGAGATTTTGAGAAATCTATTGGTAACTCGCTAATTTTACTGTTATTTTTGTTCTGTTCACGGTGTTGGCCAGGAGCACGCAAGCCTCAAGTTTCCCGTGACCCAAAACCCTGAAATCTAGTTTGCAAAATCACCGTGAGAGAGGTCTCTGCATATCTAGAAGAATCTGCGGAATGGTTCTTGAACAGTATTTATGCATGGAAATTCTCGTACATCTTTTGTCGTTCTATTTCTAGTAAATCAAAAAGATACATCCCCGCATTAACGCAGGCAGCCTTCTTTGAAACAGTTTTACAGGCACTAACCACTGTTTGTACACGATTGCGGTATTTGAAATTAGCATTTTGCCGATACGAATTCACCTTCTTGAGCCCAGATTGGTGAGGCATAAAGAACTATAGCAATACAAATTATTAGTCAATGTCACCGTTGTTTGGTCGGCTAATATTAAGATTTTTATAAGAGAGAGCATTGCTAGGTTTGACATCGCATTGATATGCGCACCTTCACCGCTTGGGGACTAGGAGTATGATAACATCATAGGACAACAACAACATTAAAAACTTCGAAAAACACAAAATCGAGTGACAGAAAATGCAAATAAACGATAATTTAATGGAAAATTTGGATTCGACAACTATCTCATTTTCGTGCAATTTTAACCGAAATATTTGACAGGTAGAAATTTATTTTCGATTACATTCTATCATATTAGTTATTTATTTTAAAAAATTGCATGAGTGTTTCAATATGTTTGAAAACATGCTTTGGTTCCGTTTAAATTGTCTCGTCACTTTTCAAAATTCCGCTGAATTGGACGTGTCATCATAACACCGTATTTAAAATATTCTATTTCCCTAATATTGATTTCTTAAAATATTTTGTTCTGAGGTAATTATAGCATTGAGTTGTTTTGAATAACAAAAATTTAAAAGCCGATCTATAAATGTCGTGAAAAGTTTAATAATTTTTTTGAGAAAAACACAATATCTACACTAAAATTTTATTCTAATTGGAAAATTTAATTTAATGTTTATCAAATCGAATTATTTGTTATTGTTGGTAGATAATACAAAATTTAATTTACAGTCACAACTACCAATCATAAATACATACTAACGGCAATTTAATTTAGTCATTCTAAAAGTTAAGTGTCATTAAATAATACAGATTTCTTAAGAAATTTTTTATAGTAAAAACTTTATAAGTAATTAGTTCTTATGTCGATTCCGATACTTAGGCATCATCGTCTGTAACATGTAGTTTCATTTGTTATTGAAACTAAATTCTACCGACAATAGATGTCTAGACATTGAAGTCGATACAAAATTAAAAAAATTTGCATAAGGAATCTCAGTTTTCAAAAATAAAATATTTCAATGTTAATTTTATTTTTTTCATTGTTTTATTTAATAAAACAAACTAGAACACAAAAGCGTGGAGAAAACTGCACGCTTAAAAATTTCAAAACTTACTTATCCAGCTTAAAAAATCCCTAAAATCTCCAGAAAGTTAAAAATAAAATTATTATATCAGTCACTACTAGCGTAGTAGTATAAATTATTCAATCACTACTAGCGTAAGTTGTTGTAGTAAAATTGCAACGTGTAAAATCAAAAATACTGAAGGATGGCAGAGATAGATGTTTACGTCAACAAGTTATTTACATAACTAACTTGAAAACTTATCAACAACTAATCGTCAACTCTGATTACTAGTAAACAATGTTTACTAGTAACCAGAGTTGACGACTAGTTGTTGACAAGTTTTCAAATTAGTTATAAAATAAAAATATTTTTTAAAATATTTTTTTTAAATATTTTTTTTTTAAATATTTTATGGAGAAAAGCTGATAACTATGGCTTGAGATATTGAGACAATGCACAATGTAACACATAACACATTAAAAACGCCCAGTCGTAACTTTTTTTTTTTTGGCACCACCAGGAATCGAACCCGGGACCCCTGAATTACACAGCAAGCGCTCTACTTACTGTGCTATCGAAGGCAACAAAAAAGTTATGAAAATAACTTGATGACGTAAACATCTATATCTACCATCCTTCAGTATTTTTGATTTTAAACGTTGCAATTTTATTACTACCATTTTATAAGACACAACTTTACTGTCTAGAGTTATTTTAGATTTTTTTCCGATTAACCAATTTATTTTACCATTTTTGATGTTGATTTGTTGTTGTGTTGTTTCGATATATTTCTTCCATGTCAATCTTCTATCTAGATTTAGTAGACCTAGGTATTTAATGGTTTCGCATTGGGGTATAGATTGAAGTTATTTAACTTCACCGGAGGGCTGGTTGGTTTACGTGGAGGTTGTTTTTATTCTCAATTTTGAAATCCATATAACTATTTCTTCTACGTGTTATTGCAGGACTGTTGATGTTATTTGATGGTCTTTATATATCGCTTATAATGGTATATCATCTGCAAATGTTGAAGCTGTTTCATAGTTTGAAGTAGGAATGTCCGCTGTGTAAATTTAATATAACACTGGACCCAGCCTTGTAAAACCCTTGCATGCATTTCATTTAAATTGCAGAAGTTTTTTAATGATCGCATGATAGTTTGATGGTAGCTGGGCCTTAATTTTATGTACAAGACCTTCATGTCATACTTTATCGAAAGCTTGGGCGATGTCTTAGAATGCCGCAGGGCAGTAATTCTTTTGTTCAAATGAGTTTCTGATGTCTGATACGATCCACTTGTTCTATGGTTTCATGATCTTCTCTAAATCCACACTTAAGATTAAGCTTTTTAATAAGCATTTTTTCAAAGACTTTTGACAGAGATGACAGCAAACTGATTAGACGATATGAATCTACTTTTGTTTCAAATTTACATGGTTTATGGATCATTATGATTTGTGAGTTTTTCGAAGTTTCACAAAAATACTCAGCTTTCATTACAGCATTGAAAATGTATGCTACTAATTCTGGAAGTATTTTACCACTAATAAGATCATGACCATTTGCCTTTTTGTGGTTTATATTTTCGCTGATCATGGTTTTTACTTCTCACCATTTATGTTTAATTGGTTGAAA
Source organism: Nephrotoma flavescens (assembly GCA_932526605.1). Lineage (NCBI taxonomy): Eukaryota > Metazoa > Arthropoda > Insecta > Diptera > Tipulidae > Nephrotoma > Nephrotoma flavescens. Next base: position 222,984,960 of record OW052221.1, read on the forward strand.
TTTTGAAGATGCAACTTCTTCAGGCAGCAATTCCGAGTACCCCTTATTTTCGTTCGTACTTTATAACTAAATGTTGAGCAAATACATTTGCTTTTTCTGTATCGTTTCTTGCTAAGGTTCCATTTAGAAGGCGAATCGGAGGACATGATTGCGTAGGCCGGTTCCGGTTTTTTGTGGCCCTGTGAAATGCTTCTGATGCTGTAAGTTTACTTAAATAATAATGAAAGATAATAGTGAACCCCTTTATCAGGTTCTTTTGTTAGTGCTGCTTTTAGGTTTTTGTAGCTTTATTTAGTTTCAGGTAATCTATCTTACTGCCTTTGCTTGCGACTGTATGACGCTTGGCGCATTTTCACTTTAGTAAAGCTGTTGCATGTATAGCACCTTTGCTGCTTGCTCCAATGTCTTCGTTAGCTGATGTTTGCTTCATCAATTTCAGATATCGTTCGGTTTTAAATATGATTTACTTAAAAATACCGAGATATTTCTATGTGCTAAAACAGGTTTTACTGTTTTGACTTCTTATCCGAGAAGTTGGAAAGTTATGTGCTTTCTAACATCGACAAATTTTTAAAAATATTTTTAAGGTATAAGTTCTCACGTTGAATATAGTAAATCGTCAGCTGTAATATTTACGTGATTTGAATTCAAAAATTTAACCTACGTAATGAAATTATTTCGTTTTCCATTTAGTTGATGTCGCCTTTATTGTCGACCTTTAAAAAACCTATGTAAGATTCTCGTTTTTCAAAACACATTTGGCGTGGCGGTACATCGTTTGAAAAATGCTTCTGTTCTGACAAATTACCAGCTAAGGACCAAAATAATTTTTTTTCGGGCTTAAGGTGACACTCTTCGTTTAGTACTTGTGTAATATTTGTATATCTACAAATCGATACATTTTTTTCTTCATTTTGTTTGTTTCTGATTGTCTTTCAGACACGAAACTTATCACTAAGGTGTTTTAGAACATTTTGCGAACCGTTCATTATATTTGCTCGGGTTCAAAATTTCGTTGTAATGTTTGTTGTAATGTTTCGACATAAAGTTTATTTATACGTTTCGTGTGAAAATTTTTGGTGGTTCAGTATATTCCGTGAACTATTGATCCATTTGTGTTTTGCTACCAAATAAATGCATTAAGTATTTAAATTAAAACTAGAAAACGTATATGACTGTAACAATGGATAGATCCACTTCCAGCATGTAATAATTGTAATCTAATTTTATTTGGGTAAATATTTTTATTATTGTTTGAGTGAAATTTAGTTTAATAAAATGTACTAAACGAAGATTAATATTCACTTCGTGCATGTAATTATCTGTTTTTCTAATTTGCAGTACATGAGTAAATGTTCAGTATATTCCGTGAACTATTGATCCAGCTACCAAATAAATGCATTTTATATTTAAATTAAAACTAGAAAACATAAATGGATTGATTCACTTCCTGCATGTAATAATTTTAATCCAATTTTATTTGTGTAAATATTATTATTACGGCTTGGGTGAAATTTAAGTATATATAGATATTCTGATTACATGTGATTATTTTAATAAAACTTACTAAATTTATATTGATATTCACTTCGTGCATGTAATAATCTGTTTATCTAATTTGCAGTTTATTTGTAGTTTTGCAGTATATTCCGTGAACTATTGATCCATTTGAGTTTAGCTGTCAAATAATTGCATTTTATATTCAAATTATAACTAGAAAACATATAAGACTGTAACAATGGATTGATTCACTTCCTGCATTTAGTAATTTTAATATAATTTTATTTGTGATTATTTTAATAAAACTTACTAAATGAATATTAATATTTACTTCGTGCATGTAATAATCTGTTTTTCTAATTTGCAGTTAATTTGTATTTTTGCAGTATATTCCGTGATTATATTGATCCATTTGAGTTTAGCTATCAAATAAATGTATTTTGTATTAAATTAAAACTAGAATAAAAAATATTTATGGCAGGGATGGCAGTGACTTTGTCTTTTACATTATTTAAATTTAAACCTTTTTTTTCAAATAATTTTCTACTAATAAATGAAATAAATAAGACTTAAAGATGGTTTGCTCTTTAATTCTTTTATGCCTATAGGTGTATTCTGGATTGGATTAATTTTACAAGATTTAATATGTTTTTGGGGAACCAGAATTTTGTTAATGGACAATAGAACTATTTAGTTTATGGAAATTTCAACTCAAAATAATAAATTTTTATTAATTATTATATTTTTTTCAGAATGCTGATTGCTGAACTTTAATGCCATAAAACCAAAAATAATTTCTATCATATCTAACAACCAGGTCAAATCTATCATATCTAACAACCTTTGCTATCCCTCCATCTTGTTATATGTAAAAGAAGTGTACGGTAGACCCGGCGTATCCGGAATCCCTGCTCAGTCTTGGCCGTACATTATAATCAATCAATCAATCGTGTGAAAATTTTTGGTATTTCTCATTTTTAACTTTTGACAAGATAAACGAAAGTACTAAAATGTTCCTGGTGTAATAGTTTTTGGTAATTCGAAACTGTACAAATTTAGCAATGTGTGTAAATTAAGCTGAAAGAGCTAAATCATTAGTTTAATTTATGGCAGAAGCTCTGCAGAAAATAAAATTGCCATTATACAATTTTACGTGTGAGTGCGACAGAAATCCCGTTTAGGAAATCACATGGTTTTCTTATTTTGTCAAGTACTACTTTTGCCAAGTAAGTACGTTATGTACAATATCTGTTGAAGTAAATTAACCGTGTAAGGAAATTTCGTAGTTTTGTAGTCACATTGTTTAAACTAGCTGTATATAAATTGGTAAGACCAGAATTCACTGGTTGTGAATACTCCATCACACCCTTCATATTCCATATCAGCCAAAATTGGCCATAGAAAACCCTTAACTCAACCCAATTTTTACAAAAAAAGTTTTTGAAATACATTTTAATAAATATTTCTGGACCTTTTAGTAAAGAAATCACGTCCCCGTGTTGAAATGAACAATCAGATCAAATGTCAAAATTTTGCCTACTTCCCATCAGCCAGAATCGCACGTACAAAACCCTTCCTTCAACCCTAATTTCAAAAGATCATTTCTGAAAATTTTTGTAAAATTCTGAAAATTTTTAGGGGTTTCTTCTATGGGTGATTCTGACTAGTGTCGGAGTTATTAATCCTAAAATACTCCCAACGTAAGAGTTTTCATGAAGATAATAAAACCATGTTCAAAATTAGTACTGTTTCCCAAAAAAATACCATAAAATCAACAAATCCATTTCTCAACCATACAGGCGTATTAATTGTGAACGGACGTTTTAAAATTGCTATTGATACATGTAACATAATACTCCCAGTTATTCTGTCACGCAAATATGAAAAAGCAAATTAAACTGTTATCAATAGTATAAAGCAAATTTTACTTCGGGGTGCATCGTTGCTTCTGAAACTGATTCGACTGAAGTTTTGGATTTTCAGTGAGAAAGATTTGATCAAGTCGATAGGACAAAATTGTATGTATTGGCTCAAACAGTAACCGCAAGCTGAAAACTAATTAATTAATTAATTAATTAATTTGAAGTCTGTACCGAGTCAGACAGAGTTGAGAATATCCGCCCTTTTTTTAAAAAAAGATGTAGAATTTTCAGACCGTATTAGAACGTATCTGAAGCGCGGCGAGGTCAACGACCTCAAACAACACATATATGCTTGAAATAATTTGCCTCCATGGGATCAACAATAAAAAAATACAGAAGATCCACAGATACGGTGAATAATTTTATGTGACGTATAATCTTTGAAAAATTTGTGCCGGATGAAACATTTTTACTCCGAAAATTTAAATGAAAGAAATAGATACGGCGAGTTGTACACAATAGATAGAAGAAAAAACCACAAATCAAAATTGAAAAATGTATGTGTAAAACCTCATTCACCTGCGAAATAAAAATTACGCAACCGCGGTAAATTATTTAGAACCCTCATCAAAGTATTTTACGTACATAAAACCTAATTACTTTATACGCATCCACTTTAACATTTTAAAACAACAACAATTTATGTTTATCGAAACATTTTTTACGACATCCGCATTAAAATTGTTATTCTACCATTTTTCCAAAATATTTAATTCCTTTTTGTTAACACCCCTCCAAAATAATTCGATTTTATCAAACTAGGATTAATTAGAATTTTCGAGCGATAAAGTTTTGTTTTTAAAATTTTTTCATTTAAAATTCATTATAGTGTACATAAAGCAAATCGTGTCTAAATACTGTTGTATATACTTCCCTCCGCCCGTCAACCCTCCCGAAACCCGAACCAGACACAATCGATATGTAATCAAAATCCTATAAATAATCCATTTCCATTAGACAAAATGATAAAATGAAAGAAAATAAATTTACTTTGAACAAATTTTCTTGGTAAGTCGCCTGTTTATCCATTTAATATCGGAAAAAGCTTAAATCGAAATATAAACAATATAAAAGGAATACTAAAAGCATTGACATACGGGGAGGGTGGAGGGTAGTAATAGTAATCGTGTATATATATAACAAAAGAAAACTTGAAAAATCACAAAAACCCCAAAATGATAAATGACTTACGTAAAAAATTTGGCTAGATGGTTAAATTGCTTGATTTAATCTGACAACTAAAAGGTTACAATTTTATATTATTGGTTTCGTTTGGGTTCCAAACATTTTCTGATTATTGTGCTAGGTAAGGCTTGCTAGCTACTCGTACGTAACCATATATAACTAAAATGTGGCGTGACTCTAATGCGATAAAATTATTAAATGAAAAAATTAAATAAACTTAATGTTATAAACTCTATATAAAATTTTATTTATTTATTGGAACATGCAATTTTTGCCTACAATACAAATACTTTTAAATAAAAAATTAAATATAAATAAATAATAAAAGCTAACAACAAAAAGTTATGTTATACTGTCAACATATATATGATTATTTTTGCAATTTAACAACATGGTATGTAATTTTATGTTATGTCAACAGTTGAGGTGTTTAGAAAAGAGAGGTGTTTACAAATTTTGTATTTTAATTTTTTTAATTCGCATAATACCTTGACGTATATATGTAGTGCATAATTAATGGAATTTTGAAAATTTACCGAAAGTGTCATGTTTGTGCTTGTCGCATAAGATAAAATAGATTTGTAAATGATTAATTGGTTTCCATCAGGACTGATTGCCAAATGAAACATTTTTTGCTGATCAAATTTTAAACTTGGCAATTATCAACATAAATCATCACAAAAAAATTAGTTCACCAAGCAAATGTTCGAAAGCATGTATAGTTAAACATAGCGCCGTGCATTGCTTCAACTGTTTTGGTTTATAGTGTCTTTAAAAATTAGCAATGGACTACTGGAATTGGCCATCTGCTAAAAACATGCATTTGCTTAAAAAATATTTTCTATTAACATCACAAAATTAAATATCACAAGTTAGATTTTTTTTTTTGAATTATTTGTGGTTGGTGTATATGGCATCTTGGTGTGACCAAGGCCTATTTGGTGGTTAACATGCTAGCTACTCATGCATATCTCTAGTATATAGGCAAAATCGAATTAGAGACCACATTAATTCGAAATATTCATTATTTTGCAAATTTCTCTTGGCAATTGTTATACCATGCATTTTGGTTTGTATGGCTTACCTGCTGTGGTTTATGCCACTACACATAATGCTATGAAAAAATATTTTTTTTATTTTTATAAAACTATTTCCTAGGTTACACATCATTAACCCATTCACCTACTCACACAACTACAGTATACCATCTGCACATTGCAAGCTACATGTCAACCTGTACATTGACATGGACGGTGGGTTGGCGCTGGATTCTGAACTCCATCAGAGGGTCTTGTGTTTATTAACATCACCGATTGTAATCGATGATGAAAATTCGATTTGCATCTCGCCTCTGATGGGATTCGAACCAAGTACCTCCCGGTCCAAGTGCCGAAGCTTTAACCATTGCACCACTTGTCCGGTAATTATTTTCTAAACTATAAAAAATTTATTAAAACTTTATTTCTCAGTAGCCCAGAAAATGAGGCCGTTCAAGAGCCCAAAATACATTTATCATCCCGAAAATATCTAACATATTTCAGGTTAACGTCAACGACATTATTTTCTATAGCCTATACTGAGAAATGACGTTCTGATCTAAATTTTTATGATTTAGGAAATACTTTTTCAGTATCGAAATTGGAAAGGAAAACTATTCCCAATTTAATCTAGTTTTGACGCTGTTTAGTGCGTTTCTCGGATAAAGTATAGCTATTCCTAAAAGTATAAATGTTACCAATAGTACGCCTAGTAAGGCACTATTCTGGCTGCTGAAGAAATAAGTTTAGTGTAAAAATTTTCAAAACATAGTTAATAAGGAAACTTTCGTTCCCCAAAAGTTTTATAGGGAAAATATTTTCCCATTTAACTTTGTTTCGAAAATATTTACACCAAACTTATTCCCTCAATAGGCCAGCCACAAAAATATAATTTAGACAAAAATGCTATGATTTTTTCCCCAATTTCCTATTCCCAAGGAAAGCCAGAATAGTGCCCCTGATTTTTTAAGCAACTAACATTAGTTGCCGATTTCCTTTTTCAAAAATTCTTCGCTGTTTTTAAAAGCTTGCGGCCGTTGCATTCGAAAAGGCTGACACGACGTTGAATTTTTCTCCACAATAGTTGTTTAGATTGATATGAACTTTCAATCGTTTTCTGAGAATAGTGTTCACTTTTTGTAGTGCTGTCATTCTACCGCCTATTTCAAGTAAAAAAGCACCTAAATCTTGAAAGTTTTCCACTCTTCCTCTTTCACCTGGATTATAATCAACACTTTCTACAATAGAAACTCTCGGTATAACACTGTTTTAGATAAATCACACTTTCAGGATAACGCTATCTGCTACTTAGTAATTTCTGCATAATCTTTCTTTGTGTCAAATAATTGTTGACGCTCCTTATTGCATGGGATAACACAAAGTTTAGCACTTATTTGCAATTGACATATACGTGTACGTTTCAATAAACGTCATTCGAGAGCAGTAAAGTCTACTAAAACTTGTTAAGAAATCCGGTTATAAGGATGCAAAGTTAAATCTTTAAGCAAACATGGTTTTATTAGTGCTCAAACTTTACAAATTAGAACAATTGAAAATTTTAAAGATTAACAATTCAAATTAATTTTAAAGGCAATTCTGGGATTGAGCCTTGCAATTTAGATCTCTTTTTGAAATAGTTTTAATTCTATATTCCACTAATTTCAGTGTAGAGAGAGTATATTTCTTCTATTATAGCCAAAGCACTAACCGTCATAAACTTTTATTCCGAGGTTCCGTAAAAAAATAAACCCTTGACCATTTTTAAAACAATTGGGACTTTCTTACGTCTAATCCTTGAGCAAGCCAATCATACGTCTCCATTCCTTAAAAAGTTCCTAAGCTATATGAAAAATAGATACTCACATACGAAGATCATGAATTAGATAGAATTAAAAACACTGAAAAAAACGAATTAAATAAGCAAATAAGGCGCCATCTAGTGACTGAAACAATTGCGGAGAATGGAAATTATAATTAACCTTTTTTACCTCATCCAAAATTGTGGAAAAATGTTGAAGCTCAAACTTCTAAGTAAATTTAATTTAACGGTCGGTATCCGATTAAGCATATAACATCGAAGGATTAAAATGTCGCCGAATAAATAGAAGAAATCAGAAAGTTTTGTAAGACATAGCAAACCGGTCATAGTACAAGTTTTGTATGATTTAACAAAAATTTAAATTAACATTAATACAATTGCAGAACACGCATGTACTGCAAACGACCTCACTAAGGCAGTAAAAGGCACCTATCACACAAGTTCCTTTCTGATTAGCGCCAAGATTGCTAATAATGTTTTCTGGTGGAATATTTATATTGAGGTTAATTGGAAAAGCACAGCAACAAAGAGTAGCAACTAGATCAAACTGTAGTGATTTGAAGTACAGAAGATTTCTTTGGCTTGCCCTTTCTTTGCCAAACCATCCATTGGAATCAATCTGGATGCCAAATAGTGATACACTGAAAAGCTGGCTCATAATAAAGTAAAATTTACTAATAATCCTTGGTCTTCAGAAATTCTACATGGAAATTAGCAAGCATATATTTCGTATCTGATCAGAATTCTTCAAGTACTCAACTATCATTTACACCCCTATAAATTCTTTTGGCTCTTCAAAACCTTAAGGTGGAAGTACGGTGCACTCCATATTTCTTGAACGATCCACAGGATAATAAGAACCCTTGTCCTTGTTTGTAAATTGTCCTCACGTCATTTATTCTCAAAACCATACAGAACATACGAATACTATTACAAATTTAATACACCCCAACGATAGATCTTGGACGCTGGTGAACATGCGTATCACACTGGTATATTATCGACAGGAAAAGGTCAGCACGAGCACTCAAGAGAAATCAAAAATAAAATTCGGAATAAAAAAAATGTTGTTGTGCTTTTAGTAAAATATAAGGCTCCTTTAACAACATTAATTCTAAAATATTTCAGTTACAAACACGGGACCTTGAGGACAAACAGCGAATTATAGGGTCCTACTGATTAAATTTATAAAAATTCGTTAAATCTGGCAAGGCTAATCAGAGAAGCAACCGGACAAGTGGTGCAGTGGTTAAAGCTTCAGCATTTGGACCAGGAGGTACTGGGTTCGAATCCCATCAGAGGCGAGATGCAAGTCGAATTTTCATCATCGATTACAATCGGTGATGTTAATAAACACAACTAAGACCCTCTATTATGAAGTGCAGAATTCAGCGCCGACCTATTGTCCATATCAATATACAGGTTGACATGGATCTTGCAATGTGCAGGTGGTATACTGTATTTGTGTAAGTAGGTGAATAGGTGAATGGATTAATGATGTGGCGTGAATGCGTGATTTCACAATAGGCCAAAAATGGCCTAAGTGTCAACCACTGAAACCTAAAAATCAGATAAGCAACATCAAAATTGCGTAATCAATTTTGAAGACCAGGTTTTAATATTAATATTTATTTTGTCAATATCAGTCATCACAAACCTGGCCCTTCGCTGGTCGTAATATGAGGATTGCCCGCGGTACATGTGAAAATATGGAAACGCTAGCGACGTGATCTCCTTAAATTTCGTATGGCGACAGCTATTGACATAGTCATCAGATCTGGGTACAACAATAATTATTTTCGACTGGTACCGAAGTCGTGATTCTCGTCACTTATACATTGCATTAAATTTCGAATTAAGAATAGATACCTTATAAGTACGCCAAAACACTGATTAAGCCATTCAACTAACATTAAAAGGGATATAAATTCATTTGCAGAATTTGGAAGCATTTCAAATGACGTGAGGATTATGATCTTGAACTCAAGAGGAGAGAAGTTCGTATTCTGTTAAATATGACCAAGCAAACAAGCGACTAAATATATCATACGGGGCTTCTGAAGGTAACAAATTTAGGGCTGCAATTTTTAAACGCGTCTGTGTAAACGACAAAAATTTTAAGGAGCCTGTCTTTTCGATGGACTGATTTTGGCCAAAAATATATTTTGGCCTCTCAATTTATCAATTATGCATGAAGTTTCTACCCGATCAATCAATCAGTCTGTGCTGTGCGGGTCCCATTTGAAACTCGATATTTTAAAACGCGATACCATACAAAACGCGATATTTTAAACCACGATATTTGTTTATAGGAATTTAAAAATCGATAGAAGCGAGATTATAGGACCGTGTTATATCAGGCTGGTCGCTGCGAGCCGTCGCTTCGCAATGCACATCGCGTTTTCTACCAAATATCGTTTTGCCATATCTCTTTTCGAAATATCGCTTTTCGAAAAACCACATTTCGAACGGATCCCGTGCTGTGCAGAGGTCGAATTTTTATAAAAAAACATTTTTTTGTAAATAACATTTCATTCGCTTAATTAATTCTCTCGTAAATGATATGCTTTTCATATTATTTGAAAGAAAATTGAGCAATGGCACCCTACACAGTAAATAAAAATACATAAAGAATAAATAAAATGCCTCGTAAATGTATGTAAATTTCACGTATGGTATGTACCGTATACAAAAGACATGGAGATTTTATTTCAATTTTCATAAACCATGTAATTTAAGGGTAATATTCAATATTTTAATATTGGAATTTATAAACTTAAAAGCGAATTTGTCTAAAAATTACATAAACTATGAAGAATTACATTGCGAAAATGGGAAACTAATTTTTATTTAATGTTTTTTTTTTTAGGCAAAAAACAAAAAAAAAGTTCCAGTTACATCGATGACAGCAGATTAGATGTGAGGCCTGAACCATCCAATTCCGATTGGTAATTTTTAGATCATATTCTACGAACGGTCTGAAATTTTCGATATGAACTAATTTATTTGACGGATTTTGATATTTAACACTATTCAAGACACTTTGACTAATCATCCGTATGTGTTTGCCAATTTCAAATCCATTTAAAGATATTTTTTAATATTTAGTTTTAATTTCACTAATCGAAATAATGAATGCGATCATCTTCGTCTCTTCTCATTTCAGAATTTGATTCACAATCATCTTCTGAGAATATTACATCTACTAAATTCCGCGCACGATCGTAGATCTACTAAAATCATTAAAAGCATAGAGATTCAAATCAATTTTTGAATCAACCTCAGTATGGTTTGAGGCTGTCGATTGAATCGACGAATTGTTTATTTTGTGCTGAGTCAATTCGTTTATATGATGTCCGATTTATTGTGGATTTTCGATTTTTTAAACAAAAGTTCAGTTTAGTAGCAAAATGTCACTGTTTTGTATTGAAGTCAATGATGTGTAACACTATAAAGCCATTTTAACATTTCGTCTAGTTTTTTTTTAGGAAACATTTATCTAACTGTCGTTATTGTTTACGGCGACGTTATGACAGGAAAATTTTTAAATATAGTTTAGTCAAGGGACTTGCTAAAATTTAAAATTTCCTTTGTTTTGCATCATGCTGTAAACTTTGATAATCTTTTGAGCTTCCTAGGTTGTATTAAAATAATGTTTACTTTTTAAACTTTCAACATAACAAAGCTTGAATTCATCTACACTGAGAAAAAAAACAGTAAAAGTAAAAAAATATACATATACAATCAAAAAAATATACATATATTTTTTAGGCGAAAAGTCTCGTTTTTAAAAACAAAAAAATAATCTTTTTAATTTTAAAATAAATTTTTTCGCCAAATTTGTTTATAAAAATAAAAAAATTGTTTTTATTTTCAAAAATTTCCTTACTTATGTCAAATAGTTTTCTTGAAGTTTAAGATATTGTTTTTTAAAAATAAAAAATTATTGCCTATAGCTTTAAAAGATTTAGTTTAATTTTTAAATAATTATTTTTTAACAAATGTCACACAATTTTATTAAATCAAAGTAAAAAATTAACTTCCCCTCTCTAATTTTGAACCCCCAGGCCATTGTGTAAAAATACACACACACAACCCTTAAAAAATATAATGAGAACCTCAAGCAGTTTGGTTTCGTAATTCGTACTCTCTTGGCAGTTTGGTTTCGTAATTCGTACTGATAAAAAGTTGGTTTACTCATCAGGTTGCATCGACGAAAACCAAACTGCAAAAATTCAAACCTTCATACCTTTAGTATAACACAAGAACATATCGATTTGGCGAATTATATAAAATATGGACGAATTGAAAAATAAAATAACGGGATTTCTGGTAAAACAATAAATATAAATATTTTCATAAGTTTCAATCAAAAAAATTGTTTAAAAATTCTAACAATTTTCTTTTGAAATAAATTATTCTGTTTAAATAAATAAACTTTTTAAATTTAAAAAGTATTTTATAAATCATTTTACAAAATATGTTATTAAAATAAAAAAGCTATTTATTAGTTTGCAAAAATCTCATTTAATTTCAAACAAATACTTTTTAAATTCAAAAAATTTTATAACTTTTAGAACTTCGTTTTTTAATTTTACAAACCAAAATTTTTCTCAGTGTAGTGGCTATTGTGCGTTAAATTTTGATTATGAGACTAATTTTACACTATGTTGTTCTAATATAATTTTTCTATAATTTTTGTGAACTAATTTGGCATTGAGGCATTTAGTAAATGCGTAATTACGGTATCAACGCAATTTTCTTGAGGGAAAAAGCATGGCATATGGTAACTATTACCGAAGGCCTGGCGAGCAGCTGAGATTAAAGACGGTTTATAGTTTGTTAAAGCAGTGACTCCTAGCGGAACTTAAACAGTACCTTTATGATGGCATGAAAATTTTGATTTTTCGAATATTGAAAATTTACCGTTCGCTAAATCACCGGAGTCAAACAAATAGTTTTCATTAAAATTTGTATAACCGTATCGATCCGTGCAGACTTAATATCTGTATCACTTTTACAACCCACACACTGAGAGAAAAAACCTGTAAAAGTAAAAAAATATACATATAAAATCAATAAAATTTACATATATGTTTTATGCTAAAAGTCTCGTTTTTAAAATTAAAAAGAAAATCTTTTTAATTTAAAAAAAAAAAATTTCGCCAAATTTGTTTATAAAATTATTTTTATTTTCAAAATACTTTTGCTTACTTATAACAAATAATTTTCTTAAATTTTATGAAATTGTTTTTTAAGAATAAAATAAATAAAGAACTATGGGCTAGCTTTAAAATATTTATTTTAATTTTAAATAATTATTATTTAACAAATGTCACACAATTTTATCAAATCAAAGTAATACTCATAACATAATATATCTGCCACAAAAAGTATAAAATTAGCCCTCCCCAATTTTTACCCCCAGAGGTATTGTGTAAAAATACACACAACCCTTAAATAATAAAATAATAAGTACCTCCTCAAGTTCTTTCTTGGAAGTTTGGTTTTGTACTGATAAAAAGTTGGTCTACTCATCAGGTTGCAACGACCAAACTGCAAAAATTCAAACTTTCATACCTACACAAGAACAAATCAATTTGGCGAATTATATAAAATATAGACAAATTGAAAAATAAAACAACGGGACTTCTGGCAAACCAATAAATAAAAACATTTTCATAAGTTGTCATTAATATCAAAAAAATTGTTTTAAAATTTTAAAACTCTTCCGTTTAAATAAATAAACTTGTTTAATTTAAAAAGTATTTTATAAATTATTTTACAAAATATGTTATTAAAATAAAAAAGCTATTTATTAGTTTGCAAACATTTCATTTAATTTCAAAAAAATACTTTTTAAATTCAAAAAAATTTATAACCTTAGGAAATTAGAAACTTCGTTTTTTAATTTTACAAACCAAGATTTTTTCCAGGGTTCATATTAAAAAAAAGACTCAATCATCATCTAACAATATTCTGATTCCTCAGCAATTCGGATTTTGACATAAACATTCCTCCACACCAAGTTCATCGTATTATCAATCATATCTAACATCAGAGAAATAAGAAAAAGTCTACAAGGATGGTCCTTCTAGACCTCGGGAAAGCATTTGATACGGTTTCGATAAATGGTCTTCTACATAAAATGCAGGGCTACAAATTTCCTATGTACAAAGTTATATATAATCATATTTCATAAGGAGGTTTAACCTTTCTTTTTTGAGTGGGTAAACCGAATCATTTTAAGTTTACTAAACGGTATGTTCTTGAAATTGTAATTTGCTTTGGAAAATTCAGCGAAGTCTTTGGAAACTCGTGATTTCATCTGGATTATCGAGAAAGATCTTTTTCGATTTACCAGCATCAGAAGACGTTATTGGTGTAATAATATAAGTAATATATATTCAGATTTTCTCAAATATTTTTAAATTTGAGAATGGATGTTGTCAACTTCTTGAATAGCACTGTGATCTGGCACAGAATAATTCATCGTAATTTTTTTAATTTCAGAGTGCGCACTTATAAAGTATAGGATTGAGGCCGCAATGTGCGATGATATTTCGAAAACCCTTTGAAAAATTTAAAGAAATGCTGATGCGATGTCAATACCTGGTCTTCTTCCAACACACCAGTACGTATCGTCTAATTACAATAGTCAACCCTTCATTTTTTAGGACTGTGAAAATATTTTGCAAATCAAATCATGAAATTGGAATGTCCGCCACTTTGTCCAATTTCCTAGTTTCGTACATAAGCTGCTTAATTTTGTTTTATTGGTCTAGAGAGAAGATGATATTTCAGAGGTCAATTTATTATTCCTCTTTTTAACAGTGTACATTTTTTACATATTGCACAGTGGTCTGATCGTGTTTTGTGAAAATGTAAATTAAATTTAGTACAGAAAATGTTTCGAAAAATATCTACGTTTCTGTGAGGTGATAGTCTCCTATTCAAATTTAACTTGATATAAACCGTACATTCTACTGATGTTCAGGTTTGAATCCAAATATTGCTTGCTCATAATAGATAGGTAATAATGTGATTCCACTATAGGGAACGATCAAATGTGTTTAATAATGAATGCTTTATTGTCAAATGAAATTCGATTTTTATTGTGTGTCCCCCTTTCCGATGATTCTACAACACCTGTAATTTTTTTCTTTGAATGTGCCGTGTAAATTGGAGTTTAGCTGATAGAAAGTGGACTGAGAAAATATTCTTTACATACTTGAATAATTTGGCATTTAACTTCAAAAAAATATTTGTAAGTATATTGCCGTTTAGTTTTTTGTATTTTGGTTTTTATGGCTATATCCGATGTTTTAGTATATTTGATTAAAAAATCATAAGTTTCGGTTCTGCTCTAACTTTTAATACTCGTTAACTAAGAAAAATTGAGTTTCGATCATTTTCAGCAAGTGCAGTGCTAAACTTAAATTTACAATTTTTCTAACAAACTTTTTTATGTGCCACTTCCTAACGAGTTTCCCAGCAGAGTTTATATGTTCTTCGGCCAACCGATGCTTTTTTCGAATATTTTTTTCATCTGTTTAAATTTCGAAGTCTCGTTCTGTATTGTCTGCTTCTTCCATACGAGTAAGAAGTGTTAAATCCATTGTCAATATTTTCGAACTGTTCTGTCACGCTGTCTACTTGTTTGTCAATCATTATAAATACGACAACTTCATGTAAGTCTGCATTTTGTAAAGCTTCAACATACGGTAAATGTCCGAATAAAAATTGGGAAAAACTGTTTTATTGCTTCGAAATCTGTGAAATGAGAGTCCTATATTCTCGAAATGGTTTCCCTTTCACCCAACCGATTACTTTTTATGATATTAATGCAAAATGGGATTTGGAATAGTAGCGACTGGCGGCTTTACTAACTCTCATGGACTCGCGGCAGCTAATTTAGCCCCTCATAAAGCTTAGCCCTCTGATGGGAAACTATGGGGATGTAGGTGGTTGCGATCGAAAAACATTTCGTAACGATTATACCTCTAGACAACAGGTTTTTAATCGTGTAAACGAACTAAAAAAATTAGAATTTTGGATATTTACCTATTTCGGACTTTAACCGTAACATCAAATAGAAAATTGAGCAAAAACTTCTGTAAAACGTTGTGCTATTTAGTTGTAAATGCCTGATAATATCATATGTCCCCAAAATTTTCTCAATTTGGCTGTTTGATACGATTATCTGGCGCTTAAATTTTAAAAACGAAAAGAGTTAGAGCATTATTGTTAATTGCAAAGGGAAAGTGGGTTTAAATTTTTCATTTTCGTTTGAAACTACAAGTAAATCCGTGATGTGATATCACTCGGCCTTTTAATGTTGATTATTTTTTAGATTACTTACTGCACAACAATATTTCTTAATCCACGTTCGCAATTGCATGGGAACGTCAGACTCGAAATTCGATTGATTTGAGTTCTAAATCCAAAAACTTTCTATTGCACCAATTATGCAAGAAGCCTTCCGCATGGTTTTGTCTTCCGTTCGTGCCATCACAGCTCACATAAACCTTGATCTTTTTTGTTTGACTGAGATACAGTATACTGCAGAAGAAGCATAAAATAATTTTTTGGTGCGAATTGGGCTCAATCGGAATTCTAGCAAATTTTAGTTTTAGGAAAGCTGAATTTGACTGAGTCATCTCTGAGCGGGTTAAGTTTGGTTTAGCTATGGTGAATGTTGGAAGTAGATAATTATTTTCTAATTTGTTTTGTAGAAAAATCCAAAACTGCATCCAGGATTTATGTTGGAACCTAGATTCAGCTGATCACATACCAGATTCAAACATAAATTGCCAAAAAATTGCCTAGCATATATCGCAACTAAATTCTGCATACCTGATCTGACAATAATTGATTGGGATATGGCCAAGTCCCATTCAAAATGAAAAGTTGACCTTAGTTTATTAGAATCCTAGCCCAGCCTACAAACTACCAAAATTAATTTAGTTGAAATATCCAACCCGGTAGTTAATCTGACCCAAATAATTGTAAATTAAGCCTAAAAAGGAAATTTTTCAAGAATTTTTTTTTTTAAATAAAAAAATTGTATTTTTCCAAAAGTCGGCAACTCTACAATTCAGGTTGAATAAGTATTCGAAATCAAACATCAAACTTAATGTTTAACCATTTTATCTTAATTACTATTGCGAGATCGTTTCTAAATTTTGGTTGAAACCTGTGTTTCAGAAGTAACAGCTTCTCAATTTTTGCAATAATACTGACCGTCTGGCATTGATAAAAGCAGACAAAGAAATTTCACGATTTAAATAAGTTTAAAGATTAAATCTAAGTAAGAATAATGATTTTTGATTATACCAAACTTTTTTTCCAAAAGTTGGCTAAGTTTAACTTTTTGCTTTAAAAAAAAATTCCCCACATTATTCGCCGAGTTCATTAACGATTTGTTCCTTGTTCCTGAATAATTATGAACAGTTCCTAGTACTTTATAATTACGGTAATAAAGTTGTGTGTATTCTGCCAGAGTGAGATTTAAAGGAAGACAATTTTATTCATCATTACACTTGAGCATTAAAAACAAATGAACATTTTTTGCTTTTCGATTAAAAACGCAGTTTACTGTTTTATAGCTGTATAGAAGAACAATGTTTAATAAAAACCATCCATACACAAAAACTAATTTAAAATTCTAACTGCAGAAACTTTTTAGATTGCGGTCAAACGCTATTATGTGTGTTTGTGTTTATGCGGTTAATGGACTAAAACAGATTTTTTTTCTATTCCAGTGAAACAGATAAATTTTATTAGTTGTAGTTTCAGTTATAACTCAACTAAAAATTAAAAATATTTTCTATTATATATGGTATTCTCGTTGGCTTTCTAATAATACGACTATGTATACCTCTAGCAACTACAATTTTTACGGCTGGCTATTTGTGCTCTGCATAGTATATGGTAGTTTACAACATTTATTCTCTTGAATTTTTAAAATTAATTTTCATAATTTACTGAGGAAAAAGCACAAGCAAGAACTTTTATACTGTAATAGGAAAAATATAATTTTGTTCGTATGAAAAACGTAAAAATTCTACTGTTCACTCTCAGAACTTTATCATAAAAATTCTGAAATTTTATTTTATTTTAAATTAATTTTATGTTTTTTCACAAGTTTAGTTCGTAAAAATAGAAATGAATAACTATGATGAATATTTTTTCTAATTTACATACTGTGGTGTATAAATGTTTATGCGGTTGTTGATTATTAATTTTAAAAGAAAAGTTGTAATTTGCAACTTTTAAAAAATAATGTGAGCACATCCATGTAAGTAATTTTTCTTTAGCTGGCCTGTTTATGCCGCAAATATTATGTAACATTTATTTAACATAATTTGCACACTAATTATAAAGCCAATTGCATATTTATTAGTTTTACTGTATTGTGTACGTAAAACGATGGTATAATAACGTGTACAAATTATCAGCAATATTCAGTTAAAAGTTTATGAAATTTATATTGTACTTAATTCATATAAATAATATGTCATATATTTTTATTACCGTTGAGATAATAATAACAATAATAATAAAAATAATCGTAAAGTATTTTTGGCGATAAAAAATTTGCTGAACCTTGAAATTTAACTGTTTATCAAAAGAAAGTTACGCGTCACGTTTCTTGCAGGAGTCGTTTAATTGAGCTACAATAAAATAGTAACAATGAATTTATTTGATATACTAGTAAATAGTTCAGAACGTATTATGCTTAAAGAAATTTGATTCTGATCAAAAATGTATGAATTTTAGGCATTTTGTGAGAATATACTATTGTTGATGATATCGAAAATAAAAAAGGAGAAAATAATTTTTGATTTATTTGATTGTGTCTCGTCCATCAAGTGAGACTATGATAAAATTGTCTTGAGTCTATAAATTACGGATATAACCAAGATATTGCGAATGTCATCCTACATTTAAATTTATTTTCGCAATTAAAACAATTTCTTGTTAAGAATTGGTTGTGAAATCATGACATGAAGTATATTATTTGGAAAAACAATTTCAGGGATGTATGTGAAGTTAGCCTTGAGCTTCAACCCTAAAAAATACAAAAAGAATTCATCGTGTAACACTAAGGCTCTAATTAATAATATTAGTAATTTTGTTCAATCCCGAAATTTTATTCTAAGCAATAAATTGAATTCAAACTTAAAAAATTAGAAGATTAAAATCAAAATTTTAAATTGTTATTGTAAAAGAATAACCAAAGTTAAAATTCAACGAAGTGGTTTGATAAAGCACTGTGTACCAAAGTAGACCTGGTCATTGAATATCGGAAATAATTAAACATTTTCTACCTAGCATAACGTGGATTAGATGGCACAAATGGCAAAACAGTGTGATGTTTAAACGAAAGACTATTCGTCGTGCTCTTGAAAAACTGCTCTATAACAAGACATTAACAGAGTGAATTTTAATCGATACTTTGGTCTATTAAAATGCTACAGTTTTGTAAGGCTATTTAGAAGATTCAGTTTGGTCTGTTCAGATGTATGGGAGGGAAATCATGATACTGATTTCGGATTTAAATTGGTTCAAATTGGAATTAATCTTAAATTATATTTAAATCAGAGTATAAGTTTTGTTTTTGTAAAACATTGTTGTTGTTGTCAAAATAGACAGGGTCGATAATAGCACGGAAAAACTTATGAGGACTAGAAGTCTATATATATAATTACTGGACTGGGATTTAAATTGGTTCGATTTGGGATTAATATATGAAAATCAGAGTACAAATATTGTTTTTGTCAAACATTGTTGTTGTTGTCAAAAATGAAATGGCCGATAATAACACGTAAAAAATTTAAGAGGACTAGAAGTCCGAGTATAATTACTGAACTCGGATTTAAGTTGATTCAAATTGGGATTAATCTAGAATTATATTTAAATCACAGTATAAGTTTCGTTTTTGTCAAACATTGTTGTTGTTGTCAAAATAAACTTGGCCGATAATAACACGTAAAAATTAATGAGGACTAGAAATCCTTGTATAATTACTGAACTCGGATTTAAATTGATTCAAATTGGGATTAATCTAGAATTATATTTAAATAAGAGTATAAATTTTGTTTTTGTCAAACATTGTTGTTGTTATCAAAATTGAAATGGCCAATAATAAGACTTGAAATATTTATGAGGACTAGAAGTCTTTGTATATTTATTGAAATCGGATATAACTTAGATCAAACTGGGATTAATCTAGAATTATATTTAAATCAGAGTATAATTTTTGTTTTTGTCAAACATTGTTGTTGTTGTCAAAAATGAAATGGCCGATAATAACACGTAAAAAATTTAAGAGGACTAGAAGTCCAAGAATAATTACTGAACTCGGATTTAAATTGATTCGAATTGGGATTAATATTGAATTATATTTAAATCAGAGTCTAAGTTTCGTTTTTGTCAAACATTGTTGTTGTTGTCAAAATAAAAATAGCCGATAATAACACGTGAAATATTTATGATGACTACAAGTCTATGTATAGGTAATTACTGAACTCGGATGTCAATTGGTTTAAATTTTGACTAATCTAGAATTATATATAAATCAGAGTATAAGTTTCGTTTTTGTCAAACATTGTTGTTGTTGTCAAAATAAAAATGGCCGATAATAACACGTTGAATATTTATGATGAGTCATAAATAATTACTGAACTCGGATTTAAATTAGCTCAAATTGGGATTAATCTAGAATCATATTTAAATCAGAGTATAAATTTTGTTTTTGTCAAACATTGTTGTTGTTGTCAAAATTGAACTCGGATTTAAATTGATTCAAATTGGGATTAATATTGAATTATATTTAAATCAGAGTATAAGTTTCGTTTTTGTTAAACATTGTTGTTGTTGTCAAAATAAACATGGCCGATAATAACACGTGAAATATTTATGTGGACTATAATATGTCTTTGTATAATTACTGAACTCGGATTTAAATTGATTCAAATTGGGATTAATCTAGAATTATATTTAAATCAGAGTATATATTTTGTTTTTGTCAAACATTGTTGTTGTTGTCAAAATAAACATGGCCGATAATAACACGTAAAATATTTAAGAGGACTAGGTATAATTACTGAACTCGGTATTAAATGGGTTCAAATTGGGATTAATCTAGAATTATATTTAAATCAGAG
The DNA here is from genome assembly GCA_932526605.1 of Nephrotoma flavescens. Taxonomy (NCBI): domain Eukaryota; kingdom Metazoa; phylum Arthropoda; class Insecta; order Diptera; family Tipulidae; genus Nephrotoma; species Nephrotoma flavescens. The sequence continues at coordinate 223,005,595 of OW052221.1, forward strand.
TTTAAATTTTTGTTTTTGTCAAATATTGTTGTTGTTGTGAAAATAATTATTGCCAATAATAACACGTGAAACACTTATGAGGACTAGAAATTTATGTATAATTTCCGAACTCGGATTAAAATTGATTAAATTGGGGATTAATCTAGAATTATATTTAAATAAGTATATAATTTTTTTTTTGTCAAACATTGTTGTTGTTGTCAAAATAGAAATGACCGATAGTAACACACAAAATTTTACGAGGACTAGAATTCTGTGTGTAATAGCTGAACTGGGATTTAAATTGGGATTAATCTTGAATTATATTAAAATAAGAGTATAAATTTTGTTTTTGTCAAACATTGTTGTTGTTGTCAAAATAGAAATGGCCGACAATAACACGTGAAATATTTACGATGACTACAAGTCTATGTATAATTACTGAACTTAGATTTAAATTGGTTCAAATTGGGATTAATCTAGAATTATATTTTAAACAGAGTATACATTTTGTTTTTGTCAAACATTGTTGTTGTTGTCAAAATATAAATGGCCGATAATAACACGTCAAAATTTATAAGGACTAGAAGTCCGTGTATAATTACTGAACTCGGGTTTAATTTGGTTCAATTTGGGATAAATATTGAATTATATGTAAATCAGAGAATAAATTTTGTTTTTGTCAAAAATTGTTGTTGTTGTTCAAATAAAAATGGCCGATAATAACACGTCAAAATTTATGAGGACTTGCAATCCTTGTATAATTACTGAACTGGGATTTAAATTGGTTCAAATTGGGATTAATCTTGAATTATATTTTAAACAGAGTATACATTTTGTTTTTGTCAAACATTGTTGTTGTTGTCAAAATAGAAATGGCCGATAATAACACGTGAAATATTTATGATGACTACAAGTCTATGTATAATTACTGAACTCGGATGTCGATTGGTTCAAATTGGGATTAATCTAGAATTATATTTAAATCAGAGTATAAGTTTCGTTTTTGTCAAACATTGTTGTTGTTGTCAAAATAAAAATGGCCGATAATAACACGTTAAATATTTATGATGACTAGAACTCTATGTATAATTAATGAATTTGGATTTAAATTGGTTCAAATTGGGATTAATCTAGAATTATATTTAAATGACAATATAAATTTTGTTTTTGTCAAACATTGTTGTTGTTGTCAAAATAAAAATAGCCGATAATAACACGTTAACACTTATAAGGACTAGATATCTATGTATAATTACTGACCTCAGATTATATTCAAATCAGAGTATAAATTTTGTTTTTGTCAAACATTGTTGTTGTTGTCAAAATAAACATGGCCGATATTAACAAATAAACACTTATGAGGTGTTGAAGTCTATGTATAATTACTGAACTCGGATTTAAATTTGTTCAAATTAGGATTAATCTTGATTTATATTTAAATCAGAGTATACAGTTTGGTTTTTTTTATAAGTTTCGTTTTTGTCAAACATTGTTGTTGTTGTCAAAATAAAAATAGCCGATAATAACACGTTAACACTTATGAGGACTAGATATCTATGTATAATTACTGACCTCAGATTATATTCAAATCAGAGTATAAATTTTGTTTTTTCAAACATATTCGTTATTGTCAAAATAAACATGGCCGATAATAACACGTGAAATATTTATGTGGACTATAATATGTCTATGTATAATTACTAAACTCGGATTTAAATTGGTTCAAATTGGGATTAGTCTTGAATTATATTTAAATCAGAGTATAAATTTTCTTTTTGTCAAACATTGTTGTTGTTGTCAAAATAAAAATGGCCGATAATAACACGGTTAATATTTATGAGGACTAGAAGTCTATGTATAGCTACTGAACTTGGTTATAAGTTGGTTAAAATTGGGATTAATCTTGAATTACATGTATGTCCTTATTGATTTATTCTCCTAGTTATTTGAATCGGCTACCGTGAAATGTTTGACGTCTATTGATTTTTGTCGAAACTCTTTACACAATTTATAATTTTAGTTCGAGATTTAAGTTTTTAAATTGATGTTGTGGTCACCTCTAGCTCATGGTACGTTTAGTATTTCTTGCGATACTTAAAATGCGAATATTGTTGTGATCTGCGTGTTTAATATTGCTTTATTTGATTAAATTTATGCCCGTATAATCAGAAAAAAGCTAATGAAAATTTATCTATGTAGATAAAAGCAAAAAACGTCAAATAAATTAACTGATCTGTTTATTAACGTATAATTCAATTTTAATAGCAGACATAATTATAATTTTCCCCCCAAATTTGTCACCTGTAATTGCCAATTTGATAAATTGCTTAAAACGGAATAATGTTGTTTATGGTAAACTGGACCAAAAAAAAAATATATCATTACTAATTACGAAAAAACACATTTTGTGCCCCATCCTTTATGCATTTTCTCGTTTCCCAAACATATTTGTATAATTTTATGTTTCTGTTGAACCGAATATATTTTTGGTACCGAAACAAATTGGAATATTTGTTTTAAATTATTATGATGTTGGATTTTCCATTTTATTTTTTTGTATCAATTTTATTTACAAAAAATTAGAAACGATAAATATTTATGAAATGAAAATCCAATTGCAGAAATAAATAAAAAATTTAAATCGCTGACCGCAGGCTAATTTTGGCATTATGGTTTTTTTTTTGTTGCAACTTTATTACAAAAAATAAAATGCAAACATAAATTTAAAATATGATATAGTTTCTGTTTTATTTATACAAATAATGGCTGAACAAATTTAAATCTAATTTTTTATAAACATAGTTATAAATCACTGCAGCAGAATCATATAATTACTCCAAATCTACTACATATATGATTTTTTAAAAGCTCAACAATTCAATGATTTTTCCAGATGACTAGCTACTTATTTATAAAGAAATAAAGTTTTTTTTTTGTTTATAACAATCTTTAATTACCTATTATATACCGACCAACAAAAGAGAATTTTATTATGTGTTTTATCCACCCCAACGCGTTTTCGAAAAATATGTAAGTAAATAAATTTGATGTTTCATGCTTCTTACATAATTTTATACTTAAACACCCCCATATATTGATGTTTTTTGTTTGTTATCTCGGTACGTTCGAGTATATTAAGTCGTATAGATAAAATGCTTTGTGTGTATAATTCATAATGTTCAATGATGATGTTGTCAATATTTTATGTATCGAATTTGCAATATGTATATCAAATAATAGTTAATTGATTTTTGTTATCTTAGAATCGTTCACATAATAAATGGTGTGAGCATAAAAAAATCATGTTATCAAGATCCGGGGTTTCAAAGTTTAAAACATTTTTGATTTCATGTAATTATTTGCCTTAAATTTTCCCACCACCGCAATACAATAAAATATTCACACTTGTTACACAAATAAAAAAAAAATTGCAATCACCTAGGTTCATTAATTCTTGTGCTTATACAGTAAGCATTTTGAAAGTTTGCCTTGTCGTGGTCTATTAAAGAATATCTAATCTTTTAAATCAGTTTAACAGAATAAAAATAATAACAAAATATGTGTATTTTAGAGATCTAATCAATTTTTTATTCCATTATTATTTGTATGAGTATAGTTAGCATTCTTGTTTCCCGATAATGTACATAACTTTATTGTAAAAATTTGAAATTATATATTTTATTAATTGGAATTGCTAATATACCAATAGAAAAGGAAGGTGGCAATGTCATAATTAACGATTCCTAACATTTTGAAAACAGTTTGACGCCATTTATTAAAGGTCGTCCTTGGTCATATAAGTATACTTGTAACTAATGAACAAATTCAAAAATCTTTATTTCCACGTGATCTTGTGCAAGTGCGCTCCGAGCATGTACCTAAACCTTGTTTACATATATAGAGGTGAGGTTAGGAAATGATTTTTTAAGATAGAATGACTCGATTTCAGATGCCTAGCGATACGACACAATCAGATGGAAGAATTTTTACTTGATCGCGTCGACAACTCGTAGACAGTAATGATCGAATTTATTTTTAACTCGTGTTTCCGGACATTAATGCAAATTATTAGTACTAGAAAATATTTCAAAGTAACTGGGACAGTACACGGAAAAAAATACTGGTTACAACGAAGAAAAAACTGACTAATTCAAGAAAAATGAGCACTTGATTTTCAGCTAAGATAACTTTTTCGTAAATCAAACTTCCAATTTCTTCATTTGAAGTTTTTATTTAAGTATTAAAATAATATATTTTTTATTGTTGAAAGAAATTCAATTTCTTAAAACAAGAAAATAATGTTTAGTACAGTACATCGCTTTTCTTAATTTTTAATATCTATTTCTTCATTAAAGATAACAAATTCTTGTTTTAAGGTAACCGTATCTCAAAATGCAATAAAGCGAGGCTTGTTTTAAGAAATATTGCATATAATTGTATGATCTACATTTCTTTCGTTAAGAATCATTTTCTAATAATTAAAATGCATTTTCTAATAATTAAAATGCATTCTTTTCAGAAATCATTTTTTTTTCTTGATAGAAGAACGAATTTATAAATTGTAGAGAAGGAATTGCTTAAATATTACAAACGTCTTTCTTGGAAAAGCTTTTGATTTTCTAGATTGCAGAAATTAACTTCTTGAAAGTGTTAATAGTATTTCTGGTTTCCATCTATTTTCCTGTTTATTTGAGCAACATTTTATATAATTTCCAAAATAATAACAATATAAATTTATTTTATAATTTTTATTTTATTTTATTATAAGAAATGTAAAGATTCAATTTAATATTAATTAGCTATGTCATACAAATTACAATAATAAAATACAAATATAATTAAACAGAAGACTTAAATTTGCTTCAATATTTTGGTTCCGTTTGGAAGTGTATGAAAATCTAAATTTTTAAATTTATTTTTCAAATAGCCGATCTTCCGGAGCTTACATTAGTGATTTGTATGCTTGTTGCATAAGCCTGTTGGTTTTTTATCCTCTCTAATTCCTGAAAATAAGAAAATAATTAGCCATCATTTTTAAATATAATTCATTCTTATTTACTTTTATTTCTCCAGGAAAAAAATGCTCAATATCACTTCAATCACGCAATTGTTTTAAATAAATCAGCTAACACAGGGGTTTCGACCAATATATCCACAACTGTAGACACTTAGTAAATTGCGGGTCCTTTCGTTGAGCTACGGTGGAGATTCTGCTCTACAAATATTTACGATTTTGAACCCTTTGGTTGGTTCGAGAAACTGTTCAAAATTCTGTGAAATAAAATCAAAATCAATAGTAGCGTTACTTACTCTAGTTAGACAAATTCTGCTGATGACGTTTGTCCACTTGATGGAGAAGAAGGGGCTGATTGATGATGTGTCCTGATCCACTCAGACAACGATAAATTAACAGAACCAGTTACTGTTGCTATTTAAAGTTAGCATTTTGGTCAGCAATTTCTCTAATTAAAAAAATTAAAATACACCTATAAAATCATTATGCACAGATAACTCACATAAAACACACAAAATAGAGCGATCACTTGTTAATTCAAAATAAAAATATATGTAATACATATGTAACTTACATTCAATCACTTAATTCCACTTTAATTATTTTTCAAAAGCCACTTTAAAATAATTTTATTTGACAATCTCAAAAACACACGTTGTTAATATTAATCTGTTCACAATATAATGAATATTATTTATTTTATATATTCTCAAATGTTTCACTCGTTTTCTTGTTTTATAAAATGTAGAGTATGCATTGAAAAATCCTTTTCTATAATTAAAGGTATTCTCTCAGCTTGAGACATACGTATTAAACCAACAATAATATTTGTTAATATAATATAATATACGTTGAAATTAATAAAATTATTTTTTGTGATAAGAAATGTTTTTCTTGAAATAACATAGTAAAAAAAATATACAGTATTTGAAATTTTTAACTTGATTAAGGAAAACTGAGAATGACTAAAGATTAATTATTTCTTCAATCAAGATCACGTTTTTGAAATTCTAGAATTCATTAGTTTATCAGAAAGAGAAATTACTTTTTTATAATCAAGAAACGTTTTCTAGTTTAAAATGTGATATTTCAATAAAATATGTATTTTGTTTTAAGAAAACGTTAAATTTCTCGTTTTAAGAAAAATTAAGATTAAATTAAAAGTATTTCTCTTCAAACTAAATTTTTTCTGTTATTATGAAGAATTTATGGCAACGATAAATGCAAGAAAAATAATTCTCAAGATAGAATTTAATGTTAAAATTTCCATCAAGAAATAATTCTCTTCATAAGAAAACTATTTTTATAACTAGAAAAACTGGTATGGACATAGAAATTTGGTTTTTAAAGTAAGCAAAAATATTTTTTATTAAATAAAGAAAAAGTTTTCTTTAACATAGTAAGCTTATTTTTTTCCGTGTATACCTCACACCGAGTTTTCCGGTCTGTTCTTAATATTTAATCCAAAATTGCACCCTCAATGGTAAATTAAACCTCAAATAAAAATTACGAATTAAAATAAAAATTTCATCCCATATCATCCCTCCAGAAATGTTACATAAAATTTGGGCCGAATATATATTTTATTGGCTTCTATTGAGATTTTTCCAAACTTAAAAAGATTTATTTCAATCACAATTTAATTTAACCGGGCAGTTAAGAGAGTTCTTTAAAATTTGTTGTTGAACCTAACCTAAGAATTAAATTTCAATGTGTCTATTTAAAAATTTTTTATTTTCTTTCTTGATTGGTATTTGAACCTATATCTAACCGAAAAACTTTGTATTTGCATACCAAACAATTCTACTTTTCATAAGTTTTTTTCTCGAGATTATGGCTAATCTGTTTTTATTTAAGTTTTTTCTTTTGTTGCTGTATATTTCGATCGAGCTTGCACAACTTGTCCAAGTTTGAAAGTTCAAGAGCTAATAAAAAAATATTAAAAGAAGATTTTTTTGTTTAGATAGGTTATCGTGTTGTCTTCATCAATGAAACATTGCAAACGAATTTCCATTCATATTTAGGCACAGCGAGACGTTGCATTTGGAACCATTTCCAAACACATCGCTTATTGCAACCTGGCAGCTTACATGATAATCTACTATCGTTCCAAGTGGGCAAGTGACCAATATTATCTAACTAAATTTATTTTAGAAGTAGCTGACCTATTGATGCTTTCTTTCTCTTTAAGTCTATTCTGTTCATAATATTATGAGATGGTCTTCCAACTCTCACTGGATCTGCATATCGTATTAGAGTTTCCAAATTTTTTGCTTTAAAATCTGCCAGACCTAACAGTATCTTCTTGGACGTGCCACATTGTTTTTCTACTCGTTAGTAAAGTATCCAAGCATTTGCTACTGTGAGATCAAGCATATGGTAGAAAAACTCTCATATACCATTTTATTGATTTAATTTTCATTTTATAATGTCCCAAAGGAGCGTCCAGCAGGTTTTCACCTCTCATAGTTTTATTATATTTCTTCAATTTTGATAGACAGTCAACATTAATAGTGCCAGCATTTTTCTCCCATCTCAACGACAAATTTCCACTGAACTACAGTTATAAATAAATAAATAAATAAATAAACTATTTGGTTTATCTCGATATTAAACACCATCTCAAATGACGAGCTTATTTGTACGTATGTAAAGTTAGCCCCGGATTCTATCCGGGAAGTTTAAAAAAGTTTATCAGGCAACACTAACATAATTATATCCCTCTTACTCTTGTGTGAAGTTAGCCCCGCCCCGTTTAATATTATATTTCATTCAAAATAGACTTCATTTGTGAAGTTATCCCTGAGTTTTATTATATGAAAAATAAAAATGTTTATTAAATAATTTATTAAAATTATTATAATTCGGAAAACACACAAAATAAATGTAATAATTTAATAAAATGAAGTAAAATAATTTTTAAATTGGCTTATAAATTTGTCAGATAATGATAATTTGGTTATTAAATGGAAAACACATATCTCATATTAAGGAAAACACGAAAAAATCGTACCGAGCCAAATTAGGCTCCAAACCTATTTACCTGTAATACGTTTTTCACTCAAAATAATATTTTAATTTGACATGTAAAAAGAATTAATTTGTCGGATCAGAGCTATATGGTTTTGAGATTACCACATACGTCACTTTTCGCAATATCATGTATTTTGAAGCCAAATTTCGCTAAGTTGCAACGGTACGATTTTGGTCATATTTTGCGAAAAGTGACGTATGGATCTGGCAATCTCAAAGCCATATAGCTCTGATCCGACAAATTAATTCTTTTTACATGTCAAATTAAAATATTATTTTGAGTGAAAAACGTATTACAGGTAAATATTTTGTTTGGAGCCTAATTTGGCTCGGTACGATTTTTTCGTGTTTTTCTTAATATGAGATATGTGTTTTCCATTTAATAACCAAATTATCATTATCTGACAAATTTATAAGCCAATTTAAAAATTATTTTACTTCATTTTATTAAATTATTACATTTATTTTGTGTGTTTTCCGAATTATAATGATTTTAATAAACATTTTTATATTTCATATAATAAAATTCGGGGATAACTTCACATATTTAGTCTATTTGAAATGAAATATAATATTAAACGGGGCGGAGCTAACTTCGCATAGGAGTTAGAGGGATATAATTATGTTCACTTGGTTCAAACGTCAAATCATTTACGGAAAAATAAATGTTGTCAAATTAATTCTACAAGTATGATGAAAGCTGATGTATTGCTTCCTTAAATATGGTGAGCTGCAGTAAATAAAAAAAAAACATACACCTTATTTTTTTTTTGAATAAATTCATATATTTTCTTTACACCACATCTTTAGTATTTGATTTTTTTCTATTTAAATATGAAAAATAAAAAAATATTTGAAAATATGTTCATTTACTTTTAACAAAAATATAACAAAACATATTCAAAGTAAAAAACATACAGTTCGTAGTACGAGTTTTATTACTACTAAATATAACTAGTTATGTGTGTGCCGCTTTTTCTGAGCTATGACCTGTCTTACTGTTTTAGGCGATTCTTTAATTAGTAATTTGGTGCTACTCGTCGATTAATTTAGATTGAAAAAACCTGAAAAAAAAATAATGTAAAACGTAATGGTGGTTTGAGTCTTAGCTAGAGTTAGCACGAAAATTTAATATAAAAATTAATTGAGTTAAATCGATTCCTGCTGGGCTATTCAAAAATTTGTCGTACATAAAATTTATAAAACACTTGTTTTTTATTTCGCAAAATTAGATTTTTTGAATATTTTAATTGAAAAATTTGTTCAAAAAGTTTAAAAAATCACTCGATCGTTTTCGACTTGTTAGGTCATCATCAGGAGCACATACATACTTTATGTTTTATTAGTACATAAGACTATGTTTAATTAGTACATTCTTTCCATGTAAATAATATTAATACAATTAAGATAAATTAAAGCACCATTTAGATATTTTAAGGCAATTTCCATTGTAAAATGTAACACGCATGTTTAACATCAATTTAGTAATTAAAACATATTAAAATTTCTTAAATTGATTCTTTATTTATAACAAAAATAATTTACTTAACACTCATATGAATGGATAAAAAATGGAGGTGCTGCAATTATTGTGTCCAATGCCTGACTTTTTTTACGACAACTGTATACCATACAAGTAGATTTCGAACACATTACACTTGCAAAAAATGTAATTCGTGATAAAAATGGTTTTGTATAATGTAAAAAATTATTATTCCTGAATAATTAAGCATTATTGAAAAAATTGGAAAAGCTCCTACGGAAGCTGCCACGGCTAATGTTTGCTTTACGTATTTTCCGGGAACAGTTTTCCGACAGCACAAGTAATTTTTCCTGGAAAATTTTGCAATTTTTCCACGAACATTTTGACATTTTTTCAATTTTATTTTTACTTAGTTTAAAATTATAAATAAAATTTGATACTTGAAGAATTGTATAAACTATATTAAAATTTATATTAAAATTACATTAAAAAAATTATATTTACAAAAGTTGACTTCTTAACATTTGTGGCACTATCAGAAGAGGCGAGTAAAGTGATAGAAACTCTTTGATCTGAGTGTGCAAAGTTGACGAAGCAATTATTAGTAATAATAAAAAAAAAGAAAATGTTGAAAAAATAAGCAAAGTATAAATTTTTCCGGAAAATCAAAACAATTACCGGAAAAATTTAGCTTCCACCGCCTAAACACTGATACTAAATAATCCTGCATTTAAAAATTTTCAAAATTTATACTCCTTGCCTGATTTTATCGTTGTATACGTAAAGTAAAATTACGCCGCTGACACTTCTCGTACACAGATGTCCACCACATTTGGCACAAATCTCCAAATTTATGAGAAAAGGTTTGAAGTTTAATTCCTAATAGTCAATACATCTGCGTTTGTAAAAATGCCGATTTTTTCTGAAATAATTTTTTTATCATAATTCGTCATTTCTGGTAAAGTTTAAAATATGATCTGCACTAACTTTTTTTTTGAAATTTAATTTACAAACTTTTTAATCGTTTTTTAGTATTTTTCCAAAAATTAGCAGAAAACTTGAAAGCTCCTATGGAAACTGCAACTTCCGGTACACTGATCGTGGCCAAAAATCACTGGGACCTCCTATAATTTATGGAATAATCTTATAAGTATGAATTTTCATCCTGATCAATCAATCAGTATGGACGGCACAGGAATAAAACTTTTATTGAAAAACAGTTTTATGACAAAAATCATAATTTCCGTTTAAATTTTGAAAAACTGAATTTTACCGGTACTGCTACTTACCGTTAACTTTTCAAAATTCATGAACAAAACGAAATGGTATTGAAGTTGTCACTTCCATAGGGCCGATTTCAGCCGAAATTTAGTAGGATCTCTTAATTTGTGGAAAAACTATATATCAAGATTCATCACGAATAATCAGTTCACTTGGAACGAATTTTTGTTAAAAAAACTAATTTTTCTCAAACAGCGTCATATCCGCTTAAATTTTGGAAACTGTTGTAAAACGTCATTGTTGAAAATGAAATTATTTTCAAAATTTTTGCAAAAAACGTAAAACCTCCTATGGCAGCTGTCACTTCAGATATAGATCGATTTCGACCAAATTTCACTAGGATTTCCCAGTTTGTGAAAAATACTTACATAAGTATGAAGTTTCATCTTAGTCAATAAATCCGATTACGCTGTACCAGAGCTAAATTTTTGTACAACAACTGTTTTTTGTTGAAAAACGTCGTTTCCGCTTAAAATTTAGGAAAATAATCCGAACCGGTTATTGTTGCTAATTTAGTTTAGAATCTTTTTCTGATGTTTTAAAACCCACTATTTTATACTTTGACGATATAGGGAACGGTAAATCTGCAAAAAGATCGATATAAAAATTGTTCATGATTGCTATGCTCTATTTTACTGTTTCAGAAAACCAACAAGGTATGCCCCTGTTGAAAATATAATCTTCTCTGCAAACTTTGAAAATAAGCTCCTACGGAAGCTACCACTTCCAGTACACAGATGTCCACCACTTTTTGTAAGAATCTTTTGATTTACGGAAACAACAATCACATTGGATTGTACAGATGCCGAATTCAGGTGAAATAAAGTTTTTTTTTGATAAAAACACGTAATTTCTGTAAAAGTTTAAAAAAAATATTCTGAACAAATTTTGTTTGAAACTTAATCTTCAAATGCTAAATTCTTTTCGATATAATATGTAGAGATACATAAAGGTTGTATGAGAGCTGTCACTTCCGGTAGACCCATTTAGGCCATAAATTACTGGGATATCCTAATTGATTGAAAACGCTTTTGAATGAGGCTATTATAGGGAACTAACAAGATTTAGTCTGCGCACTAGTATATTTTAATTCAAAGTCATTTTTCTCATAAATGGTATACTTTTGAAAATATTTTTGGAGAAAGCTTAAGTATGAAGTTTCATTCGAATCAACCAATCCGTGTGAGCAGTACAGGGCATATTTTTTTATAAAAAACCCTGTTTTTTGCCAAAACACGTAAATTTTGCTTACATTTTAGAAAAATCATTCGAACCGGTAATGTTTTATTACAACTTTGATTCAGTATCTTTAAGTTTGAAATAATTTTTCATGAGCAGCTGATTTGCAAATTATTTGCAAAAAAACGTAAAAGGCTGCCATTTTCGATAGTCGGATTTCGGCCAAAAATCACTTGAATGTCTTAATTCTTAGAGAAAGCTTAGGTCTGAAGCTTCACAACGGCCATTCGCTTTGGCTGTAGAAAATTATCAAACGTTATTTAGCACAACATCACTCACTTTTTTATTCACAAACATATAATTATTTTTTAAAATCTACTTTTATTTACAACTACATATACAAATCTGCAAAAATCATGAGGTTTAAGCTTTCATGATGACTACACTTCATTTTGGTACTTAAAATAATCTAAAAACAGTTTTTTGTCTCAAAACACCATTTCCGCTTTAGTTTTGAAGAAAAAAATATCTAGGTGGTATTGCTGCAAATTTAATTCAGAATCTTTTAGTTTCTTATCGTTTTACACGTTAATGATATGTCTTTTAAAATATTTGCAAAAAAAAACCAAAAGCTTCTTTATGGAGCTTCACACTTCCTGTGGACTGATTTCAGCCAAAAATCACTGGCATATCTCAATTTATGAGAACATTTTAAATATGAAGTTGCGTCTCTATCAAACACACAGAAATTTTTTTTAAAAACTCCTATTTGTGTATTTCGGCGATATGGCGAGTAGCAAATCTGTAAAAATCTTAGGATCGTTAGATTTCAATTGCTTGCTTGCTGGCCGATGAAATTCTGACCTCCCATCTCGAATAGTGATCCAATTTGAATTTAAAAAAAAATATGAAACCGCGGTTTTTTTAATTACAATTGGAGAAACTATCATTGGTGTCACAGCTGAAATCAAAAGTTTGAAGTTCTAATTTTAAAAATTTAAATCGATCAAATATACCGAATTATATCATTATTGATATTCAGAAAGTCAATGGGGGTCAAAAACCAGCACAACTCTCTTTTCATATTCCTGTAATTTATGTGAGTATTGCATTATAATAGTGTCACTAATAAAAATTTGGCGCCTCGATGGATATTGTGAGTTATTTCCCAAATTTGATTTAAAACCAAAGAATCATTTTATGATACACTTCTAGTACCATTGAGAAGATAGGGCCATAGGCATTTTCATGCAGTATGAAAACGTAAGAATGTTGCAAAAGAGAATGTTCAGTATAAATAAAAACTCACAATATTTAAAGCACATAGTTTTACAATATCTTTGAATGGAATAAATATAAGAGAGGTCCAAGATGAGTACCTTGTGGGACGTCAAACAAAACATTTATTTCTATAAAAATATATTATTTAAAAAAAATCAATTTGGTTCGTAATATGACAAAATTCACTTTATAACTACTTCAACAATATCACCTTTTATGCTAAAATGAAAAAAATTGGGAACAAAACAAGATTTGACACAGTTGGCCGGCCGGGGTAATTTATAATAGAGAAACATACTGTACTTGATCTTCGATATGATAGAAATATCGCAATATTTTCGATATCATTTCCCCGCCCAGTCTTGAAAATTGGCTTAACTTTACTTGATTTCCAAATTGGCGGAAATACTCCACTCGCCTAACTCAAACTAAAGAACGTCGGTGGTTTAACAAAAACGCAAGCATACTCGTTTAGCACAAAATGGGGGAATTTGGTCCGGCCCGCAACACATATTCACATTTACATTCAATAGAGCATGCAGAACATCATCAGCAGTAAACTGAAATTGAATGTTCGGAGTTTTACTAAAATCAAAATCATTATTCTCTCTCGATGAAGAGATATACAACACATTTGCGATGGTGTATCTCTAGAGATCTGTTTGGAATAAACATAGCTCCAGAAACATTTAGAGTTGTTTCTAATATTCGATTCAAACCCAAAAATATATGAATTATACCAGAAAGGATATTTTCAACAGGAAGCCATTTTACTTTAGACAGGTTATGCTCTCCCAAAATCATCACATAATCCAAATCAGCAGGCGCTAGAAGGTTTGAGAAAAATTGTATATAACAGCTGATTATCCATATGGTCTGTAAACAATTACTGTGGAGATCAGCTTTCGTTACTCTACAGTGGCCCTAATCTGGTAATTCTCTGGGAATTGGAAATTGGGGAAAAAATTTTCAAATAAATTTAATTTAAATTATTTCTTTGTGGCATACTAGGGAAAAAAGTTAGTGGTAGTTAGTGGTAATTTTCTAAAGACCAAACAGGCCTGTTCTTAATTCGCCCCGAGCAAGCAGAGTTATCTTGGGTATTGTAAACGGAGAAAAAATTGTACAGGCCAAAATAGTGTGTACAGAGATTAACAAAATGTTTTTACTTTGCACACTGTGGGCAGACTAAATTTACTCGAGTGAATAAAAACAGTATATTTTTTAAAACTGCACTTCGGTTTCAAGAAGTACACTGTTTTTATTCACACAAGTTTCAGTAGACGTTGTTACAACGTCGGAAAGCTTGCTGAAGAAGTTCGAAAAATTTTAGATAGCTGTACGAACCCACAAACTAGAATTTTTTCAGCCAAACTGTTGGATCGGATGCTCTAGAAATTAGCTCTTCTCATATATTGAATCTAAAACTAATACAAGCTAGTCTTACTCTTTTGAACGATCCTTCCTTAATTGGCAGGCAAGCTACACCTTTTACAGATAAATTGAACAACTTGCTCCGCTGTTTTTGAAAGATAACGACTGACATAAAGCTGCTTCATATTAGGCACCTCAGTAGTAACAAAGTAATTATCAGCACAAGTTCCAAAAGCATCTACTGGTGTTGGTATACAGATCTGATCAGTGAAGGATTAGGTATTTTGATTGTGGATGTATATATTTTGCATATAGCAAAAACTAGCTTAACACGAGTTTATGTTACGTCTGATCGAAAAACGAAGAAACAGATGCTTAATATTTTTAAAACCCACAGTTGGTGGGTTTATGTTTCCAGTTTTTAAGGTTTTAACAATTTCTCCACACCCAATAAATCTGAAAGGAATTATTTGAATTTGCCTAGTAAGAGAAAGGTGTGGTTTCCAAGTATAAAATCGTCGAAAAAGATTTCACTTGTGTTAAATAAAATTATTAGAAAACCTCAAAATAAAATTCAGTTATGCGAGAATGGATTTATGTATGTGTCCTGGTTAAAAATAAAATTCTTACTTTTAATCTTGTATTCGAGTATCTTAATAATCGCTCACACTGGATTTATTCAATGATGGAAACGGGAATCAAAAATCCATTGTGATACTTAAAATTCATATCCAAAACCGAATACATTTTCCATTGAACGATTTTTGCTGAAAAACCTCATTATTTCACGTTAATAAATTATTGTTACTCAGCCGCACATGATCGAATAATAAGAAATGTATATGTAAAGGATACACATGTTTCTACCTGTTTCTACGAAAATGGGATAAAAAAATTTGAGCACACGCACATAAAATGCGGAAAGAGCCTTTTTATATTATCTCCAGAAAATGTTCATTAAATTTATTTATTTTTGATATTTTATCACAATAATTTCTTTTTACGACACTTTAACATTTTCTGTTTTTGTATCTCATATGCATACATAAATTTCAAAAACCACATCAAAATAAAAAGAAAATTCCATCACCCACTAACCATACCAGATCATATCAATTTTGGTGATGATGTCATATTCACACATGCTGGAAAGAGGAAGATATTTTTTTTAAATTAATTTTTAACCCAAGAATGTAATTTATGTTTTTATCGTATGTACGAGTACGAACTATGTATTACATACATAATACTGTCAAGTATATGTTTGTATATATACATATATATGTATATAGAAAATGTCTCCAATAATAACCATAAATATAAATATTATTTAATCACTTTGTAAATTACTTAATAAATTATTAAGTTCGTACTTTCGTCTGCTTAAAAATTAAAAGGTTGGCAGCATTTTCCAGAGTACAACTTTACCTGCCTACCTTTTACAAAAATGTAAATTTTCCTCTTTTCCCTATACACACCACCGACAGTTTTATGTATCCGGGTTTTTAAAAAAAAATTGAATTATATTCCTTTTTCTCCTACTATACACGTCTACGAATCTGTATACGGTAAATAGAAAATTTAAAAATTGATTTTTTTTTTTATTAATATACGAGTATCTTCTCCCCCACAATATATGCAAATTCCTCAATGTGATGAAAATTATTATTAAAATAAAAAGGCATCTACATGTTATATATGATTTCCGGTTATAAATTTTAAATACACGTACAATTATTTTTTCAACGATTTTTTGTGATTGATGTCATTTTCAGAATGGCATTACCCATGATACAATAATTTTCTCTTTATCAGATAAACTCACTAGAAATATATTGTCGCTAGTATACGAATTGTGGTGACCTTATATTTTTTCATTTTCGTTTGTTTTGTGCATATCCACACTAAGGTAACTTTAATCTGGTATTTTTTCATTTCTTTCCCCTTTACCAATAAAATCGGTTTTATCTGTGCCGCAATTTTTTGATTTTATTTGTAAAGGGGAAAGAAACGAAAAAAATACCCGATAAAAGTTACCCTAGTATGTCATCAGCCTATGAATATTATATAAGAAGATAATTATTTTAGGTCACCGTTTTAGTTCATTTTTTGAACGTTTCATGGTGGGTTTATCTATAAGAGAAAATTATTGTATCATGGCATTACCAATGAGTAGGTATAGCATAAGACAAAAACAAAAAATACATAAAGCTTAATTTAAAGTTTTTAAATTTATTAAAATATAAAGTAAAAAAAAAATGCTTTAATGTTTTGAAGATATTTTGTTTCTGTTTAATTTGTTCTTTTTTAAGCATTCATTCTGTATATATTTGCTCTTCATCATAAAACAAAAAATCAAAAATATTAGCTTTTGAATTTTTTATGGTGTAAACAGTAATTGTCATAATTTAAATTAAATATGAAATAATAAATTATTCTTATATTTTTCGAATTGGGGATGTTTGCGACGACAATGAATATAGGGATGATTATTTAAATTGATTCTATGAAAAGTGGCGTCCCAATTCATATTCAAAAAGCTTGGTAAAAATAAAATAAGTATGCGATATTTACAAATAACGTGGCGAAAATAACTGTAAACTAGATAAATAAAATGTTTAACACAATTCTAATAAGCAATCCTATCTAGTCAGTAACCGAAATATTCAAATATAGCTATATCTTAACAAAAGAAGAGCGCCACTAACATTACAAGAGGAGAGAATAGAAGAATGAACCGTTCAGCCAATGCCTTCTAAACCACCGGACGCTTACATCAAATGATGGCGACGCGCTATGTCGACGTTTTTGTTGCATTTTTTTTGTTTCTCTTCGCTCCGCCTCGTTGTCTTAAAATCAAAATAAATTTTATCATAGAAAATTACAAAACAACAAAATTATTATTTCTTTCTCCAGTTGTTTTGTTAGTGTGATACAAATTGTCGAATCCGAAGGATATGCATTTTCCAATTTTTTTAGTAATGCGTGTACATTTTCATTTTATATTTTGGCATTTTTTGTCACTTGTATTTAACATAAGTCGATTTCTAATACCATTCAATTCGAAATTATTATAATTGATACGTATGTCAAATAAAAATAGCAAAAAAAACACGAATATCAAGAAAAATACAGAAAAAATGTGTCCTGCTGCTTCGATTAATTCTCCCATTCCACACGAGATTTTTCGTTTTTTGATTATTTTATCAAGGCCAACTAGTCGAAATAGATAATGTATGTATGTGTCTTTCATTTTGTTTTGTTCTGCTCTCTCAAAAATAAAATTTAAACTAAAATGAGTCAGAAATGGCCTTGAAATATTTTTTATTTCAATTATGTTTCTGTAAGTGTGGTTGCACCGAAAATTTGTTTAAGTCGTCATTAAAACCCGTTTCATAGGTAAACGAGGAAAGAAACGAAGAAAAATACGGTTTAAGTGATACCCCGTGTGGCATCAGTGATTGTGTGACACAAATATTTTATTTTTTGATCTGCGTTTCCACGGCGATGACGTGTTATATATTAAAAAACAGAAACATGGTGATGTCGATTTGCGTACTACGAGTTGGACCAACCATTTTTGGAATTGCTATTCGGAATTGCATAAAACTTTAATTTACTTTATGTATTGTTAATAATAATATTATTATACATTACTTTACTGGAAATTAAAACTTGAAATAATCATCTGATAAATGCTTAAAAAAAATTAAAGTTGTGAAATAAACGTTGAACTTGGAAAAAATAAATTTTACTTTAATTTTACATTTTAGAGAAAACTTTTAAGTAAGGCATTTCCTAATTTTCAAGAATTGAGTTTTAAATTCTTTGATAGTTGGTTAATTTTAAATATAAAAAATAAGAACTAGTACTTCTTTGACATGCCGTGTGAAACGGCTGATTATCTTTTATTTATTATTTACTTACCCTACCTATAACAGAAAATGTAAACAAAAGAAAAAAATATGTGGAATATATTTTTCTGTTTCTTTTCTAAGGAATGTAAATGCAATATATATACATCATCAAGTAATAATGAACGGCATTTATTTACGACTTAAGCCTCAGCTACAATGCATCTTCTCCGTTCCGTTCCGTTTTTCTAAAATAGTTTCCGTCTCGCCTTTTCGGTTCGCTAGTTACAATGTATCCGTTCCGCTTGTAAAAATTAAATTGAATTCAAACTAAACAAAACTTAATGGAGGATTAAGGCAGTGATTCATGTATACATTTTGTCTGACAGAAATAAACAATCATCGCTCTGATTGGCTAATGGTTTTTTTGTCTCACACGATAAAAAAGAAATACACACTTAAACGATACATGTATAAAATTTTGTCGTATGGATATTTTTTTGACATTTTATAAATCAATCAACATAAAATGTGTTTTTATTTTTGGTCTTTTTGATTTTTTTTATATTTTAGAATATGTATTCTTTTGTTCTCACTGTCGTAAAATCTTATGCAAAATTGAGCAATGTTTAATTTTTAATTTTTTGTCGTACGATAAAAAATATGGCCGACATTCAACCAATCATGGCGATTATTATTTATGTCTTTCAGACAAAATTTATACATGAATCACCGCCTTTATGAAGTTTTAGAGTTGCTGTGCGATTTGTATATTTTATACATAAAGTATTTAAGCCGAGGCGATGGTGGATACGCCCTTTAAATTCACAACACAACATTTTTACGAATGTAGGAATTAGACTCCGAGGAGTTTTTCTCCCAAACAAGAATGCCACGGGAAATGTGTATGAAATTTTACTTGGACTGTAACAAAAAAATTGGTTCGCGAGCCCGCATTTGATGCCGAACAAGAAACATTCAATTATTTGCTATTGAGAGCACGACGAAATATTGAAAACGCTTTTAGCATACTCGTAGCGCGATGAAGAATTTTGCTAAATACCATTCAAATGAACCCAAAAAATGCCACAAAGGTAGTTTTAGCTGAAGTTGCGCTCATAACTTTGTGAAGTTGAATGATTCTGCGCGAAAATGTTGTCCTAACAACTTCCTGGGTTGGGAGGATGAATTTTGTATTTTACACGACGGTGAATAGAGATGAAACATAAATCAGTAGAAATCAGCGCGAATGGGATCAAGAAACGCCACTTGATATGCTTTTAGTTTAAGAAACGAGATGAAAAATTATTTATGCAACGAAAAAGCTGTATCATATCAGTGTTACCGAATAAATTTATAAATCATTTTTTTGTTATCAAAATATAACTTCATTTAATATAATTTCATTTAACTATTACAATTTCGATTTCTTTGTTAAAATAATAAAATAAAAATAAGTAATAAAAATTGAATTGCTTTTTTATAGCCTCCTGTGCTTGCCTTAGCAAGCTAATTTTGAATGCGTCTCGTTCTCGAGTATTTATTTTATTCATCGAGCACCCTATCGATCTTAAAAATTGCCGATCTTTATTATCGTCATGTCATTGGTTTAACTCTTTATTTAATTTTGAAATTCTTGCAACGTAAATGTAAATTCGTCTTGCAACAAATCCTTTTTTGATTTTCGTGTTTTTTTTTTTGTTTTTTTTGAAGATGTCGAATCTTCATCATACGTTAAATAAGAATCTACTTCTGTAAGAGTAACACTAATTGCATCTTCGTCAACGTTTGTGAAGTTGGCCCAAAATTCTGGCCCAAAAAATTATATTTTTGCCGCTGGCAATACCATTATCTATTTTAATACCACTAACAAGACAGAAAACTAAAAAAACATTGGTTAAATTCAAAGAATAAACATGAATTTGAATGAAATGAATTTGAATAATACAATTGACTTTATTATAAAATTGTTCTATTAATAAAATAAAAAATATACAAATTTAACTTAAACATGATCATGCTTTAAATGAAAGTGATAAAGAACATTTTTCAAAATTCTAATAATTTTTTAACACAAAAACTGTAGTTGCTATCACGAACTGTGAGCCCAAAACAGTCGTATAACACGACATTTTCATGATGTCAGCCCAATATCTTAGTGTTGTCTTGAAATTTATATCGAATGCACTCAGCCCAAAATTCAAATTTTCATAGTAGAAGAGACCGGACAAGTGGTGCAGTGGTCTGAGTTACTGGTTTCGAATCCCATCAGAGGCTAGATGCAAATCGAATTTTGCTGGTACCTCTAGTACTTTATTTAATTGAAAATAAAGTGTTAATAAAAAAGCAGAGAATACATCTTTCAGTTTGGGGTGTATCGTGGATGAATCTAAAGAAGTAAAAACTTTCAATTATTCTGATATTCACCGTCAATGTTTATTATTTCACAATGCTCATCAGTATCCCAAACCTCACTAGGAATTGGCGAACATATTATATTACTCTGCGCTTCAGTTACATTTTCATTTATTGTGTGAACCGATTTATCTTATTTTAATTTTATATATAAATATATTTTATAAATCACATTGTCCCCTCTATAGAGACTTGAATTATTCCTCGATTCATTTTTCATTGGTTGGTAGTTATGCAATTCTCTAATATTCAAAGAATTGACAAATTAGGGTTTTATTTTTCTATCCGATAGATGATAAATTTTTATTTGGTTTGTGGTATTATTTTTTATTTTTAAAATTTCACATATATTATTAAAAAATTTGCAATTGGAAAGCGGTATTTTGATATTAGTTAAATCAACTCCAAAGGTATATTAATATAGTATTAAATACAGTCGATTCATTCAATTTATGCAAATTATGCTTTGCATGAAACGATTGTTGATTTTTCGATTTTCTATTCATTATTACACAAAATTTCTAAAATAAATTTTAAATTAAGCTGAAAAAAAGCCAAATAAAATCCTTAAGTTTTATGACAGTAACCGCTAAATAATTCCAAAAAAAGTGCTGTGATATTTAAGTTAAAATATTATATTAAGTACCACTACAAGTAACAAACTATAGCACACAATTGTTTAAAACAATTAAACAATATTAGTGACAAACTTTTGCACACAAAGATATAAATTCGTGTTCATACACTTTTTATAAAAATATACGTATTAGCAAGTTGTAATGTTTTTAACTTGTTTTTGACCAACCATTTTTACAACACTAAACACATCGACGGGTTTTCCCCGGTTTATATAAATACACATAACAAAACGATAGAGTAAAATGAACGATAGTTTTAGCACAAATATATGTCTATTCGAATAACTTTAAAACGTTATTAAAAATTAAACACTTTTAGTTTGGTTTTCCTTATAGTAACAATTTTATTTTTATTTTAGAAGATCGATTTTGAAAATATATTTTTCATCTTCAGTTCCACAGCATGTTCCAGAACTAGAAATTTTTCTAAACTTAGAAAAAATAGATATATGTCTTGTCTCGGAAACTCATTTAACAGAAACTTCATTTATTAAAATACGTAACTATCAATGCTACCATGCTATTCATCCAGGAGGAAACGCTAGAGGCGGGTCTACCGTAATTGTTAAAAATAATATTAAACATTACGAAGTGCCCGGCATTGAGGAAGAAATTATGCAGGTTAAAACCATAATAGTTGAATCAATATATAATAGGGAACTCAGTATCTCCTCTATTTACTGTCCCCCACGCCATCAATTAAAAAAAGAAGACTACAGTCGACTTTTTAAATCACTAGGATCAAATTTTATCATAGGCGGTGATTTTAATGCAAAGAACACCTATTGGGGATCTAGACTAACAACCTCTAAAGGGAAAGAGTTATTTAATGCAGCTCGCGAGAACAACTGTGAATTCCTCTCTGGCGATAAACCAACATATTGGCCTGCTGACATACATAAAATTCCAGATCTTCTTGACTTCTTTGTAACAAAAGGAGTTTTAGAGGACTACACAGGCATTGAAAATAGTGAAGGACTATCATCTGACCACTCACCTGTGATCATGGCACTGAGTACAATGATAATAAAAAAAGATAATTCACCTAAGTTAACAAACAATAAAACCAATTGGGATCTATTTAAGAAATTAGTAGAAGATCGAACAAATCTCGGCGAACCAATTAGAACGAAGGTGCAGTTGGAAGATCAACTAGAAATATTTAATAACATCATCCAACAAGCGGCTTGGGAAAGTTCACCGATTTCTCATACCAACGCTATAATGAAACATAACTATCCTCTTGAAGTCAGAGAGCTACTTAGGGAGAAACGGAAAGCTCGCAAAATCTGGCAGCACTCTCGTGCACCGCAACACAAAACTATTCTAAATTTTTTGTGCAACAAATTAAAACAACTAATAAAAGAAATAAAGAACGAAAGCATAACTAAGCGACTACGAGGTCTTTCTGAATTAAAGGATGACGATTACTCGCTTTGGAAAGCAACGAAGGGACTAAAAAGATCCAAAATGATGACGGTTCATGGGCTAAAAGTGACAAACAGAAAGTCTCTCTATTTGCTGCTTATTTAGAAGAGACTTTTCAACCGTTGCCGAGGAAAACAGCAAATGAAAATACAACAGTCGTAAACAAAGCAGATGATCTTGACATAAGGCTTGTGACTTTATTGGAGCTTAAAACTGAAATCAATAGTAACTTAAGTATCAGAAAAGCTCCAGGTTATGATTTAATAACTGGGCAAATTGTGAAAGCCATTCCCGAGAAAGGTTTGCGTAAATTAAATCAAATAATTAATGCAGCTTTCAGATTGAAATATGTTCCACGACAATGGAAGGTGGCCGAAGTAATAATGATTCCTAAACCAGGCAAACCAGGAAACGATAAAAAATCATATAGACCGATATCACTACTTCCAATCATATCAAAAATATTTGAAAAACTGTTGCTGAAAAGACTCAAACCTATAATAGAAGAGAGATGCCTAATTCCACCAC
Organism: Nephrotoma flavescens; assembly: GCA_932526605.1. Classification (NCBI taxonomy): domain Eukaryota; kingdom Metazoa; phylum Arthropoda; class Insecta; order Diptera; family Tipulidae; genus Nephrotoma; species Nephrotoma flavescens. The sequence continues at coordinate 223,029,085 of OW052221.1, forward strand.
ACCAATTTGGGTTTAGAGAAAACCACTCTACAGTTGAACAAGTTCACAGAATAACGGATGTCATTGAGGATGCACTCGAGAATAAGAAAATATGCTCCAGTATTTTCTTAGATGTAGCTCAAGCTTTCGACAAAGTTTGGCACCAAGGGCTTGAATTTAAACTGCATCGAGACCTGCCTAAGCAATTTTATCAAATTCTTAAATCGTACATAGCTGATCGACACTTTAGAGTCAAATTTGAAAATGAGTACTCTGAAATAAAAAGAATATCAGCAGGTATACCACAAGGTAGCGTACTTGGACCTATTCTGTTTATTCTTTACACGAGAGACTTACCGAATATTGAAGGTACCACAGTAGCAACATTTGCAGACGATACAGCTATTCTAGCAGTTGGAAAAGATATTTCGGAAGCAACAAGCAAACTTCAAAGTGCAGTTAACACGGTGAGCAACTGGACTAAAAAATGGCGCATCTCATTAAATGAAGCCAAATCAGTACACGTCAACTTTACAAATCAAAATGTAAACTGTATTCCCGTGGTTCTCAACTCAAACCAAATTCCATATGCAAATACAGCTAAATACCTTGGCATGACCCTCGATGCTAAGCTAAGATGGAAAGAACACATCAAGAAGAAAAAAGAAGAGTTAAACATCAAATATAGAAAAATGTACTGGCTCATGGGTAGAAACTCTGAGCTCTCAATACACAACAAATTGCTTCTATACAGGCAAATGCTAAAACCAGTATGGACCTATGGTATCCAGCTTTGGGGTTGTGCCAAGAAAACAAATGTACAAATGATACAATGCTTCCAAAATAAAGTGCTACGAGGGATTGTGAACGCCCCATGGTACATTAGGAATGACAACATCCATAGAGACTTGAAGATGGAATACGTCACCGATGAAATAAAGAATCATGCAAGGAAACACGTACAGCGCTTATCTCTACACGAAAATGCAGATATCCGTCGTATGTTGGACACCACTAACGGCGTGAGGAGACTCCAAAGGCAGAAACCTCTGGAGCTGGGCAGTCTGTTTTAGAAGAAAGTATTATAAAATGAGTAACCAATAGGTTATTCATCTTAACCCGAGAACTTAATTTAAGAAAGATAAATTACTAGATGATCTCTGAATCAGTTGTAATATTGTATAAATAAATAAATAAATTTATTAAATAAAAAAAAAAAAAAAAAAAAAAATCTTCAGTTCCAATAACAACTATTGTCAGATAATAGTTGTAATTGGAGCTGAAGATGAAAATTATATTTTCGAAATCGATCTTCTAAAATAAAAATAAAATTGTTACTATAAGGAAAACCAAATTACAAGTGTTTAATTTTTAATAAATGTTCAAGTGACAAAAGTTATACAGTGGTGAAAAATGACATTAAACCATAATAACACAAACTTTAAAACATATACGGTAAAAATTATGTGTCTTTATAATGCACCTACCTCGGTGATAAAATCCATTTTAAATTAATTTTCTCTAAATACTTTGTCATCTCGGGCGTAATATATATCGTGAAAATTCTTTATAATTAATTCTTTATACATATAATTTCTATAGTAAAAGCTGAACCAGCTCTGTCCAAAAATCATAATCAAACCGATGACCAACACCGGAACCTCAACTTTCATTAAATGTTAAATATTAATTCATTAAATATCCCAGCCTTCTGAAACATACTCGTTAGAACTAGATCTGTTCAAAAGTCATAATGAGACCGATGACCAACACCGAAAATCTTAACTTCCATTAAATATTATGATTGTTCGTAAATCGGCATCGCAATCTCCTGAATCTACTTTATTTTAGTTAAATATTGAATTTTTAGAAGTAGAACTATTTTAGTTTTTTGGGTTAACAACATTGAAATGTCGTGACATAAGATTTTTTGGGCTGACAGTTCATACGTGACAGACATTTTTTTTTGTTTTTTGGGCTGACATCATTAAAATGTCGTGACATACGGTTTTTTGGGCTGACTCTTCATACGTGACAGAAATTATAGTTTTCATGTTGCCACTGCGGTTTTTTGGGCTGACATTTGGGCCAACTTCACATACATTCTTCGTCACTGAATGTTTCCACCAACAAACTACTATTTTTCACCATACTACAAAAAACATAAATATTTAACTTAGGTATTTTCAATCTCTTACAACAATGTATTAAATCATACGTTCTGGGTTATCGATCGCGATGCTTGAGATAGTTTTTCTTTGCGCACAAACCTGTCTTTTAAATAATTCCATTTTTTTTTTTTTTGCTGTAATACAAAAAGATGTTAGCGGTATGCATCCCAGTTCACAAAATTAAAACTAAAAATTATTAACATACATACCAACAATTGAAAATAATTCGGTTAAATTATTTCAAATTTTTGATTTTATTTTGGTGTCCATGTAGTATTTATTGCTCTTTTCATATAACTCGGGGAACTTTTTAATTTCTTCAACAAAAGTTTCTACGTTTTCACATGATTTGGGTCTGTCAATCTCTTCTGCTAAGTTGTTGAGGTTATGCCAGAAAGCAGTTTTTTTTAATAAAATACAAATTTTACGAAGAGCAGAAACTCTTCGTAAAATTTGTATTCTATTAAAAAAACGGTCCGACTTCTCCGCTCCATTGTAACTAACCTTTCCTTCCGGAAATTATTTACAACATGCCAAATTTAAATTTTTACGTAAAAGTGGAATCGGAGAGGGGCTAAGGTTTTACGCTTACGTTCTTCATTAAACGTATTTCACTAATTTGTGTGAAATGTCGTGAATTGATTTGTATCAGCGATTATATGGAAGTTTTTTTTTTTGGTATGCAAATAGGAACAATTTTGGAAAATCAAGTGGTTGTAAAAGACGTCCACAACTTTTAAATAATAGGCATTCTTGTGCATTTGAGTGACTTTTAAAAGAAGGAAAGAGAAACTACAACAACAAACTTATAAATACACCCCACAAAGCTGCTAAGGAGTTGGATAAAAACGTTAATGAGTCGACCGCTAGGCGGTTGTTGCAAAAAATAGGTTTTCATTCATACGTATAAACAAGCAAAAACCAGCCTTATCCAGCAAAACGAAAATAAATCGATATTAGTCATGTGGGATAACTACTTGAGGAACCCGCCACATAGAAAATTTAAGAAACATCATGTTACGGAAACGATGAAACACGATGTGAAACGTTGGTCCACTAGTGAAGATCATGGGCGCTATGCAAGAGGAAGAATATTTAAAATTTATTAAAAAATTTAGAGGAGTTTGTAGCACATCATCAGATGAATGTGCTTATCCGGATTAAGAAATCAATTTTCAGCAAGTTGGAGATCCCAAACACGCAGAAATTTAAAATATCAGAAATTTCAAACTATGAAATTGTCTGCTCAAAGTCTGGATATTAATCCCGAAAATTGGATTTCCCAAATCTGTGCTACTTAGCTTGGTGACATGGTATATTTAAACAAAATAATATTCCATAATAAATGCCATAAAAAATTATTTCAAATAGTAAAATATTGTTGAATATTTAAAATTGCAGTTAATATTGATCCAATTCAACTAAAAATATTATTAAATCGAAAACTCAACAAACAATTCTAACAAAATAAATATACAAATAATTATTAAATTATTAGAACTAAACCAAATATTTTATAATATTTTGTGTATTATTGCAAAAACAGCCGGAATATTAATAAAGTTTCATTAATTATGTAAATAATTTTTGAACGGAAAAACGATGGACGTTTTGCAAACTCTTTAATCGCTATAGTTTGTTGTGTTTTTTCGATACCGAATCACTCCACAAACTCTGGTGTGGCTGGCTCTCATCAAAATCAAGGGTGTTTACGGTCAAATCACCATTTTACTAGTACGTATGCCATTTGCTCATTTCACAGCTCATGTTGTCAATATCTAATAGAGTAGGGTTTATTTATAATCTTATATAGGTGTAACACGTGATCCTATCTTGTTAATTTTTAAATTTTATTTGTTGCTGCGAATATATTGGAAGCCTTTCGTATTCCAAATATTAAACCAAATTAATTATGCCATTTAGAAATGATGTGATTATTCACTCGAAAATGTAATAATGCGAATTTTTTACTATTAGGATTTAGATTTTTATTTTGTTAATTGGATTTTTTGTTTAATTAATAATAAATAATGTTTTGTTATTTGATTAGTTCATCTGTGAAAATATCAATATTAGAATTATTAATTATTTGTTTTTTTTTGTATACATAATTATAAAATTTATTTGCCATTGTATATATTATATGTATTAAAATATCCGGGTTATTGCGGAAGGCTATAATCTAAATATAGCTAAATAAATAAAAAAATCTATTGAAATGTACCCTAATGTGAGTGGCGTGCGTATCCGGGTACCTTTTGCACTTTTAGATGTCTAGTTTTGTATGTTTTGCTGCGAATAAAACTTTAAATTTTATGAGTACTTTTACTTCAATTGGTAGATTACGATCATACTTAGAATTGAGAAATGTTACAACATGGACGAACGTGGAAATTTCCATACTTAATACATGTAGGTACTAATCATTCAAATTAAGATATTTTATCTTCACTTACATGAGGGTTTAACAATCCAGGGGGGTGAAAAACAGCAGATTTTATTCTCTATAGCAGATTTAATAATTTTTAATTATATATAAAGGTTCATCTAAGAACACGGAATCCGAAGAACACGTTTTTGAGAAACACAGTTCCACTTCTCTCAAATTACACGGTTTCAAGGAACATGTAACAAATTAATTGTGTTCTTGTTATTTTTAAAACAAAACGTTTTTGTAAACATTTTTTGTTTATGTCTTGTGCTTTAACCACACAAGAAGTGCAGTTAATGCTTCGGTATTTAAACTGGCAATTTGCCAATAAAAATAAAATAAATCAGGTGTAAATATAGAATTTTCCCATTTAATAACGATTGATGATTGAATATTCAACAACATGGCCTAACGGTTAAGCGCAGATCTCAGCTTCGACCGATCGCCCATGTCAGTTTATGTGATAATATGGGAATTTCAACGTGCACATGTTATTCTGCAATTATGTGTGAACGAGTTATTTTGAGAGATCGATATGATGACGTCGGTGGCTTACTGTAAATACTCATATATGTTTCAAAGACTCCTAAAGTTACAAATTTTAAGTAACGCTCTAATTTTATATTTTTTCTTAGACAAAACTCCTACCCCCATAAATATTCACGGTCACACAATTTAAGCTTATTATTAAGCGTTTTCTAGCTGAGGGCATAAAGGCCTATACCGGAGATAGTAATACAAACTTAAAATAAAACATACGTTCCAAATCATACCCGAAGGTTTTTACTTTTTCAGCAATGAAGTTTGAAAACTTCAGCAGTGAAGTTTGAAGCTAAAATGGCGGTACTCTGTTGATGATACAACAACTTATACTGTTTTGTCTAAATAGTAACGAGGACGGCATTAATCCTCATTCCGTTTTGTTATAACGGGTGATTTTTTAAGAGCTTGAGAACTTTTTTTTAAAAAAAACGCATAAAATTTGCAAAATCTCATCGGTTCTTTATTTGAAACGTTAGATTGGTCCATGACATTTACTTTTTGAAGATAATTTCATTTAAATGTTGACCGCGGCTGCGTCTTAGGTGGTCCATTCGGAAAGTCTAATTTTGGGCAACTTTTTCGAGCATTTCGGCCGGAATAGCCCGAATTTCTTCGGAAATGTTGTCTTCCAAAACTGGAATAGTTGCTGGCTTATTTCTGTAGACTTTAGACTTGACGTAGCCCCACAAAAAATAGTCTAAAGGCGTCAAATCGCATGATCTTGGTGGCCAACTTACCGGGCCATTTCTTGAGATGAATTGTTCTCCGAAGTTTTCCCTCAAAATGGCCATAGAATCGCGAGCTGTGTGGCATGTAGCGCCATCTTGTTGAAACCACATGTCAACTAAGTTCAGTTCTTCCATTTTTGGCAACAAAAAGTTTGTTAGCATCGAACGATAGCGATCGCCATTCACCGTAACGTTGCGTCCAACAGCATCTTTGAAAAAATACGGTCCAATGATTCCACCAGCGTACAAACCACACCAAACAGTGCATTTTTCGGGATGCATGGGCAGTTCTTGAACGGCTTCTGGTTGCTCTTCACTCCAAATGCGGCAATTTTGCTTATTTACGTAGCCATTCAACCAGAAATGAGCCTCATCGCTGAACAAAATTTGTCGATAAAAAAGCGGATTTTCTGCCAACTTTTCTAGGGCCCATTCACTGAAAATTCGACGTTGTGGCAGATCGTTCGGCTTCAGTTCTTGCAGGAGCTGTATTTTATACGGTTTTACACCAAGATCTTTGCGTAAAATCTTCCATGTCGTCGAATAACACAAACCCAATTGCTGCGAACGGCGACGAATCGACATTTCACGGTCTTCAGCAACACTCTCAGAAACAGACGCAATATTCTCTTCTGTACGCACTGTACGCATTCGTGTGGTTGGTTTAATGTCCAATAAAGTAAACTGAGTGCGAAACTTGGTCACAATCGCATTAATTGTTTGCTCACTTGGTCGATTATGTAGACCATAAATCGGACGTAAATCGCGAAACACTTTTCGAACCGAACACTGATTTTTGTAATATAATTCAATTATTTGCAAGCGTTGCTCGTTAGTAAGTCTATTCATTATGAAATGTCAAAGCATACTGAGCATCTTTCTCTTTGACACCTTGTCTGAAATCCTGCGTGATCTGTCAAATACTAATGCATGAAAATCCTAACCACAAAAAAATCACCCGTTATAAACAAAACTTGTAATAGATTGGAATAAACGAAAAACTACCACAAAAAATTTAAAGCATAAGAATACCACTTTTGAAAAAATTTAAACCCCGAAAAATTTGTATTCATTACAATTACCACCTGAAAATTTTATTTTTTCCCTTAGCATAACAATTGATTTTCAATGACCTAGACAGTTTTTTATTTTATTAGTATTGTGTTTATTTTTTGGTTTTGTTTGTGTGGGTTTCAATAATACCTACATTTTATGTTAATCTTAGTTCTATTTTGACAAATGACTTGCTGAAATCTGAGAATATATAATATATATTTTACAATTTATACATTTTCGTGGAATGTTTTATGCGGCATTTATCTCGTTTCACAAATAATTTTACATTCTTGTTGTACGTTTACGGAGTATTTATGTATCTACTTGTATCGAGGTTACTAAATTTTTTTGGTTTGTTGTGGAAAATTTCCAACAGTATGAATGGCATCTCTGTTTAAAGCGTACCACAAAAGCAGTAGCATTGCAAAATTCAAATCACGTTTAAAATCGAGTATTAAATTGTGATTTATTACATTTCCACGATTCAGAAAAGTTTACCAAAATTGTATTTTTTCGTATTTTGTATTTTGGTTTTCTCTTGTATTTCCGGATTTTATTTTCTCTGTGCCAACAAAAACACAAAAAAATTGTAATAATAATAATAATAACAACAGTAATGCAATAATAAGAGTAACAACAACCGGGGTAATATATTCCTTTTATTGGCAGTGTACGAGTACGATTTCTTAAGAAAATATAACAAAAAAAGCTTAACCTATTTTCAGCACCAGTTTTCACATTATTAAGCAAAAAACAATTCAACACCTTTTTTCCTGAAATATTATTGTGCTTTTTACGATGTCGATTCGTTTTTTTATGTTTAAGTGGAAAATTGTCAATATAATAAAGTATAACGATTGCACGAGCAACCTTTGTCTGTAGTTTTATTTTGCGGTGCTGCAAATTTTCAAATAATGATTATTAAATCGTTTAAATTACCTGGGTTCGAATTTAGATAATACATTATTACTGTGCAATAAATTTAATTCCTTGAAAAGGAGTTATTCTTTGATTAAATTAACGTAATTTACAAATTACCACATTTTTGGATTTCATTTTAACCATTTTAAGTCAAGTATTCGATGAATTTTTCGTTGGTTTTTTGAATCAACATCAGTTTGATATTTACATCTGATGTTTTCAAGCAATTATAGTCAATCAATTTCACTTGCGTCAATGTCTACATGTAAAATTGAAAAACCAGATAACAGTATGGATCCTTCAAGTTAATTGCTCCGTTTGTAGACACTTGTTGTACACAGTATAAAAAATAATTTTATAAAATTTCAAATCAAAATAATATTAAAATTTACTCTAATTCCTGGTTTAAGAAATAAAGTAGTTTTTTCAACTAGAGATACTTTGAAGGAATACTCATTTTAAAATGCTTATAATTAACAAGGGGGAATCTACATGCGAAGTAATGCGGGTAAAGCCACCATCCCTTTAATAAATCAATCGAACAATGTTTCGATAACTATAGTACAGCGTTGAGGTATGGTGGCACTAGAAACGGTGTTCGTCATTTCCTCGTTTATTTTAGAATACTAATCTGAAACGATCTGTTAATGCGTCTGGTCTAAGAGGAGCTATACACATTTAGTGGTACGAAACCACTCACATACAGAGATATTTTAAAAACCAATTTTTTGGAAAAATCTAGAGGCCAACATTTCCATAATTACAACATCTGTTTTACAACGTCGATGAAAGTAAATGAAGGGATTATATTGTAGCCAACATATTTGTCGAAAATGGCAGTTTCGAGAGGTATATTGAAAATTGAATTACAAAGGTGAATGCCCTCTTTGAATTTGTTAAACGACTGACAAGTGAATTTAAAGATATTCAAACCTTATGTTTCTTAGTTATTGTCCACTTTCTATCTCAATAAGGAATGGAATATGCTGTACGAGCTGGAATAAATTCTATACTATGCACGTAAAAAGAATAAAAGCATCCAATAGAAGTTTTTGATTTTTTGTTAAATAAAAAAAAACTGAGTATGATCAAAATTTACCGTTCCATCGAATTTGGCGTGGCTATCTCGATGAATTCCTTTTGGACGCAACATTTATTGGTAACGTTTTGCTCGGTTACCTTGATTCAGTTTACAGTTTGCAAAACATCTCATTTCATATGCCATGCAGAACATTTTGAAATCATGAGTTTTAGCACAAGAACAATTCACAAACTATGGAGGAAACAACCTATTTGACTTTTATTTTCAAAGGACAACTTTAAAAATATCCTGAAAAATTATTTTTAATATTTTTAAATGTTAAATCAAAATTTGATTTCAATTTTGTTTTATTTTTTGTTATAATTTTCTTTGTTTTAGTTTAATTTTTGTTTTAAACTGAACGTCGTTTTAATAGTTTTATTTTGTAAATGTTATATTCTTCTCAATATAAATTAAAAAAGGCTTCAATGAAAGCTGTAACTTCCAGTCAACCGATTTCAGCGAAACACCACTATAAGAACGCTAAATTAATGGAAAAAGTTTAAGTAAGAGATTTCACGATGATCAGTAAACCCGTCTGGGTTTTTATGGAAAATCTCATATAAAAGTTGCCAATACATGCCTTCCTTCAGCCAGTCTGGGCCGTACAGGGGATACAGACATTTATTCTGCTAAGCACCACACACAGACACAGAGATATAGCGAATGGATATGTTATGTATAATCGTTTTGGGATTTATAATTATAAACACAAATATTTAGATTTATAATTTTGAGTTTAATGTATAATTTTTATTCAATAATTGTTTATTTATTTATTCACAATTTGTTTTATTACATTTCACTAGATAGCTATAGAAACTCTTCTTCTACTTCAGTTTTCATTGTCTCCTAACCCTTTTATACCTTTTTGTGCATAAGTATAAGTATCTACATACAATAAAATTTATTATATTTGAAAATTCAATACATACGAGTAATTAAAAGGTATCAATTTAAATATAGTTACTAAAATTACATTACTACAGCCTTAATAATAAATTACTTCACAACAGATAAATTGCGAAAAATACGAGGTCGACAATTTTCATGATTACTGATTTTACTTCGTAAAATAGAATAATAGCAATTGTTCTGGACATATAAATTATTATAATCGTAAATTACCGCATTTGGGCACATTTTTGGTTAAAGAACATAATGACAGCTGTTTAATAGATTTCATTCGATGACTAAATTAAGGGAGCCCCACTTAATCCTTTATTTCAAAATCCATTGTTGCTAAATTCCATCTTTTTTAGGAGAAACCCACTTTTCAGCAAATCTACCATAGTTTAACTCCATCTTTACTAAAACCCGTAACCAATTTTCTCAAAATCCACTATTGACAAAATCAATCATTTACGAAATTCGTAATACCCAACATGGACATGGACACGGACACACACGCAAACACAGACTCGTGGGAATTGCAAGTTTCCTATCAGGCACTACCCCATGTGGCGGATAGGGGGATGCACTCACCGGTACACCGGCGGGTAAGTGGGAAATAAAATACCACTCGTGGACCAAAACTTGCAAGAAGCGTCTGTTCACCAGGAGGTGCAACTTTAAACAGCGTCTGCTCCTCATGTAAGAGGCGGCTGAATTTCTTACCAGGCAGTATGCGTCCCCTATAGGCTCGAGCGCTGCAGGTGCTATCCTATCGTCGTAGTTCTAACTCCGTATATCGCAGCTGCGAACTTAGAGTGATTAGTGCGTTCAGAACTCTTTCGGGCGAAGCAGCCTGCGTCATTGCGGGAATGTGCCCATTTGATCTGCTGGCAGCGGAACGGCAAAAAACATAACAACAAACAACACAAGAACGTACAGTGGGGATACTCTACATGATTGGCAACAGCGTTGGAACCGTTCAGAGAAGGGACATTGGGCTCGACAACTTATTTCTGAAATAGGCCCGTGGATAAACCGTAAGCATGGCGAGGTTGGCTTTTACCTAACACAACTCGTAACAGGTCACGGATGCTTTCGATCATAACCTTAATCATTTTGGACATGACGATTCAACGTATTTTCCATCCTATAGAGATTCCGTAGAGAAGGCTGAATACGTGTTTTTTGTATGCACATGGTTCCAGGGAAGTAGAGAAGTGCTTGCTGGAGTCCTCGATTAATTTGGTATTGCCCCAGAGAACATAGTTGACGTGATGCTGGCATCCCCAGAAGCATGGAATGCTGTAGAAAATTTTGCAACAACAACGATTAAGGAATTGCGATGGTTGGCACGCCAACGTCGCCAAGCAAGGAAGTTCGTACCCATAGTTGCGTGGGAGATGTCATCTTACAATTAGTACAGGCTCCTTACTTTTTGAAGTAATACCTAGCGGTCGTTCCGGGGGGAAAGAATGCAGGAGGGGGTTTAATTGATTAGGAGTCTCACACCGTTGTGGTGGATAGCTTTGTTATCCCCTACATCGTCCATGAATGATTACCACTTTCCTTAAAAAAAATAAAAAATAAAAAAAGACATAGACACAGATGCAGACGTAGCATCACACATCAGACATCAGATATCAGACACGGCACAGGCATCAGATACCGAGACATATGCGGGCGCAGACACAGACACAGACACAGACGCAGACATCAGACATCACACATCAGACACCAGACATCAGACATTAGACACGACACAGGCATCAGACACAGACACAGACACCGACACAGCCACCGACACAGACACAAACACAAACACAAACACAGACACAGGAATAGACACAGACAAAAGTAATAAAAACGATGAATTTGTTGGATTTTTTACGGATTTTGAAAAAATTAATTTTGACTAAAATGGATTTTGTTAAAAATAGCCTTTATGATAATGGAAACAGGAAAAAGGTGGATTTTGTCAAAAGTAGTTTACGACTAAAGTGAATATGGTCAAATTGGATTTTAGAGAAATGAATTTTTGTATAATGGATTTCGTGGGTAACCCCTCAATTAATTACCAAGGCATGGGGTTTAATTTTTTACTCAAAATAATTTACTACCGATACCATAGTTATCACGAACGATATATATCAGATAGTACCTAACTCAAAATGAAAATCCAAAATTATTAATGAACACGTTAATTAACAGATTTCATGAAAGGAGCAATATGCTAGGTTAGATTAAAACACAAGGGATGCTATATTATTGATTGGTGTGCAATCAATTTTTTTTTTTGTAACAATTTTCTTTATTTATTGAATCTTTCAAACATGAAAATAACAATAAGTTTTCAAATCTTAATAACTAAGGTAATTATGTAAATCTGCGGGAGCAGAATTTACTTCTTATCAATAAGTAAATTAATAATTTTATAATTTATGTTATTACAACAGCCATCGTTTTCTTCTTCAATCGCGAAGACGTAGGTATATCTTTTAGGTTTCGTGCCAGCAAATTCGGATGAGATACCAGTTTCCCTGCATAGCTGATCCGCATCTTTTGTAATTCGTCTTTGACAGTTAGGATGTTAAGGTCCTTATCTATGTTTTTTACGAACCAGGGTGCTCCTGTAATCATTCTGAGAATTTTTGACTGTGTTCGTTGGATAATGTCGATATTCGAATTTGAGGTTGATTGCCATAATTGACACCCATACGACCAAATCGGTTTAATCATTGTGTTATACAGGAGAAGTTTGTATTCTAGGTCAATAGTTGAATATTTCCCCATCAACCAGTGCATCTTATCAATTTTTAGTTTGATATGGTCTCTTTTCATTTCAATATGTTTTCGCCAAGTTAACCGTCGATCTAGGTGGACGCCTAGATATTTTGCTCCATTTCATTGAGGGATTTGTATTCCGTTCATTGTGACGGGCGGGCAAGTAAGCTTATTGAAAGTGAATGTTACGTGGGTCGATTTCTCTTTATTGACCTTTATCTTCCATTTCTTTAGCCATATTTCGATGTGATAAATATGTTGTTGCAGAATTTCGGACGCCGTTTGTGGGTTTTTATGGCTACATACGATTGCCGTATCATCTGCGAAAGTAGACGTCAGAGTTTGCGAAGACGTTGGTAGATCTCAAGTGAAAATTAAATATAACGTTGGACCAAGTACACTACCTTGTGGTACTCCAGCCAGAATGTTTTTCTCGTTTGATTTAGAGGTGTTGTATTTGACATAATATCTGCGATTTGTCAAATACGACTTCATGAGTTGGTAAATTTCTGGTAATTTTAGATTAATTTTATGCAGCAGACCCTCGTGCCAAACTTTATCGAATGCTTGGGCAACATCCAAGAACACGGCGGAGCAGTATTTTTTCTCTTCGTATGCTGACCTTATTTCTGTAGCTACTCGGTGCACTTGCTCAATGGTTCCGTGCTCGGCTCTGAAACCAAACTGATGACTAGGGATGATATTTTGCAGTTCCGGTTTAATATTTTCGATAACAGTTTTTTCGAATACTTTCGAAACGATTGCTAGTAGGCTTATTGGTTTATATGACGAGACTTTGGTAGGATCCTTGCCAGGCTTTACGATCATTTTTATAGTTGATAATTTCACTCAGGGATATACTCAGGGATATATCCTGATTCGTAAATTGAATTAAATATTTGAGCCAGTCGACCAAAGGCACACTCAGGCAGTTGTTTAAGCATTTCACCTGTAGTTCGATCATACCCAGGGACTTTCTTTAATTGAATTTGATGTGTGATAATAAACTTTACCAGTGGTTTCTTTATCTTAAATTTCCTCAAAGGCCTGATTGGTGCAATCAATGTAATTGAAATTTGTTCTTTGAAACAATCAATTATGTAAAATGCCTCATTAAACAAATTTCCGGTACCTTACGAAAATTTAATGTTAATTATAAAATTACTGTTTCAGATGGAAATCCATCAACATTTTTTAGTCAAATTAAAGATATTATACCGAAATGGGAACGTCGTAATTTGGTTTATGCATTTACAGTATGCGCAACAAGAGCGTGTACGGCATAATTGTACTTAAAACCATAGGAACAAATTTGGGCGGGGCTTAAACCAGTTTTATATTAATTCCTCTTGGGCGCTCTAAAACAAAAATTAGTTTAACTGCAACTGCTTAGCGGATAGCAGATGTTTTTAAGTGTACATCCAAAAGGACCAAAAATGTCGGTTGCAAGTGCAGTAAAATATATAAAAAAGTCGGAAACATTTGTGCAGAAGTGGATTACACATTATTCAATGTATAAAAATGTTGACAATTTGCCAGATAGAAGCAAAATCCGAACCACTATAAAAAAGGAGGATGAAGCCATCATACAGTTATTTTATGAAAAATTTTCATTTACGCTGGATGCAGCTGTAAAAAAATTTGCGAAAAAGAATACTGTTATACCAAAAGCAACAAAACAAAATAGAATTATCGAACATGGGTATGCATATGGAAATACTTTGGCCAAACCACTGGTAATACAAAAATACATCGAAAAGCGACTACAGTGGGTGAATGAACATAAAAACAAAGACTTTACAAATATTGTGTTTACTATGAGTCATCTTTTTAAGGTTTTAATATTAAAGGCCGTGTTTAGTCAACTAAGCGAAAACAAGAATTCTCCGAACTGTGAAGCACCCGCCCTAGCTCCATGAATGAAGATGCTTCACAAAGCAAGGTTTTGGTAAATTAATCGTTTCCACACGGAGCCTAAATGCACCTTTCATGAAAAAAAGTTATTCACGAGGTTTGTTACCATCTGTCCTTAAATGGTTTGAAGCGGGAAACTCGAATTGGTTCTTGCAAGAAGACAAGGATCCAAAACACCGTAGGAAGCTCTGTTCAGAGTTTAAACTGAAAAAGGGTATCACAACATTGGATTAGCCATCTCAGTCACCTGATGCCAATCCGGTCAAAAACATACGGTCATTTTGGAAGGTTGAGCTGAAAATGTACCACATAAAAAATTTAGAAGATATAGAAAAATTTATCTTGGAAATTTTGTTGTTTTTGTAATAAAACACTGTATCCAGCTTCTGCTTTAATTCTTGTACAAATTTATTTATTTAATATTTCGCCACATTGGCTTCATCAGAACTGTTGTAAATTAATAGCAATTAATAAAATTAGATTAGTAAAATACACAAATTGAAGTTATAAATTGGTGGCTTTTTTCTTTTGAGTTACTACTTACATTGGCAAAATTGATGTTTACATATAAACTGAGCAAACTATAGTTTACAATAAAAAATTATTATTAATTTAAAAGAAACAATCTCACGACCCGTCAATGGTTTAAAATTCATTATTACAGATTAAAATTTAAAAAAAAAAAAAAAAAATAAAATTTTTGTAAATAAATTTTCACATATATGTATGCCAATAATTTTTCTAGTATGTAATCGTGAACGACTGTTGAATTATGAAATTCTTGACAAAATTTGTTGTTGTATATTTTGATGAAGTACAATTTTTACTTAACGAAATGATACAGGATAGAATTGTACTAGAGGATGTGGTCTAAGCTGTTTACTATTAGATTATTTTACTATGATGCAACGACAAAATAACCGAAAATGACGTCAACATGAACTGAAAGAACCAAAGAAACAAAACAAAACACAAAATGTAGAATGCAAAAATTTATGCAAAAATTTAGTTAATAGTATAGACAAAAGGTTGGTAGCGCCCTAGAAAATAAAATAAACTCTCATAATAAAAATAAAAAAAAATCATAGTTTAATTTTTACTTAGTTTTTTGCCGTACACGCTCTTGTTGCAAATACTGTAATTCCATATGGCCATTGTCACCAAAAATAAGTCAGTATAACAGTACAATTGTAACAAAATTGAATTTATTAGCACACATAGTAACCGTTGAAATTACAGCATTGTGCAAACACACACTAAATAGTGTTGAAATGGATCATTAATCGCGATATTACGATAGACAATAGGAAGAGGATATTGACGATCTTCACAAAATTTGTTCCGATATTAATGGTTAAATGTCTAAATTTCTAAAAATAAATCATTTGAGCAAAATAGAATCATAAAATATAAAAATTCTCATTAAATAAACTAGGATTCAGTAAAATTAGAAAACCATGTTTTCTAACAGGATGATCCTATATGAGCGAGAAGGTAATGAGGTGGTTATCGAATGTCATTTGTCGGCCTAGATGAAAACAGCCGAAGAATTACTGTTTAAATTTCAACCATGGGTTTCAGAATAATATTTTGCCTATACTTCTCAATCTCAAAAATTTTAAATATTGCAATACTGAAAACTTTTGGTGACCCCCATATTATTATTTTTAATTTTGTACACAATAAATAATTGAAAAACTTATTTCTGACTTTTAAGTTCGTTTTACCATTTATCTCGTAAAGTCGTAACACAACAACCTCATAAAACAAATTTTTTAAAAAATTAAGAAACATTGCACTTAAATAGAACCCTAATGCTACACAAACATTAGTAGGACAATAAAATAAAAAAGAATACATTTTTTACAATTTAATTACAAAATTGTTATACAGTTTGAAATTGTTTTAAAAATCTCGATAATCTGCAATTCTTGCGGGGGCTGGCATAGAGCAAAAGTTCACCATATATTGTTCGTATTACTGTAGTGTACCGTACTGGGGGGTGGTTCTTCAATTTTTATCTTCATTTTTAAAATTTTTTCCCGTCGCCGAGTTGACAGTCGCCGAGTTGACCATCGCCGAATTGTACGTCGCCGAGTTAACCGTCGCCGAATTGTACGTCGCCAAGTTGACCATCGCCGAGTTGACCGTCGCCGAGTTAACAATCGCCAAGTTGGTTGTCGCCGAGTTGACCGTCGCCGAGTAGACAATCACCGTTGTCCGTCACCGAGTTGTCCGTCGCCGAGTTGGTTTCGCCGAGTTGTTATGTAAAAACAAAACCGCTAAGCAACAATAGGGGAAACAGAAAAAAAAGTACTAATTTACATTGGCTACAAATATTGTATAGACAGTACGAATTGTCGACATTGTCTACTCCAAAATTTCTGCTCGGGGCATAAAATTAGAACGTATATAACTGCAGAATGTCATCAAAAATTTTAATTAATACCGTGCATAACCCTGTCCCTGTCCATACGTAAATGTTATTTTTCATATAATATTTCCTATTGGAACACTTTAACTTGATCAACGAACCATAACAAAAAAAAATATATAAATCCAATTCACTTGTCTCAGATCGGTTGCATAAATCCGGAAATATCTAAAAACCACAAAACCGAATTAAAATTGTCACTAAAATCAATTATAACACCACATTAATTCAAAAATTATATCATTAAATCAAAAAATCGAAAAGTGTTAAATAATGAACATAATTTTTATAAATTATGACACGCACAAAAAAATTTCAAATTACCAAATCGTATTAAAATTAGACTTTGTTTTCTAATTTGATTAATGAGCGGGTACGCGAGTTTTTATTTAATTTTTGTTTTATTGAATAATGAGGGCGTTTATATGTTACGTTTAACCTCACGTATAAATATTCGAAATTGTTAATCAATTTATGGCCATGATTATAGATCATTGTCAAATATTATCTTAATTTTATGGTTTCTCTTTCGTAAATATAATTTAATTGATTCGATTGTTCAATTTATTTTTAAATTCTTTTTTACCGGCGGCTAGTACCACAGGTACGAGTGTATTCATTGTTGATGTAATTAAAATCATTGAAAATCGGAAAATAAAATAAAAAATTTAATAAAAGAACGAAATTCTCTAAACAGGAAAATAAAAAAAAAACACATCGCATTAATTGAATAATAGGGAAAAAGGAAATTAAATTTCGTGACAAGGTAGAAAATTTTAATTTTGTTCTTTGTTCGTTCCGTTTTAAGTTTAATTTTTATTTAACTGTATACTTTAAAATCAGCAAAATTGTTTGGTGTATAATATGTCCACATTATGCGAAGTAGATTCTTGAAATCGGTGTTGAGATAAATTTAGATTGATTATTATTTTTAGCGAAATGGCGATAACATGGATGTAGATCGTAGGAATTTTATTACAGTTTACGCAGTAAAGATGTGTGATATGATAGTGGAAAGTGGGATAATTTCTTTCTTTTACGGATATTGTGCTATGAATTTAAATTATGTTTCTATTATTTTTTGGGAGGTGCGAAGTATTGAACACAATGTTAGAATTGTATGTTTTGGTAACAGATTGTTGGAAGTGGCTACTTTCACTTTAGTTTCGCGGATATCACAATCCGAAATTGTTAGTCAGAATCCAGATTTGCTAAAATAGTTATTTAAAATTATGGTCAAACTTGTATATTTGGGATTGCTCTTTGAATCGAAATTTTCAAGTGCTTCTGGAATTTGGCTAATATGGTTAAATGTTACTATTTATTAAACGACTCCTGACAAATTTTATAAGAAATTCTAATGAAAATTTTGTACCAAATCTTAGTTTACGTTATGTTGCGTGAATACGGAGCTATAATCGAATTCGGCTTGACTCAAATTTTAAATGTAGAATATTATTGGAAACCGACCAAATGGCACAGTGGTTAAAGCTTTGGCTTTTGGATCGGGAGGTACCGGGTTCGAATCCCGATAGGGGCAGGATGCAAAAGTGAAATTTCATAACCGATTACGATCGGGGATGAAATGTAACACATCTATGACCCCCTGTCGGAGTGCAAAACTCATGGGCCGACCCATCTTCCATGTCAGTATCGGCTGGCATGGAGCTTGCAATGTGCAGATGGTTTTAAATCGGCCCTATAGCCGTACGTCTTCGATTTAGCAGGTCATGCGTAAAGTAAGACGGAAAAATAAACCACGAAAGAGCAGGGAGTGCTTCGGCCGCAAATCAGATGGCATGGATAAAAACAAAAAAAAGAAAAAAAAAAAAAGAATATTATTGGAATACTTTAGTAAATATTCGGCCAAAATTCTTTATTTGGCCATGTTAGGTGATGAGTCCACAGTTTACCGCCTGAATTTTCAAGCTTACCTGAAAAGAATAAATTTGTTTCGATTTGCTATGAGAAGTAGGCGAACTTTCCCATGCTGCTTGTTAGTATAGTTGGAAGTACTTTCTGTATTCGAAACGTTCGTGATTTATATTCTAAATAATATTAATTGTGATTTTCTTTCCTTTAGAATAAAATTTGCAATATTGCAAAAGTTCTTTTAAATAAAAAAAAAAATCAAATCAAATTTGCAATTTCAATAAACTTCATATATTAAACTTTTGAAAGATTATTGAAAATTAAATGTTATTAAAAAAAATAAAAAGACAAACATCCTCGTTATTCATATAGAGATGGATATATTCAATTTAAAAAAAAAAATATCCACAATCATCTAAACCGACAGTGAGCTGTAAGGTTAAATGCTATTTAAGAAACAAGCTTTCTGAAAATTAATTTCCATATTTTTTATGCACTTTTATCACGAGATTTAATTTAAAATTTAAATAAAAAGTGAGAGAATATATTAATTATTATTATTAGAGTAAATACAGAGAGAGAAAACTCTCGAAACTAGTACAAAATAAAAATAAAAATTATCACTTAAAAGATATGTATTCTCACATTTCTTATTTATATTTTTCCAAAAAATACCAGTTTCTAAGAAAAAAGGGCCTTACTGGTGGTTGGGAAAAGCCATTTTCTCAAATTTCGCGGAATACTCATATAAAGGCAATATTTAATTTTTTTTGTCAAATAGAAATATTTTTTGTAAGCTCGACCCTACGAGAAGGCTTCTGAAGGATTATTATTATTTGGAAAGCTTGGTTCTAATAGCACCTAACCATTTACATATGTTTTAATATCCAAAACGAAATCCTGTTGAGTCGGATTTGAGTGAATTTAGAAAAACAAATTTTTTAAACTATTTTATATGAAGAATGAAGAGAATTACGAAATGGTTTTTCCTAACCCTTTCGCAATGATGATTTTTCTTAATTTTTGATATTTTTTGGGAAATGTTAATTTTATGACTTTCTGAAATGCATGATTCATATAGCACCTAGCCATGTAGGTCACTATCATATCAGAGTGGTCATTTTGTAGTGCTTTATCGCCAATTTATATCACTAATAAAGAGTTTTTTTTTGGTAACAAAATTCAAAATAAAGTAGTTTGTATACCCTGCAAAATGAATTTTGAGGTAGTATAATGAACTAAAAGTAATACTTTGACATTTTCGTTTTAGTTATATGAATGTTTTGTCAGTGATTTTCATGCGTGTGATATACCAATGAAATTAAAATATATAAATATTATTAAAATAAAAAAAAACACAATTTTTTATTTGAATAAAATATGGTAAGTTAAATTTTATTTTATTAATACTCTTTGAACTTTTTAAGGTAGGATATAATGCCGCTATTATGACTGACTGAATAGCTACAAGGGTGGAACGACAATTTTCTAAATGAATCGTAATAGTGCGGAAAAGCTGCGTATATACATAGGTATTCTAATAAAATGTTAAAAACGTAATTTGCGATTAACTTAACTTTTGAGGCGCCACTATTGGCATCTTTATGCTTTAAACTAAAATTTTTATTTTTTGGATATGGCTTCTGCGCTGTATATTATTTTATTGATTGTAACTAAATAACAACTTCTAGTATTTCATAATCAGATATCTGTTTTTTGTGTTAGAACGAAATAAACAAAATGGAGAAAAATTAATCAAAATAAAGACAAGGCAAAGAGTTAGGTGTATTATATTTGGAACACCTCTAGAATTGAGTGGTGTTGTTTTATCTACATACGAAGGAATAATGATGTTTTATCTTTGTGTTAAACAAGGTTTAAAGCCAAATAAATTAAGTAAAAAACCTAGTTTAAGTGAAATCCTCCTTACACGATTTGCCGTAGGCGTGTGGGTAACTGCAGCAGGGAAACTTTCGAATTTGCAAATAAAACCTTGCATATCGCTTATGTGCCTAATTTGTGCTAATTAGTGCTCACGGGAAAAAATTAGTGCTAGTCCAGGAGCGAGAAAAACCGGAAAATAATATTTCAAATTTCGCCTGGAAGACGAAAAAAATAAAACCCAATTTCTAGAAAAAACCAGAAATAATTGAAGCCAAATTTTAAAACTTTACAAAAGCGGCTACACCGATGAAATTTGTGCTTATCAAAGAAATGTGATTTTCATAAATTTTCATTCATAAATACAGGAAAAACAAACTAGCCCCTAAAAGATACTATATTGAAAATTGAAAATACAGAGGTATACCGTTCAATAATATTTTTGTTGAACAACAAATTAAAAAATAAAAATACCTTATTGTAAAATTGTCACCTTATTGTCACGCATGTTTATTGCCATCCGAAAAATATATTGGCTGAATTTGTGCTTATCCAGAATTGGCCCAATTCCGTTGAACAACAAAGACTGTTGAATTAACGATTTTTTGACGAAAAGTATTCTACAAACCATTGATGTTGGCACTTCTGATTGCATATTCCTATCAGGTATGTTCATTGCCATCCGAAAAATATGGTGGCTGAACTTGTGATAATCCAGAATTGGCCCTATTTCGTTGAACGTTATTCCGTTGAACGTTGTTGTTCAACGGAATTGGGCCAGTTCTGGACTAGCACAAATTCAGCCAATATATTTTTCGGATGGCAATGAACATACCTGATAGGAATATGCAATCAGAAGTGCCATCTTCGTTGGTTTGTAGAACACTTTTTGTCAAAACATTGTTCATTCAACGGTATTTTTTGTTCAACGAAATTGGGCCAATTTTGGATTAGCACAAATTCAGCCAATATATTTTTCGGATGGCAATAAACATGCGTGACAAGAATATGCTATCTGAATTGCTCAGTCTTTGGTTTTACAATAAGGTATTTCTATTTTTTAATTTGTTGTTCAACAAAAATATTATTGAACGGTATACCTCTGTATTTTCTATGTTCAATATAGTATCTTTTAGGGGCTAGTTGGTTTTTTTCTGTATTTATGATTGAAAATTTATGAAAATCACATTTCTTTGATAAGAACAAATTTCATCGGTGTAGCCGCTTTTGTAAAGTTTTAAAATTTGGCTTCAATTATTTCTGGTTTTTTCTAGAAATTGGGTTTTATTTTTTTCGTCTTTCAGGCGAAATTTGAAATATTCATTTCCAGTTTTCCCGGCTCCTGGACCAGCACTAATTTTTTCCCGTGAGCACAAATTAGCACAAATTGGGCTTAATCGGTATGCAAAGTTTCATTTGGAAATTCGAAAGTTTCCCTGCTGCAGTAACCCACACGCCGTAGGCACTTAGCGAAACACACTTACACTTAATAAACACATTAAATTTAACATGTATTTTCTATTTCGCAAATAAATAGATATTTGAATATTTTCGATTTCCACTTTTTATGTTATCATCCTGATTTGCAAAGATAAAAATTCCTAGTTATATATAGTAGAAAAAAGGCAAATAAAGAAATAAAAGAAGGAAAAACAAAAAATTGGAAATATAAATACATC
Organism: Nephrotoma flavescens; assembly: GCA_932526605.1. NCBI lineage: Eukaryota > Metazoa > Arthropoda > Insecta > Diptera > Tipulidae > Nephrotoma > Nephrotoma flavescens. The sequence continues at coordinate 223,051,450 of OW052221.1, forward strand.
TTATGATCGTCCCAACCAACTGTTGTTTATATGAAAAAATTAATATTAAAATGGAAGTGGAGGACAGCAGATAAGCGATTAGTCGTTGGCTGAGTAACAAAATTCAAGGTTTATTGAAGTACATTTAATTTGCCGACGTATATTAGTCACATTGTCACGATAAATCGATTTCCCTCTATTTGTTAAGGGTTATTTAAGAAAACTCGGTGGTTCAAGCTGCTATTCCTATCGTGTCACTTAACAGAAATTTACAAATGATTCGTAGTTACCATTGTAATTACAGAGATATGCTAGCACGGCTTCTCCACCTGCTATCTGAATGCTATTGCAATCTACTTTTTCTTTCTATCAAAATTTGCCAAGATGGAGTCTGGTGTGGCACACTTGCTATAATTTGACGTTTTGAAATCATTCTTTTGTCGATAGTTAAGACTACTAGTCATTTGAATAAATACTGAAAATGTCAGTAGACACCATATTAAAATAGAAAAAACGTCAAAATATGCATGCTATATACATGCTATCTAGATCTGCCGACATAGCATGCATTCATAGCATACAGTTAGCATATAAATATTATTGCGAGTCTCCACTTGCCATTTGATCGAAATTTTCTAGCATAACTAGATAGCAATAGCAGGTGGAGAGTTTATGTGAAATCATTTAAAAGAAACGGTGGTAGTGAATGCTATCAATCAAAATTAAAAACATTTAAAGAAACTGCGAAAAAACTGTTTTTTATTTTGACATGCAAGATTTTAAAATATCACTAATTCTCCAACAGGTGCTAGTTTAGAGTCAGAAACAAGCGGAGAAACAGAAGCAGTTAATTCAGATTCATCATTTGATACTCAAAATAACCAACAGAAAATAACTGCTTTTTCAGACATGCATACGACATTATTCCTGCTACAATTGCTAGTGTTGTTCTTTAAGATGTGGGGCTAATTACAGCAGATGATAAAAATAAAGTAAGAGGTCAAATGAAGGTAAGACGGCAAGAAATAAAAATAAACGGTCCAATCCACAGATGCTAGTGAACCATAAATCAAGTAAGATCAGAGGATTATATGTTGACGGCCGGAAAGACAAAAGAGTTGTACAAGAATTTATTGAAAATAAGAACTACCGGAGAAATGTAAACGAAGAGAATTATGTATTGATGCAAGAACCGGGATCTAAATGTATGTCATATTTCTTCTCGGTCTGGTTCAGCTGCTGCAATTGGTTGTGATGGAACAGTCTTAAATATCGGCCAAAATGGAGGAGTCATTAGAAGACTAGAAATGAAATGGAAACGTCCACTACCCACTACAGTGGTTTGTATGTCAGTTACCCGCCAATAAACTACCATTTCTATCATCTCGAAGGATCAAGTACAGGACCTAGAACCTTTTCCGGGCCTATTTGGAAACACTAAGAAAGGGTGCGCAAATATTTCAGTATCTTAATACAAACTGATAAACGAATTAATATACAATCTCATATCTTGATGTAGTTTTCAATTAAAATACAATCCTCTTGTAAAAATAGAGCTAAGCATTTATGGAAAGTATTCAATATAAAGTCGATATCTTAGAATAGTAAAAGCTGGATCTCAACGGACAGAAGGAAACATTCGTAAATTTTAAATACCAAAAATAAATTTTTAAGACGAGGAATATTATGAGATGATTAGCTGGGCTGAAATAACAGCCTTTGATGAGCCGCATAACCGACAGAGAATTACAAAATATGATCCAAAAAGGCCAGCCAATCGAAGCATAGATTTGGATCGGTTCCTGTGCCACACTCAAGAGGTATAGAGAAATGATGTAAATTTAATGATGGGGGCTGCCACTGCTGTTTGCGGTATTGATTCGTGAGATGGTTTCGTTTGTGCCAGACTTGAATCTCGAAATTTAAAACTTTTGTTTTAATTCGAAATATTAGACTTTTAATCAAACTAATGTGTAAAATTATTTGATTTTGTGTATAAAATTGAAATTATAGGGTAAAATTCAAAAGTGATGTGTTTATTGATTTCAACCTCTCGGCAGCACCTCAAAAAGTATTTTCAAAAATTTGCTATTTTACTGGAGTTATAATACACAAATATTCCGAACTACTACAAATTAAATAAAAAATATTTTTTTTTAATTATTTTCGTTCCGACCTAAACTAGCCACTACTCTTGGATATTAAGAGGATTTACTTCGTTTTTATAATACCGTTTTATATACATAGTTATGAACAGCTGATTAGTAACTCTGCAGTTTTGATCTTTTAAAAACATCAACATTCCATCGAACGGTTGCCACCGCTGTAAGATAGAAAATTACGAGCGAATATCTGCATTGAAATGTATATCTACTTTGTCAATCTGAGGCATAATACTTTTACATAAATAAATGCTTACTTAATACTTAATATAGTTTGAAGCGAGTTTGTCACATTCAGCTTTCACATAACCAAAACAATAACCTTTCAAACCAAATATAAAATATTGTGTCATTAAAATTGTCTTCAAATAAAAATTCAATTGAATAACATCTTCATAGAAAACAATGTACCATTATATCAGAATCACGTTCTAAATTTCAACAAAATTACTTAAATTTGTCACCGTTCAATTTAGCGTAAATCGCTGTATTATGCTTCACCATATCTTGAAAGGATTGCACTTATTTGTCTATTGAAACGATATATCCGTATACGCGATAATTGTGTAGAAATATATCGCAATTTAGTGTTATGTATAGCTGGTTAATTTGTCTCGAGCATTTTAATTTAAAACAAAAATAACAATATCTTACTGATGACAATGTATACCAATCAAGGTTTTCCATATTCATTTATACATTTTCTTGCAAAATGATGAATCAAATGAATACTGTAAATATAAATTTTCATCGTAACTATGCAAAATCCTCACGTACGGTTTTTATTATTTTTTCATATATCGATCTAGTGTCTGATTGCAATAAAGCTTTCTTCAGCTGGATTGTCGCAAAATGAAATTGAAAAATAATGTACCGAATAGAAAAGCAACTTGAAAAAAGTAAAATTTGCATTTTATAAAAGTCAGTGTAGTTATATACAACACCAAACAAAGGAGCAGTCATTTTTATATTACAGAAAGCAATTGACAATATGTGCAACATATACATATATGTATATAACATGAACGGTTTGATAATAAATATGTTTCAGCACTTGTATCGATGATAAAAAACAATTTATTAAACGCTTTGAAAAATTTATTATAGATATTTTAAAATGTCACTGACATGTCATGACGTCTTTTAGTAAAAAATGTCTTATATTTTATTAAATAAAAGCAATGTGCAGCAGTTGATCAAAATTCTATATTATATTTACTAAAATTGCGTTTAATGAGACGATAAATTTGCATATATTTAATAATAGTTTATCTAAATGGTGTTTTTGATCTGTTAGTGCTGTAGTATTTCAAGAACGAATTGATTCGTTTTAAAAATAGGCAGATAAAAATTCTGCTGAAGTTAGCCGAAATTTTCAGCCAAAAAAACCTGCATTATCGCCATATTTTGTATCGGGTGGTAGTACAAAATTCTGTTAAAATAAGCCGAAAATTACATGTAATTAAAGTTAGCAGTAAATTTTCGTCGAAAAAAAGTTGAAAAATCCATACCACATAATTCGAATGTTTAAAAGTAATATGAACTGGGTGAAGTTAGACCAATTCGTAAATAACTGGATCCCGTATTTATAATTTGTCGTGTTGGGGGGCTATTAGTTTATGTTGTGGCACTAACAGTGAACACCAGTGCCAAAAATCAGGTCATATTTTAGGTAGCATCATAGTGAAATAAATTAAAAGCACGACACATGTTCAGTGTCAATTTTAATATAGAATGTGCAGTTCGTCTGGCCAAAAGCAATGAAATTAAGAACTTTTTTCCAGTCCCTTCGGTGCATCCACTGAGCAAATTCCACCAGTTCCATTGTTCGCAGATCCTATCAAAAGTCGTAAGCAGCCTTTTGTTGTTTATTTAATTGCGGAACATTTGTACGAACTGCTTCGGCTAATGCTTTACTTTCGTATTGTTGTTGTCTTTGTATCTCGTGGCTGAATCATTGTGAATTGAACGATTGGATATACCATGCTGTTATACGACAACACTCTATTAGCCAACATATGGCTTCTACCATAATCAATGCCTCATTGCCCATTTCTGCTTTTGACCTAATATTCCACATACAAATTGTTTGGATTCGAAGCAGAATTCGTAGATATGATAATCGTAAAATATTTGCGGATTTGATGAGGTGATAAAGATATGACGTAATTTTTGAGCGTATTGTCCCATAATTCGAATCGTTATCGAGCAACTGCAAGGGTTGACACTCCTTACGGTAAGTCGCACACAGATCGCGCATTAACGGTTCGGCATGGAAGATGGTTCGGAAAATGAGTTTTGCACGCCGTTAGGGGGTCGTAGCTGTGTTCTTTTTAATCATAGATCGTAATCTGTACCTCCCGATCCAAACGCCAAAGCTTTAACCACGGTGCCATTTGGTAGGTAGTTCTCAGTTGTTGAAACGACGTCGAGCCACGAACATTCACCAAAAACAATCGAGGTTTGCAACAAAAATCGTTATTTGGATGCACAGTGTAGATGCGACCTATCTTGCCCTTCACAACTGTAAGCCACACATTGTCCGCTACTAATCGCCTACGATTGAACGTGTATTCGTCATTGCTTGTGACAGTTTCGGCAATCAGGTCTCTCGCATACCGCTTGAAATACTTGCCATCGATCATAGAGGGGAGTCGTTGTTGAAAAGAATGCAGGCTTCATGGATAATATTCTTAACATAGACACCACTGCACACAATTTCGGATCAACAGCTTCAACTGGGATTTATGTTGCAATGATGGAATCAATTTCACCCGATCTGATTCTTTTGAGGAACCAAACCATATATGCGCATGAAGCATACCAAATTTCAGCCATACAACGGAGGACATCCAAAAATGACCTTGGCAAAACAAAGGCTGCTTTATTATAAAATTAATCCATTAATTTTTAACTTAACCCAGTTCAAACTACCACTAAACATTTGTCCATATTTTAATTTATTTCACTATGATGCTACATAAAATATTGCCTGATTTTTGACACAGGTGTTCACTGTTAGTGTGTTACATGATGGCTACTGCCACCCTGCAGATTTCATCTAATGGCATGCAGAGGCCTCCACGGTGATCTTTTGCTGGCTACAACTGAGGGAGAAGTGCTATGGGTCGTGGGGTTTGAGGCTTGCATGGCTCCTGGCTTACACCGTGATTACAGAGATTTTAATAAAAATAAAAAAAAACCCAAATTATAAATAATCATAAACCGAATGTTCTGCCGAAATTCGTCGGCCGGAACTTGAGGAACGAACAAAGCAAAAAAAAAATATAACGGCAGAGAGGTGCTTTGGACGGATGCGCGCTGAATTCAAACGGCCCAAAGCGCTGGTTTCGAATTCGGATGCGGGCACCAAGGGACCGCAAACAATCCGCCAACATGGAAAGAGAAGACCCCCTCACCATACCAAACCGAGAATAATTAGTATTTCATTTTTAAATATAAAAAGAAATCACAACCCAAATATAATAATCGCCGAAAAAAAAACAAAGGAGAAGCGAGACCAATATTCACCGAACGCGCGACAGTCAACCGCTGTGCGGCGCTCGATTACGAAAATTTAAAATATATAAAAAATGAAAAAAAAAATCACACAACAAAAAAATCGTACCTTAAATTTTTTTTCAAAAAAAAAAATCTTTTGTGCCCTTGGGGGCCGTCATGCCACAGGTTTCCCCACCTGGTCCAATGCGGTTTGATTGTGGCGTATTCCACCGGTGCGGCCCAATCGCCGTTAACTTCCAATAATACGGCTGGCCTCAACTAGCCGCCGAATCAGTTGAAAGCGGAGTGGCCATCCGTATACAATTTGGTTATACCAATGTCGTCACCAATCCCGTATATGCAACAAAAAACATTTTTTTGGGCACCAAAATGTTGGGCGTCTCTCCGCTTTTATCGTAAAATTTGCCTAGTCGGGCACTAAAATGTTGGGTGCCCTTCCGCCTTTACTGTCAACTCGGGCTTGGTAGGCCACAGAATATGTTGAACGTTGGTCTGCCGAACAACCGTAAAAACTGTTGCCAATGAAAAAACTAAGCACAATATGAAACGTGGTGGTTAACCTTAGTAATATAGTATCACGTCGAAAATTGGCACCGTTTTAAATCAATACTCCGATTTTCACTTGATAATGTAACTATCAGGCAGCGAATACCCGTGTAATATCCCTTGCTACACAAAACAATTTACACTTTATATTATTAGTTCCCCATTATACAAATTTCAAACAGTCTCCCTCCCTGTTCCAGGGTATACCAAAAAAAACATACCCGAAATATGTTTTATATGCAAATAGTTTTTATTAAATAGAAAATTGATTATTATATTTTTTTTTTACTTGTAGTCAACAATTTTTATTTTTTTTATTTTCCAATTTTTGTTGTAATTACTTTTCATTTATTAGCGACTTATACAATTATAAGCTAACTAAATATACGGTAAATAATTTATTGTTCTCAAAACGATAAAACTTGACTGTCTTTCAACCAAAAAAAAAAAAATAAATAAATTCCACCTAGACTTTATTTTTACGCAAAAACCAAAACGAGGTTCTCACTTTTTTTATATACATCAATCAACACTCGACTTTTTTTTCACAACCCAATCAAGACTGACTTAAAAAAATATTCTCGCACCACATGCGACGCGCTTAACGTTCTAGAAGAATATCTTTCCTTCTCTGTTTTTCATTTGCATCAATTCACATTGATGCAAACGAGAAGCATATAAGAGAAAATATTCTTCTACAGCGCATTGCTTCACACACCCGGTGCACATTGGTCTCAGAGAGATTCAATTTTCTCTTATCGTCGCGCCATACCAAAAAGGGTGTACAAAACCACAACACAAATTCTTAGCCCTTATGTGATGTGAATTATGTGATAATTTACTGCTATAACTTTAATGACAAGTAATTTTCGGCTCATATCAACAGAATGTTTTACTAATACGTGATTCAAATTATGTCGATAATGCAGATTCCGGCTGCAATTTTCGCTGAACTTTAGTACATTAAAGTTAACCGATAGTTTCCAGGCGAAAGTTGGTAATGCAGATAGTGCCTTTGCTATCCCAGCAGAAAAAATAGTTTATAGCTGATAGATATATTACTTGATGTACCTAGTTCTACTTTAACCTCCAAATAATCAAAACGTGTAAATTACACTAAGTTTGTAAAATTTCTAAATTAATGAAATATTCTGTAACCATTGAGTAACCCACTTTATCATCGATCCCACTTTGTTTAGTAAAGGTCATGTAGGCCCACGCAAAATTTGGCGTAAGCCTGAAGAGGATAGGGCGTGTAATTTGGTATAGTGTACCAAAAAATCTGAAATTATAAATTAAAAAAATGTTCGGTAACTTTTGAGTAACTCACTTTCCAATCGAAATAACACCAAATTACTTCCCTTATCCTCTGCAAAATTGCTCCAAATTTTCCGTGGGCGGAAAGTAGGTATTACAGAATATTTTATTAATTTAGTTTCGAAAATTCCTAAATTTATTATAATATACACATTTTAGAGTTTGGACAGTTTTGGTAAAATTATATACCACCTGACACATTTTTGCTTTATTCTGACTATTCGAAGGTGATAGTAGAACTTGATATACCAGTAATACACCTTTCGGCTATAAAATATTTTTTTGGCTGAGACTCCATCTGCATAAATAGACTATCTGCATTATCTTTCGGCTGGAAACTTTCGGCTAGATTTAACAGTATGTGTTCGTCAATGTTTTCTACATCTGTGCTCAACTCGCAATCTAACTCAATTTTTTCGGGTTGGTATCGAAAGGCCAAAAAGTTTATTAGCGAAAAAAAAATATTTAAAAATGCCATTCCAAAAATAATAATCTAAACAACAAAAATCTCAAAACCCATAATACTAAAAATATATTTACCAAAAGAAAAATTTCTCGAACACAAAATCTCAAAAAAATAAAAATATCGGATTAAAAATCCCAAAATTTACCGAAAATAAAACCAAATGAGTCGAAATCTGCGGGCGCAGATTTTAACTCATTTGGTTCTATTTTCAGAAGATTCGGAAAAATTAAATCTTTAGATAATTTTTCTTAATATATTTCTCGAACACAAAATCTCAAAAAAATAAAAATATCGGATTAAAAATCCCAAAATTTACCGAAAATAAAACCAAATGAGTCGAAATCTGCGGGCGCAGATTTTAACTCATTTGGTTCTATTTTCAGAAGATTCGGAAAAATTAAATCTTTAGATAATTTTTCTTAATATATTTCGTAGTAAGACAATTATATCTTAATGCTAAGAACACTAAAATTGACAAAAATTATAAGCATTTATGGTTCCAGGATGGCAAAATTTTGATGAGGAAGGATGATGGTGGAAAGGTGTGGTTGATAAATGATGTGAGTGACCTTGACAAACTGATTTGAAAAGTTTTTTTTATTTCATAATTATAGTTTGATATAATGATTAATAATTCTAGTACAGATCAAGGCCACTCTAATTCATTTGTTAACAACACCTCTCCTTCAGCCTCTTTTATGCATGTTAATAATAATTTTTCAATAGTCCATCAAAATGCGCGTAGCTTACGTAAAAATAGTGATTCTTTGTTTGCTCACTTTAGTGCATGCAATCCATTGCCAGATATTTTATTTTTTTCTGAAATTTGGATAAACAGTGACGAAGTGTCTTCTTATCATCTCAATGGATATTCTTTGATCGATGGCTGTAACAACAAGTACTCAGCTGGTGGAGTAGTTGGCTATGTTAAAGCGGGTCTCAATTTTAGTTATGTGACTAAAAATCTAAGTACCGCTGATATTGTGCAATTAAATCTAAGTCTTCGAAGTGATGTGTTCTGCATAATATGCGTTTATCGGTTTAATTTTTGTTCAATTAATGATTTTATTGCAGACTTTTCTTCCTACTTAAACGGAATTCAAACCAAAAATGCATTTATACTTGGCGATTTCAATATAGACATCTTAAAGTTCTCTGTTAATGACCAGGTAAAAAATTATCTAACAATGATGTCTAATTTCGGTTTAAAAAGTCTAATTAATACTCCGACTCGTGTAACTTCCTCTACCTCATCGTGTATTGATCATATTTTTGTTCGTACGAAACCTCATTCAAATTATGAGCTCCTAGGAGAATCATTTGATTACAAGCTTTCTGATCATCATTTGATATCACTTCAAATTAAGCATATGCCAACATATGTTAAGCAGACAGCTGAATTACGTCCGATTACAAAAATAGATTTTCCGAAGTTAAATTCTCTTTTAATGCTTGATCAGTGGACTTTGCTTCAAGAGACTGATCCTAATACTTTAATGAATACATTTACTGGGATGCTTACTACAAAAATAAAGCAATCTTCATTTGAATTTAAACCCGCCCCTAGTATTAGAAAAATTAAACCCTGGATGAGTATTGATCTAATGAAATTAATTAAACTTAAGCATAAATTACTGAAACTTTTGTTAAAGCAGCCTAATAATGCTAAGCTAAGCAAAAGAGTTAAATCACTTCAGCATAAAATTAAAAGTCAGATTATAACTACAAAAGAACAGTATTATAATGACAAGTTCGTGAATGTTAAGAAAAATCTGAAAAGTCAATGGCGCATTATTAACGAAATTGTTGGTAAGCAAAAATCTAAATCTGATATTGTGACTATTTTAGATGGAGAAGGCAAATCCGTTTCGGATCCACTATGCATCTCAGAAATATTTAATTCATATTTTATTAACGCACCCCAACTTCTTAAAAGATCGATTTTGCGCAGTAGCCATGATTCGGATGGAGACACAGTGATGCTAGTACGCAAGATTGAATCTAATTCTCTTTTCTTTTCCGATATCACGCCGGAAGAAATTTTTATCTACATTGGTAGTTTAGATAATTCAAATTCTTCTGGATGTGACAATATCAGCAATTATTTAATAAAACAAATTGCGCATTCCATTGTTTATATATTAGCTTATATCTTCAATCTCAGTTTGGAACAAGGAATTTTTCCAGATTGCCTAAAAATTGCAACTGTTATTCCCATATTCAAAAAGGGTGATAAAAATGATCCATCTAATTACAGACCGATATCATTGCTCTCAGTATTTTCGAAACTATTCGAAAAATGTGTGAAAGCCAGATTGCTGCTATTTCTGAAAGATATTTCCTTCTTCTCAGATCAGCAATATGGGTTTAGGGAGGGGAAAAGTACGGAACTTGCGCTGAACGATTTTTCTGACCATGTTGTAAAATTTTTAGATTTAGGTGAAAATGTTGCGACTAACTTTATTGATCTCACTAAAGCTTTTGATACGATTGACCACAAAATACTATTATATAAGCTTCATTGCGCAGGAATTCGAGGCGTCGCCCATAATTGGTTTGAATCTTACCTTAAGAATAGGTCACAGCTGGTAAAAGTTGGCAACAATTATAGTAGTGCTGGAGTCATTCGGTGTGGGGTCCCGCAGGGGTCAGTCTTAGGTCCCATATTGTTTATTATTTACATTAACTCAATTTTTCAGTTAAAATTGAAAGGTATTGTTATTGGTTTTGCAGACGACATTGCAATTACTTATACGGGTCTAACAAATGAGGTCATTGCTAATCAAATAAACTATGATTTGCTGATCTTACGCAGGTGGTTGGATTTTCATTTTATGATTCTGAGTAATAAGTCAAAAGTAATGTTCTTCAAATTAAATGGCTCTATAACTATAGATTCCGACATTATTTATCATTCCAATATCTGTCAGAATTATGAATTTAATAACGTTACAGCAGCGATCGCTAGCTGTTCAGACAAATGCAAACTTCTTGATGTAGTTGACAATTTCAAATACTTGGGTGTAGTATTGGACTGCAGACTAAATTTCAAATCTCATATTGAAGTGATCCAACATTATATTTATGCTTGTAACAGAAAACTATATCTGTTAAGACTTTTGTGTCCAATAAAAGCTTTATTACAGCTTTATTATGGTTTAGTTCAGTCAAAGCTACAGTATGGGTTAACTGTCTGGGGAGGAGTATATTTAAGCTCGTTACAACCTTTGATTGTTGCGCAAAACACGTCAATTCGAATCTTATTAAAGCGTAAGAGATTAACGTCTGCTCTACCATTGTTTCGATTGATAAAAGTTCTTCCATTGAGATATTTGTTTATTTTTAAAGTTCTCAAAATGTTTTTTTTAAGGAGCGGAAATCTAATCTTTAAAACTACCAAATATAACTTGAGAAGTTTTAATAGTTGTATTTATTCTACACCGAGAAAGGAACATTTTAGAAAATTCTTCCTATTTATTGCACCAGTTCTGTATAATAAGTTGCCGGATAGCATTAAAAATATTTGTCGCGTTGGAGAGTTCTTAACTCAATTGAAGATATGGATACTTAAGTTTGATAACATTGAATCACTGTTCGCAGTTTTATCCTAATTGTTAATTTAAATTTAATCTTATTCATGTTCTTTTAGTCATATTTTGTAAGCTATCTACATATGTTCGCTCACTATCATTTTATATATTATTTATTTTTTTTTAATTTAACTTTTGCTTTTATTTCTAATATTTTTTGCTTTTTTATATTATATTACTTAGACGTACAAATAAGAAGACTGTTTTAATTATATGTACATACATATCTATGATATATTATTTTAATTTCAATTATTTTGATTTTGTATTCCTGTACCCTATTACTGTAATAACAGAAGAAAAAGAGGAAAAGAAAAATAATTGTTTTTTTCTTTTGTTATTTCTTTTCTTTTTTTGTTATATTCAATAAGACAGTTGATCTCAAAACTGATTAATAAATCTCAGAGATCTCCTATCTCCATCCTTCTTGTTTTATAAACAATTTCAATTTTATTTATATTGTATTATTTATTGTATTATATGTTTTATATTGTACCATTTTATAAATGCTTTTTGGGTCAGAGATGGTTGGATGAATAAATAAATAAATAAATAAATATTTTTTAAAAATATAAAATATATATTACTATTATGTAGACTTATACTTTATTTTCATATTTTCATTTAATAGACTTAAACAATTATAAAATTAATTGAAAATTTTGGAATTTTTATTTATTGACATTAATTTTTTCGCCCAAATAATCAAAAATTTGAAAAAGTTGATTTGGGATATTTTTCGGGATATTTATTTTTGGTCATTTGGAATTTGAGAAACTGCCTACTAGTAAGTTTTTGATCCAGTCAAAAACATCATTTTGGTAATAAAATATTCGGGAATACGATGGTATCCCAATTTTTTTTTATTAGTTAGCTCGAGGCACAAAAAGTTACGTGTTTTTTGATAATCAGACATACACTTGCGATTATGGAAATTTGATAACGATTTAAATGTTTTGTTATGCAATTATCGGCAGCAATCTACAGCTGTATACGGTATTTGTTTTTGTTCCAGAAACACCTGAAGTTTTATGCTCTAATAGATCTAAAAATCTGTTTTTTGTTGGAAACATGAACATAGATATTTTTAATTTTTTAACTACTTGCATTGAGTAGAATTTAAACATTACGCCATCTTTTGGATTCATTGGGCGCTTTCAGGTCCGCCAACATGATATCGCTACCTATCAATATCAATATCTTACTATATATGTTGCCATCATAATACAACCTGAATGTATCTGATTGACCATGTAATTACTGTCACTTTGTTTTGAGACCAAAAATTTTATTGTTATAAATTAAAATAATCATTTATGATCTGAGTGGTTAACATATGTTATACATCAACTAAAATAATTGTATCGTATGTGAGTATTCAAATATAATAATTAATATAAAGTTAGTGAACGTAATTCCACAAAATTTTATATTTTAGGTTAAACATCAAAAAATTTCGCAAACCGCTTGAAAATGGCGTATGAAAATTATATGATACCTAAATGTATCGACATGAAACACTGATGGAAAAAATGACATTTAGCTCAACAGTATTGCCGCATGAATTATAATATATCAGTTGCGTTCAGTATTCAACATGTTGATTTTACGTAACATGTTGCCAACAGTTGGCGTACCTGAAAGCGCCCATTGATTATAATATTCGTTTTGCTTATAACAGTGTCGCCTTTGGACCTAAAAAATTCTGACTAACAATTGATTGAGCTATTTTTGAAGGTTTCGCTGATACTGTTATCAGGCTCTTATGAACCCTAATTCCATGAAGAATCTCAATCTGTTATTGTTATACAAAACTCTGGATTATATGAACTAAGGGTTTATTGATGTGTAAACATCTTTACGCGCGCCTACCAAAATTTTTTGTATTAGAGTAAACTTGTAAATGAAACGAACGGAAATGACGTATACCTACTTCGTTTAAAAAAAAAGCAAGAAACGCAACAAAAACAATTTTTACTATACATGGCATGCTTTTATGTATATGTATAATAGTAGGGAAAATGAAAAAATTAATTTAATGAATGAAATAGAAACCATCGACATTTCCATCGATCAGAAAAATCAAAAAAAAAATTACGATACGAAATACGAATTACGATTACGAAATTGCATACTCATACGATTAAAAACACAGTCAACAACTGCTGTATATTGCTTTATCACGAGTCTCTAGGCGCTGTTCATCACGTCGGCTATCAATGATCATGTCTTCTACTGAATGGGGTTATAATGACATCTCGTTTTTAACATTGAACTGCCAGAGTCTCAGGTAACAGTCACGCAGGTATGCTCAATTCATTTGGTTTTCGAGACCTGGCTGCGCAATGACGAACTTGTTAATATTCCTACGTTTAAATGCTATTTTCAGTTCAATAGAGATGGTCAGTGGGCTGCCGGAGTAGCAATTCCGACAAAAGATCCATAAAATGAGCATAGTGGACACAAATAATTTGCCGTACTTTTTCAAAACCAATATTGACGTAACAAATGGACTGGCGAATGGAACTTTGGGCTGTCTAAAGTATATCGAATGCATAGGCATCCTAACCAGGACAACGAGAACGATGAAAACGTCGACAGTAAAAAATGTCAAACGACTCTGGATGGATTTCGGTTCAAATTCACAAGTTGGCAAGAAGGCCAGGTGGCTTGAAGCTGGATGGGCGCAGAAAACGAATATCGACCGATGTTTGCTGCCCATTTCTAGAAAAAGCTCAACTATTAATCGAAACAACAATTAATGTAAAGCGTCGTACCTTCATGTGCCACCACAATTCATGCATCACACGGTGGTACCTACAACGAGATAGTCAGTATATACTCTTACGATAAAAGACACAGTTAACAAATTGTGTATATTGCTTTAGCACGAGTAACGAGTCTCGAAGGACTGTTCATCACGTCGGCTATCGATGATTATGTCGTCTACCATGGACGTAAAAATGGGTCCTCAATGGGTCTTCTTCAAAATTAACTATCGCGCCTCACCACAAATCCGCTTTATCCGTTGTAATGGCGAATTTTGTACGAGATAATAATGACGTCTGGTTTTTAACATTGAACTGTCAGAGTCTTAGGTCATACACATCACCTTGACCTAACTGACACAGTCACGCAAGGATGCTCAATTTTCTTGCTTTTCCAGATCTGCGTTCAGTTTAAGAGAGACGGTGAGTGAGCTGCCGGAGTAACAATATATAAAAATTCAAATAGAATACTCATACCATACAGTCACCTCGCATAAAGAAATCATCGTTAGACAAACAACTGGTATGAACGTAACAACTAAACTCATTGATGATATATATACGGCTGAACTTCTGCTTCTCAATGGGAATAAGATGCTTTCTGTAGTTGTATTCACCTCGCCGAATAAATCTGTCGAAGACATAATGAAGTTCATACATTTCGTCCTTGCCCCATATCCTAAAGAATTTCAAAAATTCTCCAAGGAGACTATCATCTTTTGCCGGTGATTATGAGCGGGGATTTCAATATTAATTTTGCTGTTCCTCAAGCTGAACCACTTATAAAGTTCCTGCGAGACGAATTCGATTTGCACATGAACTCAGATCGAAATATATTTACTACTAGATATGGGACGACCATATTGTGCAGTTTTTCAATGAAAATTTTTAAAGTTAGAGTCGACAGTATATAATATATCTTATTTTAGCTATACCAAAATTCAATTGCGTCGATTATACCGAAAGAGTAATAGACCAATTTAACGATAATAAACAAATGAAAAACTCTGGTTAGTAAAATTGCATTCCTTCTTCCTTCAAAGTAAACTGTACCCACGTACTATACACACGCCATGTTTACACATCTCCTTGAGAGTACTAATGGACTCACTCCTTTTTTTCTAATATCGACAATCCATCGATGAGGTATTTTTGGGTACTATTTCGATTATTTTAGAAAGCTGCTACACATATTGCTAATCGTAATCAAATTGATTCAATCTTGGATTTCCTTTGGCCTTGCACGACGTCTCAATCAAAAATCTAATCTGCGAATCAATTAAAATAAGCATTAGAGTGGTTCAATACTTCGCGAAAGCTGAACGTGTGTCATAACTAATGGGACATAAAAAAATAGGCAACCGTGGTGATATAAAAAAATATGGAATTTAATGATCGAAATTCTAACTCGTAATCCATAAACGTCACCAGAAAAATTTACATATTTTAGCAGAGACCTGAGAACTTTTTACGAGTGATTTATAGAAAAAATGAATTAATAGTATTTTTTATTGGTATTGCTGTGTTACGTGTGTAAGTGCTAAATTTTACTCTAGAAACACGTTGGCTAGTTTCGATTTGGCATTTGATTTCGGTTCGAAAACGTTTAATATGATCCATTTTGGCTTTAGTACTAAAACACTTAGTTGATATCGTTGGCCGTTGCACACTTGAGCTATGTTTAGTTAGCATAGTGAGCTATGTTTTGAGAACACAGCTTCTCAGAGTTCTTTGCAAAGCCTAAATAAGTAAAACCGAATTCGTGATGCTTAGCTCAAGCCACTCGTATGCCCTGATTTATTTATTATTTTATTTAAAACTGTGGGATAGAAACATAGCTCACATCTCCCATTCTCTCAAATAAAAGCACACTAAAGTAGTACATAATCACCTATACATTTTTTTAACCTTTCTGATGAGAAAGGTTAAAAAAAAGTAGAAAGATGGTGATGTATTAGTAATAGCACTTTAGTGTGCTATTATTTTGAACACCTCTATATAAATAGACCCATTATAGACTTGAGCTATGTTTTTTGACTGATGTAAGCTATGTTTTCATTTTACAGCTTCTCGTTTTGGGCGTCAAACCTGAAAAACAGAAACCTTGTGGATAAATCCCACGATCAAACCAATCTGCGAAGCAATATATTTAAAACATTTAAAGAGTTTTCAAACATTCAACAGTCGGCTGTTAGATAAGAAAATTATACGGTTGAATATTTCTCTCTGGTACTATATCCCATCAAGGGGCTTGGGCGCCTCAAATGAGGTTTCATAATCATATTTTCATTTCGGATAATGAGTAACTAATTCATTGATCCTTAACCAGCTGTTTTTCTTGTCACCACCGAGAATCGAACCCGAGACCTCCGGCCGCTGGAGCAAGCATGCTGACCACTTTGCCACCGGTGCAAATTAAAAACTAATAAAACTTTGTTTGAAATGTTTAACTTAATGTTTTGTTATTCAATGTCATGTCAAAATAATCATAACTAAAACTACTAATTAAATAACACACATGAAAATTCTTGTGCATTTTAATGATCTTATACATGTAATTACAAAATATAATTGTGTGTCTACTTGACACCTTTCGAACATGCGAGTATGTTTATGCCTACATTTGAGTAACATGTAATGTCATTGCCAGCGGAACGCTTAATTTTGATATTGTGGTGTCATATTCAATGCAACCATAGAACATTTTTATGTAATCGCAAACCTGTAATCTGTTATACGTTCACTTATTTCTTGTTTTTGTATGGCCGAAGTTGGTCGAGCATTATTTAAAATTGAAAAAATGAAATGAAAAATTAATGTCAGCAAATCTGATAGATATTGATTGAGAGAAAAATTTACTAATTAATCTGATATTATCTAAAATGCTCATCGTATTTCCTTACATGGTGGCCAAATTTATTTGATTTTAAATACAAGATCAGCAATAAGATATACATCATCCGGAAGTATGTGACGTGCTGTTGGTTACATCCAGAGTAATAATCAACAGTTAATGACGTACGAGAACTAAAAACGATGTCAAAACTATATAAGGAAACAGGAGTATAGGCAACGCAGGCTGTTAGTTCATTAAAACAGCTTAATCCATTAAAGAAAGTCTATGTAATCAAATCTGTGTGTTTATCGATCAAAGCTTGCTACCTCTAGATAGTAAACCATCAAACAACAGAAGTATTTGCTACAACATACAAACGAGTTTGGCATTTGTCTTGAAAATGGCAGAACCTTCTATGGGGACTACCAAAAATTAAGTAGCATACTCAATATAAACTACTCGAAGCCTAGCTACTGGAAAAATTGGCCTATCAACGAAAGAAAAATACCTAATAACCAACAAATTAATGCAATACTAGGAAAATATAAAACAAAAACGTGATTTGTATAAAACTTGTGACAGCTTGCAAAATAACCCAATATAAGAATACTGCTTTGATTTTAAGCCAATCGGAACAGTAACAAGGAGTTATACAATTTAAGATTGCCCATAAGGCAGGAGATAATGGAGATTCTACGGAGATCCTATTTGGAGATTTATACGAATTTCCAGCTCAATGCGAAGCACAAGTTAATAGTCGTGTTCCAATGGCATAGGTAAACTACTTACACATGCTTGTATCTACTGACGTCTACTAATACTCAGATGGTGGTGTGGATGATAAAAGTAGACGCGTAAAATGTATTCGACTATGTTGAATTTCATTTTATGTTTATATTTGTGTTTACCAGAAGCTGAAACTTTCAATAAAGCATTAATGCAGTGAGTTTTAAATAAATTATTTAAAGTTATTTTTGTTGAATACAAATCATTATGTTCAGGTTATTTTTCAACTTATTAATGATAGTATAGCAGCCGAAGCGGTTTATTATATGTTGCAGCAGTTCGTCGTCTTCTTTTTCAACCACTTCAGAAGATGAACAAAATATAAAAGGGCACGGATAAAAGACTTTATGAAAATAATACCAAAATATACGGGCTTGCAATTCAAGCAGCATTTTCGTTCATCCAAAACTGTTGCTGACAAAGTTATTGGTATTTAACCTTGTATATCATATCAATTTCTTATGTACAACATTTTTCGCAAATAAAGTACAACTTTATTTAACTTTACGATTTCTTGCCAACACTGAAACATATTGACAACTTTCGGATAGGTTCAATGTAACCTGATGCTTTTTACACCGAGTTTTCTATCGAGTCATAAAATGGTTTGCTAAGAAAGCCACAGACACATAAAGTAGCCAACATCATTAGAAGGGGAAACAAACCAAACTATCTTCGCAAAAATAAAAAGCTTACCTAGACTAATAGGAGCAATAGGTGGCAGCTAAATCAGAAATATTACTAAAAGAAACTACAAAGAAGTGTATTATAATCGCATTGTGTCGCGAATTGTAACGCGCGATTGTCAGAAAATCTACGTTTTATCGCTGTATTATTTATTCATGATCACAAAAGTATTTTCTTTATCTGTTAAAGATTTCAGGAATTTGAATGCAAAACAGTTTAAGTTCAATTATATTGTTTATATTTTAGGTTGAACTTGCACTAGACTATGCACTTACACTATGCTCAACCTGGGTTGAACCTTCAATATAAACAACAAAAGTTAACTTGGAGTTAACTCGACTCAATCCAAAAAGTTTCTTAGGTCGAGTCAAAAAACAAGAACAAAAATAAAACTAAAATAAAAAAAGA
The DNA here is from genome assembly GCA_932526605.1 of Nephrotoma flavescens. Classification (NCBI taxonomy): domain Eukaryota; kingdom Metazoa; phylum Arthropoda; class Insecta; order Diptera; family Tipulidae; genus Nephrotoma; species Nephrotoma flavescens. The sequence goes on from OW052221.1 coordinate 223,070,517, forward strand.
CCAAAAAAAATTATTTATTTTAATTTTTTGTGCGAGCAGTGGTATCTAAATACGAAAGCAAAGATAATAGAGTTTTATAAAGATTACCGAAACAGAAGAAAAAATTTCGTCAAAAAACGCATGGGTTATTCAATTCAAATGGGTTATATACTCACACCAGTTTATTTATTTTATATAATTGTATTTACGGGTTATGCACTTACACATCTTTGCGACTTTGCGTATTGTATTTTTCTACTTCTATTTTTTTTTTGTAAAGCCGAATAAACATCACAATTTTTTTATTTATATTTTGATTTACTTATTTTATATTTGTGTAGTTTTCGTTTTTTGGTTTTCAATTCAAATATTTGATCGAAAACCAAAAAACGAAAACTACACAAATATAAAATAAGTAAAGCAAAATATAAATAAAAAAATTGCGATGTTTATTCGGCTTTACAAAAAAAAAATTAGAAGTAGAAAAATACAGTACGCAAAGATATGTAGGTGCAAAACCCGTAAGTACAATTATATAAAATAAATAAACTGGTGTGAGTGTGTAACCCATTTGAATTGTATAACCCATGCGTTTTTTGACGAAATTTTTTCTTCTGTTTCGGTATTCTTTATAAAACTCTATTATCTTTGACGAAAGCATATTTTTTGTGATTTTTTCCGATTTTAATTTATTAAGTTTCCCTTAAAATTAATTGCATTCATCCAGATATTTAACAAAAATAACTCTGACCTGAGATAACTCTGCCAATATAAACACTAGAAGTTAACTTCAAGGTTAACGTGAAGATAACTACAAATTAACTTGACTCCCAATGTAAACCGCATAAATTACCTTAATTCACTACTAAAATTTTGGTTAAAATACTTTTGAGACTGAAGGGTCGGTTTCGTAGATTGAAACTTTTCGTAAGCCCAAATTTAGGCGTTATTGCCAATTTTGTCATAGCTGCTTGTATTTTGCACGAGATATGTGTCGCATAAAACAATTATTGTGAAATCATCATCTAGAAGTCCCAACAGCGGATGATAAATTATTTTGTTTTTAATTCACATTCACAGCCTCGTTCCATTTTTCAAAATATTTCTCGCGCAATTCGCGCTTTCTTTTCTTTGCAATTTTATCCTCATAATATTTCTTTTTAATTTCGGCTGGTGGAATCCTGCTGCTGCCTCTTCTTTTTTTGAAAGCCTTCAAGAATGTGGTTCGGCTATTTCCACATTACTACTTTACTGTAGGTGTCTTGGAGTCGGGTCCAGTTAACTTTCCTTGCAAATCGAAGCTGAATGGAGTGAACTCATAATTGGATTACTACAAATTAATTCTTACATCTCCTTCACATACAAAAATTTGCTGGCCGTGGTACCGGTTCCTCTGTCTTTATATCATTTTTATAGACACAAATGAAGGCTAAGCAATTTCACTTCTAAGTTTTATTTAGTTGTTGCTGAAACCTACAAAAAATAACAGACGTAAATTCGTCACATCACAATTAGATTTTTATTTACAGAAATTTTTTTACCAAAACATTTAGTGCCTCCAAATCTGTTTAAACATTTTTCCAGGTTCTTTGTTTCTTGTTTTAAAATCAACTTCCCTGCCTTATAAGTCCAATTTTTACACATTTTTGTACTTTTGTTTTGAATTTAATTATAATTTAATTTTTTAAAAAATTGACAACTCACATTATCAAATCATTAAACAACACAAACATCAGATCATTAAACAACTAAAACAAAAATGTATCTTATATAGGAATACAAGCTGAAGTACCCGGCTTTGCCCGGGTTAAAATTGAACTGCTGAACTTCAATAGGTGCTTAACATATTAAAAAAAAATGTTGGGTTTATCGCCATGCTTGCTTGTAAACAACATTTTTTTATTTTCCTCCCGGAGCTAAAACATACAAATTTTTTGAAGTCCATAAATTCAAAAGCTTTCCTGGGCTGCTAAAATGGATACGTGCTAAATTTGTAGGCAATCGCGATAGAAGATCAAAAGTTTATTGTAAATTCCTGCTTAGAGGTGAGCACAGAGAAGAGGTTTTATTTTTTGATCACTAACCCCCTTATGTTTTTTTCGGGTGCTAAAACGTATTAAGTTTGTGTACTTATAATGATATCCAGCATAACGGCTTACATGGTACTCTACGGATAAACACTTCACCATCGTAACTAGAACAAGAACTGTCTAGCGCTCCGGCTGAAAATTTAGAATTTACAAACATTAAAATTAAAAACATTGACTACTTGTAGAGCTATGCAATTATCTTAGAATATCCGTTTCCGAAAACTACTACAACTTGTATCAGGCCTACAAATATATTGAAATAAGTTCAATTGAACTAAGTGCATACATTATCAATACAGCATCGTTTACAACACGCGCTTTGTTATTTATTGCTCAACCTACTAATAACCTTCAATGGTCATGTTATAAAAAATCAATCAATTGATTCTTTACTTTTACTTTTAACTTTGACATTCTCCACTTTTCTCTGATATATTGCGGATATAGTTTGAACAACACCTGCAGATTTTCCACGAAGAGACAAAATAAGCATATTGAGCTTCTGCTTGGTGACCCAACAACTGTACCGCATCCTGGAACTGCCCTATTTTACTTTCTTATGTCAGAGTGTTAAACAATTCCTCCTGAACACTCAGGAACTTGTGCTTTCGTAAAGGCTTTATGTTGCGGAGCTTATCCAATTGTTTGCGCGGTATCAGTTTCAACGCGGATGGCGCATTTAATTTAATTTCATTTAATTTTGTACTGATTTTTTACTTTAGGGTACATTACTTCTCCTCTAAGCTCTTTTAATTGGAAATCGTGGGCGTGCTAATTTTTATTGAGTTTTTGGTTCAATTATACAAGCCAACTATTCTGTTTCGATCTAAGTTGCTATACAGTTTTGGGGATTAGTCTTTTTATTTGAAGCAATGTTTCCTTCATTATTTCTATTATGTTGCAAGGATGATTTCTACTGTTGCAGGTGACATAAAGACACATGCTAAAATGGCTGTTGTTGTTTGATATACCGATTCAGCTCCACAACTTTTAATCTGAATTTTGGAGTTTTCTGTTTATCTTTTTTGAGTAACCGTCGTTATTTATGACGGTTTAACAATTTGCGTTGCCTTCGCTTGAAAGTCAGAGCTTATTCCATAACTGCTGGGATGTCAATGTATTTCTGTTATTAACCATCGATTGCGTTTGCAAAATCCCATGCCTGACACCATATGTCAAAATCCCTGGATTGATTAGTTATGGGCGGTGCAGTAATGATTGCATAGAAAGATAATTTTGAACTACGCGATATAATACACGGCAATAAAAAATTATAGACATCTCCAAATCACCAATTTTCTAAACAACAAATTTTCCAACTAATTAAATATGCTGCACGGATAAAAAACATTTAGTAAAATAAATTTTAAACCAACCGACCTTAAACTCATTAATATTCAAATTCAATTGAATAACTTGACATTTACCCTGTTACTGCCTCAAATTAATGATTGTTTTTATATAACATATTCTGGTACTGTGCCCTGCTCTTTTACATAATTCCACAACATCTAGAACATTTGTTAACATCAATCATCATTTCGTATAATATTTAGTCGTTTCCTGTACCAACCTCCCCCAATATTATAACGTTTTATTTCTTAAGGATATGGTAAAAATATTCTTCACTTGAAGAATGAGGAAAAAAATGGTTTTTGTAGCAAAAACCAAAAATGAAATAACAAATTTTTCTGAAAATAGAACAAATGCTAGTGAAATGTGTTCTTTTCGAGAGATATTGTAGCATTTAAAAATTTTCTAGAACTTCTCTGTAAATTAATATACAAATTGGGATGAACAATAACATAAATTTCTTCCATCCTAATACCATTTATTTAAAATTATTATTCTAAGTAATTTCTAGAAAGTTGTGGTTCCCAAAAATTGGAAATGGTAAAGCCACAAGAATTTGTCCCTTAGTCTGTTTAGTATTATTTTGTAAAACTATAGATACATAAAAAGGCAGAATGTTTATGGCATTCTAGATACTAGAATGTCTCTTTAAATTATTTAATAAATTTTATAATAAAACCTATATAAATTTATAAATTATTTTTGAATAAATAATAATGAAATGTTGATATACATAAATAAAATGGTAAATTGTGGTTACTTCTTAAAAATATATTTCAGTTTATAGCTAATATAGCGAGTAGCGTCGCATTTTATGCTGCCTATATTCATAATGTATATAATGTTAAAATATTTTGAGGGCGTTCATGAAAATAAAAATCATGAGATGGGAAACATTTAGTTAAAATAATCTTAAATTTATCAAAGTGTGTCAAACAAATCCACAACAAGCATTTCCTGGTATTATTAGTTTGGGGTTACGATAGAAGCTGTGGAAAAAGCAATGCAACTTGTAATCATCTTTATTTACAAATTCATAAACTACCAATCAACGCTAATGCATTCACATTGTGCTGGGAAAACCATGTTTCAGTTTTTTTACGTGTGTTTAGAATCGTTAAACTGCTGAAATATCCATCAAACAGGTGTAACGTTTTCAGCATAGTTAATCATAACGTGACCCAAAATTTTAACGTAGAACAATCAGCAGCAAATAATCAGTCATTTTGTCTTTAATCCAAAAAGAGGACCAGTTCTATACCACGAGAAATCTCCTCATTTTATTGTAGATCCTTCTGCATGTTTGAATGTCTTTTTTGTATACTGTGGTGACAGACCTGTGCATGGTGGACGTCTAACTTAATATCCAGTATCAGAACCAATTTAATTTAATTTAATTTCGTCGGACCATACAATTTTTTCCAACTTCCTGATTCCGTGTTTCCAAGAAGATGTTCCCTTGCAAGGCTTTCATATTTTTATTCGTCAAACAAGGCACTTTTTGAGCGGCACATCCTACTAAATTTGCTGTCAAAAGTCGCCGCCGAATAGTTACTCTCGAACAGTCAATTGTTAAATTATTTATTATTTCTTTTGATGTTTTAAATGGATTTTTTTAAAATAATCTAATGGTCATCGCATCGTCTCTTTCGGAAGTTTTTTGAGGGCGACCCCTAGTTTTTTCAAGATATTTTAGTTTCAACGAATTTATTACCAACTTGATTTTTCGCAACAACAACTATTATTATAACCAAAAATATTCTAATTCAAACCACGTTTGTCAAAAAATTGATTAAAATTTCACAATTAAAATAAATATTTTAACTCAAATTTAATACTGTCATGCAATGAAGTAGTGCAATGGAGTATTTTAACAATATTGGAAACTAAAACTATTTTAATAGAAACCTAGTTTGTCACATAATTAATTAAAATTAGTTATTTAATTAACATTTGAATTTTTTTTAAACTCAAATTTGATACTTTAGAGGTTTCTTAGCAAGAAAAATGACGATTCTTTTGCCTAATGGCTTGTTTTTGACAACAACTATCTTTTGTAACTACTACTATTCTAATGGAAACCACGTTTGTCAAAGATTTGACCACAATTACGTATTAAAATATAAAAATTAATTAGTTTAACACAACTCAAAATATTGTCGTGGTTTTTTAGCAACAGTATTGGGAAATATTTCGAGTAATTGCGTTTCTTGACAACAACAACTATTATTGAGAATAAAAAATATTTTAATAGAAACCACATTCCTTAAAATTGGTTTAAAGATAAATATTTATATAACAAATTAATTTATTTGAGATTGGTTTATAGGTTAAACTTGATGAAACTTTAAATGATTTAGGTGGTCTTAAATATTGCGTCACACATGGATTAGTTTTGGGTTCCTTGTCTTTTTTGAATAATTTTCAATCGATTAACTGATAGTACTTGCGGTATTAGTCTTGTTTCCAAAAAGGAGCTACACAGTTTCGGGAGACAGATTAGTATTTTGCTAGCGCGCTCACATAATTGAAACAAAATCGCAGTGAAATTCAAAACATTTGGAAGAACATATGTTTCCTCATTTCATCAGAGATATATCTAATATTGGATTGAATTGTGCCAACGGATACAAGCCCAAGAGTGACCAGTCGCTTAGCTCATTCCAATGTTGTGAAAAAAACTATCAGCGATAATTTTACGGCCGGCCTGATTAACTTCATGTTCAGCTCCTTGCTCTCGACCTGTAAATAATTTTCCTGACAATGAACATTTTCTTTTTGAATCGCAATACCATCAAATTTGCATGCCATATGTCACTGGATTTGAAGGGATATATTGAGTGAATTTAGTTTTGCCACGATCTGGAAACAGCTGTTTATCAATTGTAATATTCGCATGTGAGCTCTATTTCTTCTAGTGGTTTTGATTGTAATAATTCCATATACGTCTGATTTTTGCATGTTATTGTGTGAAACAACAGTATACGAGGGCAATGCAATAAATGCATCTACATCACTTTAGGTTAAATCCTTTAAACACTTTTCGCGCTTTGTCGGGTTTAGCCAAATTCTGGCCAAAAATGGCATGGGTTTTTCCGATTTAATGACGGCATTAAAGTATAGAGAAAATATTAGTAATTTGAAAGACAGATAATTTCTTTATTGTTGATGAACAACTTGTTGATGAAAAAACACCGCAACAGCAGTTCAAGAAAATCACAACCACTTGGAATAAATAACATCCCGTATACGGGATAAATTTTTTAATACATATTGTGCCAAAAATTAAGTTAAGATACGTACGATAATACACAAGGGAAGTGCGCAAATTCATATTTTGTGCGTGTTTATGAAGTTACTTGGATTATTAGTGTTAAATTTTATACACATCCATCAATATTTTTAACACGTACGGTTCTCATAAGTGGCGAGTGAGTAGAATTCACCCCCAAAATAACTAGCGATCCGTCGAATAGTTGAGGTATTCAGCGAAGGCCCAGTCTAGTCATTTTTTCAGTTAGTCGAATTGAACGGGATGTGATTCATCATTAAGGATTCAGACATATGGTGATTGTTTGAGCAATGCCAACGGGGAACATTGCACAACAGAACAAGTTGGATTGAATCTGCGAACCTCTTCATATCTGACAAAAATGTGTTATCATAACTAAACGAATTATTTTGAATCTCAAAATTTGTACATTTTTTTATGCCAGAAAGCATCATGCTCAAGTATGTCCGGTTAGTAAAAAATTGCTGCGGAACCTACAACTACGCATCCCTCAAACTACCGGGGATGTGAAATAGCTTCAATCAACACCGGGAAAAATTTGTCAAAGTTTCACCAAAGAGCAACCAAAACGTCATTCCAGTAAAATAGGAGAACAAAAACTATACTCGGAAGTGATCACGCCATGACAAAATACAACAGTGCTCCAAAAGATACTAAGCAGCATAGAAGCTCTCAACATTCGTCTACCTATACAAGACAAATACCTTCAAGCTACCACCGACTCTCTAAATGAAATGAAATCCATGCTCTGTTAAAATGATTCGAACAACAGCAAATGAAACATTAAGAATAGTAACCTGGAATGCAAATGGGCTAATGCAACATATTCCAGAATTAGAAATTTTCCTACAAATAAAAAAAATAGATATATGCCTGTATCGAAAACCCATTTTACATCAACTTCATATCTTCAAATTTATGGATACAGCTGTTACCATGCCATTCATCTAGCAGGAAGGGCAAGCTGAGTATCGTCGCTGTTTATAAAAGAAAGCATCAAACACTTTATAGGTCTTAAAAGTGAACGAATTCAATAATAAATACTTAAGTGGCGTTACTGGGGAGAATAATGCCGAATACTCGCTTTGGAAAGCAACAAAAAGTTTAAAACGACCTAAACTACAAATTCAACCAGTTGAAATTGTAGATAGAATACGGGCTATAAGTACAAAGCAAAAGCTACGTTTTTTGCAAACCCACCTCGAGAACACGTTCCAGCCTCTACCTAGACAAACTGCAGAAGAGGACATATCATCAGTAAATAAAATGGACAACTACAATAAATCTAAAGAAATCACCAGGATATGACTTAATTACAGGTCAAATAGTAAAAGCTCTTTCTGAAAAAGAACTATACGTAAACTACTACAGATAATTAACGCAGTGTTCAGACTTAATCACGTTCCATGTAATCATGATACCTAAACCAAACAAACTACTCCAAGTAATTTCAAAAAATTTCGAGAAACTACTCCTAAAGAGACTCAAACCAATAATAAAAGAAAGTAATCTTATTGTTCCACTTTAATTTGGCTTCAGAGAAAACCATTCAACAATAGAACAAGTACACTGAATCACAAACACAATTGAAGATATACATTAAAATAAAATATATGTTCAAGCGTATTTTTGGATGTTGCACAGGCCTGTGACAGAGTAAAGCATAAAGGCTTGGAATATATATTACCAAAGCAGTTTTATTAAATTCAAAGATCCTACATATCTAACCGGCACTTTCATGCTAAATTAGATGGCGAATACACAGAAATAAATAAAATATCAGCAAGACTACCACAAGGTAGCGTTCAGTAGACAATAGGCGAGACTAACATAGCAACGTTTGCGGAGGATACGGCCATCTTAGCGGTAGCTGATAGCACAGAAGAAACCACAAACAAATTGCAAAGAGCTACTAATATTGTCAGCACTTGGACGAACAGATGGCGAATAAAACTTAATAAACAAAATCTGTTCACATAAACTTTACCAACAAAAACATGAACTAGATACCAATAGAACTGAACTCTCAGCAAATTCCATATGCAAACATGGCATAATATCTAAGCATGACTCTAAACGCGAAACTAAAATGGAAAGAGCATGTAAAAAGAAAAAAGAAGAGTTAAACCTCAAATACAGAAAAGGATGGATTGGCTGGTAGGACAAAATTCTGCGGTAACTCTACATAATAAATTGCCACTATACCGGCAAACCCTAAAAACTGGTTCGACTTACGGTATTCAGCTCTAGGGCTGTACAAACAAAACCAATGTCAATATCATCCAGTCAACCCAAAGCAAAATCCTACGTGGAATAGTAATTCAGGAGTATTAATTTGAACCCCGTACCTCCCGATCCAAACGCCAAAGCTTTAAGCACTGGGCCATTTGGTCGGTTATTTCTCGCTAATTTAGGTATACGCTTATCTAGGTCACAAATATACTTAGGGTAATAAATAACAAGAATAGTTGACTAAATCTACAATTTATAAAACACAATAAAATGTATTTAATTATGGAATTATAATTATTATTTTTAATATTATTATTATTGAGTAATTTTTTTTTTTTTTGAATATTTATTGAAACTAAATTTTAATGATTGCTTTCAATTAATATTCCAGGGCTAGGAGAAAATGGCGAATATTTAATAATTTGTGATTATAAAGTTAAACAACTCGCATTAATATAGTGGTCGTCTTTTAAGTTTGAGCACCGTAACAAAGCATCACGATATTAGAGAAAAAGGGTACTCTGGCATTAATATAAACCGAAAACTTATTTCATAAACATGAACATCTCATACACAACTATTTGCACAAAATATGGTACACTACAGTACACATTTCCAGTTATCCACATCAACCTATCAAATATACGTTATGCATGATTAAATTAAAATTAAATAAATTAAAAATCTACATGACAGTTAAAATATTTCACTATAAATTCCTTTCTAAATTAATAAAGCAAGAAAATTATTTTAAAACTTCTAATATTGTCTCGAATTATCATAATTTATTATTGTTCTTTTCACTTTTGTTCATATAACAAAAATGCTATAATCACTATTATTATTTAAAAAAAAACCAAATGTACAGCCTTGAGAGTTAAATTTCAATTATTTATTATTTGATTTTAAATTATAAAACTTTGTGTATTCGTATATTACATATATAGAGGGTACTACTGTGTTTATTTCACTTATCATAAATTGACTTCGTCTCTCTAAATCCAATTTAGCTGCTGGACATATTATACCAGTGCATATACCGTACTGGCAAAGTCGATATAGATATTCCACGCTACATTGGAAAATGTACAAAGAAAACCAATCAGTTTTATTATTCACCCTTGAGACCTAATGACGGATTCAATTTCATAGATATTGATATATAAATTTGTTTTTCTGTGTTGGGATATTTTCAGTTCTGATCATTTTTAAAACAAATAAAAAATATAAATAGTATAGCACTCAATAGTCACCCTCATTCTTTTTTATCTATAAATATACATTGGAAAATGTGTTATATGTTATGTTCGAGGAAAGAATGACAAATTATTTTAGCATATTACAAAAATTTTATAGTGGAACAAAGCATTACTTATGTATTGGTTTCTAAGGGTGAAAAAGAAAATCGCCGTAATGTTTCTTTCTCGAAATGTTTGAATCTATGCACATTATGTACAATTACAAAACAGTGTAAACAATATGGTTAAAACAATCATTAAAGTGTTATGTAAAACCAATTAACAGACTTCTTTATACACTATACCAAAACAACAACGGAATAGAATTTTTATTTCTTATTTCGAAAAAATACCAAGATTTGAACGCTGAATTAAAAAATAATTTTGCTTCTACGTGAACGAATTTTTGTCTTCTTTTCGATACTGGGATCCGTTTTATTTATTATGTTTTTTTTTTTTTACTTTTCTCAGTAAAATAATAATATTCTGCTGCTAATAAAAAATATTTTGCTGTCGGCTTGGCTGAATTGCGGTTCAATTTGTAAATCATATGGCCGATGAAGAGATTGACGTTGGCCAGAACAAAGATTACACCCTAATTGCGTAATGGCAATCGTACTCTTTCATGGAGGTTCGGTGATGGTTGGGCGTGCATCTCGTGGAATTTCTAGACAGATTTGGTAATAATACCACATCTAACTTTAACATCAACACTATACGTGGAAGAAAATTTAAGACTTCATATGCTTTTTATGAAAAGGTTAATAAGGCTTGGATTTTTTATGCATGATAATGCCCGCCCACACTCAGCTCTTAACACACCATTCCCAGCTCTAAGCACACACCAATTTCTGCAACAGCACCGCATTAATTGCTGATGTCCAGATTTGAACCCATATAGAGCATGTCTGGCATACGTTACCACACCGTTGTGTGTAAGAAAACGGACAGGTCAGCCAACATATTTGCAAGACTTTCGAAATGCTTCACACAATGTTTTAAATATTTTACGACATGGAGGTTGGTTTCATGCGAAATTGACATATTATAACATCGCCATTTCGTTCGTATATTTCAGTGTTATAACGTTTGAATAATAAGTTGAAATTTTATTTCTATAAATATTATTATTATTGCTTGAGTAAAATTTAACTATATATATATTCTGATTACATGTGGTTATTTTAATAAAATTCACTAAATGAAGATTATTCACTTCGTGCATGTAATAATCTGTTTTTCTAATTTGCAGTATATATTTTTTTTTTATTCATTACCAACTTAATCATTACAAATAAAGTACATTGTATACATTATTAAAGCTAACAAGATTCAGAAAGTAAAATAGGAGAACCATTGGATCAAATAGATCACGTGACTGGTCCCCTGATTTTAAACCACAAACAAATATTTGAATTCTATTTACAAAAATAAAAACAATTTAATTTACAGTTCAAATTGAAAAAAAACAAAAATTGAACAATATAATTATAACTACATATAACAATTCACTGCACATTAATAAATTAAAACCTCTTAAACTACTTCATTTAATTTTAATATATGTAATTTTAAGAACAATAATATTTTAAATTAATAGTTGAAAAAGATGGTCAATATTTCTAGTTTGATGAAGCCATTCTTTAAGGTATATTGAAAAACTAGAGAAGTTGCCGCACTTACGAATACCCAACGTTAAATTGTTAAAAATGATTGGTGCAACGATATTAATAAAGTTTTTCCGTAGGCCTAATCCAAACTTAGGAATATGTTTCAAAAAGGTATGATTTAATCTGAGATACACTGCATGAGTCACAAAATTATTCCCACTTTTAACATAGAATATTCTAAGCACCTTGAAAGCGTATATGTGACGTAGCTGATGAGTCAATGTTCAGTATATTCCGTGAACTATCTGTATAATCTGTTTTTCTAATTTGCAGTGTATGAATAATTGTTCAGTATTCCGTGAGCTATTGATCCATTTGAATTTAGCTATCAAATAAACGCATTTTGTGTTTAAATTAAAACTAGAAAACATATATGACTGTAATAATTGATGGATCCAGTTCCTGCATGTAACAATTGCAATCTAATTTTATTTGTGTAAATTATTGTTATTATTGCTTGAGTGAAATTTAAGTACATATATATATTTTCTGATTACATGTGGTTACTTTATTCAAATTTACTAAATGAAGATTAATATTCACTTCGTGCATGTAATTATCTGTTTTTCTAATTTGCACTGTATGAGTTAATGTTCAGTATGTATATTTCAAGAACTATTGATCCATTTGGGTTTAGCTATCAAATAAATGAATTTTGTATATAAATTTGTGTAAATTTTATTATTATTGCTTAAGTGAAATTTAACTATATATAAATTCTGATTACATGTGGTTATTTTAATAAAATTTACTAAATGAAGATTATTCATTTCGTGCATGTAATTATCTGTTTTCCTAATTTGCAATATATGAGTAAATGTTCAGTATATTCCGTTAACGATTGATCCATTTGAGTTTAGATATCAAATAAATGCATTTTGTATTTAAATTAAAACTCGAAAACATATATAACTGTAACAATTGATGGATTCACTTCCTGCATGTAATAATTGTAATCTAATTTTATTTGTGTAAATATTATTATTATTGCTTGTTTGAAATTTAAGTAAATATATTCTGATTGCATGTGGTTATTTTAATAAAATTTACTAAATGACGATTAATATTCACTTCGTGCATGTAATAATCTGTTTTTATAATTTGCAGTGTATGAGTAAAGTGCAGTATATTCCGTGAACTATTGATCCATATAAGTTAGCTATCAAATAAATGCATTTTGTATTTAAATTAAAACTAGAAAATATATATGACTGTAACAATAAATGGATTCACTTCCTGCATGTAATAATTGTAATCAAATTTTATTTGTGTAAATATTATTATTATTGCTTGAGTGAAATTTAACTATATTCTGATTACATGTGTTTATTTTAATCAAATCAACTAAATGAAAATTAATATTCACTTCGTGCATGTAATAATATGTTTTTCTAGTTCGATAAGATATATGACTAACAATGGGTGGATTCACTTCCTGCATGTAATAATTGTAATTTAATTTTATTTGTGTTAATATTATTATTATTGCTTGAGTGGAACTTAACTATATATATATTCTGATTGCATGTGGTTATTTTAATAAAACTTACCAAATTTATATTAATATTCACTCCGTGTATGTAATTGCGTGCATTAAATCTGTTTTTCTAATTTTCAGTTTATTTGGCTTAGTGCAGCATATTCTTTGAACTATTGATCCATTTGAGTTTTGCTATCAATTAACTGCAATTTGTATTAAATTAATACTAGAATAAAAAATATTTTTGGCAGGGACGGCAGTGACTTTGTCTTTTACATTATTTAAATTTAAACCATTATTATTCAAATTATTTTCTACAAATGAATGAAAGAAATAAAGACTGAAAGATGGTTTGCTCTTTTATTCTTTAATGCCTATAGGTGATTTCTAGATTGAATTAATTTTTCAAGATTTAATATGTTTTTGGGGAACCAGTTTAGTTTTGTTTATGGACAATTGAACTGTTTAGTTTTTTTGAAAGTTCAACTCATAATAATAAAGTTTTATTGCAGGAATAATGTGCTGTCTTGTGCCTAACAATTTATTAACTATTGAGTACTTAGGTGTCTGTAAACGGGTCAAGTCTATCTTATCTAACAACCGTTCCAATCCTTCCATATTGTTATATGTAAAAGGGGTGTACGGTAGGCCCGGCGTATCTGGAATCGCTGCTTAATCTTGGCCGTACATTTAATTCAATCAATCAATCAAATTACGTTTGAATAATAAGTTGCAATATACCTTTTGAAATTAATTACATTTATTACTGTAAAAATTTATTTTCTCCTTGATCTTGAACCAACAAAATTACTACAATTATAGCTAAAGCTTCAATAACTCAAAAGGTGGTGGTCTACAGAAATTTCCACAGGATCATTTCCAATGTTTCAAAATTATCTATGGCTAGTTTGAATTTAAGAATGAAATATCGAGCAAGTTCCCTTACACACAGTTTGTAACCGTAGACTTCGGGCACAATGTTACTGATGCCTGGTAACCTTATTTAGTAAAAAATATATTCAAAATCGTTGTATCTCTCCTATTTCCTATTTTATGCTCATTCGAGAATTTTTATTTTGTATATTGCTCTCTACTCTCAAGTGTCAAAAGTTGTCGGTATCTTGTCAGTTGCTCTCGAAAAACTAATAAATTATAAGTTCAGCAATTTCTTGGTTATTATTCGGATTTTATCGGATTTTATCATTAATTGTGTTTCTGAAGTCAGTTTAATTTTGATGATTAGTGAAAGGTGTTAGTTGATTGTGTATAATTCATATTTCATTTTAACAAATTTTCAATATATTCTAAATAAGTGGTTTTAATTAAGTGTTGTTAGTAATTGTAGGTGACTACAACATATGTTCAAACGTGGTTTTTGTTTCCATTGTATTTTGAACAAATTTTTTCTACACTCGAGTGGACAAAGGAATTTTGCTTGACAGTTTATTCAGTTTAGGTTTTGGTGATATTAAATTTTTACTTTGGTTTTTCAATTAGTATTGGTCTATTTTCTGTACTCTCTAATAGAGCAATATATGGAACAATCACAATACACCATTACTAATTGAAAAATCAAAGTAAAAATATAAATATTCGTAAATACGAAAAATTAGTTGTTAAAATAGAATATAGATGGAAAATGTGAAGAATCGAATTTCGTAGGCTACGCAGTAATTCGCTAGTAGTACAACTACATGGTATTGTTCTATATATATATATAGACAATATTCCAATGTTAATATACAACATCAGTCGTCGTGACCTGATGAGAAGACTGATTTTTCCAAATCAATAATCTCATCTGTTCGAAACTAATTGTTGTGTTTCTTACACATTTGTCATCTATAACTCAAATTCAAATGTTACCTAGTTTTCTAATTACAATTTTTAATTGCAGGTACGTATACATTTAAATATGAAGTATAATACTTTTTTCAACAAAAATAAAATTTACATTGCCAATAAACAAACTAAACATTTTATTACCACAAAACAGCCATATTTTAAATGCTGCGGCCATTTATTGGTTGGTAACACACTCTAATCGAATTTTTCAAAATTTTTAACTATCATTTCTAGAGTGATTTTTTATGTTAACATCCATGGTTGTTTGATATTTTAAAATAATTGGTAACATTAATTATTTTATTTTTATATTACAAAAACAAAACTAACTAAGAAATTTTGTATTTTAATAGATTTTACCAATGATTTATTTGCAGTTCCAGTTACGGGTACTAAATACGATATCCGATAAGGAGAGTAAAAGGATTTTTGTATGTAAATTAAATAAATATTATAATATTCAAGGCGCCGGTACGAAAGCCCGAATTACAAAAGACCGAATTATCAAAATCATGACAAAAAAATCAACTTTCAAAATCTAGACTTTTAAAATTCCGACTTTCAAAATCCCGACCTTCAAAATTTTCACTTTTAAAATCCCGAGTTTCTGAATCCCAGCTTTCAAAGTCCCGATTTTTAAAAATTACGGTTTTTGAAATCCTGATATTGCTGAAACCTTAAAAATCCCTACAAAAGTCAGGATTTTTTCAAAAATATTAAATATTAAATTTTCTTTTTTTATCTTCATTTTTAGGAAGAGTATTTTTTTGGCCGATATTGGTTAAATTTGGGTTATCGGATATAATTTGAATTTCAGGAATTTTGCCTTTTCAAATGAACTTGGCCATTCCTCAGTCAATTGGATGGGGAATGAAATTGAATTTGTATTAATATGTTCTTTTAACAAAATATATGTTTGGTGGTCCGGAGTTGAACGTTTGGGTTTTTGATGATATATTTAATGGTAAAATAAATAAAATTAAGCGCTCTTAATAGCTGCATTTCATGACACCACCATGATCCAGATCAGATCAAAGTTTACATGTGAAACAACAACAACACGTGATCATACTTAATAAACACATTTTTATTAATCACTTGTTTTTTGTTTCGCAGAATATTTTGAATATTTTTCAAAAAGTTTAAAAAGCCACTCGATCGATTTCGACTTGTTAGGTCATCATCAGATGATGACCTAACAAGTCGAAATCGATCGAGTGATTTTTTAAACTTTTCGAAAAATATTCAAAATATTCTGCGAAACAAAAAACAGGTGATTAATAAAAATGTGTTTATTAAGTATAAGTGTGTTTCGCCAAGTGCCTACTGCAAATAGCGTAAAAAGTAACATGTGATCATGTTGTTGTTGTTTCACATGTAAAATTTGATCTGATCTGGATCATGGTGGTGTCATGAAATGCAGCTAATGTAAGCAATATTTTAGCATATTTTAAAACGGCATAAGGTATACGAAACGGCAAAAAGTACAAATTTGCATTTTCAAAGCTGCATATTTTAATAGGGGTTTAAACGGCATTTTCCCAAATGGCATTTTCTAATATGGAATTTTCCAAAATGGTATTTTTCAAAACTGCATTTTTCAAAATGGCATTTTTAAAAACTACACAAGGTAGAATTGAATCTTATAATGGTTTATGAATTATCTTTTCATTATTTTCTGGAATATGACCAACAGGTGCGGACCAAACCGAAAACGATAAAATTTGACATGAATAATATTTTTGAATGATTCTTGAATTAAATTCTGGTTAAAGCCAAATGTAAAGAAATTTGTATATTTCTTAGTCGAATAAAATCAAATTTCACATGTCCCTGTGATAGGGTTTAATTTACAAATGATTTGGAATAAAATTGATTATGACAAATTTCTTCTATAAGAAAGGTATTTACCTTCATTTCAATTACAAATTATTATGCATATAACTCATTAGAAAAAGATTTTCAAAACCCTGATTTTTTAAATTTTTTTATAAAGTAATAATTTTTTTTAAAAAGTCACGCTTTTGAAAACCGGGGTTTTGAAAGTCCGGATATTAAAAGTTGGGATTTTGAAAATTGATTCTCTGAAAGTCGGGATTTTGATTTCGGGATTTTGAAAGTCTGCGAAACGACCCCAACCCGTTTTAATTTTTATACATATGTGAATTGTCTTGTATTAAAAAAAAAAATCCACTTCTACACCTCGATTTGGCAACATTGCACTGTATGACAAACAGCCTTATTGAATTGAAAATTTTTGATGTCACATAATGATAGCTTTACAGTTTCAAATCTAATGATGTTAAGTAAAAACATGTCTTTATATTACTTGTAAGTATTTCTTGACATACCCTTATTTGTTTAGGTAAATATATTGCATAAAATATTGTGGTAACTGTTGCAACTCATTGTGTGCCAGATTTAGTAATTTTGTGGTAAATGATGGGGTTGGTTACCAACTCAGTCTCCTGTAAGAGCTTGGTTTTTCTTTTATAGTATAAAACAAGCCGTATATTTTTTTTCACCAAGTGTATCTTCGTTCAAATTTTGATATTTTCTTGATAAATTCTGTTCCGTTTTTTTGGCGTGGTGTATTTAAATATACAGACGGGTATTAGCTGTAAACATATTAGAAATTTTTTTCATATTTCATGACTTGAAATTTATTAAATTTTCTCATCGTGCATATTAGTAGCTCTAAAACATTCAAATGATTAATGAGGCGTATTAATGGAAGCATAATTTTTAACTTTTAAACTACTTTCCTTTTAATATTAATTATCACCATCAGTCTGTCTGTTAACTCCACCTACCATAATTATTATTTAACCGCATACGTATTTATAAAAGTAGAACAAACCATTACTAAATTACCATTTAAATAATTACCAAATTATGTCATCGTTGTATTCTCATTACTTTACAGTCAACACTAATTATGTTTATATACTGTGCTGTTTTTTAATATATGTAATCGTGTTTGAACATAAAGTCATATCGTTTCAATAATTGCATACAATACAAATAAGACAATAGCACAAATCTTAGAAAACTGAAATAAATGTAGATTTCTCACGATATATTGACATTTTATGAAGCGTATAGAAAATTCACAAACCACTAAAATTTTCAAATTGCAAGAACATAATTCGGTATCGCACTTAACATCTTCTGAGTGTCGAAATAGATTTGCAATTAAATTCTGCTGACGTTTCGAACACCTTAAGCTGAAGTTCTCAGCATGCATGTAATCGTGCATTACGTACGTTACTGTGGGAGCATTCGGTTATATACAGGGATTTTTTTTAATATTAATGTATGTCGTGTGGATGAAGGTAAATCATCTGTAAAATCATCATGTTTCTTATTTTAAATCTTCTTCTTTAACCATTCTATATATTACCTATACAAATTTAAACCTTTAAGGCACCACGAATTATTACTTAACATCCATATAATGCGCGATACCAACAAAAATTCTTTATAGCGAGTACTGTAAAAATAACATCGTGGTGTCGTGCCCACAACATTTAATAAAACATTTAAATGTTTTGTTTTATACTTCGATTTTAGGTAATTCACTTGTTTTATTTATTTATTTATTTGTTAAATACATATATGATTTACAATCCACATTGAAACGAGTAATGCAATAAACAATGGAATAAAAATATAATTTAAAGATTTGTATCTAATTTGAATATTTTGTGTTTTTACTTCTCAAACCAAGATGCGAGGGTGTTGTGTAATCGAACATTTAGAAACAATTATTTATATTTATTA
Organism: Nephrotoma flavescens; assembly: GCA_932526605.1. Lineage (NCBI taxonomy): Eukaryota > Metazoa > Arthropoda > Insecta > Diptera > Tipulidae > Nephrotoma > Nephrotoma flavescens. The sequence continues at coordinate 223,089,479 of OW052221.1, forward strand.
AATGAAATTATATTATTATATGATTATTGAATAATTTATTAATAAAGAGCAGATAAATTGCAATTTAGACGTTGGCGTGCAGAATTTTATGATAATATCATTTTACTGCTAGGCATTTTAGGTATTTAAGTAAATTTAGCGTAAAATGAAAGTAACACTCAGTAGCATGTTATAAAAAAACATACAAAGATACCTACCTTCTTGCTTGGTTCGTTAAATGAGCCAAACCGAAATGTCATCCCGAAAATTGTTGGTGTATATCTTGGCTAAAGTGTATAGTAGATCTGAAAAAAGTGTAAATTTTATAAAAAAAAATTGCTGTGAAGGACACAACGACAAACTTGAAAACCTCATTTTCATGAGGTTTTCAAATTTGACGTTATGTCCTTGACAGCAATTTTTATTCGGAATAAAAAATAAATACTATGTGTATTTATGTAAGTATAGGATATTTTTAATTGTGATAATGTTAAGAGAAAATTTTTCAAAATAATTGAAAGAATCAATGATCGATATCATCTATTATGGGAAATTTGTTTTAGATATAAATTTAAAAAATAAAATTTCCAATCTAACTGATAGCCATAGACGAAATCCAATTACTTAAATATGAAACAATTAGAATTCCAGTTTTCTAAAAACTGTTTACCAAAAATTTGTTGAACGGGACAAAATTCGCTCTACTTCAAAAATGTGAATAACCAAAATTCAGTATTTTCAATCTAGAAACCACTTTACGTCGTTTTTAGTCCATTAAAAGTAGTCCTAGAGTCAATTAAGGTCTAAATGAAACGAAAAACCTTCCAGTGGCTCTATTTTGGTTTTACCTTGAATTAAGGAATCTGAAATTAGTAACGTTTTTATAGCAGATGGGAATTTTTTATTCCCCAAAGTGTATTCTGGCGTTTGGGAATTTTTTTTATTGGGCAAAAATAATTCCATTTTACATCAGTTTTCAAGTTAAATTATTCCCATTATTTTTGATGAAACTGTGACTCGTATATTTTTGAATTTTTAAACATTAATTTTTCTAATGAATATATAATTTAAAAATAAATTAAACTTATAATAAGCATGATAGTTTATAAATATCTACATAAAAGAAAAATTCCAAAAAATGATTCCCTGTCTGCCAGAATATACGATTGGGAATGGTAAATAGATATTAGGAATAATTGTGGGAAAACCAGAATAGAGCCATTAGGTCATACAATGAACGGAGGAATTTCATTTTTTCAAATAAGATGAAAACCCCCCGAGATCATACGTTGCATGGAAAAACTTACATTTTTCCGTTCAAGAAACCACTATAGAGGCCTTAAACGAGACTATAGTGCCTCAACCAGTCAGACTAGTCAGTCAGACCATTTTGGACCACTTAGGAGAGCGGTACGACCACCAACATCTTAGAGGTCAGTTGTTTATTTGTGATGAGAAGCCTATAAAATTTTGGTGATTGTAGCACTAACCGAAGTGGTGCAATCGGCGTGTAACTTAAGCTCTTAAGTCTGACTGGTTGAGGCATAGGACTTGTATAATGCTTGTTTGTTTCATTCAAAAAATGTGAGGTTATGCATGAAACTTAAACAGAAAAATTATTGAGCGATCCAAGGTAGTTTAGAGGTTGCGACTAAGCGCGAAGTTAGATAAAAACGGTATTTTTTCAATTTCTCGCTTTCAAACGAACAGAAAAATTATTTAAATATTTTTCTCAGACTAAATGAAATTGTAGTAAATAGAGGAGATAAATAACTTTCCAAAACATTAAAGATATCGGGTAACAAGCAGCGAGATTAGTGCCCATTTTCGAAACTTGTAAAAATCCAAATAACAAAAGGTATTTTTAAATCCTGGAATTTATATTCAAAATTCCAAAAACAAAAAAATAGATAAATAAAAATGAGGTCTAACGAATAAAGTATGGAATGTTTTATGGTGTCATAACAAACCGTATGGGTCATTATGATAATGGCATCATAGAACCCGACTTGTTAAGTTATTATGGCTCATTCGTCTCAGGCGTAGTAAATTTGGATGGAAAATTACTTCCGGAGTTATGTGGAACGGAGACCGTGGATCGTTTGCCGGTGATTATTTCCCATATACATGAGGAACAATTATTGGGCGTTCCCAAAATATCAAGAACAACTAATCGATTGGAGAGCAGCTGACAGTGTCGTGGCGGCTTGTTTCGATACAACAAATTCAAATACTGGGAAGATTAAATGGAGCAGCTATTATTTTAGAGCAGAAACTGGATCGAAGTTTATTATATCTTCCTTGTCGACATCTCGACATATTCTATTACACCAAACACTGGCGATTTTTTAAAACTGTCCAAGATTTCCACAGATTTCTTAAACAAAGATCCTGATATGTGGCCTCAGGTTGATAATTTCAACAACAGAATAAAGGTTATTAGTCAAACAAAAGTCGTAAATGATATCACGCAACGTGGTGTTAAGTTAATACAAGATTAAAATAAGAAATTAGCAAGAAATGAAGATGACATGCAATATTTTACAACAAGTCGTAAAGGACTACAAACAGAAGTTTGCAACTTTCCAAAACATCCTTAACGGAAGAAATTTAGATTGATTGTTTTCATCATAAAAATTAATTCATAATATAATTGTATAGAAGAAACATTATGCATGTATAATTAAAAAAAATTGTAATGCTTTGTCTTGCCTTTGTATTTTGGAAATTTTTCAATAATCTTGCTATTTGTTTCGACTTTCGATATCTTTGATGTTTTAGAAAAGTAATTATGTCCTCTATGCACCACAATTTTCATTTTGGTTGAGAAAATTTTTTAAATTGTTTTTCTGTTCCTTTGAAAGTGAAAAATTGAAAAAATAGCGCTTTTATCGAACTTCGCGCTCAAGTCGCGATCGACCCAATATTATTTCGGTTTAAGTTTTTAGCATAACCTCACATTTCTAGGGGGTGTCCCGTTAGATATTGGAACTTTCGAAAATATGATCAACCATACACACACATTTTGAAGAAATCCTCTTTGCAATAACAAAGTAAAATAAAATGAAATCCGCCCCAGTTCCTACGTTGAACAGTAAAATTTTCATATTTCCATACCTGAAATCCCTTAGGCCCTTGGCCATAGATAAGGTGAGTTTTGCTAAATTATCCTGTTACCAATCAAGATAAATAAACTTTTGAAGAAATTCTATTGGCAGTAATAGAACTAACAAGGAAGGGTCTCCAGGTGTCCGGCTCCGATTTCGATGAAACTTTAATATGTTGTAGAGGAGTGGAAAATAAGCGACACGTATTTTTTTAATTGCCTAATCCCCTTCTAAGGGGGTGAAAACCGCCCTTGAAGTTGGGGGTAAAAAAGTAACTTTCGATAATTTTCCTCAAAAAACATGAAAGAACAAAAAATCTGCTAGTTTTTTATTCCAAAATAGGTATTTCAGAAACTTACATTATATATTGTTTTTTCAAGAATTTTGGTACTACCTAGGGGGTGAAACTACCCCTAGGAAGGGGTTGAAAAATAAAAAAAAACTGTCTAAAAAATCCAAATTGTTGCGAAAAATTCTGGAAAAAATTAATATTACTCCATAAAAAAATAAGGTGGAAGTGTTCGAGGGTTTTTCGAAACCACCCTTTTTTAGAGGGTTAACTACCCCTAGAGACGATTCTGGAAATTCGCTCAGGACATCTGATTTTTTCGACTGAAAGCTCTTTGTCCTCCTCAATTATGATCACTAACATAGATTCTTACCGATATCATTGATGTTTAGGGGTGAAACATACAACTGTTAATAAATTAATCTGATCAATAAAATGAATACATTGAATATATTTAACTACCGTAAGTCACCACAATGATGAAAATCGAAAAGTATGAAGTTTTGTTGTTTTCCACTGAAATATCTTTCTTTATACAAGACTGTAAACGTTTATGGACGACTGACTAGGGGAGAATACCGGGACATCGAAATAAAACCCTCCGTATTCCGGTCCAGGTATATGTTATTATTGTAGTCATAGCGATCTCAAAGTAAATATAACTTGGTGCGTCATTTAGAAAAATCAATATAAATATAAAGGATTATTAGTTTGTGCAAATGAAAAAGAACCGATGTCATTAAGAAATATATATATATATATATTGTATATATATATATATATATATATATATATATATATATATATATATATATATATATATATATATATATATATATATATATATATATATATATATATATATATATATATATATATATATATATATATATATATATATATATATATATATATATATATATATATATATATATATATATATATATATATATATATATATATATATATATATATATATATATATATATATATATATATATATATATATATATATATATATATATATATATATATATATATATATATATATATATATATATATATATATATATATATATATATATATATATATATATATATATATATATATATATATATATATATATATATATATATATATATATATATATATATAGGATCTTGGAAATAGCTGAAGCTAACATTTTAAGATCATTCTTGGTCTAATCAAGAATCACATATAGCTTGCAAAAATTATCTTGCCAGTACCAAGGTTAGTTAGTACGCAAACTAGCTAGACTAATATTTGTAAATCAGGCCTACTTTATTCAAAATAAAGACACAGCTTGAGGATAATTCTCTTTGCAGTCACAGGGTCAACTTAGTCTTAATCCATCTCTGAACACACGTTGAACCTAAAAAATTCAACATTCCCGTTCCCCAACCCATTATTGGCTCTTGGTCACAGATTTGAGTAATCTTTTTAGATCGTGCATGATTCTTTCAAGATGTTGGAAGAATTTCTTTGTCAGTAACATAATTCTTAAACCACCTCAAACGATGAACAGCAAAATTTCAAAATATCCATTTCCGAAACCAAACAGTTTGGAAACTTAGAGAATTATGAGTATTTTAATGTTTTTTTCTGTTAAATAATTGAAGTGTGTTTATCGGTTAGCCCATACCACTAAATGAATGAAATGTTTTCGATATACATAACTCCCAACTTCCAATAATGCACGATGTTTATTTTTCATTATCGCATTTATAGTATACCTAAAACCATTTTCAGCCCAAGTTTAAGCAACAAAATTTGTATATTAAATTTCAGGCGATAATGCCTTCTTGTGATTTATACACGGATGAAATTTGATGATTCTGAATGTTCGAAGCCTTCAATATTTGCACTTCGTAACCGTAATTTTTTATTTCTTTTTTTGGTCGATTTGATGACATGAGATAATTTTGAATGCTGTTTCGTTAAAATTTATGCAATATAATGTCCGGTTCACACGCTGTCGAACTTTAAAATACAAAACTTACTGTCAAAAATCACAATTATTAAAAATGCTCTTCCTAACAGTAATTTTTTAATTGCTGCTTAGTCGTTTTCCAACTTTTCTGGATAATTTTAAACTACACTTTTCATTTCAAATAAACTTATTTGCTCAAAATGGGGTGTGCGGTTAAAAAAATAATTGTAATTTTTTTTATATTGGAATTATAGTCAACAAATTATTTCCAACTTCTATGTGCAAATACCAAACGAATTTTTTTTTCACATATTTTTGGAAGTTTGGAATATTTTGATGAAGCTTTGTTTTGGCTATGACTTCCGCAGTTATGCACATCTCCTGACGCATTTATGTATTAATTGCTAGTAGGTAGACCCGGAGAATTCGGTGGGTAGCGTAGTAATTTCAACTTTAATTTGTGAAATTTTTACTTCGTAAAATGTAACCATTTTCAAACTTCTCGTACAGCACCTTACACCACCATATAAATAGTTCAATAATACAATCATCAAATTTAAATCTTACAACATAATCAATATTGTCTATCGATTTACAATCGAGTCCTACTTTACAAATTTTTTTCCATTCGTATCACATTTTTCTAAGTAAATTATATCCGTGTCGATGCCATAAAAACATAAAATCTTTCCAACGTTCAATATTACTACTAAAAAGTCTATATTTCTCTTCTTCTTCTGTATCGAAAAGCGATTTATAGAAAACTCATTATCAAGATTACCACTATACGTAGTAATATATTGCATATATAGCTATATGGTAAACTATATATACAATATTTATTGACGATATTATCTGCAACAAAATATAAAAAATTATAAATAATTTTTTTTATTTAATGGCAGCCATAATTCAAATTTTATTATTGTAATAGTTATCATTTTTATACTTTGAATTATTTATTATTTAAATGGGATTCAATATAATACAGCGCACATATACAAACCAAATAAAAACGATTCGATTTTATTATTTATTTTGCTGTGATAAATGGATAACGATATTAATCTAAAATGATTGTAATTTCAAATCAAAACTCATCAATATTTTTATTTTACAATAATCAACTTATTAAAGTCGTTCTATGAAGTGTATAAGTTGAAGGTCGATTTTTGTTTCCCATCATTTTTTGTGTTCACTAATGTCTTTAAGATGGCTGGTGCCTTAAATTTTTCCTGTTTCATTTTTGACAAACAGAGATGCAGATTTATTTTGAGGTGCGCTAATAGATGTTGTTTTTTGAATACTACCTGACCAATAGCCGCAGATCGGCCACGAAACCTTAAATTATAATGCTCAAATATCGCTTGTACGAAAATGTTTCTTTCACTTTTGAGTGAACAATTTGAAATCTATCGTTTACGTTCGTCCAGTCAAATCTAGCTTCATCTACCATATTCAGTTCATCGAGTCAATTTTATTGTAGCCGTATAATAGAAAATTGGGCAATAAATTGTCCATTTGTTCTTAGCATTTTAAAGTGCATGTGCTATCTGTGATTAGTGCTTATCCCACGCCGAACGCACTCTGTAAAATTAAATGCAATTTTTGTGCGGAGAATCCTTTTTTCTTTAATTAATGCTTGTAACTTTTTTTCTACTCATTTTTCCCGGTTTAACAGATACAGCCGGAATATTTTGGCTTTCCTATAAAGGCACTAGGAAAAACATTTACATAGCGTGTTTGGAAAAAATATCATTTGATGTTTGATCTAAATTTTTGTAATTTAGAAAATATTTTTTCCTTATCGAAACTGGATAGGAAAAATATATCGAATGTAATTTTGTTTTTGAAAATATTTACACCAACACTGTTTACCAAAGCTAGTGTGGCAAAAAAAAATGTTTGCGACAAAAATACTATGAAAAGATTTTCCCTATACCGGGTGTTTCTTTTAAACTGAGACGATCAAATATCTCGAAAAATAGCCACTCTACGGAAAAAAAGTCCATAATCAAAATTTAATCATACCGCGGGGGAAATACATTAGTGCGAAAAAATAGTTCCCCACCCCCGCTTTGTAGGTGGGGCGGGGGTAACTTAAACTAAGATAGGAAGCCATATTTTTTGTTGCAGATACGGATTCTACGACTAAAAGTACGTATGATTTGAATGAAATATTTTGTTCGGTTCATGATAGATGGCGTTGTAATCGACGAAATTCAATTTTTTCAAATTCTTCTTCTTAGAACACACGCATTCGATTCTGCAATACGTTTAAAATAAAAAACACCACGTTTTCATTGGAAATACTCGAAATTCGTCATCAAAACCATTTATTTAGTTTTGTAAATCAAATTTACCGTTTGTGTTATTTCTTATCTTCATATTTTTCGTAATTGCAAACTAAACGATAAAATACTTTAGAATGGAGCGTTCAACTGTGCCAGAGAAAATTGAAATTGTTCTCGTTTATGGAGAAGCTGTTTTCCGGATAGGATTCGTTCACGTGCTTCATTTGGCCGTACTATCAAACAATTTATCACTGATGGAAATGTTCAACCGAAAAAGAGAACCCGTAGATCAACAGTCACTGGAGAAAATAATAAAATTGCTGTATTGGCTTGGCAGCAGTGGCTCATAATCCTCATGTTAGTACACGAAAAATAGTTCGCGATTCCGGATTGTCCCTCACCAGTGTTTGGAGAATTTTAAAACGGCACAAGTATCATCCATACCATGTGTCTTTACACCAAGATCTTCATGGCGTTGATTTCCAAAATCGGGCAAATTTTTGTCAATGGGCACGTGAACAAATACAACAAAACCCCATTTATTTTCGTTGCGTAATGTTCTCTGACGAATCGTCTTTTACAAACCATGGAACGGTTAGTCGACACAACATGCATTATTGGTGTGTTACAAATCCGCACTGGCTTCGTCAAATTGAACATTAGCATCCTTGGACTGTCAACGTGTGGTGTGGAATAATTGGCAACAAACTCATAGGCCCCCACATTATTGAAGGCAACTTGAATGGTCAAATGTACCGAAACTTTTTGGAAAATGAACTGCCAATATTATTTGAAAATTTGAACATGATGGTTGTCCTGCACACTATTCGGTGGTGGCACGTGAAATACTTGATCGTGATTTCAGTGGTCGCTGGATCGGGAGAGCTGGTCCGATAAATTGGCACGCCAGATCACCAGATCTTACTTCGCCAGATTTCTTTTTGTGGGGCTATCTCAAAGACAAAGTTTACAAACAAGAACCAACAACACGTGAGAACATGATTGAGCGAACCAGAAATGCGTGTGCTGAAATTCAACCAAACACACTTCTCAGTTCTGTACAATCATTATGGAAATGCGTATTAATAAGTGCATTGAAGTCGCATGCCATCATTTTGAACACTTATTTTAAGCTAAAATTATTTTATTCACCTGCCATTTACATTAATAAATTGTTTTGATGACGAATTTCGAGTATTTCCAATGAAAACGTGATGTTTTTTATTTTAAACGTATTGCAGAATCGAATGCGTGTGTTCTAAGAAGAAGAATTTGAAAAAATTGAATTTCGTCGATTACAACGCCATCTATCATGAACCGAACAAAATATGTCATTCAAATCATACGTACTTTTAGTCATAGAATCCGTATCTGCAATAAAAAATATGGCTTCCTATCTTAGTTTAAAAGTTAACCCCGCCCCACCTACAAAGCGGGGGTGAGGACTATTTTTTTGCACTAATGTTTTTCCCCCGCGGTATGATTAAATTTTGATTATGGATATTTTTTCCGTAGAGTGGCTATTTTTCGAGATATTTGATCGTCTCAGTTTAAAAGAAACACCCGGTATACAGGAAAACTAGAATCGAGTGTGATATGTCAGGCAATTTAACTAGACAGTGGAAAAAACTGGACGTACAACATTTTTGGTTAATTGTAAACCTCAGTTAATCAAATGAAAACGGATATCGATTACAATATAAAAAACTGTTCCATCCAAGGAAAGAATAATCACACCTAACATATAATACTAATTTTTATTAAAATTCAAAATATTAATATTTATATCAAGCTGGATTTATAGTTTGAAAAATAATCAGTTGTATGTAATCTAGAAGTAGTCTGGTCGTTCGCAATCAACATTATTCAGGATTATTTGCGACCGTGTACGAGACTTTTCTCATAATGCAAAAAGAATTCCTTTTATAGCTGGATTTAACCTCGTTATGATTATCGATTCAGCGTAAACCAACTTTTTATTTATGCTCTTTCAATAGAACAGCCAGACCCTAGATTCTGATCAAGTGACAAATAACAAATGACAATTTTTAATGACATTGTTCTAAAAATTCTGCTACAATTTTGTGACAAATACTTGAGAGTACTAAATCGCGATTAGCATGCGGTGACTTTAACGAAATATCCCAAAAAATAAGCTGACAATTTTAATAATATAGTCATTGTTTTTTTTTGTGACTTATAAGATTTAATACAAAATATGTGTGAGTCTTTATATATAATTTTGAAAACCTCATTGTATGTCTCATATAACTTAAAAATGATGATGTATAAATGTCATATATCATTGTATCCGAATCGTAAATTTTGAATGACTTTAATTTGTACCAATAACAAATGTCGCGACAAATTGTCATTTTGTCGGAATAAACTCCGTGTGGCCGTATTCTTGAAATCGGTGGAAATCTCAATCGGAATACAATTTGCTTTGAAATTCTCCATATTATTCGAATTTTCTGCCGGCTTCTTCAAATTTGTTTTCAAGTTTACTAATATTTGTCTCCCTACTAAGCGAATAGTTTCGAATCGGTCTGCCCACTTGACTTTTTCCCTTAGAGGGGGAAACAATTATTTTTCTTAAAAAAAGGAAGACATTTAATCAAATGATTAAAGCAGTCGGTGAACAATTCGAACAATATGGAGAATTTCAAATTTGTTTTGAATTATTCCGATTAGGGAAGTTTCCACCGATTTCAAGATACGGCCCCTGTAGGAAGGGGAATAGGGAAGTTGGGAAAATATTTTCACAGCATTTTTGTTAATTTGTGTGGTCTACAAGAATGAAATTCGCTTGTTGCCAAAATTTTCGCCACAAGGTAAAATGGGAAATAATTTTTCCCAATACAAATTTTTTGGAACAAAACTTTCGAATTCAACTTTTTTCCTAAAATATTTACATGAAACTAGTTCTACGCTATAGAAAAACACAATTTAGACAAAACTGCTATGCAAAAGTTTCTCCAATTTCCTATTCCCAGGGAAATACAGAATAGTGCTGACAGAAAAAAATTTGTTGATTTGGCGATCCTATTTTACTGAAATCTTAACAAATGATTTATTCGAATTAGATAACATTAGAACCGTCAAGATATAAAGAGCCGTAGCGAACAATCAAAGCTTTATTTAATTTTTTATAAAAGCCAACAAAATCTATATGGTGCTAACCTCCATAAAATCAGACGGCCTACCGTTCTTGGGAAACGCTCTATAAAAAATCATAGTGTAGCCCACGTGCAATAGTGGAAACAGATAATTACTCAAAAAATATAATCAAAATTGCGCATGAGGTGCGGATTTTGGAGATTTAATATTTAAAATAACAATAAATTATTAGATTGAGTTACACTACACTATGAACGATTAAAAGAGTTTCATAGATGTTACAATGGTACGGGCATATGTCGTCCAATAGTAAACGAATTTAGTTGTTCAAAGCATTTAACTACAAAAAATAAAAAGATTTGGAGAGTCTCCAAAGTATGGACATGTGCCTTTTTATAATAGAAAAATCGATCTGTTCAAAACAGTTAATCATTTTTAATAAAGGATTTGAGGTACATCCACTAAAATTCTAACTAGTAAAATTTGTAAAAAGTCCGAACATTTGACTTTTTACTAATCTTTTTACAAGTCGATTTCAAGAATCTTAGATATATTATCAAGATTAGGCATTTGATTTTTTATACTGGACAAAATTTTCTCCCTCTCTCTCTCTCTCTGGCACTATATCCTATCAAGGGATTTGGCCGCCTCAAATGAGGTTTCATAATCGTATTTTCATTTCCGATAATGAGTGATTAATTCATTGACCCTAAACCAGCTGTGAAATTTTTTCCTTGTCACCACCGGGAATTGAACCCGGGACCTCCGGTCGCTGGAGCAGGCATGCGGTCCACTTTGCCATCAGGGCGGCAACTGGACAAAATGAGCTGCTTAAATAAGTTAATCATATTTAAAAAAAATGATTTGTGGTTGACTCACACAAGTTTTAAACCGTCAAATTTTCAAAATAATCAAATTTTTGTCAAAATTTTTGAAGCAAATGGCCGATTCCAGGAATTTCAATGACGTTATCCGTTATGGGGCATTCGCCGCTTTACAGTAAACGAATTGATCTATTTAAAACAGGTCACCACTTATTAAAATAAAAATAGTTTGGGTAGCTCCACACAAGTTACGTGCTACACTATCATTGATTCCTATAATTGTAAGGAACTCACACATACTCATACACAGGCACGTATGCTCATACTTTTAAACTTACACACAAACACAAACATATAAACTCACACATTTTCGATAATGTTGGATGATTTAGGGAATTGAACTTCCCGGCGTTCTATAAATAAATTTGGGGCTTGTTTCACTTTACCTTAGCTTTACAGTAAAGCTTTATTGTAGGCAGTGCATGTTTTGGTTAATGTCGTGCAGCGATGTACTGTAATGATTATAACAGGTTGTAAATCAATTACAATCACTCTCTAATTACGGAATTATAACTTGTGCGGCGCCGACTCAATTGTTTTTACTTTGATGTATTTTATTGTATTGACAGCTCAATTCGTCTACTGGTAGAGGACATCCACTTTGATATTCAAGGAATTTAATGTAATGAAGCAAGTATTTTGCCAAACATTTGTACTTTTTTGAAATTTTAATCCAAAATATTTTTATTTTTATTTAGTTGACAGTTTTAAATAGCCTGAATTATCCTCTATTATGCGACATAGTTATTATCTTTGTATATTATCACTAAGATTCCAGAAATCTGCAAAAATGTATGTAGCATGTATTTTGAAGAATATTTGAATTTTTCTAAATTGTTAGGTTTAGTTTACATGTTACTTTATTTTAATGTGGTAAACTGTTTTCAATAGCCCAATTTGTCATTATTAGACATATGTCTACAATTGGTAACATTTCTCTAATACTCGCAAATATTTTTGCGAAAACTTAAATTCTTTTCAAATATTACGCCTTAAATCGTCTCATATAATTGTACATAGTGTAACGCGTATAGTAATGTAGTTTCGTCAAATTCGTCCGCTATTAGACGACATATACATGCACATGGGAACACCTCTAAAATTCTTTTAATTGTTCATAGTGTAGCATACGAAATTTCAAACTTTTAAAAAAGGTTTGCTTTTGTATTCACTGCTTCGTTAGTTTGTGGAGATATTTATTGGGATGATTCATTATCGGTCAAGCGAAACACAATAAATGCCGATTTAGGCTTGGTGATTTCCATTTCAACCCAAATAGATACCATTTACCTAATAGTGACGGAGCCTATTTGTATATACAAACATAAATTACTTTATCGAAATATCACGAGGCAAACCCCAAAAAAAGACATGTGGTACACTTGCCAATAACGGAGAACCAACTGGATCAATTAGGAGGTTCATAACCATACGCATTTTGACGATTCTTATAGCTAGAGAAGAAACTAGAATCAAACCAGGAACAAAGAGAATTGTATATCCAGTTCATGACCGAGTGCTCTAAAAGGGATCACATCATATATCTTTTGCATGATTTATTTTGCAATTTTTTGATAAATTAATAAAGCTTGGATTATGCACTACACAGCTCTTTACATTTTCGCACTTACTAAAACAGTGAAAGGTTATCGTCGTAGTATTCATGTATTGCCAAAGAGATAGATGTAATGTGTAGAAAGGCAATACTTTGAATAAACCATTTTTTACATTTCTATTGAAATTTTCAAGAAATTTAGTTGGACACTTAGTAACATAAAAATCCGATAGACGACGAACGGTATCAGTGTAATTTTAGTTCATTTTGCGTTGTTTTGTACAGATTTTTATATAGAAAGAAATGGATGTGGTAATTTTGTACCCCAGTCCACAGAAACCCGTTTAGTATAATTCTAACGATCAAAAATAAAATAAAATCAATCGATTATAACTCGGTTTTTTATCGGGTGTATATCGATTAAAGAAGGCATATCTCAATGGATTTTCAATAATTCTAGTAATTAGTTTTTTATTTACATTTTTGTAGGTCTGGGGTAGATTTGTAACTCTGTACAGAGAGTAAAGGTTAAACGTTCTAATCTCGCCTGTTTGAATTGCAAAAATTGAATTTATCCGTTCTCATATTGAAAACCTCAACTAGAGAACAACAAAAAATTGCAAATTATCTACATATTTTACCGCAATGTCGACAGCCTCCGCAAAACTCAACTGTCTACACTATTTTCGACACAAAAAAGTAGACAAATCTGAAACACGCGTAAAAGCACAATATTTGTTTGCATTTGGTTTTGAAAAGAAATGCCTTCTTCTTTTTGGATTTGCTTCCAGGCTTGATTAACAGAATACTGAAGCCTGGCGTGACTCCAAAAATTTTGACAACTACCAAGATCATCCCAGTGTTTAAATATGGTTTTACCTTATCTGTATTTGGTAAAATTTTCTAAATAAAATGGATGGATATATGTACGATGCTGCCAACAACCGACGTTCTATTACGACGAATGTACATAAATCTCGAATTTTTATGGTGCAAAATACAACTTACCAGACTTTTTATAAAACAATCTTAAATAATCAAAAACTATTATCCCAATTCAAATTTCAGGAAACCAATAAGACCCCGTGTTGGTTGAAAATTTAATGTTAAAGTTTGTGAAATCTTTTAGTTCTTTGGAGTTTTTGTAAATCCTAAAATTTGCAACTACCTTGCAAAAATTTTAGAAGATATATCATATAAGCTGCCACTTCCAGTACGCAGATTTCCACCTTCCACAATGGAAGCGTTTTAGCAGGAAGTTTTGAAACAAAGGTTTTTTTTACCATTATGAACAAATTTAGTTTGAACTTTAATTTAAAATCATTTTACTCTTAATCGTGTTTTAGTAAATGGTTTACACTTTTCAAAATATTTGCAAAAAACGATGAAACTATATGAAAGCTGTCACTTCCTGTAAAACAATTTCGGTCAATTGAATTTTGGAATTGTCCAATCATATTTTGTCTAATACGATGTCATATGTGGCGCTAACTACGTTATGTTTTTTCCCTTCCGATTTCCGTGGGGTAGGGGTTAAAAAACCATCTTCATCCGTATCGGAGCATACCATCACACTATGATGTTCCAGCTGGTTGTAAGTCAAATGTTATACCTTACTAAAGGTTTTTTCTTGGTAAGCGCTTCTACTCAGTACACTGTGATCTGGAACAGTGGGCTTCCATGGAACTATTGCAAAACCTATAAAAACGGAAGATTCTAAGATCTTCCAATTTGTGCAAGATGCTTAAGCAGGGCCGAATTCATGTTGAAAAAAAGTTTTCGACCAACATCTTCATTTTTCCTTAAGCTTTGGAAAATTGATTTGAACCGTTATTGTTGTAAATTTAAATTAGATTTTCTTTTTTGATTTTTTGTCATTTTTCTCCTTATTGGTATACTTTTCATAATATTTGCACAAAACGAAAAAGCTCCTAGAAAGCTGCTACTTCCGGAAGACCGATTTACCGCTTTAAAGAAAAAGCTTTAGATTAAGGTTTCGCCTCGATCAGTTAATTCGCTGCCTCCTCCCTTGAGGACATACAACATTTTTATCCTAATGGTTATTTCGTCACTCATAACTTTAATGTAATCAGTTAAGTGCCAAAAATCCAGTATATATTCAGTATATGGGAAACAATGAGAAATTATTTTCAAGTTGGTGAGTCATTTTCCAAAACTTGCCGAAAATTGTTCGGCACGTTTCGAATCGCCGTCCAGCTTGTTCGACGGAAAATATTGCTGTTGTAGCTGGAGTTGTTCGTCAACACCCGCGCACCTCAGAACTTTGCGAACAATTTTACACAAAGATCTAGATATGAAGGCCTATACAGACTCCAATTGTAACCTAAAGCGTTGTATATGTCAACAGGTGGCGATTCTGCGTTAATTCCGGGATGAATTTCAAAAAATTTTGAAAACAGTTAAATATGAGAAAAAAGTGCACCTTAGTTTCTATAATTTTGTTATCCTCCAGTTTGTTGGCTGGCTCAGCGTGCCAGTCAAAATATTGTCCCTGATACACTTATCGGATCTTTAGCGAGTCAGAAGAAACACGCACACTGGCTGCAATCGACCTTTCTGTGGTATCCTTTGAAGACTTCGATTATAAAAAGCTAAGACAGAAAATGTTGACCCCAAATTTTATGGGAATTTCAAAATTGTAGAAAACCGAATATACATTAAAATTGCCTCAAATCAAACGGTATTAGCTCAACGTCTACACTCAGAAAAAAAATATGATAAATACATGATTGCATTTACCGTAATATCATCATTGTATGTTAAATAGAATTATTTAAATGATAAATTTTATCATACCATGATATTCTAAATCATTCTTCTTGATCTTTTTCATCATAACAATGATGATTACTCAAAATTTTTTCAAAAATACATATTCGAAGATGCTGATATGAGTTGTATCGTAGAAGCACATTAACTATGTGCATTGAAACTGTTTAATGTGTCTTCACAAAACTTATTCCACGGAAAACAGTAACTCCAACCAAAAATTGTATCAACTACATCAGCTATCCAACTTCCGGATTCCACATTCTATCCAAATGTTCAAAGATCAGCGTTCCATATAACGATTTATTAAGCAAACTCGATTTGACTGGTATTTCACCACCAGCTAATGGTATTCCACAAATTGGGGTATTTTTTCAAAAATTATTTTTATTAACAATTACACCCGAAGATAAGGGAAACATAAACCGAGAAAATATTGTCATTACTATCGATTAAAATCATTCAAGTCAGATGATGCAAGTAGACTGGATGATTCTGACTGGAATGAAACAATTGTAATCTATAGGCATATATATATTAAAATAAAAAAATGGACATTTGGATTTTCTGTTTATTCTTTGCATAAATTATTAAATTATTTTTAATTTTTTTTGGCATAGTATAACTTTCCGAGTTAAATTCTAATTTAGTGACTCCTATTTTTTTAGTTTCAAAGACAGTCTCTATAGTCAGGTATATTTAAATGAATATTTCCAAGTCAAGTTATAAGGTAATGGTTTTAGAACTTCTTCCAAAACTCATTTCAGAATTCAATTTCCATCCATCATACCAAATCTCATCTTAATCATAGTCGAGTTAAATAAAATTTCATGCACCAAACACTTTAATATTTTATTTAAAAGAGTTTTAATAAAATAAATTTACTCGAACCAATGGTGTACAATCCCCAAATAAGTCAATTTTTATCAACGTTTTTGATTTTCTTAAATTTTTTCCCGTCGCCGAGTTGTTTGTCATCGAGTTAGTCGTCACCGAGTTGACCGTCACCAAGTTTGTCATCACTGAGTTGGTTTCGCTGAATTAGCCATCGTCAAGTTTACCGTCGCTGACTTGACCGTCGCCAAGTTATCCATCGCCGAGTTGTCCGTCGCCTAGTTGAGTCCGCCGAGATGTCGCATATCGTGATCATCAATTGAAAAACATATACACATGCGAGTGACTGTGAAATATGGTCCAAAGGCATCATAGTCATTTTTCTTCGAAACTAATAAGAAGCTGCCTCCTATAATGGCGATCGTTATCGGACCATGTTAACTTGTTTTTTTATTTTTATCTCCTATACGATAGACCTATATTTGATTTCAACCGGAAGACACCCCTGCTCACACATCCAACAATACAATCGATGTTTTGCGCCCCAACTTCGAAAATCGCCTTATCAGCTTATTTATGAGAAGCCGTTAAAGAGAAATGTAATATTATTTATCCAGACACGATTGAGGCTTTGAAAGTTACAACTAAAGTGACTATTAGTGAAATAGAGGCTCAAACGATTGAAATTGTACTGAAAAGTTAGGTTGTCAGAATTGGGTGCCTTAAAGTGAAGTACATAGGTCATTGCGTTTTTTTGAACCTTGTATATAAATCGCTATATTTTATCAATAATTTGATAGTGATGTGCTGTTACAAAAACAAAAATTTTAATTAAAATTTTGTATTTATTTCAAACAGTATTATTTATTTATTTTAATGAAATAGTTCGGCCACATATTACAAATTTGATATTTGAAAATTATTTTGTCGCCGAATTTTTAGTTGCAATTCGTAATTTGTAATTTATTGAATTGCGGTTATTTATCATATGAGAATAATTCTTTATTTGTTTTTTGTTCATATCATCTCGAAGCCATAATTATGCCATATATATATGAATGATTATTTTGAAATCATATTGTGTTGTCGTTATAAACATTAAAAATTTTGTAACTGTGCATTAATAAACTCTAAGTATTCGTTTTATAATTCGGGCAGTGGGAAGCTTTAAATTTTTGTTTTTTAGAAAACTAAAAACAAATGGTTACTGACCATCTATTATACAATAATCTTAACAGAAATAATATAACGTAAACATTTTAAAATATTCGAGATTTGATATTTTTCAAATAAATCCTTTCGTTTAATGCAAAATCAAATCAATATAAATTTTATCTTTTAGGCAAACGTTCAGCCCCACAGTTTCCAGTAAAAAGGTTTAGGAAGAAAAAACGATAAAATTGTTTCATCAATAATATATCTTAGATGGTAAATGGTATATATCGTGTAGTTGAGGAATAACAAAATATACCGAAATATCATAAATTGTCTGTTTAAAATTTTAAGTTGTGCTTTACTTCCTACTGTTGCTCTTACTGCTGTTTGCTTATATGCTAAACGAAATTCATTTTTCGATTTTTTATTTTGTGTGCTTTACATGTCGAAATAAAAATAAATTGAAAATCTATGAAAACGTATATTTATAAGAATGATTTCATGTACGTCCGTATATCTATCTATACAGATAATGGTACCCCCGTACTGCTCATTTTGTCGGATTAAATTTATTTATATTTTTTCCAGATGCACTAAAAAGAAAAACATAAATTTTTCTTAGATTTGGTAGAATCATGTGTTTGGTGAAAAATTTATGGATATTTTGCTATACGCATTGGGAGCTATTATGGTTTGTTCTGTTTTTTTGGAAGCTTATCAGTTATCAGTCATTACATTACATGTATTCTATTCAAGAATATTTTAACTATATCGTAATAAAGGTGTGTGGCGGGCCCGGCATCATCCGGGAGCCTCGCTAAATTGCCTGGACAATTAAATCAATCAATCAGACAATTATTGCTGTATGATGTTTTTGTATTTTTAATGTTCATGGCAATTCTTTAATTAATTCTTTTCGCGGTTTTTTGGGAGTAAATTGGTAAAAGACTTGGCTTGTCTAGGTTCAATAAATAATTATCGCTTAATTTATTTAATTAACTTTAATTTTAATTAATTAATTTATTTAATTTTATTGAAAATTGATATGAATTAATTAATTAATTTATTTATTTATTTAATTTTATTGAAAATTGATTAATGTTTCTCTCGTCTGACAGATTCCTGATATCTTTAATAGTATAATTCTGTTAGTTCTTTTCAATAATGGGATTCTAGAACTGTGTCAAAAATTATTTATTGATGTATTACTTCATCGATTCCGGTTTAGCTGTTTTTGAAACCAGATGTTGTTCTATTTTATAAATATGCATATTTATGGCAGGGGTGGCGGTGACTGCATTCAGTAGTTTTGCAAAGCCTGTGGAAGACTGAAAGATGGTTTGCTCTTTAATTTTTTAATACTATTAGGTTATTTCTGGATTGGATTAAGTTTACATAATTTAATATGTTTTAGGAGAACCAGTTAAATTTATTTATGGAAAATTGAACTATTTAGTTTATTGAAAATGCAACTCATACAATAATGTTTTATTGCAGGAAGTGTATGGGTACTTAATTAATTATTAAAACCAAACATTATTGGGCTGGTTTGTGCCATCGTATCAACAGCTAGTTGAAATATTGATTCCCGTTCGTTCGGATGCTCTCACTGGTACTGTAGAAAGAACATAAAGCTAAAGCACAAATGGTGAAAATTGGAAGTACTACTAAACAATCTGTGGTACGCATAAACATTTTTCTTTTTAGTCACCCGATAAAGTTGAGAATCCAGAAAAGCCGAATTTATGAAAAAAAAAATTTAATAAAAAGCCGAAAATTTCCATTAATCAACAGTAGTGTTTTATTTTTTCAGGTAAACTACATGTGTTCTTCTGAACACAATAATTGATGATGTACCGCCAATTTTATTCGATGTACAGTATAATGGGTTTCTCATTTCTTTGTAGGATATAAATTGAAGTGCCTCATGAGCAGGGATGGGCGGGTAGATTACGTAAGGTAATCTACGTAGTTGTCGACACGTCATTTAGCACGTACATTACATACCGATTTTTTGCTTTTCAGACGTCGACACCGTGACGACTTAGAAAATGATATTAAAAACTAAATTTTTAATTATTTTACGTTAATTAAGATTGATGAATAATTACTTAAATTTAATTCTAACATTTTTACAAGCATTTTATAAATTAAAAATAAATTTAAAATCTCTGAACTAGAGGCATCTATCTATCTATCTAAAACTTTTGAATATTTCAAACGATTATATGCTTTGCGCGCCATCTTTTATCAAATAGATATATTCCTTTTGTGTTTTACTAACACAATTGTGTGGGAACGACAAAAGTACCATGTCTAAAAATTATTATGATTTTTTACTTGCACATTTGTGTGGTTTGGACTTTGATAGAGCCATTTTTTTTTGGTTGAAAAAGAGATATATGTAAACGAATAGTTTATCTTATTCGAAGATGCTACAATAAAGCAAAATTAAATAAAAAGTCAACATAAATCATAAATTAACTAATTATTCGCCGCGTAATTATGAATAGTAGAAGCTTCAAAATTTCATTCGAGCGACTACTAGTTTTTACATGATTTCGTCGACAACTCGTCGAAAACGTCGACAACTCGTCGACAACTCGTCGAGAACTACTTGAAAAATTAATTTACGCCATCTATCGAAACTTATAATAGCTGCGTTTTTTTACTCGATGTAGAGTTCGCGATACCTATTTTCAAATTTGTCCAATCCAATTTAAAATTAAAAATTTAATTTTTTTTAATTAAATAATTTAGATTTAATAGAAATCTATGTATAACCAAAAAAATCAATCATAAAAGTAGTATGGTTTTCTTGTAATATCGTTGTTCTGTATAGTTCTGTATAATAACCGTATGTATACTAACGAGTAGTTCAGAACTATACAGAACAACGATATTACAAGAAAACCATACAATTTTTATGATGGATTTTTTTGGTTATAAATAGATTTCTATTAAATCTAAATTATTTAATTAAAAAAAATTAAATTTTTAATTTTAAATTGGATTAGACAAATTTGAAAATAGGTATCGCGAACTCTACATCGAGTAAAAAAACGCAGCTATTATAAGTTTCGATAGATGGCGTAAATTAATTTTTCAAGTAGTTCTCGACGAGTTGTCGACGAGTTGTCGACGTTTTCGACGAGTTGTCGACGAAATCATGTAAAAACTAGTAGTCGACGCGTAATCGCCCATCCCTGTCATGAGAAACGCCAATCATTTCAGGAATGAAATCACGATATAAACCGGACATATCTTAAATTCGATAAATTTTCACGAAAGCATCAAACATGCCGTATTATTGCCCATTTCTTATTTATATTTTATTCATAGAGTAACATTGAATCGCCCCATGAGAAACGCCAATCATTTCAGGAATGAAATCACGATATAAACCGAACATATCCATATTGTCCATTTCTTATTTATATTTCATCCGATTCGGCATATCCCCAAATACAGAAAATATGAAAATAAAATGACAGTTGTCTCTAAAATGAAGTAAGGAATATTCAAAAAATTGTGTACTAAAAAATTTACCTAGTTTCGTCAGTTCAGGAATTATTAAATTTTTTGATGAACTCGATTGTACTCTACATAATATCAAGAGTAGATCAGAGTTGTTAAGAACAAGCAAATATAAACTTTATTCAACAATATAATGCATGATATGGGCTTAATATAAGTTCTTTAGGATTCGATACAGTGAATACGAAGCACAAATATTTCAAAATTATATAAATTGTTTAAAAAATCAAAATATAATTTATCGCGGTTTAGTGCAGCATTTTCAAAAAAACGCAGCTAATATAGTCTGGTGGTGACTATTATATACTTTCTACAAAACCGAATATAAAAAGGTACGTGGAAAACTTATGATTAAGTTATATTCTTGTATGGCACGGTTTTAACAACATCAAACGCAGTGCCAAAATCGATTGGGTCGTATATCATTTATCGGCAAATCTATAGGTATAAAAATACATCTTAACCTAGAAACACATAGATGCATGATAATGGATTAACTTCAATTCAAGAAAAGGGCCCCGTATGCTAACCAACAGGAGGTGGTTGGTGAGAACTAAAACACTACACAAATTTGGTTCACAAAATTTATTATTATTTATTAATTTTTTAACTTAAAACCTTTGTCATTTAATTGACATTTCTTCTTTTCATTGGAAATGTCTCACCAACACTCGCGTCCTCCTAAAATAAAATAAATCATACATTAATGAATTAAAATATTCCTTACAATAATCCACTGCGATTTATTACGCCCTTAAGGCTCATAGTTTTAAATACCTTAAAAAACAATAATATTATTGAAACTTGTTTACTTATAAATATTAATTTGTATACTTACATTCTTAAACACTATTTACACAAATGTCAAAAGTTATAAACATACCTGTCATTAAATGTAATTTCTATGTAAATCAAAATGTAATAGATGTTTGCGGTAAAATCGGTTTATTGTGCGCAAACGTAATATAATTTTAAAGTTCACATAATACCGGGAAATTTAAGTTTTCTACTTAAAATTTAAAGAAAGCTTTTTATTATAATTCTATGTTTTTTCTACATTTTTTGGTTTACATATTAAATTGACAATTTAGCTTTTTAAGAAATGAAAATATTCATTCGATTGTATTTTGGTGAACGAATAATATCAATTTATAAGAAATAAAATACAGTGTGTTATTAATAATTAAATAAAGTACTTTTTAAAATAGTTTGGTTTTAAGTTTTTGTTTCATTCAGTGTGTGCAATTTAACTCAATAGTGCGGCTTGTTTCTCCATCATTAAATTTCAACTTTAGTCATCATCAACCACAATAGTTCTTCAGCAATTCATCTACTGGCTTTTCATCCATTTTTATTAAATTTTAATTTAAAAAAAAGGATTTTTTATCACGACCACTTTATCCACATACACCTCCTTCAACTAACACAACTGTGTAAAAGACTGTTACGGAATGATAAACAACAATAATGACTTAAGTCGAAACCGACACTTTAAAATGAATTATTGTTCAATAAGAGAAATCGCTACTGTATTCCATTCTCGGAGCAGCACTATTCGCAGTGAATCCGGACAGTTACAAATAGGCGTAAACACAGACCTGACTGAGCAACCAACATCATTGCATACGTATAAGATTGAATCCACCATCCGCTCAAACATACGATGATGTGCGATTCGTCACATTAAAAGCGAAAAATTATAAGGTATCTGGTCCGGATGGTACCTGGAATGAAGTGCTCAAGACCAATGTGACGTACTTAACGTTAAAAAATTTGTATTTTTACATTTTAACGGAAAGTGTAGACTAAAATGTGTAGATACACAAATTACCAAAAAGTGTAACTGCACAAGAAAAAAAAAATAACCTTTGGAATACGAAACACGTAGTTTAATTAAAATTATTAAAAATAAATAATAATACCAATAAGTTCCGAGTATAGAATTTAGTGTACTCAACTTAAGATGATGTCTAAAATTAGTAGAAAAAATCCTGAAACCATTTCAATGTTGTGATTGGAGATATGGCCCTACAATTGGTAGCGTCTTTGGTGAAATTCACTTAAATTTTTAGTAATTCAAAAAATAATCGGAACAATGAGTGCCAAGTATGGAATTGAGTATTTTCAACTTGGGATAGTGTCTAAAATTTGTAGAAAAAATGTCAATGCAATTTGGTTGTTGTTCAGGTGGCATGGCCCTATAGGTGGAATCATCTATGGTCAAATTCACATAAATTTTTTCCACAAATTTCAGACACCATCCCAAGTTGAAAACACTAAATTCGAGACTTGGCATTCATTGTTTCAACGATTTTTTGAATTCTTAAAGATTAAAGTCAATTTGGCCAAATACGCTTCCAGGTGTAGAGCCACACCGCCAATTACAACATGCAAATTGCCTTGAAATTTTTGTCTCCAAAAATTTCAGACACCATCCCAAGTTGAGAACACTAAACTTCACACAACTATCGCAGAATGAGTTTGCTCAACATCGGCTACAAGGTCTGGAATAAAACCTCTCCTATAATAATTGTGTTGGAAAAGAACTACGGAACGGACTTGTTTATAAATCTTCTATTCACAAATTTCCAGGAGGCGTATGATAGCATCCAGTCTGAGTGAAATAATAATGGATGCGTTTAAAAGCAATGTGAAAATCTAAGCTCTCAAAGGCATTCGAAATAACATCAGAAGCGTAGCAAACCCAATGCCCAAATTAAATTCAAAATATTTATTAGAATAAGTCATCCACCGCTACCAAAGCACAGCTGCGCATATTACAAATCCAGGTTCCAAGTTTTTTTACTGGAAAGTAATTCGATAGATAATAATCGATTTTATAAGTTTAATTAAGTTCATTTTTAAAAAAGTTAAATACCACCCTGATTAGGGTACAATAAATATTAGCGGTAATACGAAATAAATGTGGTGTTGGTTTTCCCATAATGATACCCTACTAGACATTCACTTCAGATACCACTTTTTACTTTATCTCTCAGTTTCTGCCATTTAAATTTTCAAAGTTCTTCATTTCACGCTGAGTATGGTTGATTTGTTAGGCACAAGATTCAGTTTTCTTGGTAACCTGAATTTTCTCATTTTCGAACATTTAGATTAAAACCCACCCATTAGTGACTAATCATGAGTGTTGATTATAGAATACTTTTTACCATTTTATGAAAGTTTCGTGTACTAAACATTCCATCGGTTCTAATAATTATTAGAAAAAACAATATTTTTTGGTTGGAAAACTCCTCTTATCATTGCAGAGACATTCGATGAAATAACAGATGATATCGACGAAGACTCTGGCGATGAAAGAGAGCAGGACCTGGATTGTTTTTCCAAATACCAATTATATGCCGGATTACAAATTTAGATTTGATAATATCGTTATATGATATAAATCAGACATAATAGTTTTCTCACATTAACATTTAAAAAAAAAAATGGCAACTAGCTAGTATGCTAATTTTGTTTGAAAACCGCGACTTGAGAGTTGGGAGTGTTTTTGTTGTTTCATCATCAAACTAGACGGAAATATAAAATTTGATTATATTGAATAATAATATTAATTTTGTGCAACTAGTAGGTTAGTGAAACAGCAGCAAAACTCCCAACTCCCGAGTCTCAGTTTTCGCACAAAATTTGTGCTCAGGTAATGAAGTAAATTGTCCACTCTCCGCTGACATGTTCTAAATTTCTGGAAAGAAACAAAAATCAGACGTTTGACTCTGGATTCTGAACCTAGCCCAATAGTAATTTTTAAAATGTCTATCACAAAAAGATTTGTTGATTCGTTGCTTTGATTGGATGATATATTGAAATGGGCTTATATTAAAATGGATTCGGCGAAAAACATATTTTCAACAAATATTAATTTTTTAATATTGAATCCACGCAAACGATAGATTTGTTAAAATTCACCAACTGATCAATCATTTGAAGAGTATATGTTCATTTATTATTCACTATTGGCACTGGTTATTTCTATTGATGAATCTATGACTCCCTACCTTAACTGATATCCCTTCAAGCAGTTTCTTAGAAATAATCCGGTATGATTAGGCCCTAAAGCGTGGGTTATTAATGAGTGATAGGTGCATACAAAGCGTGGTGTCAATTTTGTGTGTTAAATTTTGCCCAAATTTCAATTTGACTCCCACCATTTCAATTTTTTTTCGACCATTTTTTTCAATGGGCCTAATAAGCAGACTCAACCAAATGAAAGAAGAATTGAAAAAAATAGGCTAAAAATAGAAAGATGACCAACAAGAAATTAATAAATAAAAAGACTCGTTGATTTTATGAAAATTTTATAGATTTGGCAAATCAATGGCTTTTACGAGAAGAAAATACAATCGCGAACAGCATCTTAGTACACTAGGGAGTCCAAGTCGGTTCTACCCGAATTCGTGTAGTTGGGCAATTACTTACCCCCCAGAGACACCCGAAACTTTCGGGAAATGCTGCAAACAACCAAAACCGACAACCCTCCTATGCATCTTAACGAAAATGGAAAAAAATAGAAACGTATGTTTGTAGAAACCGATGGGGTAATGGTAAAAAACGGAACCGAAAGTCGGGTACCCGAAATTCGGGTAATTGGACTCCCTAGTCTGGTAATTGGATTCCCTAGTACATACGTTTATGTTTTTTCCATTTTCGTTCAGATGCATAGGAGGGTTGTCTGTTTCGGTTGTTTGCGGCGATGCCCGATGGTTTCGGGTGTCTCTGGGGGTGAGTAATTGACCAACTACACGAAGTCGGGTAGAACCGACTTGGATTCCCGATAGTACACGTTAGTGAAATTTGTCCTAAATCTGCCCTAAAAAGCAAGAATAACAAAAACTGTATAGAAGTGTTTGTAAAATGTCTAGATATAACGTATTTTTGGAAAATGTTTCGATAAAATGAATTTTAATACGGGCACATTTGTATTTATCTTCCATAAATCATATAGACGGTTTTCCAAAATTTCCCTGGATAATACTATAATCCGCGTCTCTAATTGGCGTTTATATAGAGATACTTCTAGGTCCTATATGAGAGATAAACTCGTTTGTTTTGGCCAAATTGGGAATTTAAGGTGTTTATAGGACAGGCAAATTTGTATTGATTTTCCATAATTCATAATGTACGGTTTTCCAAAATTTCCTGGGAAAGTACGACGACCCGCGTCTAAGACCTAGGAGTATCTCTATATAAACGCCATTTAGAGACGCGGATTATAGTATTTTCCCGGGAAATTTTGGAAAACCGTTCATATGATTTATGGAAGATCAATACAAATTTGACTGTCCTAAATACCCTGAATTCCAAATTTGGCCAAATTAAACGTGTTTATTTCTTATATAGGGGATGTAGAATTAGCCCTTAGTCCATATCAGGTTGAAATAACCCTTTTTTAAATTTATTTGTTTAACCCGTATAGCGATAATTTGTAGTTGCTATGGGTCCACATTAAAATAAAATCATAAAAAAAAATATCTCGCGAAAATATGCAACATCTGAAAACATGCGTAAACTCATCTTAATTATGTATATGTTGATTATTTGTATTGATTTAATTCTACTTCTATCACTGTAACTAGTATAATATTACACGAAAATTGTTAATGTTAAGTTGGGACAGGTTGGGTATTAAATGTGTAAGTGTATACAATGATAATGCGAGGTATGAACGGGTTAAAAGACATTAGATACGGGAGTTCAATTTGGAATTTGGTAGAGAAAACATCTCTAATTAAAATATAAAATATAATTGTTGGTGGTTGATGCCAATAGAAAAAAATGGAGACTTAATTTACATATAATAATAAAAAAATATATATATAAAAAAAAATACTATTAATAATAATCAAGTTAAAATTATCATACTACAATAAATAATACGTAAAATAATAAATAAGTTATAATAAATAAATAGTTTTGATATACAATTAATAATAAATAGTTAAATGAAAAACGAACAGATTTATACAGTGAAATTAAAGCAAAGTGTGTAAAGACAATAAAAGTCGGGCCATATGACTTGTGAAATAACGTGACTAATAACGTGTTGCATGTAAATTTAAGTTTACTTATTCCGTTTTGATGGACTATTGTATGAATATTTCAAGTTCTAAAATATTGCAAAGTGAAAAGACTTATAAATTAACGAAAAATTTGTGATACTCATACGAGTGATATTGAATAAAATGTTAAAGTTTGAAGAACATTATCATAATAATAAAAGCTAAATAATAGATTTTATATAAAACCTAATTCATAATCATAATTATTACGGTGTCATAAATTGTGTGACGCAAGCCACCTAAAATGTACAGTGCACTATAAAACTACAGTGATACCACATAAACCGCGTTGATCAGGTTTGTGAAATGCATGCATGAATCCCGTTGAACCCGCGAGTGCTTCGAACAATGAAACGGATCCGCATCGCTACGTACTTGTATTGGGGTAAATTAATTAAGCAATTTTTTTTATTTTATATAATTAAAGCTTTATAAATTATAATTTTTCTATAATGTTCGTTCTTGAACTTAAAATTTCATTTAGTATATTTTATTAATTTAAAACTAAATTTCTATAAAATTTGTATATCGGAAAATTTACTATCGGTGTAATTATATTTATGAAAATTTAAGTTTAGTTTGGCCAATTTATATTCAAAGTTTACAATTTTTTTATATTTGATTAAATTTAATATGAAGAGAAATTACGAAATAATTCAATGATTTATAAACTACTTAATTCTTTGGAATATATAATAAATGTTAAAAAAATACAGTTCCGGAGATATCATATTTTTATTCTTTTTAATGTATACATTTGTTTTCAGATGTTAGTTGTTGCATAAAATGAATTGCTAAACACCTATCTAGTTCTGTTGGTCTTGAGCATGGTTCATGAATATACAGTGTCCCAATTATGTATTTTCTTTTAAAATCGTCGGAGTATTTTAAAATTTTAATTTTTTATTTTTTTATACAGCATCTTCAAGCTCTTTTGTGATCCCAGGAAAAAACCCCCCCATCGACTGTAAGCTAGCGGCTGAAAAATGCTGTCTGGGGCAACCACAAGGGAGTCTGCAATAGAATTCAAAGCATCATTTATACGGTACTAAGAATTCTGTTACAACCTCGGCATGAAGCCACCAAGCGGCATATATGGTCAGACGGGCCACAATACTATCTTTTATGTAGAATAGGCCATAAATCCATATAAAGTGGAAATAATCTTTTTTTAAATTTATTTATCCCGAACAATTTGTGTTGCTACTATGGATCCTCGCTACTATATTTCCACCTGATATGAACTTAGGGCAAATTCTATATCTTAGCTAGTATCGTGGCCTGTCCGACCATATATGCCGCTTGGTTGCTTTGTCTCCGGGTATTGCGGTATAGAATTTAATGGAGACGAATAACAACTACACAAATCACTTTTCGGGTTAAATAAATTTGAAAAAAAAAATATTTACCAGTAATTTTTTTTTACAATAATATTATTTTTCTATATTCTTTGTTTAACTCACGTATAAATTATTTTTCGGGATGGTGCTACACTTTTGAATGTATTTACACTTTTACGGGATGGCTGCACTTCTCCAAGAAATCCACCAAAAAATTCGTGCTCGTGCTAATTTCATCGACTTTAATTTTTGTGGTCATTTTCTGTTTTTCCCAGAATAACATATTAGGTAATATCAAACTTGTACCAACCTCAATCTACATTAGTACGTAAAAACAAATCAATCAATGGTTGAATCGGTTCCGAGTTTGGTATGTTACACCAACTTACACTTTTAATTTTTTTTAAGGATTTAGGACAAGATTCACTAGTTTGTTCAGTATAGTGAAATTTGTCCTAAAAATATCCTATTTTTTTTTTTTTTGGTAGGACAGTTTAGGATAAAGTTCACGCAAATCTTAGTCCGTCGAATCTATTTGAGTGGGATGATGACTGATCCAGTGGGATAATCTTCTTATTATGTACGCACTAGGAAAAGGGTATATATTTTGGGTGTAGTAGATTTACTGAACCGACATATTCCCAATTACAGAATTTGTAATGTTCTGGGAGTCAATTCGCGTTCCGTGAAATAATGAAAACGAAAAGTTTTTTCATTAGCAATCGACTAGGTTTGCATTCCCCATAAGAAATTTTGATTACACACAGTAAAATTTAAAATTACGTGCGAATAATTCAAATTAACTAGATTGCCAATGAAAAAAACTTTTCATATTCATTATTTCACGGAACACGATTGACCCCCTGATGATAGACATAGCAGTAATAAAAATTTGAATTGTTTTTAATTTTACAAAATTTTTAAAACTGATCATTTGTGATTGAAAAACATGCGATAATCTATATTTTATTAATTTAATAAAATTAATTTTTTTTTTAATATTATTGGTTTTTAAAATGAATAAACGAATTAACGAAATAAACAAATACAAATATATTTGTTACTAAAAGCCTGTTATTGCGTTTCCAGAAAGCCTTATATCTCCTATCTTAAGCTAGTTGAAGCAATTTTTCTTAATTTTTTTATTTCTTAATCAAAAATGAGCAGGGGATTATCAAAAAATAACAAAATGTCATTGAAAAATGTTTTGGTCACTGATGGGTTAGATCCACTTATAATCAATATCAAACATTTGTAGACATTTTGAAAATACCTTCATAC
Source organism: Nephrotoma flavescens (assembly GCA_932526605.1). Lineage (NCBI taxonomy): Eukaryota > Metazoa > Arthropoda > Insecta > Diptera > Tipulidae > Nephrotoma > Nephrotoma flavescens. The sequence goes on from OW052221.1 coordinate 223,119,673, forward strand.
TTGTACGGCGTCATGTTCTCAAAACTTTTCTGCTGCCATTTTTAATTTTGCAAAACATTTTTCTTCCTTTTTCTTAAAATATTGTAAAAATACTGAAAAAGTAATAAACCTAAATTTTTTTTACACCAACCACATCATATCACATCAAAAATATTTAATTAAATTTAAATTTGATGCGATTCCTTCTCCTTTTGTTGTTTCGTATTATGATCAAAAAAAATTACAATAGACATTAAACATCATTATGTGTGTATGACTGTAAGCCGAAATATCTAAAATTGATATTAATATCTCTCATATATTTTATTTTGTGTTCTGCTGTACACAATCGTCGTATATGTAAGAATAAAATCTTTCATAAATCATTCACTCAAACATTATTTTAGGTTGGCTTTGTTTGTTCGAAATTAACTTAAATTGACAGTCCTATAGAGCTTAATCGTTTATATAATATGTATGTAGCTTTATATCCATATAAAACGAAAATAATTCACTGATGTTCGCGATAAGACGTATATATAAAGATGTAGCGAAAAGGTCGAGAAAGAAAAGTTTGTCTGTAATATTGCGTAGTTTTAAGCCTGAATTTTTTAATATTAAATTCTATCTACAATCTTAGTCGGGTATATGGATATAATACTCGTATAAAAATGAATGGGTTTTATTCGAAAAGCCATATGTACAAAGGATTATGTTATCACACCCGTCGTGTGTAACAACACGAAAGCGAATCACATTTCAATCATCCTATTTTATAATACGAAAAACAGTAAATAAAGGATCATCATATTATTATTATTGTTAGACGGATATTATTATCTCTTTATCTGTCCTTACAATAGAACCACGGCCATACGCACATTTACGTCTTAATAATAAATAAGAAATAAGCAACATAATGGTATATACTATGAGCCAGAGTAACAATATAACGAGGTAAAATAAATAAAACGATAAATAAACAAAACACAAAAGCAGCTGGAGTAGGGAAACAGAATACCATATAAAGAAAACTCAGAAAAATTAAATAAAATTAAATAAAATTATGATGAATTACATTTTCATTTTTCGTGTCGTATGATAAAATATACGTTTATCTATAAGTCTTCCTTATCTATGGAATGAATTTACAAGATCTAATCAGAACTTTGGTCTTCACACGAGACATAGCCCCACGTAACATTGAGAAAGATAGTATGATGCAATAAAGAAGCAATTCACTCAACTAGGCCGTACAGTTATTAACTGCATCAAAGATTGCCAAAAGGAAATGTGTCGTTTAAAAAAAAACTTAAAATACCATACCGTGGTGGCTACTGTGGAGGCAGCGATTGCACATAAAAACACCGGAAAGTTCAAAAGGGCTAAGAACCTGGTTATATTAACAACAAAATAAAAGCATCATCCAAGATCAATCAAAAACACCCAAAGTACAACAAACTGACAATCCAAGAATATGTCTTACATATAAATAAAGCATAAAACACTCACTGTGTGCAGAAAAAAAAATATAATCAAGTTTAAGCTAGCCAAAGGCTCACAGAAAAAAATGATTCTTTAATATTAAACAAAACGTAGTCCGATATCAACAAATATTTTCTATGATTTTTAGCCATACATTAAGTTTCTTTGATAATACAAAACAAGATTCTTTATTTTCGCAGCGAGCCGGTTTGCTGAATCGAGGAATTTTTTTATGATTTTATATAAAACATTTTAATATTTAAAGAATATAAAATTATCGGATTCAAACAATTTATGTTCAACTTTCCCTAATTTATTAAATTAATTCATTGCATATGTGAATTATGATTTGCAATATCGGATAATTTTTTTATAAAAGGGTAGATTTTTTTATTTAATTCATCTAAATTTTTCCATGATTATGTCAATTAAGATTCTCCATATTAGACATTTAATTACCAAAAACAAAGATTTGTTTATTAATTTCATATAAAACATTTAAAATTATATATACAATTAAAATTGTCTGCTTTAATGAATTTGAGGGCAAGATTTATTGATTTTAAATAAATAACAATCCCTCCCCCCCACCTCATTTTAAACCTAAGGTACTTGTATACAGAAAAATATACAAACCCTTACAAAAATGAGAACTTTCTTAGGTCTCTTCTTGACAGCTTGGTTTCGTACTAATAAGTATAAAACAAGAACTTATCGATTTGGCGAATTATATCACCAAATCAGAAACTTCAAAATACTAATACTGAAAATTATAGAAAGTGTATTTGCAAATTTACAACATTCTTTCTATGTTTCCACTAATATATTTTCAAGATCAAAGAAAACTTTTTCTGATATTGGGAAACTAAAGCACACAAAATAATAAATCAATTTGGAGAATCAAGAGCGAGTAGGTAATATAATAATAGCAAAATTTGAGAAATTTAAGAATACGTGTTTGCAAATTCAAACATTTGTATTCTATATTTCTGAAACTACATTGTTCGAATTAAAGAAAGAGTAATTATCGAAAACATAGAATGCGTGTTCGCAAATTTAAAAAATTGTATTGTATGATGCATGTAATATATTATTTAAAATCAAGAAAGTTTTCTTCAATACTTCAAAATAAAAATCAAAGAATGTAGATTCTTTGACTTTACTAATTTTGTTTTTTCAGTGCTCCTGGTAGCATAAAATACGTTCTATTAAGATATTCAAAATTATTAGTAACCCTTATAGAAATTAAGGGAAATGCTACGATCTGAAATTTAACATTGTTGCCGGTCTGGTAAATCATCAAATCGGATTATTTCTCAAAAGGCGATCAGCTAAAGCATTAAGCAACCATCAAGAAAAGTGTGCGTTATATAAAATAAGATCTTGGTGCAAAAAGATTAGAAAAAAACCTTACGCTACTGGTATAATCCCACTGTTCATATTCACGAAGATTTGACGGCACAACCATATTTTTTAAAATATTAAAAATTTAAAAGCGCAATTCAATTTTAAATTTTTAAATCATTAAATGGCTCAATTTTTTCATGCTCATTTGCTTTGACATCCGACTATCAAACTATTCTATGCACCCAAGCGGCATAATTGAGTTTAAAGCTCCGAGAATCGATAAAATTTCGGAATATTTTTAAAGCTCGTTCGCTTCCACGGCCAATTCTTTAAAAGTGTCGGATTATGACTAATGTTTTTTAGATGTGGCATCATACTAACATCTTCTGTAGGCGGGACTATTGAATTTACGGGTTCGAAAATCGTTAAATTGCGAATGTTTTTTATCGTGTAGTTGTTCGCGAGTATTTTACTTGATTTATTCCTCAAATCTTGATGATTAAAGTCGTTCTTAATTCAGGTACTTTCGATGATGACTCTCGCCGCCGCTTAACAATTGCTTTTGTTATTTTTTGTATTCCCCTCCACTGTTAATACCAGAAAATCCAATTCCTAACCAATATTTGGAGGTCAAGTGGTTAAGGTCCACACCAACAACTGATATCAACCTCCTAAAGACCGCGAGCTTGAACGCAGTTGGAGACTATAATATTATTTAGCGAATATTATTCTTAACATCTTCGATGTTATCGGATCAATTATTTTAGACGATCACATTGATGATGTTAAGAATAATAATCGCTAAATAGCGGGCTTGGTTCAAATTCACGAACTTTGAGGATTGATATCAGTTGGTGTTGTATATCCTAAAATTTCTATAAAAATTTTACAACTCGTTTGAAGCCTGTTCTGAACTTGTTTAAAACACGGTTAAAACATGTTTAAAACATATATACAACTTGTCAAAATTTGATTAAAACTCATTTTAAATACTTTAAAAATTGTTTTAAAGTTTAAAAGTAGTTTAAAACTTATTTTAAATTTGTTAACTTGTTTAATACTGGTTTAAAATTTTGTAAAAACTGGTTTACAACTTGCTTAAACATTGTTTAAAACCTAATTTAAACCGGTTTAAAACATGTATAAACATATGTAAAACTTGTTTACCAATAGTTTCAAATTTGTTTAAAGCTTGTTTAAAACTTGTTAAAATTAGATTAAAATTGGTTTTAAAGTACTTTAAAATTTGTTTAAAACTCTTTAGAAACTTGTTCAAAGCTTGTTTAGAGCTTGTTTAAAACTTATTTAAAACTTGTTTAAAATTTGTTTAAAACTTCCTTTAAATATTGGTTATAACCTGTTTAAAACATGTTTAAAACTTGCTTAAATCCGCTTTTAAATACTTTAAAATTTGTTTAAAACTCGTTAAAAACTTGTTCCAAACTTGTTTAAAACTTATTTAAAATTTGTTAACTTATTTAATGTTGGTTTAAAACTTCTTAAACACTGGGTTAAAACTTGGTTAAAAATTGATTAAAATTTGTTTAAATCTTGTTCAAAACTTGTTTTCAACATGTTTAAAACATATATAAAACTGGTTAAAATTTGATTATAACTGGTTTAAAATACTTTAAAATTTGTAAAAAGAGGTTGAAAATTTGTTTGAAACTGTTTAAAAATTTGATTAATGCTTATTTACAATTTTTTAACTAGTTTAATATTGGTTTAAAACTTCTTAAAAACTGGTTTAAAACTTGCATAAATTATGTTTGAAACCTTCTTTAAACTGGTTTAAAACAATTATAAACATGTTTAAAACTTGGTTAAAAATTGTTTAAAATTTCTTTAAAGCTTGTTTTAAGCTTGCTTTAAACTTGTTTTAAACATGATTCAAATATATTGGAATAAAACTGAATTTAATGTGCTTTAAAATTTGTTTAAAAGAAGTTTAAGATTCGTTTGAAACTCTTTAAAAACTTGTTCAAAACTTGTTTAGAACTTGTTTAAAATGTATGTAAACATGTTTAAAACTTATATAAAACTCGCTTAAATTCAAAACTTATTTAATTTGGTTTAAAATTTGTTTAAAACTCGTTTAAAACTTTTATAAAACTGGTTTAAAACTTCTTAAAAATTAGTTTAAAACTTGATTTAACTTTGCTTAAAAACCATTTTAACATGTTTAAAACTTGGAGAAAATTTGTTTAAAAATTATTTAAAAATGCGTAAAGCTTGATAAAACTTGTTTAATCACTCGACCACTAAGTGATATAACGAGTGTAAAGTATGTCCCACCTTTGTCCAAACTTTTTATCGTGAGACTGTATTAGTTGAACTCTCGCTATAATGAATTTTAATATTCGTTATAATTGCAAATAAGAAAATATAGGAGGAGTTAAGTAAATTAACGTTAATTAACAAAACTATTTTCAGAAAAAATTAAACAAAAAAAATAGTGGTTCGAGAAGAATAAAACCGGTCAGTTGATAGTTTGTATAACTATAACCGCTAGTCGTGGGCTAGTAAAATTTTAGAACATCTAAATTAAAATGTTTGTTCAATGTTAAAGGCGATTAACGTGCATTTGTTGTATGCGGTTTAATTCATTTAAGTGCCTACAGATTATCTTTACAAATGTCAAGAAAATTCTCTGATTTTTCTGATTAATGATGTTTACTGCGTCTTTAATTTGCAATTCTTTTATTTTGAGGTATCCTATTATTTAACCAATATGGATAAAGTTGTATATGCATCGGGCTCTTTTGGATTCATCTCCCAAACCTTTTTGTTAAATGTTACTAATCTATAGTCACTTGTAGATACTGATTTCGTTATTGCTTAGATATTCGCTTTGTATAATGCCTACGCTTTTATCTTCATTAGAACTTTGCGTTGATCTTCTTGCTGGTGTTCGTAAGGTACTTCACTGATTTGTTAGTTTCGTTAACTTTTGCGTGGGAATGCCCAACTTCTTGCAAAAACTCTGCTATTGGTATTTTCCTAAATGTTTTCTTTGGTTTTTTTGTCTAATCAGTTTCTCTTGCCAGTTTCTCATGATTTGTATGGAACTCAGCGTTAATACAGGTAATTGTGCTATTTTATGAGAAGTTTTCAAAACTTCAGAACAGTCTGGAGTTCTTCAGCTCCTCATATTCTTTCTTTAACTTATCAATTTCAGTACTAAATTGTGAGTAACGGACTGTGTTTTGTTAGGTGTTGATCTAGATATTTTTGTACTTTGTACGAAGGGACATTGCAATGGTTCGCTAGCCTAGATTCAATTAAGCCAGCCTTTTTAGAAGATGAATTATCTAGCTGAGCAAGTGGGGTACGACCTTTTGCAAGTTTCCTATTAACGGTAGACACATTGCTTACCTGACTTGTTATTAATCAACTACCAGCAACCAGTAGCAAAGGCAGTGGATGAAAGGAGAGAACATCATTTGCGGAAACCTATTGATTTTCAGTTATCCCGTCGTTTCTCGTTCACCAGGGCCTCGTTGGCGTATAAACAAGGAGCACCACGTGCAGATGAGGTTGACGTTTGAGCTGGTGTATCGACGTTTCAGGCCGATGTCGCTTACCATCCGTTGCCAGTATGCGGGAATAAAAAGTCTCCTTGTCCATTAGTGGTTATTGAAAGATACAAAAGATACGAAACGGTTACAAAACTTTATTGTGAACGATTAGAAAACTCACTGTAAACGACACGTGGAAATCCCAAAAGTACAAAATTTATTTTGATATTACTTAAACGAGTTGGCAAAAAGAACTGCTTTAAACCAAATAAATAGTTATTTTTGTCAATAAGGTGGATACAAAATTACTTGTGTCAATGTGCCTTAAATAAAACACTTCCTGCGAACGATATTAGGAAACCACAAATTTTACTTTTTAATTAAAAATTGTAAATATGTTTTTAATAGAAATCTCACTGTGAATGATACTTGGAAACTCCGGTAGTTTTAAAAAGATTTTAATATATAATTGGAAACTCCAAAAATCTAAAAAAAAATTTAATATACAATTTTAAGCAAAATTTTATATGAAATGGTTGATGTCAAAATAAATCGTTGTTGTTGTCAATATGGCGGAAAAAATTGTTGTTGTCAATAAGATTTTAATACAAAACTCACAATAAACGATTAGATATATCCAAACGCAGTCACAAAATGTCCAGGCAGACATTAAAACGTTTAGATTTGTGAAAAACAAAAACATTATTTTCAGTTTCTATTTATTATTATATTTTTAATTTTAAATAAAATAATATTGTTTCATTTAAAATAAATTGAATTTTTTAAGGAAATTAATTAAATTAAATAAAAAAAAACATATAGAAAAATTTGGCCACCTCATTATCAAAGTTGCATACTCAATTTATTTTTTGTATATGATTTGTTGGCCCATTGGTCTAGTCAGATTCCAGAGCTGCTGGAAGGACCACTTTTCTTTTTGAAAAGGCATACTGGCATGCCAGTACTCCATTTCAAAAAGAAAAGTTCGTCTTGTGTTAGTATTTTAACTTAATTGGTGGTTAATTAGTTTTGTGATCACAGCACTCCTACTCTCTTACTCCGTAAATAACGCCTACGCATTTTATTCAAAATTCTACAAAAATTATAGCAGATTGAAAAAGTTTTTACATTTTATAGATGTATAAGGGCTCATTTTTAGGTAAAAGGATCAAATGTAACAAATTTCCAATTTATTTAAGTTACTTATACCAATTTTCATTTTAAGACTTTTGATCTTATACATAATAATTGCATTAGTTTACTTCTATATTTTTAACATTTCCATTTATTATATAAAGAAGCACGTAAACTACAATAAATCTGGTCTGACGAATGAATGATGAACCAACTTAAGGTTTCTACACTTATCTAACACATAACTTTAACCAATTGTCTTTTGAAGATTTACTCGTTTCTTTATCTTACTCTATTCGAGACTGTTGCTTTCAGTCGCGCATCGTCATATGGAATTGAATGAGCATTCTACGTCCACGAAGAGTATAGCGCGATGAGCTCCCATTCGTTTGATTGATTAATGATACATATTGAGTTGATGTGGTATCTGTACAGCATTGACCAGGTCTAAAAACAGCCAGTTCGTATCTGATAATCTGGTTGTCCGTAAGGGATATATACTATACTGTTGACGTGATAGATGGTCGGTGTGAAGTTTCTAACGTTAATTAAAAGTGTAGCGACACTAATTAACATAAAAGTGTAGCGTACACAATATTTTAAAAAGTGTATGAAAATAAACTAAATTTAACATACAAATATAATTTATAAGAAAAACATCGTAAACCAACATTCAGTTAATAATTCCGAATTAAAAACAAACGAAACAAATACTGATATAAAAAATATATTAACGTTTTCAAAGTTTTATATATTTACCATTTGTTGATGATTGTCTGAGCATCTAAAACCAAAGAAATCATGTTGTTAGAATACTCCAAAATATTTTATACTTACTATTTAAGTATGTAATTAAATTTAATCTTTTAATCTTATTGTCTTATATAAATTTATTATTTATCTTAAAAAATTTGTCATTTAGAAACTATAGCGTTTTGATTAATTAATTGTCAACTTTGTAGTACTTGCTCACAATATTGAATTATATAAAGAAAATAGATGTTTACCTGTACACAGGCGCAAGTTCACAACACTGTGACCACCTGTGCATAGTGTCCACTTGCCTAATATGACCTATTTCAGAAAGTCCCGAACATAGATCCTTAACGTATTTCTTTTGTGTATAGTGACCACTTGCTTAAAGTGACCGATTTCAGCCGGTCCGGTCGGTGGTCACTTTAAGCAAGTTCTACTGCATTATTATAGCATTAATGTTCTAATTATTTTGTATTATATACCGTAATTTTTAAATTTACCATAAAGTTATAAAAATTGTTAAAGCTTAAGTGTAACTTGATGGTAGTGTTTATGGTGGGTACTGAAGAGGCTTCGAATTAAAAACTCTTTCTCTTTTGCTGACAACCATCAAGGCGATACCATAAGTTATTAAAACCAACGACTTAAATTATAATAAATTAATAAGTTTGTTTAATTATTAAAAAATAAAATTGTATTAAAAATTATTTGAAGGCAGGGTGTTCTTTTATTTAATTAAAAACCTGCGAATAACAAAGAAGCCCTGTTCAACCCGCAATCACTATTTGAGATTAAACCCATAAAAAACACTGCACTCTAGAGTTTCAGCAATATAGCAACTGCTATTATCGAATAGTAGACATTCGTCTATTCATATTGGTATATCCCGTACATATAAAATGGGTTGGGTTCCTCTAACAAAATTTGGTATATTCCTAAAAATTTATTTTTTACATATCAAATTTTTTCAGACCCAACTTGTTTTTTATAAGTACGGGAGCTATACCAATTTGTATATGCTCGAATGTCTACTATTCGATAATAGTAGTGGCTATATTGCGGAAACTCTCAATTGGTAAATATATCACATATGCTGCCCGGTAACACAATTGTGTGGGTACGACAAAAGTACCATGTCAAACATTTATTTATGTATGTGTTTTGAACATGGCACATTTGTGTATTCTTGTCAAACTTATTTTCGTTTGAAAAAAAAACACTGTAACTATAAACACAATTGTGTTGGTTGTACTTCAGATCAAAAACGACATTACATACTATGAATTTTAACTCACACAGTTGTTTGGACTTAAATAGAGCCATTTTTTGGTGTTGAAAAAGGGATATGAAACTATGAAAACATTACTATTTGTATATCAGTATATTTCTCGTTTGCTTTTAATTCGAAATTATTATCTGAATGTTAGTTTACGCTGTTTTTCTTATAAATTATTTTTATAATAAATATAATTTATTTTCATACACTTTTAAAAATGTTTTTTGTGTCCCTTTTAATTGAATTATTTGAACAAGTTTGTGAATTTTCTGAAGTAGACGAACGAATTGGAGAGGTAAAGAAGGAGATTCGGATTGCGTTACTCTGAATCTGCAGTGCATAATAAGTTGGGTCCCTTTTACAAACATATTAACCTTTATGTCTCTGATTAGGTACAGTCGTGACTTTTCCATTTTGAAATGTTTTTATTTAGTAATTATCATGAAGTTAGAGAATTGAGCTTCAGTGACATCTCGAAGCCACTCAATGTGAGAATACCCATGTATTTAAAAAAATAATTGTTATGGTGACCAATTGTAGCACTTTGAGATTGTTTCAGTGTGCTCATCTCATCGCACATCGTTCTATAGCAAACAACAATTTTTCTGTTTTTTTTTCTCTTTTTATGAGCCATATCGTTTGACATAAATAATAGGCACGGACGACTGGTTTAGAGCTTCCAATATTTATTTGCTATTTTTTCTGGTTATTGCTGTTTGATTTGGAGTTATTGAGTGACAAAGAACCAATTCTGTTCCTAACTTTGTCGAAAAGTGTTTTGTAATTTTTAGACCTCGTTTCTGTTGATCGCATTGCTAGGGATCGTCTCAAATCCCGAAGAAATTTCCAACGGCTGTTTGATCGTTTAACAAAGATTATTTATTTTATAAATAAGGTAGTTGGCTAAAGTAGACACGTCCAACATGTAATAAAATATAGCCATTTAACATCGCAATGTTTGGGTTTGGAAGAATAGCCATTCAACATTTTATCAATGGTGCCTTTGGTCTTATTATATAGAAATGGATTATTTCAGGCTTCAATTTTGGCCTACTCACACTACTATCGGGGTGTAAAGTTGACAACATAGTTTCATTTCTGTTTTTTTTGGAACATAGGAACAAACGGTAACTTTATTATCTTCCGAAAATCCAAATATGGAAGACAGAGGTTCTCGATTTCTGGTCGCCAACATCTCCAACGGTATATATGTCTTATTTTACGGCATCATCAAACGTGCGACTTGCAGCTTCGACAAAAAAAATCCATCGTTATATTGCGGCCACTTTTTCGATACCGAAATGCTAAATCTTGAACAATTCATTCACACTGGTTCTTTTCTCTTCCAGTCGTTAGTTTTCCGGTGTATATTTGACCGGTAACTGCATCACAGATTCACCAAATATTATGCCATATTTAGCTGGTTTGGAAGGCATATACTGTGTGAATCTAGTCCTTCCACGGTAAGGACACAATTGCTCATCTATAACTAGATTTTATGATTGCCCGTAATTAACCTTTCCGATCTAGTATTATTATTATCGAACCTGAGAAAGTGTGTTATCTCCCAAAAACTGTCGAGAGACATCGTTGCACAGCGGATGTTCGTCGATCGTCCACAGTTTTGTAAAGGATTATTTTAATTTCAGTGTATTTGCAGTTATTTACATATAGTGGTGTACAGTAAAGTAGCACAGTTGGTAATTTTATTTTCGAAAATACACATATAAAGGCCAATTATTTATTGCACACAACTGCATGCTCACTTTTATAAATAAAAAAATGCAACGGGATTTATTTTGTAAGATATTATTTCCATTTCAAACGAATACCGAAATTGTTGTTAAGTTTATTACACAATTTGTCGTAATACATTTTTTGCCTTATTTTGCGCAAATAAAATTCGAAAATGCCAATTTATGTATGAAATAACATGAAGGTACATATGTTTCTCTTCTAGGTGGTACGTAGGAAAAATTGTATAGGGACATAAAGGGTGTGCGCATTTGTCAATGACTTCGTTGTATTTTCTGCGATCATTTCTTGCCATGTGTGGTCGGATTTTGAATTTTATTTTTTACCAGACCACAGTTAAGTTGTTGCTTGATCGCTGCATTTTCTCATTGGTCTAATGGCTCTGACCATCTTGTAAGGAGGATAGGGGAATTTTACACGATCGATTTGATTTTTGGTTGGTTCTTCCACAGCAAAAACTAGTGAATATTTAACAACCATTTGGGTATACCGGTGTTATCAATTTTCGGTTTTTTTTTTAATTTTTTTTTTTAATTGAAATCACCTTGAACAATTCGTTTGTCATTTCTGAGTGTACTATAGATATTGAGCTTAGCTGCTCTTGTATAGCATTCGTCTTTAGTTGTGACATCTGCTTCTTCCATAGAGGTGCACACAATACTTGAATTATCGTTTGTGTTTGTTATTTTGTAGTGAAATTTAGCTGTTATTTATTATTTTGCCTTATAGGTTTTCCATTCGAGTAGTACTTAGTTTCTTCCTTTAAGTTGTTTATAATATTCCTTATCCCTTGTTCCTGTGAGTCTTGCCCACCAGAGTTCAGCAGATAATTTTCCCGTACTTGTTTGTACAGCCCCTACTATTCTTTCATCTTAGTTCACTCAAGCCCAATATTTTCTTGTTTTACTGCTTCATTTCTTTCACAACCTTGATTCCCTTTAAAGTTCCGATATTCAAGTTTCCGATTCGTGATTCCGACACAAACTCAACGAATTTAACCACAGTCTGCATATAAATCCATTTTCATATTCGTAAATTAATTGTTTTCAAAAAATTTCTTTTAAGCGCAAGTAAATTGAATTTTCACGATACATTTGCCTCTTAAACATTTACATATATACACGAGTAAATAAACAAGCCATAAAGTAATATGCAGACAGAATTATCTCATTGTCGTGATTTAATGTGTACGGAGCAAAGTTAAAATTGCACGAAACAAATTCATGAATATTTATGTACACAAGAAAATTAAAGACTTAATATAGGAATTAAATTCTAAATAATTTATAAGTCACAAGCAATTAGATCTCTAAGCAAAATTCTAAACAAAGAGCAAACAAACATTTTTATTTATTTATACTTTCTAAACAATGAAAGAACACACATACTTGTATATATATTGTACATACATGTATAAGTTGGAAAGAATAATATTCTGAAGGTTTCTTATCTTTGTTGATAATAATACAATAAATTTCTTTATCTTATCTATATTCGTTCCAACTTAGTCACTTGTTGTTGTCGTCTTTTATAATAAATGGTAGATGGTACTGCGCTCGACAAAGTTTTCTAAGCAGCGTAAATATATACTCTATATATACATACATACTCGTTGTCGTCTTTTTATATACATCAAGAAAATGAACAACAAACGGAAAATTATCCCGAAGTTTATTTGCGTCGCCTTGTATAATGTGTAGATTATTAAGGAAAGTGAATGACATTTAAATGGATTAGAAATGTCTTTGAATTTAAAAAGAAAATATTTGTTTTATCAAACGAATGGATAATAAAATTTGATATGCATATTCGAAATTGAGATATAAGAATTTTTACTATTTGCAGAGAAATTACTGCGTAGTTGGTGCAATAATTGTTATACATGGTATTAAGCACGCAGCAGTACCGATGGAACACTATAAAACTGATAAATAAAGTAATTGTTCTTATTTGTGTCACACGAAGTTGAACTTATTCATCATCTTTTATATATTATTGGCTTACTATCATATTGAGATGAACAAAGCTTTTTATATTTTTTAAAAACAATTTTTTTTTTATTACTCGGTCATTACAGTAAAAAGGAAATACCCGTGTTAGTGTTTGTTCACAAGACAGTAAAAACATGTAACAGATTTTTATTAAATAGAATCAAATAAAATTATAGCAAACCAAATGTTGTATAAATACTATCTGGTTTCTAAATTGCATTATGAAGAAAATGATGTCTGGGCACACCCACCCCACAAAAGTTCATGTACAAATAGCAAAACAATAACAAACAAGAGTTACAATTCCAATTATAATTGCGTTTAGTTTGGTTTTTATTTTTTATGTTGCTAACATTTTTTTATGCTTGTTGTTCTGGTTTTATTTTCCACTTAATGTTTTGATTTGAATCATAAAATTGGATTGTTCACTTGGTAGAACTGTTTTTCTGTGTTTTAAAGATCAAGATTAAGAAAATGAAATAATTTGAAATGAATTAATGTCTCACTATATATGTTTACAAAGCGATTACTAATGTATTTTACGGTATGGTTATTGCGAGAAACTTTTACGGATCTTTGGTAATAAAATTTATATTCTTGGTAGTTTTAAGTTAATTTAACTTAATCTTTACTTATTGGCATTAATTCACTCATCCATAATTAAAGAAGTGGCACAATTGAGCATCCACGCAATTAAAATACACTAAATCCTCGTTTTAAACATTTGTTATTATCACAGAACATAAATAAACTGAAAACACCAATTTATCCAGACCGTCATCCACTAAGCCACCCAGAATGTATAATATCGCATTTTGTCATCGTATTACATGTCTATATAAGATTAATTTATTTACGGCATCCTTGGTAAATTTAGCGATATAAAAAAATGAGGAGCGTAGTTACTGTTGCAAACAACCAACTTACTTATACGAAAAATATATAAAGATCTTGAATATACCAGACGTAATTGCGTTAAAGAAATTTGTCCTAAATCTGTACTAAAAAGCAACAATAACAAAAAATGTTCAGTTGTGTTTGTAGAACGTCTCGTCACGATAATTATACATAAACATCTTGTCCTTATTAGTGTTTTATGTGTTATTGTCGGCCATGTTAATTTTGACAACAACAACAATGTTCGAAAAACTAAGCAACGAGTAGGATTTTATTCTAACTCAATATTAATTCCAATTTTAACAAATTTAAATTCGAGTTCAGTAACTATATATAGACATCTTGTCCTTATAAGTGTTTTATGTGTTATTATCGGCCATGGTTATTTTGACAACAACAACAATGTTCGAAAAAAACTAAATGTGGAGTAGTATTTTATTCTAATTCAAGGTTAATCCCAATTTGAACAAACTTAAATCCGAGTTCAGTGATTACATCTAAACATCTTGTCCTTATAAGTGTTTTATGTGTTATTGTCGGCCATGTTTATTTTGACAACAACAACAATGATTTACAAAAACAAAATTTTGACTACGATTTTCTTATAATTCAATATAAATCCCGATTTTAACAAATTTAAATTCGAGTTTAGTAACTATAAAAAAACATCTTGTCCTTATAAGTGTTTTCTGTGTTATTATCGGCCATGTTAATTTTGACAACAACAACAATGGTCGACAACAACAAAATTTTTACCACGATTTTATTATTAATCAATATTAATCCCAATTGGAACAAACTTAAATCCGAGTTCAGTGATTACATATAAACATCTTGTCCTTATAAGTGTTTTATGTATTATTATCGGCCATGTTTATTTTGACAACAACAACAATGATTGACAAAAACTAAATTTTGACTACGATTTTGTTATCAATCAATATTAATCCTGATTTGAACAAACTTAAATCCGAGTTCAGTAATTATATATAAACATCATGTCATTATAAGTGTTTTATGTGTTACTATCGGCCATGTTTATTTTGACAACAACAACAATGTTCGAAAAAACTAAATAATGAGTAGTATTTTATTCTAATTCAATATTGATCCCGATTTAAACAAATTTAAATTCAAATTTAGTAGCTATATATAAACATCTTGTCTTTATAAGTGTTTTATGTGTTATTATCGGCCATGTTTATTTTGAAAACAACAACAATGATGGACAACAACAAAATTTTTACCACGATTTTATTATAAATTAATGTAAATCCCAATTTGAACAAACTTAAATCCGAGTTCAGTGATTAGATATAAACATCTTTTCCTTATAAATGGTTTATGTGTTATTGTCGGCCATGTTTATTTTGACAACAACAACTATAATTGACAACAACAAAATTTTAACCACGATTTTATTATAAATCAATATTAATCCCCATTTGAACAAACTTAAATCCGAATTCAGTGATTACATATAAACGTCTTGTCCTTATAAGTGTTATTATCGGCCATGTTTATTTTGACAACAACAACAATTGTTGATAATAACAAAATTTTGACCACAATTTTATTATAAATCAATATTCATCCTAATTTGAACAAACCTAAATCCGACTTCAGTGATTACATATAAACATCATGTCTTTATAATTGTTTTATGTATTGTTTTCGGCCATGTTTATTTTGACAACAACAACAATGTTCGAAAAAACTAAATGTTGAGTAGTATTTTATTCTTATTCAATATGAATCCCGATTTAAACCAATTTAAAATCAAGTTCAGTAATTATATATAAACATCTTGTCCTTATAAGTGTTTTATGTGTTATTATCGGCCATGTTTATTTTGACAACAACAACAATGATTGACAACAACTAAATTTTGACTACGACTTTGTTATAAATCGATATTAATCCTAATTTGAACAAACTTAAATCCGAGTTCAGTAATTATATATAAACATCATGTCCTTATAATTGTTTTGTGTATTATTTTCGGCCATGTTTATTTTGACAACAACAACAATGCTCGAAAAACTAAATGTTGAGTAGTATTTTATTCTAATTCAATATTGATCCCGATTTAAAAAAAATTAAATTCAAATTTAGTAGCTATATATACATCTTGTCCATATAAGTGTTTTATTTGTTATTATCGGCCATGTTTATTTTGAAAACAACAACAATGGTTGACAACAACAAAATTTTGACCACGATTTTATTATAAATCAATATTAATCCCAATTTGAACAAACCTAAATCCGAATTCAGTGATTACATATAAACATCTTGTCTTTATAAGTGTTTTATGTATTATTATTGGCCATGTTTATTTTGACAACAACAACAATGATTGACAAAAACTAAATTTTGACTACAATTTTATTATAAATCAATATTAATTTTAATTTGAACAAACTTAAATCCGAGTTCAGTAATTATATATAAACATCATGTCATTATAATTGTTTTATGTAAAATTTTCGGCCATGCTTGTTTTGACAACAACAACAATATGAGAAAAAAATAAATGTTGAGCAGTATTTAATTCTAATTCAATATTGATCCCGATTTAAACAAATTTAAATTCAAATTTAGTAGCTATATATAAACATCTTGTCCTTATAAGTTTTTTATGTGTTATTATCGAACATGTTTATTTTGAAAACAACAACAATGATTGACAACAACAAAATTTTGGCCACGATTTTATTATAAATCAATGTTAATCCCAATTTGAACAAACTTAAATCCGAGTTCAGTGATTACATATAAACATCTTTTCCTTATAAGTGTTTTATGTGTTTTTATCGGCCTTGTTTATTTTGAAAAGAACACCAATGATTGACAACAACAAAAATTTGACCACGATTTTATTATAAATCAATATTAATCCAAATTTGAACAAACCTAATCCAAATTTGAACAAACTTAAATCCGAGTTCAGTAATTATATATAAACATCATGTCATTATAATTGTTTTATGTAAAATTTTCGGCCATGTTTGTTTTGACAACAACAACAATGTTCGAAAAAACTAAATGTTGATTAGTATTTTATTCTAATTCAATACGAATCCCGATTTAAACAAATTTAAATTCTAGTTCAGTAATTATATATAAACATCTTGTCCTTATAAGTGTTTTATGTGTTATTTTCGGCCATGTTTATTTTGACAACAACAACAATGGTTGACAACAACAAAATTTTGACCACGATTTTATTATAAATCAATATTCATTCTAATTTGAACAAACTTAAATTCGAGTTCAGTGATTACATATAAACATCTTTTCCTTATAAGTGTTTATGTATTATTATCGGCCATGTTTATTTTGACAACAACAACAATGTTCGAAAACACTAAATATTGATTAGTATTTTATTCTAATTCAACATGAATCCCGATTTAAACAAATTTAAATTCTAGTTCAGTAATTATATATAAACATCTTGTCCTTATAAGTGTTTTATATGTTATTATCGGCCATATTTATTTTGAAAACAACAACAATGGTTGACAACAACAAAATTTTGACCACGATTTTATTATAAATCAATATTAATCCCAATTTGAACAAACCTAAATCCGAATTCAGTGATTACATATAAACATCTTTTCCTTATAAGTGTTTTATGTATTATTATCGGCCATGTTTATTTTGACAACAACAACAATGTACAAAAAAACTAAATGTTGAGTAGGATTCTATCCAAATTCAATATTAACCACGATTTTAACAAATATAAATTCGAGTTTAGTAACTATATATAAACATCTTGTCCTTATTAGTGTTTTATGTGTTATTATCGGTCATGTTTATTTTGAAAACAACAACAATGTTCGAAAAACTAAACAATGAGTAGGATTTTATTCTAATTCAATATTAGTCCCAATTTTAACAAATTTATATCCGAGTTCAATGATTATATATAAACGTCATGTCCTTATAAGTGTTTGAAGTGTTATTATCGGCCATGTTTATTTTGACAACACCAACAATGTTCGAAAAAAATAAATGTTGAGAAGGATTTTGTCCTAATTCAATATTGATCCCAATTTGAACAAATCTAAACCCGAGTTCAGTTATTGTATATAAACATCTTGTCCTTATAAGTGTTGTAAGTGTTATATGTATCGGCCATGTTTGTTTTGACAACAACAACAATGATTGACAACAACAAAAGTTTTACTACAAGTTAATTGTAATTCGATGCAAATCCCGATTTAAATCCGAGTTCAGTAATTATACATAAACATCTTATCCTTATAAGTGTTTATGTGTCGTGAACGGCCATGCTTATTTTGGCAACAACAACAATGTTCGATAAAACTAAATGTTGAGTAGGATTTTATTCTAATTCAATATTAATCCCGATTTGGGCAAATTTAAATCCGATTTCAATATTTATCTATAAACATGTTGTTCATATAAGTGATTTATGTGTTACGAACGGCTATGTTTATTTTGACAACAACAACAATGGTTGACAAAAACAAAATTTTGACTTTAATTCAATATTAATCCCAATTTGAACAAATTTCAAAACAAGTTCAGTAATTATATATAAACATCTTTTGGTTAAAAGTGTTGTATGTGTTATTGTCAGCCATGTTTATTTTGACAACAACAACAGTGATTGACAACAACAAAATTTTGACCACGATTTTATTATAAATCAATATTAATCCTAATTTGAACAAACTTAAATCCGAGTTCAGTGACATATAAACATCTTTTCCTTATAAGTGTTTTATGTATTATTATCGGCCATGTTTTTTTGACAATAACAACAATGATTGACAAAAACTAAATTTTGACTACGATTTTATTATAATTCAATATTAATCCCAATTTGAACAAACTTAAATCCGAGTTTAGTAATTATATATAAACATCATGTCCTTATAATTGTTTAGTGTGTTATTATCGGCCATGTTTATTTTGACAACAACAGCAATGTTCGAAAAAACAGAATGTTGAGTTGTATTTTATTCTAATTCAATATTCATCCCGATTTGAACAAATCTAAGCCCGAGTTCAGTTATTATATATAAACATCTTGTCCTTATAAGTGTTGTATGTGTCATATGTATCGGCCTTGTTGATATTTTGACAACAACAACAATGATTGACAAACACAAAATTTTTACTACGATTTTAATGTAATTCAAGTACATAATTTGAGTTAAAAAATTGTAAATAAAAATCTGGTCCTTATTAATGTGTTATTATCGGCTGTTTATTCTTTCGATTTTTTTTTAATTTAGTAAAATTACGGCTACCTAAATGATATAAGCAATGATTAATTAATAATCAATTTGTATTATATTTTTTTGAAGCCGGAAAGTATTCGTTTAGAATTAAATTTCAGGAAATATACAAATGCCTGGTAAATCGTATTTCCTTGGAATATTAATTGCTGATTGTGTAGTCTAAAATTGTGTTGTTAATGTGCTACTAACTATCGACTTTAACTTGGTGTCTGTAACCGGGCTGTTTCCACCAAAAAAATTTCTTTTGGAAGCCGGAAAGCATTAATTTAGAACTAAATTTCGCACTTGTTGAAGACCAATACCATCGTTATCTACCTATTAAACTTATTAAACCTTTATCCTTACTCTATTAGATTAGTATTGTGTTGTCTTTGTGTTACTAACTATCGACTATACCTAGGTGTCTGTAACCGGGCCGATTCTATCCCGCACTTAACTAACCTATCCAATCCTTCGCTTTTATTATGTGTAAAAAAGAGTATACGGTGGGCCCGGCGTCACTCGAGAGCTCCTGTAAGAACTTGCTCTTACATTCAGAATCAATCAAACAATCAATATTTTTAAAATTAGCGTAGATACCGAAGAAAGAAAACATAAAATAAATTTTTCGGAAATGGCACAAATAATAATTTAATCAGATTAACAAGTTTTGCGATTGAAAATATTCTATTAAAATTGTAAATGGATTAATAATTTCCGTTTTCCAATTATCTCAAATAAAACCATTTTTATAACGGTCTTGAACTTTTTCCTAACTTGTCGCAAACTCAACAACAACGTTTCCAATTAATAATAATATTTAACAGTGTAAAACATATTATTGCGGGAAAATAAATATTATAATTTGTAACAAATGATGTTCACACAAATTGGAAAATTAAAATAAAATAAAACCAATAATAAAATCATCAATATCAGTTAAAATTAAATGGTGGCCGAAACTTTTTTTTTGGGGTTAAGAGACAAGTGCCTCCCAATAATTCATACATTTTGCATAACGTTTCATGTAATGTGCATCCAATAAATTATCTACGTTTTATACGTAAGTTAGTCTTTTCTTATGGGAGATTTTAGACAAAGTGCTAAAAACTTAATGTAAAACTCCACATTTTAGTACTTCATCTGAAAAATAAACATAACGATTGTAGTATATGTTCAAATAGAAAAGTTAAGGGCGAAAGGAGGTATTGTTTTGTTAGATATTGTTTTAAAAAGTACAGTGCAAACGATTACAAAATTGAAAACATTTTAATATATACACATCACCCATGCTACACACGATTTTGGTTTCTGGTTTTAAACTAAGTCGCAATAGATTTTTATTGTTAATTTAAAGCCTTATTTTATATTAAAACACTAAATTTTTTTTTACTGTTTTATTCTGTTCTCTCGAAAATAAATTTTTAACAAAAAGCTGCGACGTGTTTCATATGTTTCATTTTTAGTAGTATTCGTATTTCAGTAAATCGTGTAGAGGGTTATTTACTTGTTAGTAAATAATTAACATTCAAATGGTTAAATCATCATCGGATGTTGATTTAAGGCCGCTGCATATAGCTGTCGACGTTCCGGGTTCATCAATTAATTTTAGTGGCGTACTAATCACATTTTATTTGTATCGTAACTTAGAAGAATTTCTTGATAAATTTACTAAATCACATGAATTGTTGTCATTTGAGAAAATGGAGGCTATGTTTTGCGTTAAATTAAACAAAAACAGAGCCTGAGATTTTACATTAATTCTTATTATGATTAAATTTGGCATTGAAGCCTCTAAATGAGATTTAGAATTAATATTATCCATTCGGTGTGCTTGGTAATCGAGTGAGTATATGAGCTCTCAATCGGATAGTTTAATCTACGACAAAGGCAAGTAGTAGTCAAGTTCTGTGCAGGAAAATATAAAACAAAAATCAGTTTCTCAAGGTTGTTTAACAGCACGACATATTCAGAAACTGAATGTGTTTAAGTTAAAAAAGCGCTGTATTAGGTATGTGAAAAATATTTTATTCAATATTTTATAGATTTCAAAAAGGGATCTCCTTTGCCATAATGAATAAAACGCGATTTGTTTAAAGGTAGCTAAAATGAGTTAAATGCCTAATCAATTACTTTTCGAATTCTGCATTCTGGGAACAGAAAAGATGTCTTTAAATTGAAACGACTATTAAAATTGTAGTTAGTAAACAGCTAAAATAATTACAGAAGCTCAAACATCAATTCGATTATTAAATACTCTAACTTAACGTTCAGTAAGTTACAGCCAAATACCAAATTAATCACAATATAATTCAGAAATATTTACCTGATTTCTAATAACCAAATCAAAATTGCAAATAAAAAGTCTCAATTGGCATTTTTAGACGACAATATATTACCATCTTGTAGATCAAATAAAGTTCTAGCCATGGATACTGGCGACGAAGTTCGCCCTTACAATTAGCAGTTAAAATAAAAGTTTTCGCTGTTTCGAGATATTTTTGTCAACTCAATGTGAATCTTCTATTTTTCTTTTTTTCTATGCTGATATTTTTACTAGGAAAACTCGATGCATTTAAGCAAGGAAGCTAAAAATTTAAATAATAAAAGAGTAGAAGAAAATATAAATAGAAGGTGTACAAGAAATCGACACCAATATTCTGGAAAATATTGTTCTGCCATTAATTATTTGAGAGTCCAAGGAGAAAGAGAATCGAGAATTTTATAATAAGTATAGTAATGCAATATAAAAATAAAGCTACAAGATTGTGGTATATACGAGTACATAATGCAACTTTCACAACATTCGCTTGATAAATTTGATGTTGGTAAAAACATCGGTGTGATTCCAGTTCAATCCATTAAACTTTCCGCTATAGAATAAAATCAATATCCCAACCAATTTATTTATGTTTGTGATTGCAGTAGTCGAGTTCTACTAATTTGATTTAAACCCCCCATTAGCTTAATCAGCCCATAACCCTATTTGCATAATTGTGCGAACAAAATAAACCAAAAATGTTGTTTTGTATATAAACTCGCAAAAATATTTTAAAAATAATTAAAATCTATATAGCCTCAAAATAGAGCGAACAATAAAATAAATTATTTGCAATAAATTTCTAGAACAGAAAAATAATATTTTTCATATTTTTGATTCAATGAAAATGCTCGTATATGTAAACATGAACGCCAACATGTACGCAGTTACATATTATTAAAACCATAAATTAATTAATTATTTTTAAATAAATATTTTGCCAAATTTTATTATTTATTTTCAAAATGTATAATCCATGCATATTTATGATACGCGTATATTTGGACCCTTCAAATAAAAGTTTATAGTATAATGTTGAAGTAGATATATTCGCTATGAGCGCCAATTTAGTAAATACTTGAAGATACAAATAAGCTTTGGCAATTGGAAAATTAGAGATTTTAGCAGTTTTTTTTGGTATTAGTGAAATTAGTACAAAAAAAAATTTAAATACTTAGTTCATAAATATAAAAAGTTATATATTTATATAGTGTATGTAATATTACCGATTATATCTGTAATCTGTAATATTATATGTAATATTACTAGACCGGTTAACTTTTTTAAAAAATTAATATTTGGATCAAACTTTAATAACAAAGTCATTTTCAGTCTACAAATATTTATTATATATTGCAATTAATAAATTATCCGAATGAACCAAAAATATATTTAAAATAATTTACAAAATCGTATTATAATTTAAAGAATATTTCAATAAAATTAAATTTCTTACCAAAACATAATTATTTGATTAAAAGAGGATAAAAGAACTTTTAGGAAATAGTCTTATGAAGCCTTATCAAGCCAGCCACAGAACCATACCCTCTACAGCCAAACTAACTATAGCACAAGAAGCCTAATGGATTGTGCATCATTGTGCACTATATGATTTTTCAGCCGGAACTTTATAATTGCAGCCGAAACCTAAAACAGCCAGTCGGAAACAAACTACAGCACAAGAAGCTCAATGTATTATGTGCATCACTGTGAACTATATGGTTTTGGGGACGGAAGCTTATAGATTCGATCCAGAATCATATAATTTGAGCCGCCATCTTATTAAGCCAACCGACACCATACCAACTAAGAAGCATCAAATAGTGTGCATGATTGTACGTTATATGGTTTTTCAGCCGGAATCTTATGAAACTTTACCCTTTTTAGCCAAACTAAGTATTGAATAAAAAGCATAATCTATTGCGACAGGGAACTTTTTTTAGTGTGTCTTTCTGCAAAAGTAAATTTCTATCTCTGTAATTTTTTGCTGTAATTTTTACTTGTACATGAACTGAAGTAAAAAAAATTCTTTATTTACTTTACTTATTAATATCAATCTGCATATTAAAATGATGTCCGACTTGGCACTTAGGATTAATATGAGTGCCATCTATAGCGCCCACCGCTTTGCTGAAAGCATCTGGCCCGTGTCACAAATCCTTTTCCAAAGTAACTCAATTCGCTGAGTAAATAAATGATAGCCAGAGCGCTTACTAAGGATGATTACTAATAGTTTTTTGAAAGTCATGTTTCGTCGTTCGTAAATGTTTTTTGACCAAACGATAATCTGTATTAATAATTTTTACAATAATTGATAAATTTAAAATTCTGTTCCAAATTAAATATTATCGTACCCTACGGTATTTCAATAGTTCTGAATAAAGTTTAATATACCAATTCAACAGAATCGCCACTATAAATAGTTAGGACAGGTTTCCTTTTCAAAAATTGTACAATTTCAAACTGCAAAATTAACAACTCCTTAAAATGGAATGTGTGCTTCGCTAGCCAATTTATAAACATAAAAACTGTCATTTAATACATGTTTTTTTGAATTGGACCAACAAATGGCTTGTTTGACGACGCCATCTTGAATAAGCCAAATAAGTCGACTTGTGTGAAATAAGTCTTAAATTTTACCGCAGTATATATGAGCTTTCAGCTAAAACCTTATGGTTCCAGCTAGAACCTTAGAAGGCCAACCGGAACAATGCCATCTGGAAATAAACTAACTACGGCACAAGTAGCACAATGCAAGCAAGGCAACCCAAAAATTATGCGCAACACAATTTAACACAATCACAAAAATGCAACAAACAATTGCTAGAAATGAATTCAGAGAAGAATAATTGTAATACAAACAATTTTACACGGAAACAATTCTACACTGAACAATTCATCGAAAAGACTCGTATTGCAATTAAAAATATTGATCAATTTACTCTTAGTTTTTCAATTGTGTGGTATGGAAAGCATAATAGGCCATTTTCATTAAAAACAATTGAGTAATTGTATAAATTCTGGAAACCCGGGGGTTTTGGGGCGGCAGCCTTTTATCCTCTAAGGTACAAAACGGATTAAAATTACATTAAAAAAAGTTAAATATTTACAAAAGATGATTTTTTAAAGTTTGTGGCGCTATCAGAGGAATCCATAAGAGCGATAAAACTCTTTGATCTGTAGCTGCAAGGTTGACGAAGCAACTACTATTAATAAAAATACAAAAAAAGATTGCAAAAAATTAGCTGAAAAATAAATTATTCACCTCATTACAATAATCCGCTGCACACAGTGGACAATTTTGTTTCGATAAATTGTTTTTTGCAATAACACTAAATTATTGCTTGAGTGAAATTTAATAATAAAAATATTCTGATTATATGGGTTATTTTAATAAAATTTACTAAATGACGATTAATATTCACTTACTTCGTGCATGTAATAATCTGTTTTTATAATTTGCAGTGTATGAGTAAAGTGCAGTATATTCCGTGAACTATTGATTCATTTTTAGCTATCAAATAAATGCATTTTGTATTTAAATTAAAACTGTAAAACATATATGACTGTGACAATGGATGGATTCACTTCTTGCATGTAATAATTGCAATCTAATTTTATTTGTGTAAATATTATCATTATTGCTCGAGTGAAATTTAAATATAAAAATATTCTGATAACATGGGTTATTTTAATAAAATTTACTAAATGAAGATTAATATTCACTTCGTGCTTGTAATAATCTGTTTTTGTCATTTGCAGTGTATGAGTAAAGTGCAGTATATTAGGTGAACTATTGATCCATTTTAGTTTAACTATCAAATAAATGCACTATGTATATAAATTAAAACTGTAGAACATATATGATTGTAACAATGGATGGATTCACTTCCTGCATGTAATAATTTCAATCTAATTTTATTTGTGTAAATATCATTATTATTGCTCGAGTGAAATTTAAGTATATATTAAATCCGATTACATGTAGTTGTTTTAATAAAATATACAAAATTACGATTAATAGTCACTTCGTGCATGTACTAATCTGTTTTTATAATTTGCAGTGTATGAGTAAAGTGCAGTATATTCCGTGAACTATTGATTCATTTTTAGCTATCAAATAAATGCATTTTGTATTTAAATTAAAACTAGAAAACATATATGACTGTAACAATGGATGGATTCACTTCCTGCATGTAATAATTGTAATCTAACTTTATTTGTGTAAATATTATTATTATTGTTTGAGTGAAATTTAGGTATATATTAAATCCGATTACATGAAGTTATTTTAATAAAATTTACTAAATTACGATTAATAGTCACTTCGTGCATGTAATAATCTGTTTTTATAATTTGCAGTGTATGAGTAAAGTACAGTATATTCCGTGAACTATTAATCCATTTGAGTTTAGCTATCAAATAAATGCATTTTGTATTTAAATTAAAACTGTAAAACATATATGACTGTGACAATGGATGGATTCACTTCCTGCATGTAATAATTGCAATCTAATTTTATTTGTGTAAATATTATTATTATTGCTCGAGTGAGATTTAAATATAAAAATATTCTGATAACATGGGTTATTTTAATAAAATTTACTAAATGACGATTAATATTCACTTCGTGCATGTAATAATCTGTTTTTACAATTTGCAGTGTATGAGTAAAGTGCATTATATTCCGTTAACTATTGACTCATTTTTAGCTATCAAATAAATGCATTTTGTTTAAATTAAAACTAGAAAACATATATGATTGTAACAATGGATGGATTCACTTCCTGCATGTAATAATTTCAATCTAATTTTATTTGTGTAAATATTATTATTATTGCTTCGAGGAATCAGGAAAACAAGGTGGGATATTTTAATTATCAGTGATGAGCCTTTTTGTAAAGCTTCGAGTTTATAAGAATGAATAAACAGGTTTGATCAATTAATGTATCCTTGCCTGAAGAACTTTTTATGTTTTAACATTTTTTTACGTCCTAATTATACGTTTTTCAATGTTTTTATTTAACAACAAGCTTTGTATTTTATATAAACCATAACTTTAAATAAATTTCTATTTCAGCTTGCGTTAGGTATTTATCGGTTTTCTATGTCTTGAATTAGCCTTAAGGTCAAAGGTTTATCAAACAATGAATTCTTATCTTGATATGGTCCCATTAACAAAGGAATATTAAAACTTTGCGCATTGCTAACAGACAGAGCAATTTTCAACATTGTCGACAAATTGCTTTACATTTGCTTTATTTTCGACGTCATTAGTTTAATTATTTACATACATTGTCTACAGACGTAGAATACGTAAACAACGCGGCATCACAATACTGACCATAGTGCTAACAGTAAATAATTAAATAAATCATTTTACAAAAATCCTATAAATTTTAGTTTTATGTACCTAGAAACATATCCACACCATGTTCAATGCTCCTAAATAATTTTCTACTTAAATTTAATGATCTCGAAAATGGAATTAACGTATTTGCTTTACACATAAATAATCTGCAAAATTGTAGAATGTGATAAAAATCGATTTGTAGTGCAAAAAGCTGCAGCTGGCAAATGTAAATAATAAAGAAAATATTTTTGTTGCAATTGTAATACGAGTAAAATACCAATGAAACATAAAAAATATATTATTTTAACCTTGAAATTATTAAGTAGCAATGTTTCTGCATTTTTATAACACATTGGATTATGAATCAATCTGATAGCAAAATATAAAAAATTTATATTCACAACTTTTTTGTGCTGTACTCATTTCAGATAGAGCATAAAACTGAAATAATGAATTTAAAATAATGATTTGCAATAAAAAATTATTATGTTTAACCTGTTAGCTGAAAATATCTTAACCGTGTGTAGCATGTGACATAATGTCGCATATATAAGCATATTGTTGGGGGTGGGTGGAGTTTATGTAATACATATAACATTACGAAATATTCAGAACACTTTACGTATATGGACAATGAATATTGGTATATAGAAATAATATTAACAATTATAAAATTTTATGTTTTATGAAATGGAAAACCACAAAATTGGTTTTGATGTTGATCGACAAGTAGTGTTCTTCTAATTTAATTAAAAACATGTTTATGGTACTGCTTGTACTAATAAAATCAAATAGATAGTTTTCATGAGGGGTGTTCTATAAGTTCGGTTAATCTATATGAAATAATGGTGATAGAAACTATATTCTATTTTTCAAATCAATTGTTTAATCTAATTTTAGTGACTGATTTAATGTACCACGTACTTGTAATTTAAAATCGTGATTGCATTTTCACTCAATATGTTCAACATATTATATTTTCAAAACCCGTGTTCATTTAATCATGTTTGATTTATTTGAGTATAGAGGAATACAATATTTTGGAACTTATTGAACACCCTTCGTATATAATAGTTTCCTAAGTTACTCAGCAATACCGAAAGTAATTTTTTGGTAAATGCTAATATTTATTCCGAAAACATTAAATCAAATATTTGTTTTGATATATATATACGAGCATCTATTTATTTATAAGCAATTTGGATTAAAATAAATAATAAACAAAAAATGCTTCAGTTTTAATTAAAAATATATAAAATTTCTATTTGTTGTTTTAAATCATGATAAAATAATAAACACAAAGATTTTTTTTAATTGTGAAGTATTCAATGTTATAATCAATATAATTTAATTTTAACTATTTGTAGTCAAATTTCGGTTCATGACCACATTATTAAAAATGCTACAACTAGCGAGTTTTTAACCCTAATATGAGTGACGTGGGTACTCGGGTACCTTTTGTACTTTTAGACCTTTATTTTTGTATGTTTTACGTCCAATTAAACTTTAAATTTTATGAGAACTTCTAGTTCAATTGGTAGATTTCAACCATATTTAAAATAGGGAAATGTTACAACTTTTTCGAACATGGAAAAAAACAAATTTCCATACAAAATGCATGTAAGTACTAATTACTCAAATAAAGATATGTTTTTTCTTCACTCACATAAGGGTTAAAAATCATCATTATTTTCAATAATTTTCCAAATTGGTCGAAGAAGTACTCTCCGGTTGAAAACGAAATTACTTAGTTCACCGCCTAGAAGAAATTTACAAACGTTCATAACATGATTTTAAACAAACGCCACCGGCAGCATAAGTGTTAAAAAGTTATTTCAAGACATTTTATTTTTTACACAAAATACGTATTTTTCTCGTAACATAGTTTTTAGATTTTCAAACCACATACTTTTTGATTTTATTCATACAAATATTTTATTTGACATATTTTACAAATGAAATCCTTTGAAAAAAATAAACTAAACTGTTTTTTATTATTTTGTTATTTATCTTTCATCTGGTCTGGGACCTAGGCACTCCCAACTCTTTTCCGGTTTGCTTTTCCCGGCCTTACTTTTTTCCGTTTACTATCTAATTCGAGGACGGCAGAAATGGGTCCGATTTTCGTAGAGCTATCTACGCATTCCGCATAGCTTTATACCAGCCTATAAGCATTGCACTGTTAAAATTAAAAAAGGTCGATAGATTTCTCAACGAGATTGTGCGTTATTTTTGGTTGTTTCAACCCGAATCAGGAATTCCACTAACCGTGTAGATTTTCGTAATTTAAATGTGCGTAACACAAGAAACGTATCATCTTTGCAAAAAATAGAAAATATTTACAATCAAATTTAAAGGTACTTCCTTTAAAAGGACTACAAATTTATCATTGCCAATAGTTATGCTTACCTTGTTGGTTAATTTATAACGATACAAAAAGTCTCAGCTGGTGTGAGAATTCTTGAAATCCGAATATATGCACGTGACACGGGAAACGTATCTGTTCTGATGACGAATATAAAAATTCTGATGCCGATGCTTTTCATATCTTTGTAGATAAGCTCTAGGCTCCGCTGTTCATCAGCCGTACCGGCATGAGGACGCGCTGATTATGGACTATCCATAGAAAAAATGTAGTAGGGTTGCAATTTTAATTTTTTTATTTTATATCCCACTTTTTAAACTTAAAAACAAAAAAATAGAGTTAAAAAAAATTACGAAGAGTTAAAATATCAATAAGTACCTTGAATAAATAATTTAGAGTGAATTTTATTAATTAATTTTTCCAATTTAAATCCATGTATTTTAAATAAAATATTGAATGAATATGAATGTTTTTGAATAAAATAAATCTTTATGGTTTTGAATTAATAAGGATTTTAAAATATAACTCGTGTAGTTAAAAAAATACACTTTGATGACCATTAACACATAATTCTGGAGATGGCTAGAAAAATATGAGTATTCTTGCATTTTATCCGTGCCCTCCGTGGATTTATTTGGGATATACGGCACATCGATGCAACCCTCGTGGAATTTTCTATCAATTTTACAATATTTGTGAATATCGAAAGTGTACGTTGAATCGTGTGGCTGTTTAATGGCCATTAACACATAGTTCTAGAAATGGCTAGAAAATATGAGAATTCCGGCATTTTATCCGTATCTTCGTGATTTATGTGAGATATACGGCACATCGATGCAACCCTCGCGGAATTTTCTATCAATTTTACAATATTTGTGAATATCGGAAAGTGTACGTTGAATCGTGTAGGTGTTTGATGGCCATTAACACATAGTTCTAGAGATCTCTAGAAAAATATGAGTATTCTGGCATTTTATCCGTGCCTTCGTGATTTATTTGAGATATGCGGCACATCGATGCAACCCTCGGGGAATTTACTATCAATTTTACAATATTTGTGAATATCGGATAGTGTACGTTGAATCATGTGGATGTTTGATGGCCGTTATATGAAGCATTGAAGAATTTGTCATAATCAAATTAATTTCATCAATTTTATTCGAAATCATTTTTAAATTAAACCCTACCATTGGAACATTTGAAATTTGATCTTAATCGACTAATAAATAGACAAGTTCCTTTTCATTTGGGGTAATCCTAGAATCTAATACTAATTTTTGAAAAATTACATTCATCCGTACCTGTGGTCGTATTCCGGAAATTAATGAAAATGTAATTCTTGATTTACAATGGATTAACAGATTCTATTTGCAGTTTCGTACCTTATGCCGTTTTGAAATATGTTGTTTTAGAAAATGCTGTTTTGTACCATGCATATGGTACCAATAGTAGTAGTATCCAATAGTTCAAGATCAACCCTATATCCCTACCAGTCGTTCCTCGAAAACGGTAACTGTAATAAAATCGGGATTTTTTGTAATAAATTGTAATAAATGTGTAACAAATTATAGTAAAGCTTTCTTTGAAGCGGGCTAATATGGTCGGTGCAGTTTAAGAGCACTCATAAATACTCGTACATAGGTAATTCTCCATTATTAATAACGAACGTTTAATAAAAAACGTTTAAAAAGTGTAGTCGTTACAAAAATGTAGTGCTATCCCGAAACCCTGAACTTTATGAGTATTTATTTGCATAGAAGCAATCGTTACATAAAAATGTAGGATTATCCCGAAAATAAAATCTAATACAAATTTAATTTTAATTTACACATTTTTAATAAACATTTTTTGAAAACTGTCAAAAATTGTTGGAACTTCTTATTGTGGACTAACCGTGCAATATTATATTTTAATAAAAAAAAATTCTTAAAATTTTAAAAAGCCTATTGGAATAAAACATAAAAAAATTAAAATTAGAAAATTAAGCTAAATCGAAAAGCGCATTGGCAATTCATGACAATAAAATAAGCAAACCATAATACCAGAGATAAATTGCACTAATGGTATATACGGCTATTTAGGTCTTGGCTGTGCTAATAAACCCTGCGAATTTCATTTTCATAACAGGTGGAAAATGATGTATATCATGTGTTTTTTTGTCGATAAAGACTTCTCGAGTGAGAATTTCTAGTAAACTTTAAAACTCTGTGGAATAAATACCAGAAATAAATTGCACTAGCGGTATATACGGCTATTTAGGTCTTGGCTGTGCTAATAAACCCTGCGAATTTCATTTTCATATCTTTTGGAAAAATGATGTAAATATTGATGTGAATCTGTGTGGATAAAGACTTCTCGAGTGAGAATTTCTAGCAAATTTTAAAATTCTGTGGAGCTAATGCCAGAGATAAATTGCACTAGCGGTATATACGGCTATTTAGGTCTTGGCTTTGCTAATAAACCCTGCGTCTTTCATTTTCATATCAGGTGTAAAAATGATGTATATGATGTGTACTTGTGTGGATAAAGACTTCTCGAGTGAGAATTTCTAGCAAACTTTAAAATTCTATGGAGCAAATACCAGAGATAAATTGCACTAGCGGTATATACGGCTATTTAGGTCTTGGTTATTTATCTCTGGTATTTGTTTCATAGAATTTTAAAGTTTGCTAGAAATTCTCACTCGAGAAGTCTTTATCCTCACAAATACACATCATATACATCATTTTTCCACCTGATATGAAAATAAAAGTCACAGGGTTTATTAGCACAGCCAAGGCCTAAATAGCCATATAAACCACTAGTGCAATTTATCTCTGGTATTTGCTCCACAGAATTTTAAAGTTTGCTAGAAATTCTCACTCGAGAAGTCTTTATCCACACAGATTCACATCAACATTTACATCATTTTTCCAAATGATATGAAAATGAAATTCGCAGGGTTTATTAGCACAGCAAAGACCTACATTGCCGTATATACCGCTAGTGCAATTTATCTCTGGTATTTGCTCCACAGAATTTTAAAGTTTACTAGAAATTCTCACTCGAGAAGTCTTTATTCACACAAATACACATCATATACATAATTTTTCCACCTGATATGAAAATAAAAGTCGCAGCGTTTATTAGCACAGCAGAGACCTAAATAGCCGTATATACCGCTAGTGTAATTTACCTCTGGTATTTGCTCCATAGAATTTTAAAATTTACTAGAAATTCTCACTCGAGAAGTTTTTAACCACACAAATACACATCATATACATCATTTTTCGACCTGATATGAAGATGAAATTCGCAGGGTTTATTAGCACACCCAAGATCTAAATAGCCGTATATACCGCTAGTGCAATTTATCTCTGGTATTTGCTCCATAGAATTTTAAAGTTTGCTAGAAATTCTCACTCGAGAAGTCTTTATCCACACAAATACACATCATATACATCATTTTTCCACCTGATATGAAAATAAAAGTCGCAGGGTTTATTAGCACAGCTAAGACCTAAATATTCGTATAAATAACTAGTGCATAATTTATCTCTGTTATCTACTCCATAGAATTTTAAAGTTTGCTAGAAATTCTCACTCGAGAAGTCTTTATCCACACAGATTCACATCAACATTTACATCATTTTTCCACCTGATATGAAAATGAAAGTCGCAGGGTTTATTAGCACAGCCAAGACCTAAATAGCCGTATATACCGCTATTGCAATTTATTTCTGGTACTTGCTCCACAGAATTTTAAAGTTTGCTAGAAATTCTCACTCGAGAAGTCTTTATCCACACAAATACACATAATATACATCATTTTTCCACCTGATATGAAAATAAAATTCGCAGGGTTTATTAGCACAGCCAAGACCGAAATAGCCGTATTTAAGTGCAATTTATAAGTGCAATTTATCTCTGGTATTATGGTTTGCTTATTTTATTGTCATGAATTGCCAATGCGCTTTTCGATTTAACTTAATTTTCTAATTTTAATTTTTTTATGTTTTATTCCAATGGGCTTTTTAAAATTTTAAGATTTTTTTTTATTAAATTATAATATTGCACGGTTAGTCATTAATAAGAAGTTCCAACATTTTTTGACAGTTTTCAAAAAATGTTTATTAAAAATGTGTAAATTAAAATTAAATTTGTATTAGATTTTATTTTCGGGATAATCCTACCTACATGTTTATGTAACGATTGCTTTTATGCAAGAAATTCTCAAAAAGTTCGGGGTTTCGGGATAGCACTGCATTTTTGTAACGACTACACTTTTTTCGGGTTGACTACACTTTAGCCAAGAAATGCACCAAAAAATTCGGGATGGAATTTCGGGCTAACTTCACTGACTTAATTTCAAGTACAACCAACACAATTGTATGTATAACTATAGTGTTTTTTTTGAACGAAATAAGTTTGAAAGGAATACGCAATTGTGTAAGTTGGTTCAAAACACATACAAAAATAAATTTTTGACATGGTATTTTTGCCGTACTCGCACAATTGTGTCAGTAAATTACAAAAGGGATATACTGCACTTTACTTATACACTACAAATTATACAAAAAAATTTTACATGCATGAAGTAAATGTTAATCGTCATTTAGTAAATTTTATTAAAATAACAACATGTATACTGTCATCTGCAAACCCGTGAATTTAAATATTTAGGTAATAGTATTTAGACCGTGGATTTTTTACTTGCGCAAAATATTTAAATTCTTCTTTCACTCGCTCATATTGACTTCATGGTTATCAAGAAGAGTGTCATCGCAATCAATTTTGAAAAGTCGCGCCTTTTGGTCTTTGTGCTCAGAGTTTTTGTTTTGAGACTAATTTGACAGAAATTTTATTAACGAGCCAGACTTAATTGTTCTAGAGTATTCGACTAAAAAATACTGGGAATTGTTTTTGACGGTTACTAGACAAAATGTATACCGGTTTCTAGCTATATTTGCAACCGATTGCAATTAAATATAATCATCAATATACTTAAGGATATGGTCCTCGATCATTGTATTCATAATCGCTTTAAAAATGCTATGATTAGCAGACTAGACTTGCAAGTTGATGTTAATACCAACTTTATCGAGTGAATGGTTTAACGCCGATTTCCATGATCTTTGTCACTTTGTTGCTTGGCGACCTTAATAGACGCGGCATTTACATAGTAAAAGCATAACAAATATGGAATTATCACAAACAAAAATTTATTTTATATTCTGTACTTATTTATTACATTAAATATCAAACAATAATAACAAAACAGATAAATATGTAATACATAATTTTTATGTTGTGTTACAATAAATAATAAAAATAAAATTTTAATCGTGAGAAAATCAGTTAGAATTTAATACAACGAAATATGTACGTAGGTTATAACATAACGCGTTTACAGTGGGCTGATGTAATTTTACATATGTTTATTTGTCGATCGATTGAGCCACCTTTTATACATATTGTATAATAACATATGTACGCTTGTTTATAGAAAACGCTAAGCTGACAATTTAATAAGATTGGCGTTTGTGTTAAGAATAAAATATTTTTGGAACTCGTTTATCTTGAAATTCCTCGTATTTTCCTAGTCCCAGTAACAAATCATGCCCAACAAATATGGTGTTTTGTTATTTTGGGCAAATTTTATACTCTGCAATTTTATGTAACAAATAAACTAATTTTGTGGTTAACTGGAATTTGAATTTCGCAAGAAGTTGAAACTATTTATAATTAGTCCAAAATATTTTATTCAAGGTTATTTTACAATAAACAATTTTGAAACCCTTTAACTCCAGATTAATTGGTTGTGCTTTAAAATCGAACACAATTTATTGTTGTAAAGGAAAATTTTGTAAAAGAATTATTTTAAAGAATTTCCAAACAATTCAGACCAGTTCGCTACATGATGTGTTTCGAAAAGATCATCCATTAAACAATTTAGTTTAAGGGTTTTGTGTTTTTACATTCAAATAAATTGTTCATTTGATCAAAATATGTAATCAATCAATCAAATTTCTATACGTCTGTACCAATACAGTAAAATCATTAAAATACGAGCACACAAAAAATCTCATTCATTTCTTTATACAAATTCCCAACTATATACGGCCTGTGTGGAAATAAATGACGGACTACCCTAAAAATTGACGTAAAACCCCAAACAAAATAATAAAATAAATAAAATTGTTAGATTTTCCTCTGCGGTTCAGCCACACACATACATATATACACACGAATTTTGTGTATAATCTTGACATTGATCAATGATGGGATTGCTATTTTCTTGTTATGGAGATTTTCAGTTCAGCTCAAAAATAAAAATAAGGGAATATAATTTTATTTATTTAAATTAATTTTTCTTCTTGTTCGCACTTTGTTATCCTGTTCCTGCACGGTTGTTGTTGTTGTTGTTGTTGTACAATTACATGTACATTGTATACATATACTTCTAGGAATTGTCGATTTTTTGTTGGTTTCATCAGTGTATTTATGTACGGAGTTGTGTTGAACGAATCGAAATGTATTGTTTTGAACTTTTTGTAAAAGAAGCTTTTATATTGTGTTCGATTTCGGGGAAGCGAGAATACATGGAAAATTAATTAATTTTCAATTGAAAAATGGAATCAACGGTGAGAGAAAATAAAGTTAACTTTAAAGTACTTTTTTATGTTTTATTTTGATCGTATACACTTTTAAAATCGGGTAAATGATGTTTAATTGGCTGTTGATACCAATTGGTGTGGTAATTGGTTGAGTTAAGTGTTGCGGTATCATAAGAACCAAGATAAGGTTTATGTGAGATAAAAAATGCTTAATTAATTTGAAAACAAAAAAGTTACTCAAATTGTTTGCGGTTCCTCATTGAAGTCTATTAAAATTTGGTACGTATGGTAGGTATGAATCGTATTTTTAACTTTCCAAGCAAAAAATATAATCCTAGTTCAATTGTAGTGTAAAACAATTAAAAAATTCGAAGATTCGAAGATTCGAAAGCTTGTTTAAATGTTTGTCACGTCCAAAAGTATACTGAACGGATTGAGCTGAATCATTTGGCTGGCACATATCGACTTTTAAATCGTTTTCCATAGAAGTAGTGAAGTAAAGTTTCGATCTAATTACTACGCAACTTTACGAAAGAAAGCAACATAAAATTTCAACAACACATAATATTTTTGTGGTTTCAAAAAGGTGTTTTTTAACTCTTTATTTAAAAAAATACAATAAAATATTGTGAAATGGAAACCACGGCGGTTCAAATATATAAAAATTAACACAATAAGAAAATTTCATATAAAAAAAATCTTGTTATTTAAAGTCATGACACGAAATTCCAAGTCTATAATCATTCACAGAGCTCTACCAAAGCCGGATCTAAAGTAGCTACACTAAAAGTCTGATTCTAGAACAGTACCACTCTCAACAGCAAGCGGACTATGAGGCGTGGCAGAAAACTACACAAACAGCTTAAACGGTAAAAGACCGAAGACGAACAACTGCTCAAAGAGCAGCACAATAACGTTATACATTCACAAGAAACACAATGAGGTGGCTGCGTTTGAGTACGACGTACGTTTAAGCCAAAGGCTTATAAAAATCGAGTAAAGGAACTCGTATTGCTTCTTCTGCGGAACCTTTAAATGGAAGGAAAAAACGGCAGAAATGTATTGTTTTAGAAGCAAATTAGATATCGCTTCGTTAGAGGAGCCAATTGAACCTGTAAGGAAAGTTTTCGCTCACGACATAGACAAATCATAGTATTTTTTGGTTTGAATCATAAATTACAATAACTGTTTTCATGTGCCGTTTTTTATTCACTTGCAAGCTTGCCACAAAATTGGCGCTTTGTTTTCCGCGGACAACATGTAACCATAATTGTTGCAAATGTGTTTCAAAGTGGATGAGAAAACTAAATTCAAAAGGCGTTCAGCATACGTACCAGGTTTTAGGAAGAGACATTGTGAAAAAAAATACAGCGGGTATGGTATAATTTTTAGTCGGCTAAGGATAAATTGTCAAATGAAGTTACAAAGTAGTTACCCACCTAGACGCATAGCAGCTGTGGTGGTTGGCAGCAAGCAAACTACACCTCGAGACAAATTGATATAAAATGAAAAAAATAATAGGGTGAAGTCAACAAAAAATATAAGTAAATTTAACTTAAACTCGCTGTTAAAATTGAGCCTATCGTAGCGCAAAGTAAACTTCACAAATTTTGAAATGTGAAATTAACTTCATGCTATGTAAAAAGATTTATGAAAAAAACTATGTCGTTGTATGTAAAATTAACTTCGCATTTTGTTTATTCAACTTATTGGATGAAATAAAATGAAAATATAGAATACGTAAAATGAAGATATGTGTACGTACACTCAAAAAAATAATAGGGGAAAATCAAAAAATGTGTGTACGTACACTCAAAAAAATAATAGGGGAAAATCAAAAAATGTGTGTACGTACACTCAAAAAAATAATATAAGATGTGATAACAAATATTTTGTCATCATGCAAAAGAACCACGATTTTACAGCGTGTATTTTATTTTGCTATGCTTAAAATTATCATACTCCTATGAATAGAAAGATATTGTACTAAGCAAAATGTAAATTATACTGGAATTAAAGTTAATTCAACATACACTGAACAAAATATTCGATGCGATTTTTACTTAATCTGCTAAGTAAGTTTTAAATTCTAAAACTAACCTGATATTTTACATTATTTACCCATGCTAATTAAAAATCTATAACAAGTTCTCCTTACTGAGCCAAAGTTAAAATAACACTTTTTGTAATTGATTGATTGATTGATTGTACTGTAGAACCAAGTGCTAGCCAAGAGTCCCGGATAACGCCGGGCCTATTCCTACAGCCTGTTTACACATAACAATAGGAAGGTTAGGAAAGGTATTTTTTTTTTTTTTGGGACGGAACGATCCGGTTTCAGACACCTAGCGATCGTACAACACAATTCTAATCTACTTCTAATCTACTAGAGGAAGGATAAAGGCCTAATAGGTTAAATGGATATCGATGGTATTGGTCTTCAACAAATGCTTCTCTAAATCAGCAACCTGAGGAAATAAATTTATTATTTCACGTGCATCTGGAAATTTCCTGTAATATAATTCTACATTAATACTTTTCAGCTACCTAAACAAAATTGATTAATTAGATCAGCCCGGTTACAAATACCTAGGTAAAGCCAATAGTTCATGAACTAATGACAACACAATTCTAATCTACACAACCGGCAATTAATATTTCAAAGAAATATTATTTCATAACATCTAAAGATTCCTGAATTAAATTCTAAACTAATCTACCGGTTTCCTAAATAATATAAATATTTATTAATTTAATCCTCTACAACTCCACAACTTACAATATAATTTCCTGAAACCATAGTTATTTGAATTATATTAATAATAAATTGAATTATATTGATAATTAATTATTTAATTAATATTAAATTATTAATAATTTCACTCATATAACAATAGGAAGGATAGGAAAGGTTTTTTTTTTTTTTTTGAGACGGAACGACCCGGTTTGAGACACCCAGCGATCGTACGGCACAACACAATTCTAATCTACTTCTATTCTACTAGAGGAAGGATAAAGGCTTAATAGGTGCAGCAACCTGAGAAAAAAATATTATTATTTCACGTGCATGTGGAATTTCCTGAAATATTATTCTACATTAATATTTTTCGGCTTCCGAAACAAAAATTGATTGATTGAATCGGCCTGTTCTATTTATAGACGCCTACAATCACAACACAATTCTAGTCTACAAAATCAGCAATTAATATTTCAAAAACAAATTATTATTTTACAAGCATCTGTAGATTTCCTGAAATTTAATTCCAAATTAAAATTTTCCGGTTTCCTAAATAATATAAACATTTATTAATTTAACTCCTCAACTTACAATAGAATTTTTGTAAACCATATATGTAGTTATTTGAACTACAATATATGTATTTACAATTACTTTAAAATCCATTAGTATTTAACCCTTGAATTGAGCAACCACAAAATAGTAAAGAAAAAAACAAAAAAAAAACAAAAAACTCAAAAAGTTGCATCGAATAAGTGAGGCATCCCGAAGGTAATGCTTCCTAGAAAACTACTAATGTTTATATTTCAAATAAATTTAGCATAGATTTCGTAAAAATTTCAAATGCGTTACTAATTTGGTTACCAAAGAATATTCGATTAATTACCAAGTCTACATAGGACATATTTATCCCATACTCAAAGGAACTTTAACATTCCTCAACCAATCACCATGAAACATGGTATGCAGAATTGGGTTGCCACTCCAGCATAATGCTCAATTAAACTAGGCCATGAAGCTGTATTTTAACGAAATTTTGGGATTCGGCAATAATGAATGGAATCATGCCGTTATCGGTTAGGAATCATGCCGTTATCTCAAATTTAGTTTGTAGAGCTGGGCTAGGGTTCTAATAAACTAAGAACCCATCAATCTGCATCGGTACCCCAACGCGTCCCTCCGATGAAGCCCCACAGCCCGACAACTCCGAGCCGAACCCGGTCATACCCCCACCCCAGCCACCGCCAAATCACGCACGCAGAAATTAGTTAAATCTCCACCATGTTCCGCATACGTGACCCGGCAATAGCCGTAGCAGGGAAACGGCCAAGGTCCAACCAGAATGTACAACTGCAGAATCTCACCAAAAAGACACGTCAAAATCCCGAAACAGATTTAAAAGAAGTTCTAGAGTTCGATTTTAATTACATAAATTATCTTCCAATTATAAACATTATAATAATAAATAATAATGACGCCTATAAATATATGTACACATTATGTATCTCTATCTCACACATGAACTTAAATTACATTGGGTGAAGAAAATGAATACAATTATGAGCCCCTGTCGAAGTGCAGAACTGATGGGCCGAACCATATTACATGCCAGTACTATAGGGTGGCATGGAGTTTTGCAATGTGCACATGGTTACGAAAACCTATTAGCAGTACGTTCCCGTGACGTGAAAAGCGAACTGCGAGAGAGTTTCGGTCCCAGAACGGATTGCAAAGATTAAATAATAATAAAAAATAAAAATAATAATAATTAAGGGAAACGACGCGTTTATTACTTTTACCTCGGTGCCGGTTTATAAATTTTGAAAAGGGTGAAACCTTAATTAGGTTGAATTATTGAAATCAAATGAGAT
Source organism: Nephrotoma flavescens (assembly GCA_932526605.1). Lineage (NCBI taxonomy): Eukaryota > Metazoa > Arthropoda > Insecta > Diptera > Tipulidae > Nephrotoma > Nephrotoma flavescens. Next base: position 223,160,317 of record OW052221.1, read on the forward strand.
AACCGCAGTGGACATAATTCAATTCTGAGAAAAATGGGTGATCTAAAGAAAATTTGGTGAATTTGTTGAGAACCATGTCAGCTAGAAAAACTAATCAGCGCTTCCCATCAAGAGGTGGGGAATTATAGAATTCTGTATTCTGACCAAATATATTAAGAATTCTAAGGCCAATTAAAATATCCGGAGTGTTAGCTGGATTTTCAACCAATTCCATTTCATTTCAACTGATTGATTAACTGATTGGAATATGTGACCAAACCTAAGTAAGATTCCCGCTTGACGCTGGACACAACTTCACGCTCTTGTACATAAAACAAGATAATGTAACAGGAAAGGTGAATTAATTATTATGTAAATTGACCCGGTTTCAGACACCTAAGTAGTCAATAGTTAGTAAATTGTTAGTTGAAATGTAATGTAAGACGGTTAGTACAAGACAACACAATTATTTAATATATTATGGAATAATACCCAGCAATCAGAATCATAAAAATATATTAAATTATCGGAAATATAACTTATACTATTTCCAGTGATTGTTTTTACTATTAGGAATACTAATAAAAAGTGATAAAATATTGAAGTTTGAATAATAAAATTAAAGCAGTTAAATGTAATGATTCGTATTACCTAATTAATCCAACTCAATTATCCTGATAAATATTAAATAAAATAAATTAAATAAAATAAAATTGAATTCAAACTACCAAACAATTAGTACAATATAATAGTACTCGTCACTGCCGTCATTTGAAAATCCAACTAAAATCTAAATATAAAGACTAAAACCACATTTACACCATAGCTCCTTTAATAGTATAATAGTATTTTACTAATAAAGTATTTCTCTCGTTCAGTTTACACCATAGTAGTGTGAACACATTATAATAGTTTATTACTCATATATTTCATTAAAATTTAAAAAAAGAAAGTTATCTTTTATCACAATAAACAAGAAAAATTAGAAGAATGACTAAAATGACATTTCGTATCTAAAAAATATTATATAGTATCGTTCTCACCGCAAACATTATACCAATACTTATTAGATACGTAGAACACTTTAATTGCAAAAAAGTATGTAATAAAGTAGCAAAGTATTTTACTTTGAGTTTACATCGTCATACTTTTATGATACATACTCTTATACTACTGGTATAAACGTGGTATAATTAGAATCAAAATTATAATTTCAGGAACTTCAACTCTTTCTAAATACTAAACAAAGTAAAAAATTAAATCATATATTTACAATTATTAATAAGTAACAAAAAAATTTCACTTTTTCCGAATAAAACCTGTCAATATATAATATAATATAATTCAGTGATAGGTTAGGTTTCAGTGGTTGACACTTAGGCCATTTTTGGCCCATTGTGATACCACGCATTCATGCTACATCATTAACCCATTCACCTACTCACACAATTACAGTATACCACCTGCACATTGCAAGCTCCATGTCAACCTGTACATTGACATGGACGGTGGGTCGGCGCTGAATTCTGCACTCCATCAGAGGGTCATAGTTGTGTTTATTAACATCACCGATTGTAATCGATGAAGAAAATTCCATTTGCATCTAGCCTCTGATGGGATTCGAACCCAGTACCTCCCGGTCCAAGTGCCGAAGCTTTAACCACTGCACCACTTGTTCGGTTAATTCAGTGATAATTAGTTCAACTTTTAAATAAATGGTGATAAATATAAATAAACTTAGATCTCGGCATAATTAAGACTTAAACCAGAATTATTTTCCCCAGAAAAACAAATTTTGAATCAAACCATAATTAAAACCACTATGCAGGCCTGCACACAAAATCTTGATTAGTTAATTTAAAATAATGTTAAAGTAGACATGACATGAAATTTACCCTAAACCGAAAAGAAAATAAATTGGTAAAGTTAAATAATTAGGTAGTAAACAAATTTATAAATACAATACTAAAGTTATGTCACAAATAATGAATTTTATACAGATGAACAAGTTTAATGGAGAAAAGATGTATATAAAAATTTTAAACAAAAATTCTGAAGGAGAAATTCTGTATAGTAAGCGAAAGGCTATATACAATGTTCATTCAATTGAATGTCTCTTTTCTTCTTTCACTTCACAAATTACAAATGAATTATTATGAAGAAATGAAACCGAAGTACACATACCCATACACAACACCCCAAATAAAACATTTCATTTATATGAATGCAGTTTTCAATGGTTTATTTACATTTATTTATCACGCATAGGTAATCCGTTTTCGAACTGAAAAACAGTAAGAAAATCATCTTTTTATATTGAAAATGGCAATATAAACTGTAATAATTATAAATCAAATTTAGCTGCAATACATATGTAAATATGTACTAAATAATTTATATATGTTAACATTTTGGAATTATCATTTATTGAGTATATACCAATCACATAATTCAATAATAAATTCAAATTTGAATTTGTTAATAAATACGATCGAGTGTCGCGCATATAAAAAATATATTTATATGACTAGCTATGTATAGGTAGTAGATGTACGTGTAGATCGTATTATATGTATAGAGAATATACGAATTCATTTTAAATTATTGGTTGTCTCTCTTCGTCGTAATGTTTTAGATATTTATTAAAACCAAAATAAAATGAAATAGGACATTACATAATATTATTAAATTTCATAAAAAAACCCTTTATGTGTGTGTTACATTTTTCTAAATTCTATACAACAAACAAAAACGATAATTAGTGCTTTCCATTTGCATAATAGTATTATTTTAATAAAATAAAATAAAAAAGCACGTTAAAGTTGGAATGCACTAACTGACTAACCAACACATTCAGCCATGCTACACACAATCCCGGCCTCCGGACCCAAACCATTGCGCAACAGATTCCAATTTCCAATCCCAAACCCTTATTCCAAACCAAATCATTAAATTCCCCCGTCCTGCTCCATTCTTCTCTCTCGAAAACAAAACTCAAACAAAAATCCACATCTCAAAAATGTCCTTAATTTACGCGACGTAAAAATTTTGACCGTGAATCCGAAATGAAAAAAATTGAAATGAAAATAAAAAAATTTACGGACATTTTTTAGATGTAGATTTTTGTTTAAATCCCACTTTCGAGAGAACAGAACAAAACAAGACAAAAAAATTCAATGATTTAATTCAAAATAAGGGTCCAAAACTAAAAATCAAAATCTATTGCGCAACAGTCCGAATCCAAAAAACCAAACTACAGTGCAGCATGGCTAATTAAGCGAATCAGCCATGCTACACCACAACTTGGCTTTCCGGACTCAAACTATTGCGCAACAGATTCCAACCTTTAACTCTAAACCCTTATTCTAAATTAAATCATCAAATCTCCCCGTCTTGTTCCATTCTTTTCTCTCGAAAACAAAATCCAAACAAAAATCTACATCTCAAAAATGTCCGCAAATCCCTTTATTTTCACTTCAACTCCTTTCATTTCGGACTCACGGTCAAAACTTTTACGTTGCAGCTGCGTAATAAAACTTTTGTCCGTGAATCCGAAATGAAAATAAAAAATCCACGGACATTCTTGAGATGCAGATTCCTGTCCAAATCCCATTTTCGAGAGAAAAGAATAAAACAAGACAAAAAAATTCAATGATTTAATTTAAAATAAGGGTCCAAAATTAAAAACCAAAATCCACTGCGCAACAGCCCGAATCCAGAAACCAAAATTGTGTGTAGCACAACTGAATGAGCAATATTACTTTACGAAGGATCAAGCAAAACAAAGATAATTCGATATCAATGTTTTATTTGGATATAATATGCCATATGGATGTCCCTCAATGACTGTGAATGTATAAATTTTAGATTTTTTTGTTTATTTATTGTTTTTGCAGACCGTGAAATAATTTTCGGCATGAACTAACTAAACTACTTAATTTGCATAAGAAAAACTATGGATTTGGTAAATTGTAAAATGAAACTTGGCATTGCACATTATGAGATGTATATTGGTGTTTCATTTTAATAATTGCAAAATGATTTAAGTTGAGATAATTTGAAAACAGAAATTAAAAATGCACCTACAATTTTGATACAATATTTACTATAGCAAAATATTCAAATAATTAACAGTATTAATTAGAAAATTATTGGGTAGATTTTCTTAATTTATTCGGATATGGTATGAGTTTCACTTAGATATGTCAATTGTTTTGTATTCATATAACCTTATTTAAATGGAATAATCAAAAAGATAAGTAAGAAGATAAGATCACTTATTTTGAAGGAAATATTAGGTATATACGGCCGGTAGTATTTTTAATAGTTCACTGATTTTATCTTTTTTCGTAATTATAAACTGGCTTATTACAAATTTTTTAGCAAGAATTATTTTAAAAACGTTTTACGAATCGAAAAAAATTGTGAATTTGAATTTAACTGCAAAAAGTTTTAAGAAAAATGTTGGTGTTTATGTATGTCTGAAAGTTAAAATGTAGAGGTTAATGTATTGGACTATTATTGGTACTCGTAAATTTTTTTTTGTACAAGTTTTTTAATTTGACTAATTATTGTTGTGCTTTTCACAACATGGACGGAACTAAACTAATTCTTATCCGATTATGATGATATTGGGTATGTACGATGACTTTGAGAATATGGGCTATGTTCTGAATATATCATTCTCGAATAGAATTAAGTGAATTATTAAGCAATGCGTTCAATTTGGTATTCTGAAATGTATAATTTTATCAATACGATGATATTGGGTTTGTTCCAAACAAATGAAGACGCTTTAGAGCTGCTACGGATCTACCTGTATAATCCAAACACCAGCCACTCCAATCAAGATCCCACAATGGGCTGTAGTTCCTCCTGATATTCCCCTGTTCATCTTGAGAGACGTTTACAGGAACTACATCCAAAGACACAAAATGATTCAAACCCAAGAGCCCCCAAGTTTAGAACAAACACTTTATGTAGGCCAAAATGCAAAAATACATGTTTCGAGTCCGTATTTTGGTTAAAGATAATCAATCTATCAGTTGTTAGTCTCAGGTTTTGCTTGTCCTGCTCCTTTAGAAATTCTGTATTTTTCTAGAATAACACCAGAAACTATAATTCGCCTCCTCTTATTAGGCTAGAGTGATTGCGCTGTCTCACTAAACCAACGTAGCCTAGATTCTCTTTAAGCAACAGCCATAAAGCGGCCTTGATAAGAGTTCAGACTCTCATAAACTTCATTAGACTTAAGAATTATATTAATGTGAAGCCGGCAAAGTTTTATGTAATTAATTTCATAAGCCGTACAAAAAATTGCCAAATCTATTTCCGAACATGTAGAGTAGCTTTAGGGCAATTAAGTTTTAGTTATTTTTTAATTTGTGTATTTATGTCAATTAGTGTAGTGTCAGAAAAGTACAAACTATCAAAGTAAAAACTATTAAATAAAATACAAGAAAACTGTTGTATCTTTTAAACGACGTTATTGAATTTTGCTGAACATAGATATTACCACACGAAATGTAATCTTAATTTTTGTGTAGCCAGGATAACTTGAGAAACTTTTGTTATCAATATTAAAAAAATTAAAATTACGCAGAAGTTACCATATTTCTGAAAACACCTATTATTTAAAATATTTAACCTACTAAAATATGATTACGTCAACTTACCTCCCAGCAATATTTTTGCGATAACTTTCATTTGCGACATGTCTCTCGAAAGCATAAATGCATTACGCTATTCGTAATCTGTTGCGTTCTAAAGAAATGACGATAAAAACAAAATTAGTGTGGAATCCTTCTTGCGCTATGTCTACCGAAAGCGTAAATGCAAAATACTATTCGCAATTAGCTTTAAAAGTTAACGCTCTGCGATATAATTTCAGAAATTGTAATCATTAAAATTCGCCAAGGCATTATGATTATAATTTGTATGTCAGTTCATAGTATTTTAAATCTTTTTGTATAGTTTGGTTACTGCAGTCTGATGAGACGGCCGAATTTTTTAATATAAAAAATTCAATGTTTCATTAGTTCGAAGCCAAACTGCCAACGTCTTGGTTTGGTAACATCACCTATAACCCAGTTTTAAACTACGGGCGAATTAAAGTTAATCTAGCGACAACATTTCAGGATTATATGAGATATACAGGCGAGTATATGCAGGCTACCCTCCAGGAATACGAAAGTTTCGTTCTAGGTTGTGCCAGCGGTATTCAATTGATTATCTTTAGCTCACCTCGAGCATATTTAAAAAAGATAAGCGCATGATAAAGTAAAGATTTTTAAACTTTTTGAACAAATTTTTCAATTAAAATATTCAAAAATCTAATTTTGCGAAATAAAAAACAAGTGTTTATAAAAATGTGTTTATTAAGTATAATTGGTAAAGTTTGTCTGAAATCACCTGCTAATAATATAAGCGCACCCCCAAATGGTTGTCGGTTGGTGCGGAAATCGGTTGGTGCATTTTAACCTACATAAAGCTTCTGTTCCAAGCTTAAAAACTCTTGGGTCCAAATCATTCCATGTCCCCGGACACAGTTCCCATAAACGTCTCCCAAAATGAACAAAAAAACATCAGGAGGAACCACAGCCCATTGCAAAATCCTGACTGGAACGGCTGGTGTCCAGACTATACAGGTAGATCCCAGGGGCGTTTCCTGGTTGTGCTCTCATGGTGTTCTGCTTCGGATTTTGATCACCCAAAACAATTAAAATAATAGTAAGTAATCAAGAAAATAATATTAGAAAAACTATAATTTAAAATAAAAAATTTAAAAAATAAAATTTTGTGTAATAAAAATAAAACTTTTAGAATTCGAATAAAAATCAAAAACTGTTTAGTCGTTCGGCGAACGAGCAGAACATCACTAGAAAACACCGCTGATGTCCAGTTAGCTTAATATAATATATCTTATATCATAAACAAATAAAAATTATCCCCATTTTAATACGATGAGGTAGACCCGATTGCTATTGACCCCGAAGTTGTTCAATCTTTGCAAATGGAATTTACACATTCACTGTATCGAGGATTGGCCAGTACCCAGAGTTTTCCGACCGACATGTTATATATCTCTAGTTAGCTTAAGACATCCTAAACAAATTAGAATGATCCCCATTTTAATACGATGAGGTAGACCCATTTGTTATTGACCCCGAAGTTGATTGATTGATTGATTTGACTGTAGAACCAAGTTCTTGACGAGTGTCCCGGTTAACGCCGGGCCTATTCCTACAGCCTGTTTACACATAACAATAGGAGGGATAGGATAAGGTTTTTTTTTTTTTTTTTTTTTGTTGGGACAGAACGACCCGGTTTCAGACACCTAGCGATCGTACGGCACAACACAATTCTAATCTACTTCTAATCTACGGAGGAGGGATAAAGGTTTAATAGGTTCAATGGATAACGATGATACTGGTCTTCAACAATTGCTTCTATAAATCAGCAACCTGATAAAAAATATTTTTATTTCACGAGCATCTGGAATTTCCTGAAATATAATTCGACATTAACACTTTCCAGCTTCCTAAAACAAAATTGATTGATTAATTCACTCTACTCAGAGTCATCTAGGTAAATTCGATAGTTAGTAATACAAACACAACACAATTCTAAACTACACAATCATCAATTAATATTTAAAGAAGTATAATTCCACAAACATCTTAAGACTCCTGAAATTTAATTCTTCATTAATGTAAAAAGTTAAAATAACACTTTTTGTAATGTAAAAAAAATATGTTAAAATAAAACGAAACAAAATCTTTTAAATAGTTAAAAGAACTTTATATCATACGTGAAAATCAAAAATCACCATTATATTCTTATAAAAACCATTATCTTACAAAAATCATCATTATAGTTACTTCTTCTTAATTTTACATTTCAAAATTTGTAAAGTTTACTTTGCGCTACTATAGGCTCAATTTCAACAGCGATTTTAAGTTAAATTAACTTATATTTTTTGTAGACTTGTTGTTATTTGATATGATCATTTGTTTGAAGAAATTCATGAAAATTTCAGCCAACAAAGGTGACAAAGGGGAGCCGATGAGTAGACCATCAGCGAATTTGAAATATGTTTTATCAAAACAGAAATAATTTTGTTTAATACAAGTCTCAAACACTAACTTCAGTTCACGACGTAAGCCCACATCTACAACATCCCTATCTATTTGGGACAAAGTATTGATTGGAATAGAAGTGAAAAGACTGGCAACATCAAACGAAACAAGTTTTGAATGTAACGGAATGTCGACGTCTTGAATTTTGTTAATCAATTCTACCGAGTTCTTAACCGAGTAATCCGAAAAGAAATTAGTACGACAATTGAAAAAATTTATCAATCCCTTGCATAGCTCGTAGGCAGGAGCATTGCAATACGCGACTATTGGTCTAATCGGAATACCCTCCTTATGGATTTTTGGTAAACCATAAAGGATCGAAGCGCATGGATTCATGACAGAGTATTTCCAACCAGTTCCATCAAACAACTTCGGGCATTGGTTGATACACTTAGGGTCAAATCGACAGACGACAATTAATTCGAAAATACGACTAAATTGTCTCTTTTGGTATTTTTAAACCACTATAAATTCACACTTTAAAGTGATGATTAAAGTTGTAGTCGTGGATATGTCGACGACTTCAATCGACAATTCTATGGACGTTTAATTGCGAATTTAAACTTCGAATTTCAAAAAGTTTTTAATTTATTAATCATCAAACTATGATTTATTTGTGTTGTATATATTTGTCTGGACATATTGAAATAAAAAAAAGTAATATTGTAACTTTTTCGTAATTTGAGTCTAATTTTGTATTACGTGAAAATGACACTTTTAGTTGCGTTTAAAAATTACAAAAAATTCGTGAATTAATTTGCAATTATAGTGTGGTTTAAAAATACGGAATTCGAACATCAATTTCGAAAAATCACCGACTATAACTACAAGTTGTAGCTGTAGTCTTAAACGACTTAGTTGGATCCCTGTAATAAAATCAGAAATTTTATTCCCGTAATCGGCTTTTGTGAGCACGGTAATTATATTGCCTTTATCCGCTTTACACGCTATCAGGTCATGGCCACGTACATTTTTCTTAATCGCACTAATCACTTTGAAGTTAGTACTATTAGAAGCAGCAGAAGAAGAGTATGACGGAGTAGAAGAGTTATAAATACCTTTCTTTATTTGTAGTGCACACACTGATTTTAATTTGGTTGTCTGGCCAAATAAGGCAGTTTCAGCATCTACAGCAAGATTCTCGAATGATCAAAGGCTGATTTTGTTTGGCGTAGGAGAAAAATTCACACCGTTGTGAAAGCGATTGTAAAACTCTAACGACCATTTATCCACCGAATAGTCCGATTCGGGAAAATTAGCGTCGCTTAGAATATACAGGAAAAACAAGCCAACGGATTAGCAACATCGTGTCCAATTACACCAATATTAGTTTTGCATTTTATAATAATAACACAATAAAGAAAATGATTTTTAACAATAAACCTAGAGTTGATCGCCTTTCCAAGTCTGGTATTTATAGGATTAATTACAATGATTGTAGTTTCTCCTATATTGGCCAGACTGAGCGCAATTTTGGAGTTAGAGCTAAAGAACATCTGGTTGCAATCATTCAACTTTCCATAACCAGTTAACTTTAGAAAATCATACAGCTAGCTTGAGCAATTTAGACATATTACATATACAACCCAAAGGCAGACGTTTAGATACCTAAGAGTCTTACGAAATACGAAAATGAATATTTCTTAACCACAATCCTTAACGACCAGAGAGAAATTCGTTTCTTACCAATTACAGACCTCGCCCTTTTTTATAATTTGACTAATACGTCGGGTAATTAAATGTACTTCAATATACCTTGAATTTTGTTACCCATGACTAATTGCACACCTGCGCGATCCTTAGATTAATTTTTATTGTTTTTTATTGCAGTAGATACTCCTGATGATGATCTAACAAGTCGAAATCGATCGAGTGATTTTTTAAACTTTTTGAACAAATTTTTTAATTAAAATTTCCAAAACTCTAATATTGCGAAATAAAAAACAAGTGTTTAATAAAATGTATTTATTGAGCTCTTTTAACTATTTAAAAGGTTTTGTTTCGTTTTATTTTAACATATTTTTTTTACATTACAAAAAATGTTATTTTAACTTTGGCTCAGTAAGGAGAACTTGTTAGATTTTTAATTAGCATGGGTAAATAATGTAAAATATTATGTTTGTTTTACAATTTTAAAATTACTAAGCAGGTTAAGTAAAAATCGCATCGATTTTTTTTTGAGTGTAAGCTCATGATGGTACGCTCAATCAGAGTGCAAGACAGCGTCGGGACAATTTTAATGTATTGCTCCACGGTCGGCAAAGGAAGACATGTATGTTAAGATGGACAACATTATATGGAAAAGCGAATGCTTTAGGTTTATTTCTTTAAACCAAACAAAACTGCGAACCATATCGGAGACATATTATGGAATGAATTCTTCAAATACTGAACCTGACCATTCATGTAAAAAAAGCATGAGCATCAAAAAGTATACCTAAATGCACTTTAAAATGATATTCAAATGAACGAGAATATGGATATCCTCTGTTCAGGCGTATAGAGAAGCATACGATTGGGGCTGTAAAACTGCCATTAGAATTTAAGGCCGCATACAAGAAGTGATGGTAGACAACAGTTAGATACTTCCCTATATATAACTCGGTTCTTTCGTCTAAAATTTTCAATTTTCAGATCAACATAGCGTTCTGCAACTAGGTACAGGCGATTAAAAATATCTGCAAAAATAGTATTAATAAAGTTAGTCAGGGCCTATACATGGCGGTGCATTCGCATAATTGTGAGCGAGTTTACTTCGCCGAAGAATTTTTTAGAGATGGCGACTTCACCTTAAACCACTCATACAGCGTTTTTACTGCCAAGCGATGCGATTGCAAAGCTATTGTTTTACGCTTCATGATCTAAAATGTGTCAACGAATGAGTGGAAGCGCTGGTTATAATGGGTTGTGACCCGGAACTAATCGGCGTCGTCACAGCATTTTAAATATCACAGCATTCTAAATATAGAAATCTCCTAGAGAAAGAAACACAAGTTTAAGAATTTTTAAAAAAATATTTTGGCGCAATCCAAATGAAAGGTCCCTGACCATTGCGAGTTATTCCGAGCATAGGAAGAAGAGATATTGAAGTTAATCAAAGCTTTTGTGATGGAGGTTGCCACCAACAACAACTGTCAAACAAAGAGCTACTACGCCAAAAATAATCGGCACCTATCGACAACGCTAAACTACAAAAGGTAACAAATAAAACGCGGAACACAGCCTTGACCGAAACAACCACCGGCAAACAAAGCATGGTCTTTACGTAACAACATCTGGCAAAAATAACAACCAAAGGCAAGATAACTTAAATTAGATCTGCCACAGCTAGACAAAACTCAACTTCATCGTTGCATTAACTACACAAGCGATGCTAAAGCTAAACTATATATCAGAGACGCCTCTAATCAAGCAAATGCTGCAATGGTATATTCTACCAACAACTATATGGCATTATATAAAGTCAAATGAGAATACTTCCGACATAGCTAGTATTATTCGCTAAAGATACTTTGTTAGGGAAGAGTCAAAATTTTAATCTTAATGAATTAATGTGTGGTCCCGACGCAACGATGTTAAACAATATTGATTTGATTTAACCGTTCATTACACTATGTTGGTCCCGAAGGGGTCCATTTAAAACTTTTGTTGCCATTTGAATATCTGCAACAAGGTTCTATCAAAAATTGCATGGTGTAATAACCCCTTTAGCTCTACATAACAGTGTTTGATGACAGCCAGACAGCATTTCTCATAAAGAACTGTCAGAGGAATTGGAAGAAAAATCAATAGTCAATTTGATTAACTTAAAGAAAGTCACCCAATTCTACAATTATTCAAGCGACATTCAAGTTTCAAAAAATTAAGACGAATCGTCGTATTTTCTAATTATCAATCATCAATTATCAAATTACGAAAATCGTCCAGTGGCACAATTCTGGTTTCCGCTGGGAATAGGGAATTAGGAAAAATATTTTCATAGCATTTTTAACCAAATCATATTTTTCTGGCCTACTGAAGGAATATGTTTAGTGCAAAAATTTTCAAAACAAAGTTAATTGGGAAACTTTTGTTCCTCAAAATTTTTATGGGGTATTTTTTTTTCCCATTTAACTTTGTTTAAAAAATATTTTCACCAAACTTATTCCCTCAGTAAACCAGAAAAATACAATTTGGACAAAAATGCTATGGAAATATTTTTCCCAATTCCCTATTCCCAGGGAAAGCCAGAATAGTGCCACAGGAACAAGATTTTTGTAACGATTATTCCACTGTCTAAAATCCTCCAAGCAATTAGGAAAACCACTTAAACCTTTGAATCCAGCCTTAACAATGAAATACTATTAGTAAATGGTCGACGACAGAATAAAAATCTGCTGCCTGTAGCATTCAAATAAATTTAGCATATTTGAGGAACAGAATATTCCAACCTTATTCAAAATCATTTAGAATGCTTCGCCGCCGACACAAAGCAGCATAATTAATTGGAGCATTACCAGCTGCCAGAGTACCAGGTACCACATATACAGCCAACTAAAAACCGCATTAACCAACCGGTATACCATTGGCGAGGGGCAACGACTTTACGAGTTGCTTTCGATTTCCGACAAATGGAAGACCAGCACACCATCCCACTTTTATTGCCTGCTTGAACAAAATCAGGAGATTCCAAAATAGTAAACAACGAATTACTTAAAAATCTCTGGTTAAAAAGTTTGCCAGACGACTTACGAGCGATAATGGTGCGGGATGTCAAAATTGACGTCGACGAATCTGTCGCCTCTCATCTTCGCCAGTCTCCTCACCACAAATAAAGCAAAAGAAAGATAAGGACTGGCGCCTTTGTGGAGACTATCGACAGAGAAACACTCTCACTGTCCCAGATAGATATCGAATCCCCCACAAACACAGTTTCTCGTTGTAAGTCGGCGGTGACACTATTTTCTCGAAAATAGATTTGGTCAGGGCATATTCTCATAGCTCTCGAGAATATTCACAAAACAGCGATAACTACTCTTTTTGGGTTTTTTGCGCTTACCCGAATGCGATATGGCTTTCGAAACCCAGCCCAGACATTATAGGGATTCCTTTTGTATTAAAAAGGCTGGACTTCGTCTACTCTTATACCGTTGACATCCAGACTTACCTGACAAGCAAAACACTTGATTTGAGACTTCTGAAGGTAAAAATCGACACTTCATTCCTCTCAACTTGCGACTGATAATCTCCCTACAAGGCTTATCACATCCCGGCACAAGAGCTACGCGAAAACGTATTGCTTCAAAATACTTCTGGCCAAAAATGAATACAAGCATTTAAGCTTACTATTATATACCATGCCAAAAGTCCAAAGCTCACCGCCACACGAAATAAAAGCTTGGTAAATTCGATTTACCAAGTAGTAGCATAAAACACATCCACATGTTCCTGGTTGGTCCACTACATCGCTTTATATCAGCACATCTGTAGATATGGTGCCTCACTCTTCATCACGACAGACCAAGGAACACAATTTAAATCCACGTTGTTCACCGAGCGCACGAATCTCCTAGGTTCTCACTGCATTTGGACAACTGCATACAACCCGGCAACTAAAAGCCCCGTTAACAGCTCGATGTAATACATCCCATTAGAGTTCAGAACTTCCAACGATCTTATTGGGTATTCGAACCTCTGTCAAAGTAGACCTCAACTGCCCACCAGCTAAGCTGGTATATGGTAAAAATATCAAGGTTTCCGGTGAATTCTTCATCAACCATCAAAATTCGAACGCAAACAGAGATACCTCGGATTTCGTGAAGCAGCTTCGTACTACCATGAGACCCTTAGTTCCTACGGACACAAAACATCCAACCGAACAGGCAACAGGTACATTCCTAAAGAACGTAGTTTCCCAAAAACAGAGTGTTCGAAAAATGGTAACATTTAATTTAAAGCGGTACGGGTTTCGATTCAGGGAGGTATAGATGTACCGGTTTGAAAACCTTTCATTTCGGGCCGTGCCTCGTAGCAAAAATATTTGTACTTCACGCCACTTAATTACGAGGGATAGCTCGTTTCTCTGTGTAGAACTATTTCGCTACCATCAAATTATATTTTCGAATCTCGATAGTTACCGATAATCGATAAATATCGAGAAAACAAGAAACGAAGAAATTAGTCGGGTTTTGATAAATGTACGAGACACAGTCTCAAGATAAAAACAGTGTAAGTGCCGCGCGAACAATCGTCCACCATTCAAGTAGTGTACTATTATAAAAAACAATATTTATAGTAAACAGATTTATACCAATATACTCTAAAGATTTAAAAATAAATAAATAATTACTATTAATAAAAATGTAGTGAGTGCTAATAAACCCGAAAACACCGCTACAATCGAACTTTCCGACTTCTTGGCTTGATAGACAGTGCTCAAACTTAAATAACAGCTTGGTGCTCGATCACAATGCAATATTGTATCATTTATAGCACGCTGTGAGCAGTATTTGGCGCCATTTTGTTAAAATGGTTTTCCATTATAGATGTAATATCAGGTTCGTCGCTTATTCATGTTTTGTGTAAGAATTGATATGTTTGGTTTTTAACTAATTTTTTCTTTACTCAATATACAGACTGTAAAACTTGATGCTTATAAAGTCTTTTTAAAACGTTGAATGCCACGCTAATTTTATATGGCTTGCCCATATGGCCACAATCAATTTCTCAGTATGTGTTGCATATTTTGATGAAATATTATTTGAAACATAACAGTTAATTTTTGTAATCATTCGTGACCCATTCAACTCACTAAGGTCACCGGTGACCCCCACGGCGCTGAAAGGTACTGTTATTAAAAGCATTAAAAATTTACTCGAATTATGTGTTTCTAGTAATCTTGGCTTCACCGGTAGCCGGAGACCACACCGTGACGCTTTGAACAAACAGTGTCGGTCACCGGTGACCTCCATGTCATTCAACGTGTTAATTTTATACTCCTTATTGTTTATGTTTATGGAAATCACATTAAGTTTTATGTTTATTTAACTAATATTCATTAAAAAATGATAATTAAAAAAAAAGTTATAGTAAACCACATCATTACAGATGACGGTGTTGTGAATGAACTAAATCAGGCCTCTATCGGATTTAGTAAATTTTACAATTTTTATTTACTTATACTTTTTTTTAATATTGCCCTCAGCCACTAATATTTTGTTTTTTTAAGTAAATAATTTGATTTTTGATTTGAATGAAATAATACTATTGAATCTATAGAGTGGGCCAAAAGTCACCATGGGGTTTAAAAATTTAATAACTTTTTCGTTTTTATATTTTTTTAAATTTTTTATTCATATAAATAAGAGCTGGAGAATAAATTATGGAGAGATTTACAACTGAAGAAAGAACCAAAATATTAGAATTTTATTATTTAAATTGTCGCATTTTAAAAAAATGATTTACTGTTATTCCCACATAAGGTGCAATTGGTGCAAGAAATAAAACCTGAAGATCACCGGCAACGTCTAAATTTTGCAGTTAAATTTCAATAGTTGGCCAGAAATGAAATCAACTTTATTGAAAATCTGATTATGAATTATGAAGCTTTTTTTCATTTGTATGCTTTGTTAATAAGCAGAATTCATCAACGCCGATTGCTACCCATTAGGTGTACAGTATGGTGTGGAATTACATCTGAAAATATCATTGGGCCTTACTTCTTCGAAAATAAAGATGGAAGTGCTGTAACCGTAAATGGAGAGTGGTATCGGTTTCTGACAGAATATTTTTTATGTCCTGCTCTTGAAAACAGACACAATGACACTTTTATGGCAAATTTTTGGAGAGCGAATAATTTTCAGAAACTCGGACATAATTTGGCGAGCGCGTCCGCAAGATTTGTCAGCACTCGACTATTTTATTTGAGGTTATTTGAAGGAGCGAATAAATGTGAACAAGCTTGAGACAATCCTTGAACTCAATGACAACATTGTTGCAGAAATTCGAACGCTACAGCCACAAATTTTGAAAGATGTTATGAAAAATGCTCTAAAATGAGCCCATCATTGCAAAGCTGAAAATAGGGGTTATTCAAGTGACAGTATTTTCCATACTTAGTGTAAAAAAACTTCCGTTTTGTATATTTTATAATCTGAAAAAAAAATAAAAAAAATATATAACGAAAAAGTTATTAAATTTTAAAACCCCATGGTGACTTTTGGCCTACCCTGTACTACTATTTTATATGATAATCAACATGAATTGGAAAATACCGATTCAACGGACTAATTTAGGCAATACATTGACTTTAAAATGATCAAATATTGATTCTTCTTGTGGAAAATACTAAATTTCTAAAGAAAATATTGCAAATCCCGCATTATTGTGTATACAGGTGCTTGATGTCGAATGTAAATAATTGCTGGAAGTACTAAAACAATTGGAGGATTTGTCGAATAAAAAACGCCGAAATTAATGGTAAATATAAACTTTTAATAACTTTATAGATTCTCTGTACTTGCATAACAATCAAATCGATAAAAATTGAAGTCACCGACCTGTTGTTAGATTGTTACCTACGTGCTATAATCAATCAAATCGTATGAACAAAAATTATTCGGTAGTAAAAAATACCGTAAAATAACTTGCTTACTAAAATATTATAACCGAAAGTAAATCGTAAAAATATAATCGAATTTCAAAACAATTAATCAATATATTCACATGATACGATTATGATATGACATAATAAAATAAACATTAAAAGTCAACAACATCAAAGCATATCGAATGTATTGAAATTTTGTATGCCACATACAGTTAAATGATATGTGAAAAAAAGTTTATCAATAAAAATTACCTTAATATAATAAATCTATATAAAATACAGGGAACAAAGAATCAATGAAATAATTTTACTTGATCCAATAAAAAAAGTTTTTAAAACAAAAATTTGAATTTTTATTAAAAAAAAAATTTGTTTTTTATATTACCATGATATCCATAAAGTAATCATACAAAATGTTTATAAGCTCAATTTTATATCCATATGCATACGATATATTGGTAGGCAGTCCTGTGCGAAACAACAGTTTTTCCAGAATATTCAACTGATATGTAAACACACATCGATTTACTACCTATAAATTTAATTTAATTTTATTTGTATTTTAAAAATTTATATTTTTCCAGAAGGAGTTTTTTTTGGTTTGATATGTTTATTTAAAAACTTATAAGGATATATTTAAATTAAATATTTGTCGAATAGATTTTTATATTATATCAATTAAGTTTTGCAATTGACATTAAAATCAGAACTGACAATATGATGAGGACGGATGCAAAAGTAAATAATCGGTTTTATCGATTGATGCCTTTGTTGTTCATCATTCAACTAAATTAAAAATTCTAAAAAAAGTAAATCCTCGAAACTTTATCAACTTTTCAAATTTTTTTAACTCAATGCAATGATAGCTGCATTTATTGATGCTTAACCTGATCCAAGTTCAAATTAAAAAATTGTACTCTAAACGAAAATTTAAACTGGTCAATGGGGTGGTTTGAAATTTAATGAATATACACAACAGATATCGGTCAATAAATAAAGCTTTGGTATGCGGTAGGTGTCAATAATTTCGCATGTACTGTTCAGTCCAAGGAAGCGCGCTGACGAAGCAAGAATTAATTAGTTCTACAGCTACAGCTTTACAGGAATATAAATAGTTTTAGTCTTTAGCACTTAAACGAGTCAACCTTTCAACTATTAACTCAAAAATATGTGAGAGCTGGTTGCACTACACTGTATAAATTTGATATTAAAAATAGAAAATAAGCTTCTTGTTTCACCATTTAATATTCCTGGTTATTAAGCGCATTCAAATATGCTTTTGGCTACAGAAGAGTATAGAATTACCAATAAACAAAGCCATAACCTCTGCTAAAATAGTTTAGTGGTAGGTTGGGTTTTCAATGGCATTGAATTCTGCACTCCATCAGAGGGTCTTATAGTTGTGTTTATTAACATCACCGATTGTAATCGATGATGAAAATTTGATTTGCATCTAGCCTCTGATGGAATTCGAACCCAGTATCTCCCGGTCCAAGTGCCGAAGCTTTAACCACTGAACTACTTTTCCGGTTAGTTTAGTGATAACGCCATAAAATACTTGGCACTCTGTTTAAAACTATTTAACTTGTAATCTACGAAACAGTTCTCTACGGTATAGTTTCAGTATTTTGGAATGTTCGATCTTCTCTAACTTGGATGGATAATCTAATCGCAAATAATAGAAAAGCTTATTATTTGTTTGATTCATGAGCAAATATGTATGTCCAACTTTTATATTTAAATTTTTTCGTGCTTCTTATTTTCTAGATTAACTTTTTATCATCGAGTGTCAGTCTATCTACCAGCACGTAATAAGTGCCAGCTAGTTTTTACTAATAAGCTTACTTATACTTAGAGGATCACAATAAATATCAAAAGACTTTTTGTTACTAGAGTACGCTTCATCGGAATTATCGCCTTTTCTTCTTCAGGGGATCTAGATTGTAAAAGTAGTATAAGTGCATCCGGAACACTCATAAAACAAATGTACTAATATGAAGGTAGAAATGCTGAAAAACAAGTAAAAGTGACTTGAAAAATTACTTTTAAGATTGACGCCGGAATCCGCCGGATGGCACCGAAATTATAATGTCCACTTCGTTTTGTTGTTGCTAGCTGAGTTAAAATTGGTAATTTAATCCTACAGTGTTTAGAAGAAAATGCCAAGTTCTCACAAATTAATGACACTCGTGACAATGCCGAATCATCAGAGAGATTTCAACGATGCAAAGTAGTAAGTATAATGTCCTGTGCTAAGCAAATAAAATGGTTCATGTAAGCAAAATTTTCGGGAGTATTTTGGAAACAAAATTGCTGATACATGTGTTCATCCAAAAGGTTTACAATTTTTTTTTTTGCCTCCGTTTAGATGAATATTAATGTTAACGGTTCATACTTGACAGTCGTGAAATATACACGTGGACAATTAGTTATGGAAAAATATACGATTGAATAACGGGTTTGATTAGTAAAAACCGTTTACACAAGTAAACCTTTTGAAGGAATCAACACTAACTGATATTTTTCATAAGGACTTGGATTTATTCCCACATAAAACTCATCAAGTGATCATTTGCAGCGCCGAAAACGTAAACATTTTCACATCAGTTAATTTACAAATCGGTTGATGTGGTTTGGTCTCCACGGTCATCCGATTTAACTTCTTGCGACCGAAACAAATAGTATTGAACAACTTAAGGGGACATAGCACCTTCAAAAAATCGAAATTTTTTTTATGATAGAATATGTTAGAATGAACGTTTAAAACATGATTTTAATGATATAAACATGAAAATCTCAAAAAAAAAAAAATTTTATTTATATTTTTCTTTTATTTATTGCGAAGCGCGCCTTATTTAAAACGCAATAATTTAAACGCGATTATCTCGAAAAGACGTTTTTCAAGTTGGCGTGCAAGATTGAGAAAAACTACTTATCCAATCGTTCCTCTACATATATTTCTGCTGCTCAGAATGAACTACGGAAGGAATAATCGGGTTTCAATTGTTTGAGTTACAACTAATTGGGGGTGACAAAAAAAACTACATTTTCGAAAAAATGCCGCCATTTTTTTATTTTTCAACCATTTTTTTTCCTTTTAGTTCATTCCAAGGGCGATTTAATGCTGAATAAAAAACTCCTTTTTTTTAGACGTTTCTGAGAGCAATTATGATGCACGCCGCGAGAGTTTTAAGTGTTTTTGGAAAACCCTTGTAGCAGACGACAGTGGTCTAAAAAAATCTAAAATTTTTTTTTTTTAATACTTTCATTTAAATAAAATGTCAACGGAAAAAATTTCATTAAGATAACTCTTTTTATTCCAAAAAAAAATCTTTGAAAACTTTTTTTTTCAATTTTGAAGGTGCTATGTCCCCTTAAAATGATCAATACAGAAAAACATGATATACAGAGTGAAATGTCTGAAAAATTGATGAAAAAAATAATCCAAAGAGCCCGCATGGGTAAGGCCAATAGAGACAGATATTTAGCAAATATTGTTTTTTATACTGAAACCCAAACATTAAATAAACGACCTGTAACATTAAATCTATTTTCTTTAAATTAAAAAAAAAATTATATGCCAACAAGTAGTTAACCTTTCAGCATGTCGATTCTAGATACCATAGGAATCCGGAATTTTTCCCCTGCATAGGAAAAAAAGAATATTGCCGTTTTTTCCTATACAATATTTCCTATTGTTTATTCTGGCATACTCAGGAAACAAAATTTAGGAATTTTTATTTTTAGTTTTAGTACTCAACGACAATATATTAGAGTTACACATCGAAGATGATTGAGAGCATGCAAGACATTTTGGATTTAGGCATACCGAATCAGCTCTATTTTAAAAAATAATATGATATGTTAGTGGTGCATAGCTTTTTAAATGAAGGTGTATAATACGTAATTATATAAAGTTTTAAGAAAGAATTTTATACTGTTATGGATAACTTAAGGCGTAATTAATTATTCTTAATTCGTTTTTAAATTTTTGAATTTTTTAAATTTTTTTTTTTTAATTTTTGAATATAAAGGTTCTAGGTGTATCCTCGATCATTTAGATAAAATCTTAAGCGAAGGCTGCTTTTTCATGTGAGTTTACGAAGCACTTGGTTCTTTAACAATATTTCAGTAAACTTTACGTGTTCTATTTAAATTATTAATTTTTAAATATCATGTAATAGTTATTTTAATTTATTAAGTAATTTTATCAAAAAACACATTTTAACATTATTTAAATCTTAAAATTACTAATTCAAATATTATCATGTTAACTCCTGCAATAATTGAATAGGAATTTAATTCTGTACCTCAATGTCGAAACTGCTATAAATAGGAAAAATGAAATCCCTATTCCTGCTAGGAAAATGTCAAATATTTAATCCTTTTCCTATTCCTAAGGAAAGCCAGAATCGACCTGCAGGTGGATACCCTCTATTTCTGCATAATTTTTGAACTACCCAAAATGAATGAGGATATTGCGGTTATTGGCTAGCTAAACATGATAAATGCCTTGAAGCTCTAAATTTTGCAATTTTTCCAGGAAAATTTTGAAGTTTTTCATTTTTTTTTACTTATTTTAAAATTATAAATAAAATTTGACACTTGAAGAAGAAATTCTGGAACAGCGCGGGTTTGGGCGGTAGCCCCCATCCTCTAAGGTATACAACCATTAAAAATAATATATATTTACAAAAGTTGATCTTTTAACATGTGTGGCACTATCAGAAGAAGCGGTAAGAGCGATAGAAACTCTTTGATCTGTGTCTGCAAGATTGAAGAAGCAATTATTATTATTAAAAAAAAAAAATATTGAAAAAATAAAAAAATGAAACATTTTCCGGAAAAATTTAGCCTCCCTCTCCTAAAAACTGATGGTAAACAATCCTACATTTGAAAATTTTCAAAATGTGGGTATACTCCTTACCTGATTTTCTCGATGTATACGTAAAGTAAAATTATACATAACATAAAACTATAAATAACCATAAATAACACATTAAGAATACTAATCTAGAATGCAAATAGTCTAATGTAATCCAGAATTAGAATTTATTTTACCATAAAAATATTTGAATTTCAAGTAAGTGGCCTTACTGGGGTAAAAGGTAAGCGCACAAAATTTAAAATAAAGTAAACCTCTAATTCCACCAATTAATCGTTTGAGATAACGCAAACGCATTACAAACAACGTAACACTATTTGTGGTAATTAATAAACTCCAACGCAGATATCAATCGCTTCTTGTATTTGATAGGTAACGCGGTTCTCGTCTTTCTCTCATCGCTCCGTCACATTTACTTGTTTTACTTTTCTCGACATAAAATCAATTCAACATAAGTACTGAAACAGTTAAAAACGAAAACAGAACATTGGCTTTAAGAAGAGATGGGCGTTTAAGCGTTATCTACGATTCTATGCGAGTTTTATATCAATGTAAACCATAAACTCCAACAACTTCATTTTAAAAGTAGTGTTAAACGATCCACCATTTTTTGTAACCCACCAATCAGTGGAGTTTGAATTGTTGAGTGCCCTTGGTGCTGTTATTCATAAATAAAAGCATTAAAACTGTGAAATCGTAACACGGTATTTTATTTGAGGAATTAAACTGCAAATTTAGATTTTCTGGGGCTCTTCTTTACAACTACTACGAAAGTTTTTGGTAGCGAGTTAGTACCAAAGTAAAACGAAAATCTTAATTTATAATGGTTACTAATCCCCCAACTAACGGAAAAATTCCGGCTGGATAAATTATTACGGAATTACTCGCTTATAGTAGGTAAATAAATAATGGAAAACTTGCATACAAATCTGAAAAATGATTAAAGTAGCCGGCAAAAACTTTTGGTCATAAAAAGAATTTCATCGCAAATTGTAGTACAATTACGGAAATTTCCACTGATTTCAAGAATAGGGCACTCGTAGTTAAAACGCAATGAGTTCACAACAGTTTGATGTCACAAATTATTTGTTTAGAGATTTATTGGGCATTTTGTTACCTAGGTGGTAAAAAAGTTGATTTCAATTTTTCTTTATTACTATGGGTGATCATTTGGAAAATTTGGATTCATATTTTAGAATTAACCCCAGTTTAATATTTATTTTAAATACAACCCTATTTCTATTTGATGTCCAAAATAATGTTTTGTTCGAGACAATAATAAACATTTTATTTTTTCCGTGATACATTTTCGAAAAGCAAAAATGATACCACGTATGATTCGAAGTGATGGTACAAAATACCGCCCCCAGTTGTGGCCAACACATACACACCTCCCACTTAAACAAATCGACAAAGGCTCGTAGCAATCAAACGATGTGGAACATTATAAAATTGGCTTCCACTGTGAATCTCGTTAAAAATACATCAAACCTCTCTCGGACGACAAGACACACAACAAACACATGGCCATGAGAACACACTCCCCCCGATTGTGTTTGAGGACGAAACGTAAATGACTCAAACAACCAGTGCATAAAATCGAAACTGTCTGTTCAAGAGACGGATACGGTTCTATAAAAGAAATTGCTACATGGTTCCGCATTCACGTAGTAGCACAATTTGCAACAAATGGAGAGCTACAAATGGACACAAACACTGTTCTGACAGTGTGGCGAACCTATTTTTCATCATTATTAAATAGAGAGACATTCTCCTCCAGCAACATCATTGTAGCAATTACTCCGGCAACATCATTGTAGAAATGATATCGAAAATGAAACAATAATGTAAGAATGGCATCTGTAATGAAATGCTGAAGAATGATTTTGTTCCGAAATTAAAATTAAAACTGATGATTTAAATTTTTAATTACAATTACGTATTTTAAAAAATTGTAATTTGCACCGGTTCTAACACGGAAGAAGTAAAAGCTTCCCTTCCATTTAAAGCTAACGGTAAAAATGGCCGACTCTTATGGCTCTTATATATAGATGGCTCTAGTCTTACGAGCAGATAACTCGACGACTGTAAACAAATTTTATTTTTGGGTAAAATTTAGTTTTATTTATTCCCGAAGCGGTAACTTAAAAATACATCAATTAAATTTCCGAACGATCCAATTAATAATCATTTACAGTATATAGATTAACCAATCACACAATGAACCTCAAAAATTATTTTTCGATTTATTATTAAAAATGCACTATTACGGAACGGAACACATACAAAATGTTTCCACACCAAATGCCATACTAAAAATAATTACATATTATTTACATTGGTAAATACCTAGAGACCAGATCCAATCAAAATTGTGTAATCTCATCATTTAAATAGTTCAATCAATAACACATGTAATACACCGCATATAACACACCGTAAGATGCAATCTGTCTCAAGATATTTACCTAATTTCATGCACTTTGATACATATACATTAATTATGTTCACCAAAAGAAAGAACGAAACGTTTATGGTTTTAAATTCACTGTCAAAGTCATATATTACATTTTATTTTTATACTTTACTAACCCCAAAAGCTTACCGTTTATACGAGTACGTAATGCAATGTCGGAACAACATACTCGTGTACAAACAAACATTATTTCTAATTTTCAATGTTATTACATAAATAACCATAAAATATAAAATAATAAGAGAAACAAAAAATTGTATTTTTATTTGTGTGTTGTACTCGTATGATACATACGTATAGCACGGATACTTTAGGTAATTTCAAAATGTAAAATAAATAAAAAATTAAATCTTTTTTTAGTTTAAACAATAAATCTTGTTCACGATCTATCAATTAAAAAATTTAAATAAATTTATTTTATTATAAAATTTATGTTAATATTTATTAAAAAAAATATTTCAAATCGTTTTACCGAAGTGATTGATTTAATTTTGATGCCTTCATGAGATTTTCGAGTTATATATATTTTGACTTGAACACTGTAAACACGACACTTGGTATATTCCATATATGGTGGATATGCATTTTTATGATATTGTATCTCAAGGCAAGTATTTTGAAATTGTTAAAATGATCTCTAATTATAAATTGTATAATCGAATTATAAAGATTATCAATTTTAAAACACACGTTTTGCTTTTATGGGTCATTTAATGCGATGTGAGCTTTATTTTGTATTGGAATTCTTTATTTTTAAATATTATTAAAATATGTGAGGCAAGATTTGTGTTTTATTTTATCTTGGTACATTTTTAGATTTACAGAAAATTGTCGCCTCTATGTAAAGGTTGGTGCGTACGAAGAAAAAAATATTTGAGAGTGCTTAGGCTCTAACAGGATAAAGAATATATCGATTAATACTAACATGTTTACAAAATCATCCTTATTGTTGGAAAATCTTAACCGTTTATAATTGCGGTAGTACTTAGGGGTATATCCTCCATCCAGTCGTAAGTTAATTTTTTGCGATCAAAAATATGGTTACTAGATTTATTTTGCCATGCCAGTTGACACATTTTTTTCAAATTTAAATTTGTTTTTCGATTGTTAATAGTGAATTCTTTTACGTTTTTGATGTAAATCAAATTTCCGATAGTTAAAAAAAATATGAAACAAATTTGATGTGTTTTTATCGTAGTGTGCCCAAACCCGAAAGGGATGCCGAAAACAATAACAAACCATTTTGAAAAAAAAATTCAAAGGACGCGTTTGACTTATATGACAATATTTACGATTGACGTATAATATGTATATAAATACGTGTATGTGGTAGTTAAAATGGAAGTAAAAATCTACATTTCCATTTTGGATGTACATCAAATTATTTTGCTATTTTTTCCGCTAAAAGAACGCGAAAATGTGATATACATCAAAAATTTTTGATGTACATCAAAATTTTTTGCAAGTTTTTTGTAAAAAGAAAACGCCATAAGTAGAAATACATAAAAAAACTGCGACCTCGGAAAAGGCGTAGCAGTCTTTTCGTGGATTTCTACTTTACAATCGCAAAACAAATTTAAATTAAAAAAAAATGTGTCAATTAACATGGCAAAATAAATCTGGTAACCATATTTCTGATCGCAAATAATTAACTTGCGACGGGATAGAGGATATACTTCTTAGAAAAGTAAAAATTTCGCTCCATTCACTGTATTTAGCAATTCTAAAATTCGTAAATAAATTCTTTGTGATGTTGATGATTCTATCAAAATTTGATTTTAAAAAGCTCGGACAATGATGAATATAACTTTTCCTTTCACTGATATAAAAACTAATTAATATTATATACAGGATGTTTAGCGTTTGGACCGACAAAATTTGCTGGCAGGTTGAAATTATCACTTGGAAGGTTTCATCTTATAGTAATGATCACACGGTAAGTGGAATATAATATTTTTAATTTTTTTTTAATTACCCAAAATCTCGCCATTAAATTGCCATAGATTTTTTATTTGAAGTCGTAAAGGCACGAAATGATTTTTACTGTATTCTGGAATGTGATTTTATTCTAAATAAAATACTAGTTAATGCAATTAGTTTAAGAAAAATGACTTATAGACTTCCAAATCCTAAAAATGTGCAAAAGTATGAAAAATGTTACATTCTAAATTTATTTGAAAAAACAAAAGAAATTAGCTTTGTTTTAAAAAAATTCCCTGGTTTGCTCAATGGTACACGACATGCCATAGAAAACACTCATTTTGTGGTCAAAATAAGCGATACTATTTTAGCGTGGTCAGAGTTAAGAAAATACCATTTAAGTTATGCCTGTAAGCCATTTTTCTTAAACCAACATTATATTAAATAATGTTTTATTTAGAATAAAACTACATTGCAGAATCCAGTAAAAGTTATTTCGTGGCTTTACAACTACAAACAAAAAATCTATGTCCATTTAAAAGCGAGGTTATGGGAAATTAAAACAACAAAATAAAAAAATCATATCTAAATTACCGTGGCAATTAGGACATTAGTCCCCCCCCCCCCCAATCTGGCAAAAAAAAAATTATCGCTCCATGCGCCAAACACCATATCTTGTGAGTTATCATACCAGATAATCTCAATTTTCAACAAAATGGTCGCTGATTCAGTGCCCGCTAATTTTGCGTGTTATAATTCGATCTGACCCATTGTTAGAAAATAGGCTGGTGTCAAAGCTTCATTTTTTAACAATCCTATCTATTTGTACTGTGACGGTTTACATTTCTTTATAAGAAAGGTGAGTATTGGCAACAATCTTAAATAAATGTGGCTTAAAACGTGGTAAAAGAGGACGTATGCAACACCAAATACAATCCGTTTTCTTGTAACGTAGTATTAATACTATACAATTATACAATTGTACCATAAATAGACATTTCTTAAATGCTAACAATTTAAAGTGTTCGTACAACTTTCGCATTGCTCTTAGGAAATTAGAGGTTAGAAAGCATAACAGTAATTTGATGGGTTTTGGTAATAGTATTGTATAAATCATGTCATAAGAACATTACTATTTTAGAAGCGACCACCAACTCTTAAAATAGGTTAGCGTCATAGAGCGGTGCTAAAGATAAATCATGAATTCGATGGTAACCGTTTATCCCTGATTAATCGTCCGATGTCAACACCCAGGTACTGGATGTGTTTGCTCGCTTATACATTTTGTATTTGGAATGCATTCACTTTCTTCACACGACTTTCTTGAACAGTTTGAAGCCTGGTGGTCATAATTCATTCATTGGTCATAATTCTAGCGACAAAGTTAGAAAGCAACGGCCCTTAAACCATAAATCATTATTTGCGAGCTTATTTTCCATTAATCTTCTAGTGGTCAGGTCAGCTGGGTTTTTTTTCAACTTTACTTTTTTGGTTTCGAGCCTAAAACCAGAAACATCTAGATGAGCCACCCAATTCGATTTTTTTCCACTGAACTTAAAATAATGAACATCAAAATTTTTATTTTCCATTCAAAATAATATAAACCGGCAATTTTATATATTAACTTAAGTCTATCTGAACCAAGAGCTTTTGCAATATTTTTTAACAGAAAAATAGATGAAAAGGTCAGATTTTAGTTGGTTGAAAATATGAATCAAAAAAACCCAGAAAACTGTGCGAAAATATCGTTGTTGTATAACGTTATGGTTTCCAATAATAGAAAACGTCGATTTTTCATTCTCTTTCTAAAGACCAGAGTCATGAAAATTTATATTAAAATTTAATATGTTATGTGAATTCAATTTTCTCCTTGTTGAAAATTTGTGAAACGGCTGATTTTATTTGATAATATAAGTTTTCTTGAGTCATGAAAACCCCCCCTTCGACATAGAATTGACATTCTTTGATGAGCTTTGATAAATATTGTTGTTGTATTACGTAATGGTTTCAAACTACAAAATGGGTCTATTTTTCATTCTCCTTCTAAAACCCACAGCCATCTACATTTGTAGATCCTCCCTATTCTACCTTTATCTACTGATCTTAAAATATTGGGGGATCAAATTTTTTATTTTCCGTTGAAAATAATATTATTTGTTATTTTAAGTCCCTTTGAACCATGAGCTTTTGTAATATTTTTCTATTAAAACTGAAACTCGACTTAGAAAATGAATAAATTATGAGCTTTTATAAATATTGCTGTTGTATTACGTGATCGTTTCAAATTTGAAAATGGGTCTATTTTTTATTCTCATTCTAAAAACAGAGTCATCTTGATATATGTATATGAGCATTCTTGTTTGAGCTTTTTTCCAATAAACTTAAAATATTGGGAAATATTAGGATTTAAAATGATTAAAAAGAGCCAATATTATTTAATAATTTAAGTCTATTTGAACAATGAGTTTTTGTAATGTTTTTCTACAATAAATAGAGAAAAGTTCAATTTTTAATTAATTCAATATAGGATTCAAAACGACCTTTAAAACTTCGTGAAAATCGATTTAGAAAAAAATAAATTATAAGCTTTTATATACCTTTATTAATAACAACATTCAGTCAGTTACCACCTAAATGTGGTTGTGAAAGCACGCGAGAAGAAATCTTTCCGAATCACAGTTCTGGATAAATACATGAAAAAAGTATTAACGAACAATGTTTCCTTTGTTTATTAGGAATAAACTGGGGCGCGTCATAGAACTTAAAGGAATTTTCATATACAGTAAGTACAGGATTCTGTAACATCGTTCGAACACCATATCGGCCACCGAAAAAAATACAACTTTTATGTCATCCAAAAATATTTTATTGTAAAATTTCAGAGCCTGGCTAACCAACCTTTCTTAGCCATTTCCTAAAACAATTCTTCGCGGATCTAGCCTGATTTTCAACGTTGATAAATGATGAAAAAACAGATAGCAACCGTCTCGATAAAGGTTCTTTGACGAGCGATGGGTTACTTTCAAAGAGTTTGATTTGATGGCTCGTTAATAGATTAAATATTACTTGTTTAAGGTGGCTACACCGTACAAAAATTTCAGATGGTGTGCTAGTAATTAAATTTTTAAGCATGTGTATTTACCGTTATGTATGCCTGCACTGAGAAAAATTTTGGTTTGTAAAATTAAAACACGAAGTTTTTAATTTCTAAAAGTTATAAATTTTTTTGAATTTAAAAAGTATTTTTTTGTAATTAAATGAGATTTTTACAAACTAATAATAGTTTTTTTATTTTAATAACATATTTTATAAAATGATTTATGAAATACTTTTTAAATTTAAAAAGTTTATTTATTTAAACAGAATAATTTATTTCAAAAGAAGAGTTCTAGCATTTTGAAACAATTTTTTTAATAATAATGACAACTTATGAACATGTTTATATTTATTGGTTTGCCAGAAATTCCGTTGTTTTATTTTTCAATTCGTCTACATTTAATATAATTCGCCAAATCTATATGTTCTTGTGTTATGCTAAACGAATGCAGGTTTGAATTTTTGCAATTTAGTTTTGGTCGTTGCAACGGGCAACCTGATGAGTGGACCAACATTTTATCAGTACCAGTTTACGAAACCAAACTGATAAGAAGAACTTGAGGAAGTTCTCATTATATTTTTTAAGGGTTGTGTGTATTTTTACACAAGGACCCTGGGGGTTAAAAATTGGGGACGAGGAATTAATTTCTACTTTTTGTGGTAGATAGATATGTTATGTTATGAGTAGATCTCCTTTTGTTTTTGCTGGCTTGAACAGTCTGTAACGCCGGCCGCATTTGCGTACAGCGTTCCCAACTCTGATTCCCAATATAAAAGGTATGTGTGTCCTACACAAGAACACACCAAAGAGAAATCATAAAAATCTGCTACATTCGTTTTTGATAACTGATAAATAGAGGGAACAACAACGACTCGGGGTCAGTCTAATCAAAATTTTATACCTTAAAATAATTAGCTCGTGTATGTGATTGCATTTATTTATTTTTATAAGAATCCCTGTAAATACCTGTGCTAACAAAAAAGAAAAAAATATACCGAATCGACTTAATACTACGTGTGGGGATCGCGTTATTCTAAGTTTCACCGTGATTATTTGATTGATATGTGCATGCAACACATTGTATAACGAGTGCGGTCCCAGATAGTGTGGTGGTAAATTTGTATGTGAACCCAATCGCTTATATTACGGGTTTTGGAGAAAATAATTTTGGTTTAATTTCGTTTGTGTGAAAAGTAAAGACTATAAATTTACCTACGTCATTTAATATGAAGAAAAAAAAAATCTAGATTAATCAATAAAATTTAATTTCAAATGATTGTAAAACAGATTGCTGTTAAATAAGTTCGTGTGATATGTGTCGTCTAACTTAATTGTGAAGCCAGAGAAACAAGCCCAAATGGGCGAGTAGTGTTCATTTGCTTGTAATTTTTGTACCTTAAGAAGTTTCATTTGGAACGATAAAAATAAGAAAAAAAAAAGTTAGAAAATTTTATAAGTTTACCATAAAATAATAAATTGAAAATAATAAAACTTATAAAATAATTAAATTATATTGTGCGAACATTGGAAAAATCTAAAATTTAAAACTCGATCTAGCTGGTTTTAAACAGTTGGTAGTATTAGCGTTACACTACGACCTGAAGGTTACCAAAATAAAACATTTTTGATAACTGTGTTCAAATTTGCTGTCGTGTAGCCTTTTGATTTGGCTACCTAGCAAAACATATGAGTATATAAACCATTCAACAAATACTCATTAAAACTACAATTCTGTATTTGTACATGAAATTGAGAAGAAACCACCCCTTGGATTACTATTTGGCGGAGGATGAGTTTTTAATTTTGATTTTTTTAATTCTTACTAATCTCTTATGTTTATTATATAAAATTATATTATTACCTTTATCATTATATTATTAACCTTTACTAATATTACCTATCTAAGAAAATGAATTACGTACTCGTACCTTGATTAACTCAAATATTTTTTTATATATTTATTTTTTTTAATATAACTTAAATTTACATAGTTTAATTAATTTAAATAATTTTCGCCATTTATATGTATCAATATATATGTATTTCTTAATTTTGTTGTTGGTACTATTTAAGTTCTAATTAAATTAGGTAAGTGAAATTAAATTAGAAGAAATATTTTTTTTTGGAATTGTAATTCTATAATTTCAGAATTCAATTAATCTAATTTAATTTGATTTATTCAATCGATACATTAGGTATATTATGCTATAAGTACATATTATTCAAAGCCTAAGTCCGGACTATATAACTAAGTACCATTACCATATAAGAACATTTCATTAGCCATTATCATATTATATTATATATTTACTTGTAATGCATCCTAGCTTACAAAATTTTCTTTGATTTTTTTTTGTTCTTCTCAACTTTGTTAATAATTTGCATGGAAATACAGTTTATTTGGCTTTTCAATCTAAAATTTATTTCGAATGTTTTATAATTTTTCCGCTTTAATCAGTTTGAATTGAAATGCTGTGAAGTGTCAGCTCATTAAGATGATGAGTCGAAGGTAAGTTCGGTGAATACTGCTGTGATGATTTGTTGCTGTTCGTCCTTTTTAGCGGTGTAATAAAATATTTCCTCATGTTTCTGGAAACCCCCACAGCCGTACCCTGAGCTATAGTCGGCTATTAACACCGCCCAGAAACCACTGAGGGAGTAATCTGTTAGTGAAATTCGCATTTCGCTACAATTCGCAAACCAACATTTCGCAAACAACCAAACATTGTGAATGTCATTGTATTTGTAAAGTGCATTACGGATTACTTTGATCTAATAAAATTGTGTGGCTTAGCATTTGTTAAAAAATAATTATTTAAAAATTAAAATAAATCTTTTAAAACTAGCCAATAGTTTTTTTATTTTTAAAAAACAATCTTTAAAATTTAAGAAAACTCTTTGACAAAAGTAAGGAAAGTATTTTTGAAAATAAAAACAATTTTTTAATTTTTATAAACAAATTTGGCGAAAAAATTTATTTTAAAAATAAAAAAATTATTCTTTTGATTTTAAAAACGAGACTTTTCGCTTAAAAAATATATGTATATTTTATGATTTTATATGTATATTTTTTTATTTTTACTGTTTTTTTTTCTCAGTGTGGTAAGCCGAGAAGATGTGTAATATTTTGTCATTCTTTCAAGTGCCAAACATTATCCTTCTTCGGTTCTCTATAGAAAACTGGCACCAAGGATACTTCTCTTTTTCCGGATCACTGTCAACGTTCATTTATCATTCCTCCCCGACTATTATTCAATGCAGCACTTCTTAAAATGATTTCAATGTTGTACTAACATTCAACTAAACATCGAATAGACATTTCATAGCTTTTGTAATTATGCGGCATTATATACGCCACGTTCGGACCCCGCATTTCGATTTCAACTAAATGTTTCCGTGTAAAATTGTTTGTATTACAATTCTTCTTCTCTGAGTTGATTTCTAACAATTGTTTGTCGCACTTTTGTGATTGTGTTAAATTGTGCTGCGCATAATTTTCGGGTTGCCCTTTATAGATTTGATAGTACTTTGGTTGTACATTTATTAAATTTCATTTCTACTTCCACGGAGTTTGCACGATATGTAATTGCAGCAATCTGCAGTGAAAATGCCTGTTCTCTGGCGCTCACAGTGTATCAGCTAATACTTCTTCCTGTTCCCAGAACTTTTTCAATGATGCTTCTAACACTTGTTCGTCTTTAATTACAACGTGAAACATTTGATACAGTTCTTCTTGTTCATTGTTACCATTTTGTGGTGTTCCGGCAATAACGTAGCCAAACATCGTATCTTGGGCAACTAACTTTCTGGTTAACTGAACTCGATTATTTCGTGAAATATGAAAGAAGTAATCAGTACCCAATAAAATATCTCGTTCCTTAGCATCACGAATGATGCTAATTGTGAGTTTGGAAATTTATCAACTAATACACCTTGACTTTCATCAGTTTTCATTATGGTTGCAATTTTGGACAACACATACACATTAAAATTTTAAAACTGAGTTTCATTAAACCGAAAATATATTTCTAATTGTTGCTAAACCTTCTACCCAAACTCAACCAGTCTGGTGAACAAAATCTAAGCGGTCCACGCACGTTTCTGATATAAACGGGGTTTGCGATAGTGAATCTTGTAACATTCGACATGACTTTAATTGACCAAACTACTTCCTTACATTGCAAATTGCTGTTGAAAGTATGGTAGCACCAACACCAATTACATTTGAAAAAATCGTCTTGGTAATGGATGTTTTAGTACTGCTATTTTGGTCTTCTTCCATCGCATAAGACCACGTTTGAAGTAGAGGACGCATCACCATGAAGTAAACAGTTATCCCAGCGATGACATTTTATTCAGTTCTTCGTACTGAGACGTTGACTGGCTTTATGTCGAGCTGATAAACCATTGAAACATAAGCGAAATGTTGCTGCTTTATTTCTTCTTTGATTTGGATCCAAATTCTTAAATTTATAGCAACATAAGAGAAAAGTCGTGTGGTTACGATTATTTGCCGAACCAGACTGCGTAGCCTGAATTTGTTCGATGTAAAAATCGAAAATAATTTACCAAGTCTCGAGGCAAGTTAAATGAGAATATGTGAGATATAATTAAGTCGATTGTCCAAAATATATTTAACAAATGGCGCTATATAATTAGGATTCTTGAATGTTTCGCGACCGATGTTATACTACCGAAATGTTACTAAAAACTATTGGTGCCAATTATTAAATCTAGCAGGGAATTAGTGGCAAAGACGACTAACTGTCTTACAAGATCGCAGTTTTATTTTGGAGATCAGAATTATATTATTATAAACAAACAATTTAATTTATATAACTGTGACCAAAATGCCGCAAAATTACAAAAGCTGTGAAATGTTTATTCGGCAAATGAGCATAGACAGTGATTCGGACATAAATGATTATCCTCGGCCCAGTCCAGAGAACCGAGAAAGGACAATGTTTGGGACTTGAAAGAATGACATAAAATATTACACAACTTCTCGGCTTACCAGAGACACGTAACGGCAAATGCACATGCCTATAAAATCCATTACTGGTATACTATCTGAAATGTTTGCACGATGAGGCTCAGATCAAACTTTTGGCAATAATCCATCGCTTTGCTATCTCTGTTTCTTCATCATTTAACACCGTTGAAAGCAAGGTCATATTCGCAAAGAAAATATTGGTTTGAAAAATAACTAAGAAAATCCAAGCTCTGTAATTTTCTAATAAAACATTTTTCGATTACATAAAAGTTTCGTATCTTTTAGGTGGCCGATATGGTGTTCAAACGATGTTACAGAATCCAGTACTTACCATATATGAAAATTCTATAGTTTCTATGACGCATCCCAGTTTGTTCCTAATAAACATAAAAAATCTTGTTCTGTAATAGTTTTTCCACGTATTTATCCATATCTGTGATTCAGAAAGATTGCTTCTCGTTTGCTTTCATAACCAAACTTAGGTGGTAACTAACTGAATGTTGTTTTAAAGGACTTTTTGAATCATACGTTGAACTAATAAAAGATTTAACTTTTCTCTGTTTTTTGTAAAAAAAAAAAACATTACAAAACCTCATGGTTCAAATGGACTTAAATTAACAAATAATATTGAAACTTTTTTCATGAATTTAAATAAAAAAAATTAATTCTAAATATTTTAAGTTTAGTGGAAAAAAGTTCAAACAGGAATGCTCATATATATCAAGATGACTCTGGTTTTAGAATGAGAATAAAAAATAGACCAATTTGGTAATTTGAAATTAAAACGTAATAAAATAACAATAATTATAAAAGCTCATAATTTATTCATTTTCTAAGTCGATTTTCACACAGTATCAACGTTTTCTTGAATCATATTTTAAACTAATTAAAGATTAACTTTTCTCTATTTTTTGGTAGAAACACATAACAAAAGCTCATGGTTTAAATGGACTTAAATTAACAAATAAAATTAGCCGTTTTCCATTATTATCAACGGGGAGAAAACTGAATTCACATAATATTTTTAATTTGGTTGAAAAATGCTTCAACGGGGCGGTACTTATAAATCTACATGACTCTGGTCTTTAGAAAGAAAATGAAAAATCGACCCTTTTTATTATTGGAAACCATAACGTAATGCAAGAACAATATTTTCGCACAGTTTTCTGTTTTTTTTTTCATTTATATTTTCAACCAACTAAAATCGGACCTTTTCATCTATTTTTTTGTTTAAAAATATTGCAAAACTTGGTTCAAATAGATTTAATTTAATATATAAAATTGGCCGTTTTAAATTATTTTAAATGGAAAATAAAAATTTTGTTATTTATTATTTTAAGTTCAGTAAAAAAGCTCGAATTAAGTCGCTCATCTAGATGTCTCTGGTTTTAAGAAAGAGAACGAAACATAGACCAATTTTGTAATTTGAAACCATAACGTAATCTAACAATAATATTTAGAAAAGCTCATTTTTGATTCTTTTACTAATTGATTGATTGATTGATTAGAATGTACGGCCAAGACAAAGCAGGGATCCCGAAAACGCCACCGTACACCCCTTTGACATGAAACAAGGTGGATGGATAGGAAAGGTTGTTAGATAAGATAGACTTGACCCGGTTACAGACACCTAAGTAGTCAATAGTTAGTAAATTGTAAGGCACAAGACAGCACAATTATTTTTGGTTTTATGGTATAAAAGTTTTGCAATCAGCATCCTGAAAAAGATTTAATAATTGATTAAGTACCCACATATAATGGTACATTTCCTGCAATAAAACTTTATTATTAAGAGTTGAACATTGAATAAAATAAATAGCTCAATTGTCCATAACAAAATTAAACTGGTTCTCCAAAAACCTATTAAATCTTGTAAAATTAATTCAATCCAGAAATCACCTACAGACATTAAAGAATAAAAGAGTAACCCATTTTTCAGATTTTATTTATTTCATTTATTTGAAAAAAATAATTTGAATAATAATGGTTTAAATTTAAATAATGTAAAAGACAAAGTCTCTGCCATCCCTGCCAAAAATATTTTAAGTTTTAATTTAAATACAAAATGCATTTATTTGATAGCTAAACTCAAATAAATTAATAGTTCACGGAATATACTGCACAAATACAAATAAACGGAAAAACAGATTATTACATGCACGAAGTGAATATTAATATCAATTTAGTAAGTTTTATTAAAATAACCACATGTAATCAGAATGTACATATATACTTAAATTTCACCCTAGCAATAATAATAATATTTACACAAATAAAATAAGATTACAATTATTACATGCAGGAAGTGAATCAATCTATTGTTACTCTCATATGTGTTTTCTAGTTTTAATTTAAAT
Organism: Nephrotoma flavescens; assembly: GCA_932526605.1. Classification (NCBI taxonomy): domain Eukaryota; kingdom Metazoa; phylum Arthropoda; class Insecta; order Diptera; family Tipulidae; genus Nephrotoma; species Nephrotoma flavescens. The sequence goes on from OW052221.1 coordinate 223,196,749, forward strand.
ACAAAATGCATTTATTTGATAGCTAAACTCAAATGGACCAATAGTTCACGGAATATACTGCCGCATTTTGACTGGCCAAATTTATTATGGAAATAATCGTTCAAAAAACAATAATTTTTAGTAGGTTACGTAAGAGTTTTGTTCGATATGGACGTCCTTCTGAGCGCCCAATTTGCAAAATTATTGATCGTTTTGAAGAAATTGGTTCATTAAAAGGTCGTAGGCCGTATCTACATATTCATCCATTTTGTTTATCCACTCCTGTTGCAGTGGCAGCCATTAGTGAAAGTGTTTGTAATGAACCAAGCACTTCAACCAGGCATCGTTCACAAGAAGTAAACATTTCACGAACCAAATTACGACGCATTTTGCGTGTTGATTTTCATTTGCATCCATACAAAATTTAATTGGATGTTTGAACAAAATTAAGTTTTTTCGTCAAAAATCATCTTTGGCTCATTTTCATCTTAATTGGTACGTCAATAAGCAAAGTTAGCAAATTTGGGGAGCGGATAATCTTCATGTTACTCACGAAACAGAAGTTCATCCTCCAAGAGTCACTGTTTGGTGTGGTTTATGGACTGGTGGCATCATTGGGACATTTTTCTTTGAAAATAAACAGGATAATGTGATTACAGTAAATGAGGAACGTTATCGCAATATATAAACTGGGTTTTTGTGGCCCAAATTGAATAATCCATTTATTGTCAACAAATTACAAGAAATTGTGAAGTTCCTTGGCCATCAAGAAGCGCAGATTTAACACCACCTGCTTATTTTTTGTGGGTTATTTGAAAGATTAGGTGTATGCTAATCATCAACAAACAATTCAACAACTTAAAAACCACATTCGAGCTAAAATTGAGATCATTGATCCACTTTTATTGGAAAAAGTCATCGAAAATTTTGATGTTCGGATGCAGGCCTGTAGACGAAGCCGTGGTGAACGATATTGTTTTTCATACATATAAATGGCATAGAATCACCTTTCCTTATCAATAAAACATTTTGACTTATCATCCTAAAATTAATTTTTTATTTACAAATGAAATGATGGAATATCAGATGGCCCACATTGTTCGCACCTCGATACTAGTTTAACAATCAGCATGGTTAATTACGTCGGATTTATCTGTTGCATTGGTACCCTTCGTTTATTATAAGATATTCACTTACGAGAACTAGATAGAAACTTATGATTGTTAAATCAACCGTCGGATTAACCCTGAACCTATATTTTTCATATAAGGGATTGTATGTTTCGGAGAAGTACTCTGCTTCTGACTATCAATACCTGACTATAACAATCTCAATATCCACAATGCTTTCTGGAGGGTTTGTATGACTAATGGCCAAACCGATGCATGCAAAAGAAAATTCTCAACATTCGTACCACCGGGGTAAAAAAATTTCGTGTACAGTGGCGGAAAAACTTCTCTTAAAATTAAAGCGAAATCATTAACCGACAACTGAACTTTGGAACTTAGGGCCTTCCAAAATTTTTGAAGTGAGGATCGTCAACAAAATACGAAGGCTCAATATTATACTCCTATAAGAAGAACCAACAACTATAAAAAAATAGAGCAGAGGAAGTCAAAAAATGGGTCACACTTCAAACACATTCCTAATACCTCGATTAAATCGTATGTGATTATGGACATCCTCGTGAAAGAAATTAATGGTCTTTTAAAATTAACTATGTAGAAAGCTTCCCGTTCTTGATTGAGATTAATTAGTATCGAGAAATTTTCTCGCTATAGCCAGATACTTTCGTTAGCAACGAACATGTTACTGTTGGCGCTAGTTTTTATTTTACCAGAGGGGAATGCCAGAATAACTTTTAGGTTATTAATCCTTGGCAGGAAGTAATGTTCAAAGAGTAGTTGGGATCAGTCTCAACATACGTATACAGAAAGGTTAATTTTGACGAGAGTTTTAAACCAGAGTACAGTTAGAGAATGTTCCGAAGTGGCATTCCTTAACGAACAATATCAGATTATCATGCTTTATTCTGTGAGGTTGAGATGTGACTCGTCACTAAAGGCAAGGTTTAAATTCAGAAACAGGGGCCGTTACCCGAACAACAAGGCTCAGAATAGGTTGAACAAAAAACATGAAATGACTGGAGATTAAAACTTGACGTGGGATGCTCCAAAGCTAAAATTAACTGTGGAGATTAGACCGTAAGGATACTCGTAGGAAATTGAATTTTCAGAAAACTTGCAACAGGATTTTGTCTTTATTCTGACAACCATGCCGCAGAAGTAAACAAAACCTTACGCTGTATGCGTATTATTGATTAAAAGGCATACTGTGGTAATTGCACTTTGGTAACGTATCCAATTTTGGAAGTTAAAAAATAACAGAGCGGCGCATAAAAAAAACTATAGAGTATCGTGCAAATGTAGAACAGTGCTACAAAATGGTACAAGCCATTGTTTTATGTTCGAACATTCGTAAATTTTTTTTTGAAGAGTTGAATTTCAGCATTGAAAAATTTCGAATAATATATACAAAATGTCAATAAATATTCGTGAAACTCACATTCTGTAGCAATTTGTGTGCCAAAATTGGACGATAACATTGCAACATTTTGAAATTTTATTAATATTTAAATCAAAAATAAGTGATTCTAATCGCTTGAACAAATGTGTATTGACCATGCATCCACACATAATTTTTTTTTTTTTTTGGTACGATCCACTTTTACGGTAACCCATTTTTTCTAAAATTTCTATTAGAAAATAACTTTTAATCCGAAAAATATTCAACATAGTTTTATCTGAACATTTACCCCCCATTCATGGATGTAGAACTCAACAATAATATTTTAATTCATTCTTGCTTATCAATTATGAACAATTTAATTTGTCCAGCCTATTTGCTCTCCCTATACATACATGTGACAAATTAGATGATTTATATTCAGATAACTTCATCTGCGTTTTATTTACCACAAAATGTTTATATTTTTAAACCTCCAAACGAGTTACTGGTATTGGTGTGATCCCGTTCCTAGTATTTTATGTTTTGTGTATATCACGCGAGTAGCTTGACATTTGACCCATTTAAAAATAAAATTAGGGTTTGATATGTATCAACAAATTTGATGGGGTTAAAATTTATTGGTACTTTATCGGTTATAAGATTTTGGGAAAAAATGCTGCGAAAAGCAAAAAATTTTCTAACAGTCCGACTAGGGGAGAATCGTAATCTATATAGGGCAATCGTTACTGCGAAACAACGAATCATATACAAATGAAGAGTAAACAAAAAAAGGTCAAAATAGTGAAACTTTTTTTTCTATATTCCGTGCAGCCAAATAATTCGTTAAGTTAATTAAATATTTTACCAAATCAAATAAAAATCATTTATATTTAAAATTAAAAGTAAATATTCGCGTTAAGGATCATACTATTTTGATATGATGAACACATATTTTTGATGAAGTTGTAAATCAAATTGGTTTTTTATGTCTGTTGAATAAATGAATTTCGTTAAACGACGATGATGTAACTATTCATCAAACAAATACTTTTTAAAAATCACCGTCTACATTACGACCGAAAAGCAGAAAAGTTAAATTAGTTTTTCTTGTTTTGTTACCTTTAAGCATATAAATACAAGAGTACTTGTAAAATTCTGGGTCGATGCGAAATTACGACATTAAATAAAACTTTGTATTTTTTTTGTGGACGAAATTGAAACAATTTCTTATATTAAACTTGTACCTTGATTAACAAAACTATAAGTTTGTATGAAATGATGACTAGTGTTGTACACCTAACCGTTAGTTGATATTTTTCGATCTCGATTCATTATAATATGATTTTCCCAATTAAACATACCTGTAAATAAAAGAAAACTATATGTTAGTTAAATAATAAAATTTGCTTAATTTTTAAAATTGTAACAATTAGCACCAAATTAAAAAAACTTTTATGCTCGTCCAATATAAAAACGCATAATTGAAATATTTAGTCTCTAAAACTAACATCCAACCAAACTTAAAATAAAAAGTAAAATTATATTTTAAAAGTCGTAAGGGATGTAAAATTATCCTTATATGTTTTTAAAGTTATCTGACGTGTAGCGTTTATGTAAGTATTACCTAACTGTATATACCTGATTACTCCTGTGACATAAATATTTACAATGATGTATATTTTTCTTCCATGTTTTTTTTATATTTTTAAATTTCACGATTACAAGATACTTGGAAACTTTCAAACTTATTAAAATGTTTCTGTACAAATATACTAGCTCTGTTTATTCGAAATAATTGTGGGTTCTACTAGTATTAGAAAAAATTAGCAAAAGCTATATCAAAAAAATGGAAGGAGTTAATTGTTGTGGTCAACATCCGACTTGTTTTTACAACAAACATACATAGATCTCGAAGACACTACACCTAATTTCTAATGCGATAAAATGAACCTACAAAATTTGTGATAAAAGTCACCTTGGATACTCTTTCTTTATTCAATGCCTAATTTTCAGAAAAACAACTATCTCAACCTTTGTAGAAAATTTATAATATAGAATAAAAAAGAGAGCAAAATTCTATATAGAGCAAAAATTTCTCTTCTATATAGAGCAAAAATTTAAAAAGCTCCTTCAAAAGCGTCCACTTCTACTACACAGATGTTTACTACATTTCTCAAGAATGGCCCATTTCTGGGAATACCTTTAGAATCAAGTTGTATTCTGAATATTTAATCCGCCTGATCTGTAGAGGAATTTTGGTGAAATATTTATTTTAAATCAAAATCGCCATTTCCGGTAAAATTTTAAATATGATGGCCAATAATGGGAAAAGTTATGAGATTTACTGTTGTTTTGTTTACCTACTAGACCTTACACATTAAATCATATAATTATTTAATACAAAAAGCGAAAAAATTCAACATTTACGTCTATTACGTATGTGAAACAAAGGTAAAACTCATAAATTTTATTCCCGTTTTTCGAAAATTGGGCCACTCAACTAATTTCGTTTGAAAATTAATTTAGAATCTTTTTATTTTAATCGTTTTTCGTAATCGGTTTTGGAGTAAAATTTTCCAAAATCCATTTTCAAAATATTTGCATAAAACGAAAAAGCTTCTGTGGAAGCTATTACTTCCCCAATCTCCCAATTAGTGAAAAAATATGAAGTTTTACTCCGAATAAGTAATCCGTATGAGCTACAGGGACCCAAATTATGAAGAATCTGTTAGTACAAAGCCTATTTTTCTCGTAAATGTTCTACATTTCAAAATACTTCCAATAATAAAAAGCATCCAGTCACTTCCGGTGGAAAAATGAGAAACCTCATATGGAAGCTGTCATTTAGGGTGGTGGACCAAAATCACACTGATCTCTCAATATGTAGAAAAAGCTTAGGTTTAAAACTTTATCCCGATCAATCAGTCCATCTGGGCTGTACAGGTAAAATTTCTGTTAAATATGTTTTTTTTTTGGTAAAAACCGTCAGTTCCACATAATGTTTTAAAATCTGGACGCATATTCTTGAAATCAGTGGGTACTTCCGTCGACGTACTACAATATATTTGCATTAAAATTCCTTACATTAATCGAACCTTTCGCCGGCCACTTTAATCGCTTTTTTTAATTTTGCTTGCAAGTCTCCTATTATTTATTTCACTCCTAAACAAAAATCGGTAAAAATTTCCGACTGTGTAAATCAATGCGGATTTATTCTCTCAAATAATAGAAAACTTGCAAGGAAATTTAAAAAAGCGATTAAAGTGCCAAGCGAAAAATTTGAATAATATAAAGAATTTTAATGCAGACCACAATCCGCCGACCGAAATATCCACCGATTTCAAGACTATGCGCCCTGATATAGGACGATATTGTGGCAAATTTTATATAAAATGGCTTTTACATTTTAATTTTAGAACTCAAATCGAAAAACTCTATGAAGATTTATAAACTTTATTTTAAAATGCACAATGAAAATATTTTAGGTTTCATTTAAGTAAAGTTCGACCTAACTGGAGTAGAACTAATTTTAGGAAGAGTTTAGCACAAATATCACGCCTAAGCTCGCTACTGAAGTTAGAACTAAATTTGACTTTCCCTATTTTTCTGTATAAAAATATTACAAAAGCTCATGGTTTAAATGGACTTAGATTAACAAATAAAATAAGTTATTTTTTATTATTTTCGATAGGAAATAAGAATTTGTGTTCATCATATTTTAAATTAAGTAGAACAAAGCTCGAACAGGGAGGCTCTTATAAATCTAAATAGCTCTCACTTTTAGAAAGAGAATAGAAATAGAACCATATTGTAATTTGACCATAGCGTAATACGACATCAATATTTATAAAAGCTCGTTATATATTCATTTTCTAAGTCGAGGGGGGTTCCTTGAATCACATTTTGAAATTATTACAGATTGACATTTTCTCAAATTTTCTGTATCAAAATGTAACAAAAGCTCATGGTTCAAATAAACGAAAAACTAATAGGCCGATTTTTCATAATTTTCTATTAAAAAACATTTAGGTTTGGCGGAAAAAACTGTGAACAGGAAGGTTTTTACAAATGGCTCCGGCTTTTAAAAAAGAAAGTAATATAGACCCATTTTGTAATTTGAAACGATGACAAAATACAACATAAATATTTATAAAAGCTCATTATTTGTCGATTTTGTATGTTTAAGGATGTTTTCGTGAGCCTTATTTTAAACTTAGTTAAGTTAGAACTTTTCTCTATTTGTCTTAAGAAAACACTACTGAAGCTCACGGTTTAAATAGACTAAAATTAAAAAAATATATTGGCCGTTTTTTCAGTATTTTCATTGGAGAAACAAATATAATTCCCAATATTTTAAGTTTGGTAAAAAAAACTCGAACAGGAAGATTCTTATAAATATATAGATAACTCTATTTTTAGAAAGAGAATGAAAAGTCGATTTATAAAATGAGGAAACCATTACGTTAGGCGTATTGAAAACCATAACGTAATACAACAACAATATTATAAAAGCTCAATGTTTATTCATTTTCTAAGTCGATTTTCACACAGTTTTAACGGTTTTCTTGAACCATAATTATAACCAAACAAAATTTGACCTTTTATTTATTTTTCTGTTTTAAAATATTGCAAAAGCTCTTGGTTCAAATAGACTTAGATAAATAAATAATATTAGCCGTTTTATACATTATTTTTATTAGGAAATAACAATTTTGTTAATCAATATTTTAAGTTCAGTGGAAAAAGATCCCTATTCGAGCTTATAATAATGGCTCTAATAAATCGAGATATCTCTGGGTTTCACAAAAAGAATGAAGAAACGACGCATTTGGTAATTTGAAACCAGGGCGTAAAACAACAACAATATTTATAAAAGCTCATTTTTATTATTTTTCTAAGTCGATTTTCACACAGTTTTAAGGGTTTTCTTGAGCTATATTTTAAACTAATTAAAGTTTGTACTTCTTTCTATTATTTTGTAGAAAAAGATAGCAAAAGCTCATGGTTTAAATGGACTTAATTACCAAATAAAACAAGCCTTTTTATCATTATTTCCAAAGGTAAATAAAAACTTTAATTCCCAATATTTCAGTTCAGTGGAAAAAAGGTCGAACGGAAAGGTTCTTATAAATCTAGATGGCTCTCGTTGTTAGAAAGATAATGAAAAATTGACTCATTGTAAACTTTGAAAACAAAACGTAATACAACAAAATATTAATTAAAGCTCATTATTTAATAATTTTCTAAGCATTTTCACACAGTTTTAATGTGTTCTTTGAGTCATATTTTTAACGTTTTAAAATTTGAACTTTCTCTATTTTTCTGTTTGAAAATATTTCAAAAGCTCACATTTCAAATGAACTTAAATTAACAAATAAGATATGCCGTTTTTAAACTATTTTCGATAGGAATTAAGAATTTGTATTCCTAATATTTTTAATTTAAAAGAACAAGGCTCGAACAGGGAGGCTCTTATAAATCTAGATGGCTCTCACTTTTATAAAGAGAATAGGAATAAACCCACATAGTAATTTGACCATATTGTAATACAACAACAATATTTATGAAAGCTGATTATTTGTTCATTATCTAAGTCAATGGGAGTTTTTTGAGTCACATTTTGATCTAATTAAAGATTGAACTTTTCTTTATTTTTCTGTAGAAAAATATTACAAAAGCTTATGGTTCAAATAGACAAAAAATTAATAAATAAAATATGCTGTTTTTCATAATTTTCCATAAAAATGACCAAATTTAATTCCTTACATTTTAAGTATGGTGGAAGAAAGCTCGAACAGGAAGGTTCTTATAAATCTAGATGGTTCCGGTTTTTAGAAAGAGAATGAAATGACGACCTATTTTGTAATTTAAAACCATGACGTAATCCAACAACAATATTTATAAAAGCTCACTATTTGTCCATTTTCTAAGCGGAGAGAGGTTTTCTTGGGTCATGTTTTGATTTTATTAAAGTTTAAACGTTTCTAAAATGAAAATAAAATTTCTTTTCTGAAATAAAATTTGCAGTTTTTCAATATTTTCAATGGAGGAAAAAATCGATTTCACAATATTCTAAGTTTGGTGGAAAAACTCAAACGGAAAGGTACTAATAAATCTAGATGGCTCTGGTTTTTAGAAAGAGATTAAAAAATAGACCCATTTTATAATTGGAATTGATGACGTAATACAACAACAATATTTATAAAAGCTCAATATTTGTACATTTTCTATGTCGAAGGGGGTTCTCATGAGTCATATTTTGAACTAACTAGAGATTGAACTTTTCTCTAATTTTCTGTAGAAAAACATAACAAATGCTTGTGGTTCAAATGGACTTAAATTAATAAATAATATTGGTCGTTTTATATTATCGTAATACAACAACAATATTTATAAAAGCTCATTATAAATTTATTTTCTCAGTCGATTTTCACACAATTTTAAGGGTTGTACTGAATCATACTTTTAACCCATTAAAATTTGATTTTTTTTAATTTTTCTGTATAAAAATATGGCAAAAGCTCTTGGTTTAAATGAACTTAAATTAATAAATAAAATTGGCCGTTTTTTATAATTTTTAATGGGGAAAAATTAAATTCCTAGTATTTCACGTTTGGTAGAAACAAGATCGAACAGGACGGTTCTTCAAAATCTAGAAGGATGTTTTACAAATCTAGAAGGCTCTTGTTTTTAGAAAGGGAACAAAAAATAGACCCATTTTGTAATTTAAAACCATGACGTAATCCAACAACAATATTTAAAAAAGCTCATTATTTATATTCATATTCTAAGTCGAGTTTTGAAGGTTTTCTTCAACCCTATGTTTAACTTTAGATTGACCTTTTTTCTAATTTTCTTAAAAAACATTAGAAAAGCTCTGGTTCAAATGTACTTAAATTAAAAAATTAAATTTGCCGTTTTTCATTATTTTCAATAAAAAAAAATTTTATTCCCAATGTTTTAAGTTTAGAGGACAAAAGCTCAAATAGGGGATCTTATAGATGGCTCTGGTTTTTCGAAAGAGAATGAAAATAGTACCATATTGTAGTTTGAAACCATAACGTAATACAGCAGCAATATGTATATATAAAAGCTAACTATTTATTCATTTTCTAAGTCGATTTGCACAAAGTTTTAAATGTTTTCATGAATACTGTTTTGAACTAATTAAAGATTGACTTTTTCTCAAATTTTTTGTAGAAAAGCATTACAAAAGCTGAAGTTTAAAATTGAAAAACAAAATCCGCCGTTTTACATTATTCAATGGGAAATAAAAATTTTGATACCCAATATTTATAGTTTAGTGGAAGATAACTCGAATAGAGAGGCTTTTTTAAATGTAGAAAGCTATGTTGGACTGATACAATGTGTATTTTACGTTTGACAAAATATCTTTGTATGCAGCTTTCTAGCTACCTATAAAAGTCTTATTTTAGTAAAGCTACACAAAAAAAGGTAAACCAAAGATGAAAATTTGCCTCTTTAATTATATATAATATTGATGCTCGTATTTTTGTGCTATATACTCGTATAAATAAACTTTTTGTACAATTTGTTTTATTATGAATCATGATTTTTAACCACGACACAATTAATTAAGTTTTTCAAAAACGGTGTACTTACATTCGAAATGAAGTTGCATTTATAGTTGCAAATCTAAATATAAATCAAAACTTTTTTTTTGGAAATTATTTTTGTAGAGTATCTTTCTGAAAAACCACAAGCTTGTTTACAACACAAAATAAGGAAATATTTTAACATTGTACATTCTACTGTTGTGTTAATCAAACTGCAGCAAATAATTAAATAAAACCACAAAATGTAACATAAAAATTTACAAGAATATGACATGCACAAAATTTCATGCAAATGTATGTAATATGTTTATGGCATATATATGTGCTAAATACATAGAATTTTGTTGTTTTTTTGTATTAATTAATATTCATAAAATATTATTGTTAAATGCTTTTTGTTGGTGTATACTCGTCGGGTGTGTCGAAAAAAGAAAATTTGGAAAATTTTCTTTATTTTGCAAGAAGAAAGTTTACTGATAAGACACACAAAATAAAATTTTTGTCGAACAACACAATATGGTATATCATATTTGTCATTCATGTAACACACACAGTGTCTTTGTATCGTAAAAGAAATTCAACAGCACTTGGCAAAAATGGTATATGACAAAAGTTGTATATTTTTGAGGTTTTCGATGTTCTAAAAAAGAATTATATACAACGTTGTACACGTTGCTTGTTACATGTACATGTTGCGAGGAATGCCAAAACAAACAAAATTCTTTTAAATTGTTCATTATATTTTATTTTGTGCTGTAATTAAACTCGATCCGATACGATAATTACTTTATGTCAACAAATAAATGTTTGTGTAGTTATTAAAAATTATCTGCAGTAACCATTCAATTGTATATTGTGTACCCCATAATACATAAATATAACATGCACATAATATAATTACCATATAAAATGAAATTCTTTCAAGTGATATACAAAAATATTAAAATTTCATTAACCACTTATCGTCTCATTGTAACTGCAAAAGTATGCCAGGTAGGTCATTTTGCATACAAATGAATGTGTATACCTCAGAGCCGACTAGATAAATAGAGCCTCCCTATTCGAGCTTTTTTTCACTAAACTTAAAATATGGGATATAATAAATGTTAGTTTCCTATAGCAACGTATGAAAAACGACTAATTTTCTTTTTCTTTTTAAGTATACTTAAACCATAAGCTTTTATAATATTTTTGTACGGGTAAATGCAGAAAAGTTCAAACTTTAATCAGTTCAAAAAAATTCAAGAAAACCCTTTAAACTGTGTGAAAATTGACTTGGAAAATAAATAAATAATGAGCTTTTATTAATGTTGTTGTTGTATGGCGTCATCATTTCAAATCATAATATGGTCTCTTTCCATTCTCTTTCTAAAAACACGATTGCCATGGAAACAAAAACACTGATTTTTGTACAGGATTTTTTTATTTTTATTATTTATAAATAACGGCATTCAGTCAGTCACCACTACAATGTGGTTGTGAAAGCATGCGAGTGACAATGTTTTTGAATCACAGATATGTATAAATACGTGATTAAAAATTTAAAAAAACATTGTTCTATAGATATTCATGTTACATATTTTCATTTACAGTATGTACTTGATTTTGTAAGTATAAGCCAAGACGTCTCTTAATGTTGTAAGGCATTCTTTCACCAAAAGTGCCAAACATTGATTTTCTTCGGTTCATGTGTGTTATGTACGCGTCGAATACAAAAGCTCGAAGCAATCGCTTCCCATTGGACACTCCGTTATTTTCGAATTACTCTAGATGGTCATTTATCATTCCTCCTCGAGTATCATTCATTGCAATGCATTTTTAAGTGATTTCAATTGAATTTTCTATTTATCTGTGTACTGCCATTCAACAAATTTCGTAACTATTCGGCGTTATATACGCCACGTTGCGTATCCGATTCCAACATTCAATTAGTGTGAACGAATATGTAAGCAATATACATGCATAAGCAATGAACCATATAGTGATAATGTGGTAATAATCAGTATTAACGTTTTTTTGTACATTAAACTAATTCTGACCTCCAAAATATAACCGTGATCTGGTAAGCTAGTCGTCTTTGCCACCTAATTCCTGCCAGATTTAACAATTTGTACCAATAGTTTTGAACAACATTTTGGTGGTACAGTGGTACAGTACAGCTCGTATATTCTCATTGGACTTGTTTCAGAGCATATAATAAATTATTCTCGATTTAAACATCGAAGATATTCCGACTCAGTAGTTCGGATCGGCAAATAATCGTAGACATACATCGTTCCTCTTATATTACTTCCAGCGCTGTTTAATTTGACGATGAGCTCTTATAAATTTATATTTTAAATTTTTATAACCGCTTTTTTCGATGATCTTGTTCAGTATTTTTAACGGAAATATCTAACAAATAACAAGAAAATGTATATGGGTGTATACAAAATGATATACATTTTGGCAGAAACTGTTGCATGAAACAAACGATACACGAAAAAACAACTACGTTATAAAATAACATTGAATCCTATAAATATAACTAAACCAAACCAAAAATATTAATAATTATAAATTATTTTATGTGGGGAAATATATCGGTCCAATTTTGGGGTTATCCCGTTCATCTAAGGGAATTTTTTTGAATGCGCATAGAGCAAGAAAAATAAAATTATGGAGTCTCGTGTATGCTACGCAAGTCGTAATGAATTTTTTTTAGTCGTAGAGTCATTTTCGACTTTTTTTCTTGTGCTGAGTAACAAAATAACTTTAGTTTTCTTATAATTTTTTTGAGTTATTTAATTTTTGTAATCTTGCTTTGATGCCGCTCCACCATTTTTCGTTGCTTTCAGTATGAGAAGCTTAAAGCTTTAATTATAGGATGAGGGGGTAACTGTAATCCCAAACTTGGTTGTTAGGTAAGTTGGTTCGTCTCTTGTATTCTTTCAATAGATTAATATGAAAAATGTCTTTTCATTATTTTGTTAGTGGTCTAACCAGCATATATTGATCTTCGGAAAACCCCACACCCAACCATGAAGCTTAGCCGGCAAAATATGACCACTTCGACGCTGTCAATGTATGAATATAATTATTTCAGTAACGGAAGGCAAACTTTAGGAAGCGAACCACCTCGCAACACCCTCGTGCCAACAATTCCGTTACAGCCCTAAAAGCCTGCACCTAACTAATAACAACGGCCAACGCATCATCGACCTGGCAATAACGTACAACTTAGTTGTATCAAGTACGTTTTTTCCACATAAGAGAATTCACAAAGTAACGTGGAGACCGAATGATGAAAGAACCAAATCGATCACGTTATGGTGTCAAAGAGACACTCCACCAGCATATCTGACGTTAGATCTGCTAAAAATCTGCTGAATCGAAATGACGACGTGACCCCCATTAGAGCAATAGCTCCTCCAGGTGATGAGGTCTTCGTCGAATATCCCACAGCAGAGGAAGTAGACGCAGCTATTAGTCGATTGAAAAACGGCAAGGCACCCGGTCTCGATGGAATCCCCGCAGAATTGATTAAACTCGGAGGCGCTACACTTGCAACAAGTCTATACGATCTCGTCGTTTGTATTTGGGGCCAAGAAGAGTTGCCGGGGAATTGGAAGACCGCGCTCATATGTCCGTTGCATAAAAAAGGCGACCGTCTTAAATGTGAAAACTATCGTGATTTAGCTCTATTGAACACTGCTTACAAAGTGTTGGCTAATGTTGTACTTGCCAGACTCATCCCTTTCGCCGAAAACATCATTGCGACTATCAGTGTGGTTTTCGTCCCAATCGATCGACCACTGACCAGTGTTTCGCAATGAGGATGATCTTGGAAAAATGTTGGGAGTACAACATAACCATACATCAAATATATATATATACTTCCGTCAGGCATATGACAGTATAAACCGCGATAACCTTTGGGCCGCGCTCATATATATGCCTAGGAATTCCAGAGAAACTCGTTTCTCGGTGCAAATTAACAACGTCTGGGTCTGTATGTAGAATTGTAATCGAAGGAACTGTGTCAGACTCCTTTGAAATAACATCTGGTGTTCGACAGGGAGATGCACTCGCGCCTCTGCTGTTCAATTTGGCGCTTGAGTACGTAGTGAGGAAAAGCAACATCGAAACTTCGCGCTGCATATTTAATAAGTCAGACCAAATTCTTGGAAATGCAGATGATATCGTGCTTCTTGACCGAAGACCTAGCGATATCAAAGACAGTTTCGTGCCGCTCGATCGCTGCGCACGAAGATTTGGTTTGAAGGAAAACAGTAGCAAAACCAAATTTGTATCAACACCCAGGAACATCTCCATGATAAATCTCGGAATTGGCGACCATAACTTTGATCGCGTTGAAAACTTCAAATAACTCGGGTCAGTTTTAACATCCTTGAATGACATGCAGGCAGATATAAAAGCCCGAATCGCTGCCGCGCATCGAGTTTTATACGCCCAATCTAAATTATTGCGATCTAAACATCTATCGCAGTCGTGCAAGCTCGCACTTTATAAAGCAATCAGAAGACGTGTGTTGGCTTTCGGAAGCGAGAGCTGGACCTTGACCACTAACGATTGTGGATTGTTATCAACTTTCGAAAGGAAGGTCATTCGTTCAATCTTTGGTCCAATTAAAGTCGCGAACAATGAATATCGGATTCGCATGAACCACGAGATAAAGCAAATTCTTGGAGGTTGCGATATTATCGGATTCATCAAATCCAATCGAGTTAGATGGCTCGGCCACGTTACAAGGCCCCACAACAACGTATATAAAGTATATAAAGTGTTCCATCAACAACCAGCCGGTGTGCGTCGTAGAGGAACACCCCGACTGTGCTGGCGTGACGACGTCCAAAAAGATCTACATGACTAGGATGTCGAAACTGGAGGACAAGAGCGATGAACCGAGACGGCTGGAGGACCATAGTGCAGGCGGCAAAATCCCTTCATGGGATGTGAAGCTAGAAAGAGAGATACAAATCCAAAATTATGAAAGCAAATTGTTACAACAGACACCAAAACCGGGAGCAAAATTCAATGCGTTTTGGAATCTGGGAGATATTGATACATGCATGATCATATTGAAACAGAAGAACAAAACTACTCAGAACCGAAAATCGAACATACATACTTTTACAACAACCGTTCCACATAGACAAAAGTATATGTAACAAATATTTTTTTAATTCTTTAATTGTTTCTAGTAGGATACGGAAGCCTAATTGAAAATTTAAGGATGGTTTCATAAAATTTAATAAACCACTTAAACATTATAAAAACGTTAATCAATCCATAAAGAATAAGATTACGATTCAAATATTTACGATTTTTATTCATTTCTGAAATCGGGACAAAAACGACGTGCATCCATAACGAATTACATACGGCTACTATTTTATATTAAAATAAACAAATAGCAAATAGGTAACTATTTTATTTTCGGATTTTTATTTCGGATATTATACGGTTTACTTTATCTTCACCATTGAATTACGATGTTTGCACTCTTCATTGTTTTTGATTTCATAGTTAATATTGTCGTTTCTATTTGATTTCCCTTTTTTAAAACACATTGTTGTCTTTCTTATTTGCTTATAAATTTTAATTTACTATTTCTCTCTAACAATTAGTTTTAAATGACGATATTATGACGTCATCAATTTCCCGTATTTTTTAATTGTTGTTGTTGTACACCGAAAATCCCTTATATTTTCTTTATTAATTTGAAGGAAACGAGAAGCCTACTGATTGCATCATTCGAATGAGTTGAAATCTATTATATATGTCATCGATTTATGTGAAAAGAACTCAATTTTAATTTATTTTTAATTCATGTTTTACTTATCAAACGTAATGCTACCTCCCATACAAAACCTATGAAAAGTTAGTTTTTTTATTATGTTTTATACCCCATATTTGAAAGTGCTATTTAATAGGCATGCTTGATTTATTAAGATTGCTTTGGTATACCTACAGCTACATATATAAAGCATATTTTTGGAATATTTTCAATAATCATCATAATCGTAACAATAACAATTATATATCGACATGTAATATTGCATAATTGCAATTTTATGTAATATTGAAAAAATTATTCGATTTAACAAATAATTTATGATTGGGTACCAGAATGGTGATGGTATTACGCGTGGGATAGGCAGGTAAAATATATTTCTACATTTTTCATAACGTAATTAATTGCTATCCAGTAATTAATTTATACAAATTTAAAATTTACTGATTTAATGGGCAGGGAATGGATTTATAAATGGATTAAATAAAATATATCTAACATATAAGTGACTTATGTGAAACATTAAAGATACTGGAATCGATTTATGAAAATATGATCAAGAACGAAAAGATTCTCGGTTAGTTGTGCGCCAGTTATATGTTTTATTTGAAATTTGTTTTCGCAATCAGAAAAAACTATATATTTTATTCGATCAAAATATTTAACGATTAGTTAAAATATTGGTTAATCAAAATTGGCCATTTAAATATTTATTTACACAAGCTAAATATTTCCACGAAATAAAATATATTTAATTAAGTTTGCATTGATTTTTTTTTTCATATTGCAAAAACATATTTCATACAAAGCATTTAACTGCGGCGCACAACTAACCGGGCATTAGTCATTTTTTCGTGCAACCGGCCATAACAACTTTAAAAATTAAATTTTCAGCATGGGTTGAGTTTGCAGGTTTTCTGGGGGCCTATTATGAAATTCTCGAATTCGGTTTTGGCGTGGATTTTTGTATTATGAAACTAATTTTTCCTTGGCAAAATCCAAAATCAGAAAATCTGCCATATTATGAGAAATCGAAATCAGATCCTCCGAAAATCGAATGTCAAAATTCTTCTGCTATTTAGTAGTCGAATTGTGCATGTATTATGTGTATGTGGTTTTTTTAAATATTTTTTTTTTGTGAGAAAATTACTTAAAAGTTTATTTATTATTAATATTTATTTTATGGCGTTAATCGAAATACTTAAGACCTACCTAAATAAAAAACAGCCATAAAATTCTTTTGCCATGAGCGTTTTATAGAAGAAAAGCTTTTAGTTCTTTCTCATTAGAACTAGAGAAAATTACAATTTTTTAAAATACATTTTTGTAATTAAAAATTTAAATCGTCAGTCTGAATTTTAATTTCAATAATTAATTCAATATTAAGGAACAACATTTTTCAAAAATCATTCTTCAGTATTTCATTACAGATGTCATCCTTACTTAGGTGCCTTCATATTTTTCAGTTTGAACAAAACTCCACTTCATTGTAAGATTGAGGGGTGGAGGAAAACGTCTGTCTGTTTAAGAGCGACGCAAAATAGTTTCGCCACACTCTCAGGACGCTGTTTATGTCCATTTGTAACTTGAAGATTCGCTGCGAATTGTGCCACTACGTTGATGGAAGCCAGTAGCAATCTCTATTATAAAACGGTTTACGAACGGTACCGTCTTTAAACAGACAGTTTCAATTGTATATGCACTTGTTGTTTGAGCCAGTCACGTTTCATCCAACTACTTAGTTGGTTGGTGTGTTATTTCGCGACCATGTAGTCGTTTTGTGAGTGCCTTGATTTTTGTTGTTTAAGATAGATGTATATTTTTACCTAAGTTCACAATTAAAACAGTTGTTATCGCCAATTTTATAATGTTCCACGTCATTTTATTTCCACATATCTTTTCGGGTTCGCTTGTGTAAGAGTTATGTCTTGGTCACCACTAGATTCTATAGAAGAGCACATGTGAAAACTATTTGCATTGCGGATTTTGCGCGTGGAAGCCACTTAAAACCATGTTTATATCGTATTTGGGAACTTTGTTGATCTATTAGGAATTGAAGTTAACGATTTCTGAAAGTTAATCTGTGGCAACTGTAATCGACGATATTGTTGCTGATTCATTCTGACAAGAAATTAGTTCTTGGAGCGCAATTAGATCGAGCTTGTACTGAGTTGCCTGATCGAAGTGTTGGTAGGGACTCCCCGAGTGCTTTAAGTTGAAGACATTCCATGTTACAAATTATAAATAGTTGTCCTTATTTTGAGTCCGAGGATTTTATTGTAAATTCGAGCTAAGGTTGAGTTGTTAGCAATACTCAAACCCCGTGTATAACTTCCGTTGTCGTCACGCACTAAGCCTACCACAATGTGATCGCAGCAAGGACGCGGTGTTAGTACTTGCTGAATTTGCATAAAGAGACCATAGATTCGGTATTCCATTACCAGTGATAAAGGTCTTCAATTCGAATCAACCTAATATCAAGAACCACCAAAATTACCATTTATATTATCATATACATAAGATCCAAACGACTCTTTATCACCCAAAATAAAATAGGGTTGTCGAGCGATTTCATTGTAACTTAAAAGGAATCTTTATATCTCGCGGAAACACTTTTAATTGGAGTAAGAAACTTTCATTCTAATTACAATAAGTTCGTACTAAGTTCTCACAACTGAAGAATTACATGCAAAATGTAATAATCCTGCAAGATACACGAGTACAAACGCAAATATGTACCGAAAAAGCTTAAAATATTTGTTCGTACGTGTTGACAATGTAAGGCTAAGTTTAACTCCGTCTTAAAATGACCCCCAAAAAAGTGATAAAACGATCACTAAAGTTAAAGGCAGCATAGGCGGATTGATAGACCGGGATAAACTTAAGCTTTTAAAATAAATTGAGATGGTCAGGGATGTTTGGCCTTAATTGGACTACCGGTAGAAAGAGCTTCCATAGGAGTTTTTTCATCATCCAGAAAAACGATTGTGAAATAAAAGATTTTAAATTAATTTTGCAACAATACCGGTGCAGACCTGATACCAAAATTTAAGGGTGATCATTGGGATTTTTGGCCAACACTGGTTCACCAAAAATGGCAGCTTTTACGAGTATGAAAGAACGATTAAAAACGAAAAGTCTGTAAATTAAATTTCAAACAAAAGATGTTCAAAATGTCTTTAATTTTACCAAAAATGACGAGTTTTGATTAAAAAAAACTTTATTACACCAATATTTGGGTTCTAACTAGGCACTGACCAGGCAGGCTAGTCGGGGTAAAATTTCAAATTTGATTTTTTTTATTAATTTCAAGAACCCTGCGAAATTTAGAAGAAATCTGTATACCGAACGGAATCTGAAGCTTCAATTCGAGCTTTTTAATTTTGCAAAATGTTGAAAAATTTCTATTTACAAAAAACGAGAAAGAATTAAAAGATTTAGCGGTTAAATATTCAACCAACTAGAATTGACTTGTGGGTTTTCTAAAATTTTACCAATTATAATGTTTTACTATCTCTTATGTATAGAAAAATTAAGTATAGTAATCCAGAAAAAATTGGACCTCGAGATTTTAAAGATTCATTATTCGCTATATAGCATCAAATTCCAAAAAAATAGTTTTCAAAAAATTCCGTGTGCGGGCAAGCGTGTGTGGTACTATACCAGAATAAATACCTGTAGCTTATCTGCAGCCCATATGAATTGCCTGGTTGGGATAAAACTTTATACTTAAACTTTTTCTTATAGATTGGGAGATTCCATGTATAGGGAAAATTAGCACAAAGAGTCATTTCAGGGTGGTGCTCTGGTCCATTTTAAATTGATAAAAACCAGGTTTGGTGTGTTCTTATTTCGGAAAAATTAGTTTACAGGAGTTTGGAGCCTTTTTATAACATTTTATTTTGCTTGGATGATTTTAATAAAATTTGTTTTCGAATGCGATTACAAGGAGCTCTGATTTATATATAAGTCATTTTGAATTTTATGGATAGTCCGTCATGTTGCACTATGTTCATGATGTCACACCAGGTATGTTGGATGATGTTGCATCCGGAGCCTATTGGAATTCTTGGAGTTTCCAAAAAAAAGTTTGACTAAAACGGTTTTGATCAAAAATTTAAGAGAAGATATTTTTGCGAAAAAATAGCGAAAAAAACGATTTTAAAGGATTCTAAATTTAATTTGAAATAAAACTGGTGTAAATAATTTCTCCAAATTTTAAGATTAATAACCATTTTTGATAATAAACTGGAATATCACCACCATTAACTCTACAGTCCAAACAGAATGAATAATTAACATAAATCTTCATTCTTATGGTTTTCTGATAAACTTGCAGATTCGAATAATTGTTTATTAGAATTCCTCGTTTTTTGCAAATTATTTGTATGATTTAGATTTATGAAACCACTTTTAAAGCCCGAACAATGTAAATTAAAATGGCAACAAAATTAGGCCATATCATTTAACTAAAACTTAATCAAAATGACTAAATCTGAGATAAATTTAAATTTTTGAAGAATTTTATAAACGTCCGTGAATTTAAATTGTTTAAAAACATTTTCGGCTTTTCGGACAAAATATTATTTTAATGGACATCCATACAATGTTTACGGCTGTTTTAGTCGCAGAAAACAAAGAGGCCATTTATTAACAATATCTCTACCACAAAAGTAGGAAAAATGCACTCTCCTCCCCCAAACTTTTAACCCAAGGGCACTTGTGTACACAAAGATACACAAACCCTTACAAAAATGAAACTTCCTTTAGTAGCTTCTTGGCAGCTTGGTTTCGTACTGATAAATAGTTGGCCTACTCATCAGGTTGCAACGACCAAACTGCAAAAATCCAGCTCTTGCTTTGTACCGATAATACAAAACAAAAACATATCGATTTAGCGAATTATATATCACTAAATCAGAAACCATAGGAAATTCTCATTATGTATGTGTGATACAGCTCTCTCTCTCTCTCTCTTTCTCTCGGCACCCTATCATGCAAATGTCATGTTCGATATCGACGCAAACGCAATCGAAAGACGCCGTGTTTTATTTATTAAGCGTTGTTGTGTAGACCTACCGACGTGGCACACCCATCTAACTACTGTGCTGCCTTCGAGATGTTGCTTTACCACTTAGTACATATAAATTCAAAATTCCTTGTTCGTAATTTACATTGGAACAAATATGGAACGAGTGACCTATTTTTCTCCAACGTAAAAGGCACTTTAAAGTCATTTTTGTTCAGAATCTATCCCGCATTTCCGAAAGCGACCACAGCTCTTATGAGTACTTTTTAAGTGCGAGCTTGCACGACTGGTAAAGATGTTTAGATTGCACTTACCTTGACTAGGTGTAGGAAACTCGGTGCTAGGTCTTCAAGAATTTTCAGCAAAGCCAATAATTTTGCCCAATTAATTAAAAATACAGCTCTTTAATGGTGCTTTTTAAGTCAAATGCCAAATTGAACAGCACGGATTGGAGAGCATCTCTATATTGAACAGTAAATGTTTTTTAAAAGGAGTCTGATATGGTGTTTTTGATCACTATTCTACATGTAGACCCAGATGTTGTTAATTAACAAAGAGAATTAAATTATTTTAAGGCATACGTGTGCGGCCAAGAGGTTCTCGTTCTCGCAAAAAACCCTATATTTGTTTTGTTTTTATTTAATGTAAAGCCTCGATTTGTTTTAGGGTTTTAATAGAACAGAAAAAAACCAAATCAACCGTCTTTTTCCAGGCAAGGCTCGGTCTTCTAGAGAGTAGTAAATAAAGGCATGTTATAAGTTTTCTAATTAATTATCATGACCCATTTTAATGTTAATGTCAAAATCACACATTGATACTGTCACTAAAACTAGATTGAAATTAGTAAATTATTGTTTGCTGCAATTGCACCGCTCCGTATCCGTTTCTTAAAATTATCTTCTGCTCATTTAGTCTAAAAACAGAGAATTTATTTTTATTGTGCAGGACTCTTTTGGAGATACTCTTCAGTAATACGCAAACGTCAAATGAACTTACACGAAGGCTCTTAAAAAAGTAAAGTTTATTTATTATGGAGAATCAAAAGTAGTTCAAAACACGTAGCCACCGAACCAACGTATGTGAAGTTATCCCACGATTGTATCGCAGAAAATAAAAAAAATCATCAGGCAACGCTTACCAATAAAAACCCCATTTGCTCTTTTGTGAAATTAGCCCAGCCTAGTATTTGTTAAAACTGATTCAAAGTAGTTTGTAATTGTTGAAGTTAGCCCAGCTCAGAATTTTTTAAAAATCACGGCATAACAAAAATAAAAGTCGTTACTTTTAAAATATGAGAATTTTAGCCAGGTAAACGTTATATCAACAGAACATGTATTTTTACGAAATAAAATTACATTAGACATGATAAAGGTACTTAGCATGATAAAAGTATAACTTTTTCGGATTAAGGCTATGTATTTTTGAGATCGTCGCACTTCTGCCTTACTTTTAGAAAAGTAAGAAAAAATCGTTCCGTGGCAACTTTGCGAAATTGAGCTCTGAGCCAGACATACCCATACAACTCGTATTTGAACAAAAATTACATTTAAATTTCGCACGTTAAAACGATAAATGTTTGGCTCAGAGCCCAATTTCGCAAAGTTGGCAAGGAACGATTTTTTCTAACATTTCGAAAAGTAAGACAGGAGTGTGACGATCTCAGAAACACATAGCCTTATTCTGACAAATTTATGCTTTTGGCGTGCGAAATTTAAATGTATATTTTGTTCAAATACAAGTTGTATCAATATATCTGGCGCAGGGCCCATTTTGCAAAGTAGCTACGGAACGATTTTTCCTAACTTTTCTAAAAGTAAGACAAGAGTGTGACGATTTCAAAAACAGATAGCCTTAATCCGAAAAATTTATACTTTTATCATAAGTACCTTTATCGTGTCTAATGTAAATTTTATTTCGTACAAATACATGTTCTATTGATATAACGTTTACCTGGCTAAAATTCTCATATTTTTTTTATTTTCTGGGATAGAATCTTTGGATAACTTCACATATGTCCCGGACCAACATTTATTTATTTTTTATTTTTCCCCCGATGTAGAATCGCCCAACCGTCATAAACAGTACTTCTCTTGATGATTGTTATATAAACAGTTATACCGTATTTTATCTAAAGCTTCAATGATGAGAGATCACTCAAAATATATAATTGTTGATGTCAATGGAAATGTCATGAAAAGTAGCATCTAGGAAAAGTTAAATTCTACTCACCACGCATTTCCAAATTTCATCTCGGTTTTTTGCTCTGAAGAAAATAAAATTTTGTAAGCATAGAATTGACCAGCACTCATTGAAGGACAATTATTTTATTTAACGGAAATTAATTAAACAATTATACCAAAAATTAAATAAAGCTTTGCTTTACGTTCTTCGAAATACATAATTTAAATAAATATACTTTTAAGTGTTTTAGAAATAAGCTCTTGGCAAGCTAAACTAGCATCCATCAAATATTTTTAACTGTCATTCAGCGTCGGATCAACCGTTAAACATTTTGATCAGAAAAAGTAAAGTAAATTTATCTGTGTTCCTGAAGACGTATTTCGGCCACTACTTTGTATGTGACCATCGCAAAATTGCGGAAGTCGAAATACGTTTATGTAACTTTTTTGAAGAATACAAAATTTACACCTCTGTGTTTTTAGTCGCATCACTCCGTGTGATGTGGCTTCACTAATCTTCTTGGTTACTAGATTATTAAATCTAAAGTTACAAAATTTGTATTTACAAATCACATTGTGTTCCTTAGTATGCCGGTTTATAAATATTACTTCGCGACTGCTATCACTTCAATCGACAATTTCTATCACTTGTTATTTTCACGTGACAAATAAATATATATTTTTTCAAATTAAGGCAGGCAACTAAGATTTAAAAAATATTCACTACGAGTTTTGTACAAAATTATTGAGTAAATTTTGATTTTATAATCTATAGTAATCACGAAGTTTCATAGTCACGTCACATGAACTGATACGACTAAAGGTATACGTTTCGACCAAAAAATTCGTTGCAATTTTATCAAAGCAGTTCGCACGGATATTATACAAAAAAAAATTGTTTTATTAAAAAAACAAAGAAAATGGCAACCAAAAAGTAATAATGCCGAGATGATTTTTAGTTTGTTAATTTTTACATTAGTACTAAAATATAAAATTTCCTGTGGCAAATTTGATTTGTTCCACCCTTTAACCATTGTTATGACAGTTCTCGTATGAAAATAACAAAAAAAAAACACAATTTGAAATAACAAATATTAAATAAATTTAATTTAACATTTCCACAAAAATAAAAATTTATTTAAAAATATTTTGATTAAAAATATTGTGATTGATAAAACTGCAAAAAAAACACCAGAAAACAAAGAAATATTGCAAATATCCTTAAAAGCAATAAATACGAATTCGAAAACGTACTGCTTTTAGACGTCGTATTCGAACGTCACCCATTATTCGATTACACCATCCTAATAAAAAGTGGCACGCCTACGTTTCTTAATCGTTTATTGCAGGAAGTGTGTGCAGAATCGATGACAAAATTTGAAGGAATCGATACAAAAATAGATATGATAAAGGATATGCATAAAAATCAACGAAACCAGATATAAAAGTTCAACTTAAAAGTACAAACGAGCGGATCTGTTTATAAAAATATCGCGGAACCGAGACATCTCACTAAAGTACGGCATTTGGATACAGTTCTTAAACGGGCGTATGCAATATGTAAGTGAACTTTTCAAGCTTCAATATTTGAAAAAAACAGCATGGAGTTTCCGCCAATTAAACTGGTTAGAACCACCAGTTCGAATCCCACAACATCTCCGTTACCTGATTTTTTTTGTCCCATTAAATAAACTTGTCGATAAGGTGGGTAATAGACCTGTAGGCGTCGTCAAAGAAATGGAACATCATTTTGGTAAACAAGTTGCCATATTTTTAAGAGGGCTGAATGAACAGCAAAAATATGAAGTACAACTGTGCTCGATGAAGTTGTTAGAAATAAAACGAAGTAAACTTATGACATTTTTGGTAATTCTGGATAATAGCCAGATAGTGTTTTTAATCAAGCTGAGTTTACCAAGACTTTGGAAGTTTGGTTTCGAACTAATGAAACATTGAATTTTTTATATTAAAAAATTCGGTCGTCTCATCAGACTGCAGTGACCAAACTATAAAAATTTTGAAAATACTTTCAACTAATCAAAGTATAATCATAATGCCTTAGCGAATTTTAATAATTTGCTACGCAATTCCGGCTATTATCCAGAATAACCCAAAATTTCATATAGAAATCGCATGTATGCGTTAAATACAATAAAATTCGAGGTTACGAAGGGGTTGGGAATTCCGTAGCGAATCAATAAAATTCGCTAAGGCATTGTGAATATACTTTGATTAGTTCAAATTATTTTCAAAATTGGTATAGTTTGATCACTGCAGTCTGATGAGACGACCGCATTTTTTAATACAAAAAATTCAATGTTTCATTAGTTCGAAACCAAACCTCCAAAGTCTTGGTAACCTCACCTTGATTGAAGTAAACTAATTTCTGTAAATATTTATTTATTATTAATGTAAAAACATCCGATCGTTTATATTAATGAAATAAGTTCAGGCAAAACCCCATTGCCATGATACTGACCCAACGGCCATAAAATGCTCGGTGAACTCATTGTGCACGTTTATTGCAGCAAAAGACGCCTTGTTTTGATACTGAAGGCAATTTTTCGGGTCTCTTGCAATTACCAGGCCGAAATTCATCACTTTCCAGATTATCTTGGTTCACTAGAGAACTTGGGCAAAATTTTTTTTATGGCGTAATACATTTTCTTCCTTCACTAAACAAAAATTGTGTAAGCACACCGTTGTTTTTACCATTTTGTTCACAGTATTTGTGGATGTTTCTATGATAGTTTGCAATATCCTTCAGCAGGCAGCTAATATGCCAAAGGCATTTTCAATTAGTTTCCAAGCCATCGATTGTCTGTAATTCAAGATAATTTTCTCATACCTCAGGTTTTCAGACGGTTTTCCTGAAAATGGGGTTAGAATATATGTTTCTAATCCGAATGCTTCGTCTCCCAATAAATAGTATGGAAAATTTGGGCCGCTAATAAAAATTTCGTCATTATGGGGCACGTTCAATGTCTTGTTTTCCAATCTTCTGCCAATTTCAGAATCTTTAAAGACTCATCCATTGCTTTGACGACCTTGCGATCCATGAAAACGAATCGGTAATGATAGTCACAAACCCCTAACAATATAATTGAAAAAAAAATTGCTTTTAATTATATAGTATTCAGAACCAGAATGAGGTGGTGCCTGAAATATAATTCGAAATTTAAAAACACTGGAATGCTGAATGTTCCTATATAAATATGACACCTGAATTGCAATATGCTTCCCATCGATTGCACCAATGCAATGTTTAAAATTCCACCGCTGCTTAAATCCCTCTGCAATGGATAACCTCACTATTGCGGGGAAGGGAGAGGCAAAAGTATATTACGGAGGCACTGGTGGATCGCTGTTAGTGTTTCATTGATTATGTTGCATGTTCTGCTTTTGCCCACTCGAAATGCCAATTAAATTGATTTTTGGCTTCTACCACTGGCCAAATATCTAAATGAATTCAAATAGATGTATAGATTAGCTTATTACAAAGAAACAGAAATGAGTATAATATGAACCTTAGTGTAAGCGCCAATCTCGTAGTTGGATTTATGGATGCCCGAAATTTGTATCTTTTTTTGAAATCAATGGACCAACTAGTTTGAGGAGCATACATGTATAATAAAAAAGAGATTCGTAATCACTAAGACGCATTTTGTCTACCAAATTATGATCACCAAAGTTTGCTCTAGATTCTTCTGTGAATATCGGTTAAACCCACCATTTTGGGGTCCCCCTTTTCTGATATACAGACATCTTCGTCTTCAGTATAACTATCAACCATCCCTTTTAATTACTTTAATGAACTATTTATTAAATACCTTTGCAGCAGAAAAAACACTTTTAAAACTACCAAACAATTTTGACACACAAAGTAAACCACTTACGTTTTTGTTGATTTTTATTAATGTCAAAAGTACAAATAAACAGCAAAATGATTTACTAATACCACTGCACAAAACAATTTTCTCTTTGTAAAAATAAGAACGAAATTTTGTATCAAAACGTACACCGTAATTGTCTAGGTTAACTTGAGTGTACAATTTAAAAAATCTTTCATGTCTATAAGACCACTGTTAGTATTGGTAAAGGCTAATCATCTTTCGGTTAGACTGAGCTCAGTAGAAAATTTCGGAACCTGTGTTATAATAGATTTTAATTATTTTATTTATCCTAAATTGTTTTGAAATTTAAATTCGACCGCCATTGATTTTGGGTAATTGGAAAATAATAATGCAAACTTTATTTTTCTTCAGCTAACATTGGTTCAATTTTTTCTAATTTAAGTTGGTTTTTCTCTTTTCCATTTAAACTCGTGTTGTAATCAATCTTCTGGAGTAGGTGGTCGAGGGTGGCATATTTTATTGTATAGTTTACACCTGGTAAGACTTCAATATGTTGGTTTTTTACCCTTTTCTATGGACTTACTAGCTTAACGCGTCAGTGGTAACATTATGCAGGATGTAAAAAATCTCAGATTTCTCGCGTAATGGATTAACAATTTTTAAGTCAACTGAAACTGTAAGTATGCGCCTCAAAATATTGGCCTCGCAAGTGTAAATATGTACAATGTTCTGTATGTGCACGAAATAAGAATGAAAATGGCGTGTGTGACACCGATCAGAAAAAAAAATTACAATAAATATTTTAAATTTACAACTTAAAGTAAAACATAATCTCGTGTGATACAAAAACTGTAACTGTATATTTTTAAACTTAATAATTTAATTAATTTAAACGATACCAAAAAATCGAACCACCTCATTACCAGTTTTCTGGTAATTTATATATGAGTGCCTATTATGCTCAAGTGTATTTGACAATTATCAATCTTAAACGCGTATCAAAATTTATTTTCCTATACATTCGAAATTGCATTTCATAAACCAATTAAAATTAGAAATTAATAATTAAATTATTAGTAATGAAACAAAAAAATTATAGAGCATAAAAAATTATATTTCATGTAATATTGAAAACCTTGTGACACATGTCATTAACTTCATTAATCTGTTAAATAGCCATCAATCATTTTCATGCACACATTCTAGTATACATACACTTTCATAGTTAAGGTATGGTATATAAACTACAGCATAACATGAATGACATAAATCTTAAGAGGAATAAAGTACCTCACATACATTGCAATTTAAATAATACACAACAATATTCAATATTTTAATTTAAATTAAAATATTTAAATTAGATTTTTATTATTCGCGCGGTATTTATACTTCACCAAGAATTGTTTCCTTCGCGCGCTGATTTTTTTTTATTTTATGGTGGCAATTTATTTTATTTAACATGACAATTGTATTCCTTATTTTTATAATAAACTGTATTTGTTTGTACAATTAGAATGATTTATCGAGTTGGTGCTTTGAAGGAATAATAATACGAGATGAATGAAATTTTTAATCAAATTATCGATTATTCTTGTGATTTTGTTGACATCACCCAGCATCACGTTTGTATATACGATGCATAACAATTATGTCAAGTTTAAAGATATTTATAGTGAGCATTTTTTGTAATAATTAATTTATCACTTACAACAACACAAGTTTATTAAAATACATAAACAATTAATTTAATTTTTTATTTAATGTTTTGTTTATAATATTTTATTTTTATTGTTAATAGAATAATGTGTTTATGGCACATGAAATGAGAATCGTGCTGTGCGCTTTGCTCTGTTATGATGTTATGCGGTTTTCAGTAAGGTAATTTATTGAATGTACGGAGGGTTAATTTATATAACATAAATATATTTATTACAAGGCGAATCATTTTATTGTAATTAATGATATAGTGATGCAGCATGAAACATGTATGGCTTTGAAAACTGTCATGCTCGATTCTATTCTTTTTGTGTTAGACAATCTGGTTTTATTAGTGTGGCTTAGCCAAGCTCCGCAAAAACCT
This sequence comes from Nephrotoma flavescens, assembly GCA_932526605.1. Taxonomy (NCBI): domain Eukaryota; kingdom Metazoa; phylum Arthropoda; class Insecta; order Diptera; family Tipulidae; genus Nephrotoma; species Nephrotoma flavescens. Next base: position 223,225,756 of record OW052221.1, read on the forward strand.
CCTTTAAACAAAAGTAGGAATATATTAATGTCCACAATTTTATATATTATTTTCTGTAAAATAATACGTATAGTAGCCACTGGTAAATCATCAGGAAGAAATCTTCCTTATTTTGAATAAGAGAGGAATCCAAGGTATTTTTAATATAATAGAAAATTTTAACAAGAGACATTTATATAAATCTTTCCACAATTAAGGTAGGTCAGATTGCAGATCCGAATCATTAGATTCATAAATTGTGAAAATTGTATTAAATAAGTCGGATATCGGCCTTCCGGAAGTGATTTCAAAGCACTTTTTATTATTTTGCAAGTTTTTTGAAAAGCATATAGGTACAACATTGAATTTATATTTTTTATTATTAACTGATTTATGTTATTACGAGTGGGAAGTAAATTAGTATCTCTCGCAATAGAATTTAATTCTGGTAATGGTATAGTTGTGAAGATTATTCTTTGTTTGGTAGTCAGGGTAGTAGCTATTTTATTATTTTTTCATGGAGAGCAATAAATTGCAGAAAAATAAAATTTTTATTTTTTAACCTAAATAATAAATGAGTAATGCACGATTATATTGTTAAATACCTGTTACCGGTCATCATTAACGGCAGAGCTTTTAAGAAATCAGATTTGTCTTGTGTAAGAAGGCTGTCATTTCGCAGAAATGATAAAGTTGTTTAAGTGTCGAAGTTCAGACTCAGAGAAATAAACTTGTACCATATTGCTAGGTTGTCTTCTTGGAGTATATTGGCATCGTCATCTGACTCCATGGTTCTGTAGATTTTGGGTTCATCAGAAAAAACTAGGGTTTAAGAATGCTTTATAACTTTAGTGATACCGATAACGAAGATTGTAAAAATCCAAGGTCTAACGTGAGAGGATTGTGGTACACCGAAGGTTGCTTGTATTGTAACGACTTTTTGTCTCCTATATTTCAATATATTGGATGCAATTACTCAAATAAGATTTGTACTAGGTAACGCACTGGCTAGAAAATCCAAACTTGAAAATGTGTCCAAAAGTTTTGCAGTGATTGACGGAGTTTTAACTAAAAAGCTTTTAAGCTTTTGCAAGGTTTTTGTATATTACATCAACTCGTTAGTGCTTCTCAAATTGTTGAATAGAATATCTGGTAAATTCTATGAGATTGTTCGATTCTGATTTTTTAGACATAAAATGTTGGTATATTGTGACATAATGCCAGGGAAGCATTGCGTTAAATGAAATGCACATTGCCAGTTCAAATAATTTAAGTACAGCAGATATAGATGTAATACCAACCTCGGTAACACAATACATAGATTGTAGTTCCAATTTTGAAAATAGGCATCACTCAAATTATTTAATACTTTTGTGGAGAAGCTGCCAAATTAAAGATTATTTAAGCAAAATGCTTAGCGTAGTTGTCAAACTTATAGAACTATCCAATATTGAAGCAGGAATACCTTCCTGGTACGACTCCTTCAAATTTTACCAGGGCTCGCTAGGTGTCTTCTAGGTAGGGTTAATATGAATGCACTCTTCTGATTTACCAACAAATTGTAAAAACTCAGCAAACAAGTTAGCTATGAACGGAGGATTACAAGATTTCGATCTTTAAATCTCAAATTAGCGTTTGGTTTTAAAAAAGCTTTAATAGTATTTGGGATCTCCTTTAATTTTATCCTTTACATTACGAATATATAGGAATCACAATTTTGGTTACATACATTAAATTTCAGTTTACTTTCCATTGGCCCTATTCGGGTAATTCCTCGAAAATTGGGAACTGCGGAAAAAATGTACACACAATTTTTGTGGAAATAATTTTTTTCTGACATACGAGTACTAAGGTAAAATGTTAATGCCAATTTATAAAAATTTGCAACAAACTTTTTTCCTCAGTAGGCTAGAAAAATCAGCTTACCGGTTCCCATTGAACTATCAGAATAGGGCCACTTTATGTGGCCATTACACGGTTAATACAAAATCTGGTAAAATACCACTAGATTGTCTGGTTTTACGGGTTCCCGTTATAATTCAGTAAAATGTTAGTGAAAAAAGGAAGATTTTGCTTTCTGGTTATCAATCGCATTTAGCAACTGATCGACATGGCAAATTATTACAATTGATCGATTTATTCCGAAATTTGCTGAAACGCATAAACCGATTCAATCCCATTTGGCCGCTTTATTAAAGAAGTTGAAGGATTCAATTGAAGAAATATCTACCAAAATCTAACCTCCAGTTAGGAATATGTTTTCTGTATTGCAAATTCTATCGAAGACCGTAGCCAGTTCAAGTGACAAAGTTATTTCAACTCATAATATAGAAAATCTTTAAGACCTTGAAGACAAACATGTGCCTCAGTATCTGGGATGTCTAGTGCTTGAAAGATGGGCCAAGAAGGAGATCATGAAAAGCCTTTAACCGGTTAATATGTTTCTGTCAAGCCACAAGCTAATTCAATAATGTTTTACATGCACTCCCCCAACACGCCAGCCCATAGAGAAGAATGGGATCAACTAAGGCATAATAAACTAACCTCCGCAGGTATAACGGACGAAAGAGGCGTAAGACGTACATCTTTTTGGATACAAATAATAGTTTATGTTTCAAGCCTTCAATGTGGGCCTTCCAATTTAGATTTGCATTAAGCAAAATACCAAAATATCTTATTTCATTTACTACAATAATCTTAAAGCAGCCAGTCAAAGTCTAAGCTTTGTTACAGCCAAAACCATGGTAAGAAATAGCATGAAAATGTATTATTTTAATTTTCTCACTGAAAAGTAAGTTGTGAGGTTTAAGCCATTCCGCCAGTAAATATAAACCGTGTTTGATCCCTGATATGTTAACCTGTTTGCTTGAACCCGAGTACACAAACGAAAAATCGTCAGCGACAGCGGTGAGGGACCCTGCAAAAGGGCGTTGCAAAATTCCATTAACGTAAATAAGAAATAATAGGGGTCCCTACACTAATTCCTGAGCAACTCCTGCCGTAATTGCCAGTTCTTCGCTTAGTTAGTGATTAACATGCACTACTTGTGATCGACCAGATAAGTAGACACAAAGCTATAAGTCATTCCACGGAAACCACAACAATAAAGTTTGTTTAAGAGAATCGCATGGTCTTCCATCAAAAGCTTTAGTCATATCGACAAACAGACCAGATGACTTGAACCCTAAATCAATGCTCCCACTTATTTGTTCCAGAAGTGTTAAAATAGCTTGTTCTTATTTTTACTAAACCCAAATTTTTATTATTTTATTATTTTTCCATCCTACGTTTCATGGCTTTTTCAAAAATTTGGAAATAATGGAAAGAAGCGATATTGGTCGGTAGTTGTCTAAACTCGATTTATCATTTTTTTTAATGGGATAACTACAGCCGGCTTTAGGGCTATTGGAAAAATCCCTGCATTGACACTTAGATTTATGATGAAACTTATGACATGCACAAGATATAGCAAGTTATCTTCTAATATTTTCGAAACACCATCTAATTCATGCGATGAATTATTTATAAGCAAATTGATAATTGAAAGGAGCAGATCGGGGAAAAATAAAAGCTTCTCGTAGTATCGTAGTTTTCTGTCACCAATCTATGTTTTACCAACACATCCAAAGTAACAGTTGAAAACTGGATTCACCTAATCGCACAAAAAATTGCAAAACTCGTTAGCAATGGCCCTGAATCAATTTCTTTAATTTCAAAAGACTGGGGGGGGGGGGGTGTCCATGTATCAATTCATTTACTGACTGCCAGTTTTTCCGGGCATTAGTGCTATTGAAATTAAACTGTTCAACGTAATACTACTTTTTACTCTGACTTATTTAGGCATTAACGTTTTCACATAGTTTGCGACTATAGTTAGCAAGCCTATTGTCAGTTGGATTTGTCCTTGCTAGTTGGCATATATATTTAATAGGTAATCACACATTCAAGGTCTAAGCTTAGCTGCTTTTCCAGCTTTAGAAATGGTTTTTGTGCAGATTCTGAGATGACCGTTTAGAATATTTAGAAAATAATCAAAAGCCAGTGACCCACTGGATTGGCTATATACGTTGCGCCAATTCTCCCATAGAAGCAGTCATTGCAGTTGGCAAAAGTCAATGCGGACAATCTAAACAAATGATTAAAGTAGCCGCCGAAAAATTCGAATACTAGCTGTAAAGAATTTTTAAGCAAATAATATTCCGAATCCGGTTATTTTCACCTATTACTAGGATAGGGGCCATGGGGGCGTATTCTTGAAATTGGTGGATATTTTCTTCGATGGATTATAATTTGCATTAAAATTCTTTATGTTATGCGAATTTTTCTGCCTGCTGCTTTAATCACTTTTTTTAAATTTTAATCAATGCGGATTTATTTCCTCAAATAATAGAAAACTTGCAAGCAAATTTGAAAAAAAAATGATTAAAGTAGCCGTCGAAAAGTGCGAATAATATAAAGCGTTTTAATGCAAATTAGAACCCGCCGACGAAAATTTCCGCCGATTTCAAGAATACGAGCCCTGAACTGTAGAGAAACCGAGTTTTGGTGAAATATTTTGTTTTATCTAAACTCGTAAAATTTAATAAATTGTCCGAATTAGGGTTGTTTGAAATTTAATTTGCAAACTTTTAGTTTTGAATTGTTTTCCGTAAACGCTCTATACTTTTTAAAATATTTGATAAAAAGCTCCTCTAAAGGCTGCCGACTTCCGATGTACCGATTATAGCAAATGATCATCGGCCCCTACAAATTTATGCTGAAAGCTTATATGAAGTTTCAACTCGATCACACACTTTTTCAAAATGTAATGTTTTACTTCGGCAATATAGCAAATGGTAAATCTTTAAAATTATCAAGCTCAAAATTTGTCATGGATACACTTACTACGGATATTTACTACATAAAATAGTAGAATCAACTCCTGAAAATGAAAAATATTACACAAAGCTAAGAAATGTGTAAAATTATGAAGAAAACCCAACATGATGATTATTGGTAATCACCCGTCCGAATGATGATGATTATTGGTAATCACCCGTTTACAAATCAATTATTTTACTGTATTTTTTTTTTATTTTTACAATGACACCAAGGAACAATAAAATTAACAATAAAGTTCCATAACCGTACAGAACTTTGTACCTTAAAATTTAAAAAAATTAATTAATTATACCCCGATTCAATTTAGAACGTTATTCCCATAGTTGCCTATTTGAAGTATATTAGTTTCGAAGAATTTTTAGGTCGTTAATTCTTATTTCCAAAACCCATAACATGCGATGCTTAAATTTTCCAAAACTTAATTTTCGTAATAAATCATATACCTGTATGCTCAACAAATAACGATTTTCAACGAAATGTTATTAAAAAAAAAATCTATTTCGGAATTCATAAACTTCTTCAATTATAAATAAACAATTTCAAAAGAATTTCTATTTATTTAATATTTCGTAAAAATATGTGTAATTTACAAACGTAAATCATTCTGGTATCTAATTTATTCATCAAAGCGTTAAATTACATTTTTTTTTCTATTTAATTCGTTTTCCTAAATACCGCACCAATATACATAAGTACGAGTATCTAGAGCACTGATACGATGATTAGCCAGCAAATTTTTTTTGTGCGCTTGGTTTTATTTGCAAATATATATAAAAAAAATGTGTTTAACATTTTGGGTGAATGTTGATTTGATATTGAATTTTATAAGAATTTGATCTTGTTTTTATGATATTTATGTTTATGGTTTAAAGGTTTAATAAATTGCATAATGGGTACGCTCATAATTGAATTTGGCTTTTTATGCTGCTTTTTATCGCTTTAAATTATTATTATTATTGTTGGTACTCGAACGAGTAAATATACGACTGGGAATGGTAAAGTGTAAATGTGCTATGCTGTATATCGTTTATACAGAGGTATAAACTTTGGATGCAATTAAAGAAATTAAAATATTTTAATGTTATACGAACGCGAGAATACAGGTATATGCTCAAGAAGTGAAATATGGGTGTGCCATGATTGATGTTTGCGAAATGTTTCTTATGGCGCGGTAACCATAAAATTAGACCACTCATATTTTGGTACATGCACATAAAATTTTCGGATAAAAGCACATTATAAGCTTCTGCTTATATAAAATTTTATTTTATTATTAATTCTCTGGTGAACGTTTTTCGCGTAAGTCTATAAAATTATTTCGATTTGCTTATTTAAGTGTTAATCGTGACTGTAATTTTCTTACCACCTTTCTATCTAAACACCTTATTTTTACGCCCGTGCTTGGTGAAATTGAAAATTAAAAAAATGGGATTTTCATTTGTTTGCGAAATTTCAAAGTATATCCTCATCATTAATCACAATAAAGATTTAGCAAAAAAAAGGATGCTGTAACATTTTTTAATGCTCTCAAGTTGATGACATTTCATGATAAAGTATTTCCTATGTACAAAGAAGATTGAAGTAAAAAATTAATCAAAATATGCAGAAGAAAAGTGAGTAACTTTTATGTAAATGAACAGTGGAACAGAATTTCAATTTTTTTAATGGGAAAGGTTAATTTAATAATGAGCGGAATTGTTATTTTCTTGTATACATTATTGATTGTTGTAATGAGTTTTGAGTTAGAGAATAATATTATTTAAACACAAGACTAGGTAAATATTTCATCTTTTTTTAATGAATTAAATTTAAACAAAATACCAAAGCGCAAAATAATAAATCACGCTTAACATTTTGGTGCAGAATGTTAGATTTTTTCTGCAGCCCGAGCTTTTACTCGAAACTAGAACTGAGGAAAAGTTATTAATGGAATTGTTTACGTAATATATACTATTTAGTCCATACACTCAGCAACAATTCACCACTCTCACAATGTCAATGTCAGATATGTCATATTGAAATATATAATAAACGGCTGTGAGTTCTTCACTGCACACATCGGTGTCGGTGCAGGGAGACCCGTAGCATAATTACTAACGTATAAACTAAAACATTTATTTATGGATTTCTAGTCAATTCGGCTATGCCATAAGAAAGCTAGCCTAGTTAGCTAGATAGAAGGATTAACCTGAGTCATTATCGAATGAACCGGAACACGTCATTTTTTATAATTATCTAGCTTGTACGTTTTCCGGGGTCGTGTGATTTTAAATGAAAGTTTTTTTTTATTTTATTAAATAAAAACACTTAACCACGCCAATTTTTTAACAGCAAGTTATATGCCATTCAAAGTTTTGGTTGCCTATTTCATATTAAAATGATTGATACACCAATTTTTTATTTAAGAATATGTGGTGGTAAATTAATGAAATTAGAAACTCAGTATGATAAGTATCAAATAATGTATATGTGCGCACATGTTGACAAAACGTCCAAGTTTTTCCAAAAGGTCCAAAAGGTCAAATCCAAAAATTTTTGAAGTTAATTTTTTTTCAACAAAAGCCGATAATGAATTCACTACCTCGAAAATGCCCCCAAATCGGTGTAATATGTAAATAACAGGTAAAAATGATGATTGTATGTGAAATTAGAATAAGTAGGGACCAAAATTCACATCTCGATCTGCAAAAAAACGAAAGACAGTATTCATTATTGGACCCCGAACATGACACCCACGTTAGCATTATAGGCATAGACACAAGAAGGTAAAGGTGCAAAAATTGACACCGCCTCCTTCTATCACACCTTGCAAAAACAAAAGTGAACAATGTAAGCAGTACCTCCGACGTTGACACTCACATTATAGTTGATAGTATAGGTGGGCACCAAACAGAGCCCCGCCCCACATCTTGAATCCAGAAAAGCAAAAGTCGGTTACCTAATCAGTACCGCGAAACACTGAAAAAACACTCATGCTTGCATTATCGGCGTAGATAGTAGTTAGACACAAAAACAATACGGTTGCCTAATTCCTTTATCACGATTTGCGAAAAACAAAAGTCAGTAACATAATCAGTACACCGGCAACCCTGAAAATGATATACATATATATATATATATATATATATATATATATATATATATATATATATATATATATATATATATATATATATATATATATATATATATATATATATATATATATATATATATATATATATATATATATATATATATATATATATATATATATATATATATATATATATATATATATATATATATATATATATATATATATATATATATATATATATATATATATATATATATATATATATATATATATATATATATATATATATATATATATATATATATATATATATATATATATATATATATATATATATATATATATATATATATATATATATATATATATATATATATATATATATATATATATATATATATATATATATATATATATATATATATATATATATATATATATATATATATATATATATATATATATATATATATATATATATATATATATATATATATATATATATATATATATATATATATATATATATATATATATATATATATATATATATATATATATATATATATATATATATATATATATATATATATATATATATATATATATATATATATATATATATATATATATATATATATATATATATATATATATATATATATATATATATATATATATATATATATATATATATATATATATATATATATATATATATATATATATATATATATATATATATATATATATATATATATATATATATATATATATATATATATATATATATATATATATATATATACATAAATATACATATATTGTAGGTTTATCAAAAATGGTACCGCCACCATCTTATCTTGCCTTGCATAAAACAAAGTTTCTCCATCTCGGATCTGAAAACGAATGCCATATTCCAAAATAGCACTCCCGAAAACCACGAAAACGATGCCATTGAAAAAAACCAAAATCACGGGCGAATTTGGTTTGAAAACCATGTTTCTTGTCAAAAATCGTCATTTCCGATTAAATTTTGAAAAACTGATTTGAACTGGTATCGTTGCGAAATAAATTTAGAATATTTTTGTTCTTAGTAGTTACTCTGTAAATGATATAATTTTCTATATAATTACCAAAATGGAAGCTACCACTTTCGGTGGACCGTTTTCGGCCAAAAATTACAGAATCCCTCCTCACGACACACAGAATCGGTGCAGTAGTTCTGAGTTCATTAATCGAAAATGCACGTACGGAATTTCCAACTTGCGGTGGACCATTTTCAGCTAAAATCACTTTTTCAGGACCGAATAAAAATTTTTCTTTAAGTTTAAAAATATTTGTACTTTGGATTCATAATCGATTAAAATGGAAGTCAAGATTGTTTGAAAGCAGTTAGTTGTTCATGTACATATATAAAGTAATATTTATCGGGTTCAAAATCGGGCTTTTGTAAAATCGAGACTAAAATCTTTATACTTCGGAGTCGAAGGGTACCTGTCCGATAGTTTCTTTAAATTAATAAATGGATAGACAATCCTAAGATCCTAAGATCAGGGATTAGATTGGACTGCATGAGGCTGATATAACAAAAGATATCAGGGTCTGATTTAGTTTTTAATAATATTTATGAACGTTTGTCACGTAATATTCGTAATTCAGTATTATATCATGCAGGTTCGTAATTCACTATTATACAAGATTTTTGCTGAGTAACGGTAAGGATACCATATCACCAGACCATTCAAAAAATGCTGGTTAACAGTTTGGATTATCATATCGAATCATATCAAAGTCTATGTTTGCTAACAAATCGTTAAGTTTCACAAAGTCTGGCCTTATAAAAATTGAATCGCATTGGAGTTTCAGAGTTAGTTTTCCATTAAAATGGAAATTATTTGGCCTTTAGTGCATTTGTTTATACATTATGAGTGTCATCATCTTAATAATCTCATTTCAGGCCAGAGAGATTGAATTCACACACCAAAAAAATGTCATCTTGTGCATCCATCAGGCTAAAAACGAAATCAACAGCATTAGTAAGAAGCTCACGATTTGACTTAGTGGGCGATTATAGCGACATAAAGAAAAACATTATTATTACTTTTGACTCATTTTGTGTCTGGGCAATAAAAACCATCTTTCCGGAAGACGATGAAATTCGAGGTAAAATAACTCGTTTATGTTGAAATCATTATTCAAATTAGTCTGGGTTAGAAAATGTCGCTAAATTTAGTTCTTCGTTCCCTTGCATTCTGGTAGTAGAGAGATAAGCGCTTATAGAGAGATAAGCGCTTACGTTTTTTGATTCTGTCATATTATTGTTAATATTTCGGAAATCGACAAATTCTGCTAGAAAGTTCTGCTAAACATATCATCTGGAATCGTTCGTTTAAATGGTGAAACTTGCCCTATGAAGCGGTATATATTTTAACATTTTATGTGATATGAAATTGGATTTAGTTGTATTATTATACAACTATGAGAGGAAGATTAACATTGTATTGAGAGTTCTTCGAATTGCTAACAATATTGTTAGCCGTGGCAGAAAAAATATCCTGATGAAGAATCAAAGTATTAGTGCAATCGTTCAATCATGGCAGATTTTTTTTTTATTATTTTTTAAATTTTTTTATTTGTTTTTTTAATTTCGTAAAGGAGTATTAGCAACCCATTTTTTATTATTTATTAACCAGGATGCCACCGAAGATGTCGTTAAAGCCGAAATATCCGGCCGAAAAATAAAAGCCATACGTTAAAAAATACTAAGTTGTTTTATTGCAAAAAACGTCTACACTATTCAGATCATGGCAAGCGTCATCTGTAGTTCTCAATCGAAATGGTTTAACATGAGCTGGCGTCTACAGGAACACATGCCGATATACAAGTATTAAATTCGTTAAAGATGTTCATTAATGAGCATATTGTTGTTAAAGTTGTTAGTTATTTGTTGTAATAGATGTTAGTCGAGTTGTAGAAATAGAAAGCGTTGCCAGAAAAGCCAGAAAAGTCGTTTCAAAAAGTTCCCGGTGTGTTTACGGTTCTATATGTAATTCATTACATTTTCAGCCCAAATGAAGAAGCTGATCAGTATGAAATTCAGAATAAAGAACTTTCTATAAAATTTGTAGTTCTACCGATTTGTTTTAATTCACTTCACCAAAACTGAAAGCTTCCACCACCAAAAATTTAAATAAACTCAGTAAAATGTGGTTGCAAATAGTTTAATTAAAGTTGAAAGTTGTAACTTCTTAGGGAGCTTTTTAATTGTTTCAAGAGCTTACAAATATTTTGAAAAATAAAGAATTTACAAAAATATGAATCAGAACAAATACTTTAAACGTAATTTAAATTTGTTATAAAAATTTCGAAAACTTTTTTCAAAGTTTAAGCGGAACGAAAATAAACTTTAATGAACAGAAATTCTTTAACTCTATAGCTTAGGCGGATTGGTTGATCATTATAAAATTTCATAAGTAGGTATTTTCCTTAATTTTTAAAAACTTGTGATTTAGGCGGATATTAGTGGACTAAAACTCACTAGGAGAGCCTTATAATGTGGAAAGGAAAGTGAGCACCAACGTAAGATCTTCAAACGGTTTCACTATTTGGCGTGCCTTAATCGAGTTGATCCACGATAGTGTTACATTGTCCGGATGCAATAGAATTAGAATTTACAACATCTCAACCGAGAAAGAAAAATGATAGCATTACGTCGAAAATTATCCAATTGGAGGAAGGCTGCTAACAAGAAGTCACAATACATCAAGTTGCGAATCATTCTGAAAATGAGTCTCGTTATGTTAAGCATTAGCTTCTTATTTCCATTCCAGCAATTGGTTACAGAAGGAAAGAGCGCTTTTGATCAAAACGAAATATTTTAAAACACGGTTATTCCGCTTTATTATGTTAAGCCGTCGTTTTATTTTAAAATAAGTTGGTACATAGTTTCAAATATCTTCGTAAAGATATCTGGTTTGAAATGATCCCTTTTCGCAGCGAAAGTTTTCGTTTGATTGTGAGGTAGTTAAACGTTGATGCAAACTAATTTTCGTGTTAGAGAGTTGATTAGTCGGTCAGTGGAACAAAAATTTCGGTATTCTGGTTTTACTCTAGCTTTAATCGAGAGTAATTTTCTCTTTAATTTTTTTCGCAATCGACGTATTACTTTATATTGGAGATTTTTTGAAAACCAGTTCGAAATGTTTCTACCCGTACAAAAACAAAATCTCAATTGTCGAGCGGTTTTGGGATAAGTATATGTCGAGTTGTCATGAGAAAAGATTTTGAATTGTGGTACGCTGTTGTTTCATGATAATGTTGTTGGAAGGCAGACGAGAAAGAACGTTTTCGACAAAAAACTCCCCGGGTATCTTGATGGTATGCTTGTAAACCAGTTCAGCTGATGAGCACTTTATATCATCTTCCACTGTGGCTTAGATACGAAGTAAAAAAACTGAAACTTCTGAGGTTCAATGATTTGTATTCTCTCAAGCTCTACAAAGGCAGCTCTAAAAAGTTGGAAGTTCAAATGGAAGGAAAATCTATCAGGTCGAATTTCGTGTGTGAAACAGTGAAATTTTGTGTAAATAATCAAAAAAAAAATCGTGAAAATGATTATGCAATGGTCGATTTGTATCCGTCGATGTTTCGTTGTATATTTCGTAACCGAAGAATTTAAGAAGCTCTAGTTTCTTGTTGAAACTATTGAGACATGTAAAACAAAAAAAAAAAAAATCTAAACTTTCAAGTCGCATTTTGTATGGTTATAATCATGTCGAAATTGAAACGTACCTCGACAGTCTGCATAGGCGCGTTTGCTTATAGTTTATTTCAGTTTAAGACTAGATGGCTTAATTAGATGGTTTGCAGTCGTTATTTATGAACGAAATGGGACGATATTTTTTGGAGGATCTAGGTTTTGATATATAGATTTGGAATTGATGGTGCCACTGTTTGGTTCCATAGGGATGGAAAAGTTCATTTTTGTCAGATTGTATTAGAAATAGTCAGAAGATGCTTCCTTCTGTCTCCTGTTAAGCTATTAAGAATTTTATTTTTCCTGGAAGTTTTTGTTTTTTCTTTTCTTAGGTTGCGTATGTTTTTCCTTTTTTTGAGAAGTTTTCAGCTTGATCAGATTAGATGGATCATTCAATTCCCAACGGCAGTCACCGGATCTGAGCACGAAATATCTCTCAAGGAGTTCTTTGTGCAAAATTTCCGCTCCGGGGTGATGTTTGATGAGGAGGAATTTGAAGAAAATTAAGATTCTTATTACAATTTCATATTAAAAGAACAATGTCGCCTGAACAACAAGGGTTACGGTTATGAAGCTGCATCGTCCTTTAGCAATTTAGTTAAAATATGAAAATTTTGAATGGTATTTAGATACTAATTATTATGGATCCTGCTTAAATTTTTTAATAGTTATCGTGATTGAACTTTTAATACTGTACAAAACTATTGAAATATTTAAATAATTTAAATTCGTCAAATTTTGAAATTTTAACCAATGAAATTCTGCAAAATCACAAAAGAGACTGCATTATTGACAGATAACATAAAACAAAAGTTATATAAAAAAACTAAGATGCATATTCATGCTGAGACAACGGAGCTTTGTTGACAAAGAACAACAAACATTTTTCTGCATTTCTACATTGGCTAAATTACAGAGAAATGCTCGAGGCCTTACCTATGCTGTTACTTCACTAATAAAAAGTGACTTAGTGGTGATATAGTGGTCTAGAATGAGGTACGAATCGATGAAAAAAACTGGTTCTTTTTCTCGAATAATATGGAACGTTAGTCTATCAAATAACTTTGATGTAGACTCCTAATTAAAGTTGCTGTATAATTCTTAATATTTTCTTTATCTGAGTTCAATCAATTAAGGTGGATTAGTAACGACACAATGTGAATACTTTATAGTATTGTATGACTAATGCCTGCAGAGCTGTTTCAAAGAAGGGGGCTTGTTGTACAAGAATGGAAATGAGGAATATCACTAACATCAAAAACACAAGTTAACAATCGAAATTAAGAAAAATCCAATTTAATAGCAATTTAATTAAGAAATAGCCTTCTGAAAAATCCACAACCTTGGAGAGGTTAACTTGTTATATTTATCGCAAATTTTGCAGCATAAAAAGTAAAGAAAATTGCGATGATTAGAACGCAAACATTCTGAATCTGCATAATTCGAACCATGCAGTTGCGTTCAAGATTTTACGGTACACGTTGGTATAGACTCTTTCCTCCAGAATAATATCCAACAGTCATTTCGGTGGACAAGGGTGCAGTCTCCAAATTAAATAACTGTTGGCCAGCGCATGGCAGCACTAATATTACGCGGGCGGAAATTTTTATTCAATTTTTTGAAGTAATTTGTTGGTAAAGCCCAATCGTTCTTTGGTGTTTCAACCAGTTTTGTAGGTATAAAACCTTTTGACACTAATGGCGCAATTAATTTTTTTTACTCTGATCTTACATTCATTGTCGTAAATCATGTTTAATGCGTTGAGATTAATCTTTAGTTTTTGTTCACCAGTAAACCAAAACCACTTTGTTTTATCGTTGAGTTATTAGCAAGGTACCAGGTAGTGTTATCAGTCATACTCTGAATGCAGAATCTCTTCAATCAATAGCATTGTGATTCTGCTACTTGTTAATCCGACAAATATTCCAATTTGCGTCAAGTAAATTGGGGTTGGATGGGATTTTCGAATGAATGAATATGTTTTAGTTTTTTGTGACTCTTCGACAAGAGAGGTGCTTGAGAGTTGTTTGTCTTATTATTACATTTATTTCAGCAGTAAATGAACCTGAACTGGGAGTGAAATCTAGTTTATACTGCGTGTTATCAAACTGATTAATTCACTGAGCAATTTCTACGCTTAAAGGAACTTCTAAAATTTTTGATGAAAATTACAACCACCTGTTGATAAATTACGATAATTTCAACATTTCAAAAGTTTAACAGGCGTATTGGTATTTTACAAAAAAACCTTTCGTTAACCTGTGAAATCTAAAACAAAAATCAATCCAATTTATTTTACAGTCGGCAGCAAACCTAATCCGACTTTAATTAACCGAATGTGTAACTGTGCGTCTACAAACGGTAAAAAGTTTAATTTTACAAGAAAATTGAAATATAAATTTTTTGCACAAGTTGACTAATGATCAATTTAGTGCTCTTTCAAATCAAATTAAATACTATCGTCTACCGTTAAATGTGTTCAAGAGCCATTTAAATATTATTTTCCTTTTATAACCGAACACTTAATTACTCAAATTACCACTCAAGAAATAAATTTAATAAATTTACCAATCTTTTGCAAAACTCGATTGCAATAAATCCAAAAACGTAATAATTTCAGATTATATTTCTTGACACAGTTTAAACTTTTAAATCAATGTAACGCGTTACAAAATGTTCACCTATAAGTGTCCATAAATTAATTGAACCACATATTTGGCGTTATATTGGAATTAAAATATTTTTCAAATTTTTTTTTATTTGACAATAAAACAAACAAATCCATTCATCAAATCTATAAATTGGATAACCTATTATTTCGATTTGAAATGCGTGTATTTTAGACAAGCACATAGCAAAAGCACACAAGAAATTGGTTTTGTAATTTATAAAACAACAACACCGTATAGGTTACCACCGCATATATCAATCAAAAATTTCAATTCCAATCAAAAAGTGAATTTTTTATAGACTCTGAAATTTCAAACAGATAGACATGTATAGCATATTGGCTTTAAAGTAGTCTATCATTATGAATATTAAAGTATAAGTCACTTCACATCAATCAAAAGCTCACTTTATGGATTTTTGCTTTTGTTGTGTTCGCTGTTCAATTTTTTGATTAAAATCCCGTATAGATTTTGTAAAAAATAGTTTGCCGTGATGTTTTTGCTGGAAAATGAAACCCGAAATTCATTCCTCGCTTACCGTTCATGTAAAGTACCGTATATATTAAAATGAATTGCGCGCACCCGCGCCACATCGTCACCATTCCGTTGATTAATAAATTACGGTAACATTTAATTTATTCAGAATTCTGTTACTTTTTATGCTGTGTGTTATAATAAGACTTTTTTGCGAAATATATCTATATAAAATATGGAAGAAATATGTATTCCAAACACAACAACAAAATTGGAATTAGAAATATGTGGGTGTGGAGGATATATTAGATTTAATAGATATAACCCTGATTTGTTAATTTCAATTCCATAAAAAAAAAAGTTTTAATAAAATTTAACAAAATCAATAAATCTATTATTTAATAAAAAAAAAATGTTGAATTGTAATTCGCTATACCTTTTGAATTATTAATAACAAAATATATAATTTTTGCGCTATACACGATATGATTGTATATCGATCGACTTCTATAGATGTGCTATAAGAAATTTGTAATAAATAAAAATCATTCAGATGTGTTCGATTTAGCAGCACGTAATTATAATAAGTTATAAGCATGTTATTAACGCTCGGTGGGTGTTTGAGGCCGAATATAGAAATAAAGTATTTTGTATATAATTACCGCCAAGTACATTGACCTTCATTAATGACCATCGAAATTCTATACTCGTACTTCAATAGCTTAAGATTAATCTATTTTTAAAATATTATGTTCTCTGTACAATAAACAGATCTATATTCAATAATCTCCATTCTTTTTTTTAACATTTGTACAAGGCCCGAAATATTCTTATAAACCATTTCATAATTTTTTTTCTAAAAACATATTTTAGATATGTGAACGTGTTGTATATAAAGAAGTTTAAGATCAGGGACTGATTATTGAATTATTATTTTTGTCAGTTACAAGGAAGTTATAAATGTTTGATACATTATGTAATACTTCATATATAGAATGCCTGCTGGTTTGTTTTGTATTTGAAGTATTTGCTTGATTCGTTACTGACACCAATTAAACAGTGTTGTGCCTTATTGTTTAAAAACGAATAATGAAAGATTCAAAATCATACTCTTTTTATCAAATTTCTTGAGGTAATCGTATTAGGTTAGGATTGGTCAACACATTTTGGCATTTCGTCAATTTTTATTGCAAAAAAAAAAAAATCAAAATTATATTAATTCAATAAAATTAGGTTCGTCGCTTATTTGGGAATTTCGTTTTAAAAAAATTAATAAAAAAATTCAATTGGAATATACCATTTAGATAAAAATATTTCCTTTTCAAAGAATTATTTCTAAAGTATAAGACATAAGGTATAATCAATTCAATTTTTTGATTCTTAATAACTGGTTGAGGATCCCTACTAAAAGTAAAAGATTTGTTGCGAAAAAAAAGTTACGTAAAAATCACCAAACGAAAACAAATACTGAGCAATTCTCAATGACAGTTGACCAACCGATTGCGATCATTGAACTTATAAAATTATTATCATTGGTCATTTTTCCAGACCCGCACAGTTCGAATCGTATGGAAATGATGAGTTTAAATGAATTTTCGCAACAAATCTTTGACAAAACGTTATCAAGTATTGACCACAATAAGTTATGAAGAACCAAAACATTGAATTGATTATACCTTATGTCTTCCACTTTAGATACAATTCTTTGAAAAAAAAATATTTTTATCTAAATGGTATATTTTAATTGGATTTTTTATTAATTTTGTAAAACGAAATTCCCAAATAAGGGACGAACCTGATTTTATTGAATTAATACAATTTTGATTTTGAATTTTTGCAATAAAAAATGACGAAACACCATAATGTGTTGACCAATCCAGACCTAATGCGATTACCTAACGAAATTGGAAAATAGTGGTACGATTTTCTTGCAATGAGGTGCTGCCGGGGAATTGTTTTTTTTTTGAATTTTTCATTATTTATTTATCGTTAGTGACCAAACGAAAAAACTTATGACCAATCCTGAACAAACGATGACCAAACAAATTCAGTCATCATTTTTATCAAAACCTGTGAATGGGGTGGTAAAAAAGGAGGAACCGCATATAGACTCGTTAAAAAATGGTTTCCAAAATGTACAAAATGTAGACAATATGTCGAACATGTCAAAAATTAGTTTTTCCTATACCAACCAAAAATTCTCTTGTTTTTCTAAATTCTTGGGTTTCCCTTGGCCCCCCTATGGCAGTTCAAAAAACTGATGATAACAAAACAGTGCGATACAGCTTGATGCTGCAGCTATGTACCTATCATCTACATCCAACATTTAATTACATCATTCGGTAGGTAAAAGATCAAAGAAATTGTTACGTTGAGTAGGGATTCTCACGCGTCCTGGCGGTGGAGGAAGAAGCACCGCACTTTTAAATTTCGCAGTTTGTATTGAACTCACTCTGTATTTTCTTAAACGATTATGATGTGGTTGGATATGTTGGATGGAAATGAGATTCTTAAAAGATTTTTGGAAGAAGTTCTGGAATATGACCACCTGAGACGGAACTCGGTAATTTATAAACCGATTATGATAGGCCTGGGTATGTAGGATGAAAATGGGATCGTAAATGATTTTTGGAAGAAGTTTTGGAATATGGCCATCTGGGCGTAACTCGATAGTGTATTAACAGATTATGATGGTATTGAAGAAATTCAAGAATATGACCTGCTGGGGCCGAACTCGGTCATTTGCTTACCGATTATGGTGGTATTGGATATGTTGGTCGGAAATGAGATTGTTAAATGATTTTTGGAAGAAGTTCTGGAATATTACCACAAAAAGTGAACTTTCAAGTCCATTTACTTCCCGAACATTCCACATTTTCACAACATACGTCCGTACACGTGGTACAGACACCCACTTTATTATGTAACGAACTATTTCATAAAGAAAAGTTTTATGCAAAAGTTTTGTTTTCTGCACATAGTAAAAATAGTAGAAATATAGAATAGTAGAAATCGGATAACACGAAATCGAAGGGAATAATAAAATATTTCATGTTGTGAGAATTTCGTCTTAAGCGATAATATCAATGAAGAATTACTTAATTAAATTTGATTCCTTAAAATTAATGAAAACAAGTAATCACACATGAACAAATATGTATTTTTTCATAATTTTAAATTCATGTTACTAACCAAAAACCACATATGTAGTTTTATTTAAATAAATACATTTATGTATAGCTAATGAAAGATAAAAACATTATGTATAGCTAACGTATAGCTAATGAAAGATAATATGCTGAAAGATAAAATTCATAAAGGTACTGTTAAAAACACATATGTACCTACTTTTCAAAAATACATATCTAGATTATAAAAAAACATACTGATGCTTTAATATAATTCACTGTTGTTTCATAAAAGTCTATAATTTCCTTTTGTACCAATTTATTAATTATGTTTTCTTAAATAAATAATTTTCCAAGTTACTAAGAATGTTGTACAGTTTTTCTCCATCTGGATATGGGCTTCGGTAAATCCACGCAAATCCAATTAGCACTTACTAACGGTTTCAACTGAACGTACCGCTATCCTCATTTCCTTGAGCTGTCGTGGATTTTATGAGGTCACTTAGAAGTGGCGTAGTATCAGTACTATTATCCAAACTCAAGAAATCTTCGACCGTGATATTTTTAGGTAAATATGTAACCAAAGAGATACGATCAAATACTATTCACGTCATCGTTTACAGTAGCCTCACAAATTATTTCTGGCTGATTATCGTCGGACGATTTTGGAATTTAAAACCAGGTAATCTGGAGAATGCATGTAATAGGTATCAACCTTAGATACCATCTAAGATTGATACCTGTTTCATATCTTTCTAGAACCTCAATACTTCCTTAATAATTTTGAAGAAGCAATTTTTTGGAAAACACTTTTGAATTCTTAATGATTTCTTGGTCACAAGGCTGTAATACACTGGTAGCATTTGGAGGCAGAAAATTAATTCAACACTTTTTAAATGGATCTTCGGATGTGTTGGGGAATTATCTATAAACAAAACTGCCTTTTTCGTTTTCTAACGATTTCAACCAATTTGTAAGTAAGTCCGCTGTCCTTTTGAGACTCCGGATTTTGAGACTTTCCGGTAACAATAACAGAAAGTTTCACTGTTAATTCCAATTTCTGATAACACCCATTTCGATGGCTATTTTATCAGCCCTTTCCATTAATAGAGGTCCAGAAATAGGAGCATTTTGAGATCGCGCTTGTTTAAACCAAAGCAGCAATCCCGAATCTAAATTTTCATACTTTGGTAAACGCAAACGTTTCCGGTCTCCTTCGAAATCACGCTTTTCATATGGAGATTGACGATTTTAGATTTTAGATGATTTTTTATAATCGTTGATAAAGTAAAGCTTGGAATCCGTATTTCTTTACAAATTTCTGTTTTTCATCGATCGCGTTAAAGTGTTTTGTTTTTTATTTCCGCTAGCCATGTTTTTGCGCATTAATCGTTGAAGAAACAACAACAGTTTTAAAGAATTCTAGAGAACACAATTTAGACAACAAAAACAATTTTATATCGTACTCATCAAAACTGATACGGTCATCAAAAGCAACACCAATACTAACCCCGCGAACGACACCAATAAATTCAATTTTAAGATTTACAGAAACACTTTTATGTTTAACGAGAATTATGTACTCACTACTACTAAATACAAAGCAAACTAAAACCATTTCTCTCCAACAAAACAAAATTTAATTTCGGGGAATTCTAAAAACCTGAACGATATATTTTGTTTTATGAAAGCACAGGAGTTCATTTATAAAATTCGTATCAAGCGAATAATTCTGTACTAATTTTCTATAATGGGACTGAAACATTTAATCGCGTTAAACGAAAATTCGTGTTTAAAGTTTCGTCTTAAGTGAAAAATTTCATTCTAAAACTGTTCTTTTAAAAGATTTAAACTTAAACCTCGTTATTGATTTTAACAGAATTCGTAAAAAAAATATACTGCTTTGCCCAATCAACACCACACATAATAATAAATCTCGGTTTGTTAAAATCTCGGTTATTTTCTTAATCACGGTTTTCAAAATCTCGGTTTTCAAAATCAGGCTTTCAAAATCTCGGTTTTCAAAATCTCTGTTTTCAAAATCTCGGTTTTCAAAATCTCGGTTTTGTGTAAAAATTTTAAGAAATATTTTTTATATCCGATTTTTAAGAAATATCGGGTTGAATTTTTAAAATTTGGCATGTAGGAAAATGAGACACTTAAATGATTTTTTGACAAAATTCAAAAATGAGTTGGCGATAAAACTCTAGAAAATTGCTAATAGGGATGGAATTTAGATGAAGGGCTAAGTGCCCGTGAGAGTTGTCGAAGCCGTTTATTAATCTTGCAAGTACCAAATCTTGCAATTAAAAAACTTTATTAATTATTTTGTGCAATTAGAACTAGAAGAAAAGAAATCAGAATTTTGAAAACCAGGATTTTGAAAAATGGGATTTTGACAAACCGGGATTTTGAAAACCGATTTCAAAGTACACCCATTATAAGTAAAATATACACGTGCAGTTCCATTTTTGAACTGTTATTCCAATAAGCGTGAAAACCATACTATAAGGTTTTCCAATGTCAATAAATAAATATTTCGTTGTTGGTTGTTGCCAGTCGATTGAAAATCTCGATAACTAATTTTTCAATATCGGATAAGGTATACCGATTTTTTAACTTACAATTCGATTTGCGATTTATAACTTTAATTCATGAAAACCCTTTTATTTATTAATTTTAAATTTTCATGGTGTGCTCATTTGTATACACCGACTTCAAAACAGTGTCTTACAATTGGCAACATCGCACTGATTTGGAATGTATAGAAATAGAATAATATCCGTTATGCTTTCTAGTGCCTTTATACAAAAATTTTGATAAATAATATTAGTAATATGACAGTTTAGGTGCAGGTTGGTTGTATGAGAAGTACAAGCAGTTTTGGCTCCAAAAAAATAATCATTTTTAAGAGTAAAAGCTTGTTAAAATTGGACAAAAAAAATATTTTTGTATTATGTGCAAAGTGTTTAATTTTCATGAAAATCTCAGTCGTAAGTAGATTTAAAATTATTTGTAATTAAAATGTAATTGAGATATGTGTGCTCGATTGTTGACATGTGGACTGTGTCGTTGTAAATTATGGAAATATATTTTTATAATATTTCAGGAAATGAGTGATAAAGAGGCCATTAAACGTATTTTGGCTAAGACAAGCCAACTTGATATTAGAGCTGAAGCTACATTTTTAATTAACGCAGATGATTTGGAATTAGGTTTATTTGATGATGAAATTGACCCTTCAGTTGAAACAAACATCTTTAAGAACCTTATTAATGAAAATTTAAGGAATGATATTGTGACCGTTAGTAAAGCACAAGCCACTGACTTATTTGACGAAATATTGATACCTATGGTGTAATGGTAGAAGAAACCATAGACCATGCAGAAAATTTGGTCGACGATAAAGCTACACTATTATTGGTAGGAAAAAAAGATTACAATGAGATTGTAGTTGAAGATAACGTCGAGTTTGAAATTTTCGATGAAAACCAAAAATTTAAAAAACTACTGAGAAATCAAAAATTGAATGGAGACGGCACATGAATTCGAATCGTATGCTATTTGAGCATGTCTAACATGTAGAAGGATTGGATACATCTCCATATTCCATATTCGCGAGATATGTTCCGCCGAAATTATTTTCTAGCATGGTTTTCTTCACAAATCTTTATGCCGCAGCAAAATTCTGCAAACTATTGAGCGACTACACCAAGTGAACTGTATATATTTTTTGGCCTTCAAATTTTAATGGGGACCCTAAAAATGCCTAAACATCGAACATATTTTCAAAATTAAATCTCGATTCAAACGGTTACGAAAGCTATGTCGCATGAGATGTTTTCTCAATTACGGAATACATTACATTTTCTAAATAATTTAGAAAAGCCAAGAGACAACCATAAACTGCACAAAGTTCTAAAGGTGAAACTAGTAGAAAGATAGTTTTCGCAGAAGATGTTTAGAACATATCGTTGAAAAACACCGAAAACAAATAATCCCTTTTAAAGGTCAATTGAGCATTAACCAGTACATTAAAAGGAACCCTTGTCCATGGGGTAATTCATAATCTATAAGACTTTTGTTTTATGCGACTTGACTTAGACTTTTGTATTTTTGTTATGCGGCAAAGGCGGATTACCTTATAATTTTGTAATTTATCAGGGCTCGTCCACCGAAATAAATAAATTTACTGCAAGACAATTGGGATTCGGATCAGCAATCGTCATGCAACTCTGTGAGCGTATATATCAGTTATTCGAATGCCTGATCCAACTCCAAATTAATGCAATTGGGAAGATTCGAATAAATCGATTTCGAAACCCATGCAGCGGGTTCGAAATCGATTTATTCGAATCTTCTTATCCTCATTCATTATCGCAGATAAAATGCCTAAAAATTTGGGCAGTGGTGCTTCAGATGAAGTTACAAGTAAGGATGGCTAAATATGTATTGTCAAGTTGCAAGACAACAAAGTAGTTTATTTAGCAAAATATGTTCAAATAAGACAACCTCAAATTGTACAAATGTGCAATATGAGCATGAGAGGGGGGTTTATTCGATCATTTTTTTAGATACTAACGCTTTTATTACAAATCTCGAAAGTGGACACTACGAGTAATAGCACATTTTATTGAGTTTGCTGCTGTGTCGAGCTGGATTGAATACAAAGCGATTCACAAAAAAGCTTGGAACTTCGGCAAACGATATTATGGATTCTTAAAACTTCCGCCTATATTTAGCGCATTCTCTGACCACCATGAATCAGAATATTAGACGTAAAAGAGGCAGACCATTAACTCTGATTCGTACAATGAGATACCTGTAAAGAAAGCCAAAACGTAAACTCGTCCAATAGATGAAATTCGATCCGACATCTTCCTCTCCACAGTGACGCAGCAAACCGGTATACATATGAAAAATGCAAGGGAAAGGGTAGAGTTTTGTGTCCTAAATGTAAGGTGCAACTCTGTTTTGGTAAGGGCAACAACTGCTTGTTTAATTTTCATACTAAAGATGGAGCAAAAATATAAGCCAAATGCAATTCGTACCTTATTAAGTTCCTATTAATAATGAATGAATTATATTTTATTTTATAAGAAAGTTATATATTATTTTGAATTATAATTGATGATTATATTATTTTCATTTGTGATATGTATTTTCAAATATTTAAGAAATGTGAAATGTGAAACTTGAAATATCTACAAGGGAGTTTTCAAAAAGAAAATTGTGACATATCCTAATTTTAGCCTAGCTATCGAAACATATTTTGGTCGGATCTGCTTTATAATGTTCAATTTGAATTAAATAAACACCAACCAATTTCTTCCCACCGCTGTAATTAAACCATGACAGAAAGGGCATATTACCACGTTTTACTTAACTTGCTTTCTTGTTTGATGTCTATGTGTCTGTCTATCTGTTTGGGTCAAAATTTGAAACACTTATCATCATTCGATTTTGCTGAAATTAAATTACTTGGTTGCTTCACCTGACAGTTTCATATTATCAAACAGTTGAAACAAAAATCTAATATAAATAAATAAAATTATTTCAGTTAAGAAAATTTGTATGTGCTAGTGCAAAAATTGAAAACACACGTGATTTTTAAAACCATAAAATTTAATTTGTAAGGTTTTAAAACATTTACATTTCAGAAAACCGTTATTAATATTTTACAATGAAAAAATATAAGAAATAAAAATATTATAATTAATATTAATAATTTTTTTTTTATGATACAACATCAATGATGTCTGAACATATTTCAAAACATTCAAATTCAAAAAAATTTAATTGTTAAAAAATTTCAAGATATTTCAAATTGTATTCATTATTCCTCATTACTATATTAATTAAAACTTTATGTTCATTTGTATAGAAATTTAAATTTAAAAAAAATTAGATATAGTACATTGGAAAACCAATGATAGGTTCAGTATATTCCGTGAACTATTGATCCATTTGAGTTTAGCTATCAATATTTAAACTAAAACTAGAAAACATATATGACTGTAACAATTGATTGTTTCACTTCCTGCATATAATAACTGTAATCTAATTTTATTTGTGTAAATATTATAATTGTTGCTTGACTGAAATTTACGTATATATATATATATATATATATATATATATATATATATATATATATATATATATATATATATATATATATATATATATATATATATATATATATATATATATATATATATATATATATATATATATATATATATATATATATATATATATATATATATATATATATATATATTTATATATATATATATATATATATATATATATATATATATATATATATATATATATATATATATATATATATATATATATATATATATATATATATATATATATATATATATATATATATATATATATATATATATATATATATATATATATATCTATATATATATATATATATATATATATATATATATATATATATATATATATATATATATATATATATATATATATATAAATTCTGATTACATGTGGTAATTTTAATAAAATTTACTAAATGAAGATTAATATTCACTTCGTGCATGTAATAATCGGTTTTGCTAATTTGCAGTATATCAGTAAATGTTCAGTATATTCCGTGAACTATTGATTTATTTGAGTTTAGCTATCAAATAAATGCATTTTGTATTTAAACTAAAACTATAAAACATATATGACTGTAACAATGGATAGATCCACTTCCTGCATGTAATAATTGTAAACAAATTTTATTTGTGTAAATATTATTATTATTGCTTGAGTGAAATTTACGTTTATATATACAAATTCTGACTATTTGTGGATATTTTATTAAAATTTATTAAATGAAGATTAATATTCACTTCGTGCATGTAATAATCTGTTTTTCTAATTTGCAGTATATAGGTAAATGTTCAGTATATTCCGTGAACTATTGATCCATTTGAGTTTAGCTTTCAAATAAATGCATTTTGTATTTAAATTAAAACTAGAAAACATATATGACTGTAACAATTGATTGATTCACTTCCTGCATGTAATAATTGTAAACCAATTTTATTTATGTAAATTTATTCACAATATTTATTTATGTATATATATTCTGAATAAATGTGGTTATTTTATTAAAACTTACTAAATTTATATTATTATTATTCACTTCGTGCATGTAATAATGTGTTTTCTAATTTGCAGTTTATTTGTATGTGTGCGGTATATTCCGTGAACCATTGATTTATTTGAGTTGAGCTATCAAATAAATGCATTTTGTATTTAAACTAAAACTAGAAAACATATATGACTGTAATAATGGATGGATCCACTTCCTGCATGTAATAATTGTAATCTAATTTTATTTGTGTAAATATTATTATTATTGCTTGAGTGAAATTTACGTTTATATATAAATTCTGACTATTTGTGGATATTTTATTAAAATTTATTAAATGAAGATTAATATTCACTTCGTGCATGTAATAATGTGTTTTCTAATTTGCAGTTTATTTGTGAGTGTGCGGTATATTCCGTGAACTATTGATTTATTTGAGTTTAGCTATCAAATAAATGCATTTTGTATTTAAACTAAAACTAGAAAACATATATGACTGTAATAATGGATTGATTCACTTCCTGCATGTAATAATTGTAAACCAATTTTATTTGTGTAAATATTGTTATTGTTGCTTGAG
This sequence comes from Nephrotoma flavescens, assembly GCA_932526605.1. Taxonomy (NCBI): domain Eukaryota; kingdom Metazoa; phylum Arthropoda; class Insecta; order Diptera; family Tipulidae; genus Nephrotoma; species Nephrotoma flavescens. The sequence continues at coordinate 223,252,431 of OW052221.1, forward strand.
TGAAATTTATGTATATATATTTTGATTACATGTGGTAATTTAAAAAATACTTACTAAATTTATATTATTATTCACTTCGTGCATGTAATAATGTGTTTTCTAATTTGCAGTTTATTTGTATGTGTGCGGTATATTCCGTGAACTATTGATTTATTTGAGTTGAGCTATCAAATAAATGCATTTTGTATTTAAATTAAAACTAGAAAACATATATGACTGTAACAATGGATGGATCCACTTCCTGCATGTAATAATTGTAATCTAATTTTATTTGTGTAAATATTATTATTATTGCTTGAGTGAAATTTACGTTTATATATATAAATTCTGATTATTTGTGGATATGTTATTAAAATTTATTAAATGAAGATTAATATTCACTTCGTGCATGTAATAATTTGTTTTCTAATTTGCAGTTTATCTGTGTGTGCGGTATATTCCGTGAACTATTGATTTATTTGAGTTGAGCTATCAAATAAATGCATTTTGTATTTAAATTAAAACTAGAAAACATATATGTAACTGTAACAATGGATTGATTCACTTCCTGCATGTAATAATTGTAAACCAATTTTATTTGTGTAAATATTATTATTATTGCTTGGGTGAAATTTATGTATATATATATTCTGATTACATGTGGTTATTTTGATAAAACTACTGCATGTAATAATCTGTTTTTCTAATTTGCAGTTTATTTGCATGTGTGCAGTATATTCCGTGAACTATTGATTTATTTGAGTTTAGCTATCAAATAAATGCATTTTGTATTAAATTAAAACTAGAATAAAAAATATTTATGGCAGGGATGGCAGTGACTTTGTCTTTTACATTATTTAAATTTAAACCATTATTATTCAAATTATTTTCTACAAATAAATGACTGATAGATGGTATGCTCTTTTGCTTTTTTATTCTTTAATGCCTATAAGTTATTTTTGGATTGGATTAATTTAACGTATGATTTAATATGCTTTTAGGGAACCAGGTTTAATTTAGTTTACGGACAATTGAACTATTTAGCTTATTGTTAGTTTAACTCATAATAGTAAAATTTTATTGCTGGAAATGTACCACAATATATGGGTACTTAATTAATTATTAAATTTTTTTCAAGATGCTGATTGCGGAACTTTTATACCATAAAACCAAAAATAATTGTGCTGTCTTGTGCCTAACAATTTACAAACTATTGACTACTTAGGTGTCTGTAACCGGGTCAAGTCTATCATACCTAACAACCTTTCCTCTTCCTCCATTTTGTTATATGTAAAAGGGTGTACGGTATGCCCGGCGTATCCGGGATCCCTGCTTAGTCTAAGCTCTGACTTGTGACAGATGAAGTAGTAAATTGTATATGGGTAAAATCTTGAAACCCATTCTACAGTATATAATTCTTTGATACATTATTTTTGCTGAATACGAATTTAACCCAATGTTACATGGGTGGGTTAAATACGGTTAAGGGTAAATTATCCTTAATCATTATCTACTCGTGCAAAAATATTAATAAACTATGCGGTGTGGACAATTTATGACACAACACTGATAGTTGATGACTTTTTCTTTATTCTCCTCAAAAACAAAGTTATAATGTTTTAATGTTCTATATGTCATCCGCCGCGTCTTGAATACTTATTGTTTCTCGGTTTTTTAATTTAGAAGAAAATTGTTGGTCAATAATCGATATGCTTGTTAAGATTTGTTACCTAGGATCTCAATATTGAAATCATCATCCGTTTGTACAACTTTGCGTAGAACTTTGCGTGAACTACAAACCAATCGAAAGTCACTTATAAAATTTAGAAACATAATAGAAAGTGAATTAAATATTGCATCGTAATCAAGTCTAACTTGAAGCTTATTTTGTTTAATTTGATAGACACTTTTCAAATAAAATCCAATTAGCATTACAACTATATAGATACCTATAATAAGCATTGTATATGCGATTTTAAAGTGGATTAAAAGTTGTTTAAAATTATTTGCACCATTTATCTATATAGAAGTTATACTATACATTGTAACAACAAACACTATTTACGAGTACTTGTTTCTATATTCAACAACAAATTATAAATTGTATAAACCAACTAGCATTTAATTCATCGTAACAATATTGATTTATTTCCTTTAATTTCAGTTTATTTATTTTATAGTCTGCATTATTTTAATTTACACTACTCCCTAGATTACCTGTTATAGTAATAAATTATATTTTTAATTATGACGGATGTTCAAATGGGTGGAATAGCTAATGTGAGATACAGCACAGTAGAATTAAAAATATATGAAGGAAAACTGTGGTAATTAAATTATGATCGAAGATGAAGGTTTTCTAATTTTTATAACAATTTGCAATAAACAAATTCCACTTACTCATTATTCATTCATATTGTACGATAATCATGTCGTGTGTGTGAGGCGTATTATTCACATGCGATATGTAAATATATAATCGGACTCATTATTCTAAGTATGTATAATGTATATATATATATAGTTGTGTTTCATGTGTGTACGACATGTCTAAGTGGTATGATGGCTTGTCATACTTGAGTTAATTCAAAATATGGAAAATAGCCACCACCATAATAAGATTGATTAGTACAAAATTTGTTTGGAATATAGTTTCACGCAATATGTCACAAGTTTTGATAGATGATGTTCGATAATGATTTTTCACTAATTTCCATATATACAAACACAAATTGGGATTGGGTTAACCGTTGCTAATTATACAAAATAAAATTGAATCGTCAACTAGAGTTTATTTTAATTTCCTATGTATGACATTACTCAAACTGCAGGTGATCATTTCCCATACCAGAAAAATCAGTATTTTTTTCTAGATAGAAATAAATATTATAGTTAACTCGTATATATAGCAATCCAACTGTGCACGTATACGTAGACTAATTATATTGTCAAAGAGACACTTTCAAGAGACACTTGGTATTTTGAATTATTGATTAAAGCGTTCTAAATGAGTACGTGAGATGAAAATTCAATTATGGTTTATTCATATATGTATATAGCCTTAAATAATGATAGTAATTAAAATCTAAAGAAATACCTTCACCTAACTATAATTTTCCGGCCTTAGTTAACAGAATTTATACGTTTGTCAATGATGTTATAAATATATTCGAAAGGCAGTTTCTTATATTTGCGTCAATAATTTAATTATTATATTAACACATTTCTAAGGATATCTTATGATAATGAAGTAGAACGGTTCGGTTCTCATATAAGAAAATCTCAGTGAGGGTAACTGATTATTGAAATTGTAAAGTTGCAGTTTTAGTAGTTTTTGTAAAGGTCATCAATGCATATAAACACTTTGGGATGTGATTTAATTTTTTTAGAGCGTAATGCTAGAGCGTAATACGCAAAAATGTTCATACAGGAAACCCTTTTCGTCGAGGCAGCACCTGTTGCTGGATTAGCTTCCATCACATCAATATAATATTCGTCTTATCCTACCCAAAACACCTTTGTACCGCTACCACTAATCTATAGTCGGTCGAGTGTTACCTTTTACAGTTTATACACCTTGCAGGTTCGTTGCGGCTAGCTAGGCAGATTTCTGTGTTGTGTCTAACAGCACATTTTCAAAGACCTTGGCTTCATATGGAGTGTAGCTTTGATATTAAAAATATTACATAAGCTCCATTCAAAATAAGTCGAATAGCCTGGTCAGTCTGAGGATTAGTTAAACTGATTTAGCAAAATTCTATCAGGTACTCGAAAAAATTATTTTGATAGTTGCTTTTCAAATTTTTCGTAGTGTTGGGGGGGGGGGGGGGATTTATTTGAAATTAATTTTTGATAAAAGTTTAGTGGAAGCTCATTAATTTACACGGGGATGACATGTGCAACAAACCTAACTTGTTACATCTATGGAGATTAGTCCCGAAATTTTTAAAACGTCATAATTCGAAAAGACATCAAGTAGTACTATATATTTACCAAAATATTAAAAAAAACGAGAAAGCTCCTGTGGACGCTACCACTTCCGGTGAAGTGAATTTATGATAAAAGTTTTATACCGACCAATGAATTTGTATGGGCTGTACAGGGGCTGAATTTTTGTTAAAACTCATTATGTTGTCAGAAATCATGATTCCCACTTAAATTTAGCAAAACTTAATTAATTTAGATTATGAATCGCTCAAAATTAATTTAGAATCGTTTTAAGTCTTTTTTCTGTATATATGATTTATTTTTCAAAATAATTGCAAAAAGCGGTAAACCATTGAAGTTGCTACTCGAGTGCACTGATTTCAGCCAAAAATCTCTGAAATCTTTTGATTTATGAAAAAAGCATAAGCATGATTTTTCGGTATGATATCAAAGGGCCAAATGACGATGGGCCGAATGTCGAAGGGCCGAAATTCAAAGGGCCTAATTTGTCAATGGGCCGAATGTCGAAGGGCCGTATGTATTTAATATAAATTTATAATAAATAAACAAACAAAATATTATGAAGTAGTTTTTGTTTCTGGCAACTTTACTTTTAACCACAATTTACGCAAGGCGAAGTAATTTGTTTTTTAATATACCAAAATGTATAAATAGATACGAAACAATAATTTTGTCATAAAATGTCATAAAAATTTAAGTTACTCCTGTTTTTTTATCCGTCCCTCTGTACGACAAACACATGAAAAAATAATTTTTTTAGAGGTGGAAAGGATTTTTAAAGATAGACTTACAAAATAAATGTTTATTGTTGTCGATTCCAAAAATAAATTACAACAATATGTCTTTTGGTAATTCTTTTATTTTCTATAATTAATTTTATTATCCTCAAATATGAATATTTCAGTCGGTTAAATTTCTTTTATTTGAAAAAATATTAAAATTTTCATTCTTAGACTGACTGTGTGATAACAAAGGTGTTTGAATTCATTCCATTTTAATAATAATCTCTTAAAACTATTACTGTCTATTCATTAAATTTATAAATTATTTTTGGTGTTGTTACGTAAATTTCGGCTTTAATAAGCTTTAGGTATTTATTTGTTTATTTGTTTTTATTTGTGAAAACCTGGTTTTTTTTAAAGTTAAATTTTGATATGACATTTAATTTATTTGATAGGTGAAATCATAAAAAAGGAGGTAAAGAAAATCAACAATTTTGTAACGCCCGTGGTATTACAATAATACTTGAGAGGAAACATACGGTGATGAAGTAGAGCGCCCACAATCATTCGTCGAACCCAGTTAGAGGATATTAAAAGAGATTCGAGCAGATGTCAAGGAGGCAGCTAGAAGAAATCCATACATGGAACCAGTCCAAATTTTTCAAGAAACAAACGTCAACTTGGCCAAAATTGCCAAATAAAAATAGCATGAAACAAATAATAAAAAGGGTACAACGAGCTGAGCTACATCCGGAACTTTTAAATATAGAAAAATGTGAAATCTCAGTAAACCTACGAAGTATCATAACTGGATTTTTATACAGTTAATAAATTTAAATTATAAATTTTTAGTACAGTTTCGAATCCATCAACCATCAATAAAGGATTTTTATTTCATTTAAACCAGTCCATATATCAAAAAATTCAAGAAAATGACTTGGTGAAAAGATATGGAGCAGACATATCATTCAATTTGGAGTGCCGTAAAATTCTAGCGTTGGCATTTTTACTATCGGAACAAATAGAGCCAACTTGGAAATAAAGTCGACGGTTCCAAACGAATTGTGGCCAGTTTTAACGTGGTTTGAAGAAAATTATGTATTAGGACGTAACCTTCCTGAACGAAATATTAGGAGACCACCACTCTTTCATCCTGCATTTTGATCAGTGCATAATTACGCAGAAAACGGCATTCCACAAACAACGAATAAAGTTCAAGGACGGCATAGGTGGTGGAATACATAATTAAATGAAAAACATTTAGGTGTTTTCCATGTTGTACAACATTTAATTAAAGAACAGAACACAGCTGAAAAAGAAATTAAAGAACTTTTAGGTGGGATAAAAGCACCACAAAAATCTATAATTAAAGAAATTAATATTAATAAAATAATAAATAATAAAACAGCAACTATTGATATGATATGTGGAATAGCACATAATTTTGAATTTTAAGCATCTTAGATATTTTAGAGATTAAGTTATTAGTTTTATTAATTATCAAGTAACGAAAAACAATAAAATTTGATAATAAGAACTTTTTTTTATTTTATTTAATTTTTTTTTTGTTTTTTGCACTATACACCTATCTGAAAATAAGCTTACATAGGGCCACCCTATTAAAGTTAGCCGATAGGTTCCAGCCGAAAGTAAAAAAAGCGATAATGCAGATAGTATCTCTCATCTATCTCAGCCGAAAATATAATATGAAATGTCAAATATTAATATGTTTCAGCCGACATATCTCAGCCGACATTTCTCAGTCGATATTTTTCAGTCGAAAATATTTTTGTATACGAAAAATATTTGTGTTTTGCAAAAGAAATATCAATAAAAATAAAACACAATTTTTCTAGAATAAGATTCAAATAAAAGGTCTTAATGATTTCATACCTGGAAAAAAATGCAGGTCAATTTCCATGTAGGGAGGTCGGAAAAACTCGATTGAATATATTGCACACACAGAATTTGAAAATTTCTAAAAATTGGCCATTTCAAGTGACATAGTTAGAAATAGTTCCAAATGAAAGTACTTAATGATGATCACACCTGGTAGCAATTTCAGGTCAACTTCTTTTTTGGGAGCTCGGGAAAACTCAATTGAATATATCGCACACACGAAATTTGAAAATTTCTAAAAATTGATCGTTTAAAGTTACACTTGGATAAAGTTTCAGATCAATTTCCATGTGGGGAAAGCTCGAGAAAACTCGATTGAATATATCGCACACAAAAAGTTTGGAAAGTTCTAAAAATTTACCGTTTAAACTTTTATAGTTGGAAATAGATTCAAATGAAAGGTCTTAATGATGTTCACACTTGGAAAATATTGCAGGTCAAATTTCATTTGAAGAGCTCGGAAAAACTAGATTAAATAGCAAAACACACAAAATTTGAAAATTTCGAAAAATTGACCGTTTAAAGTGTCATGGTTGAAAATAGATTCAAACGAAAGGCGTTAATGATGATCACACCTAGTAACAATTTCAGGTCAATTTCTTTGTGGGGAGCTCGGCAAAACTCGATTGAATATATCGCACACACAAAATTTGAATATTTCTAAAAATTGACCGTTTAAAGTGTCATGGTTAGAAATAGATTCAAATAGAAGATCTTAATAATGTTCACACTTGTAAAAAATTTCAGGTCAATTTCCATTTGGGGAGCTCCGGAAAACTTGCTGAATAATAACGCACACGCAAAGTTTGAAAATTTCTATAAATTGACCGTTTAAAGTGTCATAGTTGAAAATAGATTCAAACGAAAGGTCTTAATAATGATTACACATTGAAAAAACTTAAGGAAAATTTTTATGTGGGGAGCTAGAGAAACCTCGATTGAATATATCACACAGAAAATCTAAAAAATTTCTAAATAATGACCACGTTTAAAGTGTCATGTTTAGAAATAGATTTAAATGAAAGGTCTTAATGATGTTCACACCCGGAAAAAATTTCAGGTCAATTTTCGCTTGGAGAGCTCGGGAAAACTCGATTGAATATGTATATCGCACACACAAAATTTGAAAATGTCTAAAAATTGACCGTTTCAAGTGTCATAGTTGGAAATAAATTCAAATGAAAGGTCCTAGTGATGATTACACTTGCAAACAATTTCAGGTCATTTTTTATGTAGAAAGCTCGGGAAATCTCGATTGAATATATCGCACACAAAAAAAATTGAAAATTTCTAAAAATTGACAGTTTAAAGTAGTCATAGTTGGAAATTGATTCAAATGAAAGGTCTCTCTTCAGGAAAAAATTTTAGATCAATTTCTATGTTGGGAGCTCGGAAAAACTCGTTTGAATATGTATATCGCACACACAAAATTTGAAAATTTCTAAAAATTGACCGTTTAAAGTGCCATGGTTATAAATAGATTCACACAAAAGGTGTTATTGATGTTCACACCTAGAAAACATTTCAGATCAATTTCCTTTTGGAGAGATCATTAAGAACATTATTAAGACCTTTCATTTGAATCTAATTCTAACCATGACACTTTAAACGGGGTTTCCCAAGCTCCCAACATGGAAATTGACCTAAAATTTCTAAAAATTTTTTTCCAGGTGATTATTAAGACGTTTATCATTTGATCAATTTCCAACTATGACACTTTAAACTGTAAATTTTTCGAAAATTTCAAATTTTGTGTGTGCGATATATTCAATCGATATATTTAATTGACCTGAAATTTTTTTCAAGCGTCAACATCATTAAGACCTTTTATTTGAATCTATTTCCAACTATAACACTTTGAACGGTCAATTTTTAGAAATATTCAAATTTTGTGTGTGCGATTCAATCGAGTTTTCCCGAGCTCCCTACATGGAAATTGACCTGAAATTGTTTTTAGGTATGAACATCATTAAGACCTTTCGTTTGAATCTATTTACAACCATGACACTTTAAACGGTCAATTTTTTAAATTTTTTGTGTGCGATATATTTATTTGCAAGTTTCTCTTACGGAAAATAAATTTTCTAAACAAATTATAATGCTATTAAAAATATAGTTTAGTGTTTTATTTTTAACCATTTCAGTTTATATTTTTTTTTTTGAAAAAACAAATATTTTTCGTATAAAAAATACTTTCGGCTAAAAAATATCGACTGAGAAATGTCGGCTGAGACATGTCGGCTGAAAAATGTCGGCTGATAAGATTCGGCTGAAACATATTAATATTTGGGATTTCACATTAAACTTTCGGCTGAGATAGCAAAGTCACTATCTGCAATATCGTTTTTTTTACTTTCGGCTGGAAAGTATCGGCTAACTTTAATATTATCATAGGGCCGACTGCCTTAGGTGGCACATGGCAAAACTTTCCTTCACCAAAATGTATCGCTGACTGGATACGTGGAATTTCTACATTGGTTTTCCACCCCTATAATCAATAAAATGCGAAAACTAATAGCAGAGGTACCAAAGTAAACAATAAATAAAACAAAATGCTAAACAATATTTAAACATCACTTTTACTATTTTATTTATTTTCCATTTTATAAGGTCAAATATTAGTTTGGTGCACATTATTTACTTGAATTTTTATAACATTTTATGACAAAATCCTTTTTTTTTGTAAAAAATGAATACGTATATATTCTATTTATACTGACTCCTGGTTTTGGCGAAATACCTATTAGATACAAATAGTTTTTCAATTAATAATTACAAAAAGAACATAAAATATGAACAACCAAAAGTAATTCAACATATTTCCTGATAGAATATCCAAAGTTGAAAAATAGTAAAAAAATAAAAAATCCATTTATGTTTAATAAAAAAAAATTTACAAAGTATTCCAAAAACAGCAAATTTAAAAAAATATATTTCTAAAAACAAAAAAAAAATCGCCCCTTCGACCCATTAGGCTTTTCGACATTCGGCTCTTTGACACATTCGGCCCTTCGACAAATACGGCCCTTCGACACTCGGCCCTTCGACATTCGGCCCTTCGACAAATTCGGCCCCTCGACACATTCAGCCCTTCGACATTCGGCCCTTCGATATTTGACCCTTTGTACCCATTCTGAATTTTCACCTCGATCTGGTAATCCGTTTGGGCTGTAGACAGGACACAGAGATTTTGTAAGAACTAGATTTGTGAACTTCGGCGATATAGTGCATGATAAAATCTAACGATCAAAATTGTGATTGCTTTTGTGGTTGAAACAAGAAGCTTGATTTAAAGCTAGTAAAAAATGAATATAACCCCATGTGTGGCCACTATATCTGTATGACGCCCGTGTTGAGTGGATTTAATATTTCTTTCGAAGATGTATGCAGTCGGCATATTATATATTGTAGAAAATTTATTTTATATCCGGATTTAGCCTCGTCTATTTAGAGTGATGATTATCAATGAAACTTATGAAGTATGTACCAACATTTGGGGGATTTGACATATAAGAAAATGTTATAAATTACAAACAGATATAAGCCGACAGATTTATTAATAAAATTCAGTTACATTTCTACAATTTTCATCAGTGAACATTAAAATGGTATATACAGTTTTAATTTCACTAGTAATACAAGGCAGGTGCAGTTGGTGGTTCTATCTGCCAACTTTTCCCAGGTATCATAGAGTTTCCAAAAACTAGAATAATCAAATATCGGTTAAGTGGTGATAATACCACTTTCATATCGATATTAAGGGTATTGACAGTATTAGTTTACAAAACATTTTAAAATTAACGAAATCGTTGGAAATTCGATCAACAAAAAAATTGAAAACTCTATTTATCTCTTTCAGAAAAGAAATTTATTTCATTTCATAAAAATACTGCATATTTCAAAAATATGCAATTCCATACTTTAAATTTCCAAAAAATAATATTTTATAAATGCATTATGCATTTTCAAAACTCATACGACTTCGAAGCTTATTGACATTTGCAGCAACGAAAAATGTCGATCCACTATAAGTGCTAATAAAGTTGGTTGAATTATTTTTTAAGCAGCATCAACCCATTTAAGTTCGAGTTTCGAACTCCACTTGCTTCAAATAGCTTGAACTGTCTTTGCTAGTCTGATAATACGCCAGAGCTTTAAGTAATCTTTAACATAGATGATTTCATCTTTAACATAGATGATTTCATTTCAACACAAGAACCAAGTTGTGTTGGAATGAAATTATCTATGTTAAAGATTCTGCAACTGAACAATTATGTTTTTGGCATGCTGCATTATAGCAGACTAAAATTAATATTTAGTGCCATCCTCTTCCTGATATATTTGAATTTAGTTTTTAAAAATATCTTATTATGGACGACAACTCTTTATTGCGGTAGTCATTATGTCACTCTTTTAATTAATGATGTATATCATTACATTAAAAGTAGATGATAGTGAAGTATTTCCTAAACATTCCTAAAAATTTAAATCAGCCATTTTTTGTTTCAATGTATGCGTAAAACTTAGTATAAACGAGTAAATTATAATTTATAAAATGATGTTAATAAGTTTACATTAATGCTTAAAGTGATTTTTATAATACAGAAAATCCTTTAAATCCCCCAACCAAATACTAAGTGTACTTTCGGTTTAATATAGATCCAATCTAACAGAAAATCATCATCCCTTGAAAAGTTATACGGACCAAGGGTGTTTAGTAAGCTCAATTCGCAATAAGATAAATTTACGGTTTAAGCGATTTCCATTAAATTTCCCAGGAAAACCCCCACCAAATACTAAGTGTGCTTTCTGGTTAATATAGATCCATTCTAACAGAAAATTATCATCCCTTGAAAAGTTATAGGGGTTAAGGGTGTTTAGTATGCTCAATTCGTAATACGATAAATTTACGCTGTAAGCGACTTCCACAAAATTTTCCTATGTCCAAGGAAAACCCCCACCAAATACTGTTCGACTGGATCCATATTAACCCGAAAGTACACTAAGTATTTGGTGGGGACTTTCCTGGGACATGGGAAAATTTATGGAAAATCGCTTGCAACGTGAATTTATCGTATTGCGAATTGAACATACTAAACACCATTAGCCCCTATAACTTTGCAAAGGATGATCATTTTCTGTTAGATTGGATCTATATTAACACGAAAGTACACTCAGTATTTGGTGGGGGTTTTCCTGGGACATGGGAAAATTTATGGAAAATCGCTTACAACGTAAATTTATCGTATTGCGAATTGAACATACTAAACACCATTAGCCCCTATAACTTTTCAAGGGATGATGATTTTCGGTTAGATTGGATCTATATTAACCCGAAAGCACATTTAGTATTTGGTGGAGGTTTTCCTGGGACATGGGAAAATTTGTGGAAAATCGCTTACAATGTAAATTTATCGTATTGCGAATTGAACATACTAAACACCATTAGCCCCTATAACTTTTCAAGGGATGATGATTTTCTGTTAGATTGGATCTATATTAACCCGAAAGTACACTTAGTATTTGGTGGGAGTTTTCCTGGGACATGGGAAAATTTATGGAAAATCGCTTACAACGTAAATTTATCGTATTGCGAATTGAACATACTAAACACCATTAGCCCCTACAACTTTTCAAGTGATGATGATTTTCCGTTAGATTGGAACTATATTAACCCGAAAGCACACTAAGTATTTGGTGGGGATTTTCCTGGGACATGGGAAAATATATGGAAAATCGCTTACAACGATAATTTAATGTCTCGTTACAAATTGTGACTAAAGCACCTTAGTCCTTACACCTATCCTAGCGAATTAAATTTTCTGTTCGTTTGGTTCTATATTAACCTAAATTCATATCCTGATTAATTGCTAAATTGATCAAAATCTTATAATATTTTTTTTAAATTTATAATTTCTCATTTTTCAAAGTTATTGAATATAAGGAAAATGCAATAATAAAGTAAGGTATCAGCAAATTTACATAAACAAGTTAAATTTTATCTTTATCGTTTAATACGAATAAAGTATATGATACTCACTTATACACATAAAGATATTTAGGATTTAACAAAATATTCACAGTTATGTACACAAGCGTCAAGTTTTTCCTAAACCTTCCTAATTTTAATTTTTAGGATAGTTTAGGAAATAGTTCACGGAAATAAAAGTAGAGGTTTGTTCAGAAAAATTTTTGATTAGCATCATAGCGGGCCTCCTCACTGATTAAAATCATCGAATTATCCTAACTTATAACTCTTTGCTAGTCAGGGTTTCAAAACTTTCGAAATACCTCATTTTGTCTATAGATCCTTAATCTAAAATAATCCTGCATTAAGTGTAATTCGCCGTGCACATTCTCAGTATTCACAATAAATGTTACGGAGCTGTTATTTTGACTCAAATTTAGTTCAAAAGTTCCGGTTATTCGTGCCAATTTTTGTGCTAAGTGTGATTGTATTTCAATTGTACCTTGTGGTTCTAATGCTGTGTTAGTCTATAGTGTTGTATAGACATCACTACAATATTCGTAGATGTGATAGTATAGTCTTTGTTATTGGTAAATGAAGTGCTGAATAGTGCCGTCTTTTACAGTTTATTTCCATTTCGATCAACTTCAGTCGCGAACTTTGAACAATTTATTATCTCACAACTTTTGTAGTCACGCAAAACTTAGGTGAAAATATGATGCCACAAGATATCTCGTATATACATAAATTGCGTGGTACTCTTGATTTAATTTGTTACCACTTTTATCAATTTTGCGTTGAATCTTGAAATAAACCATGTATTTGATTTTACGTCCATGAATGTGTTTGTTTCGAGTGTATGTACGCAATAAATGAATCAATTCAAAATTTGTAGATTCTTTCACCTAGAGGTTTTCTTTTACATTCTACTTCTTGCAGTGACGAAAATCTCTGGCCATAATATCATTTTTTATCTTTTTCAGCGAGCTTTGGGATTACAGCTCTATAAGCATTGTATTGCGAGATAGACCAATAAGGTTGGGAAGTTTGGGTTTTTTTTCTTTGTGGAGATCGCAATTTGCGGATCGACGCTTGTGACGCTTCTGGCTCAATTCAAAACAAACAATATTTGTAAACTCGAATATTTATAGTATAAATTACTACACTACAAATTACTATTTTATTAAATCTTTATCAAATTGCTCGTTTTCTATTACAAATGATTTCTTATGTCTTGACTATTCAATTGTAACAAACTAAATTGTTTCACTTCTTTTCTTTTTATGTTTTTGCGTATCATGAACGCAACCAAGCCAGGCTACCTTGATTTCATATTGTGCAACACATTGGGATCTTTTGTATTTATTTTCCACATGTTCTAGGAACCACTCATCTCAGGTTCATGGTTCAAAAGTCTCAATAACTGTTGCTTGTGAATGCTCCCCAACTTCTAGAGAGACTTCTGTTCCGTCATCTTCTTATTTGCATTCATTAGTTTAGCGATTTTATTGCTTAGTTGTGATGTTATTTTGTCTATTTCACAATGTTTTATGTGAAGTTCAACATTTTGATTTTCCTGCTGAGTAGCGGAGTACCTAGACTAGTAGTGATATAGATATTTTTGAACTCAGTATATGAACGGGCATCGCAATATTTGACTCACCCCAGAATCAATTGAAGCATCCGCGTTATAAGGTGGATTATAGCCGACTGAACAGTTGGGGTACCACGTGCAGGGTAAAAACTACTTTTTTGTGTAAAGCATCTTAAACTCTTAAATTAAGAGACTGTTATGATTGACTGAAATCATATATCAGCGCTGCGGGCCAATAGTCCAGTAAAAGTCAATTTTAAGCAAATTTTTCGGTAAATTCATTTATTTTTCAAAAACTCTATGGCAAACTGATCGAAAAATCTGTTCTAACTCCGATTTTTACAATAGTAAACGATTTACCCGACTATTGGCCCGCAGCCCAGATAAACTAATTTAATATCAAAATAAAAATGATTATGAAATCAGCACCAGAACACTTTCAAATCACATTCGTCAAAAGCGCAAAATGTTAGAGATGCACAAATTAAGAGATGCAGCACATTAAACGGTTTTAGCTCGAGTCGGATTACTGTAACGCACCTTATTTTAAAATATAAATGTCTTACAATAAAATATCAACAAAAACCATTGTTTGAATATTTTAAGTATTTATGCGTTACAAAATATGTAAATTAAACATTTTATGATCTCGCGGTAATCGTGTCATCCATCTTCTATATGTAAAACGTGCGTATGATGAGATGATAATTTCGTTTAGTTTATGCTTTTAGACCTTGTCACGTTTTTATTAAAAAATCTCAAAATAATCAAATAATTATCTATATACGTGCGAGCTATAAATCTATAATTGACATATTAACGCCAATTTAACACCATCTTATGATACAAAAAATGTTAATAACAAATATAATTATAAGAAGATTACACATCCAATAAAAAATTTATAACAGCAATTAATACAAGTCACATGAGGCCGTTTAATTGTAATCCGTTCGCGTATAATTTCGAGTTTAACCATAAAAATAAAAAGTTTAAGCCTACTTTACAACAACACGAAATTGGAATAAAGTTATTAAATATTTTGTGTTCGTTTAACTCGTATTCGTATTACGCGAGTGCAGCGGATCGTCAATTAAGCGCAGTTATTCATAATCACCGTATTTATATAATTGTGATTTAATTAAATTAAAAATGCACTGTAACATTATAAATTTATGTTTAATTAAAATCAAATTATCTTTGAAAAGAGCAACAAAAATAAGAACATGCGACATTAAAATTATATCATTTTAATTAATTTTTATAATTAAATTGCTGCACACATCAATAGTCTAATGGCATATATACTAAATGTCTTATGTGTTTCCATCGACATATACTCTTACGATATATCGTTAATATTGGTTGGTAATAAAAATTGAACAGTTTATCAGCTCTATGAAAACTAGTAAAATTTTTAACGATGCAATAATACTAAACCTAGATTATTTACACCAAGCTGTTTAAGATGAATAAGAACATAAAACGCTTACATACATAAAACGTTTTAAAATTGAGTTAAAGTTATGTTTAGATTTAAAGATTTAGTTTATTAAAAAAAAGTCGATTAATTTTAATTTTCCGGTTTACCATTGGAACCGCATAAATCATCGTAAACGATGGAAAACTCACTTATGTTTATGGATACGCACAGTATTTTGACTAATTTTCTCCATCTTGTAGATTGTGGACCAACGTTTTTAATATGTTGCTTATTTTGTAGTATTATGAGAAATAGCGTAAAAAAAAGCTTTCAGTTTCTCAACATATAAGAAAAGGAATACACAATATTATCTTATCGAAAGTCGGTCATGGAGCTCTCCCTCGTCGACATTTCTGTGGTCACAACCAATAACTGCTACAGTCGATTTTATATTTTTTTTATTTTAATAATTTAATTTATATTTTTTTTATTTTAATAGTAGAATTAGTTTATGCATCGCTCGAAAACAAATATGCAACGTCATATTTATTTCTTGATTTTAGGAAGGCGTTTGATTTTAGGAAGGCGTTTGATTTTAGGAAGGCGTTTGATTGTGTCAACCATGCCATATTAATTAAAAAACTTATAAGTTTTGGAATTTTTGGTTGTGACTTAATGTTATTACAAAGTTATCTTAGTGATAATAAACATACTGTTCGTATTAGCGATGGGGGTCAATTTTGGGCCCAATTCTGTTTTTGATCTATGTAAACGACATTTCCAATCTAAATTTGCAAAGAAAGATCCAACTGTTTGCTGATGATGCCGCACTTATCTTCAGTTCTAAGACTTATGATCAGCTTCAACATAATATGGAAATTTATTTGGCCATTATTAATGACTGGCTAAATGACAATAAATTAGTTATAAATGCTACTAAATCCAATTTCATTAATCATAAATTTTTAATGACATAAAATTTAAAAATGAGAAAATTAAACGTGCCGACTGTGCTATGTATCTTGGATTGCAAATTAATTCGCAGCTCTCTTGGATTAACCACATCAATGGAATTAAACGGAAATTATCCCCTATCATTGGTGTCCTGCGGCGTGCTGGGCGGTTTATTCCAGATTCTCTGAAATACAGTATTTACTACAGTTTTATTCAGTCTCACTTAACATATTTAATTGAAATCTGGGGTTCCTCAAGTGATGTTCACCTGAATGGCTTACAAATTATTCAGAACAATGGGCTAAAAGCGATTCAGAGTTGACTAGTTTTGACTCTAAATAAATTTCTTTATAATGAAAAAAATCTTTCTATTCTATCACTAGTTGACTATCATTATATGTTGACAATCAATAAGATTAGACACAGTTTATTGAGGCTGTTACAAAAAAACTTACACGAAGCTCGTTGAACTATCGTCTTCGTAATTACAAATTCACGACGACTCAAAATAGTATTTTTTTATAAAGGTGTCAAATTATTTATTGCATTGGTAGGATTAAAAAGCTCAAGCGATATTTGAAAAAGTCACCGTTTGACAAATTTATCGAATATTATAACCTTTACCACTGATACTGTTCTTTGAATTGATAAAGTTTGTTGTTGGTTGTTTGACATATTAGTTATGCATTAGTTGCATTACTTTAAAAAAAATATTATATTTTTGCCATCTAATTTAACTTTATATTATAATATTTTCTTGTATAGGACTATTGTTTTTTTTTTGGAGAATAAATAAAAAAAAATTGCATACTATATTTTAACTTTAACGAGGAAGCAAACCTAGAAGCAACCTAAAATCATTCAAAAAAGTTACAACAGCTCAAGTTTTTTAGTTCATAAATGATTGTAAAAGAACTGCTAAAGTTAGTTGAATAAAATAATATTTAACGATCTTTTGATTTATTTCAAGGTTAGCTCTTTTCTCAAATGGAAAACAGCAGTTTTGGAAAATATTCAAAATTAAACTAGAGGTTAGCAGTAGATGACAGCAAGTAGTTGAATTTCCAGCCTCGGATGATACAATTTAATATATTTTGTTTGACTAAATAGTTGTGGTTAGGCAAATTTCCCTAATAAAGCAACAAGAAAACTCAAGTCTAACGTAAAATTATATTTAAACATGAAAGACAAAAATGTGTCAACGCTCGAGAGTGTACAGCGCTTTCGATGTGCCGAAAAAAAATGTTTTCTCAACATAATTATCCTATAACAGCAATATATTAGCTTTAATTGGTTTTGCAAGCTCGGAAACTGTAATCTTAGACTAGCTTTCGCATCAAGTGAGATAAAACTCCTTTAAGTTCGTAAAGCGTCTACATTGCTCTAAATTATTTACAAATTTGATAGAATACCATAAGAAAAAATGTGGTTACACCACGAACACGGAAATGTGGTTGCACCACGAAAAACGACAAAATTGTGGCCATAATTTGTCCCGAAATTATAAGATTTTCACTTTTGATTTGAAATAATGCTTGCCAACGCCACACTTAACAACATCATTATCTTTTTATAAACGTCAATCATGAACGTTCAATTTAACGGTGCCTGACTGTTGTACCAATGAAGCGCACTGCTTTATGTGACATATTTACTTATTTGCAAAGTGGGGGAAATAAAATCGGATCTTGCATTTATTGGCATTTATAAAACGTTTCGCTTACAACCAAATTCGCAGTTTTTTACAGCGATAATTGTAGCGACAAAACAGAAATTCGTTCGTTGCAACTATGTTTTATTTATTAATATGAAAGCACCTTGGAGCTATATAATAGTCACAAGGAATGCGATTTGGATCACTCAGTTTTAAAGCGAAAAAGCAAAAAAACTACTCTCGAAACAAGATTTTGGGCTCTTTGGTATCAATTGGTATCAATTTAGATTTACCGTTGGTATTGGAACAGATTTCTAGTCCACGAAGTAGGTCGGAACGAAGGTGAAATGGCTCAGATTTACGACCGATTCTAGAAGTTTTCAATTCAAGACTACATTAAGCGTTATTGAATCATTTCGGATTTTGAATTTACGATGTAGGGGTTTTAATAATATAGCGTGTTCAGAGCATCAAAAATATTATTCGCCCGCGCTAGAAATAAATCCCGCTAAGAAGAGGGATCTATACTGGATTTACTTCCTTCCCTTCCGAATTTATTATTTGACAGCGGTTTATTGGTAAAAAAATACTTTGAAAAATAGAGTAGATTTAAACAGTTATTCGTTGTGACCAGATAATATTCCATATCCGTACAAAAAAAAATATTTGGTAATGCGTTTGACCCAAACTAATTTTAACAATATTTTTTTCTTCCAATACACTAAAATTTTGTTAATAAAGCCGTAAAATTTAATATGGCCGATATGAGAATTATAAAATTGTTCAAAATGTGAATATTTAATTAACAGATACTCGATAACTCAGCAACCGTTAACAATCTAAAAAAAGAAAAAGGGTTAATATGGTGTAGCCAACATCCAACTTTCTATTAACACGATTGTGTATATCTCGAATACACCATCCGACTTTTGATAAACTGTATGCCATAATCTAAACACATTGTTCCTGCTTAGATTTCGGAAAACCAAGGCCATCTATGTTGGTTAAACATAAAGTCTTTAAATTTATTTAAATCTTTTAATTCTTTGTAGTCTTTTGTAAATGCTAAATTTTTCAACATCAGTACAAAAATTGAAAAGCTCCCATTAAAACTGCCGCGTCCTGTACACGAATTTAGACTTAATTTTGTAAGGATCTCTAAATTAATGGAAAGCTCATACTTAACAAGTGTTTTTACCGAATACTTAATCCACCTGGACCATTGATATACTGAATTGTAGTAAAATAAGCTGTGTTTCTTATTTAAATCCGTAGATCGAGCAGATTTTGAAATCTAAAATTAGATCGATCTGATCGATGTGAAATAAGAAACAGGTTTTAGATTTGGTAGATCAAAAAACTTATGAAGTGTTAAAAAATACTCGATTAATACAAATCAATTCTTATTAGCTACTTATTATTTGGATTCAAATTACGAACACGAAGGAAATATTACGAACAACCGTATATGAACACGAAGGGAATATTAACTTGCTAAATTACTTTGAAAATTGAACCACGAATATGAAATTGGACAACTTCTTGCAAATACTCTATAAAAAAATATGGCTGTATAAAATAATTATTTCATTATTTAATAAAAAAATTATAAAATAATAATTAAAATTTCTTTCTGTTTCCATTTTAATAACGTTTGCATAAACAAACAAAATTGATGAGAATGACAATATGTATAGGTTTGAATTTGAATTAAGTGAAACTAAAACTTATCCGAGAAATCAGAATATTTTTACAAATCAAAAAAATCAATCTAATCAATCTGCAGAAAAATAAGAAACAGCAACAAAATGGATCAGATCGATCTGAGCTGAAATAAGAAACAACTTTTTAGTACTCAGATCGATCAGTTCGATTGGATCGGAAATAAGAAACACAGCTATAGTTAGTTTTGATCGGTTTTTCAAAATTGTTGCAAAAAACGACAAAGCGCCTATGAAGCTGCCACTTCCGATTGACCGATGTCGGCGAAAAATCACCACGATGTTCAAAATTATTGAAGATAAATAAGTGCGAAGTTTCACTCTGTTCAGATGCATGTGAAGATACTGCTAAAGTTTTACTCGTAAAAAAAAACTTTACATGTGTATAAAGCAGTGTGAAGTTTTTACTAAACTATGTTAAACGTGTATATGTGTTGGTGTGTATCAACATGATACCTGTACAAAGCGGAAAAGGTTACTTTTATTTTATTATCATTATTTGAAACATTTGGCAGTTAACTTCAACAAACCCGAAAGAAGTTATAATATATTTACCATATCATTAATCAATAAGCACTAACTCGAACATTAGGGTTAATTAAAGTTCTAAAAAAACTAGAAAATCGGTATCCAAAACAGAATATAGTAAGTAACACACACTACACGCTGAACTTCGTTATCCAAATGAGATAAGCGGAGAAATCAAAATTCAACCTCGAGTAAAATGAGTGGGGTAATAGACCAATTTGAAAAAATAATACCAAGCTCCAAAGGGAAAGAAGCCTCTCTTATTTAAAATCAGAAATAACTTAGGGCTTCAATAGATATCCATCGAAACCTAAATAGAACCTGAGGTATCTGAATTATTAATTAGGGTTCATGTTAAATGAAAAATTAGTAGGGTCATCCCCATCTAGCGGTGTTCACTATTTAGAGAATATTGTATTATAACCAAATATATTCAGAATTATTGAATCAACTTAGATATCCCTAAAAATACAACAATGTGAACTAATAAGTACTGGGGACTATTTATTGAATTTTCAATGACCAAATATAATAATATAATAAAAATTCTTAAACCAAGTGAGATATCTCTAGAGATTTTAACACAACTTCAGGTATATGGGCTGTTAGTTGAGGACCATGTCAGTTAGAAAATACATTCAGTTGCTCCCCATCCAGGGCAGAGGACAGTTTATAAGATTTTGTATTATGACCAAATAAAATAAAAATTCTTAGGCCAACTGAGGTATTTCTTGAGATCTTAACACAACTTCAGATAATTAGGGTGTTCGTTAGAGACGATGCCGCAGCTAGAAATAATATTGAGGAGCTTCCAACTTTTGCATTAGGACCAAATATAATAAAAAAAATTAAGGCTTTAATTTTTTATCATATTTGGCCATATATCAAAATTTTATAATTAATGTTCATCCCTGGCTGGGAATAGCTCATGATTAATTTTAAAACTTACATGGTCATTAACTTACACTCTATAAACCTGAGATTGTGTTAAATATCTGGGCATATCTCACTCCCAGATATTTTAACACAATCTCAGGCATATTGAGTGTAAGTTGGTGACCATGCAAGTTTTAAAAATAATCGAAGCTATTCCCAACCAGGGATGAATATAAATTATAGAATTTTGATAAACGGCCAAATATGATAAAAAATTCTTATGCAAAGTACAACAT
The DNA here is from genome assembly GCA_932526605.1 of Nephrotoma flavescens. Taxonomy (NCBI): domain Eukaryota; kingdom Metazoa; phylum Arthropoda; class Insecta; order Diptera; family Tipulidae; genus Nephrotoma; species Nephrotoma flavescens. Next base: position 223,273,993 of record OW052221.1, read on the forward strand.
TTTTTATGATATTTAGTGATAATACAATATATGTCCCCTTCCCCTTCTGAATGGGGAGCCCCTATTTTTTATATTTTTTTTATTTTAATTTTTTAATAAAATTTTATTTATTTATTTATATTACGGCTGAGTCTTGCACCCATTTAGTAATTTACATTGCATAATAAAGTATTTTGATTAATCGGCGTAATCAAGTTATTATCCCCAGTTTCGTGTAACTCCTAAGATTTTTCGCCACCATAAGTCTACTGACCTCCTGGTCGCGATAAGTCCAGTGGTTTGCTTCTTTGCAGTCTTCTTGTTGGTGTTGCAGGTTTTAGGATTTGTTTGTACAGCAGCAGTTTGTTATGGATCGCTAGTTCAGATTGTCTCCCTAAGAGCCAATGCATTTTTCTAAATTTTATGTTTAGTTCTTCTCTCTTCTTTTTTATGTGTTCCTATACCATCTAAGTTTAGCATCTAAAGTCATGCCGAGATATTTAGCAGTGTTTGCATGCTGTACTACTATTGAGTTTATCATTACTGGTATATGATTAACTTTTAGATTTGTAAAGTTGTCTTGGATTGATTTTGCTTCATTTAATTTGATTCGCCATTTGTTTGTCCAATTACATATTTGATTAGTAGCTTTCTGTAATTTACTAGTGGAGTCACGGATGTTCTTTACTGTTGCAATTATTGCGGGGAGCTCTTGATTATTCTTTATGACGAACGGTCTCCAACTAACATATCATATATCTGAGGTTGTGTTAAGATCTCTAGGAATACTTCATTTTCAAGAATTCTTAATAAATAGTTGTATCTACTATATTAAAATTACCGTGTTTCTTGACGCTTATTGATCCGGATCAGTTCAAATTTTATATGGAAAACATGATCCAAATTTTTGTTTTGGATCAAAAATTTTGATTTTTAATCTAGCAAGCGCCTTTGTGTTGTTACATGAAACATGAACTGAACTGGATCAGATCAAGCATCAAGAAACCCAGCTATAATTTGTTGCTTAGATTTAAGAGTTTTTTTTGCTGTCTGAATATGAGCCTAGATTTCCTTAGTAAAATAGGTAAATGCAACAGGCTTCTTTCTGTATAATTTATTAAAAGATATGGGTGTCCCAACAAGAGCGCCGGATTTAATTTTAAAGAAAAATACATTTAATTTTGAATTAAACAAACATTTTTATTTCAAAATAAAAAAAAATAGTTCCGATTAAACGTGAAACACAACATCAGGTAAATGGTCACCATGAAACCTCTGGGACAGGGTCATTCTTTTGTTGAAATTTTCAATTACGTTTTTGCAAAAATGTGGCTGTATTTCGCGATACCGCACTCCATCAATAGTAAGCGCAAATCCAGCCGCATTTTAAAAGAAATACGGCCCGATTACTCATTGTTTGTTTGAATACTTCGCTATATTCTTAAATCGCGTGGTCTGTACGTGACCAATGTAAAAAAAATCACCGTACAACTCGTATTAACAAAATCGCGGTAAATTTAAATCCGGCGCTCTTGTTGGGACACCTTACTTTTAATTATTTGCTTTGCATTCCTAGAATTAGGGCAAAATTGTACAGTTAGTTTTATAATTAGTAGTGTAATGCTCGTTTGTCGAGAATTTTAAATATAACTGAGTTAAATTAAACATTCATGTAACTAGTCGAGACAAGGTAGTTTTATATTATTCAGTTAATTTTAATAGGAAATAATAACACTGCTAGTTGAAAAATGTGACAAGTTGGACACCCTGGGCGTTATCGACATATTTTGACTCTGAGTCAAAAATTTGTCAAACCATTAAGATTTTACTTAATAAACACATTTTTATTAATCACTTGTTTTTTGTTTCGCAGAATATTTTGAATATTTTTCAAAAAGTTTAAAAAATCACTCGATCGATTTCGACTTGTTAGGTCATAATCATGAGTATCTACTGATTTGTATTAGTAAAAATTTTGTTATATAGTAGAAAAAAGCAAAATATAAATAAAAATAAAAGGAGGGGGAAAAATAGGCAATAAAAATTAATCTACTGATTTCTCTCTGTTCGTTAAGGATATTTTGGTTAAGAAATATTGATTTTCGAATTTCGTAAGATTCTAAGGTATCTAAACGTATGCCTTTGGGTTGTACATGTAATATGTCTAAATTGTTCAAGCTAGCTGTATGATTTTCTGAAGTTAAATGGTTATGGAAAGTTGATTGATTGCAACCAGATAAATGTTCTTTAGCTCTAACTCCAAAATTGCGCCCAGTCTGACCAATATAGGAGAAACTACAATCATTGCAATTGATCCTATAAACGCCAGATTTGGAAAGGCGATCAACTCTAGGTTTATTGTTAAAAATCATTTTCTTTATTGTGTTATTATTATAAAAAGCAAAACTAATATTGGTATAATTGGACACGATGTTGCTAATCCGTTGGCTCGTTTTTCCTATATACTCTTAGCGACGCCAATTTTCCCGCGTTGGACTGTCCGGTGGATAAATACCCGTTAGAGTTTTACGCTTTAGCTTTTTATTTAATAACTTTAATGTTGCATATCCTGTAGCTAGTCCTATGTTGCATATCCGTTATTCGTTGCTATTTGAAGAATTATGTTAAGCTCAGTGTTATAATTTGAATTTGACAGAGGGATGTTTATTAGTCTATCTATGAGTGAGTGGAAAGCTGACATTTTAATATTATGGGGATGGTTTGAAGAACTAGGGATAACAGCGTCTGTATACGTGGGTTTCCGATAAATTTTGAAGTCTAAAGTAGAATTAATCCTGGTTATTGTTATATCTAGAAAATTAATACATTTATTTTCTTCTTTTTCTAACGTAAAATCAATGGTGGAATATTGAGAATTTAACCAAGTAAGGAAAGAGTCTAACAGTCTATTAGTTCCATTCCATAGACATAATATGTCATCAACATATCTATACCAAAAGATTATATGACGAAAATAAGGATTGTTGTTTGATATGATCGTTTGTTTGAAGAAATTCATGAAAATTTCAGCCAACAAAGGTGACAGAGGGGAGCCCATGGGTAGACCATCAGCAAATTTTAAATATGTATTATCAAAACAGAAATAATTTTGTTTAATACAAGTCTCAAAAACTAACTTCAGTTCACGACGTAAGCTCTCATCTACAACATCCCTATCTAAGTAATTACAAACTATTTGGGGCAAAGTGAAATGGTGGAATAGAAGTGAAAAGACTGGCAACGTCAAATGAAACTAGTTTTGAATGTAACGGAATGTTGACGTCTTGAATTTTGTTAATCAATTCTACCGAGTTCTTAACCGAGTAAGCCGAAAAGAAATTAGTATGACAATTGAAAAAAATTATGAAACCCTTACATAGCTTGTAGGCAGGAGCATTGCAAAACGCTACTATGGGTCTAATCGGAATGCCTTCCTTATGGATTTTTGGTAAACCATCAAGGAATCTTACGAAATTCGAAAATCGTGTCCAATTACACCAATACTAGTTTTGCTTTTTATAATAATAACACAATAAAGAAAATGATTTTTAACAATAAACCTAGAGTTGATCGCCTTTCCAAATCTGGTGTCTATAGGATCAATTGCAATGATTGTAGTTTCTCCTATATTGGTCAGACTGGGCGCAATTTTGGAGTTAGAGCTAAAGAACATTTATCTGGTTGCAATCAATCAACTTTCCATAACCATTTAACTTCAGAAAATCATACAGCTAGCTTGAACAATTTAGACATATTACATGTACAACCCAAAGGCATACGTTTAGATACCTTAGAATCTTACGAAATTCGAAAATCAATATTTCTTAACCAAAATATCCTTAACGAACAGAGAGAAATCCGGTTCTCACCAATTACAGACCCCGCCCTTTTCTATTCTCACGTACGCAATAATATACTTTGAATTTTGTTACTCAACCTATGACTCATCGCCTACCTGCGCGATCCTTAGATTAATTTTTATTGCCTATTTTTTCCCCTCTTTTTATTTTTATTTATATTTTGCTTTTTTCTACTATATAACAAAATTTTTACTAATACAAATCAGTAGATACTCCTGATTATGACCTAACAAGTCGAAATCGATCGAGTGATTTTTTAAACTTTTTGAAAAATATTCAAAATATTCTGCGAAACAAAAAACAAGTGATTAATAAAAAAAAAAAAAATTGTGTTTATTAAGTATAAGTGTGTTTCGCCAAGTGCCTACGGCAAATAGCGTAAAAAGTATTAAGATTTTCGTTTTGTTTGTTCAGCAAAGTTGTTCCTTCTATTCTGGCTAAATATTGCACTTAGATAGTTTTTTTATACAAATTGTCGTAAAAACAGACATTTTTTTCGTTTCACCAATAGTATTTGAAACATTAAGATTTTCGCTATGCTTTCTTCAGCAAAGTTGCTGCGCAACTCAATACAAACAACTTTGCCGAACATATCAAGACCGAAAAAACAGATCCACATATTGTGTTTTATTTAGGCCAAGCTTAGGTTAGGTTGTGTTAGAGTGGCTGCTTCTGCACACTTACACCAGTAGTCGCCCGTTGTGATACTACAGGATCCTATTTCCCCTGTTCAAAACTAGTCGGAGCTAAGTAAGTAGCGCAAAATATCTCGCACTACACAGTCCGCGAGATCTGAAAGGTTGGCCATACTATAGTACACGCTCAAATATCTATGCCTTATGTGTGATAGTGCCGGACACGAGCATAATAAGTTATTTAAAGTCTCTTTCTCCTCATTGCCCGCAGTCTTGTCAGTTTTGGTAAAAGCTTCTCACAGAAAATTCCGGCCCCTACCTTGCCGTCTAGAGAAACATGGGTTCACTTGTTTAAGAGATCCGTATAGATAAGGTTAAACACAACTGGAGGGTCGCATACTTAGGCCAAACAGGGTGCTCACTTCAAATAAGATACAAAGACCACTTCAACGACATAACCAAATTTAAAAAAGTACATAAAATAATGTTTCACAGAACACATAAAAACTGGAATTATAGGTACACTAAATTCAATAAAATTTTAACCATTTTGCACAGAATCAAAAAAGGACTGAAATTAGACAGGTTAGAAAATTTGGGTACAATTTGGCTCATAAGTCATGAGACATTTGTGTACTGTACGTATACGGTATAATAATTTACTTAGCGACAAAACCAATACGAAAAACCAATAAAATTTACGATTTATTATACATAACTTAAAAACAAAGAAGGTGTCAAAATGCAGCGCCAAGCAACAGTATATAAAGAGCTTCAAAATAAATTATGTAATAGTAGTAAAAAATAAACCGAAGAAGAGATTATTCTCGAAATCGATATTTCTAAAAAAGTTAAAAAATTGGCACAATATATAAGAACTAAACACTACAATATAAAATTAAAAATAAAAAGTTTTTCATTTAAATATATAAAGTGACAAAAGAACACAAAACATGTGGTGAAAATCGTCTTGTGAAATCTGGTGAAATAAATAATATGGACACAATGCAGTTCAATGTTATGGGTGCATGAATTATAATCTCGGTACTAACAGAAACAAAATTGGTTCTTTGACATACACTGCAACGACAAATGCTCAACTACCGCTGCTGCATTCAGATGAAATTTCTGTTCCGGAAAGATCAAACCCAATCACACTGAAATCTCGCAAAATCGTTTAGATATTATGGTGCGACGCCTGAAACTATCGCAGCGGTAAGCCATTCTTCTGTCAAAAGATTTAAAACAAGTGAACATTTTGACTCCAATTGTTCAGGTATATGGAACAATAAATTGTCATCGTCAGTTTACGTTTTTTTTTAAAACACACGACAATAATTCACTCGCTTTTTGCACAGGGGCCCTATTATGAAACAGATCGCATGTCGCATTTTTGCGATTTTGCGGATCCGATCCGCCACTTGCGTTTCTATTATGAAATGCGATTCTCACATATCGCATTTCCTATACGGAAGTTTTCATTGGGATTTTTTTTTAAATCTCATTACAACATCAGACAGTTCTTATAACAACAATTAACCTTTCGTAATGATTTTGCATTTATTTACTCTTATTTATTCTAAATAAATATTAATATGGACTGTGTTGATTTATATTTAAATAATTGTGAGGATGATGAAGACGGTGATACTTGATACTATAATTGAATACGTCAATAATAAAAATAAATCTTTAACGATACACGTCAAACCCCTTTGAATTATGTGAGAAAATAAAAGTTTATATTTTTTTTACTTTTAACACATATGAAAATTTATAATACCTTTATATTTAAAATATTAAAATAAATAGTTTATCACGTATGTGTATTAAATAATGCGATATCCGACTGCTATTGACCATTCGCATTTGAAAAATATAGTATCGCAAAAAGTCCGCCATACCATTTTATAATATGGCGTTTGCATCCGACCTTGAGCGATTTTTTGCGAAAATATTAGTCTATAATACTAAAATGCGATATTGTATGAAAATGCGAAATCGCATTTTTTTCATAATAGGGCCCCAGATATCCGAAGTTTGGTATCCACTATGCACAATGCATATAGTCCTGAAGATGGGTGATTGTTTATGGATTCCTCTAAAAGCAGCGTGAAGGCAGTTCTTTTTCATGTTACTAACTCAAAAAATTCCATTCCGCTTGCACTAAAAAAATCATTGATTTGATTAAATACAATGACCATCAATGGAAAGTTTGAGCAGATTTAAAAGTGATCTCTTTTAAGTGGCGTGCAGTTAGATTACACTAAAAACATGTGTTTTATGTGCTTATGGAATACACGTTTTAAAGGTGACCAATACAACGAACGGAACTGGGCTTTCCGTGAGCACATTACATGCAAAGCGCTGAATCCACATGGAAATGCGTTCGTCGAATTGCGTCGTATTTTTCCGCGGTTAAATGGAATGAAAATAAAAAAAGGTTGGTGTTTGAATCTACTCGAAGTTTTGATTAAATGAAATTTCATTTTCATTTTTTTATTTCAGGAATACTTGATGTACCAGATATTCGTCGTTTGATGAACGATGATTCATTTGACAATGCTCTTAGTGAACGAGAGCTTGTGGCATGGAAATATGTAAAAGAAGTTATTAAGAATGTTCTCGGAATTAACCGATCCGATGATTGACGTAGATATATGGAAAATATACTGACCGCTTTTCATAATACAAATGTTCGAATGTCATTGAAAATACATTTTTTAATTTGTCATGTGAAAAAATTCACCGAACAATCACCAGCCGAATCCGATGAGCACGGCGAGCGTTTCACCGAGTGGCTCGAACATTGGTACAGAAGCAAAAAGCTAAATGCACTCTTGAGTGACATTTGAAATTTGCAATAGGAGGAATTCCCGAAGACGACAGAAACGAATCAGAAAATTAAAATTAAAACTTAAGAAAAATGTTATTTTTCTAGGAAAAAATTAAGAAAAATCACCATAAAATCATCAACTAAATCGATTAAATTTTCTTATTGTTTCTGTATTTGTCGATGCGATACTTATTTATTTATTTTATTTAATATAAATGTATGAAGTTCTTATGAACTTATACCATTAGTGGCAAATTACTTAATTTTAATTTATTTCTAATTTTATTTATAAAATTAACCTATAGGTGTGCAGCAACATACTAGCGATTCATCACCTTGAAATTGGCGAAAAAATGATTTAAAAAAAAAATAGAATTTTGATATTATTAAGCTGAAGAAAAGTATTTTTTCCGAAACACAGCAGGGGATTTAGATTTCTTAACGTTATTACTTAACGAATTCCACATGCTAACTCCCCTCACAAAGAATGATGAATTCATCAGATTACATTTATTAATAGCCGGAGTCAAAAGATGAATGCGACGATTGGTAGTTGAAACTAATTTCCTTATAATATAGGTAGGCTGTTTATACTTTAAGAACTTATAAATGTATAAACAAACTAGAAACTCATAAAATTCAGTAAGAGAAGTAATGAATTAGATCGATTTCAGTCGATTTACATTCAATAAATGGACAAAAAATGATAATAACAGTGTTTTTCGTCGAAATGAAATCAAAAAAAAAATAATAATAACACAGAACTGTGAATGTATAGATGTAATTTTTCGGTCTTGATATGTTCGGCAAAGTTTTTGTCTTTGGTTGTGCAACAACTTTGCTCAAGAAAGCAAAACGAAAATATTAATGGTTCAAGAGCTATCAATGTGAAAATGTGTGTTTATTTTGACAAATTGTCACAAAAAAAAGCACAGTGTAATTATATCCAAGAAAACTCTAATTTTCGATAATGTACCGTCTTACCCACGTAATATTACTAGCACAGCCACTATTAATCAAACTATAGCAAAATATTCGCATTTTCTTCACATTCGTTCCAATAGTCAATTCGTTTGAGCTGTAGATAGAGATACAGACACAAATTTACACGCAGAATATTTGAAAACCACTTTTTTGGAATTCGATTTCTATACTTTATTTTACTATCGTAAAAAAAGTAAACACGGTTTGCAGATTCTGAAAGAGCACCTAAGTCTACATTATGTAACACGGGTAGGAATATTTTCCTTAATCTAAAATTATTCCCTTCAAAAACTTCGTATATTATCGAAAAAAATTGACAAATGCATTTTAGGGGGTAAAATAATTTTGAAGACACTAGCCGTTAAGGATATCTTTTTTCTTGTCGATTATTTAGGTCGAATTTAAACAAAGTTTTCAAAAACCTCGTTCACTCAAGAATAAGAAAAATTTCGAAGTTTTCAGTTATTTCTAAAAGGCACTTGTTTTTAAGGGAAAATATTTTGAATAGAGCCAGATCTGCTCAACAAAACAACAATTCACAGCAACCTGACGACACAATAATAAAGGCGGATGTTCTCAGGCAACCTCAGGGAACACAATAAAAAAAGTATACCTATATCGAAGGAAACAGACAGCAATTCTACTCGTCAAAAATGACACATACTATGTAAACTAAGTTTACAGTTTTTTTTTCTGTATTAGTCTATGCAATCTGTTCTGGGGTCGAATCACTCTCAACTCTTTTGCGGTTCGGTTTTTACATCCTACTTGATGCATTGCTTGCCAAATTGAACGATACAGTAGGAAGTGAAATTCAAATCATTTCGGCAGGTCACGCAATATTTAAAGCTCGGTTAAGAAAATCGAGTTTTTACATTACTTTAAAAAAAAAAAAATTGCGTTACGTAAAATTGGAAAAGCAGAGACTCATAGATTTATTTTGTTTCCAACGTGAATAATATTTATCGTGAAAAGATATTTTTTAGGTTTGATTTATGATTTCCATGAACTTTTTCCATAACTATCCTAACTTTCATGCCCATGTTGGGACAAGTGCTTGACATTCCATTCTAGAAATGGAATGTTCGGTTTTCTTTGGTAGCGGTCAAAAAAGGATTAAAAAAATTATTCTATTGGCTGCAATGAGTAAAGTATCAAATCAAAAAACTGCCTATTAATGTTCAAACAAAAAACTTGCATTAAATAAAACAAATCGATTTTTTTAGATTTATTTGAATAAAAATTGAAAAAATTCCCAACCCTGCGGCGATGTGTGTGTCGGCGAAGCGCTTAACTGCGCTGTGGGAAAAATTGAGTTTACTAATTGAACTTTTCAAGATACATATTGATACAGGTACATTGGTAAAAAAACAAAACCTTCAGACCTACGATTCTCCAAAACATGATGTATTCTTCTGGGCACCCTCTTATAGAAAAGCGTCTTTAAGTTAAAAACATCACTTGGATAATTTTGACATGGAAGCAAAAATAATGCAAATTTTGCCAAAAGGGACCTAATGATGTATCATTACCAACGGTAAATCTCTAGACATCCGAGTTCTTAAAAATAGTTTGTTTTTATGTTACTGAGCACCTTCTAATAGAAAATTCAAAGTTAACAACGGCGTTCGAATAATTTCAAAACGGGAACCTTCCAGTCCTCCGATTCTCCAAAAAATTCCTAAAGGCATGTATGCTTCTAAGAGTGTTTAGAAATTTTCTTTTTTTGAGGATATATATTTTTGGGTCAACTGCACAAAGGTCGTCGTTAAAAAATAATTTAGGTAACGGAGCAGTTGGAGTACCATCTGCGGGGTAAAAATTCCTTTTTTTGTGAAATCTTATTTATTTAATATTGTTAATCACAAAGAAGAGTTAATTGCTGCTGAGTTCTTAAAATTACGTATGTCTACGATAACTAGGGAATGCCTAGACTAGCCTTTCTGGAGATTATGCATTTTAATCATGATATGCCAAATTGTTTCGGATTTAAATTTAAAAGAGTTTATAGGATTAAACTTCCAAAAAATGTACAATGGGTTGATAAAACAGAAATTTTATTATGGAGCTTCATTACCATTTGCAAACAATCCAATGAAAGAAAAAATAATTATATTATCTGAACTGCGAAACATCCATTAAAAAAATAACTGAATAAAGAACCTAAAAAGCGAAATAATACCTTAAATTTTAGTTTCCTAACAATTGTTCTCTTAATAAACGTATCAGTTTTTTTTTTGACTACGATAGTCAACGCTTTTAGAATTTTAGAATCTTGTTATTGAAGTATAAGCGTACTAATTTACTAAAGCTCTACTTCTGACAACACCTCGAAGTAATTGGTTAATTAACCCATTTTTGATTTTACTGCAATACTATAAGCGGTACAAGTACGACACTCATTCCCGAAACAAAAAAGCAATATTTTATGAGTGTTTTGTTTTTACCAAATTTAACGATCCATAATGACGTTATTAATTTGAAACTACCATAGCAATAAGAAAATTTAATACTGGCAAAGAATATTACAAGCATAATACCGAAGTGTAACGAAAAAAACATCCTTAATATTTTTTTATGCTTCGCATTTAAAATATATTATTTTATGTATTTTCATCTAAATAAATTTACCGGAAAATCGTAATTAAAACATAGTGTTTTCCATCATATCCTCATCTTCATTGTCGCGCCTGTCATTGTCATTGTCAACATCAACATCATCATTTTCTTTCAGTCATCTTACTTTTTTATGTTATTTTATTTTCATAATTTATCATTTTGTAACAACAACAAAAAAAAATGATTGTGTTAATGGTGTGAACGAATTATCATTTTTATGATGACGATGATGATGGCTTGATGATTGTTTTTAATAATTTGTTTTTTGTTTTATTTTTATGGTTTTCAACAATGCTTGCAAAAATTTTATTGTTCGGTTGTCGCGTGAACACAGAACAGCAACTATGGCAATACCGTGTAGCTTGTACAAAATAATCGTAATAAATATTATTGCTGATGCATCATGTTGCTTCCTCAATCATCGTACATATATGTAGACACGGAAATTTATAACATTTCATTGCATTACAACATGGTACACAGGTAAAATTTAAACGGTTTCATTTCACGTTCGAATAAATTCATTTTCGTTCCCACTTCACCATACAATTTTTACATCTGTGTATCTATAAAGCAATACCGTAAGGTTAGTTTTAAATTAATGGTGATTTGGAGGCAATAAATATGCAGTTATTGAAGCGGTAATGTTAAGGTTAAATTATGTGTCTGCATTTGCATCTCGATAAATATCGTTACTGCTTCTGTTGTTGTTGCTTCTTCTTCGTTATAAATTGTTGTTTACTCCGCAATAATTTATTTCGCGCGTGCTTCTTTCACAAGGAGGTTTGAACTTTATGACGATTAACGGAATGATTCTGTATAATTGATATCTAGATAAATAATTCTTTGTTAATAAACAATGTTGACCTTTTTGTTTATTAATGTAATAATTTGTCACGCGACAGTTAATTAAATACATGATGTCAGTAAATGTCGTTCAAAATTTTTATTGGAGTATAGTTGAGAAGACTATTTGATAAAAGGAATTTAATTGCATAAATAAATTAAATAGTTGTATCATGTTAACTAGTGTCTGGGCAATTAAACCAATTAGCCTTTTCCATATTGATTCGTCTGAAATGTAAAACTTTCTGGTGTACAACACATTATATATCAGTGTTGGTTGTGCCAGTGATTAATTTTAATATCAAACTTTTAGGAAACGTTTTCGTGATTCGATTAAGAGTTGAACTAAGTTTTGTTTGTAAATTGTGTTTAGTATATAGCCGTAGTGGATTTTGAGCACAGTTTATGTTTTTTAATAAAATATCTAACATTTTTATTAAATTTTAGGTGATATTAAATGTGACTATCGGCCCAAATATTTGATGGCGTGATGATCTAAAATTTTCACTAACAAAGCTTAATTTTGAGTTTTATTTATTTAAATACCATTTTTATATCTCGTATCTAGCTAATAAAAGAGGAACAATTGTTTCTATTAAAGATCTCGGAAATGGCTCGATCAATTTTTATGAAAAATGCTTCTGAACTCTTTGGAACGGTCCAGGTTCATTGTTTATTTTATTAGGCCAGACAGCTTTCATGAAAATAGTTAAAAAGGTACGTTCGAGTACCTAGAGACGATTTATTGCTTCAATTAATTTTGTGAAAATTGGTTTAGTGTAGAGTTAATTAAGCCAGAGTTCCAATTTTATGATTTTTTAAATCATCAACCATATAAAAGTTTATTGAGAGAGGTTTTGAAGATTGCCGAAACCTATTAAAATATGATTGTTTATAGCAAATTTTTTTATTTTTAGCTTTGAAAAGAAATATAGAAGATGAAATAAAAGGTGGTTTTCGAAGAAATAATTTTTTATTTTAAAATTGGCGAGAAGCGTTTTTGGAACGCCAGGAATCGTATAGCAGTTTCGTTTTTTCATTTAAATTTGATTTAAGCAATTTAAAAAAAAAAATAATTTTTATTATTTAAAGCAAAGGTTCGGAAACAATCTGTCGAGTCCTATTTTATTTAAACCAAAAATTTCAGTTGATGATGTTTATGGCTACCCGAATTAAGAAAAGTTGAATTAAGAAAAGTGTTTTTTCTGAATTTTAATAAGTGTGAACAATATACCGGGTGTTTCTTTTAAACTGTGACGATCAAATATCTCAAAAAATAGCCACTCTACGGAAAAAATGTCCATAATCAAAATTTAATCACACCGCGGGGGAAATACATTAGTGCAAAAAAATAGTCCCCCACCCCCCGGTTTCTAGGTGCAGATACGGATTCTACGACTACTACGGATTTTTGCAGATACGGATTCTACGACTAAAAATACGTATGATTTGAATGAAAAATTTTGTTCGGTTCATGATAGATGGCGTTAAAATCGACGAAATTCAATTTTTTCAATTTATTCTTCTTAAAACACACGCATTCGATTCTGCACTACGTTTGAAATAAAAAACATCACGTTTTCATTGGAAATACTCGAAATTCGTCATCAAAACAATTTATTAATGTAAATGGCAGGTGAATAAAATAATTTTAGCTTAAAATAAGTGTTCAAAATGATGGCTTGCGACTTCAATACACTTATTAATACGCATTTCCAATGATTGTACATAACTGAGAAGTGTGTTTGGTTGAATTTCAGCAAACGCATTTCTGATTCTCACGTGTTGTTGGTTCTTGTTTGTAAACTTTGTCTTTGAGATAGCCCCACAAAAAGAAATCTGGCGAAGTAAGATCTGGTGATCTGGTGGGCCAATTTATCGGACCAACTCTACCGATCCAGCGACCATTGAAATCACGATCAAGTATTTCACGTGTCACCACCGAATAGTGTGCAAGACACCCATCATGTTGAAACCACATGTTCCGTCTCACTTCCAAGTTCAAATTTTCAAGTAATATTGGCAGTTCATTTTCCAAAAAGTTTCGGTACATTTGACCATTCAAGTTGCCTTCAATAATGTGGGGGTCTATGAGTTTGTTGCCAATTATCCCACACCACACGTTGACAGTCCAAGGACGCTGATGTTCAACTTGACGAAGCCAGTGCGGATTTGTAACACTCTAATAATGCATGTTGTGTCGATTAACCGTTCCATGGTTTGTAAAAGACGATTCGTCAGAGAACATTACGCAACGAAAAAAATTGGGGCTTTGTTGTATTGGTTCACGTGCTCATTGACAAAAAGTTACCAGATTTTGGAAATCAGCGCCATGAAGATCTAGGTGTAAAGACACATGATATAGATGATACTTGTGCCGTTTTAAAATTCTCCAAACAATGGTGAGGGACAATCCGGAATCGCGAACTATTTCTTGTGTACTAACATGAGGATTATGAGCCACTGCTGTCAATTCAGCAATTTCATTATTTTCTCCAGTGACTGTTGCTCTACGGGTCCTCTTTTTCGGTTGAACATTTCCATCAGTAATAAATTGTTTGATAGTACGGCCAAATGAAGCACGTGAACGAATCCTATTCGGAAAACGTTGAGCGTAAATAGCAACAGCATTTTCAAGATTTCTGCCAGCTTCTCCATAAACCAGAACCATTTCAATTTTCTCTGGCACAGTTAAACGGTCCATTCTAAAGTATTTTATCGTTTATTTTGCAATTACGAAAAACATGAAGATAAGAAATAACACAAACGTTAAATGTGATTTACAAAACTGAATAAATTGTTTGATGACGAATTTCGAGTATTTCCAATGAAAACGTGATGTTTTTTATTTCAAGCGTATTGCAGAATCGAATGCGTGTGTTCTAAGAAGAAGAAATTGAAAAAATTGAATTTCGTCGATTACAACGCCATCTATCATGAACCGAACAAAATTTTTCATTCAAATCATACGTACTTTTAGTCGTAGAATCCGTATCTGCAATAAAAAATATAGCTTCCTATCTTAGTTTAAACGTTACCCCCGCCCCACCTACAAAGCGGGGGGTGGGGGACTATTTTTTGCGCTAATGTATTTCTCTCGCGGTATGATTAAATTTTGATTATGGACATTTTTTCCGTAGAGTGGCTATTTTTCGAGATATTTGATCGTCTCCGTTTAAAAGAAACACCCGGTATATAATAAGTGTGAAATGAATTAAAACATTATGAAAATGGTTTAAGAAATTTTGACAGAAATGAAATAATAAAAGTTGATTTAATATGTGCACTTCTTAATTTATTTTCAAAATATTTTAAGAAAAGTAAAAAAACTGAAATAAAATGTTTTTTTAAAAAAATATTTAGGAAATGATTTAAGATAAGTATTCAAAAAATATGATATTAAATTTTTCCCGGAAAATTTTGAAATTTTTTCAATTTTTTTTTTACTTAGTTTAAAATTATAAATAAGTCATTTTGAAAATGAATTAAAATGTGTATTTAAAATCGCAATAATACGTAAAAATGTACTATAGTAAAAACCCGATTATCCGGCATACAATTAACCGGAACACTAAGTTAAAAGGAATTTTAATTTTGAGGTAGTTTTTTTTTCCTTTTTTTCTGTCAAATCATTATTATTAAAATTGACTAAGGCGAATGCGTTTTTTTTATAAC
Organism: Nephrotoma flavescens; assembly: GCA_932526605.1. Taxonomy (NCBI): domain Eukaryota; kingdom Metazoa; phylum Arthropoda; class Insecta; order Diptera; family Tipulidae; genus Nephrotoma; species Nephrotoma flavescens. Next base: position 223,289,427 of record OW052221.1, read on the forward strand.
TTTATCAAAAATAGTCAAAAATACGCCAAATTTTGCTGAGAGAAAAAAGTTAAATTTTGAAAATAGTCACAGTCATAACTCATTTTTTGTTTAAGTCGACTAAGGTAAAATTCTCTTGCACAAGGGAAATTATTTTTTTTTATTATTCGGGAATTCACATAAAATTCTTTTTACTAAAAGCTCTGTCATCCGAAATGCTTGGGGATGAGAGCATTCCAGATAATTGAATGTTTCACTAAAACTAGAAATTTTACAAGAATTTCACTTGATTTCATTATTTTCTAGGATTCTCGTTTATTTATATTCAAATAATCTACCAGAAAATATTTTTTTATACATCACAATGAGCTGAATTTATTGCAAATAATAAACATATTAAGTATATGAATACACCCATACGAGTACCCAAAATTTAATAATATATTCAATATTTCACTAACCTTACTGTAATGCGACTTTACACATTCAATTGAAATAGAATAATGCATAAAACAGAAAAAAAGTAAAGAGAAGTATATTTTCTGTGAATCCCCGAATAATAAAAAAAATTGTTTCCCTTGTGAACGAGAAAAAAGAAAAAAAAAATCCTAAAAACTAAAATTCTGGTTAACTGCGTGTTCTGGTTAATCGGGCTTTTACAGTAATATGAAAATTATAGCCATATTAAATTTTCAACTAATGCTTTCATTAATGAAAATGTGCAAAAAACGATTGCAACTATCAAACTGAATTTAAAAATGAATATGAAAGAGAAAAAAGCAAAAAAATTCCTAAAATTTAAAATTCCGATTAACTCAGTGTTCCGGTTAATTGGAGAATCCAGCGCCGACCCACCGTCCATGGCAGTGTGCAGGTTGATATGGAGTTTGCAATGTGTAGGTGGTATACTGTAATTGTGTGAAGGTGATGTGTGCATGAATGAAAAGGGGGGTTATAATTGACCGTAAAAAGGACCTTTAATCCAATGACAATTAATACTTTCTTTTATTTCTAAAAAAAAAGCCATTCAAAATTTTCAATTAATCCTTTCATTAATAAAATGTAAACGCAAATTTCTGAATGAATTAAAAAATGTATATTTTAATTCACAATTAATACACAAATAAAAATTCACAAATGAAATTTATGAAATGCACGTTTTTTATCTTTCTCTACAATACAACAAAAAAACTGTAAGAAAAAACATTTTCTTAAAAATATTAGATTTCGCATGCATTTCTTTGTTATTAAAAATAAATGTAAATTTTATGTTTATAATGTGAAATAAAATACACCCAAATATTTTTTTACACGGTGATACGGTGCCAACCGTGTAAAAAAATCAATGTTTAAACAAATACCACTTTTTTAATTCTCTTTTCTTAATCCAACTTTTCTTAGTTTAGGGAGCCTGACGAAGCAATTATTATTAATAAAAATAAATAAAATAAAAAATATATTGAAAAAATAAAAAATAAATAAAAATTTTCCGGAAAAATTTAAGTTTTCCCTCCTAATAAACAATTCTGCATTTAAAAATTTTTAAAATGTATACTCGCTTACCTGATTTTATCGATATATAAGTAAAGTAAGCTTTAGCCTAATAATGAAATTTCTTTTAAGTCGCAATTAAAACCGATATCATAGGTAAACGGGGAAAGAAACGAAGAAAAATATGGTTTCTGTGATACCCCGTGTGTCATCAGCCAATAACCTACAATAATATTTTGAATAAATATATATTGTAATGCCGAATTTAATAGCAATGCCATAGATGTGAACGTGCAAAATGTTTACATACATTAAAGGCTTTAATTTATTCATTCCCATGTCTATGAGCAAACTGAACAAGTATCATCTACGGTACGGAGACCAACTTACCAGTTTTAAAAGCAGAAAAGACAAGGCTCACAAAGAAATCCTCAAATCCAGAAATTTACTGTGTTAACCAGAAATTTACTGTGTTAAATCAAAATTCTTAATCTTATTTTGAACTGGAATACAAAACTTAAATTAATTAAAGGTGACTCCAACCAAACGCGAGACTGGTGCTTACATAGCCTAGACGAGATTTAAAAATCAAGTGTCTTGTGATTCACCGAACAACCAACATGTTTGATGAGTTTTTCAAATTTGTTCATAAAGTAGAAGACCTTGATAATTACAAAGATTCAACAGTTAAAAAAAATCTGGAACTTTGACAATTCCTCTTAGTATTTTGTTTAATCAGTCATTCAAATTGAAAACTTTTCCATAAAGATTATAAATAACTGGAGTGACGCCTATTTTCAGAACTGGATCTAGAAATTATATTTATTGCTATAGAACCTCGGTACTTAAGTTGGTTGTATTAAACATTGAATTTAGCAGTTCGCACTTGCTTGAGTACTCGGTTTAAGTCGACACTCACACACATGCACAGAACTTTTAGCCAGGCTGCGAATGCAAACTGTCAGAGCCACTTCACAATTAAATTCATTCTTAGTAGGACGTGCATATTCGGTCTCAAAATAGTTCAAGTGTTTTTTTTTATTTCTCTTTTTTCTCTCGCCGAAATACTTTGCGGTCAGAATAATCTCAATAGATTATGGGCCCAGATCACGGGAAACTGCAAAATAAAAGTGATAAAAAGAAAAACAGCGAATTTCAGCGAGTGGAAAGTTACTTGTGGTATTGCGCAGAACAGCACAGCGGTCAAGCAAGCGGTTCTGCAATTCAAATGGAACATTCCAAAACAAAAAAAAACATTATTATCTGGATTTTCGAGGCCGGTGAGCACAATTGAAACAAAATGGAATACAACGTGTCAAGCGAGTAAATCGGATCCGTGTGTTTTCGGGCAAAATGATATGTTAATCCTTGCAATTTATGTCAACGGCGGATTGATTGCAGCGGAAAGACAGAAAGTCATTACGCCGGTCATCGAACATTTGAAAAAGGATTTAGAGATCAAGGTTTTGGATTTGAATGATTTTCTGAGACTTGAAATTGATCGACCATCTGATGGATCGATTCACATAAATCAACAAGGCTACGCAAGAAGAGTAATCGATCGTTTCAACATGAAGGATTGCAATGCAGTGTTTACTCCGTTGCTTCACAGCTGTATCACATGCGAATGCAGTCAAACGCATTCTAAAGTACATTTGGGGCTCGATGGACCCGGGAGTTTGCTTTGAAGGCAGAAACGATCTGAACTTCTGCGGATACAGTGATGCGAACTATAACGTCGACACACAAATCAGTTGCGCTTTCGACGGCGGATTCGGAATATATGGCAGCATTACACACCATAAAGGAATTGGTCTGGGTGCGTAATTTGCAGGGTGAACTTCAGCAAATCGAGAGCGATGCGCCCGTGTTCTTCATGAACAATCAGAGTGCAATAAGACTGGTGAAGTATCCAGAGTTCCACAAGCGCCCAAAACACATCGACGTGCGGTATCACTTGCAAACAGATGAGCAGATAGCAGACATAATCAAAGCACTATCAAAACCAAAGCATCAATTTTTCTGTAAATTGATGAGTGTCATGCCAAAGAATTAACTTAGTTTCTATTCTAATGTTGGCACCGGCTTGCAACAAAAAGTGGGAGTATTGAATTTAGTTATTCACGTTTGCTGGGTATTCTGTTGAAGGTGACACTCACACACATGCACAGAACTTTTAGCTCGGCGGTGTATGCGAACTGTCAGAGCCACTTCACAATTAAATAAATTCTAAGTATGACGTGCAAATTCGTTCTCAAAATAGTTCAAGAGTTTTTTTATTGCTTTTTACAGCGGAAATACTTTTCAATAAGAATAATCTCAATATTAAAATATACTTGGACGCATTCAAATCGCCCACCAATTTGGATATATGTAACTTAATCATTGCTGTTTTTTGATATTTTATGAAGTTTTAGCCATTTACAAGCTGTAGTTCCAAAAATAAATGTTGCTCAAGCTATGGAATTGATTAGTTTGACTATGAGTAAACATTCTGTGAGTCATTTAATAGTAAAGATTAGTGGTTTGCAAGAAAGTGTTATTGTGTCTAGGTGGGTTTGAAAAGGAGCCATTTACTACGAGCTTTTGGAAACTGGTCAAACTGTTACAACTGAACGTTGCCAGGTCCAATTGGTTAAATTTAGTGTTGCTCTGGAGGAAAAAAGATCATTTGATAGCATCATATTTTAAAGACCACCGGTTTACGAAAGTTGAAGATGTGCAAAAATAACTTCAAGACAACTAACCTTCCAACCAACGCAAGGCAATAAAAACGAGCTTTTATCGAGGCTGCACATATAGCCAAATGGATAAGAATGCTAAATCAGAAGGACGTACATCGCAAGAATCATCACTGCTGTCAGGTCCATCAGGGATGACGTCCATTATCTTAAAAGATGAGTAGAAAATTCAGTTTTGCGAAGAACAAGTAAAGATTGTTAAGAGGTTTGATGAAGGTACTCTTGCTTCAACTGTAGCGAATCTGGTTGCTAATTTAGATCAACCCCGTACAGAATGTAGGCAAGAAATTCGTTTAACTCCACACAGAAAAAAATACTAAAATAGACCAACAAGGTGCGAAAGTAGAGCAGCAAGTTGTTAAATTAAATCAGGTGGTCAATTTGCTCAGCTACATAATTAGCTCACTGCGACAGGAGCAATATGGGAAATTTGCTGAGCTATGTACACACTAAAACTTTTAGTTGGCAGAACTACTAGCAGAACATGGTGGACGGTTTGCTAAGACCAGAAATTTAGTAAGTTCCTTGGACTTCAAGCTAACGAGCTAAGGGGCGAAAACAATTTTCTTGAGGTAAAAATTGATGGCCCGCTCAAAGAATTTGAAGGAAAAATCAGGCAGAACCTTAAATATAAAATTGAATAACTTGAAACTCACTTTGAAACATATACCTTGCAAACTATTGGAGATAGATGGCTAAATAAAAAGTTTACTACAGAAACTGTTGCCGGAAGCTCAATAGAAATGTTAATGCTCTGTCCTTCGATGGCGTGATCTCATTTCGGAATTTTAACATGCTGTTTCAAATAGCATTATCGCATAATGGTTGGTGTGAATTAACACTAATTCACAAACTCCTTTTCACATCGAGGAAAAACTGCAGATTGTTTTATATTTTAAAAAATGTTTTATATTTTTAAATGTTTTATTTGAAAAATTATTTAGTGAATTTAGGGGGATTAATGTCTATTGTCTTTTGGCCGTGATAAGGACTGGTATAAAAATATTCTTTTGGTTTTGGTCTACGTCCGTTCTCTGTTGGGCTTATGGTGATTTAACACCTTTGTTAGTAAGTAGATCGTTAAATCTTAGAAAAAAAGCCCACAAATCTTAGAAAAAAGTGACAAAAATGTCGGGTCCATATTACGTCAATGCGTCTGCAGATGTGTTGGATGGACTAACAGTGAACGCGAATATCAGTTCTGTCTAGGACGCCAACTTGAAAATTTATTTGAATTAAACAGCTATAAAATTATAGCAACCAACAGTGAAAGTTGCGCAAGCTGGAATCGGAAGGTGTCAAGCAAATAAAGACAATAATAAAAGAATGGACAAGGAAGCCACTGCCAGCATTTTTAGGTAATTGAAGAAAACGATCTTGTTCTCCATCAGGATGACGGCAGATACTGATAGCAACAGCTCAATTGCGCAGGACAAGACGGTTTATGCCGTCATTCACAAAATGTCTTATAGGACAAGACAGGAATTACCGATAACAAATGCATTTCAGTCTATGTATAAAAAATAAATATGTGTCTATAAAAACTGCAAATTCAATTTTTTCAGAGAAATAAGGAATACATGTCTCGTACTTTTTGATGTTTCTTGGGTTCCGGGAAACGACAAGACAGCATATCCCGTCAATAAACTATTTAGCTTTCTGTAGTAAAAATATTGTGGAACCTATTTTTAAACCTAGTTTTAAAATACATTTTAAAAAGCAGTGAATATTGCAGATATAATTCAAGATAAACGAATATGAAGCAGCCAGAGAAAGATTAAAAAAATTATAGGACGAATGTCCAAGAGATGATGATGGTTCAGACATCGATCCTTTTTGTGGTGATGGTGAATTTGGATATGATCCGACATATGAACCATCATCTGAACCATAAGCGATAGTGATGGAATGATGAGCAATATGAAAAATCCAATTATTGAACTAGATCATCGACTCGATCCAGGACGGCATACGCGAGATTGAAAATGATTCCGATCAAAAAGATTTACGTGAACCTATTGTCGTTGAATCAAGTGAAAAATGTATGGATGACGTTAAGGAAATACCGCATTTTTATTTTGATGCAAGCAGCAGCAGTGTACAAATAGAAGATCAGCCTCGCTATTTAGCTGATTTTTGACCTACTGATTGCGAAGGAATTTATAAGTTGTTGGGGCTTTGTATGTTGCAATTACAAGTAAAATCTCCAACAATACATTAAACATTTTCCTATTGATCATCTGTATTACCACCCATTGTGCCCGGACCTCAGGCACTTCTTACGATAAGTCAACTGTTCAAAACTTGTTATTCAGATTTCAAAATACATATATAGCAGAAAAAAACTGTCATTAGACGACTCGCTTTTAATGTTTCGAGGTAGACTGCGAGTTTTAAACAACAAATCAAGGGCATAAAATTTATTAGTGCAAAAAGGATGTTTCTAATTGTTCTAAAAATAATTTCATAGTAAATCGACTAATGTCGACCCATTTTTACGAAAAGGACATCATGTTTTTATAGATAACGTCTATGAAAGCGTAAAACTATGGGATACACTGTTCTTCATCCAAACCCACTGTACAGGAACTATTCGGTCGAACAGGAAGATAAATCAAGGGAAGTGGTATAAGGAAGGAGCTAAAGAGGAGGATTTATTTGAAAACGGAAGGGGAACGTATACATTTTGATATAGAAGGATAAACGCAGCGTTCTTTGTATCATTACAGCCATTTATCATAAAATGATTGAAATCCGAAAAAAATATTTTTAGTCCGAGGAGAGGTTACCTATAGGTTCGATGTAAAAGTATGATATGGCTAACACCCAGAAATTCCAAAATCTCTATTTTTTATTACATCGTTCATAAAACCAGAAGAAATAGCCACCTATACCAAATACATGCCAGGTGAGGATAGAAGTAACCAGATGGTGTCACAATTTCGAGGTGTACTAATTAAAGCCATGGCATGCCAAAAGGACAAAATTTAGTAGCTGTTTCATGGTGGGTCTAGAAATACAGAAAAAAATGCTCGTGTAATATGAAAAGAATACCAGTTCCAGAAACTCGAAAACGTAAAACCGTTTATTTAACACGCAAGGAATGTGCGAAAAAAAATCAGAGGGAGTCATATTATTGAAGTAAGAGTTGCCCTTTAAACCTTAAGTGAAACACGTTGGCGAATTGATGCCTTAAAACTTCTAAGGTGTCATATAGCGCAAATTTATGGCTTTCTCTTATTGAAATTTCAAATAATAGGAAAAAGTAGACTTCACTGTGCACACTTTTTATCATTAAAAATGTGCAATTATCAATTTCTAGTTGTTTCAAATGACTTATTAGCTAATGAGTCAAACGTAGAATCTGCTTTTCCTGCTATTGGTGCGAAAGGAACAAGCGCAAAAGCACAAAATTTAAATTATGAAAGCATAGATAAACCAACTTTATGAGCATCAAGCATTAACATCTATTCCCTAAAGATGCTAAGCACTTCGGGATATACTGATATGTTTGGATTCATCAGTTGAGTCGTTACTGCAAAACTATAAAGATTTTATACTGGAATCTTTCAGACGAATGAAGAAATGAATTTCACTTAAATGGTGTTGATTTCTTTGACGAAATTAAAATTGTGCTGGTATTGTTTGAGTAGAAAATTGAACCTGAAAATATTGTAAATTATTTATTTGGAAAACAATAGCTTTGCAGTCTACGGCCCCAAATTTGTGTGTAGTTTCACGCATTTTATTAACATTACAATTTTCCGTTGCGTTCGGAGAATATCGTTCTCAAAGTTAAAAATTATTTAAGATCAACGATGTTTGAGGAACGACTTGGAATTCTAGCTTTAATGTCAGTAGAACATCAGACGGTGATTTAAATAGCTAAAAATGCTTGTTTTATGTAAATTAATTTAATTGAAATAAAAAATTATAAAACTTAACTGCTTTATTTTTATAAAATGTTTGCACACAAGCGACCGTGTACTTAGGCGTGGGCCTGACGGCGTTAGAGCTTGGACGAGACGAGGAGAGAAAGCATTTGTCATTTAATTAGCGCATAAATAGGTGAAACCTGACGATATGGAGTAAGTGCCCATGGAACACCGTGTGATTTTAAACACAATTTATGCATTTTTACATCGCCTACAGAGGAGCTTTGAAATCGGTTGTTCGTCGTAATATGGTAGATCTAGAACAGATACTTTTTCATCTGAAATTGCCAGAGTAAAGTGTACACTTCTAGTATCGTTCGAAGGAATGCGGTTTAAATCTTGCTTTATCGTAGTTGGCTTATGCCTGTCTCATCGAACTGGATGTTATAAAGAAAATATTAATTAAAAATAGCGCCATTTTTACTATCCATTAAAAAAAACATAAGTGACCAAAATGCTTTCTGCGAATGTTAAAAATAACATTTTTTTGTGGAGGAACCTTGGTGAAATTCTAGAGGATAGTACCAGCACGTGTTTTAAACGTGACGTCCAAACAATGTCGTCAGTCCCAATTTGAAAATCACTAAGACGGTTACAGCTCGCGAAGCAACTAAAATCAGCCGAATTAACGGAATGATAGAGCAGTTTAGCAGTCGATGGTGTTCGCCTTCGCCAGTGATCCATAAAAAGAACCAAGCAACACAATCTAAAGTAGTGTTGCTTTCGCAAATCCGCTTAGCTTAGCTAAGAAATGTGAAAGCAACAACTTTTGGCTTTAATTTTTAACGCGTTTTAATTTTTCTGTATTGGTTCATTTTGGTAATATTTATTTTATTTTTGTTTATTTTATGAAATAGAATAAATTAAATTCTTTATTTTGCTATCAAATAAGAAATACTAAATTTTACTATAAAATAACGCCTTGCGGTAAACACCATAACCATAAATTGGTTTTATTTCCCCTAATTTTAAATTTTTTTTTCTTAACATTAAGAACAATCGGCTTTAATACAATGCAACTGTTGTTGTAATCTTTTGAAAGCAACACAGCTTAAGTTTGATTACCGTAAATTCAACTAATTGGCGAAGAACATTTATTCGATATCGAAAATCGACGTTAGAACATATGACCACAGAATACGACCAATGGCCACTTTGCCTTAAAAAACTATCTTTTTTGTTAAGTATGTATGACTTAGGTACAGTTCAGGTGTGTATGTATAAGTAATTATGTTAAAATGTAATTGAAATATTGAAATTAAACAAATTTTCGTCACCATCATTTTCTGAAAATTTTCAGTAATTTTCTATTAGTGATTTATATTATTCCAGACCCAAAAATTGTTGTTTTTATCACTGTAAAACGCGAATACCTCGTCATTTTCAATTTCAGTATAATAATATGGAAAATTTACATCATTTGCACTGCCTGATACAAATGGAAAAATTTTAATGAAGAATTTTCCAGTATTTTGTTCGTAATGTTTATTATGATTTTCTTCGTTGTTAAATTATTTGCTTATACAAAATTTTTGTCTTGTTTTTAATTAAAATTGAATGCCATATACATGAGATAGCATGTCAACTGGAAGACATAACTTAGAAACAGCATACAAAACGGTGTTTTGCATTTACACCCCAATGAAAAATTCTAAATACCAAATGATGAGCAAATATAGGGCAGGCGATGAAGAACATTGCCTTTATGTTACTAGGATTTGTTTGAGATATGAAAGAGAGGTTTACAGCCGTGAATGTGGCTGTGATGTTGATTGTGGTTTAATGGAAATATCTGAAAATACAAATTTTCATTTGGGTGTAATTACTCAATGCCAAAACAGCAAAACATCAAAATTGAAAATAACAAAATTTTTAATAAAAATATTTTTGTGTTTTCGAGAAAAATTAGTAAAATATTGTGTAAGGCAAATATTTTTGTATTAACATTTTATAGCTCAAGGAATTTCTTTGTATATATATATGAAACACGTGTAATGTTATGGTACTATAGGGATAATTTGATATAGCAAAATGGTATCATGGTAAGAACAGGAGCTTTTATAATTATTTTTAACTGCATCGAACTTAATATACTTCGAGTGAATCGTATAATGGGAAATTTATGTTTGTTATTAAAATTTGTAGCGCAAACGTAAAATTATGACAGACAAAAAAAAAATTGGATAATAACAACAATGTTGATGATTATACAACTTTGTAATCCAAAGAAATCAAAATTCCACTTAAGCTACAAAACATAACAAAAATAAATTGAATATAATATGCTTTCATGAGGATAATTTTACTCTACATTTTTCTTTTTCCGACTCGTTATATACCTAGCTGTAGGGTGAAATCTAAATCGACAAAAAAAAAACTAGAATACTTCGTTATCTTAAAATAATTCGTAAGGCATACCCTGTATCCTGCTTAAACTCATAAGAAAATAAGAGATTTTCAAAATCGGATTAAAAATTGTTTATTTATTTTTTGATTTTCTTAAGTTAAAAATAAGCTCTTTTGCTCCATTAAAATTATTATTACCAGGTTTCGCTATTAATTTACCACCAGCATATTCGTAAAAGTATTTGCGTATTTATTATTTATTTTAATAACAATTTTAATTACTAAGTATATTAATAATCGAATTTTTACTAAGATCGTAAACTTATATAATTAGGGTTGGAATAATAGTCGTATTGTATATTTATTTAAGATGATTGACTTATAGTTAAACCTCATTAGGATGTGGTATATAATTAAATTGAATTTAATAGGGAGTTTGTTATCGTTTGGTTGTGAGGTTTGTTTTGCTAGGTAAAACAAACATCATTCAAAATTCTTTATATCTAGAGCTTAGATGGATAATTTGGTCGGGACGAAACGATATGCATATAAGTTTCTTCCATAAATCAGGAGATAGTGATATTTGAACTACCTTTTTTTCAAGTTCCTCGTGCTACTAGTTGTAATTGCTGCCTAATAAAATGGATATTTGTCCGATATTTGTCGGAAATCAGTGTATCGAGTGTAACATGATCGTTTTAATTAACTCTAAAAAGGAAAGTTTTTTTTAAACATGGTGTTCCCGGCATGAATTGATTGCACACATATTGCAATTGAAAGCGTAAAGTAAAAGGACGATTACGCTTATATTAACAGAAATGGTTTCCACTCTGTTAAAACTCAAGCGGTAATTTATAAAATCTAAACATTAATTTTATTTTATTAACGCATGCGATTAATATTTTTAATACGAGAATTTATTAATTTTTTTAACAGATATATGGCTCAAGAATTACAATAAATGCAAGATATCCTGGCTTGACTCATGACTCCCATATATGGGAAGGAAATAAAAATTTCTAGTAGTTCAGGGATTAAATTCTGAAAATAATCAGACAAACAACAAAATAATAATTTCGTATCAATTCTATTCTATTACAGGTGATAGTGGATACTCATTAGAGCCATACATATGACGGTACCATACCGAAGTCCAGCTACAAATGCTGAGGAACGCTTAAGTAAAATCCACTGCAAATAACGAAGTGGTGTAGAGTGTTGCTTCGGCATACTAAAATGCAGGTTTCGGTACCAAAAATTCAGGCCTTCTGCACTACACACATGAAACAGCAAGAAATTGACGAGGTGGAAGACCAGAAACGATGTGGAAGACTAGAAAAGATGTGGAAGATCCAGTTAGTAACGTGAAAGATGATAACTCCGGGGTATCAAGGGGAATTATTTTGTGAATAAACATTAATTTTTATAAACATAATGTTTTTGCTTTTATTTCATTCAGCAGAAACATTTCATTACATAAACTTAAAAACTAGTAGGCCATAAAGTTCAATCGTTTCAAAAAAAAAAAATTAAAAAAAAATTAGTATATCTAACCTTAAGTTAAAAATAACATACCGTGAGAAGGTACCTCAACCAATGTTCCGTTTGGAACTAGAGCCAGAGGAAGAAAAGTTGAAATGAGTTGACAAGATTTACAACATAAAATATTTGTTACATCGCAAAATTGTAATTAAAGAACCTAAGAAGAGGTCTGGACCAGTTCAATGCATAAAGTGCCAAGAATACGGACACACGAAAGCATACTGCGCATTAAATGAAATTTGCGTTATTTGTGGTGAACTCCACGAATCCAAACAGCGCGAAAAGTCTCGCAATAACCCATCTGTGAGACGTTGTAATAACTGCGGTGAAAATCATACTGCAAACTACAGGGGTTGCGCAGTGTATCTGGACTTAAAACGCAAAATAAACCCTAAAATGAGAGCTGAGCAACGAATGCTGAATATGCAATTTAATCAGAGGGTCATGTTACCAAAAAAAAAAACAATAGTCACCAAACCAACGAGTGCAAACACACAAAATGATAACTTGGACACATTTGCCAGCAGTTTTGCACAGCCAGGAGTTTCTTACGCAAATATCCTAAAAGATAACAAACCGAAACCCAAAGTTCATTCTAATGAGGAGGACCTTAACATTCACACCATGGTAAATAAATTAACCGTGACCATCCAAAGTTTCATGATGATGATGGAAAGACAAATGAGCATGATGATGCAAAATATGAATACGCTTATGCAAATTATAGTCAAAAATCAAAAATGACAATTCTAAAAATAGTCATTTGGAATGCAAACGGGCTCTCGCAACATAAAGCTGAGGTACAAACATTTCTCATCGAACAAAATATAGACATCATGTTAATATCTGAAACACACTTCACAAAACAAAATTTTTTTAATATTACCGGCTATTCCGTTTATGACACAAAACATCCGGATGGAAAAGCACACGGCGGCACTGCAGTCTTAATAAAAAGAAGATTAAAGCACTACGAGCTCCAGAAATATGCTAAAGATCACATCCAGGCTACAACTGTCAGTTTGAAAGAATTGTGTGGGAAATTTTTAATATCGGCTGTCTACTGTCCACCGAAACACGCAATTAAAAAACAGCAATTTATCGATTACTTTAACCAGTTGAGAACCAAATTTCAAGCAGGGGGTGATTACAACGATAAACATGTGCAGTGGGGTTCGAGGTTGACGTCACCGAAAGGAAAGCAACTCTACGAAGCAATAAACGAGAAAAACCTTGATTATTTATCATCTGGACATCCCACATATTGGCCTACAGATAGAAAAAAAATTCCTGATTTTAAAAGATTTTGTGTAATACGAGGAATAGCACGCACCAATGCTCAAGTCGTTGACTGTTATGATTTATCATCAGATCACTCACCAATAATAGTAACACTAAGTACCCAAGCATTAAAAAATGAACCACCACAACGCTTAACAAACAAACTAACGAAATCGATTCTCTTCGTAGAAACATAGTAGATGTAAATTGTCATATTGATGTTCCACTTCGCACACCAGAAGACATTGATGCCGCGATAGAAAACTTAAGGCAAATAATGGAAATGGCTGCAAAAAAAGCTACTCCGGAGAACAAAAATTCCGAAAAATATATAAGGCTACTTGAAAGCCTTATATATTTTTCGGAATTTTTGTTCTCATTCAAAAGTTATTAGCAGAGAAGCGGACAATTCGGCGGCTATGGCAGCTTCACCAATCTCCTTTGCATAAATGGAAATTAAATAGAGCTTTTAAAGCTTTGAGAGAAGCAATACGGGAAGAACAAAACTTAGGAATACAGAATTACCTAAGTGAGCTCACAGCAACAGAAACAACAGATTACTCACTGTGGAAGGCAGCAAGAAATTTAAAAAGGCCAGAGGTATCGAACCCACCGATAAGGAAATATATTTTTAACGCGATTATGAGATGTGGATACTTTCCCCAAAAATGGAAAATATCTCAAATTATCATGATTCCTAAGCCAGGTAAAGACGAAACACAAGTCTCGTCTTACAGACCAATAAGTCTACTTCCGATAATTTCAAAGCTTTTTGAAAAGATGCTACTACAAGAACTAATACCTATATTATCTGAAGGTCGCATTATACCAGATCACCAATTTGGATTTAGAGAGCAACACGGCACAATAGAACAAGTGGACAGGATTGTAAATACAATTAAGGTTTCCTTAGAAGAAAAGAAATATTGCTCGGCAGTTTTCTTGGATATTGCGCAAGCTTTCGACAAAGTATGGCATGAAGGATTAAATTACAAAATTAAAACTCTTTTGCCTAAACAATTTCATGCAATTCTTGAAAACTACTTAGCCCAAAGGATGTTCCATTTGAAACAAAATACGGCCACTACTGATCTAACCGAGATAAAGGAGTACCGCAAGGTAGTGTATTGGGACCTGTACTATACTTGTTATTCACAGCTGACTTACCAATAACTGAAAAACCCGTCACTTCAACTTTTGCTGATGACACAGCTATATTATTTTGACACAAAAATCCTCAAACAGCATCGAGAGAATTACAAGAACATCTACACAAAATAGAAGATTGGTTAAAAACTTGGCGGATAAGGACGAATGAATGTAAATCAACACATGTAACATTCACACTAAATAAACGTACATGTCCAGCAGTAAAATTAAACAATATCACAATTCCTCAACAAACAAACGTCAAATATCTCGGTCTTCATCTCGATAGAAGATTGACATGGAAAAGCACATTGAAACAAAACGCAATCAATTAAAAATAAAATTTTCTAAAATGTACTGGATGATCGGAAGAAAATCGAAACTCTCTCTAGACTGCAAGGTTCTACTATACAAAGCGATCCTAATCCCCATATGGTCATATGGTATCCAACTATGGGTCTCAACTAGTGCATCAAATATAGATATCGTGCAAAGAACGAAAGCAAAGATACTTCGTAGCATTACAAATGTCCCATGGTATGTTCGGAACAGCAACATCCATAGAGACCTAGGAATCAAAACTGTTAAAGTGACAATTAAACCATGCAGTCTAAAATACCAACTGAAACTGGAAGCACACCCTAACGAAATAGCTAGAGAACTACTGAGGCAACCGAAATACGGACGGCTTCGCAGAACAGATCCTCTAGATTTAATTAACTGAGAAATATAATCTAATAATTACGCGCATGTTTACCTAACACACTAAATTAAGTAATTAATAATAATTTAATAATAATAACGCATAATGATATTAGCTGCGTTTTTTTGAAAACAATCGAGTAGAATTCGCGATAGCTATTTTCAAATTTTTTCCAATTTAAAATTGAAAATTTAATTTTTTTCAATTACATAAATTAGATTTAATAGAAATTTATGTATAACCAAAAAAATCCATCATAAAAGTTGTATGGTTTTCTTGTAATATCGTTGTTCTGTATAGTTCTGAACTACTCCGGTATTATACAGAACTATATAGTTCTGTATAATACCGGAGTAGTTCAGAACTATACAGAACAACGATATTACAAGAAAACCATACAACTTTTATGATGGATTTTTTTGGTTATACATAGATTTCTATAAAATCTAAATTATTTAATTTAAAAAAAAAATAAATTTTCAATTTTAAATTGGACAAATTTGAAAATAGCTATCGCGAACTCTACTCGATTGTTTTCAAAAAAACACAGCTATTAAGTATTAACATAGGTTAAGGCTTAAGTTAAATTTTTTTTTATAGTTTTAAAGAATTTCACACTTCTTGTTAGTTTCGTATAAAGAAAGATTCAAGAATAAAGCCTTTGGCAATAGTTACAAAAAAAATAACATAATTTACAGAGATCTGTTATAAAACTAATTGTGTTGTCTCTGCAATATCTTATATATCTTTTAATAGCTTTACCGTCTCCTCCTGCAGTTTTAACGATCGAATCACAAACTTTATAACACAAAACTCTAAAACAAACGTTAAGAATATATCAAATTTGCATTTTATGCATTACTTACACTACGAGGGTCGTCGGTCTCTCTATATCTCTGCGCGCGACGTAGCAAAATATCTGATATCCGGTCTTTTCGAAATCTGGATCTTCTGGCACCAGAAGGTGGTATTTGGCGGGGTGTTCTTGGTTCTGTGGATGGTGGTTGTGAAAGATGTAGTCCAGATTGTGATTTGGATAATAAAACTAAAGATTGTTAGGCGGAACATGGTGGAAGATATTGGTTGTAGAGATACTGATAAAGATAAACTATTCTCCGAAACTGGTAAAGGTAGCCACCCCGAAAATCCAGGTTTTGGAGACAAATTGCGTTCTCTAAGTGGTGATCTTGAGATTAGTGGAGAAAACTCTGGTGATGATGGTGTGCTGTTTGAACCATAATCTGTATGGATTCAGTTTTGTGCAATATAGTAGGTTATTAATTGTATGAAATATTCAAATAATACGATTTACGATGTTTTTTTAAATTGTTAGCCTCTTCTAAAAAACAAAATATTTATTACAATATCACTTCATTGTGATCACATATGGTTTTACAATAGTTCAATTTTACTTAATAAACACATTTTTATTAATCACTTGTTTTTTGTTCCGCAGAATATTTTGAATGTCTTTCAAAAAGTTTAAAAAATCACTCGATCGATTTCGACTTGTTAGGTCATCATCAGGAGTATCTACTTTGAATGAATCTACAGTTCAATTTTAATTCATTCAATCTATCTGCGCAAATAAATAGGGGAATTTTAATCAACCTTGTTTAAAAATAATTATTCGTCGGAAATAATTAATTTTTACATAAAGATTTAATATTTGGTGTTGTACCCGTTACTTTTAAGCACCGCATTACATCGCCGCTTTTTTGAATCAACCAGTGATAGACACGTTTCCACAGGGAGGCTCCACCATGCTTTTTGAACGCTTTCCCAAAAATCGTTTTTATTTTTTTTGCCCTGGCAATTTACTTAAACTTTGTTTTAACCTACCCGACAGGTTTTCTGTCGGGTTTAATTCGGGAGATTGAGCTGGCCATTCCAATACATTAATTTTACTTGAAGCACATCAGTCTTTTACCACTTTCACTGTGCGAGGCATGTTTTCATCCGCATACACAAGCATGGTATCACTTAAATGGCCTCCATATAAAATTACCAACAATATAGAAATCTTACAGAAAAACCTACTTGGAAATTTTACTATAGATAGAACTGACGAAATGGCTGTAATTCGAGCGCTTGCTAAACTAATTGAAGAATTATTTGTTTTATATCGCAATAAAAGGGAAGAAAACACAGCTATTTGTAATCCATGCTTTTTCGAAAAAATGAAGATATTGGGGTAGATACTCGATCCGCTAGCAAGCAAACAATTTGCTAGCCAAAATCCTGGCTACTCAATCAATTTTACCAAGGAAATTTAAATTTCAAAATACATTTTTCATAAAAATTTTGTTTGATTTTGCGATATTACAGTAAAATTTACGGCTTCAAAAATTAAACAGCAAATTTTGTGTTGTTTTACTGTGCAATCGCACAAAAAAACAAAATACTTATTGAAAATATAATTTGAAATTTAAATTCCCTTTGTAAAATTGGTTGAGTAGTCAGTATTTTGGCTAGCGAATTGCTTGCTTGCTAGCTGATCGAGTATCTACCCAACTGATTGGGTTTTGTTGAATGGGTTAAAATTTACAATCTAAACCAACTTTGTTGTGCTAAAATCATTTTATTCCTTCGCAAATAATAATTAAACAGTACATTTGGTAACAAAACGATTCTGTTCCAAATATTTTGACTGCGGTCCAATTCGTGACTTATTTTGTGGAGACTTTTTGGAAAGCCTACAATAAGCCTCCTGTCCGCTAGCCTCATCGTAAACTTGTTTGACTAGTATGCGAGGCTTGTGCCCAAACTGTTAACTCATCAAAATAATCCTTATTGTAGACTTTCAAATAAGTCAGTCTCCATAAAATAAGTCACAAATTGGACCGCAGTCTTACAAGCAAAATCGTTATATTTTATTAAGCCTATTCCTTTGTATTTCTACTATTTTGGAAAACTAAGTAGTAAATAAAGCCTATTCCAACAGATTGTGCTAGTTTCTATTATAATATTAATTCTTTGAGTATTATTATTATTTTTTTCATTAAATAACGGTATTTTATCGTAATACGATGCAATGTTATAGTTTACACAGTCTCAACAAATCCAAATGGAAACATGAAATAGATAAAAAGAAAAAGTAAAGTTGGTTGTTACTTTTTGATTTTGGTGTTTGATTTTGTATTCATTTCAAATATTCTGCTACAAAACTCCCTCGTATGATTAAATGCAATCAAAAGGGCGGCGTATTGATATGTATAAAGATGTGAAAGGAAACGATGCATTTAATTTTGCTCATTCATTAGCAAATAAGACTAAACTGAACCCCGGCTGTTTTATTTTAAAATACTGTATTATGCAGCCACCAATCCGATGTGTCCTTCAAAAAAAGATGGAAGCCATAAATTAGTATTCATTTCTTACAAGCTTTAAAAGTCAAATGGTAGCCTTATAACTGATTGTCAAAATTTGTTCTTACGAGTTTTAAATATTGGCAAATCTCGAGTGCAGCGTATTTGCAAATTGAATTTCCAAACGGGACAATTGCCAATGGATAATCGGGGTGGCGATCGAATAGGAATCAAATTTGAAGATAAAAGAAGAAAAAAAATTGAATGTATTAAATTATTCAAAATATAAGAATTGCAAGATGGCAATACTATAGCGGCGACCTTTCCATATCAAAAATGTGGAAAATGTTTACTGAGGCTAATTTTAATTTGAATATAAAACAATCTTACTTTCGAATGGTATTTCGAACCAAATTCAACATAAGTTTTAAATCACCTTCAACTAATATGTGCTCCACCTGTCTGCAATTAAATGAAAATTTAAAAATAGAAATAAATACAGCAAACAAGCAAATGATTATGACGCATCTACGTGTTCATAGGTGCGTAGTAAAGCGTTTTTCGATCAACTGAAATTCGAAAATGACGGGTTGCTGACAATATCGTTTGACTACCAAAAGAACACGGTACAGCCTAAAGCTCCGGACCAGACGGCTTACAATATTTGGCAACTTATATAATTTCGGAATGGTAGTAGGCACAAGTCACTCAGAGCTGACAACAAAAAATGTATTTATATACCATTGGACAGAAAATGTATACCAAAAGGCGACCAAGGAGATTGCGTCGTGTGTTTATCATCAATTATGCAATATAAATTTTCAAAATCGACATACCATTCGTTAATTTGCAGATGACAGCGCTGGTCAGAACAAAAACAGAACTTTGGTCGGCATGCCATTTTATTGGCTAGTGTCACAAACTTCCAGAAATATTAAGCGCGTGAAACTAATATTTCCTGTTGTTGGGAATTCCTTTATTCCACAGCCTGCCTTATATGAGGAGAACCTTTCTACAAAAACGACATTGGAGTTTCTAAGCTGATTCTAAAGAGAAGGAAGGTAATACGATCAATGCGATCAAATCCAATTCCGATTGGATTGTCGGTTAAAAAAGATAAATTCGGGTGTAGTGGCTCTCGTACGCTGGGAAAGAATTATTATGAGATCGTACCTGCCTTATTGTATTTTCATCAGGCTTGTTTGACGATATAGTTTTCCCACGAAGGTCCAAGGAGATTACTGTTCAAGTCGAAGATAATTTTTTACCAATAACTGTGTTAATAAATCGTGGCGTTTTTCCGAGCGTACGAATTAAACAAGTTTTGCAAATTCCTATTTTTTGGCTACCGCTATTAATAAAATATGAACACGAAAACATGCTGCATAAGACAGCGGAATTTTGACAGCGGAAAATAAGATATTACGCTACTCGCCACAAATGGCAGCACTATCACTAAAGAGAATATATTTTATTATGTAATTACCAGCGGAAATTTTTTATTCAATATGTATATATTTTTTCACTAAATAAAACATCTCAGCGGAATAAAATCTTGGAATTGATCCTTAAAATGGCAAATTGATTGATCTAGGTATATGAAATGTTGAAATTTAACAATATTCCGTCTCCGGCAATTCTTCCAATAGTAGCCAATATTTTCGGTTATTTTTCTAATAGCTTAGGTCATACTGAGACCTTATGGAACATTTGGTGAAAATTCATGGACTAGAATTTTTTGATTTTCTGCGGCCAAATAAGTTATTTTCAGTTTTTGGCCAATATCTCAAAAACTATACAAATATATTTGTCAAAAATTATTAGACTATTAGAAAAACAACAGAAAGTATTGGTTACTAGTGGAAGTTTTTGAGATATTGGCCAAAAACTGAAAATAAATTATATGGCCGCAGCAAATCAAAAAATTCTAGTGAAATTTCTAGTCCATGAATATTCCTTAAATTTTCCATTTAGCCTAAGCTATTAGAAAAACAACCGAAAATATTGGTTACTATTGGAAGAAATGCCGGAAAGACGGAATATTTTTAAATTTCAACATTTCATATACCGAGTTCCATTTACTTCGGAGATAAATCAATTTGCCATTTTAAGGATCACTTCTAAGATTTTATTCCGCTGAGAAGTATTATTTAGTGAAAAATATATACATAATGAACAAAAAATTTCCACTGGAAATTATATAACAAAGTAATTTCTCTTTAGTGATAGTGCTGCCAATTGCGGCGAGTAGCGTAATCTCTTATTTTCCACTGTCGTAATTCCGCTGTCTTATACAGCATCACGAAAACCGTCTATTTTTGAGAGTAGTTTTGCCATCTTTATGTGTTTGTGTATTTTTTGTTTTAATATCAAAATTCTGTTTCCAGTTTTGTTCGAATATGAGTTTTGATTGTCATAACTTATCCGTTCGTTACATTTTTTTCTACACGTTTGCAGTACCTGGCATATTCGCAATCCGATCTTGTTATTCCTTTTGCTGTTACATACGATTTCCCCAAATTGTTTTTTATTTGGCGATGCTTCCTTGTATCTGTCATAAGCGTCAATCTTGAAGATGTCACATTTTCTTCATCCACTTCCAGTACATTTCGTTCTGGTTGTGGCGCCATTTGCTCCACATCATTGAAAACCTTCGATATTATATTCGTAACTATTACCGGTGGGGACATAATCAGGGTTCTTATCGCTGTCGCTACTAGCATTTTCGAACGGATCTGCTTCTGATTCGGATGAGCCTTCATTATCTAGAGCTTCACTTTGTAAAATATTTGTTTCGTAAGATGTTTCAGGTAGCGATACTTGTTCTTGGTGACTTTGATCCAGTTGTTGGTGGTTTTCATCTTCACGTATATTTGAAGTATCCCCACTTTTTTGGTTGATGTCGCATGTTGAATTTCTTTATTTTGTAAGCTCTCATTTTGATTGAAGGGTTCTACGAAGAACTCAGATTTGCTTAAGCCATTTTCTCATCATTCTCAAAGATCTTGATGACATTTCAATGAAATACTTATAGTTTTGCCAAATTTAAGAGAAAACCGCCATAGGCCAAAACGAATTAAATCACAATCCACTGTTTATAAAAATGTACACTATGTATCACTTTACAAAAATAATTGAAGTTCATCAGGAATATATGATATTTTAGCAAAATGGTACAATTGGAATTAACTCGCGATGCACTTTTATTTAAATCTGGTAAAATCGATATAACTACAAATATTTCAGTAAAACTTATACACGTTAATTTGGAAAAACGATATACTTTAACTTATTTCCTTTTTAACTTAAACTTTTAGTACACTCCACGCAATATTAAACTGTAATAACTTAACTAATTTCTTTTGAAAATCAGTCTGGTATATCAATTTTTCATTTAAATAAATATTTTAAAATTTATTTTTGAGTTATTACATTTTTCCAAAAACAAAGCAAGACAACATTGATTGATTGATTGATTAGAATGTACGGCCAAAACTAAGGAGGGATCCTGGATATTTTCAAAAATAAAATTAGATTACAATTATTACAAGCAGGAAGTGAATCCATCCATTGTTACAGTCATATATGTTTTCTAGTTTTAATTTAAATACAAAACACATTTATTTGATAGCTAAACTAAAATGGGTCAATAGTTCACGGAATATACTGCACTTTACTCATACACTGCAAATTAGCAAAACAGATTATTACATGCACGAAGTGAAAATATTAATCTTCATTTAGGTTATTTTATTAAAATAACCACATGTAATCAGAACACATTTATATTTAAATTTCACTCAAGCAATCATAGAGAATTGCCTTTCATTTATAAATCTTAATTTCCATAATACACAAAACAGCTCCAATTTAACTACTTGAAAATTACTGGTACCAATAATGAACTTCGAGTTTCACTAATTTAAACAGACCACTGTCCTCCAATTGGAGCACATTTAGGGATTGTGAAAACAAAAGAGATGATTCAACGCTACTTTATTGGCCTACAATACATTCGATGACTTTGCTTTATTTATTAAATCATGTTCAACCCTCCATTTCGTACTTTTTCCACCACTTTCCAATTATTTCAGCGTATTTATCCTAGAACTCAACTCGTCATGGAAATACATGCACAATAACTTGTGTTAATAATTTTTCTTAGTTTTTAATCACTGAACCACTTCGTAAAGCCACCGCTGAGAAAGTTGTAAGATTTTTAGAAAACAATCCATCTTTATTGTTTGGTGTTTCCGATATATTAGTGATTTATAAAAGTCCACAATTCGATTCAAAGGCCGTTAAAATTTTGTTCCAATATTACGGAGTTAAACACATATTTACCGCAAAATACTCATATTGCAAGCAAATGATTCAGAGCGTGTAATTGAACACTTCCAAGAACTTAGGATGAAAGTTTGCCTGCTGCCACTTTTGCATTACGGAATATTTTAAATGATGGTACCGGAAAATTGCCACTCATCCTCGACTTTGGGTAGCGTGCTTTCTTCCATGGTTCTGCGTACGCTATTCTCAAAGAGATTTATGAATTTACGAGAAATTGCTTGAGCCAATAAAATAAACTTGATGCGTTATTTAAAATTCATCAAAATGTAATAAAAGATTAGGGAATGGTAGCGGTTATAAATATGTATCGCAAACTTACACCTGTTAAAATAATTTTCATTCGAAAATATATTCAGGATAAGGGAAACGATATGTTCGCAGCCAAAATTGTATCAAAACTTATTCCAGCTGCCGTCACTGAGCTTGCTGGCTGAGTGCTAAGGTGAAACGCTGCGTGCTTTATATAACAAATTACCGAATTAACGGACTTACGGTTGCAAGGATATTATGCTTTCTTAGGAAATTATGTGGTTTAACAAGCATAGATTCATCTTCAAAAATCCCCACCCCAAATACTGAAGTTTGCCGGTGACTAATACGATCACATCGAAGTTTTGTATTATACATCTTTTTCGATTTTGATTACAAAATAACGAAAATTAGTTACAAGGTAGATTTACTGCTTCGCACAAGCAAAATACTTACAGGGACCAAACGTTAGTGGTGTAAATTAGCAAAAACATGCTATGAGTAATTGGAAATGTAATATCCCAAATAGTACAGCAGCTGAGATGCAGCCAAATGCATAATTTAAGGAAGCTGGCCCAAGGGATTTTGCGGTGTTCTGATAAGTCCTGATAAGATCTTTCAGTACTAAAAGAAAATCACCTTCACCAATTAACGACATAAGAAAATTAAATTATTCTTTACATAATGGCGTCTGGGAAATTATTAATGTTGAAGACACTGAAACTAAGAGTGCGGTGGCTGGCATAGTTCAATTCCGAAGACCATCAATGGTACACTTACGAGGACAAGAATACCATACATAATTATGGCAAGATCTTTTCAAAAAAATTGTTAAAATCATTATTGATTAAGTCAAATTCGAAAATGAACAAGTAGTTCGAATCAACAAAAGCAAACCTCCAATATTTATGATCATTTTCAATAATAAAGAAAATTTGAAAAACGTTTATAATATCAAGGCAATTCTTAACTTGATTTTATGTTGAACAAAAAATTTAATATCTGCTAATTGTTTTAAAAACAGAATATTTAGCCATCCAAACACCCCTCCCTCCATTTTAAAGTGGAAATGGAGGCCTGTATCTCAGCTGAGCGCACAGAGAAAAAAAAGAAGAATTCGTCTTTATTGTTCAAGTACTAACACTACACACAAATATTTCACTTAACAATTAATCGACTTAGAAACAAATCATATAAAAGTATATAACCAGTTTCCATCCAGCTGCATCATGAACGTGTTGAATGTTGATGCTATGCAACGTTAGACGTTCAATTTAAAGTGAGGACAAAACAAGTAAATATTATAAATAAATGGTTTACAAGCTTAATAGTTCTAGTTTAATTATTTGTTATATCTACGAATTGCGATGTGTCAAAAAACATTGACGTTCGCCACGGTACTATCACATCTTAAAGAGAACGTCACTTTCAAATTCACAACCGATGCTTAGTTAGGCTATTGGAGCAGTACTAGAGCAGTTCATCGAAGGAAAATGAGAACTTTGTTGAGAACCCCCAGCTGAATCAAAATATTCAGCGTTAGAGAACTTTTAGGAAAATACGTTTTTATGAATTTTTTAAGATAAATAACTGTAATAATATTAGAAACAATAAGTAGTCCGCATCAAGTTCAGCACCTATAGTGTGTTTCGCAATTTTCATGCAATATACGACACTTCATATTAGTGGAAAAAATACCCGTGGTTGCAGATTGTATTTCTCGAATTGCCTGTCTATAGCTATAGCGAGTCAAAATAATAGCCTTAAACTTCTTATCGACTTACAAATAGATTAGAAAGAACCACACATCGCAAACCTATTACCAAATTTTCCAAAAAAAATTAAAATAAAATGAATAATCCCGTTTTACAAAATTTGTATCTTTCTTATTATTTGACGTATAAAAAAACCGTTAATGCTGAAATATACTCCTTTTACATTGCTGATGGAAACTCAATTCCGTATAACTCGAGTTATTACGGTTTGTCTTGTTGCCAGTGCCACAGAAATATATGAAAAATAATCTTAAAATTAAATTTAATAAAATTCTACTTAAATTATTTGAACTGCAAATTTAATTATATTTATGTTTTTTTATAAATTAGGATAATTTAGTGAAAGTTATTAATTTTTTAATCTGGTGTTGGTTAAATTTATTTATGTCGAGTTGGGACTTATAAGGGTTAGCTAGTTAGGTTTAAATTTCAATTTGTATTACCCAATTTTCTTGGATATCTTGTTTTTAGTTTAAATAAATAATTTGTCATTTTTGGTTTCCAAAATTTAAAATTATATGCCTTCTCATTTGAAAAGAAATAAATTTGTGAAAGAAACGAGGATGAATTAGGGTGAGTGCTCGGAATGAAGATAATAAGCATTCTTAATTTATAACGGTTAAACCTGGCTTACACATACTTTAGATCCAACCGACTCCCTGACGCATAGTCGCGCAACAACCGCATTAAGTCCCTGGGTAGGTTCAAACCTATAGGGAGCATGATGTGAACCTGTATTTTTTCGGGGTTCCTTTGCTAAAATTTTCATTTTCATTTTTAATTTTATTTTTGGATCATAATTTGTTTTGAATACCCTTCCCATCATGCTTAATACAACAGTGAGTTAGCCTCAACATTAGCGTAAGTTCTTGAGCAGTAATATATATATAAAGAACCCTTGAAAACATAAAAATTTACAATTAAGTTGCCTCTCTGCGTTATTTATAACACTTAAGTATTCGTAAATTTTAGTAGTAATATTTATAACAACAGTTTTTTTTTATGATAATAATTATTATTTTCAATTGAATCCCAGTATAATTATTTCAGTGCAGAAATGCTCAATAATCTATGTTTTTATAAAATATTGATAAATATTTATTATTTATGAATCCTCCGGTTATATTATGAAAACACATGCAATGTGCTAAAAAATAAAATATTGTAATTTTTAATCTGGATAAATAGAGATAAACTGATTATTAATTACGCGTATATTTATTTATTTAATTTTATTTAAAAATTATGGATTTGTCAAGGTTTTGCCATTTGTATTAAATCAACCCCAAAAAAAATACCAAAATAATTTCGATTACGTGGTAGTTTCAGTCGCACGTACCAACAATTTTTATAGGTCTCCGTTAATCGTGTGTAACACGATTAGCTCGTATAAATAATAGAAATTGTCACATAATATATTGCTGTCGTTTTATAACTCTGCATATAGATATAGATACAATAGATAAAATGTGCTGAAGAAAATTGTTGGAATGATTGATCTAGCGGAAAATTCGTTTTTATATTATGCGGAGTCATTAAAATTTTAGCACTCGAGTTAATTACCAATTTAATCCATGATATAATGATTTTACATGTAACATACAGGGTGTACGCCTTCATTTCATATACTCGTATACTATATTTGAAATGTATAATTTATTAGTTTGGTTTTTTTTATTTTTACATTAAATTAAATTTAGATTCCACATCCCAAGTACAATTTTAATACATCAAAATGTCAAAATAGTTTACTCATATAAACATAATAATTTTATGTAACTATTTCATGTATTATAATTTTACGTAAAATATAAATAACTTGAGGTTAAAGTGTAACATTAATTTACTATAATGATGCTATAAAAATTATAGGAGACAAGAAATTTCAATATATTTTATAAATTTATAAAATCGTATAAATATGTAAGAAAAATGTGTTAGTGTTGGTCTGGATATATATTATGAAAATGGCAAATTTACACAATAAGTTTTATATATAGTTTATCGTTTCTTATTGTGCAATAATTTATCACACAGCACAAAATATATAGGTACAAAGGTAATTTGTTTGCTATTTTAAACTATGGATATACTCTATATTGAACTATAATTTAATATATACTGTGACAAAAATATATTCTAGAGTTTTCCAACATTCCCATTTTATTACGGCTATAAAATAATAAACGAGCAGACAATAAAGGTAATGAACTTTAATATTTTTTCTGCAAAGCTTTAAGTTCGATGTGCATGTATTTAGTTAAAGTATGTACCTGTTATACATTACAACATGTGACTGTAGAAAAAAATAAGTCGTAACCATATTTTCATAAAATGTTTTTATCTACATCAAAGACATTAAAATTCTCTATAAATGACTTGTACGGTTTTCCTAAGTTTTTTCGAAAATTCTTAAAAATGCAACACCAATCTGACTTATATTTTATTAAATCTACAAGGCCTTAAATAACCTCCACTCTTTGTACGGGGGTAAAAAACTAGCCCAGACCTACAAAAATGTAAATAAAAAACTAATTACCAAAAATTATTCAACATCCATTTGGATATGTATGCGTCTTTTTCAATTAGATATACACCAGATAAAAAAATTAGTTATAATCGATTGATTTTATTGCATTTTTTATCGTTACAATGAAACTAAGTGCATTTCTGTGTACCAAGGTCAAAAACTACACCAACCATTTCTATATAAAAATCTGTACAAAACAAAACAAACTAAAATTTTAATGATACCTTTCGTCGTTTATCGAATTTTTATGTTACTAGGTGCGCAACTAAGTTCCCGGGTTTTTTGAAAAAATAGAAAGAAACGACGCGTCTTTGGACCGCAACAATTCATCCAACCCATTTTGCACTACTTCGAAACTGGTCAAGTGCAGCTATGCAAAGCAGTGCGCCATCGACCGGCACAACTGATAATCGGGAGACCAAATCTTGGCGAATACGGCGGGTGTGGTAGCAGATTCACATCTCAGCGTTTTCATGGTGTCCTGGACGATGGGAGTGCGATGGCATAAAGCGCTGTCGTGCTACAATAACACTCGTCTCCCTTAACAATTCGATGCAGGATTTTTTTTCATGCCATGAAAGCAAAATTTTGCAAGTGGCTCTTCGATTTTCATGTGTCTCTCAGTCAACTCGTGCGGCATCCATTTTCCAAACTGTTGATTTTTTCTCATAGCATATAAACGTTTGGAAATACCTTGGCGGGTCGTGTTTAATTCCTCCGTTAGTTGATCTTGAGTTTGCATATCAATTTTTCCAATAACTCTTGCGGCTCGATGTTTTTAAATAGATTTGGTCTTCCGTAGCAGTTCTTGTCCTTAATGTTGAATCGCCACTTCTAAAGCGTTTAAACAAATCTTTACAGGTAGTTTCCGATCATGCATGTTCGCCGTAGGCCTTCTAAATCAAATGATGTGCATCAGCTGCATTTTTATTCAAGTTGAAACAGCAAAGCAAAGCTACTCACAAATGCTGTTTGTTTTATACAAAACTTGACATTTTCGTTGTTAGAAAAAACTTTTTTGCGTTGCGATGCTGGTACACAACCAATTATCGTTTAAAATGTTAACGTTATGAACAAAACACAACTTTTGACATAAACGACAACTATAGGTGTTGCTAGCACTATGTATGTGTAAACCCCGGAAATTTAGTTGCCTATACTTGCAAGCTAACAATTAGATGATGGCCAATGGTATTCTTCTTTAACATGTTAGATGCAGAACGAAAAGAATTCCTCAATAAATTGAGATTGGAGCTGGTGGATAATAAAATCATGAAGCGGTTTGCCACTCCCAGTGCCTTGAAAAAAAAACGTGAAAATCGCAAGGAGTCAAAGAAGCAAACCAAAAGTCACAAAACACAAAGTTTCAGTTTATGTCCACGGAGTGCAACAAAATACAAAATTTATCCCGCTATCATGTTCGGGTTGAAAAGTAAACGGTTGGTACTTGCTAAACTGGAAATTTTATTTGTTAACTTAATTAATTTCACGTCCAACGTCATTACAAGATTATGGATCAGCCAACTCCCCGATTTTACACAAACAGCATTGGTCCCTCAAAAAGAAAAAACAGAAAAGCATCTTGCTATCATCGCCAACAAAATGCAAGATATCATTGATGCGCGGACTCTGAGCTTGAGTTTAATAAACCGCGAAATGCGAAAATCAAGCTCAGAGATACGCGCGCCAAACTATAGGGTTAGCCATATAGAAAACATGCTAAAACAAATAAGCGACCGACTAGAAAAGCTAGAGCAAATTTTACACACTCAGCCACGTCCTTCGCGTTCTCAATCACCTTGGAGACAAACACCGTCTCCAGGTAGAAATCACATACCTCAATCAACCCAGGGAAGTATTATCAGATCAGGCAATCGACAGTCATCAGGATACGAATTTCCACGCAAGTGGTTGTTATTATCACGCAAGATTTACCGCAAATATTACTGCTTCGGAGCAAATCTAAATTTCGATTTGGTTCTACGGCAGCAACAAAATGGTACCATAATAAATGTTTATGGTACCAAATTACTCAACATTGACTATAGTTTACTATTGCCAATGTCAACCGTCCCATCATCGGCGCGGATTGCCTAAAGAAATACGGTCTTTTTTTGTGGATCTGAAAAATCACAAATTGATTGATCCATCCACTAAACTCTCAATCAACGCAACAACAACACGCATTGATACACCATCACCAATGAATTTTACAAAAAACAATAGCTATGGAGCACTGTTCCATCAAACTATAATGCTCGGGTAATGTACAATGTAATACACCGCATTGTGGCTTAAAGGGCATTTACTATTCTCAAAACCATGACGGCTTGATCCAGTGCGTCACAAAGCAGCTTTCCTAGAATTCCAACATGTGGTGGACTAGAACTCTGCCGACTCTCTTTTTCAGCAGTATCATGCCCGCTACACATGGTGAACAAGAAGGATAACGACTAAAGACCATGTGGGGACTACAGAAGGTTTAACACACTCACAATTCCAGACCGTTATCCTATATCACCCATACAAACAATATTTCTCCATGCAACTACATAGTTGCAAAATTTTCAACAAAATTGACCAAAACTCTACAAAAAAATTCTTGGACTGAAGAATGTTCAGCTCAAGAACATGCTGAACACAACAAAATATTTTATTACCACTGATGCATCCAACACAGCAATAGGCGCGGTTTTACAACAACTAAATAATAATACCTGCAGGAACCTCTTGAATTTGTCTCCAAGAAACTATCAGATGCAGAAAGAAAATATTCCGCATTTGATCGCGAATTGCTTGCACTTTTCCAAGCAATTAAACATTTTGTTATTTTGTCGAAAGTATTCACAATATTCACCGGCCACAAACCCCTTACTACAGCAATTATGCCTAAAGCGGAACGAAATCCATGCCAAGCACGCCACATAGATTATGTCTCCCAATTCACGCAGGCATACAGCACATACAAGGCAAAAACAATGTGGTCGTAGACACACTTTCGCATTTCGGATCACGAGCTGGTCACGCTACGACATTACAACAACCGCAAAAGCACAAGTTAGTGATCAAGAACTATAGCAACACAATACAAATCGGCGCCCTTCCAAATGGGAAATAGAAAAATTTCCATTAGCCGATTCATCAATTGCCGCCCCGGTGGCACAGTGGTTAGCATGCTTGCTCGAGCGACCGGAGGTCCCGGGTTCGATTCCCGGTGGTGACAAGGAAAAAATTTCACGACTGGGTTAGGATCAATGAATTAATCACTCATTATCCGAAATGAAAATATGATTATGAAACCTCATTTGAGGCGGCCAAATCACTTCATGGGATATAGTGCCAGAGAGAGAGAGAGAGATTCATCAATTTACTGTAAAATATCTACGGGTAGCATTCGCCTGTACATTCCAGAGTCATTGCGTCGAACTATCTTCGACACTCTGCATAATATTTCACATTCAAGTGTACGAGTAACTCGCAAACTCGTTACTTTAAGGTTTTTTGGCCCAGGATGAAAAATGATTTAACACTTTGGGCGAAATCTTGTTTATACTACCAAAAATACAAACTGCAAAAACATATCAAATCACCTCACGGCAATGTCCAAATTCCACCAAGTAGATTTGATCCATTTATTGTTGGAACATTTTCACCAGCTAAAGGATTTACTTATTTGTTAACCTGCGTTGATCGTTCTACGCGTTGGCCAGAAGCCTACTGCATTAAAGATGTCTCACCACAAACCAGTGCAAAAAGAGTCACCCAGTTCGAATCCAAACTATTCACTGAGGTTATGCAACTCTTATGCTCACATCGAATACGGACCACTGCCTATAATTCACCAGCAAATGGTATGGTTGAGCGCTTTCACCACCAGCTTAAAACAGCTCTCAAAGCTCGTGCAAATACCGCAAACGGGAGCTCAAAAATCCCGATAAAATTGTTGGGAATCCGAGAACAATCAAAGATGATCTTGAATGTTCACCAGCAGCACTGGCGTACAGTCAAACGTTCAAATTACTTGGGAAGCTCTTTGTGGAACACCCAAGTAAACATTGGCATAGTCATTGATCCACTGCGTGCTCCACGATGAATAAACTCATCCCAACGGACACGCGCAAAACAAATCAAAATGACATATTCGTTCCAAAGTCACTACAAACCTGTGACTACGTTTCTTACGAATAGATAAACTACGCACTGGCCTCACACCACCGTATGAAGGCACATACATTATTGGATAACACAAACAGAAAATTATATCACATGTATACCATCGATTCTCACACAATGTAGATAAAGCAAATTAATTGAAATCAAATGTATTATACAGAATGGCACAACCAACAACATACACGCTGCTACAAGATATTGTGATGGCAATCCAAACTGGGCTGTACCCTGGATAACATATTCCAGCAGAACTCGTCGTGGTCTATGCAGACACCCGAGCGATCGGGGCCACCTGCAGAAGCGTGAAAATCACTACAAGTTCAACAATTAAGTGCAAAACAACCTACCGCCAGAAAAACGCCAAAAAATACGTCGCAGGCTACACAAACCAAGAAAGCTAACGGTGACTCAACGAATTGAGCATTTAGAAATAAAAGTGTTTAAGAAGATGAAAGGCCAACTACGCGTGACAGTTCTAGCTCGGTGCGTAGCAGCAACCAAAAAACATAATAAAAACCGCAGGACCAGCAAACCCAAGGAACACAACGCAAACTGGGCCAGTATTTTGCTGATTACACGACAGATTTGCGCACGAGCCAATTCGAAGAAACCTATAAAAGAGGATCTATCTAAAAAAAAAAAACAAATGAAATTTATTATTACTAGCGATATTACTAGCGATTTTTTTTTATTACTACGGATACAATTATTGACACCCAAAAAGGGCGATACAATTATTGACACTACTGTAATTCTTAAGGTTTATACTCTACAACCGTTTTTAAATTTTCTCCTTGATTCAGTGTTTTAAGCAACCGTACTAACACCTTGTTAAAGTTAGCCGAAAGTTGCCAGCCGAAAATAACAAAAATGATAATGCAGATTGTGTCTTTGGTTTGATAGCCGAAAAGAAAAATTCAACAATGTTGATCAATATATTTCAGCAGAAAGTTAGGTATTTAAGAAATATTATTCAATAATATAATTAACTTCTTTAAGTTGATATTAAAATAAAAGTTTTTTTTTTCAATTTGGAGGAATTCTGATGAGGATGATTTCAATAGTGCAATTTCTGAAAAAAAAATCAATAATTGACTCGGCGCTCTTGTTTAACTTTAATTCGCATTGATGCCACTATGGCCATTTGATAGGCCCTAATGCCTGCTAACAACAGTACAATTTCGAAGAAATTCTGATGGGGATACAGGGGTGTAATTTGAAAAAAAAATTCCATAAGGCAATTTCTGAAAAATTCATTGAATGGCCTGGTGCTCTTGCTTAACCTTAATTCGCATTGATGCCACTATAGCCATTTGATAGGCCCTAGTGCCTGTTAACAACAGTCTAATTTTGAAGAAATTCTGATGGGGATACAGGGGTGTAATTTGATAAGATTTCAAAAGTTCAATTTCTGAAAAATTCATTGAATGGCCCGGCGCTCTTGCTTAACTTTAATTCGCATTGATGCCACTATAAACATTTGATAGGCACTAATTCCTGCTAACAACAGACCAATTTTGAAGAAATTCTGATGGGGATACAGGGGTGTAATTCGACAAGATTTCAATAGTTCAATTTCTGAAAAATTCATTGAATGCCCCGGTGCTCTTTCTTAACCTAAATTCGCATTGATGCTTTTATAACCATTTGATAGGCCCTAATGCCTGTTAACAACAGTCCAATTTTGAAGAAATTCTGATGGGGATACAGGGGTGTAATTTGATAAGATTTCAATAGTTAAATTTCTGAAAAATTAATTGAATGGCCCGTTGATCTTGCTTAACCTTAATTCGCATTGATGCCACTATAGACATTTAATAGGCCCTAATGCTTGTTAACAACAGTCCAATTTTGAAGAAATTCTGATGGGGATACAGGGGTGTAATTTGATATGATTTCAATAGTTCAATTTCTGAAAAATTAATTGAATGGCCCGGCGCTCTTGCCTAACTTTAATCAATTAGCCATAGTGGCATTAATGCGAATTAAGGTTAAGCAAGAGCGCCGGGCCATTCAATGAATTTTTCAGAAATTGAACTATGAAATTCAAATTACATCCTTGTATTTCCATCAGAATTTTATCAAAATTTGACTGTTGTTAACAGACATTGAGGCCAGAAAGTTCATTGAATGGTCATTATGGAAATTTTGTTAAATTGTCCACCGTATTCCCATCACAATTTCTTCAAAGATTGACTGTTGTTAACAGGCATTACGGCCTATCAAATGGCAACAGTGGCATCAATACGGATTTAGGTTTAAAAAGAGCGCTAGGCCATTCAATGAAATTTTCAGAAATTAAACTATGGAAATTTTGTAAAATTGGACCCCCCTATCCCCATCAGAATTTCGTTAACAGGTTTCATTAACCGGTTAATTTCGTTTCGCATGCGGGGGGGCAACTTTGCTAATCTAATATTTCTCCACAGTTAGGTCGATGTTGACCAGCATGATGGCCTATCAAGTGACCATAGTGGCATCAATGACAAGGTATGCAAACCTAGAACGACAGACTATTCAAGGCATTTTCGATATATTGAATTAGCGGAATTGTGATAAATTACACCTCTTTATCCGCTTCAGAATTT
Organism: Nephrotoma flavescens; assembly: GCA_932526605.1. NCBI lineage: Eukaryota > Metazoa > Arthropoda > Insecta > Diptera > Tipulidae > Nephrotoma > Nephrotoma flavescens. Next base: position 223,323,564 of record OW052221.1, read on the forward strand.
CTACATAATTAGGCCAAAGTTGACCAAAAATTATGATATATCAAATGTCCAAAGTGGCATCCCCATCTTGTTTTATGTTCATTTGGAGCAAGGTCAATGTAAACATTTGTTTTTCTCAAGTTTAAATAGAATTAGATTTTACAACAAACTTCGCATACTAAAACCTTCAAATTGGTTTCTGTTGATGTATTGTTGAAATAATTATTTGGCTGATAACTTTCGGCTGAAGAATATTGATCAACGGTGACGTATTTATATCCTTTCGGCTGAGAAAGCGAAGACACTATCTGCATTATCGATTTTTTTGATCTTTCGGCTGGAAACTTTCGGCTAGCTTTAATAGTACGTACTAATTTCTCTTTCTATTAGCAATCAACTCTCTTAATAATATTAATCAGTTTGTCAGTGAATTTCGTGAAACAAACACCTATGTTTGTGGATCAACATTTTATGGTGACTTGAAGTGATTTTTGCTAAGGAATTATAACATTTAGGAATTTCATTAAAACCTTTATATTAACATTTTTTATCTAATTATGTATTATTAAACATTTTATTTTGATATTTAATAACGAAAAAGTGTGGTTTTAAACTAAATAAAAATCAATAATAGGATTTCATTACGTGTTTAATTTAATTATTGACACAAGGTGACAAATCTATCAGAATACAATAATTGACACAGTGTCAAAAATTGTTTTTTTCAGGCGTGTCAATAATTAATTTTTATTCATAACAAATTTGTACCTCCAAGAGGTTTATCCAGTCGCAAGTTAATTTTTTGCGAGCAGAAATATGGTTACTAGATTTATTTTGCCATGCCAATTGACACATTTTTTCAACTTTAAATTGGTTTTGCGATTGTTAAGTAGAATTGTATAAAAAGACTGCGACCTCGGAAAAGGCGTAGCAGTCTTTTCGTGGATTTCTACTTACACAATCGCAAAACAAATTTAAATTTAAAAAAAATGTGTCAATTAACATGGCAAAATAAATCTAGTAACCATATTTCTGATCGCAAAAATTAATTTGCGACTGGATGGAGGATATACCCCTAGAATGCCTAAAACAACCGGCGAATATACGGAAATAGATATCCAGCAAGCTCTTGAAGCTATTAAAAATAACAAAATGTCCAAAGAAAGCGTCCAGCGAAATATTTTGGCACTCCACGAACAACCCTAATTTTTCGATTCAGTGATAAATTCAAGAAAGTTAGACCCGGACATACAACTATATTAACTAACGCAGAGGAAAGCATTTCAGAGCTTGAGAGAAATACACAAAAAGTCAACCACGCATTTTCCGAGGTCATGTATTTCTACTTTAAAATCGCAAAACAAATTTAAATTTAAAAAAATGTGCAATTGGCATGGCAAAATAAATCTAGTAACCATATTTTACCTCGCAATTAAATAATTTGCGACCGGATAGAGGATATACCCCTAAAACCTATTTTTAAGAGCATATTTTTGGTTGCCCTAGTTATAACCAAACAATTATGGATCAGTGCAGAGTAATGGAAAAAAGAAACGAAACAAACGGAACTGAAAATTAAACAAGAGAAGAAAACGAAACGACTTGAAAAACAATTGAAAAAAATTAAAGAAAAGAGTGAAAGATTGAAGACAAAAATTAATAAGAAAAAGCCAATCATAAAGCTGCCTTGTCCAAATTGTGATCCTAAATTTTCAACTACGGAAACTAGTTCAAACGTTCCAGGTTAGTGCGGCAATAGAGTTATTATTAGTTTATTGTTTTAATAATCGTTTATTTAATTTTTAGATAGAATGGAAATCGATGATTTTGTTGGTGTTTTACAAGCGGATCAAAATTTTAAAAATTACCAAAACATTTTGCCTTAATGAACTACATACTTTGATTGATTTTTACAGTTTTAATTATTTATAGCTGTTCACTTATTTAATGTAATGCTTTCTATATTCATTAGGCGAAAAAGAAAATTCCGAGCCATATCAAAAATCTTTTTAAGAAACATGAAAATATCGACGATATTGGGGAAACTCGAATTACAGCTAGGTCCATGTGCTTCAAATGCGCTTTTTCTCTTAAAAAAAGAATTGGCAAAAACGCAACGAATGCACAAGAGAATACCACGTTTTTCATATATAACAATTGCAACTAGCCCTATATCCTCAAATTTTTATGCAGTAAGTGTAAAAGTAATACTGTTTAAGGACTAGCTAGCTAGCTATAATGGTCATGAAACAATTGATCGTTATCATTGGTTTGATGCATCATTTTAATTTAAGATTTAAAATTATTTTGTAAATGGATAGAATGTTTTATAATTTATTTTTATTTTTATATTGTAATGTACGATATTTTATTTTAATATTAATTGTAATTGTTATTTTGTAAAAGAATGTACTAGCTACTCGTACATATATTTTATTTTTGTTCTGTGATAAATAAATAAGTATTTTGAATTTGATACTGAATATATTGTTTCTTATTACACAACTGAAATAATAATTTAGTTATTTTTTTTGTTTACATTTAGTTAATCTACATAAGTTCATAAAATTGAGGGTGTCAATTATTGTACTTTCTTCCAGTGCCAATAATTATGTAGGCGTGTCAATAATTGTACTTTTAAAACTAGTTTCACTAAATTGTGCATATAATTAAATTGGCAATACTTACAACGAACATTTTCTCTAAATACCAGAATTTAAAAATTCACTTCAATATTGGAATATTTCTGGATCAACAAACTGGATCAACCATGGTTAGTAAAGTATATTTTTTCCTTAAGGAAATATCGCAAGAATGATACATTTAAATCATAAATTATATAAACTGTGGTAACAGTGTACATTACCACCATTTTTTTTAATGAGCATACATCATTAACAAACATTCATCCACAAACACAAGCCGATTCGAAATCCTCGGTTGGGGGAACTCACTGTGCAGTGGGTGATGTAGCGGGTAGTTTCCGCCACTATAACAAACTTCGCAAAACAATTCTCACATGCACATAATTATTTCAAATAATATACAACAATCTTGTGGGTGTACGGTGCGGTTTCCAAAATCTCGGTTTTCAAAATCCCTGGCGAAAACTCGCCCGTGAGACGAAAACTCGACCCCTCTCCATCCAAATTCTATCCCTACTAGCCATGTTCTAAAACTTTACCGCAAACTCATTTTTGAATTTTGTCAAAAAATATTTTAGGAGTCTTATTTTCCCACATGCCAAATTTTTAAAATTAAAACCGATATTTCCTAAAAATTGTGTTTTTTTATACGATTCTGAAAACCGAGATTTTATAAATCTTATAAAGCATATAAAACGCTTTTATAAAGCATATAAAACGCAAAGTGCGTAACAAACTACATTATACCGAGGCAATAATTTTTCGTGCCATTCAACATCAAAAATTCCACGATGAAATATTAAACATTAGAAAGGGCGATCAGTTAGTCCGAAATCCTATAGCTTAACGAATAAGATGTTGTCATATCTACAGCCAGAGTAGGTGGGCGACTAGAATATTCCGGTTTAAATTATTCAATACGTTATCTAATTATCCTACCACGAAGGCATCCTATTCATGTTCTAATTATTAAAGAAATTCAATATTCCTTGTTACATGGAGGCCCATCATTAATGGGCTAAATACGCTTCGTTTAAAGTACATGCTGATAGATACCAGAAACAATATTAATGGTTACATTTTTTAACTTTTAACAACGAGATGTTCGAAGATGGGAGATCTACCAGCAGAACGGGCCACGCTACACAGACCTTTTTTGAACGTTGGTCTAGACTATATGGGACCATCAACATAAAAAATAGTAAACTAAAAACGACTTCGTTATCTAAAGGAAAATTGGCCGTGTTTGTTTGTCTAGCAGTTAAAGTGGTCCATCTGGTTAGTAGCTTGTATACCGCACAATTTCTTGCCACATTACGCAGATTCATAGCTAGACGTCGGTTTCCAGCTTTCATTTAGTGCACTAATGGTTCTAGATTTGTGGCTGCTACAATCTCTGTACTTAAAGTGTTAAAAAAGCAGCTCATAGAGCAATAAAATTCTAATTATATTCTTAATTCCTATTTGGAGAGTGACATTCAGTTTCGTTTTAGCCCACCTAGTGGTCCACATTACGATGGGAGTCTGTCCACAGTGAAATCAGCTAAACATCACTAATACGCAAAGTAGCAGGAAGCACTATAATTTTACTCTTGAAGAGCTCAGCACTTGGTACAGATTGAAGCAATATTTAATTTTCGACCACTCTGTCAACTCCATGACGATTCAAATCAACTACAAACATTAAAGTCGGGACATTTTTTAATTGGTTGACAAATACAATGTCTCTTAGAACAAGACCTTATCAGCACTCTAGAAAATGAAATAAATTTATGCCAAATTTCCAAAAGAAGACACAAGGTTTTTGAAAAAATTGTTGTATTAATGAAAGAAACCAGCTTACCTCCAACAAAATGACAAATGGCTCGAATCATCGAGATCTATCTAGGGAAAGGTGAGACTACACGAGTGGTAAAAGTACGAACCGATTAACGATTTGATACGACCGATAGTGAATTTGACTAAATTACTAGTCCCAAGTCAAGATGCGGAGAAAATCCGATCATTCCGTAGTACCAGGCGAAATGTACAAGAAATCGTCAACAAAGACGCTCAGCAATAAATGGGAGATCAAATAGAGTAACTTTATTCTTACTTAAATGGTATACATTTTTTTTGTGTATACTCTAATACAAATTAGTTAACATATTTTGGGTTGAAAAATAGTTACTTATAAGAACTATTCATTTTGTACTTTAATTCCTAAATGGGTAAGAGTATGTTAAAAGCACTATACTTAGCTATAATTTCAACCGCTAGAACCATTATATGAACTTTAAATATGTAATAGTTGATTTATGTAAAAAGACAAAATTATATAAGATTTCTTTTTAGAACATAATATTGTAAAATCAAACCAATGAAATTTATAATAAGATATTTATTATGGTAAGTAAAAAATTGTACTTTTAAAATGGTCAGTATATAAACCTAATAAAGTTTTGTAACTATATTTCGTTCAATTTCGTATAGTTATTTAATTAAATTCGATCAACCACCTATAAAAAATCATTAACTTTTAGTTCTGTGATTTGTATTAAATCAACTATAAAGTTAAACAAAAATAAAAAAGTTAAACAAAAATAAAAAAATTGTGCCGCTAACCTAACACATGATGTAACTGCAAAGTTATATGAGCAACAAGAGAACGTAATGTGTGAAATGGTGTTAAAAGTAGCAATTTAGATTATTTTTCGACCCACAGCAAGTTCCGGGTTCGGTCGTATTCTGTGACGAACATACTCGCGAAAATAATGCGGGTAAAATTGTTTCAATCAAAATAAATTATCCACGTACCTTAAAATTTTTCCAATTTTCGTTCACGTCAAATTAACACATTACACTATATATCAAAATTAAAACATCACACTAATATCACACACTACACATTTCAAAATGGTTATAATTTTGTATATAAAACACTTCACTAAACAAGACGTAAAATTACGCGCACTTGAAAATAAAACTTTGCGAATCAAAAAAAAAATTTAACCAAACACGACACAATTGAAATACTAAACACTACTAAACATGAAAATTATTTATCTCACAAAATACAAAATTTATCCCGTTATCATGTTCGGGTTGTTAGTCTTGAAACGTAAACGTATATATATGTATACTTGCTAAAACTGGATATTTTATTTGTATGTGATTGATTTTTAAATGCGATTTGACCAATAGAAAGTGTCTGACTGTGTTTGCCGTAAAATAACAAAAAATATATAAAACCGTGCGAGACTACTTTTTAAAGCTACATGCATTGTAACTTGTCATGCTGCTCTTATAATTTTTTTGTATGTAAAGGAATTTTTTGTGATGATACATATTGCGCATTATACATGTGCTGGCATTAAATCTAGATCATTAACTACCTTTAAGAATGCCATTATAAATGCAAACGGGGTTTCATGGTTTTGCCCAGATTGTGATCGAATTGTGCTTGATCTATAAGGCGATGGATTTTTATTAGCAGGATTTACTCATCTGTTACTGACTAACTATTCAAAGGCTTTTTAAATGATAATTTTCAGCTCACAAAGGTAAATGCAATCAGAATAGTTCTAAAGGTTAAAAACGGAGGCCAGTATATGAATATGTATCCTATCGTCTTAGTGGAATCAAAACTATCTATCATAATGATTTCACAAATGGATATGATTTCATTAGACTGATTCCTCCTCAATCGTTTGATTATGCCGATCCTCAAATTACCACTTGGATTAAGGGGAATTATTTACCATCTACTTCTGTTACGATTTGCGCATCTATATGCAAGCCAAATTAGACAAATGTCAAATTAAAGAATTTTTAAGAAAAAAAGAACTGAAACTGATAAACTGCTATTCGAAATCTATAAACATGGTTAAAAAAGTATACTTAATTGAAGGTAAATCCGTTATAGTTGTCTCACATCAAGACAATGATGATATACATGCAGGTTATATAGGACTGGTGACCATGCTCAGTAAATGTTCAAAAATATATCTTCTTGGGGATAAAAATCAAATTCCATTCATTGACAGATTTCACCATGTTAATGTTCAATTTTACGATGCTAATAAATTTATTACGAATTCAGATCAGCTAAAGATTACATTTAGATGTCCTGTTTATGTAACTTAAGCACTAAAATAATATTACAATATCATGATATCAGTACCAAAACACATATAGAGGTATCAATGGGATTCTTCAAATTACCACCTGATATATCATCCCTGCCGATAATTGATAATACATATTATCTAACTTTTACCCATGCAGATAAACGCTTATTAATGGACCGGCTTACCTTACCATCTTCTAGTAAAGTCTTAATTGTTCATGAGGCACAAGGATTAACGTCACCAACTGTTATATGCGAAAGAACAAACACTCATCCGACTAATCTTTTCTGTAGTTTACCACATGCAATAGTTGCTATATCGAGACACTCGTGCTCATTTAAATATTTCGCACCTGTAGCAGATGATTTGCTCCATTCGTTTATGATGATGAACACGCCATTTTAACACCAGTGGTCCTGCTATTCATAAATCACAAAATACTACCAAACCATGTATAAAACCGTGACAAAATTCAGTCAAAGATGTGAGTAGAGAATACTTTGAGCAGAATTATATTGTTTACAGATGTGATCGCACTTCTGAAACGAGTACGAAGGAGTTAGTTAGGCGGTTGTTTATTGATAGCTGTACATTCAAATCTAGATAATTCTCAAGACATGAGCAGATTTGTGCGAAGATCAAAAAAGGCAAACGATATCTATTTATAGATACAGCGTATATACCGCCTTGGTCAGATTGCGACTACTATGCTAGCTACGTCCAAGCGATCTTCCGAATATCAACTGAAAACATGACATGGAGTTTAACTGCATTCTTCCATTTAATATCAATAGCGATTTAGAATCCCTATTCGTCGATGCTATGCTTGGTTTTAACCTCAACCAAATAAATATTATTGCTAATAACATCGATAGGTTTCTGGATCTGGTCTTCACAACTTAGAAGGATGCTTCCAAAGTAACTAAATCAACGAATCCATTTTGTTGTAAAAAATATCAACCATAAATCTTTGAATTTGATACAACCTCTGTAACCTGAAGAAATCTAAGCACCTTCCAAGAAAGAAATTCAACTTCAAGAAGGCAAATTACGCCGGTTTGCAAAATTATTTAGAAGCAGCAAATTACTTTATTCACCAAGGCTTTGAACTCCATGTGCCTTTTACAATAAAGCACCGAAAACTCATCCTCCGTGGTTCGATGACCTGCTAACCAATTTAAAAAACCGAAAATGTAAAGCCTATACTAAAATGATGAAATCTCGATTGGAAACCGACAAGCTAGCTTTTTTATATAGCGCAGTGATGAATTTGACGTCTATTTCAATTTTGAGTACAGGTTTTACCTTGCAAGTATTGAAAAACTTTCGATCCAAACGGGAAATTGAGGGATATCCTTCCAATATGACTTATAATAATACCAGCTCCTCGAACGCAAAAGTGATATCAGCCATGTTTGCAGAATTTTTTCAATCAGTCTATAGCCCTTGTGATAATGTGGCTTCTATTATTCCACTTGTCGTTCATGAAGAGAATGTTATATCTTAAAGAAATTTGGAGATGGATGTGGGCCGGATGACAAACCCATCTTTACAGTAAAAAGGTTTGCGAGTAGCTTCACAAATCCACTCTGCAAACATTTATATCCAATCGATAACCACAACCGTATTTCCTGATAAATGGAAAATTTCCAAAATCACACTTATCTTTAAATCGGGTAAGAGAGAGGATGTCTCATGTTATAGAGGAATTTCAACATCTTCGTCAATTCCTAAATTATTTGAGCTGATTGTGTGCAATGCTTTTAAATCAACGTGGATACGTCGCATCTCTATCTATCAACACGAGTTCATGCCTGGAAGATCGACATCTACAAATCTGATCGAAGTTACCTATAAAGTGTTAATTGAGATAGAAAACCATCATCAAGTAGATGGGATCCTATTAGGACACAGGTCGCACCCGATCCGCCACTTGCGTTTCTATTATGAAATGCGATTATTGCATATCGAATTTCCTATAGGGAAATTTTCATTGGGAATTTTTTTTTAAATGTCTGTCAACATCTGACAGTTCTTATAATCAAAATTAACCTTTCGTAATGTTTTTGCATTTATTTACTCTTTTAATAAATATTTATATGGACTGTGTTGATTGATATTTAAATAGTTGTGAGGATGATAGTGCCTTTGACTTTCAAGTCAAACGGTTGATATTTTTTTATTTTTTTATCGGTTTTCAAATTATTTTAAATTCTAAGTAGTAATTGCCAGTGAAAGGATTTTCTTTATAAAAACTAACCGCACAACATAAAACATCCCGTGGCTAACTTAAAATTAAAGTCGACAGATGAAAATCCTGTTAACCAGAGCATCATAGGATATGAGCTACGTTTTGTATTCCAATAAGGGCTATTCCAAATATTGGCATGAATAGCATGAAAAAAGCTGTACTAAATATTCATTTAAAGGAATATGCACAAACAGAGCTAACATATCACATGTTGCTTATATCACCATTCCGAAAAGCCGTTGCCATTCATGTATTAGATTTTTCTTAAAATTATTATTTATTTTTATTAAAATTGTTCAGCTCACTCTAACCTGCATAGCTCATTATGAATGAGCAATTATTGCTCAAAATGTGCTGTGTTAGATTTCTGGTGGGTGAAAGTTAAAAAAATTGTTATTATGATAATTGAACAAATAAATAAATAAATAAATGATGAAGAAGGTGATACTTGATACTATAATTGAATACGTGAATATTAAAAATAAATCTTTAACGAAACACGTCAAATACCTTTGAATAATGTGAGAAAATATACATTTCTACTGCACGACAACAATAAAAGTTTATATTGGGGGTACAAATTGAAAATGCGGGATTTTTTTCTATTTTTGAACGTTTATTCTGAAAAAATGGTAACAAATGAATTATTCAAAATATTGTCCATCGCTAGCCACAACTTTTTCCCATCTTTCTGGCAATTTACGGATACCGTCGCGAAAAAATTCGGCCGGCTTGGCTGCTATCCAGTCATCGACCCATTTGTGGGCTTCTTCGTAAGAATGGATGCGCTGGTCAGCTAGGTCATGTGTCATCGATCGGAAAAGGTGGTAATCGGAAGGAGCAATATCTGGGCTATACGGCGGGTGGGGTAAGACTTCCCATTTCAGCGTTTGTAGGTATGTTTTGACCGGCGCTGCAACATGTGGCCGAGCGTTGTCATGTTGCAAAATTACTTTGTCGTGTCTTTGCTCGTATTGTGACCGTTTTTCTTTGAGTGCGCGGCTCAAACGCATCAATTGAGTTCGGTATAGTGCTCCTGTGATGGTTTCGTTCGATTTCAATAGCTCATAATACACCACACCCAGCTGGTCCCACCAAATACAGAGCATGAGCTTGGCGCCGTGAATATTTGGTTTGGCCGTCGATGATGATGCATGGCCGGGGTAACCATATGATTTTTTGCGCTTCGGGTTATCGTAATGGATCCACTTTTCATCACCAGTGACAATGCGATGCAAAAAACCCTTCCGTTTTTGCCGTTCGAGCAGCAGTTCGCATGCAAAAAAACGGCGCTCGACGTCTCTCGGCTTCAGCTCATACGGCACCCAATGTCCTTGCTTTTGAATCATTCCGAGCGCTTTTATACGATGGGAAATGGCTTGTTGTGTCACTCCCAATGAATCTGCGAGCTCTTGTTGAGTTTGACACGAGTCTTCATTGAGTATTGCCTCCAATTCAGCATTCTCAAACTTTTTCACTTGGCCCGGCCGCTCTTTGTCCTCAACGTCAAAATCACCACTTCTAAACCGCACAAACCATCTCTCGCACGTTGAAACCGATGGAACATGACTCGGATAAGCCTCGGAGACCAATCGATGTGCTTCAGCAGCACTTTTCTTCAAATTAAAGAAGTAAATTAAAACTTCCCGCAAATGCTGTTTTGTTGGCACGAAACTCGACATATTGAGAGCTCAAAAAAACTATTTGACACTGCGACAAATTGACACATACTGAAAATTAAAGCTATAAGACGTAGCTTTGACATGAACATAGTCACAGTACTGCCTGATGCGTATAGCGTTAGTAACGCCATCTGTTATCAATCCCGCATTTTCAATTTGTACCCCCAATACTTTTTACTTTTTGCAAAAATGACAATTTATAATACCTTTATATTTAAAATATTTAAAAAAAGTTTATCACGTATGTGTATTAAATAATACGATATCCGACTGCTATTGACCATCCGCATTTGAAAAATATAGTATCGCAAAAAGTCCGCCATACCGTATGAAAATGCGAAATCGCATTTCTTTCATAATAGGGCCCCTGTGCGAATTCGGGTTCTCAACTGAATTTATTAATTGGTTCAAATCGTATCTGACAAACCGACTGCAATATGTATTAATTGGGAATGGGAAATCCAATGTTAACAAAGTAACCTCTGGCGTCCCTCAAGGATCGCATGGATTTTTCATCATAAAATAAATGGCGCAGAAGTTCCAAGAGTACGTGAGATTATTGATCTGGGAGTCACATTTGTTGAATACGTTAGTTTTACCCGTCACATAGATAATTGTATTGCTAAAGCTAACGCCATGTTTGGCTTTGTCAAGCGGTGGACTAAGGATACATACTCTACGCACATTATATTACGCTTACATAATGTAAGATTTCAAGTGGAGTATGCTGTAACGGGTTGGGCCCCTCTTACGCTGTTCACATGAACAGAATTGAAAGCATACAAAAACAATTTCTTATATTCTTGTTAAAAAAACTGGCTGGAATTATGATTACAGCATACCATATTCTACGAAAATATGGCTCGCGCACCTCCTTACTCTACAAGGTGCAACAAATATAACATACTTTTTACGCTATTTGCCGTAGGCACTTGGCGAAACACACTTATACTTTTTTTATTAATCACTTGTTTTTTGTTTCGCAAAATATTTTGAATATTTTTCAAAAAGTTTAAAAAATCACTCGATAGATTTCGACTTGTTAGGTCATCATCAGAAGTATCTACTGATTTGCATTAGTAAAAATTTTGTTATATAGTAGAAAAAATAAAAAAAAGGAGGGGGAAAAAAATTAAGCAATAAAAATTAATCTACTTATCGCGCAGGTAGACGATGAGTAGGTTGAGTAACAAAATTCAAGGTATATTATTGCGTACGTGAGAATAGAAAAGGGCGGGGTCTGTAACTGGTGAGAACCGGATTTCTCTCTGTTCGTTTAAGATATTATGGTTAAGAAATATTGATTTTCGAAACAGCCTTATCTGGCCAGATAACCCAAATAAAATCAGTGTGTGCGTTACAAATAAAGAAAGGTATTGATAACTCTTCTTCTCCGATAAACTCTTCTTCTTCTGCTGCTTCTGATACTAACCTCAAAGTGATTGGTGCGATAAAGAAAAAAGTACGTGACCATGACCTTATAGCGTGTAAAGCGGATAAAGGCAATTCAATTACCGTGCTCACAAAAGTCGATTACTGCAATAAAATTTCTGATTTTATTACAGAAAGCAAAGCAATAGAGCTTGGCAGAGATCCAACTAAGTCTTTTAATACTTCGGTTAGTAAGTGTATCAACCAATGCCAGAAGTTATTTGATGGAACTGGTTGGAAGTACTCTGTCATGAATCCATCTGCCCCGATCCTTTATGGTTTACCAAAAATCCATAAGGAAGGCATTCCGATTAGACCAATAGTAGCGTATTGCAATGCTCCTGCCTACAAGCTATGTAAGGGTTTCATAAAGTTTTTCAATTGTCATACATTACTTCTTTTCGGCTTACTCGGTTAAGAACTCGGTAGAATTGATTAACAAAATTCAAGACGTCGACATTCCGTTACATTCAAAACTAGTTTCATTTGACGTTGCCAGTCTTTTCACTTCTATTCCAATTAATACTTTGTCCCAAATAGTTTGTAATTACTTAGATAGGGATGTTGTAGATGAGAGCTTACGTCGCGAACTGAAGTTAGTTTTTGAGACTTGTATTAAACAAAATTATTTCTGTTTTGATAATACATGTTTCAAATTCGCTGATGGTCTACCTATGGGCTTATTTTCGTCATATAATCTTTTGGTATAGATATGTTGATGACATATTATGTCTATGGGATGGAACTGATAGACTGTTAGACTCTTTCCTTACTTGGTTAAATTCTCAATATCCCACCATTGATTTTACGTTAGAAAAAGAAGAAAATAAATGTATTAATTTTCTAGATATAACAATAACCAGGATTAATTCTACTTTAGACTTCAAAATTTATCGCAAACCTACGTAGCTATACAGACGCTGTTATCAATAGTTGTTCAAACCATCCCCATAATATTAAAATGTCAGCTTTCCACTCACTCATAGATAGACTAATAAACATCCCTCTGTCAAATTATATAACACTGAGCTTAACATAATTCTTCAAATAGCAACGAATAACGGATATGCAACTAGGATTATATTAAAGTTATTAAATAAAAAGCTAAAGCGTACAACTCTTACGGGTATTTATCCACCGGATAGTCCAACGCGGGAAAATTGGCGTTGCTTAGAGTATATAGGAAAAACGAGCCAACGGATTAGCAACATCGTGTCCAATTATACCAATATTAGTTTTGCTTTTTATAATAATAACACAATAAAGAAAATTTTTAACAATAAACCTAGAGTTGATCGCCTTTCCAAATCTGGTGTCTATAGGATTAATTGCAATGATTGTAGTTTCTCCTATATTGGTCAGACTGGGCGCAATTTTGGAGTTAGAGCTAAAGAACATTTATCTGGTTGCAATCAATCAACTTTCCATAACCATTTAACTTCAGAAAATCATACAGCTAGCTTGAACAATTTAGACATATTACATATACAACCCAAAGGCAGACGTTTATAGATACCTTAGAATCTTACGAAATTCGAAAATCAATATTTCTTAACCAAAATATCCTTAACGAACAGAGAGAAATCCGGTTCTCACCAATACAGACACCGCCCTGTTCTATTCTCACGTACGCAATAATATACCTTGAATTTTGTTACTCAACCTATGACTCATCGCCTACCTGCGCGATACGTAGATTAATTTTTATTGCTTAATTTTCTTTTCCCTCCTTCTTTTATTTTTTCTACTATATAACAAAATTTTTACTAATACAAATCAGTAGATACTCCTGATGATGACCTAACAAGTCGAAATCGATCGAGTGATTTTTTAAACTTTTTGAAAAATATTCAAAATATTTTGCGAAACAAAAAACAAGTGATTAATAAAAATGTGTTTATTAAGTAAAAATATAACATGTGCACGCTCGAAAACAGGCGTCTACTTCTGGATGCCTTTTTTATCGGAAATTTCCTTCTCGGCCACATTTATTCATCCTTCATATTGGAAAACATATCCTTAAATGAATGTCCCAAGCAGGATTTTGAGTAATCATCAATTTTTAGAGCTCGAACACCAACTATGGCGACAATAATCCAATTAATCGATCAGCAAAATGTTTCAATATCGTAGTGGATCAATTTGATTTTAATGTATAAAAAACAGTTTTAAAAACAAAAGTCTGTCATTTGACAGTTTCATATTTGAGTACTATTTGTTAATTTTAATAATTGTTTTATGTTTAATTCTTATTTATAATTCTTATTTCTATTTTTAAAATTTTCTTTTCTTTTTTGGTAATTTATTTTATATTTTATTTTTGTTAAATTTGAATTACCATAATTGCAATGTACTCAATCGATTTCCTTAAATATTTAAATAAATAAATAAATAATAAAAACTAAAATCATGTTCAAATTGCTGAAATTAAGGTAGGTTGCTGCAAATTATGATGGTGGAAATTGGTATTGATTACATTGAATGAAAAGAAAATATAAAATTATTTTTATAAGTTTTGAAATATGGCCACCTTGAACGAATCTAGCTAGGCCAATTGATAACATATTACGGCGCAATTCGGTATTGGATGTCAATGTGATTTTAAAATGATTTTTTGGATGAATTTCATAATTCCAACTGTTACATCCCAGTTCCCCCACCAATTTTGTAACGATGGAAAATCCAGCTGGGAAAGAACTTTCCGTTTCGTAACCGTTTATGATGAAATTGAGTATGGTAAATTTAAATGTGATTCTAAAATAATTTAGGTAAATGTTTTGAAACATTGCCAGTTTGGGGGGCTGGGACGAGGCTATTTCGTAATAGATTATGATGCAGTTCTTTATGTGACAGTGTAAAATGCGACTCGAATGTAAAAGGGAAATTTTATACAGTTTTTGAGAGAAGTATTGATTTTTTTTTTGATTTTTTTTTAAATTGAATACAATATGCCCAAGTTTGACATGGTTATAGTTAATGAAGTCTGGTGTGGATGGTTTGAATGATTTTCATGCAGCGATTATTTATGTTAAGGTGAACGACAGTAAACTTAAGGTAAGTGATAATGTCTCAGGTGCTGAGGAGACGGAGAAAATCGAGCAAGGATTGCAACGCATGGATGATCTCGGTAAGTATGTATTAAAAGTATTAGAAACTCGTATAAGGTGAGACGATTCTCTCATATATTGCCAAATAACAATTGACGAGCCAAAACATGAAGGAATGCCGGACAAAACAAATTGAAACTGAAGAGACGTACACTTAGGATCTGATGGGAATATATCTGTATGAAATTTTCAAATGTGAAATTTTGAGTTATGCTCGATAAAAGCCTGGTTTATTTTCATCGCAATTATCGCCGGTTCATTTCAATTGCATTGAGCACAATTTCTGGAGTTATATCAGACGAGGATAATTTTTAAAACTCATTGCGAATAGCATTTCGCATTTACGCTTTTGGTCTACAAAACTGTATTACTATCGCAAGAAGGATTTCCCATTAATTCTGTTTTTATCGTCACTTGATTAATTTCAACCGAATTGCAAACATTTTCTGAATATCTGCCGAAATGCAGATATTTATAAAATACATTGCGAATCGCGTATCGCATATATCTTTTCGGGAGACATGTCGAAAATGAAAATTTATCGCACCAAATCTTGCTGTTAAAGTGCTGTTTGTTTGATCGCTAAAAGATAAAAATTCGTTAAAAAATAGAATGAAACAATTACAAATAAAAGTTCAAAATGGTACTGTACACTCTATCTCTTGGATAAAATAAATAAATTTTAGTAATTTTGTGTCTCGCCTTTGAATATTTCCAACGTGTTTTCTTGAATACTCACAATTGATTGAAATTGAATCGTTTTAAAAAAAAATCATCGAAATGAAAAGAGAGGGAGATAAAATAACAAACAAAAAAATCCGATTTGTTTTTAACTTTTCGTTTAGTATTCGTACTACTGTGAATGAATACACTTCGTTTTAATAATTCAATTTTTTTTAATCTAATTTACTCGATTTGTACTGAATGTACAAATTTGATTTGGTTAGAAATTGGTAATCGACCGTAGTGGGGTGGATAAGATAGAAGTTCAGTATTAAGCTTGAAGACCGGAGATCGATTCTCACCGAGACCAAAAATAATTTCAATTTTTTTTTTAGAGCAACATAAAATAAAAAATTATAAAATATTAAGTATCGGTCGTTTAATAAATAAACATAAAAATAATCCATACAATTATTTGAAAGAATTTTAAGTTTTAATTTTATACCGAAACAAGTAACGATTTGAATCAATACCGTTTGGATTTATAAAAAATTATTGTTGCGCCGTTTTCATTGAAAATACAATTCATAATCAAAAATAGTCTTTTTCTATATGTGTTACGGTCAATCCGGTGATTATTTATAAGTATAAATAATTTTTTTTTTCAGTGCGTTTGGTAAATTTGTGAAATTTCAATGATTTTCCGTTAATTTATCATTTTAACCGGTTATATATTACCAAACCTCTTTGGTTAAAGTAAATATTTTGAAAGCTTTTTACTTAGTTAAATATAATTAAAATTTGACACTTGAAGAATTGAATAACTTCCGTAAAAGCGGGGGCTTTGGAGCGGCAGCCCCCATCCTCTAAGATATACAACTAATTAAAATTAAATATAAAAAATATTATATATACAAAAGTTGGCTACATGAATTAAAAAAGTTTGAATTAAAAAAGTTTTTTTTTCCGAATTAAAATAAGTGTTTTAATTCATTTTAAAAGTGAATTAAAATCAGAGTTGAAAAAGAAATAAAAAAGTTCGATAAAATGAATTTAAAAAGGCATTTCTTAATTCAGTTTTAAAGTGAATTAATATAAATGTTTGTAAAATGAAATAATATAAGCCTTTTTATAAAATGAAAAAAAATGTTATTTTCATTAATGAAAATTTTTATTTGGCACGTAAAAATTTTGCAATGCAAAATAAGGCGTAATTTTACTTTACGTATACATCGGAAAATCAAGTAAGGAATATAAATTTTGGAAATTTTTAAATTCAGAATCATTTGCAAAAAAATGCAAAATTATTCCGGAAAATTTTTTGATTTTCCTGAAAATTTTTTACTTTTTTCAATATTATTTTTTATTTTTATTAATAATAATTGCTTCGTCAACCTTGCAGACACAGAACAAAGAGTTTCTCTCGTTCTTATCGCTTCTTCTGATAGTGCCACAAATGTTAAAAGAATCCACTTTCGTATATATAATTTTTTTTTAATGTAATTTTAATTCGTTTATATACCTTAGAGGATGGGGGCTCCCAAACCCCCGCTTTTCCACAATTTGTACAATTCTTTAAGTGTCAAACTAAGTAAAAAAAAATTGAAAGAATTTCAAAATTCTCCTGGAAAAATTTAAAAATTTTCCCGGAAAAATTATTTGTACTGTTGAAAAACTGTTAAGATACAATCCTAATATCCAAATTTTTATAAAGATTACACATTTGTACGTATTTTGGATAGAATAATACGCAATTTTCTTTTTTTTTTTAGTGAAAATTTTCCCAGAAAATTATCCGGAAAAATTTAGCTTCCCCCTCCTAAAAACTGTTGATAAACAATCCTGCATTTAAAAATTTATACTCCTTACCTGATGTTCCCGATGTACATATATACGTAAAGTATCGTCGAATTAAGATTTTTTAATTTATAAAATGAAATAAAATTTGCCTTTTTTAATTCATTTTGAAAATGAATTAAGGTAGGTGTTTTATAAATGAAATAGTGTAAGGCTTTGTTAATTCATTTTTGAGTTTTCTTATTTTTCTAAATCGCTTTTTTTAATTCATAATTTTAAGTTAAAAATATGAATTAAAATAAGTAGCAGATGTTAATACAAAAATCAATTTTTTTAATTCATTTTTAAAAAACTTTTTTGATTCAGATTTTTTAAATCGGTACCGCACAAAAGTTCCTTTTTTAACATTTATGGCAATATCAGAAGAAGCGATAAGAGCGATAAAAACTCATTGATCTGTGTCTGCAAGGTTGACGAAGAAATTATTATTAATAAAAATAAATAGAATTAAAAGTAGTTTGTTAATTCAAAATTAATTTTAATTTTAATTTATTCAAAATTCAATTTATTGCCAATTTGTTTTTCATCTTCCTCGTCAGGAGCTTCATGAAGGTTGCTTGGATATAGAATGCCCGCATGTTTCATAAAAATTGAGTAAACATGATTTTTATAAAAAAAATATTGTTAAAGTAAAATAATTGAGGAAATTGAGATAATGTAATTTCTAAAAATTAAAGATACACAATCCTTACGTCAAAAATTATCAAAAAAATAACATTTTACCTTATTTTGAAAAAAATTAAAAAAAAAGAAAAATTTTCCGGAATATCAAAAATTTTCCGGAAAAACTTAGCTTCCTCCTCCTAAAAACTGTTGATAAACAATCCTTCATTTAAAAATTTCTAAATTTTTACTCTTTCCCCGATTTTTCCGATGTAGTGACACAATCCAAAATTTTTAATTTTTCAGTAGAGCGATTTGAAAATATCTCTCAAAATTGTTTGTAAAAACGGTGTTTTTCAAAATTAAATAAAAATACATTCTGATCAGTAAAATGTTTTTTTTTCTGTTCCAAGATTCTCAATCTAATCTTGATTTTTATATTTTTTTACCATTTTGTAAATTTTTTTGTAATATTTTCCAAAATTTTAAATTGTAAATTTCTTTCGTGAATTGACTTAATTTTTATATGATATTTTACTTAATTTCTAAATAACTACATCATAAGAGAGTATGTACGTTTGATTCGAATATCCGAGAAATGAGTTAATTTTCTGTTGTGTCACTTTTGCATGAAATGAGCGGTGATATATATATATAATCACCGGTAAAAGTGAATAATTCTAAAAAATTTGGCATATAACCCGACGCAGTTGGTAATTACTTGTAATAACCGGTAATATATTAATCAATTATACACATCAACCGTAACATATACCATTTTATTGTTATTTTACTACCGATTTTATAAATTTAAATCAGATTTTTTTTTTATTTGCAGAGTTGCCACTCATTTAAGTTTTTAATAAAAAATTTAAATTCTTTCAAATATTTGTTGTTTATTATGATTATTTTTATGTTTATTTATTAAACGTCCGTTAGTTAATATTTTACAGTTTTTAATTTTAATATGTTGCCCGAAAAAAATAAACTTGAAATTATTTCTGGTCTTGGCGAAAATCGATTTTCGGTCCTCAAGCTTACTGAACTTCTATCTTATCTACCCCACTGCGCTCTATTTACAATTTCCACGCAAATCAAAAACAACATGAGCAGTAAAAATCGAGTAAATAAAATAAAATTATTAACACAAACAAGTGTATTCCCACACAGTAGCACGAATACTAAACGAAATGTTTAAAAAGAAACTGGAATTTTTTTTCTTTTTTTTTTCAGTTCGTTTATAAATTTTTAAATTGATTCAATTTTCAATAAATTGTGAATATTCTAGTAAACACGTTGTCAATATTCAAAGCTAAGTCACAAAATTAATAAAATTTATTTATTTTATCTAAGAGATGGAGTGTTCAGTACCATTTTGAACTTTTAGTTCTAATTTTTTCATTTTAATTTTTAACTATTTATTTTTTTATCTTTTGGCGATGACACCAAAACATTGAACGTATAAAAAATAAATTTCTTGAATGAAAATATAAAAAATATTAATTTTACTTTTCGTATATGTATCTAATCGTAGTACAACAGCAAACATAATTACCCAGCAAGATTTTTGCGATATATTTTTAATTGCGACATGTCTCCCCAAAGCATAAATGCGATACGTATTGACACAGATATTCAGAAAATATGTGCCAACCGATTGAAATTGATCTCTTTGCATTGTAAAAAAATTACAATGCATACAAATATAGCGTGAAATCCTTCTTGCGATATGTCTACTGAAAGCGTAAATGCGAATTGCGGTATAATTTTGAAAAATTGAACCCAACGCGATTGAAATGAATTGGTTTGTGATAATTGCGATACAAATAAACCGCAGGCTATTATCCAGAATAACCCGAAATTGCATATAGAAATCGCATGAATGCGTTAAATACAATAAAATCTGAGGTTAATCAGATATAATCCTATCAGTTCGTGAGTGATCGGCTGCACAGTTTCATTTTGTTCTGCCCGGCATGCTTTCATGTTATGACTTATTAATCCCATCCAAACGTAGCTGCTTCAATTGCTGTTCTCAATATCTGAGAGAATCGCCGCACCTACAACGAGTTTCTTATTTTTTTAAGTATTTCATACCGACATCAACCATGCGTTGCAATTCGTGCTCGATTTTCCCCGTTTGCTCAGAAACCAATAGTCAAAACATCTCTCAAAACAACAGCAAACTGGCAAGTTGCAATGCATGCATCTTGGAAAAGTAGTCTCGCACGCTTTTATATAATTTTTGTAGTATGTTATTAATAACCGTTCGGTTCTTCGTCAAAAATAAATACATTTTTATCTGTATGTGTAACAAGCTTTCTAAAACAAATTTATATAATTTTCATAAAGCATCCTACTTTTGAACCATTTTCAAGTCAGACACTTTAAACGTAGTGTTTTATAAATTTTTATATTGTGTACGGAGTGTCGTGACAGAATTTATAACTAGCTAGTTCTTGCATTAATATTTGCGCAATCGCATTTAAAAATCAATCACATACAAATAAAATATCCAGTTTTAGCAAGTATACCAATAAGTTTACGTTTCAATAATAACAACCCTAACGGGATAAATTTTGTATTTTGTGAGATCAATAATTTTCATGTTTAGTAATGTTTAGTATTTCAATTGTGTCGCGTTTGGTTTAAAATATGTTTGTTGCGAAAAGTTTTATTTTGAAGTGCGCGTTATTTCTATGTTTTTTAGTGAAGTGTTTTATATACAAAATTATAACCTTTTTGAAATGTGTAGTGTGTGATATTAGTGTAATGGGTTAATTTTGATATGTGACGTGGAACGAAAATTGGAAAAATTTTACGGTACGTTGATAATTTATTTTATTTGCTAATTTTAGAGAGTATGTTCGTCACACAATACGACTGAATCCGGAACTTGCTGTGGGTAACAAAAAAAATCTATATTGCTGCTCTTACCATCATTTCAAAAATTACGTTCTCTTGTTGCTCATATAACATTTGCAATTATATCGTGTGTTAGGTTAGCGGCAAATTTTTTTTCTATTTTTGTTAAACTTTATAGTTGATTTAAATCATACTACAGAAATAAAAGTTAATTCTTTTTATAGTGGTTTGAAAAATTAAGAACAGTAGTTCTTTTTTGTTAGTATGATAAAAAACTATTTTTATAGGCTAATTTAAAATGAATGAGCCTCAAATGACATGATCAGAGGCGCCCGCGGTTTGTTTTAATTTAACATAGTTGGAATGAGACAAATTCCAACACATTGATTGTAAAATTAAATATTGATCTTAGATAGTAAAAAATATTTTAGATAGTAAATATTTTAGATAGTATATTGTTTACGAGAAAAACATTCATACACTAAAAGATTCCAAATGTTTTTGTTTCAGCAATAAGCTTTCTCAAATTTAAACTGAATTGTGATCGCTGCTATACGAGGTTTTTCCGCCCCCCCCACCCGGAAAGGAAAGCTATAGGAGCTTTTTGGTACATTTGCATGAATATATTAAATAATAATAAAAGTATTTTTTTTACGAGAATAACGCTTATGAACTAGAAATATTTAAATTAATTTTGCAAAAATAAAAATTTAAGCAGATATGGGGATTTTTGTCAATAAACTGAAATTTCAGTAAAAATTTGAGCTTACACCATGTGTGTGTGATTGTTTGATTAAGATGAAACTTCATACTTATGCTTTTTTATAAATTTGGAGGTTGCAGTTAGTTTTGGCCGAGATCGGCGCACTGGAAGTGGCAGCTTCCATAGGAGGTTTTTAATGTTTTGCGCGAATTTCGAAAAGTGTATAGCATTAAAGCATTATTAAAACAAAAAACGATTAAAACTAAAAAGATTCTTTATTTTCAAATAGCGTACTGCTGTATTGTCTATACGCCGCGCAGATATTATTGTAGACAAGAGTTATTGTTGTCTACAGAATGTAGATAAAATCGAAAATTATAGTTCCTATTATAGCAAAAAGCAAAATTTTGTTTCCAACTAACACACTAAAATATGAATATTTTATTGTATTGTTTATGGAATCAAAAATGAATTGTAGTCGCATGCAGTTAGTGACAAAACAGCAAGAAACATGCAAAATATTTGTTGAATTACTCAATCGAATTTCTACCAAAAACACATGCATCTGGTCTAAATTTTTACTACTCTGTAACGTACACTAAAAACTAAACTACAAATGTTCAGCCGATAACCTATGAGAACCGGGTGATATGTAATAAGATCACACCCGGCATGACCTGTTTGTGGCATGTGGTAAAGGATTCTGAAATAAAATCTACTAAAAGACTACAAAATTAAGATTGAAAAATTACATGCAAAATAAAGAAATAGAATTGTCTACCACACACACCGTTGTCTACCGTACACCAGGGGCGGTATATTGTACCATCACTTCGAACCGAAAAAGTCGAATTCGAAAAAAGTCGAATCGAAAAAGTGAAAGTTGTATCTTTTTTGCTTTTCGAAAATGATACAACATACCGCCATTAGATTTTTTTCGAATTTCGATTCGAAGTGATGGTACAACATACCGCCCCAGAACGTATGCTATCCTGCTGAACATAATAAAAAAAACTACCTATCTGAACCTAATGATGAGACCTGACCCTACTTTTCAACATAAAAAAGATAATATAAGGCTTTACTATTTCGAGGCCCAGAGCATGGTGAAATTACGCCATCATCTGCTCATTTTCCAATCATAAATCATATTGAACCATTCGCCAATAGAAACAATTTCGTTCTATTATTTTCTATTTTTTAATTGAAACAGTTTCGTTCTATTGTTTTACGCTCTATTGTGCCTCATACACAGACGCAGGCCACTGGAGTGACGAATATTGAGAGAAGAACGAATCAAGCACACTCCGTATCACACAGCCGACAGCTGTGTGAGAGTATGCGTAATTCGTTCTTCGCCTCTTGCTATTCGTCATTTCAAAACCAACTACAATTAAAAGCCCTGAACAAAGTCTGAAGCACAGATACCAATATGCAACAAACTACAGAAGATTGTATTGGTTACACTAACAATCCCTGGTTAATTTTTTTCTTTTGCACCACTACATACTTATTAAACTAGTACAAACGATGTACACATATATTCTTATACAACTATCTATAGTGTAGTTTTTTCTGTATTTGTTGCATTAGCATGGCCACAACAATATTGTTGGTTTTGGTCATTTCAATGCCGCGCGTCTGTGTATGAGGCACAATCACACGTAGCGGCCACTTGTATGCTATCGAGTGTGTGTGAACTGTTTTGACTGACAACACCCTATTAAAGTTAGCCAATAGTTTCCAGCCGAAAGATAATGCAGATAGTGTCTTGACTATTTTTAATCTCTCTTTATACTCTCGCTCCTATCGATTTTTAAATTCCTATAAACTGAAATAATTTCTCCTTCACCCGAATGATGTAACCCGATCCTAAATTCTTCTAAATTCGAGTTCATAACTGATTTTTGCTGTATTCAAGACACTATCTGCATTATCTTTCGGCTAACTTTAACAGTATACTGACAACAATAAAACGAATCGCAATTCAATTCATTTTCAATTTGCCTTACCAAAATCATTGATATCAAATAAAAAACCTCTTAACGAGGTAAATGTTCGAGTGGCGAAAGCCGAATTCAATTAACAAAATTTCTGATATCAAATTTGTGCCGAAAAAAACAATTGCATTCGATTTTTCAACGATTTTTCAGAATGTCAGTGCATTCGGCGCGTTTGTTTACATTTTTCTTTCTAGCTGTCAAAAACAACAACTTATCAAGGATTTTCGGAATGTTAAATAACAACGCGCTGTTGAATGTTAAATAACAACATTCCGAAAAATCGTTGAAAAATCGAATGCAATTGTTTTTTTCGGCACAAATTTGATATCAGAAATTTTGTAAATTGAATTCGGCTTTCGTCACTCGAACATTTACCTCGTTAAGAGGGTTTTTATTTGACATTGAATTACATTTAAATCAGAGACAACATTTTGTTTTTGTCAAACTGTTTTGTTGTTGTCAAAATAAACATGGCCGATAATAACATATAAAGTAATTTTGAGTCTAAATATCTATATATAATTAGTTAAAATATAAAATTCTTGTTCCGCCCGGCATTTGTTCATGTTATGACCTATTATCACAACCGCACCTACAACGAGTTTCTTATTTTTTAAAGTCATACTTACCGACATCATCCATGCGTTGCAATCCGTGCTCGATTTTGTCTGTTACCACATGAGGCATTATCACTTTCCTTAAGTTTACTGTGGTTTACCTTAACATAAATAATCGCTGGAAAAGAATCATTGAAACCATTCACACCAGGCAATCTGCCGTGTTCCTCATTCACTAAAGCCTTGCCCAGCTTGGGCATATTGTATTTAATTGTTAAAAAAAATCAGAACTTCTCCCAAAAACTGTATAAGATTTCCCTCTTCTATTCGAATTGCATTTTATACTTTCACATATATGACTGCATCATAATCTGTTACGAAATTGCATCGTCCCACAGCAGCTGGAAATGTTCCAACACCTTTACCTAAATTATTTCAAAATCACATTCCAATCCACAGTTGGTACAGAAATAGTTTTAATCGAATTTCCACCATCATAATTTCCAACAACCTACCATACCAAAATTCAACATAGAACATTAATTTCAATATTTTCTAATATTCAAATATTTTCTCGCCACGATAATGCCACGTTGTCGATATTCATATCTAAGACTCAATAATTTTGGATTATTTTTCAAAGAGATGTGACGTACAATACTGTTTTGAAATTTTCGTTCTAATTTTATCATTCGTACTTTTTTTCACATTTATTTATTTATCTTTTTGTGGCGGTGCATCAAAACTAAGCTTATGAAAAATAGAGCTTTTAAACGAAAGCAAAAAAAATATTTGTTTTTCAATATATGTATTATGTATATTTAATGGTTCTTATAAAACAACAACAACTACAACAAAGATATTTATACTAGGGGTATTAACCTTTCCTTGAACGAAATTTTGGCACAACATCTCGGTGCTTTTGCACATTTTCATAAAATTCGTAATATTCTTCAATATATGAACTGCTTTTTAAAAATAAATTTAGATAAACAGGGGAAAATTAGTAGTTTCAATGTTCATTGTGATGGCCGTTGCTGCGGATTTGCTTTAATGTAAACGTTGATTTGGCTCGCAATCCGAGATTTTGAAATATCCGATTGTGCCAGGTCAATTCGAGGGATCACTATATTTGTTTCTTTATTGCACTCTGAAATTATTTTGGCCTTTTCAAAATTCTGAGTAAATTCTTCGATAATTAACCGGCAGGTACGTGGGTACCTATCTCACCAGAGACCGGATTATATGTCTTGTCTGTATATAACTTCTGGACTCGGATTCAATTTTTTTCCAATTGGGATTAATATTGAAATGTATTTGAATCAGATACAACCTTTCAATTTTGTCAAACATTTTTGTTTTTGTCAAAATAAACATGGCCGGTAATAACTCACTAAATAATTATATTTAATTATATCTAAATATAATTTCTGGACTCGGATTCAAATATGTCCAAATTGGGATTAATATTGAATTATATTTCAATAAGAGACAACATTTTGTTTTTGTCAAACATTTTTGTTGTTGTCAAAATAAACATGGCCGATAATATACTTAATAAATAATTATAAGGACTAGAAGTCTAAATATAATTTGTGGACTCGGATTCAAATTTATTTAAAATGGGATTAATATTGAGTTATATTTGAATCAGAGACAACATTTTGTTTTGTCAAACATTTTTGTTGTTGTCAAAATAAACAAGGCCTGTAATAACTCACTAAATAATTATAAGGATGTCTAAATATAATCTCTGGACTCGGATTTAAATTTGTGCAATTTGGGATTAATATTGAATTATATTTAAATCAGATACAACATTTTGTTTTTATCAACCATTTTTGTTGTTATCAATGTTTATTTTGACCGATAATAACTCACTAAATGGCCGATAATAACTCACTAAATAATTATAAGGATGTCTTAATATAATTTCTTGACTCGGATTCAAATTTGTTCAAATTGGGATTAGTATTGAATTATATTTAAATCAGTGGCACCATCTTGTTTTTGTCAAACATTTTTAATGTTGTCAAAATAAACATGGCCGATAATAACTCACTAAATAATTATAAGGAATAGATGTCTAAATATAATTTGTGGACTCGGACTCAAATTTATTTAAAATGGGATTAATATTGAATTATATTTAAATCAGAGACAACATTTTGTGTCAAACAGTTTTGTTGTTGTTTATATAACCATGGCCGATAATAACTCTCTAAATTCTTGTGCGGACTATATATCTCTATAGAATTTGTAGACTCGGATTCAAATTTTTTTAAGTTGATATAATAAATATTGAATTATCTGTAAATCAAGTTCTGGCGAATACTATTTTTATATTATTTGTAATATCTAGAATTGTGGTGGATGGTCAAATTGATTTTAATTTTCGGAACCTTCAATTTCAAAAAACAATGGAATAAACAAAAAAGTGAATGCTTATAATGCATTGTTTACAAATTACGACATAATATATGCATAAATCAATTGTCTACACTATTTTCCACAGTGACATGTCGACAATTGTAAAATACACGTAGCAATAAATATTTTGTTAGTTTATATAAACAAATTTTTAAAAATATTAAATATTGTCATCGTTAATTGTTATTAATGGTGCCTAGAGTACCATGCTTAAAATTATAGGAAAATGGTTAATACGTCCAAAAATGTTTTTTTTATTTAGCTATAATTATTCAATCAAACTTGATTTCCCTGTCGCACACTTTACTAATTAGTTTAAAATTATAAATTCGTAATTCAAAAGATATCAATCGTTTTTTATTTATTTATTATCATTAAAATTTGTTATATTTAAATTTTAATTTTTTTGTCATAAATTTTCAAATTGATATTCAATTTAAATTGGTACAATAATTGAAAATTTGTTAAAAAAGAAAAGCGAACAAAAAAAAAACTGACAACTTTTTTTTTGTACTGCTCAAAATAAATGAACAAAAATTCTCTTGCTTTTGAAAAGTTTGTTGTTAAAAGCTTGTCAAGTTAATTTTCATAACAGAAATGAGGTGACAGATTTTATATAATTTTTGTTATTTTTTTTGGAAAATTTAAATATTTTTTTTTTGCATGCTTCTCGTTATTTAGTTGACAGACGAGCTTTTTGTTGTTGTTATTTTTCTATGTATACTTTATCACAGATTGAAATCTGGGTGGAAAAAAATATGTTCAATTGTTAATTGATTTTACTGTTTAGTAAATCTGAAGTTGTTGTTGTGCACTTTATATACAACCGTAATCTACAAATTGATTTAAAATTATCATTTATTTATACGAGCATAAAGTAGTTTTTGTACTCAATCTAGAGACAAATAAATTAAATCAATTAATTCAATTAGTTTGCGATAAAAAAAATACGAAACTAAATTAAATTAGATAATAAAATAAAATAAAAATAATCAAACCGGTCCAACACACAATAATTATTAATGCACTAATGGCATACAGCATAATCATGAAAAATTTCACATAATGTGCTTCACATAGAGAATTATGTATAGCGTGTTTAGTTGCTCCACACCCCGAAATGTAATATATTCTCGATTGAAACTTTTCCAAAAGTTTAACAAATGCATAAATACCGTTCACTTCCCAAAGTTACCTGCTACATATATATTCAGTAAATTCGTTTACTTTTAAATTCTATTTTAATTAAATTTACACAATTTTAACAAACATGTGTACATACGTCTTTTATGTACAACTGTAATTAATAATTCAATAAATAATTCATTCGCGAGAACATTAACGTGCACATAAAAATTTATGATTTTATTAACCCGGCTATATCTCGTATAAAATAATTTATGTGGTGTTAAATCTGCAGATCTACTATTTCGTAATCGCACCTACCTGTATTTACGACTCTCTTGAAAGTTACAATGACATTGATAATCATGTTCCCATTGTTTTTGCGCTGTCTTGTATTTGACAGTTTATGTAAAATTATAAAATAAGATTCACCACTTTCATTTCGACTCCATAAATGTTAAACCTTACGTAAAAGAATATAAAATTAAAATTCTTGAAGAATTGAAATAAAACTAAAATCTTACAAAAGAAACTGGATCTTTTATGTTTTATGCAACACAGGTTGACTGACATTGATGAAATATATAAAGATAAGAATTATTGAAGTATCGAAATTACAACAAGTTGTGAAAATGAAAAGTGAAAATATGGAGCAGCAACAAGTATGGGAAAGAAAGTTAAGAAAATATTTTCGGCGGCTTTTGAGCATATTACGATTATGTATATTATGTTTGAGGTGAATCTAAAATATTTTTATATTTTGTCCGTCTGGATATATTAAAACCATTTTCCATGATGTATTTTTCTATGTTTTCTATGATTAAGGTTTCGATATTGTTTAATACAGGTAAACATTTAAGATTTTCAATTTATGTAATTCCGTGCCGTATAGTGAAATGAAAGAATTTACGCTTACTATTATGACTTTCGAAGGCGAACTAGATTACCTCGTAGCCATTGTTATACGTAAGGCATCACCACTTATGGAAACCATATTTTTATTAAGTGAGCGCTCGATTGCCCAAAATAACTACAATCATCATCGCAACTGAAAAAAAAGTATTCCTATCCGGTCCTTACACCGAATTTTAAATCAAATACCAGTACTTTCATCTGGTTATAAAGGTCAAGGAGTTTCAAAAACCAAACTGGTTTAAATAATTTTGAGATCAAATAATTTTAAATCGATTTTTTTCCGATGCAAAATAGAAGCAACCACCGGCGACCAGAAATCTAAATAGTTATTAGAGGACAACTACGTGAGTTTGCGTAAACATTTATATTCCATTTTTATTCAGATGCAGCAAATTATGTGCGGTAGCTCAGAAATTCCTTATCAAAAATACAATAAAGGGAAAGGTATTGTTGAAACATTTATTCGTAGCATCTTGAATATTTATGAGACAATCCGTGGTGAGAAGTAATTATAATCTGAACCATCCAAATGAGATCCATGGATTATTTATTTATTTAGCTATGGAGAGTTTGAGTGAAGAATAAAAATATGGAAATTTGAAGCATCAGAATGAGAATTTGCTACAATAGAATAGTTTTTGACGTTTTTATCTAAAAGGATTAATGTCTTATAGGATACACTGGATTCATACGAGCTCAACTCAGTTTAAATAGAGCCACAACGCGCTTGTCCGTCAAACACTGATAACCATCACAAATTGTTCATATGCAACAAATTTCTGAACATGCATTGACGAGAGTTGATGAAAATACTAATGACGTATGATAATGGTGTCATAAGATCCAACAAAACTTGGACAGACATCGAAAAGATGTTCAGGGAAATTCAGATCGAGAGAATATCAAAGATCTGGCATAGAAAGGCATAGAATCTATCTGGCATAGAAAGGAAATAAAAAACATAAAACATTACCATTATGCACCGTCACAAGTGATACCGAGAAACTAGAAAACATTACTGCTTCAAAGATATCTCATAACCATTGCAAGAGTTAGGTGAATTTAATCCAGGTAAGTGATTAGTGAAGTATCCTGGTTTAGTAAATAAAATGTTTCGAATGAACAACGAATTTAGGTTTTCTTGCACCAGTTACCGTTTGTTTAAAAATATTCCAATTTACGAATTTCTTTTGTATATCGCACAGAACCGGCGTCTAGTTAGAAATCACTTAAATGAGTTAAGTAATGTAAAATTTCGAAGATGGATTTGTGCGACAAACCGTTTAGAACTTGGTGCATGAAAGGATACGGATAATCCATCATCAAAACTAACTTGATAGGGGAAATGGTAAGAATCTGTGTCTATTCCACAATTAGAGCTTCACCATTAAATTTTATACAAAATAAACTTTAATTTAACGGCTGAATTCGGAAACTTTTGAACAAAACATCGGATTCTGAGTTAAATTCTTTCAACAATAAAGCGGTTCCTGAGTATCATCTATTCGACGCTTCCGGTGGGATACTCCATTGTTGACGAGTTATCTGACACTGTTTTAAGTTATCGAAATTTAATATAACGAGCATTTAGTGTTCAGATTTGTTGAAATCTGAGAACGTAACCTCACAAGAATACATTGAATTTCAAAAGAGCATCAGGAACGCGTGAGGCTAGGAATCCCCATTCAGTGATTATTTGTTTGGCCGTATTTCGCAAACGAACTTTGCAAACTTGCAAAAAAGCTTGGCATTACCAAAGATTGTTGCCAAATTCATAGGCGAATGAACTCTTGATAATAAGCGCCCCAATGCCAATCGCATGTTAGGATTGGCACAATCTTCCAGGTTCGATATGGCCTCGTATAAATTTGTATGAAAATCGTATATAACTTCCAAGACCTTCCTGGGCCGAAAATAATTAAGTAATTGCCAACCAAGTGGCCAGCACCAGCCGCATGTTGAATTTGAGGAAATGGCCAAGTTCCAAAATCTCAGGTTAAGTTAAATAAATATTTGTATCTCTTAAGAACTTCTAGGGCCAGAAATGGTTCTTTATGTTTCGGGTTGGTAATGATAAGGGGAAACTATGGTCAGCTCTCCAGTGCCAGCCGTATGTTAGGATTAGCACAATTATCCAGCTCCGATATGGCCCTATATAAATTTGAATGAAAATCGTCTATAACTTCCAAGACCTTCCTGGGTCGAAAATTGCGATTAATGCTTTGAGATGTATCGTAATTAAGTATAAATTGCTGACCAAATGGCCGGCATCAGCCGTGTGTTCAAATGTGAGGAAACGGCAAAGTTCCAAAATCTAAGGTTAAATTAAATAAAAATTTGCATGCGTGTGAAATAGGTCCCAAAAAACCCCAAATTTGTTCCATGCAAACCCCAAATTTGTTGCAAAGAGTTTTATTGGCATTCCAGAAACCTTAAACACATGCCAATCTTTTGAAATTGGTTGAATAAATTGGTTAATTAAAATTTGTTGCAACAACTGTTTTGTAAAAGATCCGTTATTTAAATTACCGACCCCAGGAATTGTTCGATTCTTTGTCCCGGTAAAATACCATATCATAAGCATTCCATAAAATTTATCCGCACATGCAATCGATTGAAGTTTGTTGAAAAAATGTATTAATTGGGATTTGTTGCAAAATCTTATTGATTTTGAAACGTTTATAGCATGCAACAAATGTGGGTTTTTTGGGACATATATCACTTAGGTAAATTTGCCTGTTTTCTTATGTTTTGTTTGATTTTAGTTTGTAATGATAAGAGCAAACTATTGTGAAATCCTTATTGCCAGATTTATTTCGATCAGTAATGAAATTGAACGGAACTATGTTTCCTTGACTGAATGCAGATTTCAGGGTTCTCTTTCATGTCAGTTTATAGTACTGTCATGGCGCTATGCAATGCGCAGATAGTTCTACGTAAATCGGATCTATACCCGTACCTCTTCGACGTAGCCACTCTTTAAGGAAGAACGTAATAAGCAAACTGCGAAAGAGTTGGGAGTTTTTTGATACCAGAAAAGATTGCAAATAATAAACAGCAAACAAAGGATGGTGAGTGGTACCATGCCACCAATAGATAACTGTGCACACAATTTACCTGTTTCGATATCGTCCCATACTGTATCGCTCAAAAGTCAGCGGTGCCTTTTTCTAACTGTTTATGTATTTAAATTTGAAAGTTCCGATAAAGAATCATAATAATGAGCAAACTAATTATATCCTATTTCAGACTTAATAAACACATTTTTATTAATCACTTGTTTTTGTTTCGCAGAATATTTTCAGAGTAGATACTCCTGATGATGACCTAACAAGTCGAAATCGATCGAGTGATTTTTTAAACTTTTTGAAAAATATTCTGCGAAACAAAAACAAGTGATTAATAAAAATGTGTTTATTAAGTATAAGTGTGTTTCGCCAAGTGCCTACGGCAAATAGCGTAAAAAAAAAAGTCCTATTTCAGACATGATTCAAGCCAAAATTTATATGCCATTAGATAACTTAATCTGAGATTTTGGGAATTGTCTATTTCCTCAAATTTGAACATACGACTGGTGCTGGCCACTTGGTCAGCAATTACCTTATTACGTATTATCTCAAAACATTGGTTGCTATTTCCGGCCCAGGAAGGTTTTAGAAGTTATAGACGGCACTGGGGAGCTTACCATGGTTTGCCCTTATCATTACCAACTCGAAAAAAAACCATATCCGGCAAAAAAAGTTCTTTAGAGATATACATTTTTATTTAACTTTACCTGAGATTTCGAAACCTGCCATTTTCTCAAATTTGAACATGCAGCTGATGCTAGCTATTTCGCCAGCAATTACTTAATTACATACTATATCAAAACATTAATTGCTATCTCCGGTCCAGGAAGGTTTTGGAAGTTATAGACGATTTTCATGTAAATTTATATGGGGCCATATCAAAGCGGGAAGATCGTGCCAATCCTAACATCCTAACATGAAAAACTGGGATAACTAAATACTTAGCAAATGCTGATTTTGACTGGAAACTAGGTGAAGACGATGAGGCAACAATCTAAACATATATTCAATATGTTTTCATCGATGCAATCTCGATGTTCCCATACGAGATGTTACGCTCCATCGACTCAGGTCTTCCACAGCTAAAAAAGAAGTTGAACCAGCTTATCTGCCAAATTTATAGTATTTGGCGACCTTTTTCAACGTTCACTCATGAAAGAAAAAGAGGGTTTTAAACAACCATTATGTTTTCTCCCAGCTTACAATCTCTGGAAAGAACTCGGGGTAGTACAGCTAGCTAGCAAGATATCAGAAGCTTGTTACTACTGATGCAACGGATGACCTCGCATTCTTTGAAAAACTATAAAGTAAGTATGTAAGCAGCAGCTCAGAAAAGTATAGTTTATAAAAGACGCTGCATCTTTGAATAATTGTTAAAAAAAATGTTTGCTGACGGTTGACGGTAATAATTGCTGACCAAGTGGCCAGCGCCGGTCGTATTTTCAAATTTGAGGCAATGGACAAGTTCCAAAATTTCAGGTTAAGTTAAATAAAAATGTATATCTCTTAAGAACTTTCTAGGCTGGAAATGGTTATTTATGTTTTGAGTTGGTAATAACAAGGAAATGCTATGGTGGGTTCCCCAGTGCCAGCTGTAGTTTCGGATTTTCACAATCTTCCAGCTCAGTTATGGCTCCATATAAATTTTTATGAAAATGGCCTATAACTTGCAAGACCTTCCTAGGCAGGAAATAGCAATTAATATTTTGTGTGACGATGATGCTTAGGCATCGAAATCGATAGAAAAAATACTTAATTAAAAAAAAATCCTCTTATCAGAAGCCAAAAAGAAAAATATTTAATCACGTAAATATTAAATTTTGTGAATATCGACAAAATGGCGCGGTGGTTAAAGCTTTAGGTTTCAGATCGGTACGTACCGGGTTCGAATTTCGAAATGGGCAAGATCCAAAAAGAACACAAATAGGTCAGAGTGCACAGCTCGTGAGCCAACCCATCTTCCATCTGAAGGAGCCAACCCTCTAAAGCTATATGTGCAATGTGCAGATGGTTCTATGTAAGTTGGACCCATAGCTGTACGTCCTCGATTTGGGAGGCAGTGCGTAAAGTAGGACGTATCGCGAAAGATTTGAGAGTGCTTCGGCCCTAGGACAGATTGCAAAGGTTAAAAATTAAAAAAAAATCTGAATAATGAAGCTAAAATTTAAAATGCAGAAGGAATCCTTAGTTGAGAAAGCAAAAGTGACGACTGGAGAAGCTGAACCAGAATTTCATTGGCAACGATGCAGGTGAGATTGCCCAACTGAGTGACAGGATATGCTTGAAGTTTCACTTAAACGAGTGAATGCGACCGTATCAATAAAATCTATCAATCCCTTAGGATTTAACAAACGCAGGTTAATAACGATGGACCAAACAACGAATTTTGGAATTTTGAAGTCTTTTGATTTAAAAAAAAATTTACTTCGTTCTAAATGATTTAAGAATTTTCCCCAATTGGAATTTAAATTGACATTTTCAAATAAATGGCAAAACGATTTTAATCAATTAATTTAAATATCTGAAAAAGTAAAAATGTTCGAAATAATCCGATCACTGGTTTGGAATGGTAAATTGATTGTGATACAAATATAACGAAGGTTATCGAAACTCTGACGGGTTTTGTGATTGATACAGGATTTCAAAAGTTGTTTGTGCTGTGAAGTAATTTACTTTTGTCTACGAATGCTCCAAGAGATGCCCACGCATAATAATCTTTATTTTGAGATATCTGATACCAGACAGGTTCTTGATATATCAGGAATGGGATTCATTTCTTTTGGTCACTTCATCATTTTAATACCTTTATAATATTTCGATCATTACAATAATTTTAAAAACTAAATCTGAATTTGTTCAACGAATGATTGTTTCGTTGTCACATGGGAGACTATTCGCCATTGCCATAGTAAATGTTGTCAAGCCATGGCAATCTAGGAAAAAGTGCAGCAACAGGTTATGTAAGAAATGTTTCATCAAATTCTGATGCTACAAAATTTGAAAATAATCGGAAATCGAAAAATACAAATCTGACGGTCGCTACTGACATATTAGGCTTGATGATTATAATCAAGACATAAACGTCAATGTAGATCATCATCAGATATGATTCCCATTCTCCATAAATAAAAAGGCCATTCTCAGATTTTAGATAATATATGCCAGTGGCATTATTCTGGTTTTCCCTGGGAATAGGGAATTGGGAAAAATATTTTCATAGTGTTTTTGTC
Organism: Nephrotoma flavescens; assembly: GCA_932526605.1. Classification (NCBI taxonomy): domain Eukaryota; kingdom Metazoa; phylum Arthropoda; class Insecta; order Diptera; family Tipulidae; genus Nephrotoma; species Nephrotoma flavescens. The sequence continues at coordinate 223,358,787 of OW052221.1, forward strand.
TAAATTGTATTTTTCTGGCCTACTGAGGAAATAAGTTTGGTGTAAATATGTTCGAAACAAAGTTAAATGGGAAAATATCTTTCCCTATAAAAATTTTGTGGAACAAAAGTTTCCCAATACACTTTGTTTTGAAAATTTTTGCACCAAACTAATTTCCTCAGTAGGCCAGAAAAATACAATTTAGACAAAAACACTATGAAAATATTTTTCCCAATTCCCTACTCCCAGGCAAAACCAGAATAGTGCCACAGTACTGACAAAATGTGGCTGCCAAAGTAACTAAGAAAAAAGTGCTGCTGAAAAAATTACCACGTGTGGTACGTATGGAAAGTTATCGTAGAATTTTATCCCGCAGAAAATAAAAATATTTAATCAGGAAACACTAACATATTAATAACAAATTTGTTCTTGTGTAAAGTTAGCCCAGCCCAGAATTTTTATTAATTTTAATGAAAAAACAAAAATGTCTCAAATTTATTAAATTTGATTTGTATTTGTATTAAAACAATAAAAAAAAATTAAAATGTAGAGTTTCAAAAAACTGTAAAGTTTTCAGTTGCATATGGTAAAGGAAAATCACAGGGAATGTAAGAAAGAAATCATTCCGTGCAAAGTTCGCGAAAATGAACTCTCGAGTAAGAATTTCATTGATTTTTATATAATTTTTTGTCCCGCTCGGTAAATCTAAAATTATTTTGCCAGAACTAAAAATGTCTCGGATCTGGGCTATATGGTTTTGGAATAAATACACTATAGTTGCTAGTTTGAAGCATAATAAGAAGAAAGTCGTTCCGAGCTGGACGAAAAATTAAATAAAATTCTATGAAATACCCAGCCCAGAGTTTATTTTCGGGAATTTGCCCCGGAACGAATTTCTTGCAATTATGCTTAAAGTTAGCTACTAGAGTGTATACATGGCGAAATCATGTAGCCCTGATCCGAGACATTTTTAGTTTCTATTTTTTTCTTACTTTGCCCGTTAAGTTTTTTGCACGTTAAATTTTTTTTTTATTTTGTGCAAAACAAATCGAATTTAAAACTATGATAGTTTTTCGGCTCCACCTTTCTAGCACCCCACCAAAAGGTTTTGACAAAAGTGATGAACGAATTCGTTTGGTCAGGATTTGTCACTAGTGTTTATCGTTTGGTCACTTTCGATTAAACGGTAAATAAATAAAGAAAAATTCGAAAAAAAAATTCCCGGGTAGCACCTCATTGCAAGAAAATTATACCGTTTTTATCAAATTTCGTTAGGTAATCGCTAGGTCAGGATTGGTCACCACATATTGGCGTTTGGTCATCAATGGGTCAGTTTTTATTGCGAGAAAACAAAATCAAAATTGTTGTAATTCAATAAAATCAGGTTCGTCGCTTATTTGGGAATTTCATTTTATAAAATTAATAAAAAATCCAATTGGAATATACCATTTAGAACAAAAAACATTTTTTCAAAGAATTGTATCTAAAGTGGAAGACATATGATATATATACAATTACAACTTCATAATTCATTGTGAATTGGTCTCTTGTTTTTTTCGTTTGGTCATCCCAACATAATGATTTATTGTGAAAATTCTTGAAAAACAAATAGTTTCCACATGATTTCATGTGTTAGGGGCTGGAAGCTTGACCAATACTAATAACTTTATAAATAAAACGATCGGAATCTGTTGGTCAACTGTCGTTGAAGATTGGTCACAATTTGTTTTCGTTTGGTCATCCCAACATAATGATTTATCCCGAACACTTGAAATCATGTGGAAATTACGAGTTTTTCAAGAATTTTCGCAATCACTCATTCTGTTGGGATGACCAAACGATAACAACTAGTGACCAATCCTCAATGACAGTCGACCAACCAATTCCAATCCTTGGATTTATAAAATTATCAGTATAGGTCAAGCTTCCAGCCCCGAACACTTGAACTCATGTGAAAATTGCGAGTTTTTCAAGAATTTTCGCAATAAACCATTATGTTGGGATGACCAAACGAAAACAACTAGTGACCAATCCTCAACGACGGTTGACCAACAGATTCCGAATATTGAATTTATAAAATTATTAGTATTGGTCAAGCTTCCAGCCCCGAACACTTGAAATCGTGGGGAAATTATGAGTTTTTCAAGCATTTTCGCAATAATTCGTTATGTAGGGATGACCAAACGAAAACAACTAGTGACGAATCCTCAACGACTATTGACCAACGGATTTCGATTGTTGAATTTATAAAATTATTAGTATTGGTCAGGCTTCCAGCCACGAACACTTGAAATCGTGGGGAAATTATGAGTTTTTCAAGCATTTTCGCAATAATTCGTTTTGTAGGGTTAACCAAACGAAAACAACTAGTGACCAATCCTCATTGATAGTTGACCAACAGATTCCGTTTGTTGAATTCATAAAATTATTAGTATTGGTCAAGCTTCCAGCACCGAACACTTGAAATCGTGTGGAAATTATGAGTTTTTCAAGAATTTTCACAATAAATCATTATGTTGGGATGACCAAACGAAAAAAAACAAGTGACCAATTCACAATGAATTATGAAGTTGTAATTGTATATATCATATGTCTTCCACTTTAGATACAATTCTTTGAAAAAATAATTTTTTTTTCTAAATGGTATATTCCAATTGGATTTTTTATTAATTTTATAAAATGAAATTCTCAAATAAGCGACGAACCTGATTTTATTGAATTACAACAATTTAGATTTTGTTTTTTCGCAATAAAAACTGACCCATTGATGACCAAACGCCAGAATGTGGTGACCAATCCTGACCTAGCGATTACCTAACGAAATTTGATAAAAACGGTATAATTTTCTTGCAATGAGGTGCTACTCGGGAATTTTTTTCGAATTTTTCTTTTACCGTTTAATGGAAAGTGACCAAACGATAAAAACCAGTGACCAATCCTGACCAAACGATGACCAAACGAATTCGTTCATCACTTTTGTCAAAACCTTTTGATGGGGTGCTAGAAAGGTAGAGCCTAGTTTTTCGTTTCTTCATTAAAATTGATAAAAATTCTGGGATGGGCAAACTTCACAAATGTGTATTGTTTATTTGAGTGAAATGAATCAAAAGCTGGGCTAGGATAACTTCAAACAAGAGCAAATTAGTTACTGATATGCTAGTGTTGCCTAATTATTTTTTTTTTCTGGGATAGAATTCTGGGATAACACGTAGGGGAGGTGAGGAACGGAATGAAAGAGGTGAGGAACGAAATTATTGATGGACGACCCAAAATTTTTCCAAAATCGATGAGCTAAAAATAAGCAAAATTTTTCTCAAAACAACGAAGAAAATATAAGAAACACTAAAGACAGCGATTCATGTTCTGTCCTTCCATATACAAAGCCTCCACCTAAACGGAAACACCAAGTCCCGTGAATACAAACCTTACGATATCATCTCTTTCATGATCGTCGGATTTACACAAGAGACAAATATTAGATTATCGAACCTCAACCAGAAATAACAACGTAGCTGAACGAGCACTGCATTCAAGTAACGCAACCTAGAAAATGGCTTTTCGTTCCGCTTATAACCCTTCCAAATGAGTTGTCTATCATTTGCTAATTTTTTGTACATACATGGCAATAACAAAAATCTTTGTGTAGAAGATTCAATCCGTGATTGCCAGTTTGAATTCAACGGAGAAACGATTGTATCACTTTTAATTTGTATATTTTTAACAATATATGTTTCAATTTTGGTTCGTTGTTTCCTTTGCTCTGGTCGAAGGTCATGTAGTTGCCAAATCGAATTGGGATAAAGTATTTCGCTTCTATTATGAGCCCAGGGTAGGTTTGTATGTGAACTTCCTTTGTTTCTTTTTCTTAAACTTTATCAATAATAATTATAGCACTTTTTACTTATAATTCCTTAATCATTAAAGACATTACATGTAAAGGACTACACATTTGGAAATGTTGAAACAGATTGCAACAAATGTTATATTCTATTTTCGTAGGCTTAAAGGGTTATCGCAGGGTTGAATTAAAGCATAATTTATGTTCCGATGCATAGGGATAACATAATATTATATATTATTTTATTAAACATCTTTAATGTAGTGGATAAAATTAAATTTTACCCCATATCTCTTAAACATGAAAATACAATTAAATTTGAAAACGTTCAGATCTACATGTCTGTGAAGTTAGCCCAGGATTTCATCCCAGAAAAATAAAAAAATGTCATCAGGCAACACTAAAACTGCATTATCATCCCAGCCCAGGATTTGTTTATAATTTATGTTAAATATCATTAAATATCAACAGCATCGCAAAAAAAAATTTAATGTGATATATCCCAGAAAACAAAAAAAAATCAGTAAATTATACATTAAAAAAAAAGAAATAATATACGTGTAACTAAATAAAAGAAAAATTTAAAACTTTATAATATTCATACCGTTATAGCGCTAATCTCAACATACGGGTCGACTTGGGATTTTTATTGTGAATAGTGGTCATATTTACGAGTCGATACGGCTTACTTCATTTTCCGGAACTCGTGGTTCCTGGGAACCATAATTTAAATTCTGTCATACTTGGGCCATACAGATAAGAGCCAATAGCGCCAATCTCAACATGCAAATCAACTCAGGATTTTTAGGGTAAGCAACAGTCATTATGACAAGTAGATACAGACTGGTTCGATTTCCGGAACTCGTGGTTCCTGGGAACCATTAATGAAAAACTGGTTCTCATACACTGTGCCATACACATATGGGCCTATAGCGCCAATTTCAACATACGGATCGATTTGTGATTTTTATTGTAAATAGTGGTCATAATTACGAGTCGATAAGGCTTGCTTCATTTTCCGGAACTCGTGGTTCCTGGGAACCATAAATTAAATTCTGTCATACTTGGGCCATACAGATAAGAGCCAATAGCGCCAATCTCAACATGCAAACCAACTCGGGATTTTTAGGGTAAGCAACAGTCATTATGACAAGTCGATACAGACTGGTTCGATTTCCGGAACTCGTGGTTCCTGGGAACCATTAATAAAAAACTGGTTCTCGTACACTGGGCCATACACATATGGGCCTATAGTGCCAATCTCAACATACGGATCAACTTGTGATTTTTATTGTGAATAGTGGTCATAATTACGAGTCGATACTTCTTGCTTCATTTTCCGGAACTCGTGGTTCCTGGGAACCATAAATTAAATTCTGTCATACTTGGGCCATACAGATAAGAGCCAATAGCGCCAATCTCAACATGCAAATCAACTCAGGATTTTTAGGGTAAGCAACAGTCATTATGACAAGTAGATACAGACTGGTTCGATTTCCGGAACTCGTGGTTCCTGGGAACCATTAATGAAAAACTGGTTCTCATACACTGTGCCATACACATATGGGCCTATAGCGCCAATTTCAACATACGGATCGATTTGTGATTTTTATTGTAAATAGTGGTCATAATTACGAGTCGATAAGGCTTGCTTCATTTTCCGGAACTCGTGGTTCCTGGGAACCATAAATTAAATTCTGTCATACTTGGGCCATACAGATAAGAGCCAATAGCGCCAATCTCAACATGCAAATCAACTCGGGATTTTTAGGGTAAGCAACAGTCATTATGACAAGTCGATACAGACTGGTTCGATTTCCGGAACTCGTGGTTCCTGGGAACCATTAATAAAAAACTGGTTCTCGTACACTGGGCCATACACATATGGGCCTATAGTGCCAATCTCAACATACGGATCAACTTGTGATTTTTATTGTGAATAGTGGTCATAATTACGAGTCGATACTTCTTGCTTCATTTTCCGGAACTCGTGGTTCCTGGGAACCATAAATTAAATTCTGTCATACTTGGGCCATACAGATAAGAGCCAATAGCGCCAATCTCAACATGCAAATCAACTCGGGATTTTTAGGGTAAGCAACAGTCATTATGACAATCGATACAGACTGGTTCGATTTCCGGAACTCGTGGTTCCTGGGAACCATTAATAAAAAACTGGTTCTCATACACTGGGCCATACACATATGGGCCTATAGCGCCAATCTCAACATACGGATCGACTTGTGATTTTTATTGTGAATAGTTCTCATAGTTACGAGTCGATACGGCTTGCTTCATTTTCCGGAACTCGTGGTTCCTGGGAACCATAAATTAAATTCTGTCATACTTGGGCCATACAGATAAGAGCCAATAGCGCCAATCTCAACATGCAAATCAACTCGGGATTTTTAGCGTAAGCAACAGTCATTGTGGCAAGCCGATACAGACTGGTTCGATTTCCGGAACTCGTGGTTCCTGGGAACCATTAATGAAAAACTGGTTCTCATACACTGGGCCATACACATATGGGCCTATAGCGCCAATCTCAACATACGGATCGACTTGTGATTTTTATTGTGAATAGTGGTCATAATTACGAGTCGATACGGCTTGCTTCATTTTCCGGAACTCGTAGTTCCTGGGAACCATAAATTAAATTCTGTCATACTTGGGCCATACAGATAAGAGCCAATAGCGCCAATCTCAACATGCAAATCAACTCGGGATTTTTAGGGTAAGCAACAGTCATTATGACAATCGATACAGACTGGTTCGATTTCCGGAACTCGTGGTTCCTGGGAACCATTAATAAAAAACTGGTTCTCATACACTGGGCCATACACATATGGGCCTATAGCGCCAATCTCAACATACGGATCAACTTGTGATTTTTATTGTGAGTAGTGATCATAATTACGAGTCGATACGGCTTGCTTCATTTTCCGGAACTCGTGGTTCCTGGGAACCATAAATTAAATTCTGTCATACTTGGGCCATACAGATAAGAGCCAATAGCGCCAATCTCAACATGCAAATCAACTCGGGATTTTTAGGGTAAGCAGCAGTCATTATGACAAGTCGATACAGACTAGTTCGATTTCCGGAACTCGTGGTTCCTGGGAACCATTAATAAAAAACTGGTTCTCGTACACTGGGCCATACACATATGGGCCTATAGCGCCAATCTCAACATACGGATCGACTTGTGATTTTTATTGTGAATAGTGGTCATAATTACGAGTCGATACGGCTTGCTTCATTTTCCGGAACTCGTGGTTCCTGGGAACCATAAATTAAATTCTGTCATACTTGGGCCATACAGATAAGAGCCAATAGCGCCAATCTCAACATGCAAATCAACTCGGGATTTTTAGGGTAAGCAACAGTCATTATGGCAAGTCGATACAGACTGGTTCGATTTCCGGAACTCGTGGTTCCTGGGAACCATTAATAAAAAACTGGTTCTCGTACACTGGGCCATACACATATGGGCCTATAGCGCCAATCTCAACATACGGATCGACTTGTGATTTTTATTGTGAATAGTGGTCATAATTACGAGTCGGTACGACTTGCTTCATTTTCCGGAACTCGTGGTTCCTGGGAACCATAAATTAAATTCTGCCATACTTGGGCCATACAGATAAGAGCCAATAGCGCCAATCTCAACATGCAAATCAACTCGGGATTTTTAGGGTAAGCAACAGTCATTATGACAAGTCGATACAGACTGGTTCGATTTCCGGAACTCGTGGTTCCTGGGAACCATTAATGAAAAACTGGTTCTCATACACTGTGCCATACACATATGGGCCTATAGTGCCAATCTCAACATACGGATCGACTTGTGATTTTTATTGTGAATAGTGGTCATAATTACGAGTCGATACGGCTTGCTTCATTTTCTGGAACTCGTGGTTCCTGGGAACCATAAATTAAATTCTGTCATACTTTGGCCATACAGATAAGAGCCAATAGCGCCAATCTCAACATGCAAATCAACTCGGGATTTTTAGGGTAAGCAACAGTCATTATGGCAAGTCGATACAGACTGGTTCGATTTCCGGAACTCGTGGTTCCTGGGAACCATTAATGAAAAACTGGTTCTCATACACTGGGCCATACACATATGGGCCTATAGCGCCAATCTCAACATACGGGTTGACTTGTGATTTTTATTGTGAATAGTGGTCATAATTACGAGTCGATACGGCTTGCTTCATTTTCCGGAACTCGTGGTTCCTGGGAACCATAAATTAAATTCTGTCATACTTGGGCCATACAGATAAGAGCCAATAGCGCCAATCTCAACATGCAAATCAACTCGGGATTTTTAGGGTAAGCAACAGTCATTATGGCAAGTCGATACAGACTGGTTCGATTTCCGGAACTCGTGGTTCCTGGGAACCATTAATAAAAAACTGGTTCTCGTACACTGGGCCATACACATATGGGCCTATAGCGCCAATCTCAACATACGGATCGACTTGTGATTTTTATTGTGAATAGTGGTCATAATTACGAGTCGATACGGCTTGCTTCATTTTCCGGAACTCGTGGTTCCTGGGAACCATAAATTAAATTCTGTCATACTTGGGCCATACAGATAAGAGCCAATAGCGCCAATCTCAACATGCAAATCAACTCGGGATTTTTAGGGTAAGCAACAGTCATTATGACAAGTCGATACAGACTGGTTCGATTTCCGGAACTCGTGGTTCCTGGGAACCATTAATAAAAAACTGGTTCTCGTACACTGGGCCATACACATATGGGCCTATAGCGCCAATCTCAACATACGGATCGACTTGTGATTTTTATTGTGAATAGTGGTCATAATTACGAGTCGATACGGCTTGCTTCATTTTCCGGAACTCGTGGTTCCTGGGAACCATAAATTAAATTCGGCCATACTTTGGCCATACAGATAAGAGCCAATAGCGCCAATCTCAACATGCAAATCAACTCGGGATTTTTAGGGTAAGCAACAGTTATTATGGCAAGTCGATACACACTGGTTCGATTCAAATTCATTGTGATTTTACTGGCGTTCGTTACATTTTACTAGCGTCTATCTATAACTCGACTACCGCGACGAATATGTGCGATCAGATGGCAGTCTTTTGATGAAACTTTTAGCGTTCGAGAATCTTAAATTGAATTTATCGCGACAAATAAATTCAATGAGATTTTTCTGGCGCTCGGTACATTTTACTGGCGTCTATCTATATCTCGACTACCGCGACGAATATGTGCGATCAGATGGCAGTCTTTTGATGAAACTTGTAGCGTTTGCGAATCTTCAATTGAATTTATCGCAACAAATAAATTCAATGAGATTTTACTGGCGCTCGGTACATTTTACTGGCGTCTATCTATAACTCGACTACCGCGACGAATATGTGCGATCAGATGGCAGTCTTTTGATGAAACTTGAGGCGTTTGCAAATCTTCAATTGAATTTATCGCGACAAATAAATTCAATGAGATTTTACTGGCGCTCGGTACATTTTACTGGCGTCTATCTATAACTCGACTACCGTGACGAATATGTGCGATCAGATGGCAGTCTTTTGATGAAACTTTTGGCGTTTGCAAATCTTCAATTGAATTTATCGCGACAAATAAATTCAATGAGATTTTACTGGCGCTCGGTACATTTTACGGGCGTCTATCTCTAACTCGACTACCGTGACGAATATGTGCGATCAGATGGCAGTCTTTTGATGAAACTTATGGCGTTTGCGAATCTTCAATTGAATTTATCGCGACAAATAAATTCAATGAGATTTTACTGGCGCTCGGTACATTTTACTGTCGTCTATCTCTAACTCGACTATCGTGACGAATATGTGCGATCAAATGGCAGTCTTTTGATGAAACTTTTGGCGTTTGCAAATCTTCAATTGAATTTATCGCGACAAATAAATTCAATGAGATTTTACTGGCGCTCGGTACATTTTACGGGCGTCTATCTCTAACTCGACTACCGTGACGAATATGTGCGATCAGATGGCAGTCTTTTGATGAAACTTATGGCGTTTGCGAATCTTCAATTGAATTTATCGCGACAAATAAATTCAATGAGATTTTACTGGCGCTCTGTATATTTGACTGGCTTTTGTCTTCATATTGACTATCTGCGATGAATATGTGTAATGTGATTTGAGCAGATGGAGGTCATTTGGTGGTTTTGTGAAAAATGTTTACATGACCACTATTTCTTAAGGTCTTGAATTCGACGGCGCTTTTGTAATCGATTATTATTTTGACTACATGAGAAATAATAATCTTGATTATGATAAGAATAGAATTAGTTTTGTTTTACGTAAACAAGAAAATGAGGTATTACATAATGATTTTTTGGGAATTTAATTTTAATTGCACTTTCTAAAAGATCATCGTATTTTTCCCAATGCCCATTTCTATACGAATAGTTTATATAATGCTGTGCAACCGGGACATAACTAACTAAACTTTTCAACTCATAATATTGTGATTCAATTTTTATATTGATAGGTAAGTTGGAGATAGTGATTTGTTTATTCGGGTTGACGGATGGTTCTACATAAAGAAATACTACATTTCTAGTGATAAGATTCTGAATAAACATTATCTCATAGCAGTTTTGACAATAAAGGTTGGTTGATTCTATACAAGCTTGAAGATTTTCTAGTCCCAAAACGTCTAATTGGTTTAAATTCAGAGGGATGTATTTTAAAAAATCAGTTTTTGAAGTTAAATTACAAACAGTACATTTTGTCTCAGCCTCAAAATGTTTGTTTTTTTAAATATAAACTCTGTCACATCTGTCACGTTCGATGAACAATTTATTTTTAAGCCGTATAATTTTGTTAATATAGAAAATCGTTTTTCATAAGCCTTTTTCATATTCCCATCTTTAAGAGCATTAATTAAATCAAAATATTCATCATTGGAGAATATTATATTTTCTAAATTTAAGAAACATTGTATTGTGGAATCAAATGCGCAACAGTGAGTATAATTTTCGCCCGTAATTGATCCATTTCGCAAAAAGGATAAATGATCTTTATCTGAAAATTTAAATATCTTCATTTTTCTGGAACGTTTAGGAGTTTCTGTATGATGTAGTTTGTTTGTAGATAAACATTTGATCATGGAACTTTGTTTGTCTTCTTCGGGTAATTTTCCGAGGCTTTTCAATGTTGTTAACTTAAAATTGGATCGATCAACTTTAGCAGGTTGTCCTCTCCAATTTTCAACCTCATCCAATACGTTTACCAAACTCTTTTCTTCTAATCCATCGGAATATTTATGTTGTGAATTTGTTACCAACTCTAAACGAGTAACACGTTTTGGTATATTTAAAAGTTTTCTTTTTAAAATATATTTATTTCGTTCGTTTATTTCTTTCAAAAATCTTAAAGGTTTTGCGGGAATTTTTCCTAATGATAACGTGCGTCTAACACGTTTTTTCACGGTAGCAAAATAATTTTCTACGTGGCTGTTACTATAGATTTTTTCATGAAATATATTGGACCATAACGGTAAATACGTAATATATTTTTTTAAAAACATTTCTAAAAATGGTGGGTTAAAATACAAATTTGTTGCATGTGTTTTCGAATGTATTTCCAAAATCACAGATTCGGAAATTAATTTGAAATCATTGTAAAATTTTGTTTGGCTATAAATGCTTTCATTTAATTGCCTTGATATGCAAATATCCTCTAGCTCTGTCGGCTCGACATTTACTAATAATTCATTTGTTTCAGTTGTAATACTCTTTATAATTGTATCTAAACTGATTAAAACATTAGGTGTTAAGTATTTATTTTTTTAAATAATTGATAAGTTATACCAAATTTCTTGTATTAAATTATAGTCCGACAATATATAAATAGATGCCATAATTTCTTTTATAATTTTATTAGTTTTGGAAGTTTTAGTAAAAAACTTGTTGATGTCGCTCGTCATATTGTGGATTAAATGAGAAACACAAAGATGAACTTTGACCAAATCAGGGTTTTTGGATTGCTTTGTAATGGCATCGTGGCTAATATTTAAGTATTGAACAATATCCATTTTATTGAATGAATCTAGGATTGCTTTAATACCTGCAAAATTAAAATCAGTAACAACTGTTTTAAATATTGGCCAAAATTTAAATTTTTTCTCTATTTCTATGCGATAAGATCTAAGCCAACCTCCAATTGCATCCATGTTGTGGCTGGCGCTAACCATATCGGTTACAGGAAAGGGATCGGATGGCTCATGTGGTGAAACAGAAATTGGAACAATTAAAGCGTAATATAAAATAGATTTTTCTATTTTAAATGGATTTCGTATGAGACCCCCCGTTGCATCTAGATACGCCACTAAATTTTGATTTTTGTTACCATAAATTAACAACTCTAGCATTTTAATTTGTGTTTCGTTGTACGTAATAACGCAAAACGGTTTGGCGGAAAATTTTTGAATCAGCTCATTCGAAATTGCCTCTTTAAGGATATCGACTAAATCGTCCGAATCATTGTCTTGCTCCTGAAGTTTTTCGGAACGAACCTTTCGCAAGACGTCTAACGACTTAACTTTGGTAGTCTTAGATGATTCAACAAAAATTGGATCTTCCATTTTTACCATATTTTCGAATAATTCCGATGCCATTTTATTAACTACGAGACCTTTACATTCCTTTCTTTCCAATCCTCTTAATTGGCGAGTTTTAATAAAATTATGAGCTGTTAATTCAGAGGTAGTTTTAATTACAAATTTACCCAACGTGACATTTTTATTAATTAGTTTGTATTTTTTGCAATTTTTGTGGCCACAATACGCTTGAATACTAATGGATTTCTTTCCTAAATCCAGAGATTTAATATTAATCAAGCAGCCAGTTTTTTCCGACAATAAATTTGAAACAATGCTTGGATAAGCTTCAGAATTTAGGGTGTTTTCAGATTTCAGATCTGTATGGCCCAAGTATGACAGAATTTAATTTATGGTTCCCAGGAACCACGAGTTCCGGAAAATGAAGCAAGCCGTATCGACTCGTAATTATGACCACTATTCACAATAAAAATCACAAGTCGATCCGTATGTTGAGATTGGCGCTATAGGCCCATATGTGTATGGCCCAGTGTACGAGAACCAGTTTTTCATTAATGGTTCCCAGGAACCACGAGTTCCGGAAATCGAACCAGTCTGTATCGACTTGTAATAATGACTGTTGCTTACCCTAAAAATCCTGAGTTGATTTGCATGTTGAGATTGGCGCTATTGGCTCTTATCTGTATGGCCCAAGTATGACAGAATTTAATTTATGGTTCCCAGGAACCACGAGTTCCGGAAAATGAAGCAAGAAGTATCGACTCGTTATTATGACCAATATTCACAATAAAAATCACAAGTCGATCCGTATGTTGAGATTGGCGCTATAGGCCCATATGTGTATGGCCCAGTGTATGAGAACCAGTTTTTCATTAATGGTTGCCAGGAACCACGAGTTCCGGAAATCGAACCAGTCTGTATCGGCTTGCCATAATGACTGTTGCTTACCCTAAAAATCCCGAGTTGATTTGCATGTTGAGATTGGCGCTATTGGTTCTTATCTGTATGGCCCAAGTATGACAGAATTTAATTTATAATTCCCAGGAACCACGAGTTCCGGAAAATGGAGCAAGCCGTATCGACTCGTAACTATGAGAACTATTCACAATAAAAATCACAAGTCGATCCGTATGTTGAGATTGGCGCTATAGGCCCATATGTGTATGGCCCAGTGTATGAAAACCAGTTTTTCATTAATGGTTCCCAGGAACCACGAGTTCCGGAAATCGAACCAGTCTGTATCGACTTTTCATAATGACTGTTGCTTACCCTAAAAATCCCGAGTTGATTTGCATGTTGAGATTGGCGCTATTGGCTCTTATCTGTATGGCAAAAGTATGACAGAATTTAATTTATGGTTCCCAGGAACCTCGAGTTCCGGAAAATGAAGCAAGCCGTATTGACTCGTAATTATGACCACTATTCACAATAAAAATCACAAGTCGATCCGTATGTTGAGATTGGCGCTATAGGCCCATATGTGTATGGCCCAGTGTATGAGAACCAGTTTTTTATTAATGGTTCCCAGGAACCACGAGTTCCGGAAATCGAACCAGTCTGTATCGGCTTGCCATAATGACTGTTGCTTACTTTAAAAATCCCGAGTTGATTTGCATGTTGAGATTGGCGCTATTGGCTCTTATCTGTATGGCCCAAGTATGACAGAATTTAATTTATGGTTCCCAGGAACCACGAGTTCCGGAAAATGAAGCAAGCCGTATCGACTCGTAACTATGAGAACTACTCACAATAAAAATCACAAGTCGATCCGTATGTTGAGATTGGCGCTATAGGCCCATATGTGTATGGCCCAGTGTATGAGAACCAGTTTTTCATTAATGGTTCCCAGGAACCATGAGTTCCGGAAATCGAACCAGTCTGTATCGGCTTGCCACAATGACTGTTGCTTACCCTAAAAATCCCGAGTTGATTTGCATGTTGAGATTGGCGCTATTGGCTCTTATCTGTATGGCCCAAGTATGACAGAATTTAATTTATGGTTCCCAGGAACCACTAGTTCCGGAAAATGAAGCAAGCCGTATCGACTCGTAACTATGAGAACTATTCACAATAAAAATCACAAGTCGATCCGTATGTTGAGATTGGCGCTATAGGCCCATATGTGTATGGCCCAGTGTATGAGAACCAGTTTTTCATTAATGGTTCCCAGGAACCACGAGTTCCGGAAATCGAACCAGTCTGTATCGACTTGTCATAATGACTGTTGCTTACCCTAAAAATCCTGAGTTGAGTTGCATGTTGAGATTGGCGCTATTGGCTCTTATCTGTATGGCCCAAGTATGACAGAATTTAATTTATGGTTCCCAGGAACCACGAGTTCCGGAAAATGAAGCAAGAAGTATCGACTCGTAATTATGACCACTATTCACAATAAAAATCACAAGTTGATCCGTATGTTGAGATTGGCACTATAGGCCCATATGTGTATGGCCCAGTGTACGAGAACCAGTTTTTTATTAATGGTTCCCAGGAACCACGAGTTCCGGAAATCGAACCAGTCTGTATCGACTTGTCATAATGACTGTTGCTTACCCTAAAAATCCCGAGTTGATTTGCATGTTGAGATTGGCGCTGTTGGCTCTTATCTGTATGGCCCAAGTATGACAGAATTTAATTTATGGTTCCCAGGAACCACGAGTTCCGGAAAATGAAGCAAGCCTTATCGACTCGTAATTATGACCACTATTTACAATAAAAATCACAAATCGATCCGTATGTTGAAATTGGCGCTATAGGCCCATATGTGTATGGCACAGTGTATGAGAACCAGTTTTTCATTAATGGTTCCCAGGAACCACGAGTTCCGGAAATCGAACCAGTCTGTATCGACTTGCCATAATGACTGTTGCTTACCCTAAAAATCCCGAGTTGATTTGCATGTTGAGATTGGCGCTATTGGCTCTTATCTGTATGGCCAAAGTATGACAGAATTTAATTTATGGTTCCCAGGAACCACGAGTTCCGGAAAATGAAGCAAGCCGTATCGACTCGTAATTATGATCACTACTCACAATAAAAATCACAAGTCGATCCGTATGTTGAGATTGGCGCTATAGGCCCATATGTGTATGGCCCAGTGTATGAGAACCAGTTTTTCATTAATGGTTCCCAGGAACCACGAGTTCCGGAAATCGAACTAGTCTGTGTCGACTTGCCATAATGACTGTTGCGTAATCTAAAAATCCCGAGTTGATTTGCATGTTGAGATTGGCGCTATTGGCTCTTATCTGTATGGCCAAAGTATGACAGAATTTAATTTATGGTTCCCAGGAACCACGAGTTCCGGAAAATTAAGCAAGCCGAATCGACTCGTTATTATGACCACTATTCACAATAAAAATCACAAGTCGATCCGTATGTTGAGATTGGCGCTATAGGCCCATATGTGTATGGCACAGTGTATGAGAACCAGTTTTTCATTAATGGTTCCCAGGAACCACGAGTTCCGGAAATCGAACCAGTCTGTATCGACTTGCCATAATGACTGTTGCTTACCCTAAAAATCCTGAGTTGATTTGCATGTTGAGATTGGCGCTATTGGCTCTTATCTGTATGGCCCAAGTATGACAGAATTTAATTTATGGTTCCCAGGAACCACGAGTTCCGGAAAATGGAGCAAGCCGTATCGACTCGTAACTATGAGAACTATTCACAATAAAAATCACAAGTCGATCCGTATGTTGAGATTGGCGCTATAGGCCCATATGTGTATGGCCCAGTGTATGAGAACCAGTTTTTCATTAATGGTTCCCAGGAACCACGAGTTCCGGAAATCGAACCAGTCTGTCCCGACTTGTCATAATGACTGTTGCTTACCCTAAAAATCCTGAGTTGATTTGCATGTTGAGATTGGCGCTATTGGCTCTTATCTGTATGGCCCAAGTATGGCAGAATTTAATTTATGGTTCCCAGGAACCACGAGTTCCGGAAAATGAAGCAAGCCGTATCGACTCGTAATTATGACCACTATTCACAATAAAAATCACAAGTCGATGCGTATGTTGAGATTGGCGCTATAGGCCCATATGTGTATGGCCCAGTGTACGAGAACCAGTTTTTTATTAATGGTTCCCAGGAACCACGAGTTCCGGAAATCGAACCAGTCTGTATCGACTTGTCATAATGACTGTTGCTTACCCTAAAAATCCTGAGTTGATTTGCATGTTAAGATTGGCGCTATTGGCTCGTATCTGTATGGCCCAAGTATGACAGAATTTAATTTATGGTTCCCAGGAACCACGAGTTCCGGAAAATGAAGCAAGCCGTATCGACTCGTAATTATGACCACTATTCACAATAAAAATCACAAGTCGATGCGTATGTTGAGATTGGCGCTATAGGCCCATATGTGTATGGCACAGTGTACGAGAACCAGTTTTTTATTAATGGTTCCCAGGAACCACGAGTTCCGGAAATCGAACCAGTCTGCATCGACTTGTCATAATGACTGTTGCTTACCCTAAAAATCCCGAGTTGATTTGCATGTTGAGATTGGCGCTATTGGCTCTTATCTGTATGGCCCAAGTATGACAGAATTTAATTTATGGTTCCCAGGAACCACGAGTTCCGGAAAATGAAGCAAGCCGTATCGACTCGTAATTATGACCACTATTCACAATAAAAATCACAAGTCGATCCGTATGTTGAGATTGGCGTTATAACGGTATGAATATTATGAAGTTTTAAATTTTTCTTTTATTTATTTACTACGTATATTATTTCTTTGTTTTTTTTTTTAATTTATAATTTACTGGTTTTTTTCTGGGATATGTATTCATATTATATTTTTTTTGCGATGCTGTAGATATTTAATGATATTTAACATAAATTTTAAACAAATCCTGGGCTGGGATGATAATGCAGATTTAGTGTTGCCTGATGTCATTTTTTTATTTTTCTGGGATGAAATCTTGGGCTAACTTCACAGACATCAGATCTACTTGACATAAAAAACGTAATTTTCTCTAATCAATATTAATTTAAAATTGAATGTTTATTTTACACATTATTGTATATGGTCTTTTTGGTACTTTGTGTAACATGCAAGTATAACGTAATTATTACAAAATCAATTTTATTGATTGCTCACTATACAACAAGACACTGTGCTTTTCGGGATAGAGTCGTACACAACATAACATAATACGTAGATTGATCGAATTAAAATTTTTATATTTTCTTCTTGTCGTACCGTCATACAAAAACGACAATTTAAAATTGATGAAGGTTCTTTAAATGAAAATGATTTTTATTGTCCAAAAAATATATAAAATGAAATTAACTGAAGAAAAAATTTTTGTTTATGAAGATTTTGTGAGTTATACAATGTTAAACATTTTTAAGGTGTGAAGCTTAATAAACGAGTGCCTGTTGGGCCCAACATAACATAAAGTTTAATCAAGAAATTTAATTTAACTGACTTTGCCGTTGAACAGTTAACCCGATAATGATAATTAAATGTGTTGCTTTATTTACGATTTGTGATTTAGAATCATATTTTACAAAAATTGTGAACGATTGGTTTAAGAGTTCAGATTCAAAAAGATTATATATTAGGGAATTAACCATAAACCATAATCTCAAACGAAACTTAAACTTAGCTCTACTCACAATTACATCATTAGCTCAAAATACCCGAAACATACGGTTTCTTTAACAATAAATTTTATCCGTTCAAAAATTGAAAAATTGTAAAAGTTTTCTTGTTGAAATTCCGCGTCAAAAGTCCTGACCACACAATTAAACGATAAAACATAAAAATCGTAGGTGTATGTAAGTTCATTATAAGACATCGAAAAGTTCACCGAAATTAAATGTTAACTAAACTAGATGAAATTTTAAGATATGATTCAGAATTAACGTAATAGCCAGAAAAGTAATCAAGTTGTAAAAAATTATAATTTTAAGTATATAAAATGAGAGCAATTGCAACTTCAGGCAGTTCCTAGAGATTCAAATGTCGGCCAGTGTTTGAATCCATCATATCTCTTTGCGGTGCATGGCAGAGAACCACACATTCTAGATGGACCTAGCACTCACTACTGCTCAGCCTTCTTTCGCGATTGACATTTGAAATTATTCACGCATTAAGATCGACTTTATCTTCTAGTACGTGTCCAACCCCGGATATGAATTACACCCCAAAAGAAGGAAAGCGGTATTTAATGTTTAATCTCGTGACGGGTTCTTTTCAGCTGAGATACACGAGTTGTTAAATGGTAAATAGTTGAACAATTTCTATTCGCATAAAATATCGATAAAATATTGGTCAGGAAAGGAAGGCTGAAAACATTCATAAATAAATTAATAATGTTTTAATGAGATAATTAATTATCAAGAGGCAACAGATTTTCTACAAATATGCTGGGATACCAAGAATTTATAGAATAAGAATCCTTGTCTTGTTCGTCTTCAGTGATATTTTCACTGACATTTTTGCAATGCGACAAATTCGCAAACAATATAAGTAAATATTACACAACTAAAATCAAGTTACAAATATTACATGCAGGAAGTGAATCCTTCCATTTTTACAGTCATATATGCTTTATAGTTACCTACATTCATTTAGTGAAATTAATTAAAATAACCACAAAAAAACAGAATATATAATTAAATTTCACTCATGCAATAATAGTTTTTTTTATACAATTATAATTAGACTACAATACTTGCATGCAGGAGGGGAATTCTTCAATTGTTATAGTCAGATATGTTTATTTCTTTAAATTAAAATACAAAATATATTTAAAAGACATATATATATTACAATAGTTCGCAGGATGTACTGCACATTGCTCATAAACAAAATTGCTATTAGCAAGTTAAAGAAATAGTCAATTTCAAGCGCGAAGTAAATATTAACATTCAATTAGTGAAATTTATTAGAATAACCACAAGTAAACAGAATATATGTATGAACTTAAATTTAACTCAAGCAATAATAGTAATTTTTACACTAATTAATTAAAATCACTTCCTGCATGTAACAGTACAGTTTTATAGTTTAAATTAAAATACAAAATGCATTAACTTGATATCTAAATTCAAAGGAATCAATAATTGACAGAACACCATAATTTGTTATTAGCAAATTAGAAAAATAGAATATTACATGCACGAAGTGAACACTAATATTCATTTAGTAAAAAATGTATTAAAATAACAACAAGTAAACAAATAATTTATTATTAAATTTTCACTCAAGCAATAATACTAATTTTTACACAAATAAAATTAGATTAATATAATTGTATGCAGGAAGGAAAATCTTCTATTGTTATTCTCATATATGTTTTATAGGTTAAACTAAAATACAAAATGCATTAAATTGATATATAAATTCAAATTAATTAACAATTCACGGAATATACTGCACATTGTCTATAACTTAACTTGTTATTAACAAATCAGAAAAACAAAATATTACATGCACGAAGTGAACACTAATATTCATTTAGTTATTAAAATAACCACAAGCAAACAAATAATATATAGATAAATTTCCAGTCAAGCAATAATAGTAATCCTTTACACAAATATAATTAGATTACAATGATTACATGCAGGAAGTGAGTCTTTCCACTGTTACAGTCATATATATTTTAAAGTTTACTTTACAATACAAAATGTATTTATTTGATAACTAAATTCAAAGAAATCAATAATTCACGAAATAGTCTAAATTGTTATTAGCAAATTAAAAAAACAAAATATTACATGCACGAATTGAATACTAATATCCATTTAGTAAAATTTAATTAAATAACCGGTTGTAAACAGAATACATATACTTAAATTTCACTCATGCAATAACAGTAATTTTTACACAAATAAAATTAAACTACAATTATTACATGCAGGAAGTGAATCTTTGCGTTGTTACAGTCATATGTGTTGTATAGTTTAATTTATAACAAAAAATGCATTTATTTGATATCATAATTCAAAGAGATCAATAATTCAAGGAATAATCTAATTTGTTATTAGCAAATTAGAAAAACAAAATATTACATGCACGAAATGAACACTAGTATTCATTTCTCTCTCTCTCTCTCTCTCTCTCTCTCTCTCTTTTTGGCACTATATCCCATCAAGCGCTTTAGCTGCCTCAAATGAGATTTCATAATCATTCATTTCGGATAATGCATGATTAATTCATTGATCCTAAACCAGCCGTGAAATTTTGTCCTTCTCACCACCGGGAATCGAACCCGAGAACTCCAGTCGCTAGAGCAAGCATGCTGACCACTTTGCCACCGGGGCGCGGCTTATATTCATTTAGTAAAATTTATTAAAATAACCACAACTGAACAAAATATATTATATACTTAAAATTTACTCATGCACACACAGTACTTGTTACACAAATAAAAATAAATTACAATTATTACATGGTGAAAGGGGTTCCTTCTATTGTTACAGTGATATATGTTTTATAGTTTGATTTAAAATACAAAATGCCTTCATTTGATATCTTAATTCAAAGGAATCAAAAACTCAAATAAAATTAGATTACAACAATTGCATGCAGGAAGTAAATTCTTCCATTGTTATAGTCATATAAGCTTTAAATTAAAAGTTTAAATTAAAATACAAAATGCATTTAATATTTATATAAATTCAAATGAAATAATGATTCACGGAATATACGACACCTTGTTTTTAACATAATGTGTTATTAGCAAATTAGAAAGAACAAAATATTACATGCACGAAGTGAACACTAATATTTTTTTAGTAAAATTAATTAAAATAACCACAAGTGAACATAATATATATATACATAAGTTTAACTCATGCAATAGTAGTAATCTTTACACATATAAAAATAGATTACAATAATTACATGCAGGAAGGAAATTCTTCCATTATTATAGTAATACATGTTTTATAGTTTAATTTAAAATACAAAACGCATTTATTTGATATCTAAATTCAAAGGAATCAATAATTCATGGAATAACCTAACTTGTTTATAGCAAATTAGAAAAACAGAGTATTACATGCACGAAGTAAACACTAATATTCATTTAGTAAAATTTATTAAAATAACCTTGTGGTCAACAGAATATATATACTTAAATTTCACTCATGCAATAATAACAATATTTTACGCAAATAAAATTAGATTAATAAAATTGCATGCAGGAAGGGAATTCTTTTATTTTTATAGTCATGTTTTATGGTTTTAATAAATACTAAATTCATTTTCATCCCTTTATAGTGTCTCTACAAGAGCGCCGGATCTAAATTTGCCGCTATTTTGTTAATACGAGTTCCACGGTGATTTTTTTGATATTTGTCACAGACCACACGATTTAAGAACATGGAGAAGTATTCAAACGAAAAACGTTTAACAGTTCGCCAATTACGTCAAGTTTTTGGTCGCAATAATGCGCCAAATGAATCGACAGTGAGGCAATAAATTACAAAATTTGAGACCAAATTTATGCTGATAGATCAGAAGTTCATTGTTTATCGTCGTCCTTGTCGGTTACTCAAAAAAAAACCAAATGGGAATATGTGGCCAAGAACCCAGGAACTTTCATTCTTCATCGTGGCCAAGTATTAAACATTTCCAGAAGCATTATACAACAAATGTTGGTAAAAGATCTGCATTTACACGTGTTCAAAGTTCAATTAGTGCAAGAAATCAAGCCAAGGGACCATGCGCAGCGCCGTGAATTTGCTGATTGGGTGTTGGAACATCATCAAATTAATGCGGATTTTTCCAAGAAAATATTTTTTTTTCAGATGACGCACATTTTCAATTGGATGGATACGTGAATAAGCAAAACTGTCAGATTTTGGGTGCCGAAAATCCTTGTGTGCTACTCAAACAACCAATGCATTCACTGCGAGGAACTGTTTGGTGTGCATTTTAGGCTTCCGGAGTAATTAAGCCGTATTTCTTTTAAAATGCGGCTGGAAATGCGCTAATTGATAACGGAGTGCGGTATCGCGAAATGCGAACTGAGTTTTTATTGTCCGAGTTGGATTTAATTGACGTGAAACACGGAACGTGAAACAATGGTGTTCCTGCAGAATAAGTTTCCGTACCGTGTCTTTCCTCGATTTGGTGGTCAACATTGGCTACCAAGATCGTGCGATCTAACACCGATGGACCTTTTTCGCTTATGTGAACCTTATGCCAGACGTTTCGACAGGCCATTTGTCTGATGTTGTATTTTACGTTTAATCGTAACTATTTTTCTTTATGTTGAAATAAAATTTTTTGCTTAATTTAAAAATAAATGTGTTTCACTTTAAAATTTAATCCGGCGCTCGCGTTTGGACACCCTTTATAAATTCAACACTAACATTTATATAGTAAAATTTATTAAAATAACCACAAGTAAACAGAATATATACTTAAATTTTACTCATGCAATAATAGTTATTTTTACACAAACAGAATTAAATTATTACATGCAGGAAGAGAATTCTTCAATTTTTTTAGTCATATATATCTTATAGTTAAATTTCAAATAGAAAATGCATTTATTTGAGATCTTAATTCAAAGGAATCCATAACTCACGGAATAACCTAATTTATTATTAGCAAATTAGAAAAATAAAATATTACGTGCACGAAGTGAATACTTTTATTCAGTTAGTTTGAATACTAATATTCGTTTAATTTACTAATTTATTGAAATAACCACAAGTAAACAGAAGATATGCATCTTTAATTTCCACTCAATCAACTAATTTGCCAATTTCCGGTTCACTAAAGAAATATAAATCTGTAGACCAAGATGTTTATTCTCCACTTACGTTTCTTAATTCTTCTACGGTACATGGCTTTGTGTGAAGAACCTGATACCACATGTGATTCTCAATGCTCTGCCTTTGGTATTCAAGCTACTACAATTTCCGCGGCGCCTTTCTTGTTTTGCTTGTTTTTGGAAAGAGATTGTTAATAAGACTATACCGTTTTACAAATTGTATAGACCCAGCTAAAATAACATGTGCTTTCCACCAATTTTTGCTCTGCGGCAATAAGCACTGATATGTCAAAATGCTTAGTGCAAAAAAAGAATTTAAAGTCTATAGTTTTTCCGAAGACAAAAGTTTTCCGAAGACAGAAAACACACCTGTGACTGTATGTCAGAATCAGGAGGTTTAATATCTTGACCATTAAAATCAAACGAGAAAGCTTTAATTATTACATTATTGGTCTTGATTCATTACAATAAGCTTCAGCTGGCTTCCATGATCTTGGATTGAGCCAATGCTTTAGCCACAAAATAAACTAATTATTTCGTTGGATTTTCGTTAAAATTTGATGGACAGATAGAGTACAGCCTTCAAAATTTATAATAATCGCATAAAAATGCCACCTGATTTTATTCCATTTGATTACTTTAAAAGTAATAACTTTTACGGTTCTTCCAGTACCATCGATTGAAATACGCGTGAAAGTTCCCATCAATCATCAAAGCCGTTAACACGTACATTATTGACTTCGGTTACTGTAAAATACGTAAAAACCTACACAAAACGTCGTGATATAAATGAGTGTCTCGAACTTAAATGGTTTGTGATCTTAAATCCCAAAAATGTATAACGACAGCGTTTGTTTATTCGTTTACCTTTTACTGTTAAAAGCAAGAGGCATTCGAGTGAGTAGCTATATAAAATTATTCAGCTAGTAAATCAGCACACATAAATCTTTTTAAAACACTGTAATTTCTTTCTAATGAATTTTTGCAATAAATTGTTTCGTAAGGATGACCAAACGAGTACAACTAGTGACCAATCATAAACCACAATTGACCAAACGATTCCGATAGTTGAACTTGTGATATTTGGATGATAACGTTAAACTAAATTACGTTTTGCATTTAATTTTCGCCAAGTTCTGGATGTTCAAATCTTTGAAAATGATATATTTTTACCTATATTTTTTTATTTTAAATATTCCAATTGGATTTTGTTATTAATTTTGTAAAATGAAATTCCTAAACAAACGACGAACCTGAATGTTTTCAAAAAAGACAATTTTGATTTCATTTTTTCTCAATAAAAATTACTGATTGGTGGCCAAACGCCAAAATGTGTTAACCAATCCTGGACCTAACGTTTACCTAACGAAATTTGATAAAATTGTAATGATTTAATAAATAACCAAACGGTAAAAACTATAAGCGACCAATCCTCACCAAACGATGTCAGGTCACGGCCTTTAGATGTGGTGCTAGAAAAGTTCAGAGATTTCTTACAAAATATCTGAACTATAAAATATAATACTTTATGAATTTATCCGGCGCACTGCTACACCGTCATATTATTTCGTTTTATATTACAATCAACCCAACTATATCATTCTATAAATATTTGATTTTTCAATGCATATTTCATTTATGATGTGTGGCGTATATCAATATCAAATTAGAAATATTATATTTATGAGATTATTAATTAAACAAGAGTTAAATCCAGACCAAAAAAATAAAACAATTACCGTAAACGAAAACTGTCAATGTAATTTATGATAACATGTCGTTAACATTATAGCAAAACCAAAAATATAATATATAATATTTTTGAGTTAACATTTTAAATTTATTACAAAAGTATGATAATATTTAATTATTTTCATATTTTTAGAAATCTGTATCTCATATCCAAAATTCGGTATTATAATACATGCATATGTACATACATATTCTACCTTCATATACATAATTTTAATTGTAGAATCATGTTATCTGTCATTATTGTTGGCTTTCTGTATACCTGATATCACAGTTTCATTAATATTTTCGTGAAATGAAAAACTACAGAATTTTTAACCACACATTATACTTCGAAAAAATAATTTTAATTTTACCAGTTTGACGTATATGGTATTTTGGAAAAGTTCATATGCCATAGTCTTATATACCCGTACACATATATAGCTTTATATTTAAAAGCTCTTTAAATATATAGCTATTTGCACTGACACTCGTTAAAATAATTTTATAATCAAATATTAATACATAAATGTGGTACTTTTGCGATACATGACATTCGAACATTAAAAAAAAATTAATAAATTATTGTTACACATAAAATATGAATGTATATGTTTCACATGTGGTATATACACTCAATGGCTAACATATTCAGAGAGCTATGTAATAAATAGCCGGATAATCTAAAAACAACAACAAAATTTTATGGGTTAGTGTATCTATATACTCGTATATTGTAATTGCACTCGTAACTTGTTGCATTTTAAATCCGATTTTTTTTTCGATATATGAGTATATATATTTTTATTTGGGATAAAATTAAAGTTCAAAAGATCAATTAAACATGCAATTTATAATATCGAATTTTGTGCACTGTTGATTTTTTATATGAATAGAATAAAAATAATAATTAATTGTTTTATTGCAACAAAGTATATAAGTTGTTTGTATATAAATACAAATAAACATTATTTTGATCTGAATTATATTACCGTTACGTGATTAAATTTTAATTAAACTATGGTAGTTAATCTATTATACAATTAAACATAATTTATATTATATTGTGTACTAGCTGTTATCCGTCAACAATGACCGTAGTATTTTTAAGTAATCTGCTTCATATGTTTTGCGGTTCAAATTCACTATAAAAAACAAAACAACAATATGAGAAATTTATCGCCATCGGCTCTAGAATTGACCGTAGAAGGTTCACCAATACCAGTGCCAATTTTAATTAAACAAGATAGCCCGACTTCTGAGACACAATTCTGATATACTTTTTTCTCAATCGGAATACTGCATCAAAACATAACCGGATGTTTCAACAAATGACTTTGAAACAATAAGAGTGCTAAAACCTTATTTATCAGCCGAAATCACACATCTGTTACTGATGCACAATTCAAGAGATTTGTGGAAAACACATTTCAAATTGTAAATCTAAACGCGGTTCGAATCATTCCGAAAGCAAATGACCATGTTTCTTATCGAATCAGAGTCCATAATTTACAATTTGATTTAATGTAAAATTTTGATGTTTGGCCAAAGGATCTTTTCATAAAGGAATTTGTGTTTCCAAAAAATCAATTGTTTTTTGGGAATACAAGAAACAGCAACCAAATAACTTTAAAACGCGTAAACCGACCAACTCAACATAAATAAATTCAATGATAGTCTCAATATTCGTACTACGTACTTGATTCACTTTTGGCGTTCAGGAAACCTCATTAATGCTACCTTGCTTTCGCAAATCCCGCTAAGCTATAATGTTGGAGGCCAATTTTGGTTTTAGCAATATTTGTTTATGAATTTCCAGTAACGTAATATAATTGTTCATCATAGGTGGCGTATTCATCAGTAGTAATTAAAGTCGAGTTGGCTTTAAATAAAACAAAAAAAAAAATTTTATAAAGCCAAATCATCCCAGATGGAAATTAGTCAACATGCATGTGAACGAAAGACATGCCTTGCTTTTTCCTACTTTTTTCCTAAGTGCGTAAGAAAAAGACGGAAACTACTTTCTGGTCGATTCTGGATGGTTTGTTGATTAAATGTTTTAGTGATGACAAGTCATATTAGTTTCTTATACGATTTCTCCAATTGCAGTCCACGTTCGACGACAATTGTGAGACATGTCATGTACATGTCTTCTTACATGAAAAAAATTTCGACTTTCTTACGCGAAACATATATGACAAGGATTCGGTCTTTCTTATTCTCTCAAGTACTTTTAATATGGCGTAGGTAAACAATCGAGAGGATTGAAATAATTTGCATGCCATTTCATGTTCTTTTTTTGTGACAACGCCATTATTTTATTTTCTGTATAAGGTGTTAACAGTTTGTTTATGGAATTGGTAAGTAAATATTTTGTAAATGATTTAGGTATTTGATTTTTTTTAAAATTGTAAACAAACATTTTTTTATTTGTTTAGGTTTGGTAAAAATGTAAAGCTTACCCATTTAGATTACCAGCACATATACGGAAAGATGACCAATATTTTTTAAATAAGTTAATTTATAATTATAATTTATGTATTTAAATAAAATTAGAAATATTTGTCTTCATTTAAATTAAATTTTTCATTATGCACATAAATTAAATTACTTCAGACATATCATATATTATGATTGATTTCAGATATATCTGAAACAATTCATCTAACGCATGTCATATTCGATTCGTCTATGACTTCTCACATGCGATTCATCTCAGACATGTCGTAAACGATTCATCCAAGAAATGTCGTAAACGATTCATATCAGACATGTGAAATCTTATGATTTAAACGCATTATCCTTCTATTAAACTCCCATATCCTAAGTAGAATCATTATTTCCTTATCTCGATCAAGGCCCATTCTATTCATTCCATCTTATCCGCGAAACATATTGCATCGAGAAAGGGCATGCACGTGTAAAAAGCGAACTGAGAAGGTGTATTAAATGCATCAAAACTACACTGAAAAAAATTTCTAGGTAAATATAAACAAAAACATTGGTTATTTTAAGCGAACATATGGATTGTTTTTCAGCCAACTAAGCGCTTGTTTCATAATACTAAAATGAATAGTTCATTTTAACTAAAATGAATAGTTCATTTTCAAATAATAACCAATGTCAATTATACCTATTTGCTTTAGTCAATATAACTAAGCAAAACGTTAATACAACTTAACACGTCGGTTAATTTAAACAACAATTTAAACCATTCGCTAGTTTATGTTGACCTGCAGCATATGTTCACACAACTATTATTAGAGTTTAGTTTGACCAATAATTATATATGTGTAGGTTAAACCATGTAGGTTAATTTTAACGAAATTTTGAGCCAACGCACAGTTTAGTTTAAACAACAAAAATACAATTAATATAACTAAGCACGTAGGTTGATTTAAACCGAAGCTTTAAACTTTTACTAGGTTATATTAACTTTCAGCGTATATGAACATATTTTGAACAGATTAATTATTATAATTTAGTTACTTAGTTAAATTAACCTTCAATTATTTAGAACCCTTAAGAAATAATGAGGACATCCTCAAGTTCTTTCTTGGCAGTTTGGTTGCATACTGATAAAAAGTTGGTCTACTCATTAACTCATCAGGTTACAAAGACCCATTTTCAAAAATTCAAATCTGCTTTATACCTTTAGTATAACACAAGAACATATCTTTTTAGCGAATTTTATCCAGTATCACCGTTTAAATGTCCGTAGTTTAATTTAACTATTGCTATGTTATTTCATATGAAACATACGTAACATATAAAATATGGTTTAATTTAACTACTACATTGTTAAATTATTAGTTTTTAAACAAATGCTTAGGATATATGACATATTTGCAAGATCAAACTGTTATGAGATTATTTTGCCTATGTTCAGATTAAACCAAGCATACAAGTTGAGTTGACTACCAAGCTCAGTTGATTTTACTTTTACATGGGTTAGTTTAACTATTCCAAAGTTATCAAATAAATGCTTAGTTTGAATTGACATACAAACAAGTTCAGTGTGGAAGAAAATAAAGCATTATTGATTAAATTGAAATTAACTTAGCCATTTTTGTATTATGAAACAAGCATAAGTAAAATAAACCATGGTCATTTTTACCTAAATTAAGCAAAGTCTGGGTTGTAATAACTAAAACAAGTTGAACTAGCATAAGTTCAGAATATTTTTTTTCAGTGTAGTCAGACCGTTTTATTAATGCGGTGTAGATTATGCCGGGCCTATTGTTTTAGTTAGCAATAAAGGTTGTGAAGCTTAGATGACCAAAGATTACATCGCGATCTTTATGTACATGTAAACTAAAGTGATTCATCTAGAACCAGTTACGGAACTTACCACAGGCGCAATTATAAAAGTATTAAAACGATTTTCCACTAAAGAAGTGTTTCGAGCGATATATATTCTATAATATATAAATATATATAACGGGTGGGGCAAAAGTCCCGCTACGGGGCAAAAGTCCCGCTACCATTTTGATTGCTTATAACTTTGTTCAAAGAACAGATAAGTAAGTGGTTCAGTTCTTGTGGCGTATATTTATCGATTACAAAATTTGGGCATCTACACAACACAATGGTTAAAGCAAATCTAAGCTAAACGTCACATAATCAATGGTAGCGGGACTTTTCTCCGTAGCGGGACTTTTGCCCTACCCGTTATATTATTGAATATATTAGGACAAAATAACAGGACAAACTTCATTGGAGCGAAACGGAAGCTGAAAGAGGTATTTTTATTTAATAATTCAAAAAAAAAATGATATGAGTTTTATCTCGTTCTGCTCCTCATTTTGGATAAATATGGAAATCACCCGTGAAGTCAGTGAAAACCCTTCACAATCGAGTCACTATACTTATGCCAAGTCGAGGCAATATTTAACTCCAGGCCACTTTGTTCAATTTCCGCAGAGGACGAACCATTTTAATGACGCAATAACGCCAGCTCATTTACTGACGGGATGTTTCACCCTCCTCTATACCCTCCGCACCAAACCACAACTTAACCGATGCCACCACATCAAGAGTGTCTAGATGGCAGCAAGTGGAACAAAAAATTCAAAAGTTTTTGGAACAGTTTCATAATGATTATTTAAATAATTTTCTATAGAGAAACAAATTGAAGGCATCTATAGAAAATATTAAAGTTGGAGATTTAGTCTTAATCAAAGAAACACATTTAGACCAAAGAGGATTAAGTAGAGTTGTTACCATCAAAACTACTAAGAATGACTTTCTGAAATAAATAAGAAATGAAACCAACCTTTATAAACGATATTTGAAGCGAATCAGTGCTAAGCCTGTGTGCCAAACTTAAGGGGAAATTAAATTTTAAGTAAATTTTTCGGTAAGTTCAATTATTTTTCAAAAATTCAAACTCAAAACCGGTTGTACTGAATTTGTACTCAAAAATGGATAAATTTTAAAGCTCAATTTCACAGTCCTGGTGCGATTGAGAAAGCACAAAACCAAAACATTTTGTTAATTTTAAGTACAACTTTAACTAAAATAAAAAAAGAAACAGTGAGTTAACGCGCAACTCGTAAAATTTATGTGAAAACATTATCACCATCGAAAATTTGTATTTTTTTAAATAATTAATTCGTTTTTTGTAGTAATTCGTTTTCTTTTATAATAGTAACAAAATAAAAATGCTACCGTTGGAAGACTACATCGATTGATGTTCCGCGTTGAGTAGTTGCTACGTTTCGCCGAGTATTTAATTCGTACTTTTCATGAAATCAATTATAGTTCTTCCGCTTCGGGTTTTGAGAAGTCTACGTTGAGTTGAAGCCACCTGATACTATCATTGGAACAAGATGATTAAATTTGCCAAGAAGAACAGAATCACTTTCTTTCTTATAAGACAGCAAAACAAAGTAGATACATTTGACTATGTAAATTATTTTCTGGTTTGAAAAATGCATATGATAACAAAGAATAGATTTTGGCCGTTTGGTATTAAATATTTGGCCGAGAAAATATCTCCAACCTGTTTAACTGCAACTCCGAGACCGCTAGTTTATCGCCAAAGGATTTCCACCAGCTCGTTGATCTTTCCGTAAGAATTAAACGCAAGAAATAAAAATGGTATGGATGTCTCCTCGTTATTATTGCGCAACGTCTTGGCAAGCATGAGTATAGTGCAGCGCCGCGTAACTAGATCTCCCATATATGCCCAATGTGACCTGAAACTTTGACAATTGAACGTGACCAACGTCATATCTTTATTGCGCAAAAATTTAACAATATTGCCTTGTGCTGTCTAGTTGGTTGGCAGCTGATCTAGTCAGTTCGTTGGGCGAGGCAATCGTGGAACATGTTGTTCTCAATCAGTGATGAAAAACACTGTCTCTATTCTCTGAGATTAAATTAAGCCCTTCAGTTGAAGTGACTATGTGATTCTTCTCGTATTCGTAAGCGACTGCATCGAAAGATGCATCCTGAGCCTTGTGTATGGTCACTGCCAAAGGAAATTGACGGCGCTTTACCAACATTGTCATGTTTGGATTAAGGGGTGCAAATGAGTTTCTTTTCGCGATAGATACAATGTCGGCTTCAATTTAATTGCGCCTGTCAAAAGGTACAGCGCGCCTCCTGGCCGCATCCTTAATATACGGTTGGAGTTGAAAAACCTTATCCAAAACTGCTTTATGGTGTTGTATTCTGCAAAATTAATATGTCTTATGTTACGGCTGATAACATACGGCTTGTCAATCAAAAGCACCAGTCCAAAAGGTAGCCCGCCTGTTTTGAACAGAAACATCTGGTATAGTATGACGTTGCTACAGGCTACTAAATCATCGGCAGCAATGGAAATCGTTGTATGCGTAGAAGCGTTGAGCACAGACATTGGTAGTATTTGGGCACTCTCTTTGAGCAAACTCTTTGGACACAGAGCAAGGTTCGATTAATCGTTGGCCAGGTTCATTCAGTACATCACCGTTTTCTATGCGTGTTAAAATATCGGAACATTTTTGAGTGGCTTGTCGCATTACTTTCGTCAGCTCGTAAAATTGTAAACTCCATCACAAAGTTGAACCGGCCAAGGAATTCTTGAGTTGACGAAAAATCACTAAAAAAATATCATTTCCTCCAAATTTAGTAGACGTACCTGTAATTTGTTTCAATCTGGCAATTTCATGCAGCAACTCTGCCTCAATCATGCTAACCTCGTCCACAATGAGACCACACCCTTACTTAAATAGTGTGCGATATTGCCGAGCGATTTTACAAGATAGTGAGAAGTTTTTTGATATTGATATTTTCAGAGCAGTATGCACAGTGCAACCCTCGGTCGCGATGGCTTGTCTGTGGAACCACAGCAAATGTAAGCAATGTAGTAACCATCGGTATTTGTGAACCTATTATAAATTTCCATCAATAAGCGGATGACAAATATTTTGCTACAACCAGCATTTCGCGTAAATAAAAATTTGTATGGGTTCCGCTTGTTGTTTGTCAAGCAAAACTCCGATAACATAAAATTCCGATATTCCGATATTAAATAACAGTTAATAAACCATTTTTGCGATTATTAGTCATGAGACGGTTTAATGCTTCCTTCCCCACTTTATTATCCTGTTTCTTATATTATCCTAGCTTCATAAAATCAAGGTTAGCGGTTTCATTTTCATTGCCTGCATCCGCGTATAGTTTTCTAAACATTTTCATCGTTTTTCGGATGTCTATAAATCGGACTTGGACTATTGGTGGCGTTGTTGAATAATATTCTCGTGCTTGTCACATATCTGCTTAAATTTCATCAGCGAGCACTTTCGTCTTTTCGTTTCTTAACGGGATATGCACGCAACCATCTCGCGCCTATATATTCGTCAAACAGCAACTTCATGTCGTCATTTCTAAAGTGCTTGCGCTTTTCCCGATCACTTAGAGGCTTAGAGGCATCATTTAGAATGATATAGTGCGCAGCGACTTCAGTCAGCGTTATAGCTCCGTAAATCCGGGTGGACACTTCTCGCACTTGTCGAACCAACTATCCCATATATCCATAGAATCACCAACAGCCTCCTCCTTTTCCAGTTGCTCCTTGGTTTTTCTAACCCTCTATCGCTCTATTGGTAGCGCGTAGGCAGATACTGTATAACTACCGAGCTTTCAGACATATGTAGACGAAGCAACTACCAAGCTGTTTCCTAGCTGATGATCTAAACCGAAATTAAAAGATCAACACTCAATTTCCTTGTAATTTTGACTATATCAAACTGCGGATGCTCGTTCATAGTCTGGAATATTCTATTATTATTCTCTACACATATTTGACTACATAAGCAGCACAGGAATACTCTTGAATTATAAACTGGGCCAGAATCACGAAATACGACCGGAACAATTTAAACGGATCTAAACATATTTTCAAATTTATTAGATTAAAAGTATTCAAATTTACTATGATGGATGCAGACTGATGTATAAATGCAACTTCTATAATGTTTTAAGAGCAATGGCTAATCTCCTACAAGATTTTCGAAATTCAGTTTTCTCGCCTCAGGTTCGTCGCCGTTTCATTTTATTAGATGGCATTGAAGTCTTTTGTATTTCAAAACTAAAAATCTGGGAATATATCATTATTTTGATGTATACAAGGGCAAGCTCATGAAATCCGACCGGAAAAATGAATTGTTAGACAATATTTCAATGGAGAAACACAAAAAAATTCGACAATTAATGGTCAAAGTTGGCGTAGATATTTTGCATAAATGAAAGTTTAACCTAAAAATTGTCAAATAAATGAAAGTTTAACCTAAAAATTGTCTTTGACAACTATTTCATAATCGAGCAGTTTTAAACGGAAATGTGAAACGTAAAAAAAGAAAATCGAAAATCTTGTACGAGGTTAGCCATTGCACATCAAACATTGTAGAAGTTGCATTTATATATCAGTCTGCATCTATCATGGTAAATTTGAACACTTTTAATCTTATAATATTTTTAAATCCGTTTAAATTTTCCGTATGTATTTCATGATTTCACCCCTGAATATCAAAATAAGAGCCAAACAAACTAAAGATAAACGGATTAAATAGATTCATCCATTTCTCTGACGGCGTTCGCTGTAGGACCTGCTTAGTTATACTTGCTCTGAGCACATTTTCATAGTAAACATCCGACTGAATTGCATTTGCCTTGAAAAAAACGTGAATATCAGCATGATCGTTATCTTTTAAGTTTTGCCAATATTTATAATATTTTTCGCATAACAGACCCTACGATTGTCGCTCTTAGAAATAGGTAGCAGAATAGCTGTGTGACGCATACAACGGAGCTCCAAAGTGGCAGTGCAAGGCGACAGGCTCTTTGTCCTCTCTCCTCTTATGACACGTAAACGTATGATGTCGCTGCAGTTAAGAATAGGTAGAAGCTCGTTTTCCAAAACGCTAATGAGGCGATCAATCATAACACAGCTGCTTAGACTGCAAAATCGTCATTAGAGTGTCTAGCTTGTTGAAATGTAGTGAAACAAGTCACTGGATCTTCGTTCACTAAGGAAGCTTTGGTATTGAAGTGTATCTCTTTCAATATTTCATCAATGAGCATGCTCTCATTCGGATTCTGTAGTTTATACAGTTAACATAATTTTTCGATTCAACCTGCTCCCGAGTAAATGAGGTAGTTTGGTCGATATATTTAAAGACAATAGTGAGTGAATCCGTTACATGATTTCTACACATTTTTTTAGTTACTCTAAGCTTAGCAAACTCTATAAACTCAGTCTAGAGGTAGCTCAACTTCAATCGCATTCTGGGATTTTCAAAACTATTTCATATATTTTTATTGAAGCACTATACTTTTGTTACGCGCACACAAATGCGTAACAAAGAAAATTCAGTTGACAAACGAAACTGTTTGTCGGTCACGTTTTCCTCGCTGACTGCACCAAAAACATAACGTAAATTGTACGTAAATCAATAATTTAAGCCGGTTTAGCGCGGACACTTAATTCTAAACCACATCACTACATTACGATATTATCTATATACTAACACGGTATTTCTGATTAACTGTACGATTTAATACTCACCCGATTA
Source organism: Nephrotoma flavescens (assembly GCA_932526605.1). Taxonomy (NCBI): domain Eukaryota; kingdom Metazoa; phylum Arthropoda; class Insecta; order Diptera; family Tipulidae; genus Nephrotoma; species Nephrotoma flavescens. Next base: position 223,393,742 of record OW052221.1, read on the forward strand.
AATGTTTACGATGTTATGGACATAACACAATGGACATAAAACTATAAAAGAAAAAATATTTTTAATTGCAAATTAATGACACTTATAAACATTTCGTTCACTGTATAAAATTTTTCTGAATGTATAAACTTCTCATCATACACTCTCGCGAAGAAACGAAATACAAAACGAAAACAAAAAAATCAACTTTTATTAATAAACTCTTGATACTATCATGCAACTATAATATTGCCATGCAACATATCGTAATGTGGCGACACTAACTATGCTATAGAATTATAATATTTCGACGACATTTATAGCCCAAAGTGATATACAATTATAAAGTTGTTTCATTAAATTCGTATTAAGTAGTTGCTATTAGTTTTTATGTACTTATCGAAATTATGGTGGAGAAAAAAAAAATTTTAATCGATAAATCCCAGAAAACTCAACAAGGATTTATATTACGCGCAATTCAATTAATTGAAGATTAAAATAAAAAGTTTCTCGTCTTTTGTGAAGATATAATTCTAGATAGAAAATGAAAGAATGAATACGAAATTTATTTTTATAATTTTCATCCCTTCTGTTCTCCAAGCCCACCCATCGCGGAAGTAATGATTTATTCTTGAATAAAATGGAATATATAAAATTTTGCGAGATAAATTTCTTCGTCGTGGTATTCTTAGTAATTATTGTTGGTTTGCATTCTATTCATTACGGATTTTCATTTTAATTTGTGCTTGCTTCGGAAAATTTTTATGTATTTTCGGTTGATTTAAAACGTTCTCATTTTATGAATTATGAATTTCATTTTAAATTCACATTGACTTTCTAAATTCGTGATATAAATATTTAGTTTTTTATAGTACGCAGTGACATTTTAGTACAAGTAAACGAAATTTTGAATTTGTTGCCAGTTGTCGTTACTTGACATTAAACAGTTATAACATGATTATGGTAAATAGAATTATGTTTTTGTCGGTGTGGCTTGTACATAAATTTTTTTTTTACGAAATTTTTGAGTATTTACGAAATTTTTATAGATGAGGGAACACGGTAGTACTGAAAGGTGTGAAACGTGATGTATATATTGAGCCGCACGTTTAGTGAAAGGTGTGGCCTACATTTAAATGTTTTATTTTAGCCGCCTACAATGTAGATTATGAATATATTTAGAATATGCTTAATGTCATGGATATACGGATGCACGAAATGGTGGCGTCCGTAATTACACCAATATATAACACTATCGCATTACAAAATTATATTAATAACCTCAAAATGTGACTGACCTAAAAATTTCGTGTCACTGCGATCAAATAATGAATAATTGTGACAGCTTATTGACCCATGGCGAAATATTAAATAGCGAAAAAATATATAAAATATATCTATTGCGATTTTAATCTCAATATATACGATCTGTGTTGTGTTCCTTTCACAAATATTGTGATTTGCATTTAAACAGTTCGCTGTCATAATCATTTTACAGCAAAACGATATCTATACAAAAATTTATTTTGGTTAGTTGGCGAATAAAATATAATTTCACAAACTATCAAAATATCACACCGAACGACGTACAAAAAATTGTTAGAATATTTTTTTTGCCGGTAATATAACGTTTGTGCATTATGTCATATGCAAAAGGTGATCATGATCATATTTTATTTGCATCACATAAAATTCTAGATTTATATATTTTTAAATAAAAAAAATTAAGCTTGATCGTTCTGCAACTGATTACTGTAGATTTTTTACAGTCTTACATTAGAACTTGAATAATTGACTACAATAACAACTTCGTCCCACCTCGCGGGCCATTATTCTAAGTATTAAGATATTTCAAGGAATTCTTTGTGCGGCACCGTATAATTCGTGTATTGTTAACATTATTTGTGTATCTAAGTTTCTGTGAATTGAAAAGAAGAAACAATCAAAATTATCCGGTTTGTAAATTTGGCAAACTGCAGACGGCCAACAAAAAGTTATAAATATGCATAAATTTTAAAATCTTAATCAAATATTTTCATAATCAGATCTAAAGTTTTATTCTAAATTCACATAAATCAAATGGAATTCCCCAAAATAATTTATAATTGTTTAGTTTTATACTTGTGAATTTATTTAAACATATTTACATTGACAACTGTCTAGAAAATTCACATTATTCAAATTCATTATATTTGCTTTATTTGCTTTCTTTTTTATCAATTCGTAAATTCAATTACCCTAACAGAAATAAAGTATGTTGTTATCCATTTGACAGATGTTCGTTTTAAAATAAACAAGTGTTATGTCAATAAGCTATAAGAGCAACGAACTTGGAATGATTTGTTTAACTTCGAAACGACCAGTCAAAAATGCTGATTAAAAATTAGAAGAAACGTAACATTGGACCTTTATAGTCATTGAAATGTTAACTTTCTCATAAACGGCTATTTAAATCCGCACCATCAGTTAGAGCAAAAGAACTCTTAGCGACACATCTAAGTTATTTTCCTAAGAACTTCAACTAAATATGTTGATTCACATAAAAAATAATAACAGTCTCAAAAATTTAAATTAATTTAATCAAATTTGTAAAATTAAATATAGGTTTCTACTACTCGTTTTGCAAATTCCATTTTATTATCGGCCATTTTTATTTTAGTAACCACAGAAATTTTTGACTAATATTACAAATTTACTTTGATTTACATAAAATGCACACCAAACAAGTCTTGAGCGGATAGAGTAAAATTAAATTTACGTGAATTCCGGGTTATTATCGGCCATGATTATTTTGACAACAACAACTATTTTCGATATATGCCACAAATTTACTTTTACTCACATAAAATTCAATATCAACCTCAAAAATTTGATCCCATTTGTAAAATTAAAAATGAGTTTCTACTACTCGCTACTTGTTTATTTAACCAACAGTATATATTTACATCTGGTATTTAAAATTTGGTAAAAATCAATAAATCAATTTTGAATAAAAAAATTTTTAGAACTCTTTTAAATTCATCTCTGGACAAATTAAAATCGAACACGGCAGATACATTATTAAATACACGACTAGAATTACAAACCGGGTCCGATATGGAAGTGCAGATCAATTACAAAGCCTCGGTGTATGCGTGTGATTTCACTGGGGCTCGTATTGAAAACAAGGACAGTAGATGTGAACAATCAATTCGGCCCCTTAAAACGTCACGCACAAACATTGCGCAAGAAATTTGTCTTCGCACGAACAATGGTTCAATATTCAGTAACAAAGAACGACCCAGATACGACGGAAGCACATACTTAGGGGCGTTTACATCTCGAGAAAGTCGCTTTAAGGCAAACAACATAAATCGCTTCTAAATTGATTATATACGGTTAGAGGAATTGTTATAGTACGAATTCCATACAATTGACGCATACTCCAAGTGCAATCGAGCAAATGAAGTGAAGAGGACTTTAAGAGTATATGGATAATGAAAATCTTTGGAGCAACGGATTAAAAATCCTTACATTGAATTAGCCTTATTAATACATCTGTCAATATGGTCCTTAAACGACAAATCTCGTGAAAACAGAACCCCTAAATCTAGAAAAGAATGAACTTGCTCTAATAATAACGCCATTTAAGAATAAACTATTATTTGGTCCATAACGTCTTCGAGAAAAGTTTAGAAACGTTCAGGCAAAGCTTATACCAGTCGCAGAAAACGTTTAATTCCTGCTGTAGATTTAGCAAATCGCGATCATTTCTAATCTTACACTCTAATCTTACATTTTTACATCATCAGCGTAAATCAGAAACTTACAATGTTTGAAGCACCGCTTCACATCATCTATGAATGCAATAAATAATAGAGGTCCAATGTGGCTAACTTGAGGGACGCCTGACAAAACATTTATGCCTCTATAGATAAAATATTATTTTAAAAAAAATTTTTTGAGTTCTGTTCGTCAAATATGAAAAGATCCATTCTCTGGTATCACACATGTTGAGCTGTCCCAGTTTTTTTACCAATAAAACATGATCAATTTTATCGAAAGCTTTGCTAAAATCAGTATAAACACTACATCAACACCATCACCGCCTACTAATGCTAAAGTCAAAAAATTTGTGAACCAAGCAATATTTGTCACAGTTGACCGTCCGGGGTAAAACCCATGCTGGTTTACTGAGATAGAATTTTTAGTTAAGAATAAAATGCGGTCCTTGACCATCGATTCAAATAATTTAGGGATAGCCGATAAGATACCGAAATACCGCGGTAATTTTCTATATCCGTTCACCGCCAACTCTTGAAAATTGGTTTAATGAAACTGGATTTCCAAATTGAAGGAAAAACTCCACTCTTCAAACTCAAATTGAAGATGTCCGTCAGCGGCTGAGCCAAGATCGGAGCACACGTTTACAACACAAGCGCGCCACAATTAATTCTCACATTTACATTCAACAGAGCGTGCAGAACGTCATCGGTAGTAAACTGATATAGAATGTTTAGATTATTACTATAAAAACAAGTTCGTTATTCCCTCTCGACGACGGGACATACACATTTTAAAAAAATGCTGCAAACATGTCAGTGGTACTTTGTGGATCACTAGCAGTCAAAGAATTGAAAGACATTTGCGAGGGTATACCTCTACAATTCCGTTTCGAATCAACATAACTCCAGAAACATTTAGGGTTGTTTCTTATATTTGATTCGATCTCGACAATATATAAATTATACAAGAAACGATTTAAAATTTTAAATTGAGATCTGAGGGCGCTAAATATTTCATAATTTACGTGAACGGAGAACAAATTGTTCAAATGCCAAGTCCATTATTTTATAAAATTGATCAATGTAAGCGTCTAAACTACCCGTTATATATTGATCTCAATTAATATTGTCCAAAAACTTATTTAAAGCATTTAAATTTCCCTTTTTAAAGTTGAAAGACTCACTAGAATTAAAATTTACGTTAACATTAACACAATTTTCAAATATTAATTGGATACCTATGTAGTGGGATGTAAAAAATACTTGAAGAACCGCCGAGATTATTACAAGCAATGATTGTGCCGTGTTCTTCTACTGGAATGAACACTAGATCGAGGATATTGCTGCACTGGTTCTCGATGTTATTAATCTGTCTTAGCCCGAGTGAACAGATTGAGTCCATCACCAGATCTGAAGTTAGATCACCATTGAATGGCTAAAGTTCATCATCTACAGTAGGCCATTTTATTTTCAGTAAGTTAAGAACACCCAAAAACATCACAGAATTATAATCAGGAGCTGCAACTGAGGATCCGTATAGTATGTAAACAGCAACTATTAACACCAGCTTTCCAAAATCTCCAACTCGTTACTCACAAGGTCAATAATATCCGCACGAATATCTTTCGAAACAGCTACCAGAACCCGCCACCTCTCGCTGTCGATCCAAGATCCGTATAACGATCGCGTCTGAAGACATGGTAGTCTGGAGGGAAGTACTCTGAAGAATTGTGCGAGCTTGTCAGCCATGTTTTCGTGATGCATATGACATCAAATTCATTTTCAAACACCGATAGGGACATTTCACGCGATTTTGATGGAATCCCGCTAGCGTTGTGGTAATAAATAGACAATGTGTTGGTTTGAGTGAGAGTGTCAGTTGACTTAAATTCAGTTTTACTACCGGCCATATTTATTTTGACAACAACAACTATTTTTGACAAATACAATAAGTTTACTGTGATTCACACAAAGTTCAATATCAATCCAAATTTGAAATAATTTAATGAAATTTGTAAAATTAAATATGGGTTTTTACTACTCGCTACCTAAATTCAGTTTTACTACCGGTCATGTTTATTTTGACAAAATCTACTATTTTTGCCCAATACAACAAATATACTGTGATGCCCATAAAATTCAATATTACTCCCAAAAATTTGAATTAATTTAGTCAAATTTGTAAAATTAATTATGGGTTTCTACTACTCGCTATTTAAATTAATTTTTACTATTTACCATATTTATTTTGACAACAACAAATATGTTTGACAAATACAACAAATTTACTTTGATTTAGATAAAATTAAAATATCAATTACAACAATTTGAAATAATTTAATCAAATTTGTAAAATTAAATATGGGTTTCTACTACTAGCAAATTAAATTCAGTTTTCCTAACGCTCATGTTTATTTTGACAAAAACAACTATTTTTGACAAATACAACAAATATACAACAAATATAATATTCACATAAAGTTCAATATAAAACACAAAAGTTTGAAAAAATTTAATCCAATTTGTAAAATTAAATATGGGTCAAAATAAACATGGCCGATAGTAAAACTGAATTTAAGTAGCGAGTAGTAGAAAATACTCGCTACTTAAATTCAGTTTTACTATTGGCCATGTTTATTTTGACAACAACAACTATTTTTGACATATACAACAAATTTACTGTGATTCACATAAAGTTCAACAACAATTCCAAAAATTTGAATTAATTTATTCCAATTTGTAAAATTAAATATGGTTTTCTACTACTTGCTACTTAAATTCAGTTCTACTATCGGCCATGTTTATTTTGACAACAACAACTTTTTTTGACAAATACAACAAATTTACTGAGATTCACATAAAATACAATAACAGTCCCAATAGATTGAATTAATTTAGACCAATTTGTAAAATTAAACATAAGTTTCTACTACTCAATACGTACATTCCAGGTTATTATTGGCCATGTTTATTTTGACAACAACAACTTTTTTTGAAAAATAAAACAAATTTACTTTGGTTCACATAAAATTCAGTATCAATCCCAACGATTTGAAATAATTTAATGAAATTTGTAAAATTTAATATGGGTTTCTACTACTCGCTACTTAAATTCAGTTTTAGTACCGGTCATGTTTATTTTGACAACAACAAATATTTTTGCCCAATATAGCAAATATACTGTGATGCTCATAAAATTCAATATCACTCCAAAAATTTGAATTAATTTAATCAAATTTGTAAAATTAAATAAAGGTTTCTACTACTCGCTATTTCAATTCATTTTTACTGTCTACCATATTTATTTTGACAACAACAATTATTTTTGACAAAAACAACAAATTTACTTTGATTTACATACATATAAAATATCAATTACAACAATTTGAATTAATCTAATCGAATTTGTAAAATTAAATATGGGTTTCTACTACTCGCTACTTTAATTCAGTTTTACAACCGGCAATATCTATTTTGACAACAACAACATTTTTTTTTGACAATAAACAACAAATTTAGTTTGATTTTCATAAATTACAATAACAGTCCCAAAAAATTGAATTAATTTAGTCCAATTTGTAAAATTTAATTTAAGTTTCTACTCGTTACATAAATTCCAGGTTATAATCGGCCATATTTATTTTAACAAAAACAACTATTTTTGACAAATACAACAAATTTACGGTGATTCACATAAAGTTTAATATCCATCCCAAAAATTTGAAATAATTTAGTCCAATTTGTATAATTAAATATAGGTTCCACCAACTCCCTACATAAAATCAGTTCTACAACCGCCCATATTTATTTTGACAACAACAAATTTTTTTGACAAATACAAAAAATTTACATTGATTTACATAAAATAAAATAACAGTCCCAATATTTTGAAATATTTTAGTCAGATTTGTAAAATTATACAAGTTTCTACTATTCAATACGTAAATTCCAAGGTTATTATCGGCCATGTTTATTTTGACAACAACAACTATTTTTGACAAATACAACAAATTTAATTTGATTCACATAAAAATCAATTACAAAAATTTGAATTAATTTAATCCAAATTGTAAAACTACATTTGGGTTTCTACTACTCGCTACTAAAATTCTTTTGTACTACCGGTCATGTAATTTTGACAACAACAACTATTTTTGACAAATACAACAAATTTACGGTGATTCACATAAAGTTTAATATCCATCCCAAAAATTTGAAATAATTTAGTCCAATTTGTATAATTAAATATAGGTTCCACCAACTTCCTACATAAAATCAGTTCTACAACCGCCCATATTTATTTTGACAACAACAAATTTTTTTGACAAATACAAAAAATTTACATTGATTTACATAAAATAAAATAACAGTCCCAATATTTTGAAATATTTTAGTCAAATTTGTAAAATTATACAAGTTTCTACTATTCAATAAGTAAATTCCAAGGTTATTATCGGCCATGTTTATTTTGGCAAGAACAACTATTTTTGACAAATACAACAAATTTAATTTGATTCACATAAAAATCAATTACAAAATTTTGAATTAATTTAATCCAAATTGTAAAACTAAATTTGGGTTTCTACTACTCGTTACTTTAATTCTGTTGTACTACCGGTCATGTTATTTTGACAACAACAACTATTTTTGACAAATACAACAAATTTACTTTGATTTACATAAAATGCAATAACAGTCCCAATAAATTGAATTAATTTAGTCCAATTTGTTAAATTAATTACAAGTTTCTACTACTCGCTACTAAAATTACTATCGGCTATGATTATTTTGACAACAACAACTTTTTTGACAAATACAACAAATATACTGAGATTCACATAAAATACAATACCAGTCCCAATAGATTGAATTAATTTAGACCAATTTATAAAATTAAATATTAGTTTCTGTTACTCAATACGTACATTCCAGGTTATTCTCGGCCATGTTTATTTTGACAACAACAACTATTTTTGACAAATACAACAAATTTGCTGTGATTCACATAAAATTCAATATCAATCCCAAAAATTTGAATTAATTTAATCAAATTTGTAAAATTAAATATGGGTTTCTACTAATCGCTACTTAAATTCAGTTTTACTATCGGCCATATTTATTTTGACAACAACAACTATTTTTGACAAATACAACAAATTTACTGTGATTCACATAAAGTTCAATATCAATCCCAAAAATTGGAAATAATTTAATCAAATTTGTAAAATTAAATAAAGGTTTCTACTACTCGCTACTTAAATTCAGTTTTACTATCGGCTATGTTTATTTTGACAACAACAACTATTTCTGACAAATACAACAAGTTAACTGTGATTCAATTCAAATAAAGTTCAATATCAATCCCAATAGTTTGAAAAAATTTAATCCAATTTGTAAAATTAAATATGGGTTTCTACTACTCGATACTTAAATTCAGTTTTACAACCGGCTAAGTTTATTTTGACAGCAACAACATTTTTTTTGACAAATACAACAAATTTACTGTGATTCAATTCACATAAAGTTCCATATCAATCCCAAAAATTTGAATTAATTTAATCCAATTTGTAAAATTAAATATGGGTTTCTACTACTCGCTGCTTAAATTCAGTTTTACTATCGGCCATGTTTATTTTGACAACAACAACTATTTTTGAAAAATAAAACAAATTTACTTTGGTTCACATAAAATTCAATATCAAACCCAAAAAATTGCAAAAATTTAATCCAGTTTGTAAAATTAAATATGGGTTTCTACTAATCGCTACTTATATTCAGTTTTACTACCGGCTAAGTTTATTTTGACAACAACGATTTTTTTTTTGACAAATACAACAAATTTACTGAGATTCACATAAAATATAATAACAGTCCCAATAGATTGAATTAAATTAGTCCAATTTGTAAAATTAAATATAAGTTTCTACTACTCAATACGTACATTCCAGGTTATTATTGGCCATGTTTATTTTGACAACAACAACTATTTTTGACAAATAAAACAAATTTACTTTGGTTCACATAAAATTCAGTATCAATCCCAACCATTTGAAATAATTTAATCCAATTTGTAAAATTAAATATGGGTTTCTACTACTCGCTACTTAAATTCAGTTTTACTATCGACCATGTTTGTTTTGACAACAACAACTATTTTTGACATATACAACAAATTTACTGTGATTCACATAAAGTTCAATATCAATCCCAAAAATTTGAATTAATTTAATCCAATTTGTAAAATTAATTATGGGTTTCTACTACTCGCTACATAAATTCAGTTTTACTTTCGGCCATGCTTATTTTGACAACAACAACTATTTTTGACAAATACAACAAATTTACTGTGATTCACATAAAGTTCAATATCAATCCCAAAAATTTGAATTAATTTAATCCAATTTGTAAAATTAAATATGGGTTTCTACTACTCGCTGCTTAAATTCAGTTTTACTATCGGCCATGCTTAATTTGACAACAACAACTTTTTTTGACAAATACAACAAATTTACTGAGATTCACATAAAATACAATAAGTCAAAATAGATTGAACTAATTTAGTCCAATTTGTAAAATTAAATATAAGCTTCTACTACTCAATACGTACATTCCAAGTTATTATCGGCCAAGTTTTTTTTTGACAACAACAACTATTTTTGAAAAATAAAACAAATTAACTTTGGTTCACATAAAATTCAATAGCAATCCCAAAAATTTGAATTAATTTAATCCAATTTGTAAAATTAAATGCGGGTTTCTACTACTCGCTACATAAACTCAGTTTTACTATCGGCCATGTTTATTTTGACAACAATAACATTTTTTTTGACAAATACAACAAATTTACTGAGATTCACATAAAATACAATAACAGTCCCAATAGATTGAATTAAATTAGTTTAAATTGTAAAATTAAATATAAGTTTCTACTATTCTATTATTTTCTACTAACTATTTTGAAAAATACAACAAATTTACTGTGATTCACATAAAATTCCAATATCAATGCCAAAATTTTAATTAATTTAATCCAATTTGTAAAATTAAATACGGGTTTCTACTACACGCTACTAAAATTCAGTTTTACTTTCGGCCACGTTTATTTTGACAACAACAACTATTTTTGAAAAATACAACAAATCTACTGTGATTGACATAAAATTCAATATCAATCCCAAAAATTTGAATTAATTGAATCGAATTTGTAAAATTAAATATTCGTTTCTACTACTCGCTACTTAAACTCAGTTTTACTATCGGACATGTTTATTTTGACAACAATAACATTTTTTTTTGACAAATACAACAAATTTACTGAGATTCACATAAAATACAATAACAGTCCCAATAGATTGAATTAAATTAGTCCAATTTGTAAAATTAAATATAAGTTTCTACTACTCAATATGTAAATTCCAGGTTATTATCGGCCATGTTTATTTTGACAACAACAACTATTTTTGAAAAATACAACAAATTTACTTTGGTTCACATAAAATTCAGAATCAATCCCAACGATTTGAAATAATTTAATTCAATTTGTAAAATTAAATACGGGTTTCTACTACTCGCTACTTAAATTCAGTTTTACTATCGGCCATGTTTATTTTGACAACAACAACTATTTTTGACAAATACAACAAATTTACTGTGATTCAATTCACATAAAGTTCCATATCAATCCCAAAAGTTTGAAAAAATTTAATCCAGTTTGTAAAATTAAATATGGGTTTCTACTACTCGCTACTTAAATTCAGTTTTACTATCGGCTTAGTTTATTTTGACAACAACAACATTTTTTTTTGACAAATACAACAAATTTACTCTGATTCAAATAAAATTCAATATCAATCCCAAAAATTTGAATTAATTTAATCCAGTTTGTAAAATTAAATATGGGTTTCTACTACTCGCTACTTAAATTTAGTTTTACTACCGGCTAAGTTTATTTTGACAACAAGAACAATTTGTTTTTTTGACAAATACAACAAAATTTACTGTGATTTACATAAAATGCAATAACATTCCTTTATAATATGAATTAATCAATCCATTTAGTTTCTGCTCCTCGTAAAATCCGTGTTATTGCCGGCCATCTATAATTTGACAACAACAAGTATTTTTGAAAATACAACAAAATAACTATGATTTACATAAAATTCAATAAATCCTAATATTTGATAAATTAATTCAAATTTTAGGATATAAGTAAAATAAGTAGTATTTTATAAATGTTCTTACACAACTTCATATAAATTCCCGGTATTATCGGTCATTTTTATTTTGAAAACAACAACTATTTTTAAAAGATTTACAGTAATTCACTAAAATTCAAAATCACTCCTAGCAATTTGAAATGGTTTAATCTAATAAGCAGAACTTTATAAAGGTTGCACCGTTATGCAAAATAACGTAAAATGATATATTGAGAAATAGTACATACATTCAGAAGGAGCTCACCACTCTTATATTTTTAGTCATATTAATTTTAAATTTTTACTTTTTATAAATATACCTTGATGGGAGCAAGGAAGAAAAATTTTATTTTCTGCTTTACAAAGCCTTTTATTATTCTTTCTACTTTTTAGAGCCTTTAAATATAAGCATGGTTTTTAAAAGTGTTTTTTAAATATAATTTTTTTTAAACGTGAACTCTATTGTATTTTAATAAAATATATATTTTCCACACTTGCTTACAAGTCGGGTAAGTTTCAAAATCTTTGTATACATTCTACATTCTTTTTTATGTATACATAAACAGAAATTCGGATGTTGGCCACAACATATTCACTCTCCCATTTTTTATTTTGACAACTGGTTTTCATATTTTTTGAAATTACCGATTCCATAGATTTGGGATGCGGATGATTATAAAAAATTATTTGAAACTATTAACCTTACATATGCATACGAAATGAATAAAAATGCTGGAAGCTATTGATCCGCGTCAATTCATTTGATCCGATTTAAAAAGGATTTGAAACAATACAGAAAACTACTCCAAAAATCCTTTATGGTAATAAATTTATATAGGTGTAATTTTTGAAATTTCGTAATCCCAAACCTAAAATAAAACTCCTGTATTCTTATTGGGAATTATTAAATAATTCTATCAATATTTAACATCATTGTTACGATAAACGAAATAAAATTAAGGCATCCCCTATATGAATATTTCATTCTAAATAAAATACAAATCCAAACTCATCTCAGTTAATTATTTCCGACATATACAATAAAATTTTTAATCCCATGTCATTATAATAAACTAACTATGTACCGACTTAGAAATTTTTTGTTGTTGGTTGTCTCAAAAATACAAATTCTCGTATTTAAAGAATTTATTAGTTATTCAAAACATTTTTCTAATCATACATAAAATATTGATAATAATTTTCAAGAAATTAAAATTAAACATATATAAAAATATTCGAGGATCTGTTTTATCTTGATATAATGATGACGAGTATTCAGCATATCAAAAAAAAAAAAAAAAAAAACCAAAACCAAACAATAATAATATTTTGATAATATTTTGAAAACGTATATCATCGTCACCACTAGAGTATATATTATATATGTAGAAAGAAAATCCACCTCATACCTCAGAAACCAAAATACTAAATCTTCATGTACCCATAAATACACAACATATAAATGTTTAGAGAAATATGGATTTTCTTGTTATGCTAATTTTACGTTTTGTTGTTTTGATGTTTAATAATTTTTTTATAATAATTTATATAGGAAAACATAAAAGGCATGATATCATCTTATTGTTGTATATATGATTCATGTTATTTATTATGATGCATATCCACATAAAGGTGGAGAATTATTATAAATAATTTAGCAGGCGTACGTATACTCGTTTATATAGGTACGATTACATTGCAAAAATACCAAAAATACTGTATGTCGTTGTAACATATACCACAACGTCTTAAAGTTTTTGATTACTAATATTGTTACTATTACCGCGTTTTTTTTTATATTTTTGTTTTCTTTATTATTCATACCATTCATGAAAATAATAGTACACGATATAGAAAAATCTATAAAAGCATTAAACTTAAAAAAAAAATCTTCAATTGGTTGTTTATGATTCAATTGATATAGTTAAAATAGTTTTCGTCTGGAGAGAGTGTTTCCATACCGCGATGTGCTATAGACATTTTCGTTTGATTAGCCTTTCACGCGATACATAACAATATTTTTTGCTTGACCCGCAGAACTTAAAGCTTTATGGATTTTTTTACAAAATCTTGTATTGGATTATCAGTGTACGGACATAAAGTGTTTTATTATATATAGTGTTTATCATCAAAAGTGAATAAATTATTATTAATTTTGCATATTACCATCAAAATATTATAAGTGATACTGTGCTTGTGTATATAAAGCTTATAAAGCTGAAAAAATTCTATTTATAACCGATTATTAGTTTCGCGGCTAAAAACAAGATTTATATAATAAACTTTGACTTCATACCAAGGACGTTCCTAAATTTTTTTTTTCTCGTTTATTTTAATTAACAGTGAGTCACAACGTGACGACGAATCTTTGATGCCGCATGTGCTTACATATATACTCAACAAAATGTAAATAAAGGTGAAATCATCGTAAGAATTTTAAATATTCTTAGCGGCGGAAATTTATTTTTTTTTTTTTTGTTTATTGTGACATTTCCACCCTGACAGATGTTTTTCTGTCTTTTTGTTTTTTGTTTGGTTGACGCGGCAAAATCTAAATCAAGTTTTTTTTTAATAAAACACGCGTTTGAATAACATATTGATTAGTCACAAGTTCTACAACGCACACAAGTTCAATGCCGTTCTTATATAGAATGATGCGACTTTATAACAACACACGAGGATGTACGGAATACCCAACGCGTGGTACAAGATTAATACGCGTATATATATTAAATCATACATTTATATAAAATGAAAGGCTTGATTAATTAACTTAAATGCAAACTTATTTTATGATTTTAATTTGTATATATGATCATATATGTAATATACTTGATAAAAGTATTTAAAAGAATCGTATTTTTTGATGATAACAATAAACCATTAAATGTCAGACAAGCAATACATCTTTTTTGGACATCATTCATACAAAAATGTATATAATCAAGTAACGTGCACAATGGATTAAATTTGAATACGGAATTTACCAGAATTCTCTCATGAACTGTTTGGCTTCGTTATTCTAGAAATGACATAAAAAATTTGAATTACGAATACCAGCAGGTAGGATTGATTAAAATTTTATTACTTCTATATTTAGCCAATAGAATGACGTTTAATAATTTTTATTTATAGAGTTGTTGGTCATGCTATTGCATAATTTGGATTCCTCTGAATTATTTCAAGTATTAGTCAAGTACGTTTTGCTACTTAAGTTTTTAATTTACCTTAAACTGTTCAGTATAAAAAAAAACATTTTTTTTTTTAATTTCAGAGGCCGGAACCATCAATTGTATAATTAATTAATAAATGTGTGTGACTATATATTTCTAATGGGATTTTTAATTTTAATAAATAGTTTTTGGAATGGACATTTGTAACTATTAAAATGGTTTTGGAGCTTTATGAACCTAAATAACCTCCTTAACAATTCAAGTTTAACAAAATACAACATTAAAATGTCATTACGATCAGTTTGCTTAAAAAATTGATGACTCTATCACGACCAAACGTAATACATATGATTATGTTATCATTAAAAGTTGTATCTATTACTTCATTATTCTAAACATCAAAATAAAATTGCGGATAAATGCAAATCAGACTTGTGCTTAATTCCTGTCTTGTGTGTGGTTTACGTAGAATTCAAAATTAGCAAACACAATTGTGCTTGTTGAAGAGTATATCAATTTCTAATACTTTAAAATTTGTCAAAATGGAAATTGCGATTTTAAAATTTTAGAGAATTTTAAAGTACATATAACAAAAAATTTCCAAGATTAAGTGGACACACTTATTGTTCAAACTTACAACGAATTTGATATGAACTGGAAGATTAAAATTAAAAGCGTTTACTAACCATTTTACTTTATTTGTGTAATAAAATAAACTCTACTAAACATAAAAATGTTCACAAATCTCGTATTAGTGTCGTGTAGACTAAATGTCTGTATCTTCTCTACATTTTATAGAAAGAATTTTTGATCAGGAAACTTCAAACATAAACTTTTCTAACAAATTAAAATATCCGAAAGTTTTTTGAATGAAATCGACTCACCAAAAGTGGCATCCTTTATATGTTTTTTTTTATTTTGCAAATAGTTCGAAAAGTATATCATTTACAAGAAAAATGCAAAAAGACCAGAGGAGGTATCATAAATACGACCGGAAAATTTAAACGGATTCAAAAATATTTTCAAACATTGTTAATCGGCAACTTTTATAAATTGCCATGTGTGGTGACGCATTAATGAAATTTCTGTAATATATTCAGAGCAATATGTTAACTATAATCTACTAAAAATTTAGATTCAATTTGTACCAGTAAAATATTTCTAAAAGTTAAGCGAAGTAAATGACAACAATATTTGACAACAAAAAACTGACTTTTAAGAATAATTCGGATCGAGTAGGTATATATGTAGCCTAGATGGTTTGATAACTTCAAACTTAAGCTTTTATTACAAATTAGAGGTTGTTGTGATTTTTGGTCGAAATCAGTCCAGCGAAAATAACAACTTTCACGGGAGTTTTTCCTTTTTTGCGATTTTTTTAAAAATTATATCCACTGGAACTTCCAATCATTATTATTTAAAACAATAATAGGTTATAAATAAATTTTGCAACAATATCGGCCTAGGTCAGTTTTTAAAAAATTTTTAATGAGAAACAACGAGTTTTGACAAAACTTTTTTTAAATACTTATCTGCACAAGTGGCAGCTTCCAAAAGAGCTTTTTGGTATTTTGCAAATATTTTGAAATGTTTGTAGCATTCACGGAAAGAGTTTTTTTTTAAGTATAAAACAGTTTCAATGAGAGCTATTATTGCAAGGACTTTTGGAAGTTTAGCTTTAACATACTCGTATAATAACGATGAATTTAAAATTTGCTTAAATTTTAAATATTAAACTTTCAACCAACGAAGTTTGTGTTGGTTGAGCACAAATTCTTAATTTTTTCTAAGGAGAGGCTGTTCTTTTGAATTTAAAATAAAACAAAAATTGAAAATTGCTAAAGATTGACGTTAATTAAAGTAAATTTTAGCGAAAAACGTAGCAACACAAATTCGCTAAAAGAAGCTCAACAAAAATATTAAGTCGTTTTAGGGTTTAAATATTACATTTCTAATCGTACTTTAGTTTTTTCTATATTTACGGATCAATAGATTTTGATAAAAGTTGGTGAGAAGGGTTTTCGAATACTAAGGTGCACAATTTCGGGTACAATCGAATGGGTTGTGTCATTTTCCCCAAATTGCACGACGTGTAGTTTATATATTTCCAAATTAGTCAGAACTAAGCCAACTAATAGCCGATTAGGGTAGAATTTGGCATAGTGGCTATTAACCGACTATCTTCAAATAGGGCATGTATGTGGTGAATGAAAAAGTGATTTTAAAAAGAATTTTGTTATAAATCTCTGGAATATGGTACTAGTACGGAATTATTTTATTACTTTAATCCATCACGTAAAATTTGGAATGTTGTATTGGAATCCAATTTTTTTTTAAGGGAAATCGGGAACATGGTCAACTTGGGCAAACAATTCGACTTTTTTTTACCGATAAAGGTAAATTTGGTTATGGCAAATTGAAATAGTTTTTTTATTGATTTACGGATAAAATTCTAGAATATGGCTAACTACGACTGAACTATGGGTGAATGGCCTACTTGCAATTTTCATAGTATTTTTTGCAGGACAAGAAGGACAATGTTTACACTTTTTGGTGGTCTATCTATCAATTTTATGAAAATTCGTTACCTATTTAATAACTACATATCTTGTTTAGTGAATTTTGTGATTTTTGATAGAGTTACTGGAGAGAGACACTGGGAATGTGTCAGTTTTACAGAAGCTCTGCCATTCGGTTCTGGTTCTAAAATATAACGAATTAGTATGAAAGAACCCCGTTTAAATGATCTTTGGAGTAAAATGCATAATAGCAATAAATTTTTCCAATACGAGATTAGAAAAAATAGAAAATTTTAAAAGAATTAAGCTACTAACACGTTAAAAATAATCTCAGTTGATATGATGAAAATGGAATGCCAATCAAACAATGTTTTTCAACTAATTAAAATGGATCTCGATTTTTCTCATACAATTGAATTTCTAATGTGAGTTCACAATTTGTTTATGGCAAACTGACTACTCAAATTTAATTTCAATATAAACCCCAATTGTGGTTCTGAACACTGTCCAATTTTAACTTATTATGAGTTCCTATTGCAAAGTTGTCATGTTTCTACAAATTGGTGATATCGACTTCTGATTATATCATAAAAATGAATTTCAAATTGTATTCCACATATAGCTCTGAAAATGGCCAATTTGACTAAAACTAAGCCATTTTCAATCGATTAAGACAATTCTAATCAACTGCCAATCAAAACTATGAAAATGAATGAAAATCCAATAAAGCTGTATTTAAAAAATGGGACTGGGCTTCGCGATATATTTTATCAAATTTAAATAGTTTATAATTAAATCATAACTGTTTTTAAAATTAAATAACCTAGATCGTGGTGAACGATTAAAAAGGAAAATCCTATCCTTCTTATTATACACAACTTTTGAGAAGAGATAAGTACAATTATTATTCAAGAAAACTTTCGAACAGTTTATAAAGAACTTTTTTGTTGTACATTGACGACTATTTCATTTAACAAAAATACTAGTTTGAATGAAACAAAGCCATTTTTAAAATTATTTTGGACGGTGCTCTTTCGTTATTTGCAAAACATTAATTTTGAATGAACGTAATCAAACCTAAAAGCAACAATCCATTGGGAACGAAAATTTAGATACGGCAAACTACCATTTTGGTTCAGGAGAACGAATAATTGTAAATAAATAATACGAAGACTTTTTTTTGCTTGATTGTTTGTTTGATTGATTATTTGTTCTCTTGCGGATTGCTTTTCTACCTTGCGCAATATCCAAATCGAGGACGAACGGCTGTATGTCAGAACTACGTAGAAACATATTCGCATTGCATCTCGCAACGTCAGCATATGGGACTGACATGGAAGGTGGGATGGCCATGTGGGTAAAAGTTGTGTTTATTTGCATTACTGATCAAATTTAGATGAAAAAAATCCCTTTGGTATCGTGTGCCTATAGTGATTCAAACTCGGTCCTTTTCGATCTCAACTCGGAAAAATTTTACCAGTGTGCTGCGTTGGGTATGTAAAATTGTGTTTATGCTTGATACCTTGTTAAGTACAAAATAACATAAAATAATTTACAACTATAAAACAGTAGGCAGTAGAAGTAGTAACGCCTCGACCATTAACTCTCGTTATTTCGCTTCATTCATTCCTCTCCGGTTTTTACCTCTCGGCTGTCATCCACTAGCATTTCCTCCTGAACATTATTTCCTAATTCCCACCATAAATATGGTTTCTTAAAAAATGTTTTAGTAAATTCATCGAAAAATAATTCATCGAAAAAGTATACTTCATCCAAATGAGATTACAATTCTTCCAAACAATATTTTATAATTATATAAAACTATAACACAGTCTACGTTGGAAAAAATTGTATACTTGTGTTATATTTTTATAAATTTAAATTATCTGCCACCCGTCAATTCCATCGCCAAAAAACAGTGTAAATTTCATTTAATTCACAAAAGTATGTTATTTACCACAAGTATTTCGTTATTCTTCCTCTTTTTAGAAGAGTAAGCCGTTTGATGATATCTTAACTAGAACCTAAGATTTGAATTTTCTAGTAAAAGTGATGCTCAAAAATCGAAAAATACTCACGAACAAATGAGCATTTTCTAAAAATGCTCTAACCGTAAAAAAAATCACATGGGTATTCCTTATTCGATGCTGAGAATTTTCGCAGAATAACACTGTTATTTAAAATCAAAAGAAATAGGCCAACTATTATTTGAATATTTGATTTTTCGATCAATTGACGATTGGAGCCGCGATTTTAGACACTTTTTTACATGGAATCACAACTATTAAAATTTTCCGCTATACCAATTTTTAGTGGTGTTGTGCGCGCTGGTGGTCATATTTTACATGGAATCACAGCTTTCTCTACATGGTGTTTTCTTTACATTACCAATCGTCAATTGCTCATCGTCCATCAATTGTTTGTCGCATATTTTTGGATGTGTTAGTTTTGCGTTGCGCATAATTTTACGGTTCCGTTAGTTCTGTATATTATGTTAAACCAGTTTTTTTTAAGAATTGTATAATGTGAGGAAAATACTAAAAACCGTCGGACAAATGCTGATTTTTTTTTCAGACGCTCTGCTTTCATTAAAAGTCGGAATCTACATTCCATACTAATTTGACCTATCCGAATAAAACTTTATATTTAAACTGTCGGTATAGATTAGGAAAGACCTTTATGAAATTTGATGAACATCGATATACTTCCAAAGAAGTGATCATTTTTGTTTATGCGACATCAGTACACACTTCGTAAATCGCGAAATCAATTATTGAAATTTCAGTTGTATACTTCCACAATTACAAAAATTCTGAATAATTAATAAAATGAACCAAGAAGCAGCAGCAGCAGTTAAGTTAATTCGCTTTATAATAGTTCAAAATATTAGTTAGAGCAAATATAGGTATTTCTATTCAAAATGAAAAAAATATTTTTTAATTTTAATTAATCTTACCAAAATGTAATTTTCGTCCAAACTCAAATTAAAAATACAAAATTCGCTACAAATTTGCTGATCTAGATAGGAAGTAGCCATACGGCTTGCTGAGCGAGCAATTTAGCCACCTAATAGAAGTGCTATTGCAACCTGAGTTCAAATCTCTGGGAAGGGGTGTTAATGGCCGTTTACCATTTTCGCCCAAATTCAATTAAAAAATAAAAATAATCGTTACAAATTTGCTGATCTGGTTAGGAAGTGACAATTTGGCCACCTAATAGAAGTGCTCTCAGACTAATTGAGCCACCTAATAGAAGTACCCTCGGAACCTGAGTCCAAATTTCTGAGAAAGGGTGTTAGCCCCTGATTGCCACTTCCGAACCAGATCAGCAAATTTGTAACGAATTTTTGTATTTTTAATTTGAGTTTGGACGAAAATGGTAAATATCCATTAACACCCCTTCCTAGAGATTTGGACTCAGGTTCCGTAACTACTTCTATTAGATGGCCGAATTGATTTTCCAGCCAGCTTGATTGCCACTTCCTAACCAGATCATCAAATTTGTAACGAATTCTTGTATTTTTAATTTGAGCTTGGATGAAAATGGTGAACGGCCATTAACACCCCTTCCTAGAGATTTGGTCTCAGGTTGCGAGAGCACTTCTATTAGGTGGTCAAATTTCTCGTCCAGCCAGCTTGATTGCCATTTCCCAACCAGAACAGCAAATTTGTAACGAATTTTTGTATTTTTAATTTGATTTAGGACGAAATTAACACCACTTGAGATTTGGACTCAGGTTCCGTAAGTACTTCTATTAGGTGGCCGAATTGATTTTCCAGCCAGCTTGATTGCGACTTCCTAACCAGATCAGCAAATTTGTAACGAATTTTTGTATTTTTAATTTGAGCTTGGATGAAAATGGTGAACGGCCATTAACACCCCTTCCTAGAGGTTTGGTCTCAGGTTGCGAGTGCACTTCTATTAGGTGGCTAAATTGGTTGTTCAGCCAGCCTCATTGCCACTTCTTAACCAGATCAGCAAATTTGTAACGAGTTTTTTTATTTTTCATTTTAGTTTGGACGAAAATTGTAAACGGCCATTAACACCCCTTCCCAGAGATTTGAACTCAGGTTGCGAGTGCACTTCTTTTAGATGGCCAAATTGCTCGTCTAGCCAGCTTCATTGCCACTTCTCTACTAGATCAGCAAATTTGCAACGAATTTTTTTATTCATAATTTTAGTTTGGAAGAAAATGGTAAACGGCCATTAACACCACTTTCCAGAGCTTTGAACTCAGGATCCGAGAGTACTTCTATTAGGTGGCTAAATTGCACGTCCAGCCAGCCTAATTGCTTTTTCCTAACCAGATCAGCAAATTTGTAACGAATTTTTGCATTAATAATTTGAGTTTGGACGAAAATGGCAACCAACATTAACACGCTTTCCCAGGGGTTTACACTCAAGTTCCTTGAGCACTTATAATGGGCTGCTAAATTTTTCATTTATCCAGCTTAACTGAAGGTTCCTAACCGACCGCAAATTTCTTTCGAATTTTTATAATTCTGTTATGATGTTGATTTGAAAACGTTAAAGTAGAATAAAATCTAATCAGAATTCGCAATAGAATATTAATTGATTGTTGTACTAAATTGGTTGTAGTCTAGACTATCTATTAAAAGGTTTGCAACTTCGAAAACATATGTATGTGAAATAATTTTTAAACTTTATCAATACAAATTTTATTAATTTATATATCTTATTTAAATATTTATTTAGTTAAAATTAATTGGAAATGAATGAAGTGATTTGATTTAGTACTCTTATTTTATTTGCAAATTCATAACAGTGTACTCCATTCACTAACACAAGCAAATTCAATCAGAATCTCATAGGAAAATAAATATTCCAATAGGATTTGTACACGTGTGGAAAAAAATACAAAAACGGCATACGCATATAGAATTATTTAGCGTCAAAATAAGTTAAGCCCAAATTAAAAAAAAAATATTCGAAATTTAGTACTCTATGTGCCCCTATAAATGGGCATTATAGAGGCAGTTAACAGAAACAAATTTGATTAGTGTAAAGACTAAAATTACATTTTCTATGTATAAAGTGACTGAAAACAGTTTGTTTTTGCAATTCTTATTTCCGAAAATGCAAGAAAGAATGTCCCAGTCAATTTGGTGTTGGTATCAGCTGAATGCCGCAGATACTTACATAAAATGTTGCTTTAAAGCTGTCTATGTAGTAGAATTGTAGAATTAGATTTCATCGCGTAAAACGTGGTCCATCAAGCGTGTAACAATTATATCACCTAAAATCTAGCAGATGGTACGAAGTTCATAATTTTTTTTTGTAATTGACTGGAGCCTTTACGAAATCAAATCTACAAAGAGCTCTTGTGAACTTGGTACCGACAGTGACGGTCTACATGTTATTTGCACCACAACCGACTATGGTTAATTGTAACTATCGATTTTAATATAAAACGCAACACGTATGTGAAGATAGCCCGAAAACCATCCCGAAAAATGACTTTTCAAAAATTGGTTCGAGTCCACGCTAAATACGATAAAAACCTTTTGGCCCGAAAAACAACATGAAACTTCTCAAAATTACACTCTATCCCGAAAATAAAAAAAAAATGATTTAAAAACCTATTTATTATTTCTATTAGTTTAAAATATTTACGTTGCAAAAAAATGTAATGTGTTGTACGTTGTACAATAATAAAACAGTAACATAATTAGTTTAAAGAAAATCTTAGCACATATTTTTCTGTATTCTAAAATATTATAAATTTAATAATGACGTGTTGTTGTGTTTACACATAATATTTAATTTACCTACCAAATAACACGCATATGATCAATAAAATTAAATACCTAAATTTATATATATTTAAGTATAAAAAACCAAATTCAAAATTAAACATACTCAAACTTACATATTTCGGCTCACAAGGATTGCCGAGTACATTGGTTGATGGGATTGACTCGATTACATCATTTCTGATTTATATTCGGTAACCTTGTAGCCATACGATAGGGAATAAAAATACTTCTGGTCCCAGATTTAACCAATGTCTGTTGTATATAAAAGGCGTCCATTAATACTCATATATCGCCGCTCACAAGGATTGCCGAGTACATTGGTTGATGAGATTGACTCAATTACATCATTTCTGATTTATATTCGGTAACCTTGTTGCCATACGATAGGGAATAAAAATATTTCTGGACCCAGATGAAAAAAAATGTCTGTTGTATATGATAGGCGCCCATCAATACTCATATATCGCCGCTCACAAGGATTGCCGAGTACATTGGTTGATGGGATTGACTCGATTACATCATTTCTGATTTATATTCAGTAACCTTGTTGCCATACGATAGGGAATAAAAATATTTCTGGACCCAGATTTAACCAATGTCCGTTGTATATGAAAGGCGCCCATTAATACTCATATATCGCCGCTCACAACGATTGCCGAGTACATTGGTTGATGGGATTGACTCAATTGCATCATTTCTGATTTATATTCGGTAACCTTGTTGCCATACGATAGGGAATAAAAATATTTCTGGACCCAGATTTAACCAATGTCTGTTGTATATAAAAGGCGCCCACTAATACTCATATATCGCCGCTCACAAGGATTGCCGAGTAGATTGGTTAATGGGATTGACTCGATTACATCATTTCTGATTTTATTCGGTAACCTTGTAGCCATACGATAGGGAATAAAAATATTTCTGGACCCAGATTTAACCAATGTCTGTTGTATATAAAAGGCGCCCATTAATACTCATATATCGCCGCTCACAAGGATTGCCGAGTACATTGGTTGATGGGATTGACTCGATTACATCATTTCTGATTTATATTCGGTAATCTTGTTGCCATACGATAGGGAATAAAAATATTTCTGGACCCAGATTTAACCAATGTCTGTTGTATATAAAAGGCACCCATTAATACTCATATATCACCACTCACAAGGATTTCCGAGTACATTGCTTGATGAGATTGACTCGATTACTTCATTTCCGACCTTGGATGTATTAACTGACCAGAGAACCGCATTTGAGACAGACGCTATTGGATTTAAAAGTAATAATCTTTGGCTTGTTAAGATAAATATTTGCAAATGATCTATGTATGAAGTGTGCATGTATGCTCGAGCGCGCGCGCGTGCTTGTGTGTGTATGTTTTTATGGTGGAGGTTGGGAGCCTTCGACAGGCTTCACGTATGAACCCATATATCAAACAAGTAAGAGTGTTGGATTCTTACCGACGAAACCACCACCCCCAGTAAACCATGCGGATCGGGCCCCGTGGAACTACCGTTACGTATTACTTCGCGAGGTAGGTTCAACGCGCGTGTGTGCGTGTACGTGTACGTATACGTATGAGTGTGCGAGTGCATGTGCGCGTGAGTGTGCGTGTGTGTCTGTGTGTGTGTGAGGGGGGAGGGCGTGATTATATGGAATTCAAATCAAAATGATTGGATGATATTCTTAAGGCCATTGAATGCTGCAGTAAAGAGGCTTTATTAATCAAATGAAAAATCCTTGTTTTATCGAATTGGCACACAGGTAATATTTTTTTGGGATATGGATTTGTGATTTGAATGTAAGATAAAATGATACGGGCTATGTGTAGGAGAAATTCAGTTTACAGATTCGTATATCTCTCACCGTAGGTACATACCGTTTTAGGTCATCATAACAACCCCACTTGTTATTGTGCTTACAATAGCCAATGTAATGTCCATCTTGTCCGAGTGGTTTGTAACTTATAATGCTTGTTAAATTATAGGAAACGTTATTAAATATTAATGTGGATTCAATTTCATTTATTGTAATTCTCGGTATCTTTTCTGTTGGATATTCTGTGTATATTGAAACAATTTGATTGAATTTCGTATTTCTCGGTATCATTTTAGTAAAACAAATTGGACAATTCTGAGGAGGAATTTCTTCGATATATTGCCCTAAATCTGTAAATCCAACTTCCATTAGTTTTAATACATTGACAAGAAAAAAGTTTTTTTCTTCTTCAATCACGGTTTCGCATTGTATTAGTTCTACGACTAAACTAGGTATACTTTTAAGCACGTGCCCCAGCAATGTCTTGAATATTGCAATCAGGGATGGGCGATTACGCGTCGACTACTAGTTTTTACATGATTTCGTCGACAAGTCGTCGAAAACGTCGACAACTCGTCGAAAACGTCGACAACTCGTCGACAACATCGACAACTCGTCGACAATGTCGAGAACTACTTGAAAAATTAATTTACGCCATCTATCGAAACTTATAATAGCTGCGTCTTTTTACTCGATGTAGAGTTCGCGATAGCTATTTTCAAATTTGTCCAATTTAAAATTAAAAATTTATTTTTTTTTAATTAAATAATTTAGATTTAATAGAAATCTATGTATAACCAAAAAAATCCATCATAAAAGTTGTATGATTTTCTTGTAATATCGTTGTTCTGTATAGTTCTGAACTACTCCGTTATTATACAGAACTATACAGAACAACGATATTACAAGAAAACCATACAACTTTTATGATGGATTTTTTTGGTTATACATAGATTTCTATTAAATCTAAATTATTTAATTTAAAAAAATTAAATTTTTAATTTTAAATTAGACAAATTTGAAAATAGCTATCGCGAACTCTACTCGATTATTTTCAAAAAAACGCAGCTAATAAAACTCAGCATAAATTGCCTTTACTACTGATTGATAGCACTGTATTTATGAATCATTAAAACACACTGTACCTAACATTTGTATCATAAATTGCGCAATCAATTAATAATTATCCATTATCGAAATAAATTCTTTGACAACCGAAAAAAGTCATATTATATTTGCGGATTTGAATAAAATTTGAATTTATCGTGATTTCGCTCGAATAAAATTTTGAAGCTTCTACTATTCATAACTACGCGGCGAATAATTAGTTAATTTATGATTTATGTTGACTTTTTATTTAATTTTGCTCTATTGTAGTATCTTCGAATAAGATAAACTATTCGTTTACATATATCCCTTTTACAACCAAAAAAAAAAAATGGCTCTAATAAAGTCCAAACCACACAAATGTGAGAGTACAAAATCATAATTATTTTTAGACATGGTACTTTTGTCGTACCCACACAATTGTGTTAGTAAAACACAAAAGGAATATATCTATTTGATAAAAAATGACTCCTCGCAAAGCATATATAATCTATTGAAATATTCAATATTTTTAGATAGATAGATAGCTAGATGCCTCTAGTACAGAGATTTTAAATTTATTTTTAATTTATAAAATGGTTGTAAAAATGTTAGAATTAAATTTAAGTAATTATTCATCAATTTGAATAGTGCGGTTAACGTAAAATAATTAAAAATTTAGTTTTTAATATCATTTTCTAAGTTGTCGACGTTGTCTGCGTTGTCGACGTCTGAAAACCAAAAAATCGGTATGTAATCTACGTACTAGATTACGTGTCGACAACTGCGTAGATTACCTTACGTAATCTACCCGCCCATCAATGATTGCAATCACCGAATATAAATCAGAAATGATCTAATCGAGTCAATCCCATCAACCAATGTATTCGGCAATCCTTGTGAGCGGCGATATATGAGTATTAATGGGCGCCTTTCATATACAACGGACATTGGTTAAATCTGGGTCCAGAAATATTTTTATTCCCTATCGTATGGCAACTAGGTTACCGAATATAAATCAGAAATGATGTAATTGAGTCAATCCCATCAACCAATGTACTTGGCAATCGTTGTGAGCGGCGATGTATGAGTATTAATGGGCGCCTTTCATATACAACGGACATTGGTTAAATCTGGGTCCAGAAATATTTTTATTCCCTATCGTATGGCTACAAGGTTACCGAATATAAATCAGAATTGATGTAATCGAGTCAATCCCATCAACCAATGTACTCGGCAATCCTTGTGAGCGGCGATAAATGAGTATTAATGGGCGCCTTTCATATACAACAGACATTGGTTAAATCTGGGCCCAGAAATATTTTTATTCCCTATCGTATGGCAACAAGGTTACTGAATATAAATCAGAAATGATGTAATCGAGTCAATCCCATCAACCAATGTACTCGGCAATCCTTGTGAGCGGCGATATATGAGTATTGATAAGCGCCTATCATATACAACAGACATTGGTTTCATCTGGGTCCAGAAATATTTGTATTCCCTATCGTATGGCAACAAGGTTACTGAATATAAATCAGAATTGATGTAATCGAGTCAATCCCATCAACCAATGTACTCGGCAATCCTTGTGAGCGGCGATAAATGAGTATTAATGGGCGCCTTTCATATACAACAGACATTGGTTAAATCTGGGCCCAGAAATATTTTTATTCCCTATCGTATGGCAACAAGGTTACTGAATATAAATCAGAAATGATGTAATCGAGTCAATCCCATCAACCAATGTACTCGGCAATCCTTGTGAGCGGCGATATATGAGTATTGATGGGCGCCTATCATATACAACAGACATTTTTTTTCATCTGGGTCCAGAAATATTTTTATTCCCTATCGTATGGCTACAAGGTTACCGAATATAAATCAGAAATGATGTAATCGAGTCAATCCCATCAACCAATGTACTCGGCAATCCTTGTGAGCCGAAATATGTAAGTTTGAGTATGTTTAATTTTGAATTTGGTTTTTTATACTTAAATATATATAAATTTAGGTATTTAATTTTATTGATCATATGCGTGTTATTTGGTAGGTAAATTAAATATTATGTGTAAACACAACAACACGTCATTATTAAATTTATAATATTTTAGAATACAGAAAAATATGTGCTAAGATTTTCTTTAAACTAATTATGTTACTGTTTTATTATTGTACAACGTACAACACATTACATTTTTTTGCAACGTAAATATTTTAAACTAATAGAAATAATAAATAGGTTTTTAAATCATTTTTTTTTTTTATTTTCGGGATAGAGTGTAATTTTGAGATGTTTCATGTTGTTTTTCGGGCCAAAAGGTTTTTATCGTATTTAGCATGGACTCGAACCAATTTTTGAAAAGTCATTTTTCGGGATGGTTTTCGGGCTATCTTCACATACGTAAAAGCAACCGAGCAGAAAAACGTGTTATTATCGACTAAAAAAGCTAAACTCGCTTTAACCTTTTGTGTCCCAAGCAGCGCGAACTTTTCAAATTTTATGTCGAGAAAATAAAATAAATAAATGTAACGAAGCGATGAGAAAAAGACGAGAATCACGTTACCTAACAAATACAAGAAACGATTGTGATCTGCGTTGGAGCTTATTTTTGGTGTTTGCGTTTGCACCACAAATGGTTTTACATTGTTTGTAATGCGTTTGCATTACCTCGTGGGATTCAAATGGTTAAAAGAATTGTATATGCTTAGGAAAAATATTTAACAATTGCTACTTGTAAAATAAAATAAAGATCGGATTGTCATAAAATTTTGACACGTGGTGAACGAAGGGTTGCTACTTTCTAAATGGTTTTTAACTTGGAAGATGGCAGTGATTTTTGGCTTAAATCGGTCCACCAAAAATGATAGCTTTTTCGTTTTTTGGCAAATAATTTGAGAGTTATATCATTTACGAGAAAACGAAAGAAAACTTAAAGATCCTTAATTAAATTTGCAATAATACCGTTCCCGATTAGTTTTTAAAAATGTATGCGGAAATAACGAGTTTTGGCAAAAAATATTTTTCGACAACACTTCAGCTCTTGTACAGCCAAGATAGAATGATTGAACGGGGTGAAACATTTCTGCTTTTTTCATAAATTGGGGATCCCAGCAATTCAGTCTAGTGGCCAAAGGCCAACATTGTGGCGCCTGTATGTGGAGAGTACATGACATTTAAGTGTACACTGGAGAGTATATGACATTTACGAAAAAATGAGTTAAGCCAAAATTGAAATTAAATTACAAACAAAATAAGCTCAGATCATTTATAAAACTTTGCCGAAAATTGCGAGTTTGAATGAAAAAAAAGTTATTTTACCAAAAATTCGGCATTTCTATAATTCAGGCGAATTGACTTTTTTGAAAAACAATTTACTCAAACCATTTCCATTATTTGAGAAATCCTTCCGAAATATATTGAAAATCTGTTTACTGGAAGACCGAGATTGAAAAGTCCAGTTAAATAAATATAAAGATTAAATTTTCAACTAACAAGGATTGACCCTCGTGAATCAATCACCTTTAGTGATGGAATAATTTAATTTAAAAGGTTTAAAATAAAACGAAATCATCGGTGATATGAAAACAGTGTTAGATTAAAATGCAGACATTTACAACTGGGTAAATGAATTTAAACGTCAGGAAGTTCGAAAGATGTAACAACACCAAGACTAATCGAACAGTCCATGAAATCATTATGAATGACAGTCATATACAGTTGCGTGAGACTACTGACATGTATACATCTTAAATGTACATGCCACACGTGGGCCACATTTGTTAATAAATTCCAAGCTATATGTTTGGAGATGTTTCGACGAAATCCAGCTGAATTTTTGTGTCGAACATGGATCCATCTCACCGCAAAATCGAAACAATTGGTAGAAGTTGGTTGCAGTACTCAAAAGAAAGCATAATTTCCTGCAAGAGTTGTAGGGTTACACTCGTTTTGGATCCAGAAGGCTTAATATTGAAAAGGACAAAGTTTGCGGAAGAAAAATGTACTATTTCATCATGACAATGCACCTTCACATTCAGCATGAAAAACAAAGACAAATTGAATAGGTTGGGGTTCCAATTACTTTCCTATTCACCACACATACTTGATCATGTACTTTTAATTTAATTTTTAATTTTAATTGTTAATTAATGCCTTACGTGTATCAATCCTTGGAAATGATTTTTAGTCAAAAATAAGATTTTCCTGAAAATCGTTTTTCCTCTGACAAGCCTGATTTTGATGGATTGTGCATATATAATTATACTTATTCGGAAGTTAAATAGTAAACACAATAAAAAAAAATAAAAATTATATGTTCTCAAGTTAGATGTGTACCAATTAAAAGGTAAATTTTCACCCAGTGTTATTAAATCGACAGGTATTCAGACTGGACTAGTCGTAAGTAAATTAAGCTCATTTTCTGTACTTTTATGATTTATAAGTTTTATATAATTCAATTATTTTTATTTTTAGGTTCAATAAACAATGAATGCGGTTGATAATGGATAACAAAAAACAAGTGAAAGATTAATTTTATTTAATGACGTTGAAAGCAAAAATACTGCAATTGTTGACAGTTTGTTGACTTTAGTCAAGCAACACTACATACTTTATCGACACAAATTTTACCGATACAATTTATTGATACAATTTTTCGATTTGTTTCGATTTGTTTACATAATTCAGATAAGTATTACTTTAAATAGTGTATTCGCTTCGGATACAGGTTGAGATTCCCAACATCAAACAACCCACAAAATTCATTTTTCCGTCCTTAGTAAATAAATATCTGGATTCAGCAAAATTTTAACCATGTCTAAGGAATAATAATATGTTTCCACATATCTAAACTTATGTTGCCAAGTGTCTCTGTCTGTTTTACCAGACTGAATTTCGAAACAAAATGTGAGTTACCTCATTAATTTTTATTTTTACAGAATTTCGATATTAATTAAACTTTTTAATCCAGAGCATTTCAAAATTGTCTGCTTCATTCTTAAGGAAAACATGGATTAAAAGAAAAAACCGATAATCAAGTTCTTGCATCATGCGTACCGTACAAAATATATCGTTAACATATATCGCGAAAGTGATACAATTATTTTACAACATCAATAAAAATTCACCTTGAACCAACTTCCCTTTCATTTTCAACTTGCACATCTGTAGGGTTTACCCTACATAATCCAAAATAATTAAGTAAAATAATTTTGCTGCCATTCCTTATAGTAGTACACAGGTATCATGTACAGTATTAATTTATAAAACTTTCAAATCGCATACAGCAGAAGCAATTAAGCACAGTAACACTTTATTTGGAAAATCAATAAACCTAACTACACAAATATATATATATATATTTTTGTAATGTTTACAATGTGTCACAATAACTCGATACCAATAAATCAAAAAACGGTCTCAAACAATCAAAAAAATGTAAGAATAAAATCAGTCAAGGTCCAAAATTTTAAAATTATAAATTTAAAGTTGATTTAATCGATTTATCGTATAAAAATAAAAAGTTGGGCAAAACAATTTTAAACGCACAATCACTTTTCATTTCATTTATGATATATATGATCATTAAATATGTGAACTACACAATCAGCTGTGATCAAAACAACATATATTAATAATAAACACATGTATTTTTCTATTTTCGGTTTGTATAACAAAGCCTCTTCGAAAAGTTCAAGCACAACCGTAGGAAGTCGATTATGTTTAGATCATTAAGGTGCGTAACATAAAAATGTAATTATTTAAATTTTAAATCTTCAATAATTTTCTAAATACATAATTAAGATTTAAACATTTTTTGTTATCTTTTTATTATATTCAAGAAAACCCTGACCGATGTGCCTAATTAACCGAACGCACAGAGTACACACATTTTACATCAACCTTGTAACCCTATGTATACAAGAATGACAACAAAAAACAAACAATAACATAAACCTACTGCATCAATTATTTTCGTTTACAATAGACACAAGATAGATCTCCTCCAAAAAAAATTAAAAAAAAAAAAAAAATTCACGATCATGATCATCAACAAATTAACAACCAATTTCACTGTCATTTTAAATTATTTTTTTGTAGCATGCTCACAGTTTTTAAAGATCTTTTTCATGATAGTTATGATGATGACGCGCGATCTTTTATACAAATAAAATAAAATGTATATAAATTTAAAATATAAGATCGTTCAAGATGATGATCTAGTTTATAAAGAGCTTTTGTTAATTTGTTCTAATTTTATTAAACCTGAAAGTGATCATTGATCGCGCATTATCATATCAATAATGTATACAACAGTTGCCGTTCTTAAATCGCGCTCGCGCGCGATCTTTTATTTTACAATAAAAAATATAAATTAACTATTTACAACAACAAAAAACTAGTTCATTACCGCATTTTTACTTTTAATTTACAGTAAGAAAATATATTATATAGAAAAGGTAAGTTTCTCTTAAAGGTATGTAAAAAAGATTACGATCAGTGTATTTTTTTTTGTGTATTGATCGTACGAAAGAAAATTACAGACTAAAGTATAAAAATAAATTTAACTTTGCAAAAAGCGCGATCATTATTTTTTGTTGTTGTATTTTTATATTTTTAATTGTTAAGACGAATAAAAATGAGATAGTAGCTCGATATTGAGCAACTCAACTATTTTACCTTACGTTTAACACGATCATTCTCTTTCTCTTGCTTTTTTACCTTAAGAAATTTTTTTTGTGTGTTATTATTGTTATAACGTTTTGTATTTATGTACGTGTTTGTGTGGTAATGTTGTGCGGTGGGAGTTATAGGCTCCTCTCTTCTACTTCAAGCCTTTTATATTTACTAAAAAAAAAATTTTCTATTTTACCCGCACTTCTTAATTTTTACTTTTTTTTATTATGTTTCGCGAGGTTTATCGATTAAGTCGCGGGTTTTAAGACGCTTAAAAAATAAAATTAAATTTTAATAAAAATATTAAAGACTATTATTCTTATTATTAGAGTGATTGAAAGTGAATTTAAAAAATTGAAAATATATATTTTTTTTAAATAAAAGTGTTTAAAATTTATGTTGGAAAAATATTATAAGTGAAAAATTTGTGTTTTATATATAGTTCATTGAATAAATAGCATTTGAGTTGTTCTATGTCTGAGAAATAAAATCTTAGTGACAATTTATTGTAAAATTTGTTGTAATTTATAAGTCGTTGCTAATAAAAGGTAAGAATATTTTACTTATTGTGTCGTGATGAATCTTAAATATATATATAAATAATTGTAAATCCCTTGTATGGATTTATAACAATAGATGATTATTTATTTACCCCCACCTTAGTGTAATAAATAAAAAGTATTACTTTTATTTTTTTTTATGTAATTTTTATTTTTTATTTTTGTATATTTAATTCTTAATTTTATTTAAAAAGTTACTCGAGTTCACTCGACTTATGGTTTTTACGTTTTTTTTTTGTTATTTATTTTATAAATTTTACTTATATTGAATTTCAATTAAATATTCTTAGAACATAATACGTCGTTGTTATATAGACATAAGAAAAAAAAATCGTTAAGTAGATTATGTATGTGGATAGGAAACCACCTGAATTTTATAAAAATTTTCAATTTTAAAACGGATATTGGAATAAAATAAACAATGCTATTTTGAAATTTTACAAAAATAAAATTTCATTGCACGTAATTTTTGATTAGGAAATTATTTTTACATTTTTGTGTAATATAAATGAACGATTTTTCGAAATTGAAAGTGTATTTTATGAAATTTGTGCGGGATGATTCAATGTATTAAAATTTATCCTTGATGGTTTTAATGTATTTGAGCGCGCATGATTTTAAAGGAAATTGGATTTGAAACTGCTTTATAAATCATCTCGCACAAAAAATATTCAGCCTTGACACTATACGTGCCGCGTCAAATGCACATCAAACGAGATTTGTGCTTTTTATTAGAAAATTATTATTCATAAGTTACTCATTTTTTTAGAATTTTGCAAATATAATTTCACCAGCTAGCTATGCAATAAATAATAAAATCTATTGTGTGTTCATTAGCAGTTTGATAGATAACAAGTTTTTCTGCTTCATAGTTTGTCTACCAAATCTAAAGTTTGTTTGTATTTTATCATGCATCACCAAAATAAATTATATTCCAAGGATGGAATTATAAAATTATTAAGTTTGGTGCTAAAAGTATTGTTATCTAACATAAACGTTATTTGTAATTTCTAATAATTATTTTTTGCTTTGCAAGTATCTTGAAAGAAAGCTGTTCGCCAACGTTTGTCTACTAACATTATTTTATAAATTAATTAAATCAGTTTTATCTGTCAACAGAGTGGGTGTTTGCATTTCAATCAAAACTAGTGAAACAAGATATTTTTAGCTGGCAACAAAAATTTGTGATTTATTAGTAAAAAAAAATCGTGCGCCTCTATGACCTTTTCTATACCAAAATTGAGTGAATTATTGTGAAGGTCAAAATTTGAATGCCGGAAACGGGATATTTATATGTGTATCAATTACGTGTGATTTGTTGGCCTCCGTGTCATTATTCAATTTATGAATGTTTCGTGTAAAATTTGTTTTCGGGGGTGGAAAATACAGAAACGGAAAATTAAAAATATTTCACCCATGACTCAACTTGCAATTAGATCTTTATAAATTTTGCGGTTAATTTTATATAGTGCATTTTAAAATTTTCAAAGCTATTTAAAATGTGTCAGCATATAAGTGCAGAATATGACACTCCGAATTATAAGTTATATTGCAGTATTTGTAATTTTTATTAAACCGCATAACCATTTCATATTCTGAAATAGAAATTTACTTCATTAAAAATAATGCAATCGGGCATTTTAGGTTGAAAAATCTCTCAAATATTTAAATCTCAGAAAAAAACTTATGATACTTATATTTATTTATCATTAAGCGAATGACTTTGGTTATTAAAATAAATCACTCAGAATTTTGTTTGGTATAGTGAAATTTTGAATTAAAAAAAAGTTATAAAACTTTTATGAACTGTATGAAAATAGAAAAAGTGAAAACGAGATTGACTAAGTTTTGCGGTTAATTTCATGGATAACAATGTACAATTTTCAAAGCAATTTAATATTAATCCATATTTTATGAAAGGGCGAGTAGTTAAATCGGTGACTAGTTTTTAATATGCCGACATTTTAGTAAAGAACCGCATTAGTGCAAAAAATAATATTCCGAAATATAATTTAAATTACAATACCTTAGACGTTGTCTTAACCACAAATATTACCATGCAATATAATATTGGTGAAATTGGGTTGGAAATTCAAATAAATAGTTAGGTCTAAGAAGATTAAAACAATTTTCTAATAATATTAATTTTTTAATAATTAATAACGATTTAAATAATAAAGAACAAATTATTTTAGTTTAGAGGATTAGTAAAGTCTAGGCCTTAAAATAATATTTGACAGCGTTTATATTAAACATTTTTTTTTAATATTAATAACCTCAAAAATATTACCTAGTTATAGACAAGTTTTTCACAAATCCAATCAACTAAAATTTTTTGAGAAGATATGTTTTTATTTAAATTGTATTTGAACCTAAATTATTATTTATAATTTTTGGATTATGCGCTATTTCGAACTTAGTTTATTTCGTAATGCAATTTGAAAATTAAAAAGACGTGGATATTTTCTAACGTAACAAAATATATAGGCGCTAGGCCGGTAACACAATTTTGGTTAATATGAATGACAATCATTTTTGATCTTACAACTAAACCCAAATAGATTTTTCATTAAAAATCATTAATTACTTTACGATTTTGTAAATTTTCTCAAAAGAATCTACAACTGAGTACAACAATACAGAAATAAAACAAGAACAATTTTACAAGACTTAAATATGAAAGTTTTATAAATCAAACAACAAATTAATTATGAAAATTTGGTATAGGTACGATTCAAGTCCATCCATAAATCAAATTTTGCTGTTCGCCATAATTACGCAAATTTTTTTTGATTTAACTTTTTGTTGCTGGCGCTACCTAGAGGGATTTGGCTGCCTCTTTATTGGCATTACATAATCATGTTATTTTTTAGATTAATGTGTGATTGGTTTATTGAGTCCTAGGTAGGTTCCTAAGGTTGTTAGAAGAGATATTCTGACATATTGGTGTGCCGTGGAGGCGGTGATGATTCGATTTTCTTACACCAGTTTTACATTTTTTTAAGCTGTTCCATTGCGGTCATCCAAATTTGTACAACCGTAAGTAATGGTTGCTCGACATAGTTTGTGTAGTTGTTATCGCATTATCTTTCTGCGCCACGCAAAAAATCAAGAAGAGAGCGAGCGGCTTCAAAATCAAAATTTTTATAGTGAAGACAACTAAAGAGGCTTAAATTTATTAGTGCTTGGTGAACCTGAAACAAAATCGAAGTATTTTTAAAAATATATTTGATAATATCAATATTTTGAATGTGTGGACAAACATTTAGGCAGCAAAAAATTAAAAATGAAAATGAAAATTTTAATTACATTAATTTATCAGACCCTCTAAATTGTAAATACATTTTTCTGTGACATAATTTATCGCTGCATCAGCAACACGTGGCAAACACGTTGCAGTTTGATAATTCATATAAAAGCAAACCCCATATGGTAAAAAAGAATGAGTCAAATTAAAATCAAGCGTCTTAATGAAGAGTAATTTTTGTTTAATTTAAATTTTCTTTTGTTAAGTATTTGCATGTCCTATATATATAAGCTTTATCAACTTATTGAAATTAAAAAAAAAAATCAGCTGTAAATGATGTTTAATAAAATTGTATTATCTATTAAATTTCAACTAGCTAAATTGTGTAATTAAAATACGCGAAATATGCGAATTCATTTGTTGTGTTAGCGTTATAGACATATGGGTCCTGGATTTA
Source organism: Nephrotoma flavescens (assembly GCA_932526605.1). NCBI lineage: Eukaryota > Metazoa > Arthropoda > Insecta > Diptera > Tipulidae > Nephrotoma > Nephrotoma flavescens. Next base: position 223,430,996 of record OW052221.1, read on the forward strand.
GTGGATAATATCAATCAATCAGGGAATTAAAAAAAACATTTGTCAAATCAAGTTTCAGGTTAAAATTTAAGTAGGATTATAATTACATTTTTAAAGATCCTCAATCACTTCAGGAATCTCCGTTTCTAGTAAAATTATCTATTTTAAAAATTTTGTGTAGCTGTCGTGTAATTGTGTTACATTTGTGTTATAATTTGTCGTGTAATTGTGTTATAAATTTATACTCGGCCCTGAAACCTGATTAATTATGCGCAAGGTGCATGTGGAATCATATACTTTGTTAGATTTAAATCAGAATATCCTTGCAGTTTCAGATCAATTCTTATATGGAATCAAAATGAGGTTTCTGAATATTCACTCTCGTTATTCGACGTGCAAGCGGACTATAATTCTAGGCTCATGCCTTCCAGACATCCTCGTTCATGTCAGAAATCCCCTCTAAAAGTTCTAAAAATACTCAACCATTGAATAAGAATGGTCGTGAAATGAACAATATTCAAAAATCTGCGTAGCTCTTGTTTTTATTTACTGTAAAGTGGATTTTATTAAAAGGCTCGGGCCTGAAAACAGAATATCCATGCAAAGTTTTAGATTTATGTTTATATGGGATCATAGTTACATTTCTGAAAACCGTCGATCATTTTCGAACTCCCCATTTCATGTGAATTGTTCTTTATTCGCAATTTCATCATTGGATATTGAGTTTTTAGCCCAAATCCTAAAATTATAACCCACGAATTTTCAAATATGGCTAGGTTCACGAGGCAAGAAGATTTAAAAAAAGGTTGAGGATTTTCGCAAATTTTACCTATGATCTCACATAAATGTTGACCTGAAACTTGCAATGGGTATTCTAAATTAGGCCCAAGGCTGCAAAAAAGGCTTGTAACACGACAAAAAATTAGCGTAAGCAGATCGAATATACATCATTTCTCAACACAAAGGAGGTTAATTTCATCTAAAACTTTGCCCAAATATTTTTTTGAACCCAAGCCTAAAAAAGCCTGCTTTCAATAAAATGATTTATACGAGCTACGCTTATTTTTGATTATAAGGTCCGTTGCACATTCAACTTAGCTAAGCGTTTAGCGCAAGCGTGCACGGTTCCATTAAAACTCTTTATTTACAACCAAAAGCGATGAAATTAGCTCAAAACGCTTAGCTTAGCTTACCTAAAATGTGCAACGGGCCTAAATCGTTTGACCAGAAAAACAGCAGACTACCAGTTTTAGTATCATGCACTCAACACTGTATGTTTCCAAAATGCTAATATTTTGTGAACGAAAACTCATCACATTTTATGAATTGTATTGCTATGTAATTATGAGATTATTTATTTGACTAAACAGTTTAAGCGAATTGTACAATTTAAATCAATTTTAAATTTCCATAAAAAATTTTTGGATTTGGCGTTGTGTTTTTTGATCTGTCGTTAGTTAATATCTCACAATATTTAAACTCTTTAGATCATCATCATCGACAAAGACAGTTAGAACTAATTTTATTCAAACATATACAAATCACAAAATTCGCTGTATCGATTGGGTTATCAATTGGACAAAAAAAAATATTATTGAACAAGATTATAGGATTTCTCCATAAATTATTAAATTTATTTATTCAAAGAAATTGTTCATGTAAAATATAAATATCTTAATCAAGTTTTAATTAAATTAACTAACAATAAGCTTTTAAATAATTTGGAAAATAAAGTTGGGTTTACATAAAATAAACTTGGGTACAAATACACGAAAAGCATCGTATCATTCAAAATATGCTCAACATTGAGCCGAACAGACACATTCATACTCAAACCTCGATAACAATTTGCACGTCATACAGCACATGAACAAGAGTCGCTACATGGATATGATAGAAGAACTGGAAATATTTAAAAAACGGAACAACCCGCTACTATTAAATGACGAAATTAATACTTGATTTTACACATGTATATTTTTCAAAATTTTTGTTGTTAATAAAGCAGATTTGATACAGGACGAATGTCTGAAACCAGGTCATCTAACTATTTATTTTAAATTTTATCACAATATTGAAATGTTAAATTAATGTTATTAATTTTATAAGTTTAAATTTTAATTACAAATTTTAAATAATCACTTAGTGTTAACTAAAGTTTAATATCAAACAGTTAACACGACCTCATGGTATCTTTTCAATTTCATTCATAAAAAATGCAGTAATGAGCTCAAGCTCACTTTAAATAAGGGTACAAGAAATAAATACTTTTTTGACACCTGGGTACGGATTTTGGTCGAAAATTGAGAGTGAAAATTAGGAATTCTACTGTTGTTTTATTTACGAACTAGATTTTGGAGTGAGTTTTTTTTCTATCCTTTTTTTTTTTTTATTATAATTTTTATTTTTTTAATATAATTTTTTGTTTTTGAGATTTGCAACATTAAATTGTACTTGTTTGAAAGACTTAGTGGAATAATTTAAAATTAACGTCTCGTATGTGAAACAATGGTAAAACTCCTGGCTGGACTTTTTAGACCCAGTTTTCGAATCTGGGCTAGGATGTTCTAACATCATCGTTTTTTGTAATTTATCGAAGTTGACTTCTCATTTCTGTAGAATAAAACGTATCTCTGTTACAAGTTTTATATCATTTATCAGCCTGCTAGATTGCAACATTGGGATGTTTCTGCTGCGTTTCTTTTACCAAATAATTGATTTTCGATTCTCGCACGAAAAAAAGCGAAATAGATATTGTTCAAATATATTCATAGTAGGTCGTGATACCAATATAGATTGAGGAAAATCGAAACAGAAGTCAAATTAATTGTAGCAGAAAGAGACGTACACTTCCATAAAATATCGAAAAATGGTGATATTAGAACATCCCAGCACTTTGGGTTCAGTCCATGTTTCGTGAAACATTGCAAAGGCAATGACTAGATTATAAATTGAATACCGTAATTCAAAATTATATTTGGATCAAGTTTAAATGATTGAACAAGACATCGTTCACCAAACAGTTTGAAAATCAAATATTTGTTCCGCTAAAATCCGCACTTTGTTCCCGAAGAGATTCTTTTTATCCGAATATTTATGCTTTTCTAATTTTGGTTATTTTAATTTTATTTCATATAAAAGATTATCATTGGATTAATCGAGATAGATCTAACACGACTAAATTATTGTTTTTAATTTTCCTCTATTTATCAATTGACCATTACCCTTGAACCATTAAGATAACTTTTTTCTTCTTCTGGGCTGTAACACTATTTGATTTATTTTTACAAATCTATATGTTGTATTAAAAGAATGTTTTTAAACATCATGGTAGGATTATAGGGAGTAGTTTAAATAAATAAGGAAGTTGCTAAGCTGTAAGTAGATTAAAAATAAAAAGGTATATGCGAAGTTCAGAAAAATCAAATAAACTTCATAGGATTGATCCAATAAGGGAAAAATATCTCAAATTTTCAGATACTAAAAATGAAACGAATACATACATTGAAATATAATTGCAGAACATCCATATTCTCCTGCAGCATTTTAAACAAAAAAATTCTCAATATATAAAATGTTGAAGAAGATGTGAGTGGAAAATTCTTATAAAACAACAAAGAACTCCAAATCCCGTTTTTCTTACTTTAATCAAATTATTACCCCACCAATGAACCAATAATGACCAATTATAAATAATTTTTAAATGGCAATTAATAAGAAAACCATTAAAGTTAAAGGAATTACTTATTATTTAACTGACTACTCCGCGAATCGAGCATACAATTTCAACCGACTCTTGAAAAACGACAGTAGGGACAGGTAGAATGCAGACAAAGTATTACGAGCAGAAATATAGTCTAAAAGTAAATTAGCACCAAAGACAGAAAAATGAAAAGTTCAAAAGAGCTAAACGAAATAAATGATTATTTGAATCAAACGCTTTATAAAAATACAACAGAGTAAAATAAGTCTGATCTATCTTACTCATATTATTACGACGTATATCAGCACAAACATTCAATAAAGCTGTTGTAGTTCCGTAAATCTTTCTAAAACACAATTGAAAAGTACTAAGCAAACCAAAGTAGTAAATTCGTTTTAAAGATGTATGGAAGTAGGATTTGATTTTGACCCATCAATGAAGAGGTGACCGAGATATTTAGTTGAAAAATCTAGAAACATCGAACAAATTCAATGCTCGTCATACTCCCAAGTGACTATGAAAAATGTAAACTGCTATGAACTGCACGCTCCTTATGAATGACCTTTGATGGTCCAAATGGAGTGTATGGTTTGCAAAATTGTAAATTGTAGAAAAAAAAAACCGTTTGATTTTGATTTATTACAACTAATTCAAACACCTTGGAAAGCGAAAATGGGAAAGTTCAGAATGATTGCCATTTTTAGGAATAGCAGTTTTTTTAAACTAACCACTTCAGTGCATTGCGATTTAACTTCCAAAATTGCAAAATGCAAATCGGAAAAAATATATTTGCAAATAATTTAGGGATTCAACAGTCACTAAACCTTCATTAGGAATATCATGGATTGGACTAGAGTTAATTAGGTTTTGGTTAACACATTAGCTTTAAAATATATAGAAATTAATTTGCAAGTTGCATGTGGTATGCAAAAATAGAGATGTCAAGGATCTATTTAATCCGAAAAAAAATTGGTTTTAGGACTCATTTTCCAAAGACGATATTTCGATATTTGAAAATAGACATCAGAGAAATTTGGATTACCAGAAATTAAAAACTCATAATACCGTCAAGAAAATAACAGAAAAGACACTTAATGTCTAAAATTCAAATGTTAAACTAAGGTTATGGGACCCAAGCGTCACACGGCCTTAATTTCGAATTGTAAAAAAGAAACAAGTACAAAAAACTAAATAATACCGGCAACATAAAACTTTGCTAAAAAATATTTATATTTTGGCTAAATTCTTGAAACAGAAATCCGATGAAGAAAGCCACAAAATCAAATTTTATACAAAATATTAATTTTTTTCGTTTTTCGGTAAGGAATTTGTTTCCCACGGGCACCTGCCGGGCTTGCCATTTCCATTGATAAGAAAGAGGTTAAATGAAACAATTAATTTAAAAAGTGTATAATTTTGGAGCTTTTATTGCCAGTTCTATTGATTATTTAAAATTAAGCAAATTATTAATTTCGAAAGCTTCGTAATTTTTATGAAACTAAACTAACCTGTAACTATTTTTAGAAAATAAAACCAGAACAATTTCATATTTGCATTAAATCAAGCTGCAGAATTTAATTATTTTAATGAAAACTTGAAATTGGACCAAGAAATAGTAACAATATTTATGTGTGTTTATCATAGTAAATTTTACAGATTATTTTTGAGTAATGAAAGTATTATTATTAAAGTAATTTACTATATGTGATTTACTTTCTTTTATTTGGTAAAGTAGTGCCGAATTCCGAAAAAGTAGTGCCTCCATGTTTCAAGCGTAATGGCTTTGTTCTCTATACAGCCCAGGTATATTGACTGATCTGGAAAAAGCTTCAAACTTAAGTTTTTCCAAAAATTGGGAGACCCTAGTGTTTTTATGATCGAAATCAGCGACGAATTCCATGGGTGCTTTAAATTTCATAGAAAATTAGTTTACTTAAATTTTTTCAATTTTACTGAAAACAGCGAGTTTTGTTAAAAAAAATAATTTCACCAAAATTTGGCTACTTTACAGTCCAAACGGATGGAAAATTGCCATTTAACCGGAATGAAATTTCATGCTTGAGCAGTTTCCATAAATTGATATTGTCATAAATGGTTTTTAAAAGAAGATTTTTTTTTACAAACGACTTACTAATTAACACTTTTATTTATTTAAGAAATTAAATTCGCTAATGGTGTGTACATACTTTTAAAAAATCAGCTACACATCACTTGATGTTTTAATAACAAAGTCGCAGTTTCAGTGTGTAGTGTATTAGACAATACAAACTTGTGCTTAACAAACTGTTTATTTTCACAAAATAAGTTTTAAAACTCTTTCTAGATAAGTCGGCAAAGGCAAGGGTTTTTAAAATCCATGCTTCTACTGAAAAACCCAACGAAATCTTTAAAATATTTATAAGGTTGGGGCACCCATGAAAGCTTAAACTAAAGATAGCATGTTCAATTTATTTTTATATATGGACTGCTCTACCGGTCCAAAGCAAGTTTAAATCTGACGTGCTAATACCAGAGAAAATAGAAATAAACTAAATTTTTGATTGAATGTTTTACAAATTTACTTCACATTAAACTAACACATTTTAAAGGGACAAGACGTCTTTTCAAGTTCTATTATAAAATTCACTAGATCCCGTTTAAATTATGTAAAATAATATCAAAATTTTTTTAATAGTAAAATGTTACTCATATCTGGTACGTGCCAAAAAAAAATCTTAACCACATTCCCGCGTAATTATTATGTGCAATTTATGATGATTGCTTTACCGAAATTAAAAATAAAGTTCATTATAAAACTTATCCCCGCAATACAAAAATTAACTTTTAATCTAATAAATGATAACAAATATAATTTTTTTGCCATTCCATACCCGAACAACCAGTATAAAGAATGATAAGGTTTCTTTCATTTCTAACAAGTTACAACAATATCACCATGAATTTTCAAATATTCCAATATCGTCGATGTAAAAAAAAAAAACTGAAACATTGAAACAAGCCAAACTGATAAACTTTTTTCCTTTTATGCGACACTAAAAAATCAACTTGTTCCGTGTTGTATAACGAAATAAAATTTATATTTAAGAAAGACATCGATGAAAATCGAATTTTTGGTTCCTCCGTTCCTTGTGGTGTAATTTTATAAGATTTTGTTTTTTTTATCAAATTTTCCTCCTCACAATGTATAGCTATACATATAAGATTTGAATGTTATTTACCGTTATTTCATTCACATCATTGATTTTTTATTTCAAGAAATTGGTACCAAAAAAAAAAATCCCAAACCCCTATTTAATATGGTTTTTCTTGTATTTATAGATAGCGTCATGTATTTCGTGAAAATTTTCATCTATATACATAGTTTCCAGTTCTTATTTGTATATAGATGTAAGTCGATTTGGTGGTACGGTATATAACATATATCGGTACTTGACTACTGTCTTAATTTAAATATAAAATGTATAAATTTCGATAATATTATTATTATTATTATTATTATGATTATTATTTTTGATTATTTATTTTGCGATTTGAATATGGAAATGTAGCATATAAAATGAAAATTATGTTGCCGCGTGATATAAAAACGGTATTGTATTGTATTAATAATTTGGTAGAAAAGGTAAATAAAATTTTGATTTTTCGATTTTGAATTAAAAATTATTCTACCCTATATTTTTACCTGTATGCGATACGTGTATAGAAAATTACATGCGTCTTCTGGGGATATAATATTTATATGTTTGCATGGTAAAGGTTGGTATAAGGGGGTATCAAAATTGAAGTAATTCAATTACGTTCATAGAGTGTGAAAACAACTTCAGTAAATTGTTACATGGTAACATAAACTTTTACCAAATGGTTGATTGTGACGCGCTTTAGAATATTGTATTAGGTCAACAAATACGAGTAGTTTGTTAATCCAGTTAAGTAATTAACAACTCATCCGATGATTTTATAATGTTCTCATATATTTGTTATTAATATTTTGTAGCTCATGTCCACAAAATGCGTTATTTTTACTTCCTGCGTCAAAAAATATTTCGATATTTTCCATGGCATTTTAGGAGGAACAAAATGGTTCTAACAACCAAATATATGAGAAAATATGACAGATGCACATTTACATGGATATAATTGCAACGTTTCTTAATTACTGCCAATGTCTATAAGTAAGGCATATAAGTACTCCTAGTTCGCTTTAAAGTTAAACAATTTTGTAATCATTCATATTAGGTAAAACTGTGTAAGTTAGTTATCTAAAGTAGGTGCAAAGAGGTTACTTGTAAAAATAACAAATTTCATGTTGTTTGAAATGTATATCTAAATTGACAGCCAATTTGAGCTCCACATATAACTTATAAAATATATTTTTTTTGCCTGAAAAGTATTTTAAAATTTAACAGATGATTGTCTTTAATTAGATCTTCCGGTAAGCTTAAATTAATATTTTATAATTTAAATAATTCCAAATAAATTTTAACTATACAACGTTAACTTGGATTTATCGTCGTCCTTTTTCATTTAAGTCTCAATTTTCGTTAGAGAAAATATAAGTACAAATTTAGTAAGTACAAATAAGTACAATTAGTACAAATTTAGTGTAAAGGTATAGGCTAATCCGTTTAGGTGCACCAATTACCTAGATTGTAGTTTTATTCTATGATTAATAATTTTACTATTTTCTTAACTTTATGAATAATGATTGATATGATAAACAAAATCTTCATCTAAAATGTGGCTGCTGTGTGGGTATTTTCTTAAGAATCCTGCAGAATCTCAACCATCTATCAATGTAGTAAACCACCAACTAAGCCACACAATGAACCATATCCTAATAGCTGCTCGACAAATATCACTCTACTACTTAACAAAATATTAAAAGGATTAAATAAGCATTATCCATTAAAATTGTTTATTTACCAATAAGAAAAATTAAAAGAATTCGATTTCCTATATTTTCTTTCATGATTGGTAACCGCGCTTAAGGCTAATCAAAATTTTAGACATTTCTAAAACTAGAAAAAGTCGTATCACAAGCTTTAAGTATTACATCTGAGTTGAGAACAGAGAGATAATAACCATACTAATTTGCGTAGTATTTGAGCGCAGAAGCTGAATGCGTATTCTTCTTTAGACAAAGAAAACTTTTCACATTTTTGCGAAAATTGGTTCAAAATTCCTGACATCGAGGTTTAAGGTTGATTTTAATCTTTTTCGGACAAACAACGAAGCCTGATGTTTGCTCGAATTATTGATCATTTTGTACTTATTGATCGTCAAACACAGTGAAAATCATATATTTAAACGAATATGTTTGGAATAGTGTTACATGTCAAACGTTTGCTGGCAAACAAATTCACAATGTCAAAAAATCATTTTTAAATATTCTGCAATAGTTGTAAATGAGGGAGTTCCATTTTCCTATTTGGAATTTAAAATATGAAAATTTTAAGAACTTTTGCCCATCCTTATGTAAAAAACAATCCAATGGCAAGCAGTTTTTGAGAATTCTCTTACTTTAGTGTATGAGACGTAGAATTAGGAGCAGGATAATTAAAAATTGAAGTAGAACATTTTATACGGACACAAACATTTGATGTAGAACAGTTTATAAAGTCACAAAATTCTTTCCAATATTTTAGAAATAAAATATTTAAAATAATAACTACCATGTCGGCCCATTATAGAAAAACAAAAGTTTTAAAATTTTTTTAAATTATCCAAAATAATTTAAGTGGTTTCTGTTTGTCGGTATCAAATTTGCTTTACGAAACATTAATTTGAATGAACGATTTTAATCATTTTTGATAATTTTGCAAATAAACAAAAATTGTTGTCATGGGATTATGAACTTCTTATAAACTAGAATTTTTAGAAATACTATAAGTAAAATATTAAAAATTGTATAGTGATTTTCATTTATAGATAGTTGGCGATTGATCCGATAGTTGGCGATGATATTACGATTTAAATACTTAAGTTTATAGAATTTCGTTTTATAAATTCGACTTGAAAAATAATTTAAATCACTAATCGAAAAATTTGCTAAAAGGATGCTTGCTGTGAATTCGTACAAAAATAACAAACAAACAAACAATTAAAAATAAATTGTAAAACTATTACTGGGAATTTGTGCTTGACAGTAACAATAATTTATCTGGCAACAATTTTTTCCATAATTCCGTCTAATCAATAAATTCTGCCTAAATTATTGAAATCGGAACTTGTAACATGAATGATTAAATTTTAATCGTAAAATAATTGAATTTCGGATCTTACTGAATTTCTAAGTGCATTCTAGCATTTGCCATTTAATATCAATTTAGTTCAAAAATAGCTACATATAGCAAATTTGAAAACGTAGTTGAATACTTCTCAGATTTTTAAATAGGTAAAAACTTCCTGTGTTTTAATTTATTTGATGGAAACAATGTAGCAGGAGTTAAGAAACTTGTATTATTTCGGTCGGAAAATTAAAAAAACATTTGCTGTTTCGTTCCAAAATAAACAGAAAAAATTTAATTCTCAATCGAAATATTCGTGCTATAAATTGAAAGTGAATTGTGTATAATTTTTTTTTGACCTTCTCCTAGCTTAAACAAGACACTTTTAGAAGATGATGACGAATTAGAGTGAATATAGCAAAAAATAATTAGGTGCTCCGGGTGACGCCAAACCAATCCATACACACATAACGTAAAGAAGGGTAGGATCAGTAAGAAAAGAAATTGAAAGACATGTTTACGTTTCCTTCCGTGGCGCAAATTTTATAACTTTAAGTTAAAACACGTAAATTAAGTCAACACATAAATTAGTCAAAAGTAAATATAATATGCGTACCGAAAACAAAATGCAGGGGTTTGATACCTAGTCATAGTAATAACGATCTGAAAAAAAATCACCAAATTTCGTCTAATAAAATTTAATGAAAAGCCACCAACCCAGATCCATCAAACTGAAAACCGCCAAATTCCCATTCCTTTATTTTGGAATTGCGCCTATAATTATTGATTTTACGAGCAATTCCAATCTATCACGAAATTGTACACAAATATTTTGCACAAACCCCACACAAACATCCAGCCAGAGCACTGTGACTTCGCCCTATAATCGGTAAAACAAAAATTAAGCAGTGGCGATATTAGCGATTCACGCGAAATCAAACACGAAATTTCATCCGCTACTCTGAGGTTATATTTTTGCCACACACTTAATAACAGGTGTATCAGGAGGAACAACGTCAAACCACACATCTCTAGAAAGTACAGCAAGCCTTAGCTTTCTCAAACACTTAAGATATTGAATATCTTGAGACCTAATATGTTTATCAAGAATGTTATTATGTTTTTCTGATAGGTCTAGATTAGAACTATCTATATGCCAAACTATTTGAAAAGCTACTAATTTTTGCTTGGTCAAATAAATTTTTAGTAAGATTTCGAGATATTCAATTTCTTAAGATAGTCGTAAGTTCAGCTCCATATTTCCAACATCGATAACAATAAACTGCCTTGTGTGAGTATTAATTAAATACCATTGTGCTCTGGCTCTACATTAGCTCCACTAGTCTAGTTGGCACCTATCAGCTTATGGAGGCTTTTGATCTACTTGTGTTTAACATTATTGATAGGATGGCCTTTTTGTTGCATGTAAGGTGGCCTTTTAGCAGTTGGCGCCTTGAATTTGCCGTATCTTATGTGGTCGCGCTCGGGCCAATTATTTCATGAACGCACACACTGTAAAGAAAGCTTTAGTCACGGATAATAGGGTGAATTCAGAATTATTTCATTTTGGCTCTATTCAAAATAACCAAGAAAAACAACTTGATTATGTATTTTTCTTGAACGCAGTTATTTATTTATCTTTTTCAAGAAATCGATTTAGTAATATAATACAGTTATGATTTCAAACTGAAAATTACAGAAAAAAAAATTTATACTCTATACTAGAATATACATATATAGATAAAATATTAAAAAATCAAATTCAAGTTGAATTTTAAAAATTAAAAAAATTGAAGGGTAGTTCTTCAAATTTTAAGCAGTCAAAAATAGTTATAAATTTAAAAAATATTTTTTCAAGTTAGTTTTGAAAGAGTTTTTAGATAAATTGAAGTTGAAGTGATCCTCTATTATATTAAATATTTTCACTGATCTATTGATTGGGTTGTTATCTCCGTACTCGGTGGAACAGTGTTCTGGCCCCAATAATCGATAATTACGAAATGATCTACTTGGAACATTAATAGAGATGTTTCCCAGTATGAATGCAGCATCAGTATTACGTTACCGATGTAAGTGGCACCTAGAAGTAGGCGTCTATTTCGAAGAGTGCAAATATTGTATTCTTTGCACCTTGTTGAATATAGTAGTAATTGAGCCACATTTACGAGGAATAATTCTCTATGGTCGTCGTCCCAACCAGATTTTTTTAACAGGAATAACATAGACTTTTTTTGTATGCTTTCGATTCTCTTGATGTGAATATTGTGGTAAGGATTACATAAACGAAATATAGTGAAAATAACGTTTTTGTATCCTTGAACTCTCTAGTTCATGAAATACGGAATCATGAAATACGACCGGAAAATTTAAACGGATTGAAAAATATTTTCAAAGTTACTAGATTAAAATTATTCAAATTTACCATGATCGATGCAGATTGATGTATAAATGCCACTTCTATAATGCTCTATGTTTAAAACTGCTCGATTATGAAAAAGTTGTCGAAGGCAATTTTTAGGTTAAACTTTTATTTGTTTGTGTTATCATGCAAAATATCTACGCCAACTTTGACCATTTTTCGATTTTTTTGTGTTTGTCCATTGAAATATTTTCTAACAATTCACTTTTCCGGTCGGATTTCATGAGCTTGCCCCTGCATACATCAAAATAATGATATATTTCCGGATTTTTTACAATTTTGAAATACAAAAGACTTCAATGCCAACTAATAAAATGAGACGACGACGAACCTGGGGCGAGAAAAATGAATATCAAAAATCTTGTAGGAGATTAGTCATTGCTCTTAAAACATTATAGAAGTTGCATTTATACATCAGTCTCGATCCATCATCGTAAATTTGAATACTTTTAATCTAATAAATATGAAAATATTTTTATAGATACCTTTAAATTTTTCCGTTCATATTTCATGATTCCGCCCCAGTTATTGATGTGCCTGTTGCTAAAACTAATATTTTCAACGAAGGTGACTCCTAAATCTGTGACTCGTATACCCTCTGAATTTATACGCAATTAATGTTGTATGCGTTAATTATTGGATTCCGTTTGCGATAAAAAGATATAATTGTTAACATTGTCGTTAGGGAAGCTAATCTAGTCGTATCCACCATAAACCATCAATACCATCCATATGGAGTGCTTATTTCCAAAAAATCAATAATCTATTGGCTATCATTGATTTCATTGAATAAAAATAATGACATTGAAATTTAGACTGGTTTGTTATTACTCAGGAAATTTTGAAAATATCAAACAAAGAGTATCTAACCCTTGCCAAAACATCATCTTTCCAAGTCCTCCATGGTACAATAAAGATCATAAGAAGAAAGCGCAACCTTAGTAATAGAAATTTGAAACAATTTCTAAAAATTCAGTTGAACTCAAATTGCTCTAAATATATCGAGCTGGGGTTACCAAAACGATAGAAGTTTGGTTTCGAACTATTGAATTCTCTAAATTAAAAAATTTGTTAAATTAAAAAACATCCCCACGATACCTTGTCATTGACCATCGAACTGCCACTACACTTTTCACCATATCAAAATTTTATAAGTAAAAAAAATATATGACTGCCCCACCGCATATATAACATATGTTGGCTTCTAGAAAACATATTGAACGATTATGGCTCATGGTTGTGGGTGGCTATTTACAAAACAAATTTTTTTTTGATAGTGTAGATTTACATTTTTTGGGCTGTTGAAAAGTTTTTTGTGATTTTTAGTTTACCGGAAACTTCACTATAGTCATCAACAAACACAACCACCTCAATAATTATCGAAAACAATCACCAAACAAATCCAAAACTCCACAACAAAACATTACAAATTACAGATCAATACCTAACCAATATTACAAATTATTAGATTTAAAGCTCTAAAAAAATTGTTGTTGTCAGTAAAAGTTTTTGTTGTCAACGTTTGACATGTTTTGAATTTATCTGTGTGTATTAATTTTTCAGGCCTCGTCTGAGTCACATTACACAAAGATATGTATGAAAAATTTGTATTGAAATATACTTACGTTATCAAAAATCAACAAAAAGTAAAAATCCTTAAGGCTTTGGTTGATAAAAAAGAAATTGTCTTTAATAAATTACAACAACATTTTTTATTTAAAAATTGATATAAAATTATTTTGCTCTACCTAATAACGTAATGTCAAAATAAATGTCAATTGGTATATTCCAGTGGCCTAAATTTTATATTTCTGAGATGTGGAAAGTAGATTGGGAAACTATTGTTCCCCAAAAGTTTTATAGGGAAAAGTATTAACTCATTTTGCTTTGTTTTAAAAATATTTACACAAAATTAATTCCATCAGTAGGTCAGAAAAATAGAATTTAGATACAATTGACATGAAAATATTTTTCTCAACTGCATATTTCCAGGGAAAGCCAAAATAGTGCCATATTTCGTTAAAAAAAATCTCTTTTGTGGATGAATTTAATTTTAATTTGAATGGAGTTTGAGCATAGCGGATGGAGATCATATCCCATTCAGCTCTCAATAGCCCGCTTCAGATAGCGAATAAAAAACAGAGCAAATGATAACGTAGTGAAATATAATCACTTTATTCGTGAGATTATTGAAGAACCTGTTCGAGAGTAATGTTCCTAATAAATGATATTTTTGTAAGGTGTTTGAGAGTTGTAAAAAAAAATCCACATTTTTTGTATAAACCGTGGCGATGTCGAAAATATTTAAGAAAAATTATTTTAGCGAAACTGCGGAGAAAAATATAAGCAAAATATTTTGTAGTTCGTGAACTATATTTATACTGAACTTACTAGACTTGGGAGTTGTGTTCTCAAATTGATCATTCTGGAATATATCCAAAGAGTTTAAAATTGTCCAAAGTTATTCATGTTTTGAAAAATTGTAATAAATATTATCGAAATTGTTAGCAAAATACATTACACCTTAATTTATTTTTTTCAGCCAAATTTACGATATCACTTTGGACGGCAGTCCAAACGAGTGACGAAAGCACATACTGTGCTGGAAGTCGAACGAAGTATATTATACAGCAAGTTTCGAACTTTTTCACTTTGAGACCGCCAGGATCATGTTATATACCGTTGGAAAGGTCTTGAAAAATAAACCTAAATAATTTATAAAAGCATGAATTTCTACCAAAATTGAGTGGAGATATGACCTTCCAAAAATTGCCCCAAAAAATCAGATTTTCGCGTATAACTGCCCCAAAAAATGCCAAAATTATTTTCTAACTGGCAAATTATGATTGTAGACGTCAATACCAATTCAACGACACCTCAAACGTCCAAAACGGATGATTTTGACCAAAGTTATGACAATTTTAAATTTTTCTATGACGTCACCAAATACTCTTTCTTTGGTATATATGTTTGTTTGTCCGTACCTCTTTTATTTGATCTAATATTTTCAGGGGTTGTAGTACTTAAAAAACTAAGCAATTTTTGTTCTACAACTTTTTGATTTGACCGCCATGTTGGCCGCGGCCGGCCTCTGAACGGCCATTTTTGGCCATTTTGCCACGTCCACAGTGCTGAATCTATTCGACATACCCTGAACATATGGATATCGTTGGAAAGGTATTGGCGCCAGCTATCAAATAGCAAAAATAAAATTCGAAAAATTAGGTTGGAGGGTCATTTTGGCCAAAAAACTGAAAAATGCGAAATCGCCCGGCCACATTAGGCCGAATTGCTAAAAAATGAGCCCAAGACTTTTGGTTCATATTTTCAGGATTATTAGCCACAAATCTCACCTACAATATGACATCAACCGTTTGTCCCAGAAAACTCGTATATTTTAGATATTGACCTCCACAACTTAAAAGCCACCCTAATTTTTTTGCAAAATTTTATTTTTTGGCTCAAATGCACCCTAATATCGGTCCGTTGCGGTTCATAATGATAGTGAATCAACGTATTATAATGAAACAAATATAAATACATCATATTATTATCATTGCTAAGAGAATTTTTACGAGTGACTCTTTTTTCATAACAAAAAAAATGAAAAAACATACAAATTGATGTGATCGAAAAAAATCACCAAAAACATTGAACATTTGCGTCTCCTTGCATAAAATCGATATTTTTTTATCATTATGTTGATTTCTTTGAAAAATAGATCTTATCTCCTCTCCCATCGCATGAAGATGGAATATCAGCGAGAGGCTAGCTACCATTAACTTTTATTTCCAACTAACACACTAAAATATGTATATTTCGTTGTATTGTTTAAGGAGTCCAAAAACGAATGGTAGCCGCATGCAGTTAGTGACAAAACAGCAAGAAACATGCAAAAAAAATTGTTGAATTACTCAATCGAATTTCTACCAAAAACACATGCATCTGGTCTAAATTTTTACTACTCTGTAACATACACTAAAAACTAGACTACAAATGTTCAGCCGATAGCCTACGAGAACCGGGTGTGTAATAAGATCACACCCGACATGACCTGTTTGTGGCATGTGGTAAAGGATTCTGAAATAAAATCTACTAAAAGACTACAAAATGAAGATTGAAAAATTGCATGCAAAATAAAGAAATAGAATCGTCTTCCACACACTAGAAACAGTACACCAGAACGTAGGTTATCGTGCTGGACATAATAAAAAAAAACTACCTACCTGAACCTAATGATGAGACGTGACCCTACTTTTCAACATAAAAAAGAAAAAATATAAGTCTTTACTATTTCGAGGCCAGGAGCATATACTTTCCAAACATAAATCGTATTGAACCATTCTTCAATAGAAACAATTTTGTTTTATTGTTTTCCATTTTTTTATTGAAACAGTTTCGTTCTATTGTTTTACGTTCTATTGTGCCTCATACACAGACGCAGGCCACTGGAGAGTGGAGTGACGAATATCGAGAGAAGAAGAACGAATCATTCCCAGTCCGTAACACACAGCCGGCAGCTGTGTGAGAGTATGCGTAATTCGTTTTTCGCGAAACGAACAACAATTAAGCTCTGAACAAAGTCTGAAACGCAGATGCCAATATTCAGCAAACTACAGAAGATTGTATTGGTAACACTAACAATCTCATGTTAATTTTTTTCTTTCGCACCACTACTTATTAAACTAGAGCGCACATACGATGTACACATATATTCTAATACAACTATCTATAGTGTAGTTTTTTCTGTATTTGTTGCATTAGCATGGCTTTGTTGTTCGTTTTGGTCATTTCAATGCCGCGCATCTGTGTATGAGGCACAATAACACGTAGCGGCTACTTGTGTGCTATCGTGTGTGTGTGAACTCAAAGTCGAAGTCAAAACGACTGACAACAATAAAACGAATCGCAATTCAATTCATTTTCAATTTGCCGTGCCAAAATCATTGATATCAAATAAAAAACCTCTTAACGACGAGGTAAATGTTCGAGTGACGAAAGCCGAATTCAATTCACAAAATTTCTGATATCAAATTTGTGCCGAAAAAAACAATTGTATTCGATTTGTCAACGATTTTTCGGAATGTTAGTGCATTCGGCGCGTTTGTTTACATTTTTCTTTCTAGCTGTCAAAAACAACAACTTGTCAACGGTTTTTTGAATGTTTAACATTCAACAACGCGCTGAATGCACTAACATTCCGAAAAATCGTTGACAAATCGAATACAATTGTTTTTTTCGGCACAAATTTGATATCAGAAATTTTGTGAATTGAATTCGGCTTTCGTCACTCGAACATTTACCTCGTCGTTAAGAGGTTTTTTATTTTCTGTTATACGCGTAATATGAACATATTATAAATGGAAACAATATTTTTGTTTGGTGTACTCTACATTTAAAAATAGTATTCTCAAAAATGTTACCTATTATTGTTTTTGTGGTTAATTTTTAATGATGGAAACTTATCAAAATCCCATTTGGAGAAATTATAAGTTTTGGGGAAACGCTATACATAATTTTCTTATTTTCCATACTTCTGCCGAACTATATGCAGTAAGGTTATTTGGGATAGAATTCTAAAAACTGGATAATAACATAAAAATAGTCCATGAAACTTAAGGACACACATTTCCGGAACATTGTTACAACCTGGTTAACACTGATTGTAGCACTTCAAAATCAATACACATATAAGCATTACACAATATGCATACTGGAATAATAATATACCAACTAATTTCATGGCTTATGTTCACCAAAATCACTTCCAATCAACTCAATTTCCTTGAATTACAGCAAAATTCACGAATGATGATTTTTTAAGCTTGATTAATTTTAAATAATATATACGTCTTAGGTAATTAATTAACCGCGTATATATAACCGGAGCATTGTTTAGCACTTTCAAATTATATTTCGTCGGATATTCGCGTGTTTTATGTGCATTCAAAAATATTATATCAGATATTATGATTTAATTCCAATCAGTCACAGCATGCGATTTGTGAATTATGTATCACATTTTTGATGTTACATTTGAACCATAAATCATAATTAAACTCGTATTTTAATTATAAATTAGTTAATTATACGAGTTTATTGCCTATTATGTGCTAAATTGCTTTAAATAATAAATTGCAATGTTTAATATGTTAGGTTGATGACGGTATATGTATATATAGGATGGGTGAAAATATAAAAAGTGGTGTACAATTAAAACCCCGGAAAACAATTTATTCAGCCAAATAAATCAAAAAAATTATCAAAATAATAAATTGAATGCAATTTTTTTTGTAATATTACAATTTGTCATGATTCAAGTGAATCGTATGCGCAATAAAAATCGATTTGAAACGCTAAATAAATCACATGATTAATTATGTTGTATATACTCGTATATAAAGCTTTATTCTTCTCACCTGTTGACTTTTCAATTACTGTACAAAACTTTTATTTTTTTTTTTTGCTTTCCTTAGCAACAATTAAATTTCAAAAACACATTTTATATATTATTCACGTCATAAGGATATTGGGGATTTTATTTTTCTTGTACTTTCAGCACAATACACACATACAAATCGTAAACCACACACGAACGCATAATGCGTAGGTAGCAAAAACAGAATTCTGTCAAATCAGGGAAAAAAAATTATGTGTGCTTTATGTGCCTCGCGAAACGAGTGTATTTAACCCCGTTTTACATTTTGTATATATAAATAAAGAGTGGTGCGGGTAAATCCTATAAAATAATAAATCAATTGAAAATAATGCGAAGGTGGTTTAAAGGATTTTAAGGTGCCTTAAATTTAAAATGATGCTTAAAATGGTAATGAAGTACGCACTTAATTAACCAAGTACCTATATCATTCAAAATACCAAATTGTTGCACAATATGGATTGGTATTTTGAGACGCGTTTGCGTTGGCGTTATATTCGCTGTATGTAGATGAAAGGCATGTCTGCGCGAAAAAAAAATCATGTCTCTTGATCGTTTAGTTTATAAATTTGAATGTTAGCCAAAAAAAAAAAGTGAAACACAAAACACAACTTGTTGTAAGCTATATACATACAAAATTTAATTAATTTATTTTATGTATTTATTTTTGTTGTTCAATATTCAAATCGCGTTAAACAGCGAAATAATTTACAAAACTTACAGCAACAATTTGTCCCGCCGCACCATGAAATTACCTAAAATTGTCGATTTAAAATTAAATCAATTTATTTGTCAAGCGTGTATTAGATAATCTTGCACATGTCACATTTCTAAAACCATAACACAAAACATTGATAATGGATCGTATAATCTCACACACCAAACATATTAAAAATAAAGTGAAAGTGTTTTGCTGTCACACAAAAGTATAGCGATCCGATATTGTCATATAAAAATTATATATAGAAAGATACAATTATATGATTAACGCCATATTCCAAAACAGTTTATGGCTTTTAATTAGTTTATATATCTCCTAAGATTAATCTTATCTTGGTACATATCTATATAATTCTATGATATAATAAAATTAAGCTTTCGTGTTATTTAAGAAAATATAAAAATCTTATCTAGATTTATATTTTACATTTTGTGTCACATTAGGTGCTCGTGTAGTATAAAGAGCTTTGATAAATAAAATCTCGTTTGATTTTGTACTGTACACAGTATTATTTTATACCTCTCTAAATCTAACTCGTGAATATATAGATATGTATATCGTCGATGTCATATACGTTTTTATGGATTTTATATAACAATAAAAAAAAATTTGTTTCTCCCTTCAAGAAATAAAACTTGAAGGAAAATATTCAACACACATCTTTTCAAAATTCATTTTCTATTCGATTTCCCGCTTGATATACTTCCAAATTGTATTGTATTTGCTGTGTAGTACATATATAGATATATATTCCCTAATCATCCGGAGCAACATTTATTATTATATGAAATCCATGACAATACCTTTTCTTTCGTGTACGTATTTTCTTGAGAGTTAAGGAATTTTTTTCTTGCTCGAATCTTATGTGTGCTATACGCTTCTCTATGCAGGGAACTAGACAACCAAATTATAATTAAAAATATATTTTTCGTAAAGCAAAGCTTCTGGCAGAATGAAGTAGAGTTCACAATTAATGTAGAACTGTGCTAAAATTTGATAAATTTACAATGCTAATTAGGGACTATGATATATGACCGGTTTAAATTTCAATAGTTCAATTACAATTCGAATTTAGAACCAATCGATATCGATTTAGGCACTAAGGGTCAAAAACTAACTTATTATTATGCAGCAAAAACACAGTTCATACTTCTTCAGAAAAATGATGTAGGAGAACGAAAATCTAATCAAAAATTTAATACACAAAAAAAAATAGCGGGAAAAATAACAATTCTAAAAACATTACTATATTCTGACAAAATACAGTTGGGAGAAATATAATTCTTAGAAAATATAATTCCAAGAGTATTAAAATTCAGAGAAAATAACAATATTCAAGGTAACTAGCGGGCCTGTGACTGAATAATCAGTCACGTGATTACATTTTATTAAATTTTTGGTTAAGAAATGATTAAGAAGATTTATTAAGATGTAAATTTGGTGCACTTTTATCAAAAATAAAGTAAATTCATATACGCTATTAAATATTTAATAAGAAATGTACAAAAGGATAATAAAATATGAATTTACATGCGTAGAATCTCTACAAAACAACATTCTTTGTTGTAATGCGCCCGTCCCGATCAGCTGATTGATCGCTTGTCTCAACCATAAACACTTTGAGTCCGTCAAATGAGCGGCATCGTGTAAAGGCCACAAATACGGGGGCCGGAAAGTACACTTCTACCTTCTTCAAGCTTTGGCCCTAACTCTTGTTGATGGTTATGGCGAACGCGAGCTGGACGGGAAATTCGAGGCGAGACATTTTAAATGAGAAAGTGCCCTCCGAGGGTGAGAGATTTATATGTGGCAAGAGAACGCGCTCGCCTTTTGAGAAGCCCGTCAGCAAATCACGTTCCAGACTGTAACGGTTTATTTTTGCGACTCGCATGCGTGGTCCATTGATAAGACCCTTGCTAGTGTTTAAATTCCTCATCAAAAGAACGATGGCGTTTACCTTTAGCGGGATAACATGGCGCGGTTGTCCTTCAATCTTGTTGAGAAACTCGACATGTATGCGGAGTTCCTCATTCATGTTGTCACTCTCAACTTTATCAACACTTAGTTTGACTTCTTGTCCGCCGGGCAGGAGGTCAGGCACCTGCTGATTGATTAGCGCACAATCATCATTCTTGGGTGCAAGGGTGGCGTGCTCCTCGATGGTGCCCTCGGCTAGTGTTGTGTTGATGTCACCATACAGGAAATCGATTACACGTCTGTCTTTGATTATAAGCGCGACCCCAGGTATGATGCTGGCCTCATCTATCATGATGAGTCGCGCGCTTCTCAACTTGGTAGCGTGAGAGAAGTTTGGCTTCATTGATGAACCGGCAGTTTGAAAATGTTGGAAATATTGGAAAAATATTGGAACTGGCAGTTTGAAAATGTTGTGTAGCGTACGTCCACCTTCCATCAAGCTCGTGGCGAATCCAGTGAAGACGGAGCAAATCGACTCCAAGCCACGCCCCTTGGCAAATGCAATGAGTGATTGCAATACAAATGTCTTGCCACACCCATCGGGAGCGTCAACGTAAAAGACCTTTGCTGACAGGTCTTCATTTGCACTCGCATACATGTTGTCGAAAGCACCATTGCTAAATATTAAAATCTCAAAAGGGAAAAGCACACAATTGCCATAGCGCGCAACTTTAATCTAAATATTTAATAAGAAATGTACAAAAGGACCGCTGTATTTGTGTGTTATTTTCATTTGTATATGAATAATTGTGACGTACTAAACTAATGTACTTATGTAGATTATATAGTCGATAGTCGATTAACCACCACACAAAAAGCAGAAACACTTCACGCTAGTTCAAGCATGAAATTAAGAGCTTAATAAATTATCCGGTTACAAAATATACTTTGGACCCAAATCACCCGCATATCGGGACGAAACTTCCCGCTTAACCTTTTCGCATAAATTAAGAGATCCAATGACTTTTGCCTGAAATCGGACGAAAATGATTATTCCAAACTTTCCATAGATATTATGTTTGTGTAAGTACTATGGTCAATCTTCACTCGCAAAATTTTGTCATGACGATAGAGTGCCATGACAAAATTGTCTTTTTACACTGACAGAACACCAAAATGTTTGTATGTATGTAGAATCATTTTATGTTTTCTGTTTTGTTCTGTATTGTCACGGTGTAATGACGGTTCAATACAAACATATTTTGTCATGGCATTCTGGCGTCCTGATTAATTTATAAGAGGTACAGTATAGGAAAAACGTTTCTTGGCTTTTACACCAATTTCCCGTTCACGTACCTTAATAAAACATATATTCTGCACATCTATGAAAAAATACCTTTCACCTGATATATGTTTCATTAAGATACGCGCACGGGAAATAGGTTAAAAAGGGTGTACAAACTAAAAATTAAGCGTATTAATATATAAGATTACGGGTAGCAGCTAAACTTAGGCATTGATATTTGTTTGTTTGATTAATTCTATGAATATTTCTGTGTTCTCAAGGCATAACCGCTTAAGTTATTTTCTAAAATTTATCAGCAGAGCTATTTTAGGTGTAAAAAAACTGCTTTTAAAAATTAGTAAAATGGTATTTTTACGATGTATTATTTTGTTTCCTTCTATCTTGATTTATTAAATCACCTTAAACTATTAATGCTCTTAATAAATAATTAATAAATTGAATTAAGCGTTTAGTAGGTACATATATTTCAATAATGAATGTTGACACTAAGAAATCATTCTTTCTTAAATTTTATTCTTCCATTTTATTTTAAATTAACTCATCAAATTGCACATCTGGCGATTATAAATATAAAAAAAACCTGCAGATAATTTGGTTAAATATTGCAAATTAGGTCCAATCCTCTTCTAAATATGGATGGGTGTTCAATCATTTCTACCGTTTTACTGAAGCATGGATCTATAATGGGAAATAAATCCAAAAGATATTTTTTTCCGTAGTTTTCAATATCTTACTTAGCAAGATTCATAGATTATCAAGATTATCAACACGCAGGAACAACCCACAATTATTGAAAAATAGGATGCGGTACAACAAAATTTACGAATATATAAAGGAAAATGTCTGATCCAAAAATTAGAATAGAGTAAATAGGTGACGAAGAGAGAACTCTCGAAACTAGTACAACATAAAATATCAAAATAAAAATAAATTATCACTTAAAGAAAAACGTATGCTCACTTTTTATTAAAATTTGAAACTAAAACTCTCAGTTTGAGATTTAAAAATTTTCAGAAAAAATTTTAAAATTCTTAAATATCCAAATTTTAATTAGATTATACCAACGTCAATACCATTGCACTGCATTTGTACTTATATTGACTTCAATGAATAATATGAGTCAAATGAAAAAAGCACGATGTTAGGCGGCTTGGAGGCTATGAGGAAAGATAGAAAAGTTTATTTTAGCAAGTTGTTTGACCGTATTTTAGTCAAACCACAAATTTGATAGTTGACAATTACTTAATATGTTTTTCGCTTGCTGCTGGTCAGGGCTGGACAGAAACACGTTGACTGTTGTGTAAGAACTAATATTTATTCCATAATTCATTTGATTTATATACAAAAAAGATCATTTATAAAACTATTGAATATGCAAAATAAATGTATGCATTAAATGTAAATGCCCTAGTCAATATGAAAACCGATATACATATTCCGTGTCATCAGTATTTAACGGATGTATATGTATATGGAAAAATTGATATATTCAATGTCATAATTTGATATAAGTGTTGTTGTTATAACACAAGTTCTATTCCAAATTTAAAGAAATGCTGTAGAAATTCAGAATTCTATTCTACTAATAGTTGAGGCAATGAAGCAAAAAAGCTCGAAGTTTTTGAGAGCAAGACGGATCGGAATGCGTTTTTTTGCATTTGCTTCCAAAAATTATTTGTAAAAACCTCCCTTATTTTTTTGTGAACAAATCGAAAATTGCATTGCATAGAGAACTTTGTAAATATGTAAAAGTCAGAACTAGCCCCACTCGGATTGCCGGTGGTTTTTGAGGTCGCTGATCACGATTATGATGTTCAAATTGAACCATAGCCGACCTGGAGCTCAGGAACACCGATGAACGTCATCTTCGTAGGGTTTCTCCCGAGAATCACACGGGGAAGGAGAGAAACTCGGCGCCTGGGGGTTTTGGGTCGCTGAATCCAAATATGATATCGGCGAACATCCCCCGGACACCTGGTGTGCCCGAACCTGGACGCGGATGTCATCCCCGTGAATTTTCCAGACTATGTCGGCAAACACAACCCGAAAATCATTGTGGGGGCGTTTTTTGGGCGCAAAACGACCCCCTGGTGCACCGGAACCTGGGCCAGAACGTCTTCTCCGAGAGTTTTTCTCACACGATCGAGAAAAGGGAACTGAATCCGAATTGTCCTTCGAAAACCACCCCCCGAACACATGGTGCACCGGAACCTGGCCCTGAATGGCAGCTCCGTGGACTCTCCCAAAATTCACGCAGGTAATGAGAGAAACTCGGCGGCCGGGGGTTTTTTAGGTTGCTGAATTCAAATATTGCGTCGGCAAACACTCCCCGGACACCTGGACACGGACGTCATCCCCGAGTATTTTTCTGACAATGTCGACGAAAATAACCCGGAAATCATTGTTGGTGCGCTTTTTGGGCCGCTGAATCCAAATTTCATGTCGAAAATGACCCTCTGAACACTTGGTGCATTGGTACCTTTATCTTGACATTGATGTCATTCCCAAGAATGTGTTCCTTTTCACTATAAAACTTTGGTAATGTATTTCGGTAACCGAGACAACGTTCAGGCCCAGGTTCCAGTGCACTAGGAGTTCGGAGGATCGTTTTCGACGTGAAATTTGAATTAAGCGCCCCAAAGCGCTCATTATTTGATTACTGGACGTTAATGTATATTTTTTGATTATTTATTGTGCCATCGGCGAATTTCTTTCTGTTCTCTAATACCCACGTAGTTAGATATTATGTGGACTTTTTTATTATCTTGGCACTTGGCAACGATAAGCTTACCGTCCACACCAATAAGTTCTTCACTCGTGCCACTTCATTTTGATGCTATGTTTTTATCATCGGCCACGTAAATGATTTAAACGAACGGTAATTTGCTTTTGTTGCAGAGAAAAATAATTATCATAAAACAGCTTATGACCTGAATTTGTTATTACTCCTTCGATTAAATGTATATGTTAGCGCCACTGAAGGTCCGAATCCAAAATTTGTTTGATTTTCCTTCGATATACCAGTGGACTTATCTTGATATATAATAAAATTAAACGGAAGACCATTTGGGCCACATAGTAAAAATATTTTAATGTCCCAGAGGTATGGTTTGCCCTTTGTAGACTGTTTTACAGATAATTTTATATTAAATGGTACAATTTGTTCGTCGATCGACAAATGATTGGACAATTTATGCTCTAGACACTTTTTATTGAAATCTTCGATTATTGCCCGGGTTTTATAAAAGTTGTCGTCTCTTTTTCGTGGTTCTTCGTGGCTGATGAAATGCAGATAATTTCTTAGCTGCCTGAGGTGTTCGTTAGTCATAGCGTTAAAGACGGTGTCAATTCCAACATTTGAATCCCAGTACATACGCGTACGTTGTAAAATTTGGTAGACTGCCCATTAAAATGTGAATGCCAAATAATTTTATTAATTCACAACCACTAGTATTCTTGTAACCTGCAGCATTATTTTTAACCAGCATACAAATTCGTATAAAATGCTACTTTTTCAAAAAATTCATTATTGAAATATTTCGTAAAGTAAGTCAAGAGACTTTACGGTTCTTCATTTTAGTCACTTTCCTCATTTTCAGATGCAAAATTTATTCGTTAGTTTCAAAAGGCTTAGTACCGCTTCTCCAGAAAATGTCCTTTTTTTGTGTGAGTTATTTGGGCAGACTTCATCATATCAGTAAACTTTATCTGTACGTTTTCAAATACAGGATTTCCTGCCGTTGCAAAAACGCTAATTGGTACTTCAGCCATAATTTTCGATCGGATCTTCTTGATCATAGTTATCATGTTGTAATTTTTCCCGTATTAATATCGACGAAATAATCTTCTTCTTTGAATCGCTCTCATTTAATATTTCAGCCAATTCGTTAAAGTATAAACACATTTTTCTTTTTCTATTTTGGTACTGGTACACTTTTTTTCTCAACCTGAAATTTTTGATAACCTTTATTTAGAACAAAATGTACCAATTTCGGAACATTTTACATTATATATCGAAAACGGAACATGACTTTTGAAAAGAAATGTTCTGATTTCGCAACAACAATTTTTGTGATAAATCTAATTTTATTTATTGATTTATTTGTGAATATTTTGCCAAAATACATAAAACAATACTTACTTTAAATAAATATCCGATTTAAAAAAAAAATCTTTGCTTCTTCTAAAGTACGTTAAAAATATGATCCTCACAAATCTGTCAAAATTACGTAAAAAGTAAAAGACGAACCATGTAAACCGATGAGCAGGATAAGCAAATTTATTTAGAAATTTTTATTTAGAAATTTTGGGTTCAAAGAACCATTGACTAAATCCGGATATAAAGTGTTGTGTTTCGTAATCATCTCTTGAAGAATTCTTCCAGAATCTTCATTGTGACAGTCTAGCATTAAGTCCTTTGTGATTTGAATTGTTAACAATAAATAATTGTACCACTAGTGGGAGAAAGTGTAAAAAATTTCTTAATTTCGCGTGCTGAATTAGTTTAGTAATCTCAAACAACTTAGGCCGATCAATTTGTGGGGGTGATAGACAATTGTACATTGCGGGATTGCCACAAATTAGAGCAAAATGATTTATTATTCATAAACGCACTTAAAGTTTACACATACTTATAATTTATAGTTATTAATACTATTAGATGCAAAACTTGTATAAAAAAATAACAAAGTGCTTAACCGTCAATTTATGGAACATGAAATTGAATTAATCTATTATGAATGCATCTTTGAGATCAGATGCTTTGTAGAAATAATTGTAAATTACAGTTGCCGCATTGTTAAATTTAGATTTAATAATAAAAAAAATTTTTTTATTCAGCTAAAAGCTTTTCCGTAGGGATCATTTGAACGATCGATAATGCCATTTTCCCAAAATTTGGTTTAAGTTTCCTTATTTTATGCTCAATGCACTTATCAATTAATATCTGAACTAAGTTTTTTTTTTTGAAACCTTATACCTTATTCAATATTTTTTTCTGTTTAAAAAATTGAATAACATCTCTACCTATAATTGACTTAGTCAATACATTCGCCACCCAGTTAGAATCAAACGCGCACCTAAAATTTGTAATACATCCATAGTTAAATATTTATACACAGTTTAATGTTATACAAAGTTTCTGAGCTCGTTGGATCCAAATTATCATTTGTGGGATGTACATGGTGTTGGGCTAGATGAGGCACTGTACGTATTTAAATTCCTTGAAAAGTTTTCTAACCAACTGTTTATTTTGCTATTCATAGATATAGTTATATTTTCGGTTGGATTTATTGGAATACCCTAACAAAATATTTTGATTAATAAAATTTGACAAAAACATTTAAATGGAAATCAACTTTTGACTGATTCTCGCCATATTTTTAAATCTGTTTTAAACAACACTAAGTCAAGAAGTCTTCTTGACCAAAACCCGCATTTACTTTATCAGACAATCGAATAATCAGGTCCATTCAATATAGATCATCTATTCTCAATATCTTCTATTCTTCTATACTTGTGTATGAAAATTATTAAATGTCGAAATAGAAGAAAAAATAGAAGAATTGCTATTCCATATTAAAAATAAACAAATTTTTTGATTTTTCCGCTTAGAAGTTTTTTTTACTAAAAATAGAAGACATAAAAATGCGACTTTTATAACAAGAAGAAAAAGATTTATGCGATTTTTATCAAAAGCGGGTTGAGTTCTGATTAAATCAATTAATTTAAAAATGAATTTTTGTTTAATGCGAAGTGAAAGAATTCGTCAAAAGCATATTGCTACCTAAGTAAATTTATTAATTATTTAATAAAAATTAAATAATTATTTTTAGACAAAAGCTCAAAATGAGACTGAAGGATATAAGAATAAAGAAGGATCCATTTCAGCTTCCTGATAGTGTATTCCACTAGTACTTTCGATTGCCAAAGGGAAATGTTGTGACATTGGTAACCGGTTTAGCAAAATCGCGCTTCAACTCATTACCATTAAAACAATTTTACATTTTAATTTTTATTTAGAATAAAAATTTATCACAAATTACGTGTGGTCAGTTTTATTTTTGGGTAATAAAATCGATTTTGACATTACAGCAAGAGCAAATAGAAGAAAAAATTCGATTGTCTACTTTCGATATTAAAAATAGAAAATTAGAATCCCACTGCTTCACTAAATAGCAAAATAAAAGATTCTTCTATATTTGATTTCTTTTGTTTGAGTGAAGAAGATTTTTCAAGAAGAATAGAAGAATTCGTTGAATCGACGTGAATATCTTCTCGTTCTAATTTTAATAAAACATTTGTGGTGATTTCATGTCGTTTTAAAAGGTAAATAGTAGCCCCTGATAAACCACCTAGTTTTTCGATGACACACCTAGTTCTTTCGTAACATATGTCCAAGTAATTTCATCGGTATTACCGATATCTAACGCTACAGAACCATCATCACGTAAGCCGACGACATTTTTCTCGAGTTCTGTTTAAAAAAATATTTAAGAATAATCCCAAAAATATTTATGTTCAATACCACGTTTTTCACATTATTTGATTCCGTTTTTATTATTTGCAAGAGTGCTTATAACATATTTACCTACACTTTCCACTGGGTTGTAAAGACTATCAATATTTTAAACTACAAAAATTACTAAAAGTAATATTTTAATTTTTATTAACTAAAAACACTTGACACACTAAATGCTATCTGAATATGAAGCTAAACGTTGTAATATGAATCGCACCTGTATAATTGTTGTAAATAAATATTTAAACTTTTAAGTTAACTAATAAAGAGCAAGGGGGAAAAGAGAAATGAGAAACTAAAAATGAAAAATATAAATTTAAGCATATACTTGCTCATTTTTAAAGTTTTCACTGTTCAATAACAAGAGCTAGTTAACGTTTGAATCGAGAAATATTTAAAACAAAAATTAACCTCTTATAAATTTTAATTTTTCCTCCAAAATAACAATATTTACTGCTTGTTTTTATCATTTTATAAAAACCTCTGCTTCTTAAAATGAATGTTGGGTTTTTTTCTCAATGTAGTATTCTCAGCTCGAAATTTCTTTTTACGAGTATATTCGTTTCGACCATATGTCAAACTCAAAGTAAACGAATGCTAAGCGGATTTTGAAAGTTTAAGTTTAAATATAAGAAGTCGATTATAATTAAAATAATAAAACAATTTTATTTATATTATTTATTTAAGTTAATATAACAGGGATTAAAAGAGATAGTCCAATTTATCCGGAAAAATGGTCCAATTTGCATCTGTGGTCTCACAAAATCTTGCACAACCAGGGATTGTTTTTTTCTTGTCGTTTTGTTCTCAACTGAAATTGCCTACTGGAATTTTTCCTAGACACTGCTTAAATTTATGTTTGGAAATGAAATGAAATACCTAAATTTTCTGTTTATACCAAACTCGAATTTAAAAACCTCGTTATAAGTTTTGATTGATTGATTAGGATGTGCGGCCAAGACTAACCAAGAATCCCGGATACGCCGGGCGTACCGTACACTCCTTTTATATATAACAAGATGGAGGGAGAGGAAAGGTTGTTAGATATGATAGAATTGACCCGGTTACAGACACCTAAGCATATATAATAGTAAAATCCCTGCAATAAAACTTTAATATTATGAGTTGAACTTTCAATAAACTAGATAGTTCAATTGTCCATACACAAAATTAAACCTGGTTCCCTAAAAACACATATTAAATCATGTAAAATTAATCCAATTGAGAAATGACCTATAGGCATTAAAGAATAAAAGAGCAAACCATCTTTCTATCTTTATTTATTTGTAGAAAATGATTTGAATAACAAAGGTCTAAATTAAAATAATGTAAAAGCCAAAGTCACTGCCATCGCTGCCATTAATATTTTATTCGAGTTTTATTTTAATACAAAATGCATCTATTTGATAGCTAAACTCAAATAAATCAATAGTTCACGGAATATACTGAACGTTTACTCATAAACTGCAAATTGTCAAATAGATTATTACACGCACGAAGTGAATATTAATATTCATTTAGTAAATTTTATTAAAATAACCAAAAGTAATCAGAATATATAATATACTTAAATTTCACTCAACTAATAATAATAATATTTACACAAATATAGATCACATTTATTACATGCAAGAAGTAAATCCTGCTATTGGTACAGTCATATATGTTTTCTAATTTTAATTTCAATACAAAATGCATTTATTTGATAGCTAAACTCAAATGGATCAATAGTTTACGGAATATACTGTACGTTTACTCATACACTGCAAATTAGAATGTAAGATTATTACATGCACGAAGTGAATATTAATCTTCATTTAGTAAATCTTATTTAAATAACCACATGTAATCAGAATATATTTAAAAATATATATTTAAATTTTTTAAATTTCACTCAAGCAATAATAATAATATTTACACAAATTAATTTAGATTGCAATTATTACAAGCAGGAAGTAAATCCATCCATTGTAAAAGTCATATATGTTTTCTAGCTTTAATTTAAATAAAAAATTCATTTATTTGATAGTTTAACTCAAATGGATCAATAGTTCACGAAATATACTGCCCGTTTTCTCATACACTGCAAATAAGCAAATCAAATTATTACATGCACGAAGTGGATTTTAATCTTCATTTAGTAAATTTTATTAAAATAAACTAAATATAATCAGAAAATATTTATATTTAAATTTCACTCAAGTAATAATAATAATATTTACACAAATAAAATTAGATTACAATTATTACATGCAAGAAGTGAATCCTTCCATTGTAATAGTTATATATGTTTTCTAATTTTAATTTAAATCCAAAATGCTTTTATTTGATGGCGAAGCTCAAATGGATCAATAGTTTACGGAATATACTGCCCGTTTACTCATACACTGAAAATTAGAACATAAGATTATGATTACGAAGCGAATATAAATCTTCATTTAATAAATCTTACACATGTAATCAGAATATATTTATATTTAAATTTCACTCAACTTATTATAAAAATTCAAAAAAAAAACCTCGTTATAAGTTTTGATAAAAAAAAAATTAACAAAAAAAATTAAAATTGGATGGGAAAGCAGTAATACTTGACATTAAAGAGTACACACCGCCAAATTGCAACAAGATAGACTGTCATAAGTTATCCATAACGTTACTAAAGTAAAATAATCATATGGCAAATGTTAGCATGCTCTATGCTTTGTATTTTTTTAAATGCTGTAGATTAGCACAGCACAGCAACAATAATTCAAGAGGTAATGTAGCAACCAGTCACAGTCCGCCGAGAAAAAAAAGTTTTCAGACGATTACTTAAACTCGTCAAAAAGAAACCCGTTTATTATTCGCCAGACCTTAAATGACTTCGGAGCAAGAAGTTGTGACAGAAAAATCAATTTGAATGGTCAGGATGCAAAAATTTCGGGAATATCCATAAAATATCTCTGTCATATACCATAACTAGTCCCACTGCGGATCACCTCCCATTCTTTTTTTTCTAATCCATAATAGCATACTAAACATTTTCAGTTGTTGAATATTAAAACGCACACAATTTCTTTCCATATAATATTATACCGATCTCTATCATGTGTATCTTCAATATACAATTTTATAATTCCGGTATTTTATATAACATTTTCATTTAAAAACCACATATAAGATGCATGTTAAAAACTATCCGATTAAAAATGTATATGAACGTTAAAAATACACATATTTTGAACGTTAAAAATACACATATTCAAGCCGATAAAAAAAAAATGTTTAATTGAAAGAACAAACCATCCGAGCAAACAGGTTGGCAACAGCATTATTGACTGTCAATTGCGATTAATATTAGGTTAACTTTTACTTTTTAGTACTTTCCACAATTAAGTACGCAATTCTTTATTTTCATAAATGGCGTGCAACACATCTTATGTAACGCAATCATCGAATTCATTAAAAAAAAAACAAATTTCAAAGTCAAAAAGAAATTTTTATTAAAAAGTTTAATAACCTTCAAATCATATATACAAATTTCTTAATTTGGGATATATTATGGTGTGCAGCATCTCACCATCAATCATCGTTACGTATATACGTCTTCGTATCAGAAGATATACACATTTACGTTTATGCTTTTTGACGGTGTGATATAAAAAACTCGCAGTTACTTGTAAATCGTTTTTTTTTTTTTATATGAAAAGTGAAATTTATTTTCTATTTTATTAAACCATTACTTCTTTAACTAACCGCAGCGAACCTCACAGACACACACCACTAGTATTAGGATATTTAAATTTCTATCGAGTTAAATTTGTTTTATACGTATAATATTAAATAATTTGCAAAAAATAGTTACCGCGTTAATTAACGTGCGTACTACAACTTTCAATTTTATATCGACTTCAAAATTTTCATAAAGTGCGTGATTTGCGGCCCTATCAGTGAACCGTATAGTATGCAGTGTACAACGTACAATAACATTTATTATGTTATAGGCTGTCAAATCAATAAAACGGTTTGCCTAATTTATATGACTGTCACGATTTTGATGGTCGTGTATTTTTTTATATAGACTTATATTTACATATTGTTAACTCGCTATGGTGGTAAAGCCGTACACACTATCAATGATAGTTTTATTATTATTTTTTTATTGTTGCCATTTGACGTTTTATTATAACCGATTATTATTTTATTTAGCTGAGTGTGTCATCTATTTGTGTGTCTATAATTAATTAAACTATATACAATAAATAACGTTATGTAATCTAAATATTTATTTTTATTTATAGTTTATAAAAATAATTTGGCTTGATTATGCAAAAATTTCGAACCAATGACGTATTCTTATGCAATTTTGTATGTTAAAAAGAAAATGACGTTAGATTTATGTATACCAAAAAGTGACACTTGGCCTTCTAAGGGGCGTTATATTTGAGAGGTATCATTATCAAGGTATTTACCTTAACATTAAAATGTGTAAGGTAATTTAGCTTAGTTTTGAATAAATAAAACTACTCAATTAATAATATTAGCCAAGGTGTACGTAGCTATGTACATTTATTTAAAGGTTCAACCTTTGTTGTAACGGATTTTAAAAATGTTAATAAATTTTTTTGAACATTTAAGGGCCGATTTGTCAAATGAACTGTGTAAATGTTAAACGAGGCGATCTTGTTAGTAACTGAATTTCTGAATATTATTATTTTTCATGACAGCGTGAGAACAAGTTAATATATTTGTTTCATTTCGTTTAAATCCTATTACCCCTCTACGCGGCGTTTCACTAATATTTCAACACATCGCGCATTTTTCAATTTGGATTTTTTTCTTGATAAGCCTTTATGATATTGGATTAAGATGTCAACTACGGGTATGAAAAATAAATTTTGCAGAAACGATTATTCGAAATATTAAAGTTTTGGTTATTTTGCCGCTCTGTAAATTAAGATGCATTTATTAAAGTTCTGATTGCCAAGTTTTTATTGTTTCTCGTACAATTTCATTAATGATACTAATCAATGACGTCTGATTGGTGCGCTTCAGGTACTATAGTTCCAATATTAATAAAATTAATTTTGACTAGAACTGAAAATTGAACAAAGTCATTGAACACTGGCCACAGTAGGTCAACAAATAGTTTGTTACTTCAGTTAACTATACAACAGCGCATTCTAGTGTTTCTGCGAGACAAAAATTTCCCGATAATTTCTCGGTAAAATGAAGAAAGAATCATTTCCCCGAAAAAAAATTTATATGGGGGTAAAAAATTATTTAGACCAACAAAAATACAAATTAAAAACTAATAATTAAAAATTATTGAATTTTTGTATTTTTAATAAATTAGAAGTAAAGTTAAAATAATAATTTTTAATATAGAAAATAATTTTTAAGTACAAAATACATCGGGGGTTTTTTTTTACAATATACATGTTCCAGAAAAAATTTTATATTTCATTGGATGATTGAACGAGCGTGAACAACAAAATATTTATGGTTCTCTGAAGATACAGTCATTGGCCAAAAAACTTGCGCACCCTTTGAGATTACATTGTGTAAATAAAAAATTTGCTTTCCAAAAAAAATCCACTTATCATATGTTTCCTTGCATCGTTCTGGCAGGCTTTTATTGAAACTCTTTATTGTTTTTTTTATTTCCAAATCATTTTTTCAAACGTCCTCGATGTTTTTTTAGTGCGGCCACCGTATTGTTGATACGCATATATACTAGCCACTTCAACACGTACCAGCACTTTTCTATCAGGTTGAGATCTGGTGAATTGCCTGACCACGGAACAATGTTTATTTTTTACTATTCAAGAAATTTCCAACGCCATATTGCTTGATAGTGTACACCGATGTACGAAGGTACAGGGATTTCACGTGAAGCTTACACATCGCATTGTTCCTTGTACAAAATATATTGATCCAGGACCCCCAACATACAGCTCCATATAACATGATGGTCAATGGATTCTTGACTGGTTTTTTCAGGCAGTCCTCGGGCATTCGCCCGATCGACTGTGCACGAAATTATAGAATTGTGCGACTGCCTTCAAGCGGAACTCGTCATTAAATATAACCTATTCACTTGAAAATTAAAGTTAGTTAGTTTTTTATGTTTGAACACAGTAAAACAGAATTGTTGTTTTTAAATTTGAAGCTTATCCTATTCAAATCGAATTCTGTGAATTCCTGATGTTGCCGGGCCCAAACTTGCCGTTCTTTCATGGCTAATCATGTTTTTCACTTTTGTGTACTTTTTCCACTTATTACATTTATTCTAAATAAAAACTAGTATTTTTTTTGAATTTCTAACAAATTTGATTAATTATTCCTTATCACTCTCAGACTATTACCATGGCAGTCTTCCAATATAACACGGACTATTTTCCAATCCACCCGATTTGATGTTTTTCGTTTTATACTGCAGTTTTCACGCTTGGGCGAGTTACCGTCACCGAACACTACCTCGTCTTATGTCCAATTTTCTGGCTAAAGCACCGTATGAACATTGCTCAGTTTTTAATGAGAACGGCTGTAGAAGATTTTTTTCAGAAGATTATTCTTGTATATAAGATAAAAATTGTTTACAACCTGAAAAATATGGTGTCACGTATACACACTAACCACAAAAGTAGAAAATCTATTTGCTAGGAAAAACACCTTAGCAGTCGTTCTACAAAAAACCACTTTCTAATAACCAATAACTAACAAACGTAAGTTAATATTTTTTTTCCATAAAAAAAACACGCACAGCAGACACGTTGACACAAAGGCCCATTTAAGTTAGTCATAAACAAAAGCACGAAAATGGCTCAAAAAAAATAGTAGGAAGAAACTTAAAGAAGAGAACAGAAGAACTAGCTTTATTATGTAAAAACGTTGAACTGATGTAGTTGCGCAAGTTTTTTGGTCAATGTCTGTATATTATAATAAAAGTGAAACGAATTATTTGAGACTAATCTTGAATAAAGGAAGTTGCTTAGCAGAGACTAGATTAAGTCTAGTGATCGAAAAATAAAATTCATTCGGAATTCAAATAAATACAGATATAATTTGTTTTATATCCGATTGTATCGCTGTTTGCGGTTTTTTTGCAATTACTTAAATAAAAGAAATGAAATTTTTTTCGGTTCTTCAAAAAATTTTCATGGAGTTTTAACAATTTTTTGTTTTTCGGACCATTTTTTTGCAATCCACTTGCTTTTGGTGTAAAGGTATCCAAAGGTTTTGGCTCCAAAACCAACGCAAGAGTCTGCGTCTAAATCTCCAGCAATTATACTGGTTGTTTTTCTATAAGTTCGAAAAAAGGAAGCTTTTGTTTGGGCCACGACCCGTTGCAGTCACGAATTTTAAGATTGAATGAAGTTTATCTTTTAAACAATATATCAAAAATTTTTAGTATTACGGCCCCAGAACTATTCCCGACATTTAGTATTTTATGCTGTGTGCCTCAGGTCGATTTTTTAGACTAAATTATGAACTAAACTAAATTGCTCAGTAATTCACAATAAACATTCATAGGTGGCAGTGACACCAACAAAACATGGTGTGCCTGACTATTCGAAATACTAAATTGTCGTCTTTTTGTGGATAAAGGAAATATACAATTAAATTAACTTTTATGCGACTGAATAAAAAACTACTTCAGCAGACTGAAATGGGTACAATTGTACCCAAATATAAATTAACAGATAATTTGACTAAATCATTAGTGTGATTCCTGTTGCTTCCGAATAATCGGATGTTGAGGACGTCCCTTTTATTGATCAAGAAGAAGTTGTCTCCATTGAGAGCGATGATGATGAACAACGTCAGATGGCTTAACGGCTAAGGATGGCAAACAATGGCTTAAGTGGTCCTCCCGTCCACTAACACAAACATTGTATCTTAATATCATGCGTGAAAGAAGAGGAGCGGCGAATTCCACCACCCAATTTACATTGAAAGAAACATATCGGTTGTTGATGTCAAGTGAAATGATTGACATAATTCTACGGGAAATCAATCGAAAAGATCACAGAACTGACAGTTTCAACTACGAGTTATTGGGAAAGTTTCCTGATCCGACTAAAAGAATTTGATTCATTTTTGGGAATCTTGATTGCATGGCATATTCGTGTATCGGTGTCGTAGGATTGAGTCCACAAGTCGAATAATGAGCATATATGAGAATTTTGTAGGTTA
The DNA here is from genome assembly GCA_932526605.1 of Nephrotoma flavescens. NCBI lineage: Eukaryota > Metazoa > Arthropoda > Insecta > Diptera > Tipulidae > Nephrotoma > Nephrotoma flavescens. The sequence continues at coordinate 223,468,402 of OW052221.1, forward strand.
AATTTTTCACCTCTTATTCGAGCATGGATGCCCCGTGATTCCCTACTGAGGGCACATAAAATTCACCCAGTATATACCATCAAAGACAGGTAAATATCGCATCAAAGTATTCTGGGCTTGTGATGCTTCAAATTTATATCTTCTAACACAGAAAATTTAAACTGGAAAGCCTCCAGATGGTGTACGACAAACAAACGTCGGCGAATGTATATTATTTTCGTTCTCGTAGCTGGGAACACTAGATAACTTTCGGAATCAACAGCAACTGTTTCTTCTTATATCCCGAAAATAAATAAATCCGTTAAAATTTTATCGATAATGCACATGACTAATGATGATGTGCCGAAAACTGTACATCGAAGCCTGGAATTATTAACTACTTTATAAAACGAAAAGTGGAGTAGACACAGCGGATAAAATGTTGATGGCATACTTAGTAAAGCGGAGAACTAATTGCTGGTCACTTGCAAGGTTTTATAACATGATCGACGTTGCTACATCAGCATCGTATGTTGTATTACATGGAACATAATCAACATTTCAAGAAAACAGATCATCGAAGATAATTTTTTAATAATGTTTCGCGACAATTCAGTTGAAACACGGTTTACCTCATCATGTAATTGTAAATTGTTTCACACGGAATGCAATAGAATTAGTCCTGGGACGCGCTTTTTCTCCACAACCAGTGGAACCAAGAGGAAACATTGGTACTCAATCGAATTCTGAACCGGGTGCTGTCGTAGGACGATGTTTCATTTGCTTGAGGGAAATTGGAAACATTGAAACACTCGAAAAATCTGTTGTAACTGTGGAAAACCTGTTTGCGCTGTGCATTCTGTGAATAAACCAACATGTAGTAAATACAATTGAATAAATATATTATTTGTCAAAAGTATTTTTTTTAATTTTTTTTTATGAAAGTTAACGTTTTTTGCAAAATAATATGGTTCAGTATGCTGAGGGTGTGAAAAACTTATATTTTAACGAGGAAAACGTGTAAATTGTTTGCCAGTTTAAAGATGTCAGAAAGTTTCTGCCACCTATACGCGACCTGTATCATAAAAACATGTAGAGTCAAATATGCATTTGGGTACTATTGTACCCATTCAGCCACCCAAAGGTTAAAATAATGAAAGATGATATGAAAGTTGCATTATTTGCAAATATTATTGTAAACTACGAAATGTTTAAAAATTAAAAATAGTATTATGTGAAAATTTGTAGACAATAACACATTTGCATATAATACGAAATAATGACATTTGACAACTTAAATTGAAAAGTTATATCACGATATAAACAAACTGAATGTTAAGGCAATTTCTAGAAAAAGTTTTCAAAAAAGTTTGTGTTTGATCGTTCCTAGCCATGTATGCACACTACAAAATATCGATGCAGTGAGGAGATAGTGTTGCTTACACGGTCTCTTGTACAAGAATTCGATAGAAGCAAGGGGAAAGAGGGTTGCTCTTACGTAGAATATAAAGTACAGATAACAGTAAAGTACAGATGAGCACCACATTGGACTCAAATCATCAGGATAGCGACGAAATAGTAGTACGCCATTTTTCTTATAAGCTATAAGAGGAAATATTGTTGATCAATTGGTACTTTTTGGAACACTTTTATGAGCTTGAATTTGATAAAATAGGAGCGCATACGGTTCGAATAGGATCGTACCGCAGAACACATAGCTCGATGAAGTTTTTAAGAGACTTTTTCTGGCCGGAAATAATGTCGAAGAGTCATATTACCAACTGGCCTCGACGATTGGGAATAAATTGTGTATCATGAAGTGCTACAACTACCGCAAAGCATTGCTATGCGCTCTGTCAACAGATAACCTTCCACAGAACAAAATTAAAACGAAACGGCCATAAGTGTTCGGCACAGTGGCGAAAAATTGATTGAGAAGTTTTGATGCACCGTTTAGTTCTGAGATGCACCGTCAGACTATATCATTAGTTTTATTCACTCCAGAACTCTCTGCAGAATTTGAATACAAAACGACGGAAGTTTTTTAGACCATCTGTTATTTATTTAAAAAAATAGTTTTAAATATGTAAAAATTAAGAATTTACATAAAATTTGTATGTATCGTTGAGGGAAATGTTTAAGCTAATTTGAGGAGTTTTAACAAATGGAAAACGAACCCTAATTCATTTGATAACTTGATTAATTTTGTATAAATTTCTTCATTGATCTCTTGCATATACTATAGGTAATTCGATAATACCCATGTTTCATCTGTTTTAATCACTTTCTCTTGGCATATCGGGCTAGTTTTGTTATTCATATTTCAGTACAAGGTATAGTAAAATTTCCGGCTTCCAGTCGAGACATATACAGCACTCATTAAATTTATTTTTACTGGATGATTGTCTAGAATTTTCTGAGCTCGACAGTGCGATCGATTCCATTTGTCGAAGTGCTCGTACTATTGTGGCCTTTCTGGAACGGGATAAATACTTTTTAAATTGATTTCGTGCGCTTGAAATAGATATTTAGTTTGATTCTCGCTGTTGTTCATCACTTTCAAATGTGTCTGCATTGTTTTATGAACACGTATAAATTACTTTAGATTTAAACGCGTTTAGAGGTCTATTTTATTACTTACACCGTTGTCTTTAACAATAGAGATTTTTTGCTGGATTTTTTTTATTGCAAGTACTAATTTGGAGTTTGTGTGCCATTTTTGAATAAAACATAAAAAAATCCTTTTCTAAAATTTCCCATCACATAAAGTTAGCTCTCGATAGCAGCTCCTGATAAATATGTTGAGCTAACAAATTTTTTTTAATCAAATTGAGATAAGAAACTGAATTAAAAATCATAATTTGCTGTTAAATAAATGTATTTTACCTATAAATTTCAGTTTTAAATTCCGAAAAATGCGTGCTCCGTAAAGCTATCGAGTGCAACTATCGGTGGGTAATAAAAAAACCGCGACTACTGTTCAATTTAATTTTATTTTTCGGATGGGTTGGCTTGTTAAACTTAAACAAAAAATAAGAACGCTAAAGAAAACTTACTACAATTTTATTATACTGCTATTTTGTATTATACTGACTTCGGCTAGAACTGTGTTTTGGTAAACTTCTGGATATGAATAATAACGTTTGAGGTCAGAGAATCTGTTAATACCAAATTTTCTGTGTGGCTCCGTTGGAAATTTTACGACTCTGTAACTGATTTAAACAGAATTTGTGGAAGACAAAATGCTTCTAAATAAATTGCTGCCGTGCTAAATTTAATTTTGATGTTTAGAGCATTGATGCTTAATAATTTAGAAAATATTTATATGATTTCAATTCACTTGTCTTTGTAAAAGTCTGCGCTTAATTCAAAAAGGTTGAATTTTACGAACCTGCCACAAATATATAAAAATCAGTCCAATAAAATGATTAAATATTATTAATTATTTTATAACATTCAACAAATTTTTACAATTTCAAGCAAAACAGATATTATGAGTCACCATTTCACGGTAAGCTAAGCATATAAAATCTTGTTTATAGCCGTACGAAATGCATCCATGTATCAAAATATAGTCTTAACCATATATAAAATAATAATACATCATGTATTTTTTAAATATTTCCTCTCCAGTATAAACAATTTTTGGTGAGGTCACCTTAGCAAATTCAAATATATTATTCAGCCAATGTGCACCACAGTCAAAAATAAATTGATCTGAATCGGAACCGGTTTAATTTTTTGTACATCTTTACTTCCATCTTCATATATATAATTTTTTTATAGTGTACCAAAAATATGTGATCTCAATTTTCAAGAAATGCGTCCGCTTTTTAGACTCTCAACAGGTTTGTGAATCCAATTCATTTTACGTTTTACGGTGGTAAAATTTATAATTTCCCCCAATTACATTCGTAATGAGGCACATTAAAATCATGGTTAAGGATTTGATATTGACACACCACACGTAATTCGATCACAGTATATATATATATAAATATTGGTTACAAGTGCAGCCGGTTTATATACACCGATGTACATATTATGATCTGTATATACAAGGTGATTAATAAACAATATTTTTAATGTGCGCGATGCTAATCTGTTTCAATGATTGCGCATTTGCATTTAAAATGAAAATCGAAGCGCACAGTTTAAGGTAATTTTTAATTTAAATTTTATTTTTATTGATATCATTATTATGATACAATATACAGTGAATAGTGTGATACTAGACAAAATGACCAAGACGAAAATTGCTTTCCATTCCATTGCATCGCCGGCAAATATAATTTAAATACCGTGGTACATTACATCAAACAAATTTTTCGAATGTTTGGAGCAAATAAACTGTATTTGGTAACTTTTTTGCTCAACTGTACCCTTTTATTATCATTATACACATTACTATTGGTAATTGATGTTTAGAAAACTTTATCGTTGAACTTTCATAAAACAATAAAATTATATGGAGGTATACATATGTACGTACATAACACAATACGAGAAGAAAATTCTTGTTAGTTTTCCATCAATTCGAGAAAATTGATTTCGAATTTTTAAATTTTTCGTGCGCTTGTTTTTTGTAAAGTTAATTGTGCGTAAAGTTAATTTTGTTGCTTCTTCTGACTATGTTCTCGAAATTTATTTTATGTATATAGTTTTATGTTGTAGCATATACTCGGGTATACAAAAACTAAAAGCCATATAAAATTTAACATCAATTCAATTTATTTGAATTGCTTTATATGATTCTTGTCTCGATTTTCGTATATATGTATATATAAAATCGTATATATCGAATGATTGTTTTAACGAATCGTTAAAAACATGGTACGCTGCAAAAAATTGAGATTTTATTTTGTACATATACATAAATATGTATCTGTCTTTGCCTGATAATGCTTAATATACATGGCAAATATTTAAAACTATTTTAGTATTTTCATTGTAAACGTAATTTTTTTATTTCCAATAAAACTTCATTCTACTGAATTCGGCATAAATTTGTAATTTAATACGTTTGTAAAGAGAAATTTTGTATTTTAGAAATATCCTCCAAAAAAAAAAGAATAAACCCAAGTACTACGCATAATTGTAAATATTATCAACCGAATTCGATCCTAACCAAAATATAATTGTCGTGCTGAAACATAATGATCACTGCCTAAAGGTTTACATAATGTTTTAGTTCTTCTGTTTATGGAAAACTACCCCTCTAAACGACTCGAAATATGTCTAAAACTTCTCTTAACATGAAAGTGGTATAACAAAATTATGTGAAATAATTAATTCAGATCAGTTGACCGGCTTAGAACTGTTAAGCGATTAAACGCAAACATATGACTAGAACGAAAACATGACTCTTAAAGAAAATATTTTTATATTGGTTTTTTTAACATAATTTCTAATGATTCAAATGACTCAGGTTAATATATAATTTGATGTTATTTAAATTTAATTTGATAATTTTTTTTCTTGGATTTAGAATAATGATTCTCGAAATAAGCAACGTCGTACTAAATTCAATCATTAACTTTCTGAATTAATTTTTTTTAATGATAAATTTTTATTACATTTGCTCTATTTCAGTGAAAATAAGATTTTAGTAAAATATGTTATGTTTTGCATAGTTTTAGAACACATTATTTTAAAATAACGGCTTTCGGTACTAACTCCAAATTAAATTTAATAGCAAATTCCGAAACCATTGTAGAATTAAAATTTGTATATTTTAGGCGATATTTTTTTTGACAAACATATAAAATAAGAAATCAAAATCCAAATGAATTATTATACATATTTCAAATAGATGATAATTTTTAAGGTTGTGGGTGGAAATTCTTAAATGCATTTTATTAAGAAATACAAATCGAAAGATACTTGAGATCAGAGATATAAAAAATAAAAAATATTGTTTGGTTTTCAAGTTAAATAAACAGGCCATTTTAGTACCATTACAAAAAGCCTAGATATAGGTCAACCTAAAGCTCTTTAAAGCTTATTTTTATATAAGGCTTTTTATTTATGTTGCTGAGCATCGGACGTTTGATGTAAAAGATACCATATCATGAGCATTTCTGAAATTTAACCATTTATATTTATTAATGAAGTTTTTTGGCAACCGACTCTTTGTAGAAGACTAACTGTTTCTCTAAAACGTAGAAACATTTAACGTATCAAAAAAAATATGTTGGTTGCTTCGATTTAATAACAAATAAAATAATTTTAACTGTTACATAGAGGTGAATCCAATTAACTTCGGAATAACTACTTTAAATTCCAAAATATGACAAATTGTCTAAGGTATAGAGGAACTATTTCAAATAAATATTTTATAAAATTAAGTAAAAATTAGATTGTAACGAGGAATATAAAATAAATGTTGATTTAGTATTATCAAATTTACGTTTAATTCGGGTTCTAGTCAGGGGTTTTGTTTTACTTTTATTCGGATCAATGATTAATCTCATTTTACTTCGTTAACATATTTTTTCAAAATTATCAAATTTTTAAAAAAGTGATTTCTTCGGTATAAGAGCAAAAAATTACCCAGTTATCAAAAATTCTATGTAATATGTGGCGTTGAACTTTATTATTTATATTACCAGATAGTAGGAACCAAATATTTACCGACCAAACGGCATGGTGGTCAAAGTTTTGACGTTTAAATTAGGAGGTACTGATTTGGAATCTGAGTTAATAATATGCAAACTCATGTTTCATATCACTACTATACGCCGCCATAAAGCAGCGCAATGTGCTGATAGTTCTACATAAATCAGACCTATATCCGTACGTCTTTCACTTGGCCAATGCGTAATGATAAAGGACGTTAAAAGCGATCAACGAATTTCAACTGTGTGAGATGTTTCGGCCCCAAAACAGTTTTTAAACTAAAACTAAAAATTTGAAATCTTGAATATCTTAAATTATTTTAAAAGTACTTATCTCACCTATTTGACTTTGAAATTTATTTAACTTCTAAAATGTAGGTCCCAATTTAAACTGAAAAACTATAGGACGACAACTTTGCGACTGCATAAAAGATACCAATAATTGGAACTGAATATTTTTTGTTGTACTTCTCCATAAGTTATTTATTTCTACCAATTTTTCAGTTATCTGCTCAATTTTTGGAAAACGAATTTTTCATAAGCCTCTTGTCAATTACAACACAACAACTTTTCCATCGAGTTAAATAATTCTTTAGAATTTATGTTAGATTTTGGATATTGGAGAAATATTGATCCTAGCCTAGCTAGCATATAAAATTGGTTAGCATATAAAATTGGATTTCGAATTGTTTGCTTCATACTATGAATTTCTGAGATATCGTCACTTGAATATTAGTTTGGTCCATCAGCAAATTTTATTTTATAAATTAAGAATTTAGCATAATTTATAGTAAATTATGATCTTTTTACAGAATCATCAATCCGTCGTTTAAAATTCCTATCGCTTGTTTTAATATTGAGGACTTATTAGTTTTATATCCATATACAAAAAAAATAATAATTTTCATTTCAGCCATTTATCCAATTTTTGTAAGGAAAAAATATTACTGGAATTAGTTTGTGACGAACGCCTAAGTAAATCTTTATTTTATTCTGTAATGGAATGATTGGAACGAGAAACCTACCATTACCGTTTGTTTCATCAAATTTTTTTTTAAGTATGCATAATATTGCCAAGGGTGAGCTCTGTACATGACTTTTTTCGTAGCAAAATAGTAAGCAGCCTCAATGCTTGTTTTGTCTTAAATTAGAATAAAAGTGGTCCATATCCGATAAATTCCATTTATTCCTTATATTGTATTTCAACCAATAGGTACCCATTTTTTAACATTTTTTAACACGACCCAGCTACTCGAACCCTTTTCTTTAATACTTTTCTTATAATTTCATCTAAAATTTAAAAATGAGTTTTTCCTCAATAACAGTTACTGGCGTATGAGACTGACGATATATAAACTTTAATTTACCTCATATTAAAATTACTGATAGCGTACGAAAAAAATGTTGTTGTTTTTCATAATTTCTAAGCTTTATTCAAAGAATCGTTAGGTACGAATTTTCCCTATCTTTCAAGCAGCATATGGGTTCCGCGTCAAAAAAGTTCCTCATATTTTGAGGCGATCCAAGAATCGACCCAACTTATGGCTTTTGTTAAGCCGTGAAATGCTGGCAATCGACCGGAATAAGTGGTAGTCGGAAGGAACAATGTCTTTTGAATACGGTGGGCGGAATAGGATATCCCATTGAAGCGCCTATAAAGCTTCTTTGACGACTCTTGCAACATTTGGCCGCGCGTTGTCTTGCTGAAGGATAACTTTGCCATGTCTTAAATCAATAAATTCATGTCAATAAATCACTAGTGGATCCACTTCCGTCACGATTCTATGCAAAAACTCTTCCGGCTTTGTCTTTAGAGCAGTTGTTCACACAAAAAGAAACGAAGTTCAACATTTGTTGGCGGAGTTCATACGCAACCCAATTTCCTTGTTTTTGCATTATACTTACGGTCTTGAGACGGCCTTGGATCGCTTCTTGAGTAACTACCAAAGTCTGAAACTTTGAACTCCTCTTGAGTTTGGAATAAATCAGGGTCCAAACCAACTTAATGCCTTCAAACTTAAATGGTCTCCCTTCGCGTTCTTTGTGTCTGGTGTCAAAATTGCCACTTTTTAAACGGCAGATCTAGTACTCACATGTTTTATTGATGATCCTTGTTCCGCATGTGCTTCACACAGAAATCGATGACCATCAGCCACAATTTTCTTTAAATAAAACCAAAAATGCACAAAGTTTGACATGGTTGGAACCCAAAAAACATATGCTGTTTACCTTTCAGTGAAATGACCAATACCCATATTCGAAAATTAAATTTTTTGTATCTTTGTAGGCATTGAAATATTTAGTTTCTCCCAGAAATCAATTTTTTCCCAGGTGTATTGATGTGAATAACTTAAAAAATAAAAATAAATTTAAATTCGATTAACTTGATCGTTATTCGAAAAATATAGATGCTGAACTTAAGAAAACTTCTAATTTGGTTTGTTGGTTTTCACATAATATGATAAACTCTGGGATAAAGGTTCTGAATATTTTTGGACAAAAGCGGAAATTATGAGTTATGATCTAAACAAAATAAGCTAAATATTAGCAAAAATCGAAAACCGCCTTAGTAAATAAGAATATCAAATCCATATAGTTTTTGCTAAAAATGAAAAGCTACTTTTAAAAAACTTGTGGCATCCGCCCAGTTTCTTTGAAACAAAGCTTTTCTTTTAATTTTCGCGATCGATGCCATAAAATGATAAAAATTAAACATGGAATTTTGTAGAAAATGCTGTTAATTATAAATTCTGGAAAATATTGTGAAAAAATCATCAGAACCAATCTTCAAATCAGGTATAGTTCGGGTCATTCAATTAGACCACAAATTTTATTTTAAAATTTATACAAAAATTTCTATCATTTACATGACCGCATAAAACTATATCCAGGTAAATATCCAAGAAATATACAATGTTACCACAGGATGCGCTTATCCATAGTTTCTATGAAATGTTGGAACTGTTGAGTCTATTAATATCAATTAAACGCATTTTTTTTTGTCCTCAAGCTTTGCAATTATCTCAAGCTTTTTGATTTAAGCCATAAATCCTAAAAAACTTTAAACCTTCCCTACAAGACCGTTTACCCAGTGAATTTCGTTCGCAATAAGGTGGTTGTCACTCGCGTCCTATAAATACCTATCTGAACCATGTAATCAAATTTAGGCGATAAGTATTTAGGTGATAAACATTTTTTTCTTGAAATTGCTAGTAAAAATAGAAACGTATGTTCATACCAATTGCTGATAATCTGCGTTAACAATTTTTCTTGTATTAACGTAAAGTTGAAAAAGACCGCATTATAATTGTTGTTGTTAAAAAGGACATTAATACACATAAATTTAATCCAAGAAGGCGATGCTAATTTCAATTTTTTGTATTTTATACCATACAGGGGCCGTATTCTTGAAATCGGTGGAAGTTTCTTCTATCGGGATACAATTTGCTTTGAAATCCTCTTTATTTTGGAATTATTCGTCGCTTACTTTAATCATTTTTATTAATTTCTGTTCTTTCTTTAAATTAAGAAACATAATTTTTCCCCCTACTAGGAGAAAAATTCCGACCGGATAAATCGATTTGAACTTATTCCCTTAACCTTCACATTGTCGGCAAAAAAATCCCTCAATCTTGACTACGACTACCCGGGTAAAGAAAAAAAATTCATATATTTTCGCTTATATTCCATAGGATATTTGAACACAGTTCTGTTTACTTAACTGTTTTTAATTTTGTTTTGTTGCTCTTGCGTATGTTTTACCTACAAATATATTAGTCGATGTTTGATTTTTAATAAATGCAGTTAGTTAGTAAAAAAAACATTTTTTAATAACGGTGATTCTGTTAATGTAAAAAAACCAAAGATGGCAAAGGAGAAACTAGAATATTGGTCAAGTGTTAAAATGAGCAGGTAATTAAACTACAATTAAATTTGCAACTGTATTTATAAAACAAAACATAAAATAACGGTTTTTTGCTGCGTGCATTGCATCAAAAATTATCGTATGAAGAAAAGCAAACGTATCTTGAAAGTGTAGTGCGTAATTTAGCTTCGGATTCGGAAGATGATTTGGCATTTGATGACGATGATATCGATCCTGATTATATCCCTGCAAATGACGCCGACGATTCAGATGTGGAGCTCGAAAATGCAATCGCTGAGATAAGGGAAACTTCTGACTCAGAGGCCGATGACGAAAAGATTGTAATATAGACGACAACACAGATGATAATAGAGATGATCTAAACCAGAATGATGGAAACGATAGTGAACATTATGTCGGTAAAGATGGTACTAAATGGCGAAAATGGGGTCCTAATTTACATCGTTTGATCGAAAAATTTAAATGATGTCGACACATTTTGTAAATTATTTGATAGTTCAATGCAAAGCATAATTTGTAGAAATACCAATAAAAATGCCGAAAAGCAGTATAAGAAGTACATGGAAGCGAATCCTGATAAAAAAAAATTGGTCTGGGAACCGTAAAAGAGGAAGAACTGCTAGCTTATTTGGGCCTTCTAATAGTTATTGGAGTTATTGGAATTATGAACCAATGGCCCATAACTGTTGAAAAAAAATGCATTCCCGTTGTATCGAGCTACAATGTCTGTTCGAAGATTTAACAATATTACTCGTTTCATTCGATTCGAGTATTATGCAACTCGGCAAGCTCGAATGGAAACTGATAAGGCGGCACCAATTATGGAAATTTTTCAGATGCTAAACGCAAATTTGAAAAACAATAACAGATCTCACAAATCAAGTACAATTGATGAACAGTTATTTCCGTTTAGAGGTCGAACGAAGCTTACTCAATATATTCCCTCTAAACCCGCCAAGTATGAGATCAAGATATGGTGGGCCTGTGATTCCGAAACCGCATACCCGTTGAATCGCCAAATTTATATAGGTAAAATTGGAAATGTTCGTGACAAAAATCTAGGTGAGCGGGTAGTTAAGGACCTCGTAGCTCCCTACAAAAATAGTAGACAAATATTAGTAAACTTGAAAACAAATTTGAAAAATGATTAAAGTAGCCGGCAAAAAACTCTAATAATATAGAGAATTTCAAAGCAAATTGTATTTCGATTGTGGACATTTCCATAGATTTCAAGAATACGGCCCCAGATCATGATAAACTAGGCCCGAATTGTCAATTTCTTCTCGGAACTAAATTAATCTAATTTAAGAAATTGACAATTCGGGCCTAGTTTATCATGATCTGGGGCCGTATTCTTGAAATCTATGGAAATTTCCACAATCGGTGGATTTAGGACAATTTAAAGATTTAAACTACAATCCGGGTAATAGTTACGGACAAACCATAAATCGAGATTACGTTCGCATTTGATATTGGTGGCTAAGATTAAATTAAACTTGGTAAATTTTCAGAAATAAATTTAAATCTGGTTCTTGATCCCAAAGACAAATCGATTTTACAAAATAATTTTACACTCTTATACTTTTCCAACATCACGACAAATAAATTTTATTTCTACCATTAAATCTCAAAAAGAAAATCGTTCATAATAAAAATAATAGCAAAGATAATTTAATGGTGTAGAAAATTAGCTATTGTGTACCACAGTTTGATTTATAATCATATCACTTAAATTTATATCGCAAAACAATGTCAAATCGATAAAAATAAAAATAAGAAATAAAAAGTTTAAAATAAAGATTTCTAATGGTAACGGAAACTATTTTTTTTAATATTATTTGTGTGCGCAGACAAAATAAAAGAAATCCAACCAAGACTGATGCTGTTTACGTCCAATAGCTAAATTAAGTTTTTTATCAATATATAAAATAAAATGTTAAGCGATTGACCCAAAAAAAAAAAAGTTTGTTATTGAGTCGAATATTTGACATGGGTATATCGATATTGATGCGCTCCTCGGTCACCGCGCTTTGCATAATTTTTATGTATTTTTGTGATTGTTTCATAATTATCTACCTGTACCTCGCCAAACCGCGCGCGTATTAATAAAAATGTTTTTTATTTTAGACATAAATTAACATTTAATTATCAAATCACGTTTTTTTTTTATTTAGCTTGGGATAAATTATATTGAATGAAACATTATTGTTTTTTATCAATCACTTGTTATCGCGCGGTATAATAAAATAATTAAGGAAATTCATTTTGTTGTGTACAAAGTGTATTATGTAATAGGTTAGTTGAAATTAAATACCAAGTATAATAGTTTAATGTGCGTTATCTTTGAAATCTAAATTGTTGGTAATTTAATATTTTTTTTTTATATATATATAAAATATGAAAATGTGCAAACAAAGTTTAAAAGTTCAGATGCGCTAATATAATGTCACCAAACGTTGAGAAATATTTTCTCTAATCAAAAATATTTTTTTTGCGATCTACAATCGAAATAAATAATAATAAATGTTGGGGAAAATAGGTAGATCTGTGGAGCTACACAAGTATTTCAATAAAATGCATTTTGTAATGCAAATATTTTATTTTCTCAAAACGATCTCGACGCAGCGGCTGTTCCAATTTTATTCAAAATTTATTATTAAATAGCGTGTTAAATGTATTAATCGATTTATTTTTTTTATCGTTTCAGATATATGCAGTATCTATAAACTAAACAGCACCAGATATTAGACAGGTAAATAACTTTGTTATTATTAAAATTTCATAATTTGGTTGTTGACCGTATATATACCAATACTGTGAAGTTTAAGTGAAATATTAAAAATAATTTAAAAATTTGATTGCGTTAAAAAGATTATCTATTTCAATCTACGAAACGATAACTGGATCCAACAAAATTAATTTATTTGTAATTGAATTTAAAAATATTTTTAATTCGATTGCGATATGCATGCCATGGTTAATATTTCGGATGCTTTTACAATTAACATCTTATTACCTTGGTAAAGATAATTTACAGTATAATTTTACTGTTTAGATAATTTTTCTTTTATCCAACAAGGTTCCAAATTTGTCTACCTAACCTCCCTTGGTATACAAATTTTTATCAATTTTTTTTAAATAAACAGTGGAATCTCAAGTTCATCAAAAATTTTAAGCTTCCCTCCCCTATATTTTCGAAACAAAAATTGACGTTCATCAAATCAAATCAATCAACAACTTAAAAACAACAACACCAATTGTATAAGCTTTATTTTTGCAAGTTTTATAAAATTGGAGATTGATGTTACACTAACAAATGTATTCAATAATTAATTCTTAACACTTTTTAATATTAAAAAATTATGTTAATATTTTCTAATATAAAAATGCTTCCTTAAAAACCTCTAATGGGCATTGTGCAAGACCCTTACTTATTAGAATTTTCTTCCTTACCTCACAGTAACCGGACTCATAATATTTGCTTTACTTCAGCTGCTTTCCATTGCCTTCTTGTTGCTTAGTCAAAGTTATTAACATTTGCCTGATGTGATCTTAAAAGCAAAGTGAAGCACCTGTGTGAAATTTTCAACATTTATCAAAAGTGTAGCTACACAATAAACAAACAAGAATGTATATCCACAATTTAACAAAAAGCGTAGAATTACATAAAAAAAATATGGCAGGGTTGAATTTGTTATTTTTCCCACTAAATCGAACCTAATTTAATTCGCGGCATATCACTGGGACTTTCTGCGACTTTTTTTTGTTTAGTGTAAATGGAAATAATAATGAAAAAGTGTTAACCGGGTCTTTTAAATGTTTAAGGGCCTTTAACACTTAATTCTAGAGATGGGAGCACAAACCTGAATATGCTGGCATTTCGGGGATACTCTCACTAAAAATAGTGTCCCCAAAATGCCAGTATACTCAGAGTTGTGCTGCCATCTCCAGAATTAAGTGTTAATGGTCCTTAAGCATTCACCGCTTTTTACGATATTATTTCCATTTACACTTAATAAAAAAATACTCCGAAGATCGCAGTGATATGCTGCATATGACTAAAAATTATCGAAAGTATCCCTTAAATGTGTCATCTATAGAATTAAGTGTTAATGGCCCTTTAACATCCAGAAGACCCGGTTTACACTTTTATCATTATTATTTCCATTTATACTAAACAAAAAAAAATCGCAGAAAGTCCCAGTGATATGCCGCGAATTAAATTAGGTTAGATTTAGTAGGACAAATTATAAGTTCAATCTTGCCATAATTTTTGTAATTCTACACTTTTTGTTATATTGAAAACTTCACACCAGTAAGTTACTTTTTAATTCAGGTCGTCGATCATATTCTGAATTAAACGACATTAAAAGTCCTAATGTCGAGGGATCTTGTACCTGCATTTCATTGTTTTGGAATATAATGGTTTTAAGACCAAATATTAAATATCTTCATTAAGGGTTTTATCCACCATACCAACTGTTCGAGAAGTTATTTTTTGCCTTTTAAGGGGGTTTGCTTTAGTTTTTCTTAAGTGTCAAATCCATAACATGTGGCACCCGATTTGGATGTATTTCTGGAGAAATTCTAACATCCTATTGTGAGTTTCTGCGATCAAAGTAGATCAGTTCGACCGAACTTCTCTATTGTTTTCATGCAAACGAACCCTTATGGGTCTGTTTGAAAACTATTGGAAATACTATTCCATCATTTCTTCATTGCTCTCATTATTACTGTCCTTAAGCCGCTTCACAGTTCTTTTCCTCCTGCCGAAATGATATATTAATTTGATTTAATCTTCTGAGTAAAATAAAAATGTTTGAATTTGAGTTTTTTCAAATTTGGCCCTCTAAAATAAAGCTTAAATAAGGAAAAATATCAAAATTGTGACGGGACAGAATTACCATGACCATCGCAGTGTCAGCGCCGTGCAAGTTATACAATCGTATAACACTATAGTCAATTCTGTAATAATTTTGCTAGAAATTCTTTTCCGAAACTATATGTATTGGCAAGGTTTAAATTTTTTTTCTAAACAGTAAAAGTGTCCTAATTTGTTTATCAACTTATTTCAAGATCTGATCTAAAAACAAATAGAAATGTTAAATTAAACTGAGAGTGTCGAGATCAATTTAGTAAGATTGTGATAAGGCATGATGACCGACCACCACCTAAGATAAAATTAATATGTTAAGAACCATTTAATGTATTTAATTGAAAATATAATAATTCGCAGACCTGCATAATATGCCCTAATCCGAATAGGCTTGAGAAAGAGAATTTGGTCATAAATCATTTTTGTAATTTGAGTATAAAATTAAACAAAAACATCGCTCGTCTTCCAACACACGGACGACCAAGGACTATTATTTGTGTTATAATTTCTTTCTGTTCAACTTATAATTACATATCGATTCTACCGGGTGAAATAATTTATTTTGTCCGATATTGCATCTAATAAAGTTTAGACGAGCATTTGATAATTATAATAGGCCACTAAAAAGTTCTAAAGTCAATAAATTTATTTTAATAAGATAGAATTTAAATTCTGACACGGGATACCCCATATTTTGTAGAGCTTAACAATTTCCGTCATTCGTGTTTTTTTTCTGATTACACCCGTTTATATGATTGAATTGCAATTTCTGGGTGTAAAATCGGTTGATTAGTTGAAATTTTATTCTTTAACGCTACCGGACAAGTGGTGCAGTTGTTAAGGATTCGGCACTTGGACCTTGATGTACTTTGTTCGAATCCCACTAGAGGCTGGATGCAAAGCGAATTTTCGTCATAAACACAACTAAGACCCTCTGCTGGAGTGCAGAATTCAGCGCCGGTTAACGTGGAGCTTGCAATGTGCAGGTAAACTGTAACTGTGTGAATGGTCGGTGTGTGCGTGAATGAAAAGAAGAGTATTATTTGACCCTCAAGGGACATTAAATCCACTGGACACTTAATACTTTCTTTAAAAAAACACTAGGATTACCTAAAACAGCTAATGAGGTAGATGATACATTTAAAACGGAGAAGTAGCACCTCTCTAAAATCCTTAATACCTAAACAATTAAATTTAATTAAATGAAAGCTCAACCTCAATTAAATCGAACGGGGTGTTGACGACTTCCGACACGTGCAAATTGTGTTCGTTTCTTTAGCTATAAAGACATAGATAAGAATTTTATAAACCTGATGTTTTAGATTAATAAATTTAAATTTTATTTCATTTCAAAATTGTTCATTAAAAATTGATTTATTATTAAACTCAGATTTTAGTATTTACAATCACACATGTAAGGACTTTTCACCTTATTGTGATTTCTGTGTGGAACGCATTGCATGTGCCTTAAAGTTGTTATACCAGGAGTTTTGCCTCAGGTTTAAATTTTCACAAAAACGAAGTTGTATACAATGACAGTTGGCTATAGAACGCATTGCCATGGCTTCATGAACCACTTTAGTGAAATAAATTTTTTTATTTCCCATTAACAAACTAACAATTATTTATTTTGAGTTTGAGCTAAACCGGTATCAGATAGTCAAATCAAATTTAATTTGACAAAAGGTAGGACAAAAAAAATATTTACAGAGCTCAAAGCTGAAGCTTTCGATATTTTTATTATTAAAGATGGTTGTTCTGTAGTCAATGCCACTAGCCAACCCGTGGTACAAACCAAGCATTCTATCACAAATAGCTAGTGCTGCTCCTACTCAGGAAAACAAAAAGAGTAACTAAGACAATGAAGGCAATTGACCAATATTTAAGGATCTTCATTCTTTGATTCTAGAAACTGGGGTGTAACCACTTCGTAGAGAAAGTGAAATTGCACATCGGCGACTTAAAACAGTCCTTACAATAAGAATTGCGCCCAAAGGTCTTTGGTAGTCAACCTCAGATTAGTTGGTCTAGTCGGAATGGCAAGTCGTTAAACAAAGACAAATAAATCCACTAAGCAAAAAAATTTAATCTTTACTCTTCAAGATATGATATATATCTGGATCCTTATTTAAAATATCCTATTTTTGATGAATAAATAGTTGGGAAGTTCCAGTTGACATTCTACCGCCCAACGCAGACTTTCGTTTCGCTTTCCCTCTAGGTAATTGATGTTAATACCGGTTGTCTGTTACGCTTTCTCAGTTCCTCCGTCATTTCTCACATCCAACATAATAAGACAGTGGCTCTGTGGCTTTCTCTGTGCACGATTGAAAGCAGGTCCCGTTATTTAAATACATGCACCGTCTGGTTGTAATTTGTTTGTTTGTGTGATTTGTTTGTTTGTGTGCTAAGGATTTTCGATAAATATTTCATTATGCGCACGTCAGTAATTGTCGTATATATATATCTGCGATTTACACAGTTTTATCTTCAAAATTAGTTCGATTTTCAACTGTTTTACACGACCCGGCATAAATAAGTTAGTTGAAGTTGTTTGTTTTAAAACTCAAAATCATGGGTTAAGACACTAACTCAGACACTAAGAACGTGCCCTAATTTCTGTTTTGTAGCAGAATGGATTTTCGATTCGTAAAATTGCAGAGCAGATAGG
Organism: Nephrotoma flavescens; assembly: GCA_932526605.1. Lineage (NCBI taxonomy): Eukaryota > Metazoa > Arthropoda > Insecta > Diptera > Tipulidae > Nephrotoma > Nephrotoma flavescens. The sequence continues at coordinate 223,486,431 of OW052221.1, forward strand.
TAGATCTGAGGGAGTCATTAGAATTTTTTTTTAAAATACGAGAAAATATGGCCAAAGAAAGGGATTAAAAAATTAATGAAGGGATTAAAAAATTAATCACTAGAAAGAACTACACTCTTTTGTATATAATATCTTTCTATCTTAATTCGGGAATTGAACTGAAGTCGACTGCCACAACCACATCTTTCTTTGATTCCAAATAATTAGTTAATTCGTTTTCGCTGCGGTTTAAACCAGAAGGTCCGAGTGCCATCTAATGCAACGAATATTAAACTGAAACACGCGCACCTTGCGTAGCTACTTCTCCCGCCTTTCGTGTTACTTTAATTATAAGAAGCTCCGAATATCTGCGTTTTTTAAACTCTCAATATATGAGTATTACTTTTCGTTTCATTGAAACTCTGCCCCTTAAGGTTCTTCTGCTCGAATTTGAAACCAAAAATATTTGTTTCTGACCACTTTCAGTTACTTTTACTTGGTGTGTGCTCTGTTTCACAGCATTTATAGCAATGGTGCTGCTCTCTGCAGAATTAATTGTTTCCGTATTCGAGTGTTTTGACAAAACTGGCTAGAAACTCTGTCACACATCAGGCTCGATCCTGACTTTCTTGATGTCCCGTACATATATTTCTATAGAGAATTGATATCTCAAATTTTCGTCTATTTTCTTACCAAAATTGGATTAAGGTATATGTTCAATTTCTGTGTCAGTGTATGACCGTCTGTTCACCTGAACTGTGAAAAATTATCTCATCAGCTATCATGAGTCAATTATTGTTCCGTCTCCTGACATTAAGTGTCGTGAATAATGTTTTCATTAATTTTTTCGCTTTCTATTAGACAACTCACATTTTTTTTAATAATGTGCAGATTCCAGTATATAATGCGACGTCATCGTGTTGATAGTCATTGGCAGTGTATGTGGATCATCAGCAGATTTTCACCTCATAGTGCAATTATATCGGCGTTTTGTATGGTGTCAGAAGTTTGGAACCCTGCCACATCATCATCCAGTTATCAAAGTTTTATTTAGTTGGTTTAGGATTGCCCAAAACTTTTTCTTTGTGACCAATCCTCGACGATAAACGTAATATTTTCTTCTGTGATCATCGTCAGCTGATTCCGGTTCCAAAAACTTTGCAACTATAGACTCGCACTTTGTGTGGATATTTATTTTATTCTATTTCCTATTACCGTCGAAATCTGTTTTGGTTATGATTTTTTTAGTAGCTCGTTATAATATGCCTGCTGCTAATAGTTGAAAAATTTTGACAAATCCAACAGTGTTCCGACATCAAAGCCTTAATTTGGTCGTTTGTTTGAAATTTTCCTGGACCATAGAACTTGCTCGATTATTGCAATGATCGTCGTTTGATCAAGTATTAAATAGTATCAATATAGGACATTGCCTTGTAAAATCGTGTTCCAAATTTTTTTTCTATAAGACAAGAGTGAAGTTAGCTGTTTTAGTATACAAGTTCGAAAAAAAACTCGAAAATCAACACAGCTGGTGAAAAAGTAAAACTAAATTTAATTGTTTCAACTGTTTAGCTTAGTTGTCTAAACAAAAAAGTAAACAAACAACGGCAATTTTTCGAAAACGACAAAAGCGACACCGTGACAAAAAATCTAATTACGATAAATGCGATAAGCTAAGAGAAAAAAAACACGAACGTCCTATATATAAGTTATTTAATATATGGTTTGATCTGGTTTTTGACTGGAAAACTTAACACTATATAGGCGGTGGTTTTGTCAATATGAATAAAACTGCATATCTTCAAAAAATTGTATTATTTTCGTATTTTGCCCAAGTAGTTATTTCAAATGTATCGATCGACCTGACCAGCTACATGCTTCGTAATTATCAAATTTCATTTCCTTAATTTAAGCAAATTGTGAATAATTTTTGCGCTTTTTTAATTATTGTTCAGTCGAAATTTATTTTTTTGCCTCACTGTGTCATGAGATTAACAAACCCCAAATTTAAAAAAATGATGTAAAAATTATTCTTCCTGGTTCAACACTATAGTTGACAAATTGACAGTAACAATAATTAAAAGTGAATATGTTAAGATTGTTTACCACCTACTTGGATATCCGTTTGGCGCTGACGAAAATACAATGCGAATAAAACAAGATTTAACACCTTTTGTGTATATTTTTAACAAAGACAGATATTCGCAAAATAAAAATTTAAATCAATTACTGTACAATGATGACTTCATCATTTTACTGCTAATTCGGATGCTGATAAGTCGCGATGTCAACAAACATCAATTTGAAAGAATATACCGATAGATTTAAACCCGAGGGCTTTATGTTATAGCCAAATGTCAAATTGTGTATGTATTTGTATGACGTCAGCTAGATCGTATTTTTATTAACAAAAGCATTAAGATTTCTGAGATTATCTTGTATTGTTTACTTTATTTGTATACGTAAAAATGAATTTAATAATTTATCAAATACTTTTATTACAAAGAATTATTATTCTCATTTTTATCCGTATTTCAAAAATAGATTTTAAATACCCCCCTTATGCAAGTATATGGAAAATATGTTTTTTATGAATTATACTCGTGTTTGGCGTATCTCGTATACTCGAAAAACACAATAACATTTAAAGTTAATAATCCTTATATAAAACGATGACGTGTGCAATATTTTATTTTTACCTTTTTATCGCTAATATTTTTCTATTTATTTATTATTTTTCATAACTTTCTTATCTTAAAAATGATATTAAAAAAAAATGTTGGAAATTTCCATCACAATACTTTCTATTTTATGTTTATTTCGTATTCACAAGAATAAACACTTTACGCTTTTCTTTTCTATTCTTTTTTTTGTACCGTTATATACGACGTCTATATAGGAAAAGTGGATTCACTTTAATATACGATAAATATTCTTAACGATATATTGATATGTCGCGAAAGGAAGTCAACGCAAACAAAGTTACAGTCTGGTACAGTTGATTAACTTCAATGCGTTTTGTTGATTGATAACTTTATTATTAAATATAAGGATACAACTTGTTATGTAGTTTGATTGAGAATTTGTGGATGCTAATCATTGACAATATTAAAATTCTGGGTGATACGATAATATATTATCAACCACTACATGTTTCTATTATACCATTTTAATTCCAAAAAACCTCAAAATCGAAGCTTCGTTAAATGTTTTTAATAATAATAAAATTCGAAACGACAATTCCTTTCTGATTGTAACGTGCAATGTCCTGCTGAAATTAAAATAAAAACCTAAAAAATAATCGGGCTAAAAACTAAGAGAGAATGAACATAATACTGCTACTTCAAAACTGTGAGATTAAATAAAAAACCTCAGTGTTGATAGAAAAATAATAATCGAAGTTAGATCTGTTTAATATAAATAGTATTTAGATTGGGGTCATGAGATCGAAATAATGACGTACAAGTTGAAAATGAAATAAACTTAAATTGAAATATTTAAAAAAATCGGAATTCAAGTGAAATTATAATGGTCATGGCTTATAAATTTTTAGAATTGGCTTGCTAACAAAAATCACGTAATATTCTAGTACATAATAGGCAAATTTTTCAGTTTCATGACGAGCCGGTCCAAACTTCTTGAAGTTAAAACAGACTTCACTGGAACTCAAGTATGGATTTAGCGAGTCTGAATAAGCCTCTTCTACTAGGAATCAGTAATATTTTAGAATAAGTCAAGACAGTTAAGTTTAAATCCCAATATTTAGTAGTTTTACGTTGGCAATGAATGAAATTTATAAAAAAAAATCATAACGTCTACTTACATTCTTTAGTTACATTTGGCTTACAACCCGTTTTACAGAAAGAAAAGAAAAAGCTGTTTTTAGCGCAACATCAAGGCCAAATGAAAAATTATCCCTTATAATCTTAATATTGTGAAAGAATTTATCCCTATTTTGTTAGTATGTTCAGTAATTTAAAAAAATTAGTTAAGGTTAGAACATCCAACCGAAAAGGGCCTGTTAAAATCGTAAAAGATTGTATATCACTGATCCATACAAGTTGATAGAATAAATTGGAAATATTGAAGGCGTTCAAATTATAGAAATAAACGAGTTCCGACTTAGTTTTCAAACACATTTATTGAACATTTTTGTCTTATCAAAGACTGTAGATTTTTAATACACATTCTGCGCGTATTTTTATCTATCAACAGTCTTATAAAATTATTTTCGTTGGCATAGTTAGCAAGATAGCTAGTTTTTCGAAGTATTATTTTGACATTTCGCTTCCAAATTTAAACATTTTATGATATACGTGTGTATTAAAAGCAAAACATGCTCTTATCCATCTTAAATCATTTTGAGATAAATAAATCTCTTCTTATTTTTAAATTATAAAAAAATCTATCTTAATAATCTTATTAAGTTTAATAATTACAAACTGTAAATTTAAGTTTAAAAATTATGCCTCAGATATTTTAAATTAACGAACTCCAAGAAAAAATCTAATTAAAAGTGGCTAAGGATTCTTTTGCTATTTACCATCTGGTAAGCCTTTGCAACAAACCGACATGGATAAGGTTTGTTTTGATTCGAATATGCGTTAAATAAATTAAACAGCTTAAAAACGATATTTGTTTTTAATATTTTTTAATTCAGTTATTAAAGGCAAAGTGTTCAACATAACATTTTGTATAAAAAATTAAATACTATTTTTAACTTAAAATAAAGTTCCATTGCGTTTTTGAATATCTTACTATAAATTCTTAGCTTAATTTCATTTCATCTTCTAGTACATGTTTGTAAAAGGCGAGATCTTCATTTGATTGCCAATTTTTCCCAACATGTTTTTAAGTTATTGATCAACATCCTTAAGTTCTTCCTCTTTTACCGGCACATTGAGAGGGAGCATACTAACTATCATATTTCGTAAAGATTTTCCTTTCCTTAAAACAGGTTTGGCCTTACCTATATTCGACAGGTAAGCTATGTCCCCACGAGTAGTTACCGTGTTAATATCAAGTCGATTTATTGAAAATCTCTTCGACACATTGAATTTAAAATTTCACTGGCCAGGTGGCTTGAGTGTTATAGACTAAAGCTCATAGTATTCCTCTCAAACGAGCAAACACTCCATCCGGGGGAATGAACGAGTGTCCAGGAATTAGGAAACTAATCTCGAGTTCCTTTATATGGCGGGAACCTCTAAGCTTAGCCAATAAGAGTGCATAGCTATCATAGTGGTAAGCCTGATTTTCAATATATTGCTACTAAAAGTGGAATTTTGAAGTAAACAAACATGAGGCAATTTCGTTAGAGCATTTGGGCCTCCCGTTTTCAGTCCACAAATTGAGATACATTTTCTCTTTTAAGGTGATTTATCGAAGTTCTTTGAACAACTCCGAGATTGTACAAGTACAGCTGTCTGCTTCAATAGGCAGCTTGGACAGCCACTTTCGGCAATAACTTATTTTTTGTCAATCAGAATAAAACGTTTCCATATTTTCCTTTTTCTCTTTCGCCAACCCGTAAAAGGCTTTTGCTCGTAATTTGGGCACCCTTAAAGTCGTCATTATGAATTTTTTTTACGGATCCGTTTCAACTTTTAGTTGTTCCTTTGTAGATTGGTAAGTACTGCATATATCAGACGATGGGAATTTAAAACCAATATTAAAATTTCGGTTAAATATGTATCGGAAACAACTTTTTTTACTTCTAGATCTAGAAAATCAAACATTCGGTCAAGTCTATAAATAAAACTTACGGTCATGTACGGTCCCACACATGTACGGTCTTTGTGTTTGCCATCGACAATAATGATTTTCTAAAATCTTTAAAAAATAGAAATAATAAAATAAAATTAAAAACCTACAGAAAATTGGACTACCTGAAATCGCCTAACAAATCCGATAATATTGCTTGTCGTTTTTCGATGAATTTATTAGAGATGCGATTGCCTCCACGATTTTCTACTGGTTCCGTATATTGCTCGAAATGTCTTTTGGTTATCCTTTTTATTCGCACCTTCGTTATCCTCAAACTATTTGCAAAGCTGGGGCTAACCTACACCTCGTCGTGGTTTTGGCACATTTATTTTTGAATGAATTTTTGGATATTTTATTTGTACATCTGTAAACGAGTCGGAAAAACGTAATGCGTCGTAAACTTTTATTCGTTTGCAATGGTTGTGTACCGTTGGCTATGGGAAAATTTTGTAATTTATGATTAAAATCAATTTGATTTAATTTTAATTTTAAGAATATGTCCACTGTTTGTACCTATTTCTTAGAATATGCCCACTGTTTGTACTTTTATCACTCATCTTGACCCAGATGTTACCGAATTAAGTTTTTTGCTTCAAATTTAGTACACAAACACTACAATACTAAAAAAATTTGTAGCGAATGAATTTTTATATAGTAAACAGGCCTAACGGAACTTGCATTTAGAATTTCAATGACAAATCCAAGCACGACTGTCACCTTTTGCCCGCACTAACAGTTTGAAATTATTAACCAATAGTTTTGCTCAATAAAATTCGTCTACATTATTTGACAATTCCTTTATTCGACTGAAATTGCTGCCTTTGTTTGTTGAAACTACCATTGAAACATCAAGATAATAAGGTTGGTTCGAATAACCCTCTTCATCACCGGTAATCCTAAAACCTATTACTTAATTTTGAATGCTTCCATCAAATTTCGAGCGAAAAATCGACGCCAATATTTCAAATAAGTCTTACAAGCTATGCACAACAGAACCTTTGTAAATCATTGGTAGTAATCTATCTAGATACATTAATCTGTATCTGTAATTTTGACCGGTCTTTGTCGTCGTAGCAATAAAATTCAATTCCGTATGTAGAAATTACTGTTTGATAAAAAATCCAAATATGCTGATATGATTAGACAGTACCCACATATCGATTATTTTTGAGGATCCGTTAAATATTCTTAATAAAGCCGGAGATAACGGGTGCAGTAAATATATCGTCGACATAAAAGTGGGATTGGGACCATTAACATGGGCCTGTATACAGAACATAATTGATGAAAAATCGCAAACATTAGAAATGCAGACGCTGCCCGAACGGGATATTCTGAAAATTGCGACTGTGCTTTAAAAAATTTGTACAATACGATTTCGTCTAGACGATATAACATTTTTATTACGATGGAAATCTTATTTATAAATAAATCTTATCTTATTTATTGATAGCGTGAAAATGAAGCAAAATTTTCACGCTATCAATAAATAAGATTTCCAAAGCAAATTACTTTAATTCCGTTCATTTATAAAAATTGCGAACACAACCCAAACACCAAAAAGAATTGAATTACTTGTCATAAAATAGCAACACTCTTGCTCATTTAATTTTTTTTAACAAAAATTTGTTATATCTGTATAGGTTGGTCGTCTGCAATCCAAGTAGGTGACAAAGATAAAAATATTTAAACTCGCTCGGGAATTTTTAAATGCAGAAATATTTTCAATCGTTCTTATTGGTTTAGTGTGTAGATGAAAAGTTATAAATTTTTGCTCGCACCCGAGCAGTCGGCTTTAGTCATCAAAAAATTTTTTTTTACTGGCAAGTCGTAGCTAACATGGTCTTAGTAGTCTTATCATTTGGATCGAGGGGTATAATGTTTGATTTTTTGGTTGCGAATTATAACAAAGTTCTCTCCATACCAAATTTGCGATGATTTACGATCGACAAAATTATTCAATTTTTATCTTACATTGTAAATACGTTCCATCTAAAATCGTGTAAATTAAAAACTATTCAAAAAATTTCCAGCCTATAGTAAAATAGAAAAAGCCTATGTGAAATAGAAAAAAATACTGAAGACATATTGTGGAGCGCGTGTGTGCTGCAAGTAACCGAACTCAATTATGGGTGTTGCTCTAAAAGTTAAATATTTCACACAATAACTTTCAGGTCACAAACCACTAAATTCATCAAGATATGATAAAATAAGTTGAATTGCTTCAGCCCAGTTCTTTGTAACTGGTTTGTCAGCGTTAATTGGACCTTACAATTCATTTTTCAATCAGATCATAAGAGTTTAGTTTAATTTCATGTTGGTACGCCTTTAGGTAGTAAAGATAATTTCTCTTCGCATAATAATATAAATTAATATGTTGGCTGAGAGTTGAAGATAACAATTTTAATGATGTCGGATACAAATTGCAAATTTCGTTAAGAACGTGACTAAGTAATGTTTTTAATTTTAAATAACTTCCGCTATCTTAAATTTTGAAAGATGTGTGAGAGATATTCACACGATTTGAGCACATTAAACCAATTTTTTACAGATAACGATAGAAAATGGAGATACAAGCTCGGCTTAGTAATTTAAAAAACCAACAACTTGCTAAATCATAATTTAAGGTTATACTGGTCTTCCTGAAGCATACAAAATATAACTTCATTAAATATAACTTCATTGAAAATGATTGGAGGTTGGGTTTCTCTGAAAATTTATCAGGCAGATTAAAAATATGTTGATATTCAGTGGCTAATCGGAGCTGTTTGGTTCCATTAAATTCGAATAAAATATTTGAGTTTGATTGGACATTCGATTATTTTCAAATCTATACGATTTTGGATTCACATTAAATTAATTAACTGCTGATGGATGCTTGATTGAATTTTTAGGCCATGGTTCAAGAATTAGATGTCATTAGACGAAATTCTTACGAAATAATGATAAAACCACTATTTTTTATCACAATAAAATATTTTATTAAATACCAATTGGTAAATGTAATTGATCAGTTTTTGAGTTGTGTTCTGATCATTTTTAGCTTATTCAGTTTTCACAGCTCATATTAGATGTCAAACCGACGACCACATTTGAAAACTGTTGCTATAATATTGCCAAGAGATTCTCGATCGGGATTAAATCTGGACTACAGGCGCTCAGATGTTGGTGTATTATTATATACTTTAAAATCTGCTTAGTTCGAATTAATAGGGGCGTTACTTTGTAGATCGTCCACCAACTCAACATACTTGGGTGCATTTACTTTCGTTGTGATAATGCATGAAGGGATTTCCCCATAATATCCAAGGCATCCTCTCTTGGGGTTTCAGAACCATCAAGATTAAACGATCAACATCTAAAAATATAACAGATGTCAGTGCTTTTTTCTAAAGTTGGTATTTTCTCGCGAAATTTAATTTCATTTGTCTGATGGTGAATTGTTAACTGTGGTTCTGCAAATGGTTTCGTGTACTTCTAGTTACAGTCAGCCTAAAAATTTGCGTTATATACTTTACATTCATGTTGAGTTTGAAAAAACTCCCAATTTCAGCAGAGGTATTCTGTTTGTAACTTGCTAATCGCTTACTATCCGCAAATCTCTAGCAAATAACTGATTTACTTTCTGAGGATTTCTTTTAGCCATACAACTCTATCAATTTCAGGAAATTTACAGCCACCATTTTAATTTTACCATCCCGTGTAACTATTTCTCGGGTCGTCATTCCAGATGACGTTAAGCCAAACGTGGCTCTTGTTCTTAGCCGGTCAACTCTGTACCTCGAAACATTTCAGCTTATTCAGCAGCTTTTAAATTTTTATTGCACTGCAATTTTTTTCAAACGCCATATTTAATGGAACAGACAAACTTAAACTAAAATGGATAGTTTTTAAAATTATAACCTTTTTATGGGTGATATAAAAACGTATGCCAATAATGTGAGTACTTTGTACTCACATTATTGGCATACGTTTTATATAATAAATTCAAATTTATTTAAATAGTAAGTCTACATTATGCTAATTTTATTGCATTTACGAAATTAAATTTGCCGCACAACAAACAAAAATTTATTGATCACATAATTGCAAATCATTACTCAAATACTTAGACCAATGATATCCGGACAAAATGGTGCAACAGTACATTTGTATAAATTTACCTAAAAAGAAATTTGCTGAGTAACAATTTCAATATATTCTCAGAATAATCCTAAAAAAAACTCAAGAATATTCATCAAATCATTATGCTCTGGACCGGAGAAAGATGATAAAATAAAACTTAGTTTCTGTAGCCAAGAAGCGAAGCATAAAGAATATTTCACTCAAATCCTAAAGAGCTTTAAACCACTGTAAACCGCGTCATACTCTTTTTTTAAACATTTGAATCAAATTAGTCTTAATTTAGAAATTTTACCAACATTAATTATTTGTTAAGTAAAATTCTCTTGAAATATGCATTGGACGATAATTAACTAGCCAGCAGGATCTTGGTACAAGCGTATTAAAAACGATAACAAATTGAATGGCACAAATGATAAAATTTCATTCTTTAGAAGATTGAAGTATATTTTTTCTTTAAAAAAATGTTGATGCATAATTACAGTAGGTAATAAATAGGTCCATGCAATACCTGATAAATAAATTTTCTACTATAAAATTCATAATCTAATATATGAAAATGATTTTCATGTCCAACAATTCCCACGCTAAGTAAATCTCGGGTCAAGATCAAGTACAAACGAAACATGTTGATTTCCTAGCACCGTACAACTTGTTTGAAGTTAGTCTACAACGATTTATATTATAAAAGTTATCATAAAAGTTTTCAAAAGTTTTACCTGACTTAGTTCGCTGCAGCGGACTGTATAGCAAAATAATGCTACGATACCATCATCATCAACATTGTCACTTTATACCTATATAATTTTATACCAACAAAGCAAAATTTCTACAACTTTCGTACATTGTTGTTGTTAATTTATATATTTTATTAACATTTATTACATTATTATTATAAAATGGAACGATAAATGTAATAATATTGACATTTGAAGCGCAGGACATCTTACATATGCTGGACCTCCAGTACTTTAATTGCGCTATATAATGGTTCTTATCATCAAACACGTATTTTATATAATAATTTCATAGCGTTATCACGTACATAGTGCCACGCAATCGAAAAAATTGTGTGCCAAAATATTTTATAAGATTTTTATTTAGGTTTTGGGGCCGAGGTAATTTTTTGTGTGTAATGTCAAGGCAACACAGTAACAGGATATCAATTTTTTGTGTACGTATCATCATATATATGATTATTACCGTTATTTTTATTATGATTATAAAGATATTTATGTCTCTATGTGGAGGGTATTTTGTAATACGTAAACACTTTAGTCTATAGGAATATAAGTTATCGATTCGATTCGAGGTAAATAATGTTAATTATTTTCTGGTAACCTATAGTGAAATAGAATTTGGTATAGTAAATCCTTTTGTCTGATTAGAGTGTTTTGGTACCAAAAAGCATAGCATAATTTTTTTTGTATATAATTTTAAGTCACTTGATATTTTCTGTTCTGTGTAGGATTGTGAAATTTAATTAGATATCATTTATATACATTTCAATTATTATTGGATTGTCATAGGAATGATTATGATAAATTAAGTATTCAAAATTCAACTCTTGCTTTGTAGAGTACAATAAAAGAACTTATCGATTTAGCGAATTATATCACCATTTTAGAAACTTCAGGAAATTCTCATTCTGTATGTGTTTTGTGGTAGATATATTGTGAAGTAAATGGCCTCTTTGTTTTCTATGACTAAAAAAATCGTAAACATTGTACAGATGCGATTAAAAATAATATTTCGTCCGAAAAGCTGAAAAAATCTTGATTAAAGTAATAAGGACATTTACCCTTTAAGTGGTTAAAATTTCCACGAAAACAAGTTTAGTGTTATCGTTTTATCATTTCGAAGTGCCACACACTTGATTCCTATAATTTTTATTTCTGATTAATTTTGTATTAGAACATTTTGTCTGTTCCCATAATATACCACGCAACAAATATCATTTCGCCCCATTTTCTCCCTAGTTTTCCATTTAAAGTTCATGAAAAAATATAAAAATAAAATATTTATTAAAACACATTTGCCCAATAAAACATCAACGAAAATTGAAAAATATTTCATAAATATATATAGGGCTATTATTAGATTAATATTTTATTTGATAATAAAATAAAAATTCCCGATAAAAGGATATTATATTTTATATATTTTTTTTTTTGGTTATGGTCCTTATTATTTTGTTATAAGGTTTTTGATAATATTATATAACTTTGATATTTTGCTGATACTTTTTTCTGTCGGTTAAAAAAAACAGGAAAAATGTTGATTGTCTAAGGACATTTCTTGAGTAGCACACACGATTTTATTATTCCATGAGTACTCATATATTATCCCTTTATAATATTTATATATACATGTAACCTAAGCAAAAAATAAATATATTACATATTATGACTATTATGAATATTTTATATTATTTTTTTATTTTTAATACTTTTATGTATGTTTATCGATGAATATATGACATCGTCGACTCAAAATGAAAAACGAGTAATCCTTAGCAAAAAAAACCGACATATGGTGACTCTATACTCCATACTTATATATAATGTATGTCATCTTGTTACACATTTATTATTGCATACGAAAGGATTTTTTTTTATATATAGAAATAATCTTAAGGGTCGAGAAGAGAAGAACTTATATGTATAAGAAATAAAATTAAATTTAATAAAACGAAAATAAATTCTTCATATCCTATTCATATTCAAATTAGATTTCATATTTCCATTAATAAGCAAATTATTTTTCAATAGATTGAAATTTGAATTGACTATGTAAATATTTTATATTACTTCATTTTGTTATATGTATATAAAAAAATATTTATTTAAAATTGGATTTATTAATCATACATTTTATTCGAGATGAGATGTGTACGGGGGAGTATTGTACATCAAATACTAAATGAAATCAAAATTTGATTAGGAGTAAAAATTATATCGTAAAATCTTTTAACGACGGCCAATGGGAAATAAATAATCCGATATCTCCATTGATAGATTAGGATGCATCCTAAAACCAAACGTTACTCTGGTCGGCCTTGGGCATTTTTTGTTAAACACATTACACTGGTTTATGTTACAAACATGAGCTTTTGAAATGTTGCCAGGAAAATTTAACAGTCTGAGTTTCAAAATAAATATTACTAATTAAAATTGTGTTAAAATCATTGATTGCTGGCAATCCGTTAGTTTACCAGAATCGTAAGAATGTGATCAAGACAATGTCAGAAGAAAACAATAGAGGCGCTTTTATGGTTGGTGTGCATTCGTTCGTTAGTTCTGATAATTTTTGCGACCAATCATATTGCTCAGAAATGACGATTTTTTCTTAATTTTTCCACAGGAGACGAACACCAACCATAAAAGCGCCTTAAATCGAGTTGCTTGTGCAAATTGTTTTTTATGTCACCAGAATTCACCATATTATCTGTAATAATAGTTTAAAAGCAAGTGTTATACAGATTGTGCCTATGTCAAATCAGGAAGGTTTAGATCGCCAACGACGATAAGGTGATCTTGTTTATTCATCAGGTCAAATACGTAGTCCACACCATCTACAAGAAGCTTATAGTTTTCGATTTGGGTGTTGGGTTGAATATAATAACACAGAATTAAATTATGTTTCCCATTCACGTTTGTTTATTTTAACATTAGTTGGGAATTGTGAGTGTCGAATTATTAAAGTGGTTGTGTACAGCAATAAGAACTCCACTACCGGTCAAATATGAGTCAGGATAACAATACCCAGTTTTTCTTGCAGACATTAAAATCTGAAGTAAAATACTCGTTGTTAATAAATTCATTCATGAATTCTTGGGGGCAAGTACTGGGGCAGACACTTAAATTTTTTGATCCTTAATCTTATTTCGTATTAGAATTATTGTTTTAAAATATTATTTCTCAAGTCTGTACAAATTGATTTTGCATTTCATTAAATTATGGTTATCAATAATGAAGCTAAAATACAAAGCAGACTTAACGTGAGGAGGTTTGTAGGTGTAGAATTTCTTAACGTTGAAACAAAAATGTTCTTATAGGTATTGGAGTGATTCTAGGGGAAATGGTCCATAGTAAGGGTCGCATCAACCATGGCTGAAGTAAAAGATGGAGGTGACGCCACTGCCACATTAACTGCATCCCTGGGAATGTATATGTCTCACCAGACTTGTAAACATTCTTGTTTCGTATAACTCGCTGGTCTTGCTTGCTTCAATGATGAAGTATACTTATAACAATCTAGCTGGATAGACTTGAGACTGTATTCGAATTCGACAAAATCATTATTTACCCCATCTATTTATCCCTATGTATATAGTATCTTGAATATTGTGTGCGCTGTCCCACCACAAGATAGTAGTGTGGCAGCAATCCCAAAAGATGATGTGAATATAATAAGGAAACTTTTTCCAGTACCACCAGTAGTATCCAAAAAAAAGTTTGCAGCAATACAATCTTCTGAATTACGTCTTAAAGCCTGTAATAAATGTTCTGGCAAATAATGTTGATATTTTTGTCATAACTTCGTTGGATTGGTCTTGCGTGCGTATATTGTAGAGTTCTTGTTGCAATTTTAACGCAACATTTTTTTGCAATTTTATCATATTGATTCACCAACAACTGATGGAAAAGTGTACGGTAGCGATGCAAATGGAGATTTTCATTCAAACGAAGTGACATTTTTTGTGAAGGCCATCTCTGTCTTGGGAATAGGCGACATGAAGAAAAATTTGCTAATCATGCCATACAGTTAGAGAGCCCAAAACAAAATTGTTCAACTTGTATCGCGTTTTCGCGTTTTAGTTAATTTTGAATATTTGTAAACGTTAATTGTTCATGTACTTCACCATAATGAAAATGTTGTCTTTACTGAATGTTTTCACACTGACGCAGCTTGGTTATTTGTTTAAGGGTGCGTTCACAATGAAACTTGAAAGTTGTCACGTCCCAAATGGAAAACCCGGTACAAAGTAACGTCAATAGGGAATGTAAAATATATGGGGAACCAGATGATGTTATTTGATCAATCACCATAATAGTCATTTGCGCCGTTTTGGGTTAATTCGTGTCCGGTCTTAATTATAGTCTGGTAAAGATTAACATCGGGAACAAATCCAGGATATTTTTAAACAAATAACGCAAAAATACGCGCTACTTTGGTACAAACTAGAAACCATAAGATAAAACTCAAACCATTGAAACCGGAGCATGATTTGAAAATTTGATTTTTAATCGAAATATGTTTTTGTGTATTGATTTGAAAAGCTCTGGTTAACCGTTGCATGATTTTCTAATTATTATTTTTATAAAAAAAATGTCTGAAAACGGAAATGGTCGGAGCAACACATGTCCGTTGCTAGCATATATTGCCAAAAGAGAGCTCCCTGTTTGGCTTTTGGTATGGTATGCAGAGCAGTCTCACTTGTTTAAACGTCAAAAATCTCTAAAGGCTTGTTTTTTACAATATTTTTCTACAAGATGTAACGAATTAGTGAAAATAGAGTGCGGATATGGACCAATTTGTAAAAATTAAGTTTCCGGAAAATTCAATTTGCGCCTTGTTGTAACTTTAAGGGGTATATCCTCTATCCGGTCGCAAATCAATTATTTGCGATCAGAAATATGGTTAGCAAATTGACACATTTTTTTTATATCTAAATTTGTTTTGCGATTATAAAGTAGAATCCTCGAAAAGACTGTTACACATTTTCCGAGGTCGCAGTCTGTTTATGTATTTCTACTTAGCAATCGCAAAACAAATTTAAATTTAAAAAAGATGTGAGAATTGGCATGACAAAATAAATCTAGTAACCATATTTCTGATCGCAAATAATTAATTTGTGACCGGATAGAGGGTATACCCCTAAATCTTATAGGCTAAAATGCATTTAAACAGGCTAAGGTAAACATCATGTTTACATGTAACACACAAAATATTTTGTCAACTAAAAGGTCTTCCAATAAGAGGTGTCATTTTGAATAGCCTGCTAGTTGGGTGGCTGTCAATTTTGAAGCTGACATCTTTTGACATTTGACAAGTAAAAACTACGCCATTACTAAAAATGGTATACGATACACGCTTCAACAACGCAATAAAATTATTAAAATTCACTACAAAAATGGTGAAAATTTTGTAGTCACAGTCTCGGCCGGCAATAGTGAAACTAGTGGAAAAATTTGAGCTCTTGGGACAAGTTAGTGATGTGAAGAATCGAAAACGTATGCGTCGCTCAAGAACAACTCAGAATATTGCTGCTTTAGCCGATAGTTAGTCGATTCTTCGTCGATCTTTGGAATTAGAAATAACGGCAAGTAAATTGACATAAACAATATAAAACCTCTCTCAAAATCACGTTTTGTCCTAATCTTCTCAATACAAGCCCAAAATGAAACAAACCTAACCTAACATACATTTTATCTCGAAATAATTGAACGTATTTTATCTATGATCTAAAAACTTTAAATTATGCTGCATACGTTTCGTTGTGATTTAACAAAACCGTATAAATCGATATTGAGACGAATAATCGTTCAACCACGAATTTGTCGTAATTAAAGCTCCACAAATATATATATTAATTATTTAGTGTTAACAAGCTTTCTACATACAACAACTATATATTAGTAAAGCCTTCAAACTTTACGCCAATTTCTATTGTACTAACATTTTATAAACGATGAACTAATTTCACATTCGATATACATACAAGATAATTGTATCAATCGATTTAAATCTAATAAATTTTATAAAGAATTACGAAATCGTATATCGTTGATCAATTATTGAAATAATTAATTTTTAAGTAATCACTAAACCATAAAATAAAATAGTTTGGCAAAAAGAATAACTATAAAAAATTTAACCATAATAATTAAACTTTCAAAATTGTATATAGGTGAAAATAATTTACTTTTGTGTGTTGTTAAATTTGACAACATTAATTTTATTTTTTGTTTTTTGTAAACAATTAAATTTCATTTAATTTATAAATTATTGTGTACAAACAAATTTCATAATTTTTTCTTTTGCACCGAAGTAAACACACATAACCACCGTGTGGTGATATATTATTCTGTCGTGTCGGCTACGATTTTAATATTTAATTAAAAGAAATAATTGGGGCCTAATGATTGGGAAAAAATTTTGGTTGTTATTGTTTAATTAAAACTGTAAATAGTAATCAGTCATCGTATACGGTTTACCAATTTAAGTGAGGTGAATTTGTGTGTCTACGCGCGGTAGGTTAAAACGTTAATTTAATGCTATATTAACGTAATTAATATGTCTAGGTATATATGCTTAGGTAGGTAGAGAATTAAATTTTTGTCTTGTAATCTTGACGTAATATCAATTACTTAAGTACACTCCCGAGCATTTGATTATAACCACTTTAAATTTTGCCCTAATTCTTCATGTGGTTGTTGTTTTGCTATAACTTTTTTTATGTCTTTTCTCTTGTTGTGTACCAGCTGATGAGAGGGAAGTTAAAAAGAACCCGGTTTATTCAAATTTTATATTTTGCGAAAATTTAAACATGACCACTTGATTATAACCATTAATTGTTTTTAATCTTTGAAAGACTGAAATGCTTGAAAATTATTTCAATTGTTTTTTTTTCTATTGCTGCGATTTATTTCCCGTAATAAAAAATAATAAATAATAAAAAATTTCAATTTTTATAACAATGGGTTGAGGTAAAACGTTGACAAAGGAAGAAATTAGTAAACTTGTTGCATTTAAACCAGAAAATTATTCTAATCGGCAAACAGCGATTAAAATTGGTCGAAATCATGTGACAATCAATAATTATCTAAATAATCAAGAAAATTATGGGAAAACCCGTAACGGGCGCAATCAAGAGCAACAACAGAACGAGAGCGTAGGTTAATTTTGCGCACTGCGTCGAATTCTGCTGCCACCGCTCGCAACATAAAAGATAAAGTTGGAACTTCAGCCAGTATCTGGACAGTACGCAAAGTAATTAAACAGTGTCTGCATCTTATAAACGGAAAAAACTTATGAAAAAACCACATTTACTTCAGCGTCATAAAGTTGCTAGATTAGAGTACTAGCCAGACACATTTTAATTGGAAGGAAAAATGGCATCAGGTGATATTTTCTGATGAAAAGAAATGTAATTTGGATGATTTGAGAAAATCTGAGTAGTTTCGGGGTCTCGTCGCCATACCGCTCTTGATACCGTCATGCTATGGACTGCAATTTTATTTCATAGCGCCATCGATTTGGTTGTTTTGGAAGGTCGGCAGACCTCAGCGAATTACATTGAACTATTAGAAATACAGAAAATTAATTTCTAAGAACTGTTCAACAGCCAAAGATGGATTTTTCAACAAGATAACGTACCTATTCATACAGCAAGACGTATTAAACAATGGTTTGCACACAATAACGTGGCAGTTCTGGACTGGCCAGCTGTATCTCCCGATTTCAACATAATTGAGAATTTGTGGCGATGCTTATCGCGCAAAATTTATGCAGAAGGAAGGCAATTTCAAAATAGGGATAGGCTGATTGCTGCAATTGCAGATGCTTTCGAGCAAATGCCATTAAATTATGTACAGATCCTGTTTAATTCCTTATCAAAAAGAGTTTTTGAAGTTGTACTCAAGAATGGGGGACCTACACATTATTAACAATAAAAAAATCCTAAGTTTGGGCCCAAGCTAAAAATTTAAACATCGAAGATGGGGCTTGAAATGTTGCTTAATGCCTAAATAAAAACGCTTAAGCCTACTCATTTGTTTTGAGCTACAGTACTTGTATTTATATAGTAGTTAAAAATAAAAAAGTTTGAGCCCGAAAATTGATTTTCGGCGTGTTTTGGTTCTCTCGTATTTACTTTATTTTTTGGTTTTTTATTTTTATTTGTAACCGGTGTTTTTAAGCCCGATAGAAATTGTAAAAAATAACACAAAAGATTAAATTGTAATCAAACGTTTTTATTATTTGAAAGATCAATACATGGCATTAATATGAAAATGATTTCGGGCATATGGACACCGTAGCTGTTCTTGACGAACTGAATTCTGGGTCACTTTCTCGAGCACTGCTGGCCGTATGTCACGAATAACAAGTACAATGCTGGCCTCCAACACTTCAATTGATAGGTCCATTTCTCGAAATCAACTTATCGCCAGCATTTGATTTTAATAAGTCAATGGTTGCGGTTACCGTATGGTACGTAGTGCCCTCCTGTTGAAACCACATCTCGTCCGGATCAATGTCATCGATATTTTCAAACAAAAAATCATTGATCATGGTGAGGTAATGATCTCCATTGACATCTTCTATAAGTTGCGAGTATCGACGACTGATTTTCAAAGTAAATTTTTATAATCTCGTAGCGTTGTTCAAGCGTCAGTTTAGTCACAATGATTTGCCAGAGTATACTGACACTGATCTGCCAGAGTATATTTTTCATAAAAATTAAATTTTTTGTTTTATTTTCAACAATTTCAAAATCTATCAGGCTTAAAAAACGCCCGTTATATTACGCTCACTAATGGATATCGTAAATGAGAAATAGGTGCATAGAGAGAGCACAAAACAATTGGCACACCAGCGTGTTTTGGTTCTCTTGTATTTACTTTTTTTTTTTTTTTTTTTTATTTCGTTGCATATTCTTGGGACAAAATTTCGTTGCATTTTTCTAATGTAATGCGACGCCAAAAACATCTTCGATGAAAAATTAAAATCAATCGTCTACAATCTATAAATTAATTAATGGTTATAACCAAATGGTCATGTTTAAATATTCGCAAAATATAAAATTTGAATTAACCGCGTTCTTTTGTTGTATTTTATCATCTCCCTCATCAGGTAGTATACAACAAGAGAAAAAGGCATTAAAAAAATAAATTATAATAATACAACAACCAGATGAATTATATACATTATATTGGTTATAATCAAATGCTCGGGAGTGTATATGCACAACAATAAAAGCCCTACTTGAAGTCGACAATAACAGATTTCAATGTGATTTAGTACAAAATTCAGCGACGCTATACTGCAAAACAATTTAAAATAATCAATAAATAGTTAATTTCGGTATATCAACCATTGTTTGTCCACGGTGTGCAAATTAGAAATTAGTTGAAGATTTAGTATGCATATAATATTCTCCTTCACCTAAATTTTTTTACCTATGTCGTTTCGAAAAACGAAATTTTGAAAAATGTCGTTTTAAGAAATACCGTTTTGAAAAATACCGTTTTGTACCTGTGTCTTTTTGAAACATGCAATTATGAAAAATGCTGTTTTAAAAAAATGCAATTTTGTAAAATGTCTTTTTAAAAAATGCAGTTTACAAAAATGCCGTTTTGAAAAATGTCGTTTAGAAAAATGCCGTTTTGTACCTATGTTCTTTCGTATCTTGTGCCATTTTGAAATATGCAGTTTTGAATAATGCAATTTTGTACCTTATGCCGTTTGTACCTTATGCCGTTTTGAAATAAGCAGTTTTGAAAAATGCAATTTTGTACCTGATGCTATTTTGTACCTAATGCAATTTTGAAATATGCAGTTTTGAGAAATGTCATTTTTTAAAAATGTCATTTTAAAATATGCAATTTCGACCGGGACCCCCCACAGAGATATATTTTCATAAATTTTTATATAGAAATGTATCTCGTTTCGGGACGAGAATATTTTATATTTGTAAATAGATATTTAATATCTGTAAAATCGAAAAATATATCTAATTTTTTATAACGTTTAGAGACAAAAACATATGTTATCTCTATATGCTTAGGATTTTAAGGTTCCTTAAAATCAGAAATATTTACCTAAAATATGTATCAACAACTCTGAAATATTTGGTAAAAATATGTATTGAAAATTAATTTAAAAAAAGCCAACTTATCACAACTGTATGTGTATTACAACAAATCAATTTATTAAAAAATAAATACAATAACAAAGATTCAGTACGTCAATATAAAATAATAATTTTATGAGAAATATTTCTTATTTAAATTGTTAAATCTATTTCGGCGTTTTTTTATAATTGAATGATGCTTTAAATTTTGAAATTTAAATTTTAGACCGCATCCTGCACTTTCTCTCCAAAATATCTTGAATTGTTTTAATAAGTTTTAAAATTGGATTTTTGTCTAAAACTTGTTTTAAATTCGTCTTAATGATTTTACCAATGGTGCTTGTTACCTTTTCAATTAAGGATTCGGTTTTCTGTAACATATTGAACTGTTCCGAGCAAATGACTGTAGTTAGTCGGTATAAAAGCTAAATCGTTTTTTACATTAGATTTATGCCATGTACGTTTTTGCTATTTCAATATTAGTTTCCTCGACGTTTAAAAGATCAAATATTTTAATTTATTTTTAGAAATTAATTGCAAAGTAACTAACAGCGCTTAACCAGCTTCCCCAGCGAGTTACAATGGGCTGTGGCGGTAATTCTAAGTCAGGTTCTGTAGTTTTGAAAATGCGTACACGTGATGGAGCTTTTAAGAATACGCTTTTCACGGTCGACACAGAATACCTTTATCGCTTAGGCGGCCTTTACCATATACGGAGCGGCGTCTGTCATAAAGAGTAGTATTCGATGCCTATCAAAATTATCACCCAACAACTTCACAGATTCATCGAATAAAACTGCGATAGTCGGATGGTTTGGCTTTTCTAACTCAGCCACATTTAGTAAAAAAAAATTGTTGACGTATCTGGGTCAGTATCTAAAATGCCAATAACAACATTGGTAATATATCTGCCAGTAATGTCGGTCGTTTTGTCAATTGGTATCCACAACTACTTCCCGTCAACCTCTAGCCGAATTTTACTCATTTGAATATCAAATAAGTCCACAACGTATTTTTCTAAAGTGTCGACTGACGAAATACTTTCTCACTCGTAAATTGTTCTAGAAACGTCACTAATCGACGATTTAACAATTTTGATAATGGTATGTTGGCAGACACAAAAACTAAACCCAAATCTTTCTTAAATTTTGACCCATTTGGTACCGCCATTAAATTTCGTAGAAGTGTTTGGGATATTTTGGCTTCACGATGTTTAACTAGCTCTTTATGCTTTGCACTAAATATATGCTGGTGTATTTGCGATTTTTCACAGTAATTACAAAATAGTATAGACCCATCGGTCTTAAATACACCTTTATATTCCTCGACGATCAATTTTAATTTACTACTTAAACTTGGTTTTGCATTGTCAATTTAATTAAAAATATATCCAGTGGTATTGCAAAATTATTAATTTCCACGAAATTTAATTTTAGTACTCCAGTTTTATTTGAAATAATTTAAATTGAAGTTTTTATCCAAAAATAATAGAGAAACTGTTGATTTAGCTGCCAATTCTTAATAAAAGTTTTTTCCCAGTTGTGGTATAACAAGCGTACATAAAACGAACTAATAAATCAAATTAAATATTTTATGCTAGTATAAAATAGATGTCATCGTAGAAAAATAATTTTAAGAATTAGATTTGTCGATTGTTTTATCGAAATAATCAGTAAAAATTAACAAAAACTTGGCAAGTATGTAAAAAATATACAAAATATGTATTAAAAAACCAAATATGTAAAAATATGTAACACGATATGGGGCTCATTGGGTTTTATCAGTTCTAAAACGAATAAATACATAAACAAATTTTGGTTTGAATGGTCCAAAAAAATATTTTTTTACCTAAGAACCCTAAGCCTAGCCTTATCTCTCTTAGCTCAGTATATACTCCTCAAAGTTAAAACAAATACTATTCGCGTTTTGAAGCAAAGTAGCTGACATGTGCCGGATATTTTTTTAACTAGAGCCAATGGTGGTATAAATTTATTTTTATGTCAAATTGCATAGTAAAATAATATTTTACATCAGTAATTTGCAAATTAAATTAATTTGATAAAAATACATATACACCTAAACAGTTTAGTGTTAGTTGCATTAAAGCCCAAACAGTACAAACATAAAATATTTCGACCAAGTTTTTTAAATATTCATTAAATATTTTGTGTTTTTCTACCCGTGGTACTTATTGGAGTAGCAAATGAAAGTTTCACAGCATTAGTCTTCATACGTGATCGTGCATTGTTTGTTATAAATAATATGACAAACTGATTTAAATATAGAAGGCTTCCAATAATGGGTTTACATTTACTCCCACGACCTCCTAGACATTTGCAAGTGGCAGTATTTATCCATTGCTTGTTTAAATGGCTCAAACGATTTACTTCCCATCGCTAGTTTTTTGATTTGAAGATTGCAATCAAATACTGACAGTTTTGAACATGTTTTGAGTAATTCCACACAATATTATGTTTCTAGCCTGGCAAACTTTCCGCCACCGCAATAGTAAATAATGACTGATATTGAAACATCAAATTTTTCATCAGACATCATAGAAGAAGAATTAAAATTATAAAAACAAATCGGAACTTTCAAGCAGATTTTCGTAATTAGTTCTGGATTGATTTCCTAAAATTAATATAGATTTATATTTTATGTGCTATTATTATTAATTTATTACATTCTTCTGCGGTGTAATATATTGCGAAATAATAATTAATTCAAATTAAAATTTAGCTTGCACCATTTTCCTATACGATTTGACATATATGTATATATGAATTTACACCACCACTGGCTCGGGCGACTACGACGCCTCTAGCGGCGCTTTAAAGGCATAAATATGCAGTTATAAAAAAGATAAAAATATTTCTAATGTAAGAATTTGAATACTTCACTGCAATAAAATTCACAAGATATGCGATTTTGCTATTTGAGATATATTTTTTATTAAACTTGGTTAATTTTAATACACATGAATATTTTGTTTCCAAATCGGTCAAATGTTGCAGACTGGATGGATCTATATATTCTATTCGAGTTGCCAATTGAGCTCAATTTAAAAAAAAAACATTTGTGCTTTATGTCGAAATTGAGAAGAAAATCATCATCAATCCTCATCAGTTTGGTGCAAAATTATCTAATTTTGATAAAAAAAAAATAATTATGTCGAAAAAATTATCCGTGATTTTGGTCAGCAAATATTTTGAATTTTATTTTTCAGGTGTTGACTGTTGTAAAACTGAGGTTGTACAAAGGCATTACGGAAAAAAAGATTAATAAATTTATTTAAAACTGTTTATCATTTTGCTAAAGTTGATGACTCTCGATTTATTTTGGTGAAACAGACAATATGTAAATTAGTTGATATATTTTCGTTGAAACGACAAATTTTTTATATTAATCAACTAAAAAATTGTACAACATTGTTAAATGACAAATGGTATATTTTTACCTATTTATTTAACCAGTTTTACAAATTTTAAAAATTAAAATTCACTAATTATTTTGCTGAATATTTTTGTAAAACTTTGTCTAAGCCAGCAAATAAATTACGTCAAATACCTAATTAAAATTTGTAAAGATACCCAATTAAATTAAATGTTTGGTAATTTAATTAATTAAATTAGCAAAATAATTTAGGTGAATTTTCGAGGTAAATAATTCAAGTTAAAATAAATATTATTTATTTTCGATGTTTAAATAATTCAATTTATTAATAATTAAAATTTATACATAGTGTGCATAATCTTTTCATTATAAAAATAACTTTAAATATTTATTTAAATGGTGTTTTAATTTTTATTATATCAAAAATAATATAACAATTTTTATTATCATTTTCATCATTTAAAACTACCGGACAAATGGTGCACGTTTAAAGCTTCGGCACTTGGGCCGGGAGGTACTGGGTTGAAATCCCATCAGAGGCTAGATGCAAATCGAATTTTCATCATCAATCACAATCGGTGATGTTAATAAACACAACTAAGACCCTCTGATGGAGTGCAGAATTCAGCACCGAACCACCGTCCATGTCAATTTACAGGTTGACATTGAGCTTGCAATGTGCAGGTGGTATAGTGTAGTTGTGTGAGTAGGTGAATAGGTGAATGGGTTAATGATGTGGCGTGAATGCGTGGTATCACAATGGGCCAAAAATGGCCTAAGTGTCAACCACTGAAACCTAACCTAATCATTTAAAACTATAGACAGTTAAGATGAATATTTTTCTCCTTAACATTAATTTTTTTAAAAGCAAATAAACAAGTTTGATAATTGAAACTTAAAATATTAAGAATTTCATATAACTTATTTTCAATATTTCGGAAAACTTAACGGAAAACTTTTTATTATTTTAAATTACTAAAAACATTTGAAAAATCAAAATTAGTTTGTGCAATAGAATTAACAATTCCGTACTTACTTCCATAGAAAATTATCTAGCTTTGAAGCTATTGTGCAGTCTAGTAATGAGAAATGCAAACCTTGTTGCGCGCACCAAGCGGATTCTTAATTTCCAAGTTCTCTTTGATAAACCAGGTAAGGAATGCATATTTTTCCAAACATTTTAATCGTCTTTTCACGCCACGCTGAACCTAGAATGATATTTTCGATTATACCGTTGAATTTTTAATAAATGATTTTGGGAGTTTATCATTGATTGCAAACTGTTTGGCTGCTCTAAATACTTAGAAAAATTTTGTACTCCTTCTAGAATCGTCAATAATAAATTTAACCGGATCAAAATATGTGTTTAACTTTTTTAAAAAAAATTTAAGTTTATATTCAGAAATTTAATTTTGAAAATACGACGGAAATTGCTTCGTGCAAAGAAAGTTTTTTGTTGTGTTGCTGCTTTCAGTAGAATTGGAGGTATCTTGTGGGCTTACTATAAAGACCTAATACAAAATTTAAAACAGTTTGATTTATACGTTCCAGTCATAATAAAAAATTTAATTTCATGAGAACTTCTAGTTCAACTGATAGATTACGATCGCACAGAAACTTTACAACTTGTGAGAGCAAAAGTAGTTTAGTTGTAGGAATTAGAGTAACAAAGGTACCCGAGTACCTTTATATATTTTACTCTATATATTGTTTTATATGTCAATGTATTTCACTGTTTGTATTTCTGTTTATTTATTTTATTTAGTTTATGTTTATATTTTTATTTATTTCAAAAAAACTAACCATCATTTTTTTATTACTGTCGATCATTTTTTTGACTTATGTGACACGATGGATTATTTACGTATTTTTACAGAATGTTCTTCGAAAACTGACATGTTGCAGCTAATATAAAATTGTTTCCAGTATATCTAATTTTAGCAAAATTCGTTATACATTTCATAATTGCAAAAAAAAAAAATTAAAAAATTAGCTTCCAGAAAAATTGCATGTTGGGTACCCAGGTACCTTAATCACTCAAATTAAGATATGTTTTTCTTAACTCACATGAGGGATTCAATGGTTCAAACGAATTTTTATTAGAATGAAGTAATAATTAGTAAAATTGTTATATTCCTATTATGAATGGGGGATGTTTTTGAAGAATGTACATTTAAATGTACATTCCGAACTGGCGATTGTTACTATCCCAATTGGAGCTCATATAAAAACTAAAGAAAACTGATGGATTTCAGGTAGAAATTTGTATACATTTATAAATTTACATCTTTACATTCATTTTCATTTATAAACAAAAAATAAATTAAAAATAAATAAATCACATATACGCTAGTTCAATGAAATCTAACTCTTGCGATGAAATTTAGCGAACCAATTTTTGTCTTTCTTGAGGCATCAAAATACCATACATTTATCAAATAAGGGCCTTTACAATTCGTATTTCTCGATCGACTGCCTTCTTTTTTATTATTGTGTTCTGGCATGTAGTCGAACCAATAGCCAACTGAATTTCTTTCTTCTTCATTGTACGAGCTTTCTGGCTCCACGATCTCTGGATTTGAAGGGCGACCGCGCGATTTAGAATCCGATTTAGCACAAGGGATTGAGCTTAACAAATTCTAAAGTTTAATAAATCTAAAATATTTCTCTGATTTATTTTGTTTTTAATGCAGTCCTGCTTGAACTTTAGCCAAAATGAAGTAACTGCGAAATCTGTAAAGTGCGTAATCAAACGAAGATACCACTTTTTGGAAATAATGAATGTTCTGTAGTAACTAATTAGTTGATCTAACAAAACAACTCGACCCATTCGTATTATACAACTTGATAATGTCTGGCCGTTTTACATATATGTATGATTTTGACTGTTTGTCCCATCTTTTGGCTTCATCCTCAGTACCAATTCCCATAAAGTTTGACGCAACATGAATTGGTTTTATACCCAGCCATTTTACAGACGTTTTTTTGCAATCAGCACTCGTTACACTGTTCGAGTATCCCAGTTTTTATTTCTCAATTTCGGTATCTGGAAATAAAGGTGGGTTAGCAAACCTATTAACTCAAATGGTGCCTGCAGCGTTAATTTCTTTATTTTTTAAAACTTTCCATAATTCGTATGGAGTGAAAAATTGTCGAAATAAAGGCAATGGCCTGGTTTCTTAAGACAGTTGGTCAAAAGCAAGGCGTATTTTTACTTTACGTATACATCAAGAAAATAAGGTGAGAAGTATAAATTTTGGAAATTTTTAAATGCAAAATTGTTTACTATCAGTTTTTAGGAGAAGGAAGCTAGATTTTTGATTTTCCTGAAAAATTTTCATCTTTTTTATTTTTTAAATATTTTTTATTTTTTATTAATAATAATTGCTTTGTCAACCTTGCAGACACACATCAAAGAGTTTCTATAGCTTTAATCGCTTCTTCTGATATAGTGCCACAAATGTTAAAAAATCAACTTTTCTATATATACAGTAATACGCCGTCATGTAATGTCAAGGATGCTTTCCAAGATTCCATAACGTTATGCAAATCAACGGTAAGCGGGGCAAAGATGTCTTGCAAAACAATGAGATAGGTGAATAAACATATTTTATTAAATTTCCAATTAATTTATAAAAATATTGTAAAAGTTGAAGTATACCTTATTCAAAATAGCATTCCTTAAATTTAATGAAACTAATTAAATGTTTATTGCTGAGTACAAATTCCATTACAAAAAGCATAATAAATTATGTTGATTTAAAAAAAAACTATCCAACGTTGCTTGTTTCGCATTTTTGTGAGTTCTTTACTGAATTCGATATAAGTAGACATATGTAGACATGTACTTCTCTCAAAATGTCAATCCATTTCCACAATGGTTTCGATTGCATGTGATATCGAATTCAGCTATTTAGTTTTTTAATGCAGGCAATTACTTCCTCGACTTCAGCTTCACTTACACTTTATTTGCGAGCAACCTCTTAGCTGGCTATATCTTGCTGGTAATATCGTTTATATCTTGTTATTTATATTGGTTCAAATCGAATTAATAAATATCTTAACAGGATATTTTTTAGTTTCTGGAAAATTTCCAAACTTTCTACAATATTTTAAAAATTTTCTAAAAATAATGTATTAATTGGGAATAACGTTAAAGTAAATCAACGTTAAATGGGGTAACGTTATACGAGGTATTGCTGTATACACTTTTTAAATGATATTTTAATTAGTTGTATACTTTAGAGGATTGAGGCAAAACCCCCGCTTTTCCAGAATTTGTACAGTTCTTCAAGAAGTATGAAATTTTATTTATAATTTTAAACTAAGTAAAAAAAATTTGAAAATATTTCAAAATTTTCTTGCAAAATTTGCAAAATTTTCCAGGAAAAATTACTTATGTACTGTCGATGAATTGTCAAGATACAGTCCTAATATCAAAATTTTTGTAAAAATTACACATTTGTAAGTACATTTTTTGAATAAAATAATACGGAATTTTTTTGTTAAAGTGAAAATTTTCCCGGAAAATGGGGTAATTTTCCGGAAAAATTAGCTTCCCCCTCCAAACTGTTGATAAACAATCCGGCGTTTAAAAAATTTAAAAATCGATACTACTTACCTGGTTTTCTCGATGTATTCGTAAAGTAAATTTTAGCCAAATGCAATACGGTTGCAGGCCCGAATCCAAATGTATTGGTAGGCCTAGCTCCTTGGTACAGAAAAAAAATTGAAAATCGGATTGGTGTTTCTAATTTACCACAAAGTACGTAGAGTTTAATGCCCTAAGGATTTGGCTTTCCTTTTCGATATTGTTTGATAGAGAGCCTACCTTTAAAAGGAATAATTTGCTCATCTACGTATACTGAGGGTTCATTTATATCTAACATACTGAATAGAATAAACAAAAAGACGAACTTTAAAAAACCACAATTTTTTTGCATATGAGGATTATTTCGAAGCTGAAATATTCAGTCGACTTTTAAATAACTCAATCCGTTCAGTTCACCCCATTGTAGGACAATTAACTTTTATGTCGGATGTTGGTGTGTTTGTAGTTGTTTATCATTTTCTGTTTGTGAAAAATTCAATTTGTTCAATATTGCAAGATTCACTTTTTCTCAATCAGGCCCATTAAATACATACGGCCCTGTTTGTGAGCAATATCGATTCGTGCTGTGCATTTTCAAAAATTTATTGTCTGTGTCCAAAATCTTAAATACGATATATCTGAGAAAACTCTGAGCTATCAGCGCCAAAATGATGAAGTTATGAAATAAATTTTTCTCGAAATTGTAGTCTGGTCCAAGAACTTTCAATTGATGTTGTTGTCGTATAGGGGGGCAATTTTAAAGAAATAAAGTAGTGTTGGGTGTCCTTTTGTGATTTTCTGTTGCAGGCTCCCGACCCCCTTGAAGAAGCGATCGCAATAGTTGTTCAATTCTCCGAGGAAAAAATAAGGTTGGTGAAAAAAAAAATTTAAATTGCACAAGCCCGTTTTGAGATATCATCGGTATAGACTTCCGTACATACACACGTTCAGACGTCCAGACATATTGATAAACTTTTTTTTTTAAATTTTGGGATTAGGGACCGTCAAAACGTCGAGAAAATTTGTTTTTACCAGGGTCAATTTTATCAGAATATCAATAACTTGGCCTAACTAAAGTTATTTGTTTCTCACAGTAGAAAAGTAAGAAGCGCGCCAGAAGTGGCTAACGATGATTTATGTTTTTCGAATTGTAAAAGGGACCAATTCTGAAATTGAGTGCAAAAGGAAGTTTATCTGTTTTGTAAAAGTATATTTATAAATTTTATTAACAATAAGCGTAGCGTCTACAAAATTAAACAAAATAGATTAATGCGGATTTTGTCAGATACTGATTTTAGACGACGAACATTGAATGGGAACCCACCATACTATATACACACACACACAGAAAACTGAAAATCATTATGAATTAAAATTAATCGATAAAATAACAGGGTTACTCAACAATAAATAAATAGTGTAAATAATACACAATTGTATGCTCATTAGCATAAAAGTAACATAAATGTGTATACGAATACATTTTATAGACAATTTACCAGTCGCATTTAGAAGTATATACAGATATCGACAGATAACATCATTCAATTATGTTAAAATCGACATATTATGTTGACTGTGTAGATAATTATTATTATGTTGCTGTTGTTGTTTTATATAAATAGCAAAAACATTTTAACTAAATTTGCATAATGTTTGACTGATTTACATGAAGTGGGTGTTTTATGTGTATGAAAAAACATGTACAGTATCACAAAAATTATATATATTCAATTTACATAATGTTAAAAATTATTAAGTTGTAAAAATGTTGCGTTAAATTAAAATATAAATTTGACCTCCGCCAGAACATTTTTTGACAATTCAACATAATTTACATCATATTATGTATATGGGTATATTAATATTAAGGTTATGTATGTACTGTGTGCTTTTCAAATTATTGTGTGCGTTATGAAAAAATAAAAAAGAAAATTTAACTTTTGAACAAAAGCGGAATAGAAAATAATTATGAAAAGGAAAATTTATTGGTGGTGGAAGAAAAACAAATAATTTATCATTTTTTGGTTTATTTATTTATGGTACTGAACGACGACAGGCACCGCACCGAGAGATACATCACACCAGAAACTATTAAAATATTTTGTTTCCATTCTTCGTTGAAATCGGTATATATAATATATAAGCTTATCGTACTGTGTATTGTGTTATCAGTTGCTGTTTTGTTATCCGCACCCCGACATTTCATTTTTGTTATTCCCAATGTCGAGTAAAAGTAAAAATGTCAAAATAATGAATTTTTGATGAGAATTTTGTCATTATTTGTTATTATTATTTTTTAAATGGTTTATACGTATATAAATTTTTGAGACGTATGTCTATAATGATGATTTGGATACCGTACAAGTACAATATATAATGTTTAGGCAAATAAAATGGAGTGCGTACATTTGGGTGAATAAGCGGAAGCAAAGAGTCCTCATTATTATTAACTGTATGTGGCATAAAGGAAATCCATTACTTAATGATCAAATATAGATATTTATGATAAATGAAAAATTCTTGCAATGACAGTTTATTTTATATTATGTAATGGGGTTGTATATAGTAAAAAAGGGGATACAACAACAAAACATGATTGACTCATGTGTTGTTAATAATACATAGAAGCTCTCTTATTTCGTCAAAATCAATACATTAAGAAACGAAAATTTATGGCAAATGATTACACTTAGAAAATTTATTGAAATTTCAACATTTTCCAAATTCTATATACGTTTTCTTTTTTTTTTTTGTTACGGTGTTGTTGTTGATGATATAACAAGATAGGAAATGTAACAACCATGTGTATATACGACATGTATTATAAAACACCGATATATAATTTTTCACCCTTCGCATGATCAAAAAAGGATTTGAATTTGTTTACGGTACATCAGCTTGAAATAAAATCCATATACTCAGCTATGTATAGCAAAAAATGAAAACATTAAATTTATGAGGTTTAAGTAAACACAACCTGAGTGTATAAGAACGAAAACCAACGGTGGCAAATTACACACAAAGAAAAGTGAAGATGAATTCAATATTACCGAAGCGAAAGTAACACAAAAATAAAATGTAAAATCCACTTTCTTGACAATTCAATATCATCATAATACCTATTGAAAATCAAGCAACAAAGGGGTGATATTATTTATATATTTCTTTTCAATCATCGTATCATCTCGCGCTGTTTCATTTTTAATATGACATTTTTTTTGCTTCAAAATCTCTACTTCATGATGACATCTCAATGGATATGGTGATGAAGGTGATATAACATAGTTGTGTGCTACTTTTGATAAATACTTATTTGGTCTGAGAGCAGGTGCCGTGCATCTGAACTTATTCTTTCTAGTTTAAAATGAATCTGATCTGCTTGCTCCCGTCGCCGTAAAAATACAACACGACAATGCACTTGTATTGTGGAGCGTCTACACGTATCCAAATTGTCTACATGTTCGTGTCGAAAATAGCGTAGGCAATTGGGGCATCCAATATATAGAATTGGAAATTAAAATTCAATTTTTCATCATAAAATTGATTTGGTTGAAATATCTTGGTCAACATTGACATTGGTACGAGTGTACGACCATACGCCATTTCATTACCGATCATGGAATAAATTTTATAAATCCAAGTTTTATAAAAAAAAAATATAAATAATAATTGGTATTTCTTTAGCGTTTGCACGATTGTGTAATATTTATTGACTTTAAAATGTTCAGTATGCACTGAGCTTTACAAAACTAAGTACATACAACTAATATCAAACAAGAATCATAACCAAATGAAAGAATAAAAACTAATGTGAGAGTTGCAAGATTTTTCATATGAAGCCACCAGAACCATAAAAAAAATAAAAATAAAAATTATGAAAAGCTCACCATACAGACTAACAAAATCTCCTGAGAGGCTGAGGGGCTGAAATTCCAGCCTTGGCGAAGAAATTAATTTGGTATTTTTAAATTAAATCTCCTTGTTTCGAACAGGGCGGATCCAATAATTTCGTAATAATGGTAAATGAAGTATCCTCAATATCATCATCCAGGTCCGCAAAACTATTATCATCCTTCTCATCACTTGTATATTTGATTGCGGCACATCAGTTATTTTTTTTATAAAATAGATCCTTTTTTGTTAAATAAAAATAGTGATTTGGCTATGATTGGCTTTCATAATTAATTTCCTTATTTCATGTTCTAACAAAAATGTTCAATCTGTTTATTATTTTTTATTGTGTAAGCTTAAAAATGGAAAAGGTTCATGTTGTATCAAAATCGAGTGGAGCCCAACAATTTTTATTAAGTATTTGTTTAAACAAAAATTAAAAATATCAAAATAAAGCAGATAACAGTTTATTGAATAAAATCATGTATTTGCGAGAAGATTGGAATTCTTTTTCTTTGCAGCCAGTGCGCGCATCCGCATACTTTTGAAATTCAGTCGAATAAAATCGTGGATGACTTTCTGCCAAAATCCATTATTCCAATCGAAAAATTATTGCACAAATTCGTTAGCTAAAATTTTCAATTACAAAGTAGACGAAAATTTTCTACTGGTATAAAATCGGTGAGTTTCATTTTTGCATACGTTTATCTGTCAAGTCAAATTTTGTATTTCCAAAATGGAAAAACCAATACTATATACGACCAAAAAGGCAGCACTACTCAACGACATAGCACATACAATATAATAGACCATGACCCAACACTATAAATACTCCAAGAACAATGCCAAATTACTTAAAACTAATATCCGATCGTTAGTACCATAAACTCCCTAGCATATTACATTTCAGAAAATCTGAATTCAATTTTAAAAAATCTCACAAAAAATAGTTCTTACAGTATCAAAAACTCATTACAACTATATTAATTGGCTGAATAACGTGACACTAAAAAATGATAATGTACTGTGCTCTTTAGATGTTTGCTCTCTCTTTACCAACATCTCAGTAACTTTAGCTATCCGTCAAATCCAAATCCGCTGTAATGAACTATATGCACGTACAAAATTGAAAAACACGAACTTACCTCACTTTTAAAATTCTGCGTTATTGAAATAACTATTTTACATTAAGAGGCACAATATATACCAACAAAAACAGGTTTGGCTATGAGAAATCCTTTTGTCGTCAATCCTAGTTGATATAGTTATTGAAGACATATTCGACACCTGGCTTAGATCCAATTTTACCAAAACCAACTTTAGTATTTAAATATGTTGACGACATTCTTATTGCTCACCAGATTCACAAATTGAACACATTAAATCAGTCTTTGAAAGTTACCATGCCTAAAATTTACAATAGAGAGAGCACAAAACAACCGAATTAATTTTTTAGATGCTGAACTAATACGCGACAATAGAACTAGGAAAATAAAAACCAACTGGTTTTAACCAAAAAAAAGACATCTTCCGGACGATTATTAAACTTCCTTTCCAACAATCCCTATAAATCCACAAAGAGCATCGCAAATCAATTTAATTGAAAGTTTTATACATCTGCGATTCCAAATTTCATAATAAAAATATCCTAAGAGTATAATATTAACCTATAAAAGAATAATGGTCCTAAAAAATTTATCAGAAAATTGATCCACAAACATCTAAACTAAATATCTCAATATAAAATCCATAATATCGTCAGAATAATGTAAACCGCACAAACAAGTTAACGCAGATCTCAATAAAAAAGTGAGCTGTTCCATATTTAACAAATTTAACAGTTATCATGAAAAGGACATTATCAAACCATAACAACAAATCCATAATTGGCTGTAAACCCATACATAAAATTTGACCACTCTATGCAAAATTAAAAGATCATACTCCTAAATTTTGATAAACCAATTATGCTAAATTCATAAATAAATATTGACTTTAACCGTCCCTGATGATGGCGCAAAATGGCGAAATATTGTTTTTTTTTTTTAAATAAAACAAACCAACAAAAAACAAAAATGTTAATAATAAATATTTAAAAAAAAAAAATTAAAGAATAACTTAATTATGGCTGGAGATGCGCAGAAATCATAAAAAACACAAAATAAACATATTAGCCAGAAAAGAAGTTAAAAAAATTAAAAAAAAAAACTAAGATGAGAGCATATCTCTAAACAACAAAAATAAACCCTAATACACTTTATAGAGACAATTCAGGGGCGGAATCATGAAATACGACCGGAAACATTTATGGATTTAAAAATATTTTCAAATTTATTAGATTAAAATTATTCAAATTTACTATGATGGATGCAGACTGATGTATAAATGCAACTTCTATAATGTTTGAAGAGCAATGGCTAATCTCATACAAGATTTTCGAAATTCATTTTTCTCGCC
Source organism: Nephrotoma flavescens (assembly GCA_932526605.1). Taxonomy (NCBI): domain Eukaryota; kingdom Metazoa; phylum Arthropoda; class Insecta; order Diptera; family Tipulidae; genus Nephrotoma; species Nephrotoma flavescens. The sequence goes on from OW052221.1 coordinate 223,521,491, forward strand.
CCACGTTCGTAGCCGTTTCATTTTATGACATGGCATTGAAGTCTTTTGTATTTCAAAATTGTAAAAATGCCGAAAATAAATAATTATTTTGATGTATACAGGGGTAAGATCATGAAATCCGACCAGAAAAATGAATTGTAAGAAAATATTTCAATGAACAAACACAAAAAAAATCGAAAAATGGTCAAAGTTGGCGTAGATATTTTGTATGAAAACAAAAAAAAAGAAAGTTTAACCTAAAAATTGTATTCCACAACTATTTCATAATCGAGCAGTTTTAAACGGAAATGTTGTACCGGTAAAAAAAAAACTCGAAAATCTTGTAGGAGGTTAGCCATTGCACTTCAAATATTATAGAAGTTTCATTTATACATCAGTCTGCATCCATCATGGTAAATTTGAATAGTTTTAATCTAATAAATTTGAAAATGTTTTTAAATCCGTTTAAATTTTCCGGTCGTATTTCATGATTCCACCCCAGGCTTTAATGAGAATGATAACACAACTAACAGAAAAAAAACATCAAATTTTTTGACATAACTATAATCACCGTGTATAAAAATTCGATTAGTTTCAAAAATACGGTAAACTTAAGTCATCGAATTTTTAATAGAGTTTTTAATCGAAAAGAATCATACATGATTTTATTCGAATGAATTTCTAGAATATGGGCCCAGAGCCGTATTCTTGAAATCGGTGAAAATTTCCCCAATCGGAATACCCCAATTGAAATTCTCTATATAAGTAACTCAAATTTTTCGCCGGCTATTTTAATCATTTTTAAAATTTTCTTATCTTTTTTAAATTAAGAAACATAATTTTTTCCTCCTAAGGGAATTTGTAAAATCGATTCGAAATTATTCCCTAAGGTCGGTATCCAGCTCGCGCTACTATAAATTTTACATAAAAATTTGACGTAAAATTTAGCTAACGAAATAAAAAAAACATATTTAGCTTACGATTTCGCAGATGCGGTACGCAGCTGACGTGAAAAATTTGTAGTTATCTCATTCACATATATAGAATGCGCTAGTGAAAACTCTACTAACGTTTTCGCAGCAATTATGTCTGCCTAGAACAAATTTAGAAAAATTTTGACAGCAAAACGTGAAATTATTTTTGTTTTTAAATGGATGAACCAAATAATTTTCTAGACAATGAAAATACATAGTTTCGAATTATATTTTTGTTTATTGTAGGACAAATAAAACAAACGTCAAAACTTCTCTCTACATAAACTTTTTAGCACACTAATTTATCTGTAATTTAATGGAGACTTGTGGAAATTTATCTTTGCGTTGAAATTTATCTTAGCGCGAGCTGGATACTTAACTTTAGTAGGGAAATAAATATTAGCAATAATTTACAAACAAATATGAAAAAATGTTAAACGTAGCTGAAGTATCCAACTTTGCCCGGGTTAAAATTGTACTACTGAACTTCAAGATATGCTGTTTTTTTATAACTAATTAGAAATACTTAACTGAATTGAATAAAATCAATACAAAAATAATTTGTTTAGTTTCCTGCAATGCTTGCTTGTAAAGCAGATTTTTTGATTTTCTTCTCGGAGCTAAAACATACAAATTTTTTGAAGTCCCTATTCTTGAGCATGCCACATACAACTGGCCAACTCACGCCTGCAAACTTAAGGGATTGTCTGTGAGCTTTCTTGATAGTTATGGCAAATGAACGTCTAACTGGGAACTGGACTCGTTTGAAGCTGAATGGCAGATCGGTTGGTATCAACGGTATACGAGGTATGAATTCGTCCTCTCTTTTTGCAATCCCTGTCCATACAGTGGATCCGATAATATTTTGCAAAAGACTTTTGACCCAGAGCCGCGTTCCATTGCATAGTTTTTTTCCAGATTCCACAGAAGCATTATTGATAATCCTTTCTTCATTTTCAAGATTTGAGAACGCATCCAGGTGGCTCCATCGTGTAATAATTACAGTTGATATACAACAAATATTGTTACATATAAAATATTTGTTAACACTCCCACGGCATACTCGAATGGCAAAATGTATTTGTGTTAAACTTGTAAGCACTCGCAATTGTGTATTAAAAGTTTGCATATATATTATAAATTCCTGCTTACAGGTGAGCATAGGGAGAAGGTAAACATTTTTTTATCACTTAACTTCCTATGTTTTGGGAAGGGGTAACATTTTTTGATCACTAAACGTCCTATGTTTTTTTCTCGGCTACTAAAAAGTATTTGTTCAAGATTTGAGGGCAATCGCTCGAATTCATAAAAAGTTTTCATACATTGTAAATTCCTACTCACAGGTGAGTATGGGGAAGGTGTAACATTTTTTGATTACTTAGCCCCCTATGTTTTTTCTCGGCTACTAAATGTTTTCGTTCAAAATTTAGGAGCAATTCGTATATGTAAATTTCTGCATACAGGTGAGTATAAGGGAGGTGTAACATTTTTTTGATCACTACCCACCCTATATTTTTTCTCGGCTATTAAAAAGTACTCGTGCAAAATTTGGGAGCAGTCGCTCGAGTGCATCAAAAGCTTATGTTGAACAAACATAGTTACATACATACTTTACTTCTTTATATATAAAGATTTCAATCAAATTTTATCATGATTGGGGAAATTTCCACCGATTTGAAGAACCCTACAATGAAAATTTCTTCATTCTATATCTAAATACTCTTAAACTTATATTATTTCTTGACAGAGATAATTTATAAGCTGCATATCGAATGAAGATCACAACAGAATAGCTTATTTTTGGAAAAACTCAAGATGATCGATATGTTGGAACTTGCCGGTCTATGGCTCTGAGCTGGGAATTCCAAAGCATTTTCGGATAACAAATCTAATTTTTATCCATTGTTCCAAAACTTAAAATCTCTTTTATTGAGCGCTTTCAGATCCCCTATCATGATAAGTAAAATCATCGCCAATTTGATTTGAAAATGTGATAGTTTTAAGTGTCCTGAAATCGCCCATTAGCATACTAACAGCCAACTGCCGAAAAAATTTAATATGTTCGGTTTTTTGCAGCTGGCCAAATTATAGCTCGGAGCTGGAAATTTCTTAACGATTTCGGACAATAAGTGTGTCAATTTTGGAATTACTACTAATACATACAGCTTATTGTGAAAAAAAAACTCGAAATAATTGAGAATTTTTCCGAATTATGGCTCTGAGCTGAGAGATTCCTATCATTTCCTAGCATTTAGTCAGTTTTTCTTCTCGAGTGCCAAAACTTTATACACTACTAAGTTTATACACTACTACCAAGTTTAAGAGGTTTCCCATTTAGAGCGGGCCAACAATTATAAATTAAATTATCTTTGAGCAAATCAATCTTGGAGTTTCTTAAGCAAATTACATTTTCATAAATCATTAAAAATTCTAGTAAGTGGCCAAGTTGGTGCCAGGTGCCAGCCGTAATCATTTATTGTATGTTAATGCCAGTAGACAAATGTAATTTTATTTTTATCACAAAAAATTTATTTGCAAAACCAAAATTGGCAACAAAACGTTTATATTTTCTTTAAAAATAAATCAAAATTTGTTAAGATCAAGGATAGAACAAGAATTGGTTTTGTTTAAATTATAATTTTTTTTGTACAGTTTTGCAAAACTTGACAGTGGTTTCAATAAGGTTACCTGTAAGTAATATTAAGTTCGAAGCTACAAAATATCGAATCCTGGTAGATGAAACTCAGAAAAACACGGAAGTCACCAAAAAAGAAGAACACGGAAGTCACCGCCAAAAAAAATCAGAAACTGGGAAATTAAAACAGACGAAAATAAAAAGTTTCGGTGCACCATTCATTATTCAAAAAATTTGACCATTTTTAAAAGAACATTTAACGCAGAAACTATTAAGAAATAAACCTGCATGGTGAGACTTAGAAATCAAATCTTTTAGAAATACAATTTTCAGTTTTTATTGAACTGGTTGCAACGTAGCGAGAATTTTATCATTTTTACGCAAATTAGCGTTATGTTTATGTAAAAATGATAAAAACTATTTATTAGTTTTCTGAGATATTTGAATATAAATTTATAATAATTAGAAAATATAATTTTACATTTAACTGTTGCAATGTTTAAATTCACTGCCCTTGACTATTACTGAAGCTCTAGCACATCTTTCATGAATCAATCACAAATTACTCGTATATTTGTACTATTTAAACAAATTATAAAAAACATTCACCTCATATATTTTTAAAGATTACATTCAAATTTATTAAATTCTTACTAGAATTAAAATGTAAACTAGACTTTGAGGTCAAGCATATAAGATTTTGGATAAACGTTTTTTTTTTCCTGATCCTATAGTCAAGAACTGTCACAAACAAAATTGGTATAGCTAAATTTTAACACAACAACCTCGAAATTTGTGATGAAAAAATATAGTCCTAATAATGTAATTCTGGCAAATTTTCTGCACAACTGCTCCCCTTTTTTTCCTATATATGTTATAAATTGGCTTTAATCCAGAAAATCGTTTTTCTCCCATATATAGCCAGCATAAAAACATAATATAATTGTTATGTTATTATTTTTATGCTGTCAAAGTAGATTTTTTTGCCCAACTATAATAATCCCAAAAAAAAGAATTAATTTTTTTTTTTGCTGATTGTAATCCCCCATATAGTATAACAACTGATTAGAACACATAGTAAACAATTTTATCGGATCCATTATAATATTAACAACCCCGTTTCAATTATTATTATTATTATTAATAATCGATTATATTTATAAATCTTTTCCTAATTTATCATTACAATTTTTGTGATTCAATTAAATTTCGATTGTAATTGAAATCATATCCAGCACAGATTTGTATATAAATATACTGGGGGTACATATCTCCTTGTTATGTTTTATATATTTAGATAGACATACCACACAATATAAAGATTCGATTTATTTTCTTATTAAGTTCTAATTTCGTGCTTTATATTTATAAAAATGGGGGCCCTGTCCGACGAAAGCAAAATAAATGAAATAAATGGATATAAATATATTCTTTTCACGCGTATATATATTTCAAACCACAAAATGTGTAAGGACGAGTTTTATTCTATATGTGGCCATCTTCGTATATACATAATGGTCCATACGATATAAATAATAGTGCGGGATAAAGTATAAATAATCGAATTGTCCTTGTCAACAATATACGTAGACCAGATAAATATAATATAAAAGCAATATAATCAACAATTTTTGTTCCCAGGTGGTGGTATGGTGGATCAGTATGTTATAAACGCGCCAATTCTAACTCGTACACACGATTATATATAGAATATTAGAAAATAATTGAAATAAATTGTATACGAGGTTCTTTTGTATTGTACGTAGTATATTATGGATATAGAAGAGGTGCCACAGATTTAGTTATCTGTATAATAATAATAATAAACTTTCCTTACATCATCATCATCATCGTGTTGTGTACCAAAGCATCTTATTGTGTAGGATGTATAACAATTGTATATATTTTTAGTTAACTTGGCACAATTTCACGTATTGTATCCAACATCAAACAATAAAACATTTTATAGTCATTATAATCATCATGAAAATCACACCCTCAAAATTTCCTTCGTATAAGTTTGTGTATGTACACAATAAAATATATTTTCTCAAAAGGAAAGTGAATTTTTTTTTTCTATTTTTCAAAACGACGAAACGTAAATATGCTTTCCACGAAAATGCAAAAAAAAACGGAAAAATAATATAAAAATGTGAATTACATATTAAGAATGAAATAAGACAATTGTACAATTGAAATTGAATTTTATTAAGTCATGTTTGGGAGAAACTGTTAAGGTAAAATAATATAATATAAAACGAAAGAGAGATTTATTTACTGTGCAATGTTAATTTAATTTAATTTTTTTTTGTATATAGAGAGCTTTATTTTGTTGCCTTGGGAATTCCTTATAGTAAATATATATATATACCTTCCATATATTATACAATCCATATACCAAAAAAAAAAAGAAAATGATTGGAAAATTTTTGTAATTTAATATGTGTATCTCGTTCAAAAGTCGTCTGCTTGAAAAGTTAAGTGAGTTTCGGCTTCATTGGTTTTGAATATATAAAACCCACTCTCACGAAATCACGATTTTAACTTTTTGTTATTAAATTGGAACGATATATTGAAAGGCGTTGATTTGATTTAATATTGTTCAGTAAGCATTTTACATGAATTTTAATTTTTTACCTTTCTATGAGTTGGTCCGTTAAACAGATTTTACCACTATGTTAAGAGCATTGCTATATAAATTTTGCAGTAGCAATTTACAAACGAGGCCCACAGTTTTATAAATCGTAATTACTTTTTTTCAAAGCAACCTGAATGTTTTATAAAAGGAACTCGCAGTTTACGAATAAAATTCAGAATGTTATAAATCAAATTTAAATTTTTGCACCTCAAGTTATAAACATTTTTCAATTCAAATACAACAACTTTGATTATAGATGGATTGATGAACTTGGTTAGAATGGTTATTAGAGGTGGCCTTGATATGTTGTTCATATCAAGGTGAGCCTAAAAATATGTGATTAATTTATATTATTAAATTAGTAAAGACGTTTAATAAGGAAAATTGAAAAAGTGTGTCGAAAAAGTTGGACATATTTGAGAAATTTCATATGAGATTATGGATGATGCATTTAATAATTTGATAAATTACTTGTATCAAAAGAAAATTCTGAGTAATTTTCAAACATTTAACAAAATCGTTTTAAATGAATATCTACATACATAATTAAATTTAAATCACAGACCCGATGTTTTAGATAATTCGAATATAAAATCACCCTTAAAAATTATTTTAACTATAGGTTTTATACAAATTTATTTGAATCATTTGAAACCCAGATGAATATAAGTAACTTTTAGTTTAAATTGCAAATTATTGAAATGCAAAAAATTTTGATTTAGCATATTTTAAATTTCATTTTTGCGTAATTAATGATGATTTGGAAAACTGTGACTTCATTATAAAACATTGAGATTGCTTTGGAAAAAAGTGAACATATAATTTACAAAAACTTGTAAATTGTTGTTTGTTCTATTTTCATTTCAAACTAGTAGAAATGTTTTGTAATAATTTATATGGAAACGTGTGGCCCTATTCTGACAATTCCTTTAGAATACGGTATAGGGGAAAGAAATTACAGGGCTTTATCTATAAATCTGTTTTTTCTGGCCTACTAAGAAAAAAAAATTATTTCAATTTTTATAAATCGGAGACCATTTTTCCATATAGCGAAACTGGCAAGAAAAATTAGTTCAAATTTTATTTTGTTTTCAAAAAAATTACCACTAACATTTTACCTTAGTTGGTCAGATAAAAATTATTTACACAGGTAAATTATTTCCCTATACCGATTTCCGCGAATTACCAGAATAGGGCCACTGTAGCACTGTTCTTGTAATTTCCGGGTAATAGAGAATTTATATGTAATTTCTATTTAGTTTGTTTTTCTGGCATACTCAGGTAAAATGCTAGAGATAATTTTTTTGAGAACAATAGATTGGGAATAATGTTCCCTGCCAATTTATTTATATGAAAAGTTACGCCCAATTTATAAATATTTACATTCTTTTTTTTCTACAAAAAAAAATATTTGAACAGAAATTAGTTATAAATTCTTTCCCCAACTCGCTATTCCCGGGAAAATACCTGAATAGTTCCACTGGCGTTAATTTAAAAGAAATTTTACTTGTATGTCGTCTCAAGCTGTTTAAAATCGATTAGAAATATGAAAAAATATTTATTTAATATTATATTGTTGTTCAATGTCTTTGGTTAGGCAACTATAAATCTTTAGAATTGCTTGTGATTTAATAATATTATTTCTAGTTTTATTCAGTCTTTAATTTTATAAAATAAAACTTATTGGTTTCCAATCACAACTCATAAGGTTTGAACTCTGGAAGTCGCTGAAAAAATTTCTAGATTTTATTTCTTCTTAATCTCAATGCTAAGCCCATGCGATATGTAAATTTAGCATTTCTCTGGAACTTTGAATTTATTTGTACTAGGTCGTCACTTGAAAATTCTGCCTCTTGACAAAAATACAAACGTAAATATTTAATAACTAGTAGGAAATCTCTTGTTTCTCTTTTATGCTTTGTTCATAACATCGGGAAAAATTACCATGGTATGGATAACCATGCTCTACACCAATGAAATCGCTTCAAAATATAAAAACTCCGCCTACTTTTTTCATACTCGAGTTGAAATATTTTTTACTTCAATAGCATTTTGCTCCATGCTATTTTCCCGATGTTATAAACAAAACATTAAACCATTTAGGATGATAAATTTTTTAATTAAAACAAATGTTCGAAATTCGAAATTCAAGGTGGTCGTCACTATTGTATGCCAATAATAATTTTTTGAATGGAAAACATGAGTATATTTTCGAAAACTTAAAAGTTAGCGTTTTGTTAGCAAAATTCGTGAGCTTTTACAATAATTTAGGATACAATAATACTGGTGGCCAAGATAAAAGGGGCCTCTTTTATGGCCATCATGTATTATTGTGTGAATACAGAAAGGTAAATTAATAGTATATTTTTATTTAAAGGTAGTATATACAGAATATTACGAATAACAATACACTGAACATTCAATGGTCCACACCTACATGTAGTCTAAACATATTTTGGGAAGTTTTTGCCAATTCATTTGGTGTGATTTCTGAAATCGTATTGCGAATGCTCAATTTCAACTCTTCAATTGTATTCGGATTGATACAGAACACTTTATCCTTTAAATTTACCCTTACAAAATAAAAATTTTTGATAGACAGATCGGGCGATCTGAGAGGCCATAAACCCGCGAAAACTGTACACTCTTGAAGTATGCGCCGTAGCACTATTTATGATAGCTCTTAAGCCTTTACCATTTAATGATAAATTTAAAATCTCTTTGACCGTCGGTGCTAGTTCTGGAAATCGGCATTTAATTATTCCAAGCAGAAAAGCTTATTGACAAACATCAGCACATTACAGGTGCAAAGCATACTAAAAAAAAACGATTTGTATTAACGAATAGATTTTTAGGATATGAAATACTTTTCAGTTTTCTCTTGGCCCAGTTCAAGTTGAATTTCCCAGCTCAATTTTTTAATTAGTAAAATTTTTTTAAGTTTCAATTACAAAGTCATATTTAAAAAAAATACCATTACAGTGTGCCCCCAATAACAAAATTAAACCGAAGTTTATAAAAACCAGAGGTGAGAATAAGTTTAAGAGTTAGTGATGTTAAAACGGTGGTTGCATACTTTTTTGACTTCGTATAATTTGGACGTTGTAAATAAATTTTTACAGAACCTTTATTTAACTATATAAATAGTTATTAATAGAGTTTTCACATACAATAACATTTAATGGTAATTTTGATACACAGTTTTTTTTTTTGAAATATTTACATCGTTCTAAAAATGTTTTTGTAACTTTGATATGAGTGCCAAATACCGTTTCATTTTGTCAAGTACCCCAATGATCCATCCCATTTATGTATGTTTGCCACAATAATCCTAATTCTTGGATTTCACCTGAAAGCGAAATTTCAATAGATAACGCATTGGTTTAAATTTTTTTATGGAAATTAATACAGAAAATAAAAAATTTGAACAAAATTTTTAAATCTTTTTACACAAAACGGAAATAATAAATAATTTAAATTTGCAAGGCGCAAAAAATAGCACATTAGTATTTTCATGGCCAATAATAAAAGAGTTTTACAATCTTGAAAATTGACTCCAATTTGAAACCGGTTGGTAATTTTGAGAGTGGAAATTCTAAAAGGCGGCAGAACAAAATTTCTACATTTCAAAATTTTCTTAAAATAAAATACGGCAATTAATTTATTTGCACAAACAAACTAAATGCAGAATTTATTTTTTACATTTTAATTTTTTTAAATGGATCTACGCTGGGTATGGTAATACTTTAGAAGTCAATATTTATACAATGGTTGCACAAGAGTATTACAGTTTAAAAAAAATAAATATGATGGCTTTTTTAGTAAGAACTCATAGGGAATGATAAATTAGATATTTCTATATTAGATTTTCTTCAGAAGAACGAAAAAAGGAGCTTTTAATTTGTGCTGTTCAAACCATATTTCATTTTTTTATAAAGTTCAGATTACTAAAAAGCTGATAAATGGAATGCATAGACTTCAAAAACTATTCGATTATAGGTGGTTGAATGTGGTTCAAATGTAAGCGTTGATTTGCCGCGCAAAGATGCTTAAAAGTTCAAAATTAATCTTATAATACGAATGCGGAGTAGTGAACCAACCGGTGAACATTTTATAGTTATAAAAATATTAATTCATTTTTATCTCTAAAACTACTTGGAAGTGCGATTCATGATCCGATAAGTGGCTTCCATGTAATATCTTCTACAATGAGAATTGATGAGGTGACCGTGCCTTTAGTGTTCCTCTGAAAAGCAACTAATTTCTAACCATTTATAAACATATCTTTTTTGATTTGAAGCAGATATTTTGGGAATTTAATTTAGACGCAAAACAATTAATGGTTGCATAAAATATTATTTTCTGTTGAAATAAAAATGTTAAAAAGCACATCCTGTGTAATAACTGTGTAATAACAGTTGTTCTACGGGAAAATAGAATTTAATGAAGTCAACAAATCCGAAATGAAAAGGTATAATATATTTTTAAAAATAAAAACCAAACAAACACTTCTTCATACTCGAAGGCAAATGGATTTGTTTCTCTTTTAAAGGACACACTGTACAAAAGTACATCGACACACTGAAGTGTTTTTGTTAATTGAGCATTTAACAAAGCAAATTATTATTTATATAGTGCATTTCGAAAAATTAAGGTCAAGTCAAAATATTACCAAAACAAAAACTTATGTTAAAAGGCCTGAAGATTCAATCGGGTACAAACATTCACACTAAATTGTGAGATTCATAAATGAATTGCCATACATTTGGCATTAGATTAATAATTATATTTTATAAATTAATAGTTTCTGTTTCTAGAAAATCAATAGTGTTCAGCTAAGACGTTTTATTATTGTTTACCTGCTGTCGGTGAATACGTGTATCTCTTATAAATCTTATTCAAAATGTGTAATGTGTTTTACAAATAATTTATAATTTTTATTAATGGTTAAAATTAGTGAATATTTTCTGAAGATCCTTTTAAAAAATAAATTAAGATTTTACAGAACTGCCGAAACAGAACTTTGCAATGCAGTATTTTTTAAAACATCAATTATTCTAAAGCAGATCATAAAAAATTCCGATTTTTGTAAAAACTACATCAAGGTTTGTTAATTTATTTTTTTATTATAAATCACGATTCATTCCTTCAGTTACCAATTCAGGCTTTAATCTTTATTGTTGCGGAAATTGTATCCAGTAAGTTACAGTATACTTGTTTAATTAATTGAACATAAATGGAAGCAAGTAACTTTCCTAGGTTTTGCCAATTTCTAAACTTTTTAAATTTTAACAAAATTGTTTGAAAGCTTTTTATCTATAAAGATGTTGTTCTTTTCTATTATTGAATCAAAATATCTTATTATTAATTCTATTATGTATGGCACCAAATTTAGTTACAATATTATAAGTAAGATTGATTTTTCTCATTTCTGACTTAATTTTAAATCGAGGTGAGGGTACCAATACATGTGACATAGTTTGGTTTCTTTTAAATAAAAAAATCGGACGTCTCATTTGAGTTTGAGACTAAAGTGCCCCACGGGTTGAAAATCCAAAATGATCCAAAAGTGAATTTTAAACATTTTCCATATATGGCTTTTGGATTTTACTTCGTTTGTTTTGATAAAAGCTTTCATTTATTTTTTGGTTAAGAAACTCAATTTACTGATTTACGTTAATCTACTACTTGACAAAATGTCGAATTGCTTCCATTAGAATTACAAATTATCATATTCAAGTTTTACGTTATAGGCGCCGTAACACACAAAAAAGATAAAAAACGAATGCTAGAAATAAAGTAAAGAATAATTATTTTAGAATTGCCATTCTTTTCTCTAAGAGTGTTGAACAAAATTTAGTGAAATGGGTCGACTCTTGTACCATGACATTAAAAAACTTTTCAAAAATTTCGTTGTACGGCTTTTTTTTTATTCCCTACAATCTGTTCTGGGGCCGAACCACTTCGAACTCTTTCGCGGTTTGTTTTTTCCCTCCTTCCTTACGCAGTTATGCCAAATCGAAGACGTATGGCTATAGGTCCGATTTACGTTACCAAATGCACATTGCATAGCTGCATGCCACCTATAGTACTGGACATGGAAGATGGGCCAGCACATGTGTTTTGCATGCCAATTTGATTTTTCTTTTTTAATTTTGGGATGTGTTATATAAGCATTACCTAGCAACAATTGTTTTTATTTTTTTGGACCGATATTCTGGGTGAACTTCTCAAAAGTTCTGTTATACATCTTGAATACACAACACTTAATTTCTATAGATAAAAATTTAATCTAACATATTTGTGGTAAAAATTATCTTGTATAATCATAATTCTATATTCCTGCGTAAATTCCAGAAATTGAGTAAGGTCCAGCCTTGATAAAAATAAAATCGTCATTGCAAAAATTCGAAAGCTCTGACGGAAGCAGCTTCTTCTGGTACACAGATATTCATCACATTTCTCATAGAACTCCTAATTTATGAGAGTTTTTTTTGTAAATACTCAATCGGCCTGAAAACAAGAACTGAATTAATTTTGTTTGAAATTTACTTTACAATATTTAATTTTAATCGTATTTTCGTAAATGCCATATAGTTTCGCAGTATTAAAAAAACTAAAAAGCTCGGCTTGTTTCGAGCACCAATTTTGGCCAAAAACACTAGGATTTTGCGATTTATAATCAATCCGTTTGTGCAGTAAAGAGAACACAGTAATTTACTCAAAAAATTATGGGTAAAAAATTTCCATGATAGTTATACGAAAAAACATTTTTTTTTGGAAAAAATCGATCTTGTCGCTTAAATTTTGGAACCGATATCGTTGCAAATTTAGTTAAGAATCTTTTAGATGTACTATGCCGATTTTCTCTTAATTGGGATAGTTTTCAAAATATTTGCAGACAACGAAAAAGCTCTTAGCCAAAATTCACTAAGATTGTCTAATTTGTGGAAAAAGCTTTAGCATGACGTTTCATATCAATAAATCAATCCGGCTGTACTTTTGTAGAAAACAGTTTTTTGGCTTAAACGTCTGTTCGGCTTAATCTTTGAAAAACGGTTTCCACCGATATTGTGGCAAATTTAATAAGCTTTTCGTTTATAACCGTTTTTCTCATAAATGTTATACTTTTAAAAATATTAACAAAAAACGAAAAGCTCTTTTCAAAGCTCTGGTGGACCAATTTCGGCCAAAAATCACTGTGATCCTCGTATTAATTCAAAAAGCTTAGGACTAAAGTTTCTTGCCGAACGAAAAGTAACGACGGCATGACGAGGTCAAACATTTTCATGATTAGGTGATTTTAAGAAATAAAATAAAGTAAAATATGTTTGCTTGCGAAAAACGAAAAGAAATTTTAAAGAGTCGGATAAAATGCAGGTACGTTAATTTATCGGTTAACGTTAGTGTAAACAAGTTATAGCTTGCTGCAAAAAACACAGATGATTCAATAGATATTTCAATGATATGTTAGAAGTTTCACGAGAGTTTCAGGATGATACGAAATAGATCTCGAGATCTGCACTAACAAATTTATCTGGAAACTTACAGTCAAAACTTAAGTACGGTATAATTAAATTTACATTTATAATTGAATTCTTGTGAAATGGATTATACTATACTTGTTATTTTAAGTACTCGAATAACATTGATATTAGCAAACCACGAATGAACTTTCGTTAGATGTATTCCATAAAGTAACAAAATCAATTTTATATAGTTCAAAGTTGCAGCAAATGTCATTCATTAAATAATTCTTCTTTTACCTACTTTAATAAATTCCTTCATTTTAACTATGTATTTTTACTAAACATTAGAATATGAAAGAATTATAAATTTATTTTAATAGGGTGTCTGTCTATCTAAATACTCACAGTAATTAATGTGTTAACCAACATAATACTTGATCTTCCCACGTAAATTTTCACAACTAACATACCTGTAATAATTCAGCCCTGAAATAAATTACAAAAATAAGTACATTTTTGAACAATCGAGCGCGAACATCTTTATTGTACTCGTATACCTCTACAGATCGCGGTATTACTTCATTCGAAAAAAATTTCTTAAAAAAAAAAATTGTAAAAGTGTCAAGAATAATAGCGCACGTTTATGATCACATACGAGCCAATTGATACAACAGCATTGTAACACTTTCTTATTTAACAATTCGCATCAATAATTTATCGTTTTAAAAGTAATGTGCCACAAAAAAATAAAAAAATATTTAAAAAGAAATAAATGAACTTGAAATTGATACTTAAATTAATCCGTAAAACGTCGCGTGTGTGCGCGGTTAAATAAGAAAGGATAATATGGTACAGAGACACAATAACCAATTTATTTATTATATAAATGATATATGCGTATAAATATAATGTTTTACAATTAAAATTATGCAAAAAAATAAAATAATTTTAAACTGACATTTTACAAATTTAATAAAAAGATTTTGTTGTTTACTTTTTCGTTTCAGTTTGGAGAGTAACATTTAAATTGTCGTTGGATTCGGCTTGAATATTTTAAATCGTGCGGCAGAAACACATATATGAAAGGTAATTAAAATTCTTCTCTTTATTTATGTAATGCTATTTTATTTAGCAACGTGTGTAGTCAATCTGACGTCAAAGTTATTTTGTATATATTATGGGATTGGCCCTTGTATCAGTACTTTTTTGACAAATATTTTTAGAAAGATGCTTCTTGATATTTTACTTTCGAATTTTTTTCTAGCCAGCCCTCCAAATGTATATATAACTAATTTAGCTGTTCATAATCAAAATTTGGCTATTAAATATGACTATCTATCGATTTTCAGAATGTTTTAAAAGTCATGAAAACATCATTGTAACGGTTCAGTAATATTTTTATTTTTCATTATTATTTTCAAGCAAATTAAAGCTTTACCGCACCGACCAACTTTATAAATTTTTTTTCTGGGTGACAAACATTTGTACCTATATCTGGAGTATAAGCGAGCTGCGGGGCCAAGAAAGAATTCATGTATTTTGTTTTGAAGTTAAGCGAGTTTACGGGAGTAAAGTATTCCACATTTTCCATAGATGTTATCTATGTATGAGTGTCACACTGTTATTTCAAATTCAAATAGGAAAAAACTGAATCGTATTGGAAATTTTAGTACAATCATATAAGTATGAGTCTTTTTTAGAAAACGACTCAAACCTCAACTTAAATAAAAAATATATAATATTTTCTAAAATAAAAATTTATAAACAAACTCCACCTCCATTGTGTAGAAATTATCGAGATTTTTATTAAAATATATTAGAACTTTAAAACGATTAGAAGAAATCATAGAAAATAAAACTTTGTATCAAAAAAACCCGAAGTCAAGTATTGTAAGCACCAAATGGTTTAAAAAAAAAACTCAATAAAAAACTTCATGTTCTATCGGCCGAATTGACCGATAATGGCCATCCAAATTTGAGTTATAGTGACATCTGAACACCTAGAACATCTAAGTTCGTAGCAATGAACCCGATAGGTCGTGCATTATTGGCACTAAATGGTTTTGGTTAGGTGACCCATTGACCAACATTGAGTACCAGCCAGATGTCAATCACGATCTCTAAGAATGGTTGATAATGGCCATCCAAATTTGAGTAAAAATGACATCGGAACACCGAGAACATCAAAATTTGTTGCAATAAAGCTGAGGTCATGCATTATTAGCACTAGATATTTTGGTTAGGTGACTCAATGACCAACATCGTGTAGTACAAATGTACTACTCTACTTCGAATTTTGATAATCTCGGTGAATTGATGTCATTTTTACACAAACTTGGATGGCCATAATCGGCAATCCCAGAGATCGTGATTCAGGTCTGGCTAGTACAAGAATTTGGTCATTAAATCATCTAACCAAAACTATTTAGTGCCAATAATGCACGACCTCGGTTTTATTGCTGCGAATTTTGATGTTCTCGGTGTACTGATGTCAATATATTTCAAATTTGGAAAGCCATTGTTGGCCATTCTCAGAGATCGTGATTCAAGTCTGGCTAGTACACGATGTTGGTCATTAAGTCACCAAACCAAAACCATTTATTGTCAATAATGCACGACCTTGGGTTTATTATTATTTTGATGTTCTAGGTTCAGATGACATTTTCAGTCAAATTTTGACGGCCATTTTCGGCCTTTCCCAGAGATCGTGATTCATATCAGGCTAGTATACAAAGTTGGCCACTGAGTCATCTAATTAAACCTACCTAGGGCTAATAATGCTCGACTTCGGGTTTTATGCTACGAATTTTGATATTCTCGGTGTACTGATTTCATTTTTTACTCAAATTTAGATGCCCAATATTAACCATTTCTAATGTTTGTGATTCAGGTCAGAGTCACCTATCAGTAGTCAGGAGGTTTTTTGGTTTTTTATACTAAATTTTGATGGCCATTGACGACCATATCTGGAGATTGCGATTCATTTCTCGCTAATTCGTGAATTAGTTGATCAAGCACCTAAATTAACCCATCTTCCTTTTATAATGCACTGCTTCAGGCTTATTGCTACATTTTTTTTTAAGATTTACTGCTGTAAAAAGACATTCTTATTTGGTTCTAAAAGTAAAAAATTCTTTAGTTGATTCAGTAAATTTTATAATCTCTGGAAAAATCTTATTAGAAATCAATGGGAAATTCATAATTAGTTTGAGTTCAGTATATTTGGTTTTCGTCCAGACTGTTTTAGTACAACATTTGGGGTTAACATTTTTGGTTATGTTACAACAATATTTTTTTTCTTCGTAATTTATCAATTAAAATTTTAATTATAAGATTAGAAATTAATTTAAAATTAAGTCATTTTAATTAAGACAATTTGATATACGTCTACTAAATGAACTGTTAAAATTTGCTCGATTTCATTAAACTTATCTTGATGTGCGTGTTTTTTAAATATCGTCAATTCAATGAATATAGATCTGTCCCTTGTTTTTCTTAAGTGTAAAAAATTAAAAAAAATGATTCCCACCAATGATACCCTAATTCCCGCCACAGTGTATTAGTATGGCTCGTTCAGCAACAGTGTACTCTTACATCAGTTCTGGAACATAGCTATAGGATTCAATGTACCAACCAAACATTAATCGACGATAACTGGGAACCTCAAATGTGGAAAACAGTATTTGATAATAGATTTTTTGAGTTGATATATGACATAGGAATATAATAATGGATTTCACCGATATGTACACCTCATCAAAACGGTGCAGTGAACCAAGCATGCAGCACACCGTAGAATATTTTAATATAAAGTTCCTTATGAATTATGATAAAGTCGATCAGCAGAAAGACTTCATTATCGGAGATTTTTCCGCATTGTATTCTTTGATCAAATATGCAAAAGTTTCCTTTCAAAGTTTGATGATAAATTAAATTGCAAGCATTTCGGTTTTCGTATATAAAAAAAAATTCCTCCTAAATGCTAGTAGGCAGCTCACGTTAGGCAGCTAATAAATATTTCACAAAAAAAATTAACGCACAAGTTTCATTCAATTACATAACATTCACAAAATGTTCCTCCGTCATATTCTAAAACTCTTGAATATAATTTTTGAAACATAGTACAACAACAAATAAAAATATTGATGACATGTTAAAAATTTAGCATAATTTTATCGCACCTGCAGATAAAATCGCAGTGAAAATTTTGTAGAGTTAAACAGAGACATCTATATTTTAATACGAAACATACCAAACGCTCTATAGATATTTCGCTTGTGTCATTTTTGTATGAAAAATTTCATTTCACGTCAGCTGCGTATACTAGTCTTTAGAAGAAAAAAGTTATAAGCTAAAAGTTATAAGAAAGACAAAGAACGGAATAATGTCTAGGAATACAACCGCCTTAATCAACATAAAACAATAATGTTACTTTAGAAGGGCGAAAAACGAGCGAATCAAATTTGGATGGAAAGGAACAAATTTTTAATGGTGGCGAGAAATGTTTCTGAAGAAATGAATGTCAGTGATTCATGAAAAACTGAAATCTCTAAAACAAAATGAGGTGTGGGTATCAACCGAAGTATTCTCAAGTTTTGCAGATTCGCTGGGTTTTGAGATATTAGATCATAAGTAATGGAAGTACTCGTTTCTACCCTCGATAACTAGCGATGTTCTATGTGCCGTAAAAACTGTCAAGATGTTTATTTAAAACAACCAGGTACCATTAATGTGTACGGGTTTCAGCAACCTGCCACGACATTTATGAAATAATGTGAATCTATTTGCCCTTTATATAGAAAACGCAATGTCAGTCTATGTTGATTTGGCTAGTTAGTGAAGAAAAAACGAGTCAAACATAATTTCGCTGTAAAATACTGAAGAGATTTCGAATAAAAAAAATTAAATGCTATCTTAATTGTAATAGGTCACGGAACAGTGATCTCGACGAAGTATTATCATCTGATGTACCGTATTGAACAGTAACTGGTTGTCTCATGTAAAAAAGCATCTTATTCAGATATCGATTTTACCATGCCAAAAGTTGCAATAGCAATAAAGAAATCAACTGTCTAAGTTAGGAGAATATAGTAATACTAATATTTCGGTCCATGAAAAATACTTTGAAGTACGGTATAAATTACTATGAATTGAATCGTAGTGATGTTTTCTAGTGGAGCCATATCGTGAAACCTTTTTGAAGATAGCCCAAATTTCTATCCCCGAAAACTTAGATAGTTGCATAGGGTAATATTATACAACTTAAGATATACTATCAAGAAAACATTTGGTTTAAATTTATTACCAAAAAAAGGAAACAAACTTAAAATTAATTTTTTAATAATATCAACAAAATAAACTATTTTAAAATGCGCACTCTATTTTATATCACGATATATTATTAAATATTTTTTATTTACTCTCAGTCTCTACATTTTTACTCTCAGCCCCGAAAATACTCGCTATCACGATAGTTTTATGACAGTCGAAATAAAAGCATAATAAGATTTAAATATTAAATATTTGAATGATTATTTATTATTATTATTTAATATTCGAGATGTAGTCCATTGAACTCAGGAACTATTCATTGGCTGGACTAGTGGGCTACATCGGGTATACATAAAAATTCTCAAACAATTATTTCAAATGCGTTAAATGTTCCTACGTCACCCGATGTAACCCACTAGTCTGGCTAACGTATATTTGCCGAGTTTGAAGTACTATATCTCAAATCTGCCCCATAGAAAAATTCTGAAAAATCCTTAAAAGTTACTTTGAATCACCAGACTAAAGCTGATAGTTAGATCATAAAATTGATCACGTAAAATTTCTTAAAAATATAACCGGTGATGGGACAATAGTTAATATCATTTATTTGTCTTGGCCCTGAAAATTTTTCTGTTTTCATAAATTATCATGAAAATGCAAAATTTTTACTCTCAGCCCTGAAAAATGTTTGTGTGGTGATAGTTTTAGCTGTCATGACAGTAAATATTTTCTGGGCTGAGATGATATGTGGAGATTTTTTGGGCTGAGAGTAGAAAATGCCATGATAGCAATAATTAGTGTTGCCATCGCATTTATCGAGGATGGAATTTGGGCTATCTTCCCATACATAATTTGAGTTTGTAACGATGATTATTATCGGAGAATTACAAAACCCGGAATTTTATCAACGGTAGAGTCGTGTTGTATATAAAGGGTGTTGATATTTTGTTATGTTGTACTCTTCTAGTTTTTGTTTGGTATAATTTTCGAGCTTTGTATGAAACAAATGTATGGATACACACGTAATAAATTAATAATCGCCTACTATCCAAAGTGGGATTTAATTCCGGATAAGTAAAATTGGTGCTTCGGTCTTTTAATGTTGTATAACTTGAGAAGTAAAAATTTGATAAATTTCAATAGTTCCGAACATAATTCCATATAAAAACTTAATTAATTCGATAGTAGGCTCAAAGTTCTCCAAATCATTAACTGGAAATAATTCAAAAGTATTTGTTGAAATTTAATTTGAACTCAAAGGTTTAGGAAAGAAGGAAATAGCTATCTCTCAATATCATCAATATGGTAAAGCTCGGGCGTCAGTCCATTGTTGATGTCATTCCTTGTCTTTTAGTATCGTGCGATTAGCTGATCGATTTTTTGCGAATTAATTGATGCTTGATTGGGCGATTGTTTGATTTCGGAAATCTTTTCACTTTTTTATTTTTTCAATATTAATTTTTAGTTTTATTAATAATGATTCCTTCGTCAACCTTGTTGACATATATCAAAAAGTTTATATTGCTTTTATCGTTTCTTCTGACAGTGCCACAAATTTAATTCGTTGTATACCTTAGAGGATGGGGGCTGCCCAAACCCTCGCTTTCCCAGAATTTCTACAATTTTTCCAATGCCAAATTTTATTTATAATTTTAAATTAATTAAAAAAAATATTGAAAAAATAAAAAAAAATTTGCTCGAAAAAATGCAACCTTTTCCGGGAAAAATTACTTGTACATACTTTCGAAAAACTTTTTAGATAGAATCCTAATATCAAAGTGTTTATAAAAATTACACATTTATACGTATTTTGAATAAAATAATACGCAATTTTTTTTAAGTGAAAATTTTCCTGGAAAATGGGGTAATTTTCCGGAAAAACTTAGCTTCTCCTTCCTAGAAACTGTTGATGAATAATCCTGCAATTAAAAATTTTAAAAATGTATACTCTTACCTCGAATCTTTCTGGAAGTATAAGTAAAATAAACTTTAGCCGGGATAAGATCGGATTTTCTTTAAGACATTTATTTTTTCGGTAGTAATAAGCTTGCTTGTTGGTGTAACGTAATAGCTCGCATTCAATATGAGCCTAACAGATACTTCCACTCAGTGAATAACTTATATTGTGTTCCTGTGACACTATTCTGGTAATTTCCTGGGAATAGGGAATTTGGGAAATATTTTATATATAATTTCTATTTAAAATTGCTTATTCTGGCATACTGAGGTAAAAAGCTATTGGTAATTTGTTTGAACACAAAATAAAACTGAGAATAATTTTCCCTACCAATTTAAATATGGTAAAGTTATTTGGTAAAGTAATTATAAATATTTACATCAAACTTTTCTCCTCAGCAGGCCGGAAAAAAATATTTGAACCGAAATTACATATAAAATCTTTCCCGAATTCCCTATTCCCAGGGAATTACCAGAATAGTGCCACTGGTCGTTTGGTAAATTGACTGACACTCCGAAAATAAAAATGTATCTTTCGGATGAAAATAACAGTTTTCTTGTCACGCCGATCGCGAGTTATTGTTCCCAAGTTTACATGTATGTTTAAGCTCAAAAATTCAGTGGAGGAAAAAAAATTATTTTTGGTCGGCAAGACAGTGATATTTTCTAGGTCATTCTTGATGTTTCCGAATAAAAACTCTTTTTTGTATTAAACTTATAGACAAAAGTTTAACTTGGTCATTTTAGGTATAGGAAACGCCATAGTCCAAAATAAAAAATATTGTTTTTGCGGGTTTTGTAGTTAAATTTAGCTTAAATTCGGCGTTTGTATTCATCTGTAATGAAGTACTCCGCGAATATTTTTGAATTTCATTTTTATTTTAAAAAATTTCATATTGAAATGAGCACTAATTTTTTCTTAAATCATAAACAATTAACACCGTTAATGATCAATTTGACAAATTAAATTATTCCAAGGACATTTGTGTAACAAAATTTTTAAAGAGGTGGTCTTCCCGTATCGGAAATGTTTTATGTTATGTATTATTTATAACAAATCCGAACAAACGTAAAATTTTTGACAACTCTATAAACAACCGGATAACCGCTTAAATTGCAAAACTGCATTCTCTTATAAGCTATCACTTATATTGTGTAATTAAGAAATGTCAATATTTATGCTTGACCGGCATATTTCGTATAGCCTTCAATCATAATCGAAAGCAAACATTTCATCGAAATCAATATGTCTGCTAAAGCCAAACGTCTTTTTTATAAAGCATAATTCATCAAAAACGATAGATAAAATTTCGCAGCGATTGATTAATTTTTGTTACAGAAAGTTGAGTAACAAAAGCCATGATATATCAGTTAGATGATATACGTATTCAAATTTTTCAAATTGGTAAACCTACACCGAATAGTGTTTTTTTTCTTAAATGCGTAACCAAAGTAGAAAACTAAAAACAGTGTTTTAAGTAAAATCCGCGCAAATTTGTCATATAGCTTCTAATTACAAACATCAACAATAAACAACGATTAGGTTGGACGTTGAATATGCAAATTAATTTTTAATGAATACAAAACAACACAACCATCTGTGCGCGGTGTGTGATGAACTATACGTCATACATATACGTATTCATTATTGTCGCTTCTTCTTAATACGGATTATTATTACCTTAGGATATATTTCATATTATATTAATTTGCTAAATGTACATAGATAGCTTCCGCTATTTATCTTAATTTTAATTAAATTCTTAAAAACCCATCTTGTTGTTTTATATGAATTATTTATACAATAAACCTTGAATTTTTGCTACTACTTTAATGAAGAGAGCTTTATACATAATATACAATGTTTTTGATTTAGTCATCGCGTTTAATCGCGCGGGGTACAACAAAAACGTATCTCATGATGGGTAATCATATCTCATAATGCATTAATTAAATATGTAAGTATAGTTTTCCAATAGATTTTATTTTTTAATCACTGCACACACCGTATAATAAGGAAAACAAAATCGTTCTGACATTTATGATTGAGGAAAAAATAATTTTCTAGGTCGTCGGTCATCGCGTCGCACGGTATCGCTTCTTCTCATTAGCATATATACACGTTTAGAATATAAACAGATTTTATTCGTAAAAAATTTATCAAAACACGATAAATTATTTTGATGTCGAAGGCTATGCGCGTAATATACTTGTTGGACTATATTTTGCCCTTAATAATTTTGAAAACATTTCCTGCGTGAATTTTTATAATTTATGTACACGGTTTGGTTGGACATAATCAAAAACTTTTTATTTTGGTGGGGAAGGGGGCATTAATTAAAATAAAATCATTCAAATGAAAATATGTCAACTGCAAGATAAATTTATAATTTTTATTCTGGCGATAAATTTGATTATGGTTTGTAATTAGAATAATTTTTAACGCTTACAACACACAGCAAATTGATTACCCCGATATTTTGTTTACGTAATCTTAACTAAATTTAAATAAATAAATAAATAAATAATAATAATTATAAATAAAAGGAAAATTGTATAACCACATTTTTTGTTACGTAATTACAAAGTATAAAATTATAGGAAAATTACAAAAAACTTTTTAATCGCGGAAACAAAGGAAAGTATTTTTTTATTTTATTTTAATTAATTTAGAAAATTAAAATATAATTATTATATAAAAAATACGGAAAAAATAAAAAAAAAACATCAAACGAAATTTAAATTTTATTTTTTATTTAAAATATTTTATCTCGAGATTACATAGATTTGAAATGATTTTAATTTGGTTATTCGTCAAAAATAAAAATTTTTTTTTTGCTAATCTTTAAATTCATCTTAATGGAATGATGCTAAAATATGGCACTTTATTTTTATTTGACTACATAATGAATATAAAATTTGTTACAAATTTGTGTATTATAAAGTAAGGACGAACTAAGGACAAACTTGTTGTGAAATTTTTGGATAGGCCTTTATAAAATTAGCCTTTATAAAATAGAAAATGAATTGCCCTAAATTTTTATTAAACATTTTATCTAAGCGGTACAGTCTCACAGCGGTACAGTTAATTTGGCTGAGATAGCACAAAGTATGATACATTTCAATTGACTGAATTTAAATATTTCGATCACTTTCATCATGCCAGATATCAGTTTATTGTCAATATTTTCATTCTATCGATTTTGGATTGGTATTCGTCTCATATTTCCATCATGGTTTTTGAAACGATCTGAACGATTGATCCCTGGATTCAATTGCGGTAGGTCTGGATATTGGTTAAATTCATTGGGGGTCCTCTAGTCTCACCCCTTTTTTCAATAAAATTTTTCCGCTTGGAAATAAATCGTCCGCACTGGCCACAATTGATTCAACGTTGTAGTGAACGTCGAAAAAAATAGACGAAGCGGTTTCCGAATTTCAGCAAGCGATTGGGATAGGTCCTGATTAACGATCGCATTATTTTTTTTTAATTATATATAAAATCAAGTTTTATATTTATATTCTGATATTTTTATTTTTTTTATTTAATTTGTTTTCTTGTGCATTTCCGCTTCAAATACAAAAAACTACAGAATATCCATTACTCTGACATAACAACCAACGCAATCAATGGTGATTATAACAAAAGTGGCATCGCAAGTTATTTTTACATTTTCATTATATAATTAACTATTGATCTAATGGATACAATCGATAACCAGTGCTGCACCGCTCATCATGATACTGTTGCCAATTTAGTCTAATGAGGTATAAGATTTGTGTATCCTGACGCGAAAATAAGAAATTTAAATTAGAAAATAAATACTTGGGGGACGAACAATTGTAAAGTGTTGATACGTCATAAATTAATGGTTATATTGCAGTAAAATTAAGTGCAATATTTGTCATATAGAATTTCAATTCCAAATTAAACCATTTGAAGTTCAAAGGCAACTTTTTCCAAAACAATGTAAACATTTTCCAAAACATTTTTAAATTCATACTAAACTTTTTCAAAATCAAATTAAAAATTAAAAAATAAATTGGTCTTGCCGCATTAGTTTTAATATTCTAATGAAGAAACTACCTGTTATATGCTTGCGGGAGCCTCATCAGCATGTTAGTCACGTAGTTATTGCAGTCATTTTGAGTTACTGTTCCCAACGCCTCCTGAATGCCCGTTGTTTCCGCTTAGAATTTTTCTGGCAGCCAATTTCAATATTTTTTCTGCCCTGAATAAGATTTTCTGGCAGCCAATATTTACTTTCGAGAAAACTTATTCAATGGGATTGAAGATAGGTGAATAAGCTGAAAGATAAATAAGATTAGCAAAACTTGAATTGACGAGATCTCGCACTTTCGATGTTTTATGGATCGCTGCGTTAACAATAACGAGCCATACTTTCCTCATAATTTGAGAATGAATTTTTTCGATTAATTTTCGTCAAAATGAACAAAATTTGAAGCTATTGCAATTTGAGTTTGCAAGTATGTATATTATTTTTAATAACGCGTCCAACACAAATAGCGGCAATCAATGTAATTTTTCTTCCGCGAACTGTGGGTACCACAATAGTTGCATTAGTTCCTACACGTGATCTAGCACAACGTGTTCGCCTTAGATGCATATTGAATCCACTTTCATGAAGAAAAAATATTTTTGCACGATATTCTGGAGCATTTTCAGAAAAATTAAGAGGGTTAGTTCTCCTTAAACTAAGATTCCGTGGTTCGTTTATTCGATCGAACTCAATTGCAGCCTTTTTTACTATTATACTCCATGAGTGCTAGATTTTACTTAAAATAGTGCCAGATTTACAGTAGAGAGTACCACAAAAATGTTACGGAATTATTCGGTTGTGTGATAATTTGTAAATTAT
This sequence comes from Nephrotoma flavescens, assembly GCA_932526605.1. Classification (NCBI taxonomy): domain Eukaryota; kingdom Metazoa; phylum Arthropoda; class Insecta; order Diptera; family Tipulidae; genus Nephrotoma; species Nephrotoma flavescens. The sequence goes on from OW052221.1 coordinate 223,547,293, forward strand.
AATTTTAAAAGAATCTTGATTACAATTATGTTAACATAAAATTTTTGCTCTAAGACCCAAAGGAATGCTTTAAAATCGTTAAAGAAATACTTAACACGATTGTAGAACCACAACAAAATCAAACATAGAGGATGTTCACATTTTATATTCTTTCAATTCTTATCTTACTTTTTTTAACTATAAATAAGATAATAAATAATCAGAGAACCAACTAGATATAATATTATGCCAACGGTTGCTAAACCTATTGAAATAGTTGCTTCTGGAGACAAAACAACTTTTTATGGTGCTAAACTAAAACGAAAAGTGCTAAATTTACTCAGATAACAAATTTTAACGCAATTTCAAATGCAAATTGGAAAAACTTTTATTGCTTCAAAATCTATGAAATGAGAGTCCTATATTCTCGAAATGGTTCTCCCTTACACAACGGAGTATTTCTTTATGGTAGGTAAGCTACCGCAATCAGTTGACAGACAGCCTCGTCATTAGAATATTAAAACTAATATGGCAAAACCGAACTTTTTTTAATATGTTTAATTTGTTTTTGAAAAAGTTTAATTTGAATTTGAAAGTATCGAATTTCCTATATAAAAGCGGTGTTGCTTTCGCAAAGTCGCTTAGCTTTAATTTTAGATGCTAATTGTGGTTTCAGCAATATTTGTTTGTGAATTTCCAGTAACGCACAATAATTGTTCATCATAGTTTGTCTTTTATTTGTTTGCTTTTATGTCAGTAGTAATTGCAAATAAATCGGTTTTATGAAAATCTTTTTTAATTTTCTTTAAAGCCAACTCGACTTTAATTACTACTGATGAATACGCCAACTATGATCAACAATTATTTTCGTTACTGGAAATTCACAAACAAACATTGCTGAAACCAAAATTGGCCTCAAATATTAAAGCTACGCGGGATTTGCGAAAGCAACGCAGCTAAAAAGTATGAATTTGAAAATGTTTTATTTGTTTTGGAAAATGTTTACTTTTATACCGAAACCGATTTATGTATGTAGTGAAAATAAAAATATAATACGAGTTCCCGGTCGTCTTTCTCATTTACCCTGCGGTAACAAAAGTTCACAAGTTCACAAGTTCACAAATACAATTAAATTAAATCAAACGCATACAATTATCCAAGATTGCTAAAGTATTGCTAATTCTTTGATTGTGTTGTTATAAATAATAAAAAATTAAACATTTTGATGATACTTCTGATGATTCTTTCTTCTTTCATGAAATTAATTATAAAATAATAATTTTATGTACCGCAAAATATAAAGGAAGCATATGATGAGCCTTTAGGTGATCCTCATGAAGATTTTGATGATGATAATCAGGAAGCACGCTTGTCTTAGTTTTGGTTTTACTGTTATCAAATCACAAATTAAAATTTAATTTTGCGACTAATCATAATAATTCGCTAAGGCATTATGATTATACTTTGTATGAAAGTTCAAAGTATTTTCAATATTTTTGTAGTTGGGTCACTGCAGTCTGATCAGTCTGCAGTCTGTAGACGAACGAATTTTTTAATTATAAAACGTCAATGTTTTTATTATATCAAAACAGTGATGGAAAATGGATTTTTTGAATTGTACTGAAAACTGAAATGAAATTGTACTAAATCGAGTTGAATTGTATTTAATTTTTTTTTTATATAAAAAATTAACCGAGAAATATTTAGTTTTTAATTCAAAATTTATTCTGAAAATTGACTTATTGTCGGACTGCAAAACTCATGGACCAACCCATCTTCCATGTCAGTATAGGCTGGCATGGAGCTTGCAATGTGCAGATGGTTTTAAATCGGCCCTATAGCCACACGTCTTCGATTTGGCAGGTGATGCGTAAAGTAAGACGGATAATATAAACCGCGAAAGAGCAGGGAGTACTTCGACCATGAAACAGATGGCATGGATAAAAACAAAAACAAAATGCCTTATTCAAAATGTAGAATGCATAAAATCCATATGAAAATTTATTTTATGAGATTTATAAAATAAATAAAAAATATAAAAATTATACAAAATAAATTTTTCAAGCCTTAGAAAGTTATAAATCACAAATAAAATGAAACAAGTTATAAACAAATTTAACAAAATTAACATTTTTTCAAATAATAAAAAATAAATATAATTCCAGACGCCGAACAATCTACAATATTAATAAGAGTCAAAAATCGGTCACGGCATCGTTTATCAAATACCCTTACAATTATGGCTAAATTTTTTGCCATCGTATCATCGGTACTTGTCGTTTGGCTTTTCAGAGACAATTTTTGAATTTCCAATTAGCTTTTGACCCTTGTGGCGATTGATACTCATTTTCTAACAATTTTTGAATCCCTAATTGAGGATTTTAACACCAAATTCAAATGATCCAAGACCGCAAACGGTTACTTTTGTTCCGCTACAAATAACCCCAGGCATATTCCTAATTTCTTGGCGTTACCCGAAATAATTTCAGAATTCTGGTCCAAAAGCAATTCAAATTTCGGTGATTGCTTTGCGCTTTGCCATGTTTTTATTTGAATATTTTGCGGTGTGTCCAATAGCACAACATACATTTTTTGCCCTGCCGAGAATTATCTTGAACGAGCCATGCGTAATGAATTTTGCATTCCTCAATGGTAAATTCTCAATGTTCGTTAAACTGCCATTGAAAATTTTAAATGGAAGAGTTTCCAGATAAATATTATTTTCTCAACATTCATTAAATACCAGTTCATTATACATTTTAAATGAAAGAGTTTTGTATACACAAAATTAACACACAAAGCAGATCTAATTAAGCAAACAACGTTACGTAAGAATTTACCATACAAGCAAAATAGTTAAATTTTGATGAAATGAATCAAAAAATAAATAATTAATATTAATTTTTTAGATTGTACTGAATTCCACCTTTGTACTTTAACAAATTAATTGTATCGAAAAAATTACAATTGTACGGACTTTTCCATCACTGGTTCAAAACCATAAACTCCCAACATTTTCTTAACATCACCTCGATAAAAATATTCCGAGTTTGAATTGAATACATGAATTTAAACAATTAATCTTCAAGATATTCATTTATATGTATATTCCCTAATTAGCTCATCGAATTGGTAATAGAGCAATTCTTTATGAAAATCATTAATGAACTCACTAGTTTCATAGTCCATGAAATTCATTTGAATATTCCCTATAATGAGTTCATCGGTTGTGTAATAAAGAAATTCCTAAGGAAATTGTCACATTGTTCATCGGTGTGTTCATTATAAGATATAACTATATAAAAAGTTAGTAAGTGAATTTACTTCACAAACCCATGAGTAAGCACCAATTTCTTGATGAGTTAATCGGTGAATTCATCAAACCTCTGTTACTAGGGTAATATCTGATCAAAGCTAATATGTTAAACAACAACGCAACGTACTTAATGTAATTGCACGGATTAATCGAATAGTTAACGATAAATAACTGAAACAATAAGTTTTAAGATAAATCGATTGGTATGAATAATTTTGCGGAAACAGTAGTGAGAACACAAATTTATTAAAAAATTTAGTTTTTCAATCAATTTCTATGAGAATTGTTATTGTGAGAACTTTTAGTACTATGCATAACTGATACGAAATTTCATAATGAGACGTATAGATCAACCAATTTTTTTTAAGACTATCGACAACTATAGAGTACGCACAAAACACAAAAAACGTTTTAGTTACAACGACATTCATAACAAAGACAATTTTTTTTTTAATTTAAATATATTGTAAATCAGTTTCTCTAAGAAATGACACCCAAAATACGTCCTTTGGCTTCCCAATGATTAACTTAAACTGAACTAATCCCAATTTAAATAAAAGGTTAAATTAAATTTTTCCCTGGTCTTCACAGTTTGCAAAAATCGATCAACTCAAGATCGATCTTCCGCGTAAAGCAGTCAGGAAGAAAAATTCAATTGTGATCGTCCGCGCAAAAACTTTGGGACCGAAGATTTGGAAGTTCTATATATATTGTAAAATTTTGAATCGCTGTTGTTAGTTTTGTCGGAAAACTTAGCCATATCTTTTAATGTTTGCGATAATAATTTTACAGTGTCAAAGGACGTGCAGGTAATGGACGTGCATACAAGAAAAGATGAGTCAGTAAGACTTGACTGAGTAGCATTCATTCAACATTTTTTATTCATCACTATAGCTACCTTGAAGAATATTATTTCCAACGCTTCTCTAACATTTCGATGACTTTTCTGTAGAACGATTTTTGTTTATCCTCAAAATGGGCGTTTGATTCGTCAAAATCTTTTCTCTGGACCATTTTTATGAAGTCTGTGAATAAGTTAGTCGCTTGGAGAATGTGGTGAATCCGGAGAATATGGTGAATGGAAAAGCAATTCGAACATTGTACAATTGTCATGTGTTTCTTGGCGTATACCTAACTTTTTAATTAGCTCCGCTGCAGAAATAAAACTTAACCATGTCAAACCGCAAGATATTGTCGGACAGTTAACTTTGTTGTTTCGAAAGATACTGAGCTACGATTGGCTCGCATCCTGTTTAACTCACATACTTAGAGTGAATAAGGAGATCAGAAAAGTTTTGCATTATGTTTCAATAACTTTATCTGTTTTTAGCAAATTTATCGGTATCATTTTCAAGGGTGTCCCCATGAATCCAGAAGCAAAAATTTTGCTTGTTAATAAACCAGTTCAAACGGAATTAGAATTATCGCTCATTAAAACTTTATTGAAAAATCGGATTATTATTTAAACAACTTACTGCTAAAATTACAGGACTCATGATTTTTATACTCGATATCAAAGTTTGATAGATCACACTTAAAAATGATCACTGAGATATTATTATTGAATCACCTTATATTTCATTATCGAACGACAATTCAAAAACCTATTTTTTATTTTTTATTATTTAATCTTTGCAATCTGTTCTATTTATTACTGTTTAAGTGCACCATCTATTGAAAAATACTAAAACTAGTAATACAAAAAACTATAAATACCTAAAAATTGTTCAGCTAAATTCATTGCCGACATATTTTGTTAAATGCCACTAATAACATCCAATTTATCGTATAATGGATCAGCCTTCTCCTTCCCGGGCAATACCCTCTGCATTATCTCTCAGTCAATACCTCCCCGCCATTACCCCCCAACCATTTACCCCCAGGGGTAATTGTGATTAATTTGTGATGATTGTTGATTTTAATTTGTAATTTTTGAATTAAATATTAAATTAAAGCCAACAGAGTACAGCACAAAGGAAACTCAAAAATTGCGCAACGCAATTTAACACAACCACAAAAGTGCGACAAACAACTATTATAAATGAATTTACAGATGCATAATTGTGATATGAACCATTGTGGCGTTGAGAAGCAAAGTGGTCCAACTGCAGTACTTAACTTTTGGAGAATATGTATTTCAAAATTATGGAAAATTTAAATTTGAGCTGGTGACCGCAGTTTTTTTTATATAAAATATACGCCTCAATTGTACACGAACTTTATCTTTCAAGTATCCAAAAATGTCTGAGCTCTTTCCCGTTTTTTTGGTAAAAACGTATTGCACACGGGGGTATTTTTCGATTTTCGAGTATTTTTACGAGAAAAATCATTTCTAAACTCTTAGTTGAAATATCACCAAACGGCACACTTTTCTAGATAGAAGGACCATATCATGTTTATTACCATATAATATGTGACTTACCAGAAACTTACACTATTTTTTTTTAAAAAGGGCGATCGATTTGATGCATGATTGAGCATTTGAAGCTATATAAATTTAACACAGGTTAATTAATATTTTTCGGAAAAATAAATTTTATATGACAATTTTTCTTCGAACCTCAACGATTAAAAATGGCGACCAGATAAGGATTATAATAATATACATATACTCTTATACGAATCGATGAATAATTAAATTATTTACTCTTGGCTGATGCGCCTTTCAAAATACAATCGAATGATGTGTGTATCCAAATTGCTCATATACACCAATACTCAGAATCGCAAATATATTATATTTTACCACATTCATATGATATTCATCTGTCAAATTATACTTAAATTCCATGAAAATAAACATCTTAAAATTTTAAAGGAGTATAGGTACATAAGCACCCCGTGTGCTCATAACATCCATATATAAAATAACACACATCTTTCGTATTTAGGCAAAATGTTCAGCGCTTAAAAAAAATAAAATAAATAATAATAATATTCATATCTAGATACACGTCTGCCTGAAGCATAAATAAATGTTCAAATGCATGTTTATCTTGTTTTTCTATATGTAGTAAAGATGACTGCGAAGATGAAGACGAAGAAGAAAAAATAAATATACAAAAAAAAATTATTATTACATTAGAAATATTGAATTTGTCGGAAAAATAGACAACAACAAAAAAAACGGAAAAACACTCAGCCTCCGCCAGTAAATTATATTTTTGTAACGAAATTTTGTTCAATGAAAATTACATATACTCGTAATGCTGCCACGCACAAAATATTCTTACTGACTGATTTTTTATCTACGTAAACGTACATAAACAAATTTGTTCGTTATTTATCTATACACAAAATATATTTTGTGCCTTTTTTTTGTATTACAAATAACACATAACAACATATATAAGACATTTTTAAGATAAATATTAATTTTCTTCGATGTTAAATATTAGACTAGTTTTGCTCATTTGCTTGTGTTAAGCTTTTTTGGTAACGTTCGTTGTTGTTGTTTTTGTTGTCGAGTATATCAAGTTGATGTGTGTACTTTCTATTTTCTACTCGTGTATATAGTTCGAGAAATCAACTAATTATATTTTAACATCTTCATCATTATCTCGCTTCTTGTGCTTCGTCTTAAAAAAAAAAAATAAAATACATAGAAATAAAACTTCTTGTAAATACGCTTAATTTATCTTATGTACGGTTTATGTACAAGAATTATTTAACGATTTAGAAAATATTTTCGATATAAATGTCATAAGTTACAAATAATGTTGAGAAAATTTGTTGTCATCCGTTAATTTTCATTTCTCTTTCGTTTCAAAATAATCATCTTGTGCCGCACACATATCTTGGCTCAGACAAGGTCAAGTTGGGGGCACTTTACGATATAAGTATATTTTTATGTAACATTAATGAGATGTCGAATATTTATTTTTTTGTTTTGTTTCTCATATTTAGTTGTGTGTATTGTTTTATTTTCAGTTTGTTTTGACAGTGTTGAAAAAAAGTTTGCTGAAAATCTGACAACATTATCTTGTATTTATATTTTTGTAAGAGAAATTAATTAAGTAGAATATATACGCCTAACAGATTGGCGCCCATATAAATAATTAATTCTGTTCTTTCAAGTAACACAATATGGGATAAAATTTGGGAAAAATTTTGCTAACCGTTCCTTAAAATGAAAAATTAATTTATAAGCGTATTAGTCCAATAAAAGCCATTTAGAAGAATATTTCAGATGTGGCATATAAATAATCAATATAGTTTTCAGTAAATTGTTAATTTGGTGAACAATTTGTTATTTGTTTCGTTCCTTGACGAGTTCCCAGTAGATGGGACAGCCATAAAATATGCATTACTAGAATGAAAACGTTTCTTATAAATTTCATATTCCTGTCCTCTCGTTTTTGCAATTCAAAATCGCAAGTTAACTTCAGACCACTAAAAATATGATTTGCTCGTGATTTTAAAATCTTAAAGTCGGACACTTAAAAACTAAACTATTTTTTAGTCATAGTTTGATTTCACTATGAAATTTAATTTCATGGTAGGGGGTGGGGGAGGGGAATGTTACAAAGCTGGTTTTTGAAAAGAAAATTTTATCAGCTTTTGTGGCACACTCAAATATCACTGGAAAGACTTGCTGCAATATCATATTTCATTGTCTTCAATTGACTTTGCGGTAGACTCTATATTCATAAGTTACAGAATGTGCGCAGAGAGACTAAAATCAGATTAGTGAGTTATTTATTAGAATAAACCTCCCAAGGTCATAATATCTTAATGATTTACATTATTCATAAAACGATACGGACACAATATTTAGGTTTTACATAACATGCAACAAAGTAACAGGGTAATCTTAAATATCAGTCTAAAGACATACCAAAATTTAAAACCATCAAGTACCATTAAGGACTTTTAATAATAAAACTTTAAAATTTGACCAGCCTCCGCCGTAGGATGGCCAATAAGTATAATTAGGCACATGAAATTCAATTTAAAAATAGCAAGCCACGATTGACTTGATATTGGCCACGGCATTAATCCAGCCTAGTGAAATAAAGACCTTTTGTGAAAAGTATGAAAATGGATACAAATTTACCAAACTATCTGGTTAACTAGCTCTACCCTAGGTTTATCGAGTTGGGTAAAGAACAAAAATTAAATGTTTGTACTAATTTGGCCACTGTTGAATTAAAAAATAGCTGGTCTATTCACACACATTTTTTTATGATGATTTTACCATTTTATCGTCCCCAGTAATAATCCGATTCAAAAACAGGTAGTCTTGACGTTTGAAAAGTAAATCACAGACGTCTATGCGACTGAGCAAATTTCTTTCTGTAAGAACAAGTCGAATCCATATGTTGAGTTTTGGAACTAAACCAATGCGTTTTACATGATCATAAACGGCCAAATTAGGCACAGTGGAAACTGTGTAAGTTGGACACTCAGAATACCGTAAAAAATGGCCAACATATAAAGTGTCCAACTTGAAAAGGTTTTAAACAAAAATCAAAATTAACAGCTTTAGGGCGTCCACGCAATAAATTTTTTGTTGAAGAATAATTATAAATGCAAGACAAAATCGTCCAACTTAGCCAGTTGACCAACTTAAAAAGGTGTCCAACTCAACAGGTTTCACTGTATATTTAATCTGTTAGGCGATCTTATGAATTGTTATTCGGTGGTTTGCATCAATCAATGCCCTTATTTTGTTTTCATCAGCTTCAACTGGAAGCATGTGAAGTTAGCCCAGTTTTTTTCAATTTAAACTTGTATAAGACGGAAATTTTGTTTTTAAATTTTTTTCTCAACAACAAAATATCCATCCCAGATTTTTTTATTTAATTGTCATTTTTGTACTCTGGCTATGAATAAATGGAAGCTGGCCGATTGCGCGAATCCTGCAATAAGGCTGGCACTGTGCGACTGGACATGGTTAGTCCGTACCATGGCTTATTCGAAACATAAAGAATCATTTCCGACAAATCATATTTCTAGGAGAATGGCTTGATTTTCAGTTATTCTTATATGGGACCATGTTGAACTTGGCCATTTGCGCCAACACTGCCATACGGCTAGTACTGTCCTCCTCCGCTACTGTTACCAATTTGAAACAATATATTGACTGATATTTTTCTTGTCTTATACAAAACATACAATTATTATCATTTAACTTCGAAAAATAATTTTTAGTCATTTATTCATACGCAGAGTACAAAAACAACAATTACATGAAAAAATCTGGGATGGATCTTTTGTTTTTGAAAAAAAAAATTAAAAACAAAATTTCCGTCTTATACAAGTTTAAATTGATAAAACTGAGATGAGATGAATTAGTATTGTTTGAGGTTTTTTTTTGTTTTTCTGGGATGAAAACTGGGCTAACTTCACATGCTTTCAACTGGCCTTCCAGAATGTGGTGCACCTTTAACATCAAAATTTCCAGAATAAAACTTTGAAAACAAGCTTTGACATTCACGTTCTGTCATTACATTTTATCCATATACATCACATAACTTTTTTTTGGTTGAACAGCATTTTTGCTTTTTCTGATAATTAAAACGTAAAATTTGCCGATAATGCTGTTTTCGATTTTTCATATTTAATATGGTACCAAATACAAACTATTTTTTTGCACAAATAAGCCTTAAAATGATTCCATTTAAAAAGTTTAATCACATTTTGAGACGATTTGACGATCCGATTACAACTTGAAACGATGTTATCAGATTTTGATCTATTTGGGTCGATTTGGGTCCAGCTCCCGCATGGTGCGCTATCGCCATTGTGGGGCAAATTGGCCTATATTTTGTTGTTGCGTGGGTGTGGTGGCTTTAATTTTCTCGCCATAAATTTATTGTCACCCACGATGGTGTGGCGGTTATGGTTGCGCTCACACACAAAAAAAATATTTCCACCGCACACAAAAAAATCGTAAACACACCACAAAATATTATTACGTGCCACAATATTCATTTTTATTTTATTATTTTCGTACCGTAAAAATGGACGTTGGGGTCATTACTATAAAAGCTATTATTTTAATTTTATTATAATTTACTTGTGTTTAATATAATTATTTATTTATAATTTATTTGTTATAAAATTTTATATTTCTATATTTTATTATTATAATTATTAATATTATTTTATTTATTTTAATTATAAATTAAATTTTAATTTAATTTTGAATAGTTTTTCCGCCTTACGTAATGGCGGATTGCGTGATGTGCATCGTGGTGTGTGGCGATCGTTATGTTGTGCTGCTTGTGCAGCTTGTTGCTAGCGCGGCTATCGTTGGTTGATGGTTGGAGACCAACTGAATGGTAAACAAAATTTAATAAAGTTTGTTCGTTCTGTTTTGGTTTCGTCTTCGTCGTGTTGCTTTTGCTTTCGTTTGGAATGCTCGTCGTATTTTTTCCAGCTTGCATGTATCGGTGCATCTATTGATGCATTTACTCTGTTTAGACGTACAGAATGATGATGAGTTAGCAATGAGTTTGCGAGATGTTAAGTTTGTAATATTTTATTATTTACGATTAGAATACTGGTTTGTAATATTCTAGCCGCTACAACTTCCTTGATTTGCATGCATAAAGAGAAAGTGAATATTAAATAATTCAAATGAACGGAATAGAGACACGGGTACACGAATATATTGGAAGAGGGACTTTAGATTGCATATGAAATGTCATTTTGATTTAAATATTATTTTGGTAATAAAGCTTGCTTGACTTAATTATGAAAAAAATGTTGATCGTGTTTCTCCTCCTGGTGAATAAGAGTCTCTTGGCAATTAATAGGGCAATGAATTAGGTTACCAATTGACACGACAAAATATTATTTTGTACAAGTACTGTCACGATGTCTGTAACATATGGCTAGAAGCTTATTGGCTTATTGGCAGTTAATTGTCGAAAAAAATACAAACATTTCTTATACATCTCATATCCCCTCCCGCTCATTTTATTAAGGCAAAATTATTTTTTGCCATTTAAAATCTCCTCCTAACTTCTGACCGCCAGTTATAATCTGATCAACTGATAAAATTGATATAAAACATGATTTGCTCGTGGTTTTAAAATCTAATTGAAATGTTGCAAAATTTAAAGCATTTTGAATTTTTTGGCAGCTGACGTTTTACTGGTTCGAATACAATAAAAATAAAAAAATCGTTTAATATGCAAAGACTTTCAAGAACTTAAAACATTAAAATTCGACTAGCCGACGCCGCCTAGCATGGCGAAAAAAAATTAATCACACAATTGAAATCCTATTTAAAAAATAACAAATCTAGATTAACTTGATATTGGGTAGATACTCCATTCGCTAGCACTCAATCAATTTTACCAAGGAAATTTGAAGTTCGAATACTTTTTAACAAAAAAATCTTGTTTTTTTTGTTGTTTCAAAAAAAATGAACAGCAAATTTTATGTTGTTTTACTGTGCAATTGTAAAAAATATACAGAAATTTTATAAAAAAATATATTTTAAAATTCAGATTTTCTTGGTAAAATTGATTGAGTAGCCAGGATTTCGGCTAGCAAATTGCTTGCATGCTAGCCGATCGAGTATCTACCTCATTGTGAACGGGGTTATATTTGACCATATATAAAATACCATGGGGTTATTTTTCACCACAAGTTGGCATTAATGCATAGCATTATTACTGAGATCAAAGTGAAGATGATTTAATATTAGTATAAAGAAGGCAACGCATTTAGATTAATAAACTTTTGTTTTCACCTTAAATCTAAGAGAATTAAGGCGCAAAGAATATTTATTAACGATCTAAGACGACCCACCGAACTGGTATAAATTATTATATTTGAATATATAAAATTTGTCTAAATAATAATTTGTACTGGTTCAGTAGGTCGTCTTCAGGAGAACCTTAAAATTTATTGAAATGTAAATTAAGATTACTTATTATAAAAATTAAAACTCTTAGAATTTCATTTGTAAAAAATCGGATATTGACTAAATAAAACTACTGTAGTTGATCCAAATATTCATTGATAAAAATTTCTATTACGAAAGTTATTTCGTACTCACACGATTAGATTACTTTTAATGGGTATTTTTGAAAAGTAAAGTGCATACGTTGATAGTCCAACAGCCATCCAAGATAAGTTCCATTAAAGCGCCTCTATCGCAAAATGTGCCATAAATAATATCGATAAACCTTCTAAATAAAATACTCAACTTGATTCAAAATTTTTTATTTGTAGTTTAAAATTGCGTTTATTTTCCCGCGTTTCAATTGAATTAGCCTTTATACATTCTTGAAACAGGGCTAGAAAATGTTATGACGCTTAGAAAATCAACCAAATATTTAAATATACGCCAGTATGCTTGATTGCCAATATGAGATGTTCAAATACCTTTAAAATTTCCAATTCAATCAAATTTGATTTGAAAATGAGATAAAATATGTACTCTAAAGTGGAAGATATACACTCAGGATTTGGTGAGCAATGAATTACTGGTGTTTTCTTTCACGGCATCACATTCATTTATGTGATTCCGTGAAAGAAATTTTTCTTGAAGGTGCTTTGGATCAATTTGAGGCGAATTGTTACGATTTTATCGCGTTTTGAGACGGTTTGAGATGATTTGGAATGAATTGAGACCATATTGATTATATTTCAAAACGTTTGTATTTGAAAAGATCTGATATCACTTGGGCCATAAAATGATTTCGAATTACAATTTAAGGTGCTTTGGAACGATTTGCGAGGATTTAAAAAAATGTATTACAATTTGAAAAAAAAAACTTGTAGTGAGTTAAAGTAGTCTGGATCATTTTATGGTAAATGATTACAATTTGAGATGATCTGGCACGACTATAAAAATTTGATTAAAATTTTAATGATTTCGGAAAATTTGATTACAAATTGAGATAACTTAAGATGGTTTTAAAAAATTTTATCACGCGATTTAAAATAATTTTAGATGATTTGAAAAGATTTGATTTGAAACAAATTTAAATGATTTGAAACGATTTTCAACTATTTTATTAAAATTTACGACGATTTGAATTAATTCAAGACGATCTGAAACGAAAATGATTTAGAGTATGGGACGATTTTATTGCGATTTGCGACTTAGCGCAATGCGATGATTTAAAACAATTTGGGATGATCCAGAACAGTTTTATAAAGATTTTACATTTTGAATTCAATTCCAATTTGGACCGATTTGGCAACGTTTCGATTTGCAAAGATTTGAGACGGTGTGGAACGATTTGGAACGTTTCGTTACAATATCCAGATTAATTCAATAAAACTTCTATAATTATGATAAGTTCAGCTAACTCTATTCCAAAATACAAAACGATCAAACGCCGCGATGTATGAAATGTAGTTATGGTGAAACGTTTCCTTCATTGAAAATAAAATTAGATGATGATAAGCAGATGTATATATGGATGACGTCGGGGTGTTTCTGTTAAATATAATAGTTTTTTAGAGATGAGATTGGCTTTTAATTAATGAATGAAGAATTGGAAAGCATGTTAGTATCACGCTGGCACTGAATGTGAAGAATTTAAAATTATTACATAAAAGAGCTATGTAATTGGATGGGTCCGTCTTTCTCGATGCGAAATCAGAAAAAATTTGATTTGAGAATTTGCTAGTGCTCAACATTTTCAAACTTATGGCTTCAATTTTACTAAACATGTTTCTAATTGTTAGGTGCCCTGAAAGTAAGCCAAATCAAGCCACTCAGCTTATACTTTTTCAAAATTTCCACCAACCAAATTGGTTGGAATACCTATCGAGAGACCATGCTTTCGCAGCCGTGGTCGATACCTGTAGATCCCGGCTCACCAACCTCATTTATTTTTCTAATACTGTTTAAATGACAAACACCAGTCTATTTTTAAACTAAATTTTGACGTCATGGCGATCTCATCGTACATATATATTTAAGCAAGTTATCCTTTTATGCGGCCTCCAATACATTCACCAAAAGTTTGACTTTGTTTTGTATCTCGTTCTCGAACAAGTATAACTTGGTTCCCAGCCATTCGGGCAAAGAAATAACAGAAAATAGATTACGAAGCATTTAATGTATAGTTTTGAAAATAATTTGCATTTCTCCATGCGACAATATTTGGCATTAGCCCAAAAACCTGACCATTTTTTCTTCTGCACATAATTCACAACCATGACTGCAACCTCACGCTATACAAATTGTCTTCTTGGTAAAATTAACATTGTTAAGGGACTTTACTCCCGATTTTATTACGTCTAGTTAAAATACGCTAACAATATACCACTATCGATTCCTTTCGTGCAGCATCAACTACCTCCAACTGTTTGAGGACCTATTGACATAAAAATGAGTCTGTTCTATTTGATTTGCAAATGTATGAGATACTACATTGCTCTTTTGGCCACCATGGGTCCTGTTACAGGCGTTAAGCATCAAAATTTTTGTTGATTTTTACAATAAAAGCAGTATACTTTATTTTTCCAAAAATTTTCAAAGAAAATAACCTAACAGTGTCAAATCGCATGATTTCGGTGTCCCATTGACATTGGATTTTCTTGAAGTTATGCGATCATGTACCGTCTTGTTGAAACCAAAAATCATTTAACTCAAATTCAACCAATCAGTATACAGTATAACTGCATCTTCACGCTCATTTTCGAAAAAAATTAGTTGCAATGATACCACCAGCCCACAATCCATAAACCAAACAGTGAGTTTTATTGAATAAATTGGTCGTCCATAAATAACATGAGGATGTCTACGAAATGCGACAGTATTGTTTATTGACGAGTATCCGGCTTGGTGAAAATAAGCTTCATCTGAAAAGATGTTTTTTTCATGAAAAACGCTCATTTTGTACGAGCATTCAATCGACGCCTCAGAGAGATGCTTGGCTTTTCAGGAGCATTTTCATTTGTTGTTGTGTTGTTAACAAAGACATATGACGAAAAAGGTATAGTTTTGACTTTTAATTCGAAAAAAAATTTTCGGGTTTCCAACCGCACAATAAATATTTTTTGGGGCTTAAAAATCAACAGATGGAACATCATTTATGCAATTTTTTCTATAACTTTCTATAATTACATCGATTCGTTGATACATGTTTACAAGTCGAATAATATGATTTTCGTTATATTCTTTATCCATTCAGCATTTCTGCTATAAACATATTGGGATTTCTCAATTAATTTACGTTGGCATTAATAAATCGATGATGAGCGCGTTCCTATTCAAGGTTGACTAAAAATAAAATATATGCGGTTCCCGGTTCTTTTCGTCGCATTAATCAAGCATTCGATGAGTAATCCGCAACAGATGTAAAACGGTGCCAATTCACATAGCTAATGATATTCCATCCATTAACTTGTTGCTAATAAGAAAGTCTACAAAGATATTATTTGCAATTACTGTGCATTATAAAAAATCACTTGCGAATATTGACAAATACCGCACAAGGCAAATATCACACACCGAATTTAACTTAAATTGGCTACGTAAACAAATTTGCTTTAAGAAATGCGCTTATAACCTTGAACATGAACTCTCACTATATAAACATACCAGAAAGCAAAATAACAATTTCTCTTTAACAAGCTTCTTACACTTTCAATAACGCCAACAACACCAAACATTTTTTTATAAGAATAAACAAAAAAAAAATATTAATTTGTTTTGCTATCTCTTAAGAAAATAACCTAAAGATGTTGAGCGTTAAAACGAAGACGAAAACAAAATAATAATAATTTGCTGGTCATTACTCTTACTATTACTTGGTATAGTTGGTGTATTTAGCCAGACACTAAAAAAATGTTGATCGTTTTCGATTTCATGTACGTAATTTCAATGATCACAGAAACGTTAACTTTTTGAAAATTCGTTCCGATGGGATAAACGAGTATATAAACAAGTTGTACTGAATGATTTAAGTAAAATATTTTACAAAATTTTCTTCGCCATGTCGGAAGCATATTTGATCATGTATACAATATTTTAACGATGGATAAATAATTACTTTACACGACATATATCTTATAGCGCAGCAAGATACAAGAAACTAGTTTACTGCTTTTATAAAAATGTGTTAAGCCGATTTATGATTATTGATTAATTTGTTTATTAATTGTTGTTGGTGTAAATTATAAACCAAAAAGTGAAATGAAGACGTAGGAAAGTAGGGTATAGTAGATATATATCATATAATAAGATGGAACGAGTAATTAATGGAATTGGGGTAATAAGAAAATTGCTAAGTTGATGCGGTTGTTTGGTTAGCACGTTTCTTGTGTAATGCATGATTGAAAAATTACGTAATAATGTTATTCCGACAACAATTTTTTGCGGTGTGATAATAAACCGATTAATTACATTATTTTCATCTTCATCTCAAGTTTTTATTTGTTTTAGTTAGGGTTTAAGTAATGATAATGGTATATAAGAGATCCAGCGCCAAATCTTTTAATAAGAGATTAATCTGCCATGACTTTAGCAAATTATCTTACGTCTTACGGTGAAATATTAAATTATTTCAAAAGCTAAATACTATATGACAAATGCATTATCTCAGAAGATTTCGGTTAAAAATTTTAGTTAGTTTAGTAAAATGCGTGCAGGAATTCATTATAAAATGAAATACATTTTTAATTTATTAAAAGCTTAGACTTGTAAGGATTTTAATTTCAACACTCTCTGCTCGTTTATACCAATTGACCTAATTTTACAAAGCCACACAACATATAAATTTAGTTGCAACTTCTTATACTTATAAATTATCATACAAAGGTTGCATCACTGTGAATAAATGCTTTACTTATTGTTTTTTCAATTAAAATATGCTTCGTACAAGGAATTTTTTGGTCTTTAAAATTCGAAAATACTAAACAGGTTCAACAAAAATGAGCTATATTGTGCTACTCTCTCTAATTTCCACTCGTCAAGCGAAAAGTATAATTTTTTATGAGATTATAACATTTGGCTGCTCATATCTAGCACCAGTTTAAAAATTGGATA
Organism: Nephrotoma flavescens; assembly: GCA_932526605.1. NCBI lineage: Eukaryota > Metazoa > Arthropoda > Insecta > Diptera > Tipulidae > Nephrotoma > Nephrotoma flavescens. Next base: position 223,564,557 of record OW052221.1, read on the forward strand.
ATTTCTTGTACAAAATGCAAGTAAAGTTAAAAAACGTCTTGAATGAATTATTAGAAAATTGTTAAGGACCGACAAACCTCAGGTTTTTTTTTTACAATTTTCTGTTTTTTCATAAGATATACCCTGTGGTTCGGATAGAACCTTATAAATACAGGAACAAATTGCATTTCCACGGTCAGAATATTTATTTAAAAATCTAATTATGACTTCCAAAAATAAACCGCCAAGTTATAAAATAAAATCGCTCATTGATTCAAGTCTTATTTTAGTTATTAAGTTTGACAATTAATTCTACATTTAAAAGCTCCAAAGAAACTTCGAAATACTTTAAAATAATTTTCCAATTTTCTTATAACCTCCTAAGATAAATATAAGGTTTTTATTGGTATATGGCACATATATAAAATTAAAATAATTATTTGCTGAGCTTTCGATGTCAATTTGACATAATTATCAAAGCTAATGAAATTTTATTAAAAAAAAATTTTCCGTTACAAAATACATATGCAGAGCCTATACAGCAAATTTTATATAAATACAATATGAATAGAAGGTATATTTAAAAATTATTTAAAATATGATTCGAATTTATAAAATGAAATAGAAAATACAAATATTTAAAATAAATTTAGAACTTTAAAAAAAAACAATAAGGGAGACAAAAACAAATTAGACAAAATAATCATAAACATTTGCATGCTTATATCGGATAAGCATAATCATTATTAATATATATAAAATTAGTATTAGATTTAATGTACAACATTTCCAAAATTGACCTCTTTCTAAAATTTCGTTCTTTATCAAGTATCTTGACATTATCTAAATTAATAATATGACTAGTATTTTTCAGATGTGTTGTAAGTGCACTCGTACTTTGTTTGTGTACCCAAATTATATGGTTTGCCCAAGACCCGATATAAACCTGATATACCATATAAACCTATTGTGAGCTCTATAGATGGTCCCACGTACAGGTTTTCGACATTTTTAGGTAATATTATTAAATTTAGTGTCGGTACAACTTCTTCTTTTGTTCAAAACTCCGAAGATTTCAAACATAAAATTCGAAACGTTATTATACCTCCAAATTTTATTTTAATTTCTTTAGACGTAATTTCAATATTTGCAAATGAAGATAGTCAGAGTTAGTTTTGGATATTACGAGTATCATTAAAAATTGGAGAAACATTAAAAAGAACGCCAAATCCAAATTAACGAAAGTTAAATTTCTTGAAGGTTTAGGCATGGTTTTAAATAGTTCAGAATTTTCTTTTAATAATATTAATTATAAACAAATTTTTGGTTCTCCAATGGGTTCAAATTTAGAGGGATTAGCTTTAGATTCTTTAGATTTTCAACCTGTATTTTATTATCGTTATGTGGATGATATTATTACTGCTATACCACAAAATAAAATTGATATATTTTTAGATAGTTTTAATAAAATATATAGTCGAATAAAATTTACTTTAAAAAAGGAAGTTTATAACAAAATTGCATTTTTAGATTTACTTTTAATTCACGAACCGGATGGCAAAATTTCGCTTGGTATCATAAAGATAGTTGGTCTGGCAGATATCTAAATTTTCATTCTTGGCTTCCTAATTCATATAAAATTAATACAGTAAATATTTTGGCCCAAAAATCTTGATAAATTTGTCTAATTTGTTTTTGTCTCCCTTATTGTTTTTTTAAAGTTCTAAATTTATGTTAAATATTTGTATTTTTTATTTTATTTTATAAATTCAAATCATATTTTATGTAATTTTTAAATATACCTTCTATTCATATTGTATTTATATAAAATTTGCTGTATTGGCTCTGTATATTTTGTAACGGAAAAATTTTGTTTAATAAAATTTCATTAGCTTTGATAATGATGTCGAATTGACATCGAAAGCTCAGCAAATAATTATTTTAATTTTATATATGTGCCATATACCAATAAAAACCTTATATTTACTATTATTAGCTCATAAATTATATTTTCAACTACCTCCTAAGATAAGTAAATTTATAAACAAACAGATATTCAATTTTTTTTAACAAGAAAAGTCAAGTCTAACTAGAGCCCTACTTAAACACACCATTATTTTTCTCCGGCAATTACAATGAGATTAATAAGGGTAAACTACCTTCATCATATCGTGATATTTAGTTGTGGGACTATGGAGTATATGTAAACATACGCCTATTCCCCTAGTCGCAACGCACTTCAATTAATGTGACTACTCATCTTTTTGGTTACTAGATCATTAAATCGAACCTTACAAAATAATTGTTTCATAAAGTCGTTCTGGCTGTTTTTAAAATCTTAGTATGCTGCTTTATAAATATTTCCTTGTGGCTGCTATCACTTTAAACGACAATTTCTATCACTTCAAATTTTTGACGTTACAAAAAAATAAAAAAAAATTCAAACTAATGCAGCCAACTAAGATTTAACAAATTTTCATTGAGAGTTTTGCACAAAACTTTTTAATAAATTTTGATTTTAAAATCTAGTAACCAGGAAGATCCATAATCACGTCGCATGAAGTGATACGTCTAAAATATAGGGTATTTAAACTATTATGGGCCTAGGTCATAGTCTATAAGTCATTACACTCTCGGTCTTTCACCCGGTGGTAATCGCAATTTCCGATCAAACATTTTTATTTTGCGACAAACAGTTGATCGAACAAATGTATTTCATGTAACAGTTTCTGTTCAACATCAATACTTTTAGGAATAAACTTACTATGGAATTTATAATTCATCGAATACGAGATTATTTCAATATTTCATAGATTTGGAATGGATAATTGTCATGAAGTGCGTAATTTATTTGAAATAAATTCAATTGCTCGAAAATTCCGGGACCTTAGAGACGCAAACACTTTGCAAATAACGAATTATATGACATGAATATAATTGGTACAAATTAGACGATTAAGGGATCATCTGATACCATTTCTTCAAAAAAAATTATTAAAAATCAAATTTATTGTTGCAATTACGTGAGTTTTCTTCTCAAACTTTACTAGAAATGCGATAAATGACAGAAAATCGAAAAAATGTCAAAACACGAGAACATTTGAAAAAAAAATTAAAACAGGTAAAAAACACCTTTAATTTTTGTTACGCGTGCCTTCATTATTATGAAAATTTTATTCAATTTAATCAAGACTTTTATCGATTTTTTTTTCGTGCAGTGTCCAAAATTCGTTTACTTAAACGCCGTTCAATTTTGTTAAATCTTAATGTACCCGTTTATATAATACTACAAGTACCCTATCCAAACTTTTTAACATCATCTAAATTCTAGGATGCGATTTTTAAAGAAAGTTTAAAACGAGCAATCAGTAAAATACTAACAACATATTAAATTTTCTGTAAAACAGTTTTCATTAATTTCACGTGGTTTACTTTGACAAATACATAAATTGTGTATTCTCACCCCCCCCCCCCCCCCCCTCCAACAAAATCTGTTTGATTTACAATTTGGAGCACGCAAATATAATTTTGAAACAAAAATTAATATTTATTTTATTTTGTGGATGTGTCTGTTAATAAAATGAAAATTCAAAAATAATTTAAAGAAGCTTTTATAATTTATACTTCAAGAGTTAAATATTTTTCGCCTTCTTCTATCAAACTAATCTGATCTGCGGGTTTAATAACGGACCTAAAGTCTCTATTGGACCGTCAAAGATGTTTAAGATTGCAATTAAATTAGGTTTTCGATTTTTGCGTGGCATGCCCTTAAATTGCTAAGACATAGGAAGTAAAAAAATGAACAATTTTTTTTATTTTTTTTCATCAAACAATGATGAATTACCTGATACGACATGAGTAGAGTTGTTTTTAATGAGAATCTTTTTTTTTTTTTTTTTTATTTAATAAATTTATTTATACAATATTACAACTGATTCAGAGATCATCTAGTAATTTATCTTTCTTAAATTAAGTTCTCGGGTTAAGATGAGTAACCTATTGGTTACTCATTTTATAATACTTTCTTCTAAAACAAACTGCCCAGCTCCAGAGGTTTCTGCCTTTGGAGTCTCCTCACGCCGTTAGTGGTGTCCAACATACGGCGGATATCTGCATTTTCGTGTAGAGATAAGCGCTGTACGTGTTTCCTTGCATGATTCTTTATTTCATCGGTGACGTATTCCATCTTCAAGTCTCAATGGATGTTGTCATTCCTAATGTACCATGGGGCGTTCACAATCCCTCGTAGCACTTTATTTTGGAAGCATTGTATCATTTGTACATTGGTTTTCTTGGCACAACCCCAAAGCTGGATACCATAGGTCCATACTGGTTTTAGCATTTGCCTGTATAGAAGCAATTTGTTGTGTATTGAGAGCTCAGAGTTTCTACCCATGAGCCAGTACATTTTTCTATATTTGATGTTTAACTCTTCTTTTTTCTTCTTGATGTGTTCTTTCCATCTTAGCTTAGCATCGAGGGTCATGCCAAGGTATTTAGCTGTATTTGCATATGGAATTTGGTTTGAGTTGAGAACTACGGGAATACAGTTTACATTTTGATTTGTAAAGTTGACGTGTACTGATTTGGCTTCATTTAATGAGATGCGACATTTTTTAGTCCAGTTGCTCACCGTGTTAATTGCACTTTGAAGTTTGCTTGTTGCTTCCGAAATATCTTTTCCAACTGCTAGAATAGCTGTATCGTCTGCAAATGTTGCTACTGTGGTACCTTCAATATTCGGTAAGTCTCTCGTATAAAGAATAAATAGAATAGGTCCAAGTACGCTACTTTGTGTTATACCTGCTGATATTCTTTTTATTTCAGAGTACTCATTTTCAAATTTGACTCTAAAGTGTCGATCAGCCATGTACGATTTAAGAATTTGATACAATTGCTGAGGCAGGTCTCGATGCAGTTTAAATTCAAGCCCTTGGTGCCAAACTTTGTCGAAAGCTTGAGCTACATCTAAGAAAATACTGGAGCATATTTTCTTATTCTCGAGTGCATCCTCAATGACATCCGTTATTCTGTGAACTTGTTCAACTGTAGAGTGATTTTCTCTAAACCCAAATTGGTGTGGTGGAATTAGGCATCTCTCTTCTATTATAGGTTTGAGTCTTTTCAGCAACAGTTTTTCAAATATTTTTGATATGATTGGAAGTAGTGATATCGGTCTATATGATTTTTTATCGTTTCCTGGTTTAGGAATCATTATTACTTCGGCCACCTTCCATTGTCGTGGAACATATTTCAATCTGAAAGCTGCATTAATTATTTGATTTAATTTACGCAAACCTTTCTCGGGAATAGCTTTCACAATTTGTCCAGTTATTAAATCATAACCTGGAGCTTTTCTGATACTTAAGTTACTATTGATTTCAGTTTTAAGCTCCAATAAAGTCACATGCCTTATGTCAAGATCATCTGCTTTGTTTACGACTTTTGTATTTTCATTTGCTGTTTGCCTCGGCAGCGGTTTAAAAGTCTCTTCTAAATAAGCAGCAAATAGAGAGACTTTCTGTTTGTCACCTTTAGCCCATGAACCGTCATCGCATTTGATAGGCGGCACATGCATTTTGGATCTTTTTAGTCCCTTCGTTGCTTTCCAAAGCGAGTAATCGTCATCCTTTAATTCAGAAAGACCTCGTAGTCGCTTAGTTATGCTTTCGTTCTTTATTTCTTTTATTAGTTGTTTTAATTTGTTGCACAAAAAATTTAGAATAGTTTTGTGTTGCGGTGCACGAGAGTGCTGCCAGATTTTGCGAGCTTTCCGTTTCTCCCTAAGTAGCTCTCTGACTTCAAGATGATAGTTATGTTTCATTATAGCGTTGGTATGAGAAATCGGTGAACTTTCCCAAGCCGCTTGTTGGATGTTGTTATTAAATATTTCTAGTTCATCTTCCAACTGCACCTTCGTTCTAATTGGTTCGCCGAGATTTGTTCGATCTTCTACTAATTTCTTGAATAGATCCCAATTGGTTTTATTGTTTGTTAACTTAGGTGAATTATCTTTTTTTATTATCATTGTACTCAGTGTCATGATCACAGGTGAGTGGTCAGATGATAGTCCTTCACTATTTTCAATGCATGTGTAGTCCTCTAAAACTCCTTTTGTTACAAAGAAGTCAAGAAGATCTGGAATTTTATGTATGTCAGCAGGCCAATATGTTGGTTTATCGCCAGAGAGGAATTCACAGTTGTTCTCGCGAGCTGCATTAAATAGCTCTTTCCCTTTAGAGGTTGTAAGTCTAGATCCCCAATAGGTGTTCTTTGCATTAAAATCACCGCCTATGATAAAATTTGATCCTAGTGATTTAAAAAGTCGACTTTAGTCTTCTTTTTTTAATTGATGGCGTGGGAGACTGTAAATAGAGGAGATACTGAGTTCCCTATTATATATTGATTCAACTATTATGGTTTTAACCTGCATAATTTCTTCCTCAATGCCGGGCACTTCGTAATGTTTAATATTATTTTTAACAATTACGGTAGACCCGCCTCTAGCGTTTCCTCCTGAATGAATAGCATGGTAGCATTGATAGTTACGTATTTTAATAAATGAAGTTTCTGTTAAATGAGTTTCTGAGACAAGACATATATCTATTTTTTCTAAGTTTAGTTTAAGCTAAGTCCATTCGCGTTCCAAATAACAATTCTAAATGATCTATTCATTTGATTAGTTTTTAATGAGAATAAAACAAATTTAAATTAAAATATACTTTTATTGGTTTTAAGCTTAATTATTTTAACGCTGAGCGTTAGTTATTAGTAAAAATGTTTTTACAAATAAGTTTTACAAACTTATCGTTCTGAAGCTAATTCATACTGTGAACTGCACTGATCGTAAAAAAATTCCGGTGAGGAATATGTTGGGCTGTCGTTTAAGGCAAAAAGAAGTCGCTCCAGAAACCTTAGATCATCTCCAATTTTCAAGTTTCTTTTCGATATTTCTGTGGTGGAGGAATTTTTCGATATTTCTGTGGTGAGAAATAAAAATCAAATGAACCCAAAAATTTTTGCAATTTTTATAAAAAATAAAATTGTAAAATGAATCGCATTTTATGTAAAAAATTTAACATTCAAATATTCCATTTTTCCATATCAAAATTGTCATTTGAGTACCATTTTTCGAAAGCTCTAATTTTTTATAGTTTTTTATAAGTTTTTCAACTCGAGGGGAATTCAAAACCTCTCGAGTTGAAAAACTTATAAAAAACTATAAAAAATTAGAGCTTTCGAAAAATGGTACTCAAATGACAATTTTGATATGGAAAAATGGAATATTTGAATGTTAAATTTTTTACATAAAATGAGATTCATTTTACAATTTTATTTTTTATAAAAATTGCAAAAATTTTTGGGTTCATTTGATTTTTATTTCTCACCACAGAAATATCGAAAAATTCCTCCACCACAGAAATATCGAAAAGAAACTCTTGAAAATTGGAGATGATCTAAGGTTTCTGGAGCGACTTCTTTTTGCCTTAAACGACAGCCCAACATATTCCTCACCGGAATTTTTTTTCGATCAGTGTAGTTCACAGTATGAATTAGCTTCAGAACGATAAGTTTGTGAAACTTATTAGTAAAAACATTTTTTACCCAAATGCCGGGAAGAAAAGTTAACGCTAAATTCAGGGAGATTAAAAATGTGTTAAGGATCGATAGAAAGGTTTTTGAAAGACTAAAAACTGATTTGGTATGATTACCCAACTGAAAGAATGAAACTATTAGGAATGTCAACTCTATCAATTGAAAATTAAAATTAATCCAACGATGAATGAAAAAAACTTTATCAGGAAACATTTAGTTTTAAACAAAAGTGCCGATATTTTTGTTAACAATAATGACAAATGGTCATTGAATCTTTCGGATATTGATCTTTCTCCTAATTAAAAAATTATTTTAAGTCTAGATAATCAATTTACCCCTTATTTTATTGGCAATTCAGTCCCATATATTTAAAAACTATTTCCGATAATCTTAAAGTGCAATTGATGATGGTTTAAGTAATACAGAAAAATTAATGTTTGGAATGGGTTTATAAATATTATAAAACACTACCAAAAACAGTTCCATTTAATTGAAAAACGAATTTAACACTATACTCAAAACAAACAAAATTATTTTTCAGAAATAATCTTGGGATTTTGAACGGATTGGTTTGACCAAATGAATAGTATATTTGAAGGTACCACAACCTATAAACAAATTCAAAACGACCAACTCAAACGAAATTAAATGATCAAAAATTGAAACGGTATAGGAAGTATCGATTTTCGCACCAACAAACAAATAACTTAATATAATTCCATTATTCCAAAGTTTTACGGTTTACCGAAGAAACATAACACAAATGTACCTTACAGACCTATTATAAGTTCAATAATCCAACATATGGTTTACTGAAATGTTTAGGAAATATTCTAAAACCTGGTATTGGAAGAACTAGCTTGGATTTTTAACACAAAATTGTTAAAATTGCTATCCCTCAAAATTTTGTTTTCATATCTGTAGACGTATCATAATTATTTATGGTAATTGGAAGAATAAAAATAAAAATTTAAACCTATATAAAATTAAAACTCTTCTGATAACAAATTTTAGGCTCACAAATGAGATCACCTCCCACCGGAAAAACTAATTGATGTTAAGATTCTCTTTGTCAACCCAGAAGATATAAGCGCAGATTTATTTAACACATCTTTATATTATGTTAAACATCTTTTCAAAAAAATTAAACACTTATTTTATAATTGTGATTTTAAAATAGTAAAGCGAGCAAAAGCAAATTTGAATGACATTGCATTTTCGAACTTAAGTTCCTCTAAATAAAAAATAAAAATTTGTTTTTCAACTGAAATATGAGTGTTTATACGTTTTACTGTAAAAACCGAACAATTTATAGAGAAACGGTTTTACCAACATATTAAAGTCTTTAATCAGAATTCAAACCAACAAACCCTTACTTAACATTTGATAAATAGGAATCACAAAGTACATCAGAAAAATCGGAGAGACTAACAGTAAGCCTTTTGCATTTTTTTATTTTATCGGTGCGATCCGATTAATTTTTTTTATATTCTCTTAACATTCTCAGATCGTCATTTGTACATCTGGATTTTTTTTCAGAGAAAAAATGTATTTGAAATATTTTGGTAAACAACTCGGTAAAAAGCCTTTTCAGATTAAATATTACCCATTTGTCAGATAAATAACATCTATGATTTATCTGATATTTCGGATACAATAAAAAAAACAGGCCAATAATGTAAACATTGTAGAACAACAAAAATATTATAGAAAAAGCTCGATACTAGAAATGCTTCACATAAAATCTAGTGATAATTCGATAAACATTCATATTTTTGTAAAAAAGATTTTTTCATAAAAATTTTGCTGGACATAAATATTTTGTAGTTTTTTGCCTAAAAAATTGTTTTATTGTATAGAAAAAAAAAATTGTTTATACACATATTTGCTTGATAATGAAATTGAGGTTTTAGACTCCTCTCAATTTCGCGTCAAAACATCAAATAATGAGTCCAACATCAATTAAATTATTTTATGACCACCAATTAAATTATTTGACCAATTTTCTTCACGTTTATAAGGCCCCTGATCCCAAATTTGCAAAAAAATTACTGCTTCAGTTCACCTGTATGCCTTGTTGTATGAATGCTGGTACCGATGATATAACTGCTATTTTTTTAGTCGATCGTCTTAAATTTTTAGTTCAGCGCATTGTAAAGCATTTGGGACCAGTACTGCATAATGTAAATTACTTTAAATTATTCTATTTACTGGAATAGTATATGGTCTGAAGGGCCTTGAATTACACAACAATTTTAACGAAGAAACATTAATTTTTAGATTCACTGGTTTGGCGCTATAGCTGCTTTTTCGTTCATTATACAATAAAGCTATACTTGTCACCGTGCTTCGCCATTTTTATCATCCCAATGTAATCGTATATGATATGCCTTTTGTATGGTCTTGGAATAGAAATAAGTTTGTTATTATGTTGCTTATAACAGCGACATTTAACCTCCTGACCAAGTTATTGAAATCCTGATAAGAATGGTGAAAAATGCGGCCTCAGTTCAAAACAACTCTTATCGACGTTTTAAAGGTCCTTGATCCCAAAAGTGTAAAAAACTTTTCCCGTCCGTTCCAAGCGACTTTTTTAAATTTTTGATACTGTAAAGTGGATAGCTTTAGAAAGCCCTACCTCCGGTAGGTCGGGTACCTACCCTAGGAAATCACACAAAAAAACACCACATAACACCACGATATTGCTTTACATTTTTTACATATCCCACATACTTGACACATGTATCGTTAATAACAGTCTGCGCAAAATTCTGAACATATAAGTATTAAAAACTGCCGCTGTGACGCTGGACGCAATTACTACTTCCTATTCCTCTATAATCATGTGGCATGTCATTTCAAAGATCGGAAGTACAACAATTTTGTAATCAACGCTTTAGTTCACAAGTTCACCGTTTTGGCGCTAGTGGCTAATTCTTTAATATAATATGTGTCATCTATCAATTAAAATGTTTTAAGATTTTCTTTTTAGTGATGTCAGACTTGCAACCTTTCTTATGACTGGGGGTTATGAATGAATCTTTCCTTATAGATTCATACATAATTCCCATTCATAAGAAAGGTTGCAAGTCTGACGTCACTAACTATAGACCGTTTTCAAAAATGTGCTGATGATACACTGTGATTCACTGCAGACATCTGTTTCCTGATATTCAGTACAGCTTTTTAAGAGATCAATCTACCACATAAAGCGTAGCTTAATTCGTATCGTGGGATTCCCCATGGCATTATCATTTTTAAACTTTAAGCCATCGGCTTTTTAGTACAGTTCCTAGATGGAGTCTAACATACAAATTCGTGTTTGTTTTGTAAAGAATCTTTTAATGGAAAATTTGGATTTTCATTTTATGTGGATTTCCAGAGTTAGTACAATGATGATCATATATATATATAAAAATATATTTCTTCATAATCATATTCTTACAACATTTTAAGTCAATCAGAAAGGTTTTAGGTTTTTGGTTCAGCTGCATGAAAATACGGAATATATTTGGATTGATTTTTCATTAGCAAATTGTAGTTGTAATATTGTACCTTCAATTAATGGAGCCTTCCCAAATTTGGTGGAAAACTATGTACCGAAAGTGGCAGAAATAATGGGAGCTTTTTTGACGTTTGCAATGATGATGAAAAGCTTAGCACGAAAAACGATAAATTTAAAGTAGCTTTAGAAATCCAGAGTATTGTATTCGAGATCTATGATAAATTAGATTACATGAATCAGATTAGGTGCGGTTTGTGCAGGAATCTAGAGACAATCAAAGCTTTTAAATATTTTAGAGATGCAAATTTTTGAATTGAATCTGAAGTGGTGAGTCAATTTGCCACAGAACCACATTATTCTCCGATTTTCCGTTACGTTATTTATAAAAGTGTGATAAAAAGTAAATATTTTTTTTAAAAAAATTCACATAACTTTGTCCAAGCTCTAGAGCGGAAAGCAACCCTAAAATGATTGATTTTTGCAAATTGTAAGCTTTGAATGTATAGAGAAAAGTTAAGTTTTATTTTTCGCACAAATTGGAATTTTTGCGTTAGGAGAAATTATTAATTCAAGGTAAAACAATTTACGTCCTTTAGGCTAATTAATCGTCTTATTAAAAATTGTGTGCTACATCCCTTCCAACTAAAATGATGGGTTCTGCAACCTTTAGAAAAAGTTAGCAGAATAATTATCAAAAAATGATTTAACACAATTGAAATTCTGCTCGTTCTAGAAAAAGCATAAGGCTTTATCACTTTAAAGTTGATAGAATCCAAATCGCAGCAATAAAATATGGATACAAAACAAGATAAACTGACAAACAAATAATTTTAGGCTCAATAAGGGCTAATTAAATGCAACATTTAAACTTTTAGGGCTTTATTTATTCTTGACCAGAGTTCAGGTCATTTAACCTAAAGCTAGCAGAACCTTAAAACGAAAATCAGAGCAAAACCGAAATTAGAACGAAGAACTTGGTCTATTGACAAGCAAACAATTTTGGACTCAATACGGCCTAATCAAGAAGCCTAAGAAGTTAGCAAAACCAGCGTGGCCCAGTTTTGCGTTGTAATTTCGTTTACGGTCCGATTTTTCATTTGGGTTCTGCTAAATTTAGATTTAATGACTTAAATTTTGGTCAAGAACGAGTGGAGCCAAAAAATTTTAATGGGGATTATGTCATAACGAGCCTAAAATTTTTTGTATGTCAAGTGATCACGATTAGCGTTCTAATTTCGTTTTTGATCCGTTTCCTTGTGCTTTTTCTAGATCGATCAGAATAAGGGCATTTATTAGCCTAAAAATAACCTTAAATTATCCATACTATATGGTAATGTTCTGCTGTATAGATTCTGCTAGCTTAAGGGACGTAATAATTTGGAACTTTCCAAATTTCCGAGATTATCTGACTGCTGTTCTCTTAATTAGATATTAAAAGCGAGATATTTCAGTTTAGTGCTCAAAAAATTGAAATTTCCAGTACAAGCTGTTATTTGGGTACAATAATTAACTCAGTTGAGACATTCAAAAAAATTTCACTAAACTAGGATTATATTCAAATCGTATCTCTTTTACAAAATTTTAAAAAACTCCTCTCTAGTTCGAAAATAACAGTTGAAAGACTATTTTATACTATAAAATAAAAAATTTGTATCCACTCAACTAACCGCTGAACTTTACACCCGTTCATACACCCACAAAAATTAGATAATGACATAAAATCTAACTTATTGGATTTAAAGTCATTAATTGATTATTACAGAAGATATGATTTGCTCAAGCAGGTGTGGGTTCAAGATATGCATAAATTACAAGTTTATTGTACGTGTTAAGTCATAATGATTTATAATAATAAAAATTTATAAAAATATTTTGTAATCGTAAACAATACCTACATTTAATTTATATAATTCATTTTACAAATTTTCTGTTTTATTTTCAGGTAGGTCCAAATTAATATCGTAAGAAAACATCACATCTTGGATTACGTAAGTGATATTATTAAAACATTTATATATATAATAAAAGTTTGATGCCAAAACTGGATATAAAATCATTAGAAAGTAGCCAATATTGCAAAACGATATACAATCTCTTGAAATTGACATATTTTGGCTGGATAGTTTGTTATCCAACATTTATATAAAAATATCTATTTGACCTACATATAACAAGAACAAGACTTTAAATCTTGATCTAATCTCCCCTTTTATTTTTGTAATTTCACTTTGACCTGAATTTATGTTCGGTATTTCTTTTCTATCTACTTATAAAATACCTTAAGGCATGTACATTGTACATTGTAAAAAAAAATTGTGTTCTTTCTACATTTTTATTACGTAGGGTTAACGAACCAAAGTTCGTAAAAAAATATTTTCTTACATACTAAGAACATAACAAAAAGAATAAACATAATAAGAAGTTCAATACAATAAAACAAGTTGACTCTCACTTTAATTTATTTTATATAAGTCATTTTTGACATGAATTTCCAACATAACAATAATTTTCCCTTTTGTATGTAAATAACAACAAACGTCCATAACATGGAGAAAATATAAACCATAAAACAACAAAAAAAAAAAGAATTAAAGCCAAGACCTTAAACTTGGTCTTAAAGAGATATATTTAAAAATGAAAAATTAAAACAAAAAACTTGATCTTTATTGTAAAATTGTTTTTGCAGTAAAAAAAACCGTTCGCGATCGCAAGTTGTTTCATTTTCTTATATACCTGTATATTATTTATTTATATTGCTGTGTAGTAAGTCAATGATCTAGAGATTTACACACAAATAAGAAATAATACAACAACAATGTAAGTAAAATAAAATCGAGCGTGGCTAGCAAATAAAAAGAAATAAATTTAAATGCGTGAATAATCAAAGCATATTAGAGAAGATAGCCGGTTTGTCTCCTGAAGGTAGTTTACTAAATATACGCCGATTTTTGTGGTTTGTCACATAATTATGTGATGATGCCTGATAATCATATGATGACGGTGATAGGTTTATGCAAATTAGGAAGAACAAAATTAAAATTATAATTGGATTTTGTTGTTGAGCTCTACGGAAATAAATAAAATTTATCTCGTAAAATAATTGGTATCTTATATAATATACAGTGAATACCTTTTGTATTTTAATTAAAATTTCTTATATATATATATAAGTTTTTGAACTTTGAGACTGAAATATTGTGTACTGCATGTCACTTTTTCGATTGCGGCAATAAATCAATCTTCATACCGAGTGAAAGTGTAAACAAAATGTATGTAATCAGCAAGATTCCGCAATAAAATTCTAAAATTTATGATTTTTCCTCAATCTACAAAGCAATTAGTTGGCTTCCTGTTAATTATATATAAATATACACAAATCTGAAATAAGGAACTGATATTTAGAATAAAATGACACATCGTACAAAAAATCAGCATTTAAAAAAATAGTTTTATATATTAATGAACCTTGAGACCATATTACACTTTTGGAATTTCGTGATTCGTTCGTCATCTCATTAAAAATTTTATAAACGGTATGGATCTCCTTGAATATATTTTTGTTGGTTTTACATAAAAATTCGTAATTAATTTATACTCACGCAAGTCATTAGGTTAGGTAATTAAAATATAGTCATGGGTACTCTTAATTTAAAGGATGCAAGGTATTATAAAATTTTGCACGGTCGCTTGAAAATAATTTTTAAAAGTTTTTAGTGTATAACATTTTAACGAGAGTAACATATCGAAATGAAAATTATGGAAATTTCTTTAATGGCGTTCAAAGTATATCTAAAATATTTTATCATTAAATCTGTAATGTTGCAATTGAAATTATTGATTTATATAACTGAATCACGATTCGCGAGCTTTCTTCCATCACGTTTTTTTATTCAATTTTTATTTGTATTTACATCTAACGAATATTTTATTGTGCCGGTTCTTATACAACTCGTGGTAAACAGAAATTCATTTCAAATTCCGCAATAATGAAGGTTTGGGTTGACATTTGACGTCAACTTATGATAAATTTCGGTAAGTTTATGTTTAAGGCTATATTTATTTTTGTATTTTTATAAATAAATTATCCACAAATAATTGCTCCGAAAAACATGATACCGTATGCAGGCTATACGAATTGTAATGAAAATAAGTGTACTCAAATATTTTCATTCAATACTTTTATAGCGCCTTTTGCCAAATCGAGTAATATTTAACGGTAAAGTAGTGAATGAAAATCTGGCCGAATCTTTCCTAAATACGTAGTACAAATTTTTGATGGTCTCTAGAAATTCAGCAGCCGATTTACGGAAACAGTGGATAGCATTGCATTGCCAATTTTTTTGATGCCTTTGATGCAGTTCAAATTTTGAATGAAAAATTGTATCCAAATTTTATTTTAGATCAAAAGTTTTGATTTTAAAATAGTCAAATAACATGGCTATTGTTTACAAAGATATATAGTACGAAATTATCATGAACTAACAGCTATAAGGAAATTTAATTAGAGGTTTCTTGTCCGAAGTATACGGCTGGGTTCTATGCTCCTGCAAACTGTGAATTTTCAAGTCGTGGTTGAGACATACAGGAAAAAAGCTTAAACGTCATAATATGCGAGGTCTAAATAAAAACTTATCTGAAAATCATTTACGCTACCAGTGGCGTATGCATTTTGCCTGAAAATTTAGAACCTGGGTTTCAGGAAACTGTCAAAACACAAAAAAAATATAAACAGCGTTATTCAAACTGATCTACAATATACAACCCCAAAATTATCGATTACCCTATGTCAACCAAAAACAAAACAACTTATCACTGCCAATACCAAACTATACCGAGCCACTAGTGCCAAGTGATATTGATACATCACTTTACAAACGAGACAGACATGGTACTTTAACCATTCAGTTAATCAGAATACTCTAATGGCAAAACAAGAATATTTCCATTACAATGAACCCAGGAAAATTAATGATCAACCACATGTAATCACCAAATTGACTAACCACATCCGATCAATAAGCGGAAAATAGTTCGAAGATAAATTTTATGGCGGAGGCTTGTACAGCGGCTTAAAAGCGGCAATATCCTCAAATTCCTAAAACGACACAGGAGCCAAGAAAAACTTAAAATTTTGAACTAATGTTTAATTTAAAATAAGATCCAGGAGGTGACATCAGAATTGGCTAAAAAATTACGCGACAGTTCTTTAAAAGTGTTGGCATTAACAATAAGACTGAATTCTTCATTCTACTAGGATTAAAATCATTTAGTGACATAATATAAGCGACGATACAGTAAAACATAATAAAAAATCATAAAAATTTATTGCAAGTCATTATAAGTCTCAAGATAGCCATCTTTCATCAGAAACAAAGAATTTTAACCGCGTCAATGCTTGAGTTCAACGAATTCTGGCTAAATAAAAATGAATTATTTGAAATCACTGAGGAATGTAACCTTTTCCGAGGAACTAGATAAGGATGATTGCATTAAATTGGATGATTACCAGTTCATTAAAAATCTAATTATCGAAACCGTAAATATAACGGAGAAAAATATCAAAATTGATTTACATAACTTGTATCTAATCAACGTTGAAAAACTTCAAATTGATTTCAATAAACATGAGGAGCTGTCCTTAGTAATTTAGCTTCATGCTCAAAAAAAGGAAGGTGTTTGTGAATCCGCCAAAAATAATGCTTAAGATTAAATCTGAAATTTCTGGCCCAGAGGACGTAAATCTGAAAGGGGGGAGCAGTTAACACTACCATAAATTTTGAGGGGATGCCAGTTGATTTACCAAACAGGCGCAAACTTGTCTTGTATTAAGATGACTTATTTATAAATACGAAATTCTTGATAAATATTTTCCCATGGTTTTATGCAACGCACACCCTTTGTACTGCAAAAATACGAAATATTATTGTAATTCTTTAGTTTATGATCGATTTTTGAAACTGATTGCTGACTGACATGAATGGTACAGTGGAATTCTGTGATGAAAACGAAAATGGTGGATGCCGCTGCTTTAAGTTCTCATTTTCAAAAGACTTTAAGTAAAAAATTTTCTACGGCTAGCAATGCTCCTAAATAAAAATGAAGCTTTATCTAAGTGCTTATAAAAAATCTATGAAATAGATTGAACTGTTTGAAATTTTGTTGCAATGCCAAATAATTTTCGGGAAATTATCTAATTGTTGTATTAGATGTTTAAATGAATTGACGAGAATTTAAATTTCTTTTAGCTCCCAACATTTTTTCAAATCACTGGCATATCGAAATGAGTGGCTTCGGCACGTTAGTTTTTGGTGCACTTGCAACCTAACAAATTTTTGAATTCAGATCAGAAACAGTTTGTTAGTGCAGACTTATTAGTTCCAATTCGCGAGCTTTTATAATACACCCTCATAATTAAATTTTAATTAATTTAATAATTTATTTATTTCTCTTGTTTACTCTGATTAATGATTTAGATTAACGTTCCAAAGGAACACTAACCTCTAAAGTTCCATATTCCAATGCTATTTTGTCATTCCAGAGAACTTTTAGGACTGTTTTATGAGTTAATTTGGAACAACATTGAGATTGAATGAAACATTGATGAATACGAAAAAGTTTTAGGACGTACAAATCGAAAGCTTCCATAAAAGACATTAAATCACTATAGTCAAGCTTTTTAATTAATTTAAATTAATAAATATATTTTGTCCTTTGCATTTTAATTAAAAATTACTAAATATTTCCTGCTCTAAATAATTAAATTTATCAAAATAGATTTTTGTATACGTCACTCATGTACAGTATATGTGTTAAGCATTTTCCATCACCTTGTTGAAAGTAAAAGCTCCATAAGCACAATAATTCCTATTATATAGTTACATATTATATAAGGATATATGAAAAATATTGGAAGTATATTTTCAATATTTTCCTTTTTGTTGAATAACATAAAATAAAATAAAATAAAATAAAAAAAATGCCGGAAAAAGGATTTTTTATGTGCACAAATTGAAACACGTCTCAGAAAAATATTGCGTAAAAATATTTTTTTTTTATGTAATTCACAAGAGGTTGGTTATGTATGTGTGATGATGGAAAACATTTTCTTTATATATTTTTTTTTTGGGGAAAAGTTCTAAGTGGGAAAACAACATAAATGATTATTATTATTATTATTATGCTAATGCAATTTGTTGTTGTTGTTAAAATTATTGTGTTTATTGTGTTATGTTTGTGTATAGGGGGAAACGAAAACCAGGTAGTTTGGTGTGGTTGTTGTTATTGGGAAATTAACTAAATTGAATACCGTAGTATGTGTGGATAATGTGGAAAAACGCGAAACTGTAATTTCATATTATTCATCTGTATATTTTGTGTGTTTCCATGTACGTACGTAAATCGATTGCGTATCTTTTGGGCGCCTTTTAAATTATGTGTGTTCGCGCGTTGGCCATGAATATTGCGTGTCGTTCCTTTAATTGGAAAATTGTGTGTATAGTTAGGCGAGTATATGGTAATGTTTATTTAAGGATAGACAGTGTGTAGATATATTATTAACTTAATATTCGTCGGTTTTATTTTATCAATGTCTCGGAATCATATATTTTTATATAGTTAACTTTAACGCAGTCTCCCCAACGTGAAAGCCAACATGATTTTTTTATTACTAGATAAGTACTGGAAATTAAATTTGTATTTGCTGCTAATAAAAATTTTGTTTTTAGGCTACAGAATCAGAACTAAAAAGTATTCTAGAACAATCAAAGTGGTTTAAATAAAATCACAAAAAAAACTACAAGAAAACTAATCAAATGTTATACAAAAGGCAGTTTCACTATAATTGGATGATAGATTCTGTGCAAATGGCGAAGATGTCAATATTAACCTTAAATCTATATTCTCGATATTATTCCGATAATTAAATTAATTTGCATAACATGTACCTGCCACTAAATTTCGCGAGTACAATGCGTATCATCGAACAACAATTTTTCGTAGTCAAATCAGTGTGCACAATTACATAAGTCACGAAATACCTGCACGATACGTTCACTTGTAGTAATGTGAGAAATGCTAACCTTTAGCATAGATGGTCGATTACCAGTAGTAATTTATAAAACATTTGTTTCATGACTTTCCGACTTCGATAAACTATTATTTCGAGAGTGCGCCCAACAAAATTCAGAAATAAATTTTGCCCTACATAGAAATTGGTATTTGCCAGAACTGTCAAATATCGAAAGGTTGACCGACGAAAAGTAAGTAAAAAATAAACCACGTGATTTTTTAAACTTTTTGAAAAATATTCTGCGAAACAAAAACAAGTGATTAATAAAAATGTGTTTATTAAGTATAAGTGTGTTTCGCCTACTGCAAATAGCGTAAAAAGTATCAGTAATTATCGTAAGTGCCCCCTACATAGGCCTTCTTTTTACAGCGCATTACTCTATAAACAGCAGAACAAGCTTATCTAAGTGCACATTAAATTATGCGAAATCGAGCGTTTGCGATAATTTGCAGGCAATTTGGTTTTACAATTATAAATTTTCAAATAACCACTAAACCACCGAGCGTAAGATAGCACTGGTAAAGTAAATTTATATAAATTAAAAAATTGCTAAAATAGATATATCGCAAGCTTTTTAAAGTTTATATTCGACATTAAAATTCCATGATAATTAAAAATTCAACACAACTCTTAAGTGTTTGATACCCGCAGGTATTTTATTTATGTTCCAAAAAAAATTTAGGTTTCCTTCTTGATTAGTTAAAATTTAGGCCTTTATATACACACCCTGGTACCACTGCAATGTTTATAAGAAAACAGAGTTTATTTATTTTCCGCACATATTATAGATATGATTATCCGCGAAACTATGCGCAATAAAACCGGAATTCCGAAGCTTAACTCAGCGAGAAATTGTTCATCGTTTGACACAACACACGACTTAATTGTAAATTCAATCCATTTCTCAATGTATTTTTAATTACAAATTTGCGTTAAGCATTTTGAGATCATACCAAAGAAGTCCTTTCGACAGCACCCGCAAGGTATAGAAAGTAAGACAATGGCAAATATTTTTTGTTATTATTTCATTTTTCAATCGTATAGTAACGAGCTCTTGCAGTGTAGTTTATAGCAGGGATTTCCAACTCCATAAACATGTTACATAGAGTTGAGTGGTGTTATATCGCTTATTTGCTGCAAGAGTGACACATTACAAAAATTTTACTTTTCAGTAGAGTGATTTGAAAATATCACTCAAAATGGTTTGTAAAACGGTGTTTTTCAAATAAAATAAAAATACATTCTGATTAGTAAAATAAATTTTTTTCTGTTCCTCCATCCTTAATCGGATCTTAATTCTTTAATATTTTGCCATTTTTTTTAGTATAGTTTCCAATATCTTAAAATGTTAATTTTGATCGCGAATTGAGTTATTTTTTATATGGAATTTCACCAAATTTATTACAAATAACTACGAGTACTACAAAATAAAAAAAATATGATTTACTGAGAATTGTTTGACTTCAATATCTTGGAAATGAGTGGATTTTGAGTTGTGCCACTGTTAATGAGTAACCAGGAATATCACTAGAGAGGGATAATTCACCAACACCGGTTTTGGACGAAATTACCATTTTCTAAACCGAGAGATATCCTTTATTGTTTTGGTAATTTCATCACAGAATTTTCTCCCTGCTCTATGAGTATTTTTAAAACATTTTTTATAAACCTTTGTTACCATTAGGAAATTATTCTAGTCGAATTGATGGTTTGATTTTTGTCCAGACTTTTAATATATCAAAGTTTGAGATAACAAAGGATCTTACGTCCTCAATTCATAATTTAAAGCTCAAGGACTTTAGAAAATTAAGTAAGGATATTACTGCAGTTTTTATTGAAACTCATTAATGTCGGGTTGGTGAATTTATATCATACAAAGCCAGAATAGCAACAATATTTTACATACTCTATATACGTTATTGGTGCGGTAACCTCTACCGATAAGTGAGCTGCAGTAGAGTTAAATGGGTGATTTACTGAAGCAAATGTCTTCTTAACACAAAGATTTGAAGATGAATGGTTAGATTGTATCGTGAAAGTTATAATAATGCGTCTGATTTATTAAACAATTTTAATTGGTTAGAATCGTAAATCTATGGGACAGATATGAGATTTTATCTTATCAAGTTGGATAATATTGAACAAAAACAGGAAAGTCAAGCGATGTTCACCAGTTACACATTCTTATAGGTTTGGTCAAACTATACAATATCTCGCATGATGGCAGATAGAGGAAGTAAACTACGTGTGTTTTGCATTATGAAGAAAGAATTTTTTATCAGGTGGAATATGGAGGATAAATAAAAAGTTTACAGTGATTATTGAGCGCTTTTAGCACTGATAATTTTAAATCGGAATTATGTTATCACTTGGGCCAATAAGCTTAAAAGCAATCACACAAAATTTAAGTTCTCTTCATTTTTGGTATATTAAACCGCTTGCCAATTCAGGCAGAATGAAAAATCTAGCAACGTCAGAGCCGGCAATGCTCGTGCTAGTGTCATGATAGTTGTGGGGTCTTGTAATGGAACAGCTTGTACCCGTCAGGTAAAACGTTTGATAATGGTGACTATAAATAAATATTTAAATGTGAAGCTGCTACTGAACGTATACTAAGTCAATGTGGATTTTTTTAAAGTCATAAAAAATCTTTTGCTACAATCAAAGTAATTCGATGAAACTCAAATATCCTAATGCGTGTTGTGATTGTAGTTTTATATTGATCAACTTTATTGTGGTACCCTCGGCAAAGATCGAACATTTTAAGATATGTTTAAAGTCGTTGTGATTAAGTTTGGGGAGGACTGCTTGGAAAGCAAAAAAAGAAACAGAAGCGAGGTTTACAAAATAGATGTCGGTCTTCTGACACAATTGTGCGAACTACATTAAGCTTTTACTGCACCGTTAAACGTTCGATATAATGCAATTGA
The DNA here is from genome assembly GCA_932526605.1 of Nephrotoma flavescens. Taxonomy (NCBI): domain Eukaryota; kingdom Metazoa; phylum Arthropoda; class Insecta; order Diptera; family Tipulidae; genus Nephrotoma; species Nephrotoma flavescens. The sequence goes on from OW052221.1 coordinate 223,586,635, forward strand.
GGTGTATTGGATGGAATGTATTAAGCCTTTATCCTTCAAATCGGCCGACAATTCAATTTTTACTAATAAATCAGGAGCTATAGTAGTTTTGTTGACTGAATTTTTAATTTAATAAAAGGAGCCAGCCCCACAGGTTTTTATTGAAAAACTATTTGTATTTGTTGACGAAAATGCAATCGCCTGTAATACCCAAAATGCCATTTTCTATTTTTATTTGGAAAAAAATTCTATAAGTCGATCACTTATTATTTTCTTCACGGATCGGGCGGAGCTCAAATCTTTCCAGAATAGTTTTTAATTCGTTTATTGATTAACACAATGTTTCTATTTGGATTTAAAATTTTCCCTCGCACAGTTTAGAATATGGCATTAGATGATATTTGTATTTTACATTTTAAATTTCACTAAAATCTCTTTCAGAAATTTAATTTTAACCGCAAAAAAATGTTCTGATAAAAATATATTCACTTGCTGTATATGGTTTTTTAATGTACTAATTTATGTTTAAAAACTGTTTAATTTCAACTATTGTCAAAAATTCTTATTTTAACATTAATTCTTATTTTTTTATGATAAGAAATGTATTTACTTCCTGCATAAAACTATTTAAATAGAATTTAATTTATATAACTACTACCTTAAATGCTTTAAAAATTCCTCAAAAATTATTCATCTTTAACTAGATATTTTAAAATAAAAATTTAAATATATTGAAATTATTGCATTTGTATTTTAATTGTAATTTAAAAACAATGCTTAATGTTATTTAATTTTAACATTAAAACTTTTTTTAGTATGATATTGCTCAATATTGCTAGAATAAACACAATGTAATGTAATGATTCTGATCTTTTTCCTTATTTTAATTTAACTATAAAACATATTTGTCTGTAATAAGAAATATATTTACTGCCTGCATAAAATATTTTAAAAGAATTTTACTTATTTTACAATTACCTTTATAGTTTTAGCAAAATTTCATAAAAATTTATTAATCTTTAACTATATATTTTAAAATAATAATTTAAATACATTTCAATAATAACATTTGTATTTTAATTTTAATTTTTAAAAAAATGCTTAATGATATTTAATTTTAAATTTAAAACTTTTTTTTTAATATGATATAGCTCAATATTGCTAAAATAAACACAATGTTTCCTGATGATGCGGATTTTTTTCTTATTTTAATTTAACTATAAAACATATTTGTCTGTGATAAGAAATGTATTTACTTCCTGCATGAAATTACTTAAATAGAATTTTAATTAATTTAGTATTACCTCAAATGCTTTAGCAAAATTTCATAAATTAATTATTAATCTTAAGCTAGATATTTTAAAATAATAATTTAAATATATTGCAATAACTGCATATGTATATTAATTTTAATTTAAAAAAAAATGCTTAATGTTGATTTAAAATTTTTCTTTGCACAATTTGGAATATGGCATAACTAAAATGATGTAACGCAAAATGGTTAGTAAATGGATTATTCACAACCTAAAAATCGCACCGATTTTCGGTAGTAACCTTAAAATTCACAGTTTTTTATTGAAGTCGGATGACAGGACACTTGTAGTGCCTGCCATCGCGTCTACGCGTATTTGGTTTCTGATGCGAATTCTTTATGATTAGTTATCCCACACTTGTCTGTGATTTCTCTATATATTTTGCGATATGATGGAATTTCCCTCACGTGACATGATACGGGCAGAAGCTATGATAAGTTGTGCTTGTTTAGTCTGTGGATATACCGTAGAATAATCGATTGAACTTTTAAATTATATAAGTGGCCTTAGTAGTATGTTGTTTCACCATATGTGATTGCACTTTTGTTGAAAGATTTGAAATACATGTTTAAGTGTCATAGTGATGGTGTCTATTTATTTTGGCGCAAGAACTAAAAGTAGCGTGAGACTATTGTATCCGACCATTAAAAATCGAGATTTAAGATTATTTTATGTCCCAGTGCATCTCATAAAACTAGAAAACTTTGCACAATAACTGTATATGAAATCAGATTAAAACAATCAATAATTCAGATATTTGGGTAGCATAATTATTGAAAAAATGAAATAATTTTAGAACAAGGCAAATTTACTTGAATAAATGCATAAAGCATGCGTTTCATCTCGTAAGAAAATTGCAATGGTTTTACCAATTTATTTTTACAAGAAAATAAGCGTCCGATAAAATTATCTTTATTGTTACAAAAGCCCATTTTACTTGTACATAAATATATATTAGCTTGAATAGAAGTGTTAAGTATTGATATACTGCTCATGATTTCTAGCTCGTAATGAAATTTATTCACAATAAATGTGTGCAATATAGTTAATAAGTTAACATCAAAATTTGGATCATTCAAGGATAAAAACTGTTTAAGAATTAGTCTTAACAAATTGACAGGAGAAGTTCATGGAATTATTTAGAAATGTCTTAGATTATTTTAACTATATCAACCTTTAGTAAGAATTAAATGAATAATTAATATAATTGGTTCCGATTATCATGCTACCTTCGCTTAAATTAATTAATATTTTAATTAATATCTTAAAATCTTCAGTCAAAGACCTTTAACAATACAATTCATGCAACACAAGAAGCACCAAAGCCTTGCATTACATAAATCATGAACTTCAATATGTCCGAGTATCAGATTAAACAATAAATTAAGACAAAATATCGGAATTATTTGTCAAAGAAAGCATTGAAATGAATTGCACCTTGTACGAATGCTGGCTTGAAAACAAATTATAGCGCCACTTCACTATAAATAATTACCTTGACTAATTGATGATAAAATTAAAATGAAAGTGTGATTGACCGAAAATTAGATTAAAATTTGAAAAAAAACAAAATTAAAGGAAAAACGGTAAAATCCAGTCATCATGATTACCTCACATAACGATAAATATTCCACACCACATTACTTAATCTAAATATAAAAAAAAATAATTTATCTATTTCCAAGTTATAAGATGATTTTCTTCTACACACAAATCTATATTATCTAAACGTGTGTAAATTGATGGTTATATATCGTAAATATTTTATTATAATCCTATATATAGTCTCATCCATAAAGTGTTTTTATATATATAGCAAAAAAAGCTCATTCATCGTCCGTTGACTCAAGTGAGTAAAGCAAAAAAAAAAAATTATAAATTTCTTCTACCCACCGATTCACATTCGCATACAACGTAAATATACGAGAAATTCCAAAGCGGTAGTAAAAAAATATTATATCCATCTATATGCAAATTTTGCATATATTACACACGAATATATTTTAAAGACTTTAAAATGTGATCCAGTTTATGCAATATGTATTTGTATATGAATTATATTTAGTTCAATATATCACAGAGAACCATAAACCGCTCTATATATTGTATTTATGGTCCATGATATTCGTCAGGAATTACAAATTGTTCGCTTTAACATAAATCTCTTATGCATATATAGACATTTACGTAATATAAAATTTATATATGATTTTACTGAATGAAACGAAAATTAGAAATTTTTAATTTTTCTAACTGAGCTCATCAATTATAAATCGTTGGGTAAACAATAAAACTTTATAAATGACACCTAACCTCTTTAAGTCTTATACAATATATATAGGCACAAGATAATTTTTAAATCACGTTACCAAAATTTGATTAAAATCTTGATAGTAATCCACATTAATTAGACAGATAATGTAATTACTTATTTTTAAATTCCAAACACAATTAAATATGTCATTAATCTTTTTATTTTTCTTTTATATATGTATATATATATAATAAATGATGATGTAAAATTTGAAAAACAAAAAAAACACAATTTTCAAGATAACACAAGATGATAATTTCCCTTTGGATTTTTATCTAATCGCATACATTATACCGAGTGCTTGATAATACACGGAGAGCATAGCAGATGAACGAAAAATGTCGGTTATAATAAAACATTCGATATTTTATATGTTTTTTTTTTGGTCCAAACTCTTAATATATACGGATGTAGTCGTATAAATTTTAAGAATTCATTCAATATTTATAATGTACAAAAGCTTTTTGACGTCATCCGTCCTGTAATTTATTAGTCCGAAACAGATGAAAAATACAACAGCAACAACAACAAAAATTGGTTGTACGAAAATAAATTGGTTCGAGTGAATCTATAAACTTTGAGTGTTGACTTTTTTCTCGCTTTTTGCGATTTCTCTTCATAGACAACTAATTATTCAACTAGGTGATTTACAGCAAAAAAAATACAAGAGATTTTTTTTATTTTCAACAATTTGTTGTTGTTGTTGTTTTGCTGAAGTATTTCGCTAATTAAGATGTTTTGAGTGTATATTCTAATTACGTAATGTTATAATATGTGTATTATTGTCACATCTGGACAATGAGGTATATGCTGTTACCTATCAAAAACCGGTGACTAAATGAACAAATATATTTCGAATTTCCCCATGTTAAAGTGGAGTGTTTGGGAAAGGATAATATATCTTGAAAAAATTCACTTCGTAATATTTCATAATATTGTATAGTGAAATGTGCAAAAGGTTTTGGAAGTTGGTTGTGAAATAAGAAATTTTTTATTTTGTGGTTTATAAAAAATTTGGTATACTTATCACACACACTGCAGTGAATGTCAAATGTTTGGGCAAAATTTCACAATTCGATATACTCGAAACTTGTCAAATCAAAATAAAAAATTAAAAGTGTAAAAAATAAATTTATTGAGTAAGCAATAAACGATGAGATTGTATGATTGTTTTATTTAATTTAGCCAAATTAACCACAATATTCCCTTCGTGCATGTAAGAATTGATTTGATGCAAAAAGTCGTAAATATGTTGGCAATAGGCTATATTCATCAAATATAAATTGGATTTTGTATTTTAAATAAAACTCTAAAGAAAAGTATTTACTTCTTGCCTGTAATTATTTAATATATTTTAATTGTTCTGTTCAACAGCAAATTTCACAAATAGATATAATAATTCTGCTCTTAGTTGTATAACTATAAAAATTAACTTCTTCTATTAAGGAATAAATTTAATTAGTATACCAACAAATATAAAGAATTTCGGCTGCATTCAGCATTTGGCAATACATTGTCGATATAATTCTAATTTGATACCGAATATTTGCATTTTACATGTTAGTTTAAAATTAAAACGTTCTCTGTAATTTGATTATAACTGAAAATCTTATTTTTCTGTTACGATGAATGCATTCTCTTCCTGCATGTAATTTTTTAATGTATTTATAAATGTTTAAAAACATTTAAAATTCAGTCATTTGCAAATTATTTTACTCAAGTTTCCTTCTTGCAAATTGGTTTGTTTAAGAAAATCATAAATGTTTAGGGCATAAACTATATTGAACCAACAACAACACGCTCCAAATAAAGTTGAATTTAATGAACCAATATAAGAAATTCATTTTTTTACTCAATTAACTTATTTTTTATTCTAGTTAATTAACTTTATTTTGCTGAATTACCATAAAAATTGGCTTAGTCTATTATTGTTCAACTTATAACGCTGTCGGTAATTTAATTTTAAACGTAAATTTTATTTTTCGGTTACAAAGAATGCATTCTCTTCTTGCATGTAATAGTTTTAATGCATTTATAAATGTTTAGCAAATTTTAAAATACAAACATTTGAGAAATTTTTGAAAAATTTGTTATTATTAATCCCGCATTCTTCTTTTGTTATTCTACTGAAGTTTGCCAAATAACCCACAATATTCACTTCGTGCATGTAATAATTACTTTCTTTAACTAAATAATATATAAAGCAGAGATTACGGACCTTGCTCATCAAACAACAACATACCATCAACGTGTTTTTATTTTTGTATAAAATAGATGCATCTTATGTTTTAATTTTGACTGTAAAACATAATTTTCTGTAATAGTATACGTATTGGCTTCCTGTCTAAAATAGTTTTAATATAATTTTCATTTTATTAAATGTGAGTGCAAAATTTTGAAAAAATATACTGATCTTAAACTTAGTTATTTCACTTAATTTTGCTAAATGGATATTAAAACTACTTCGTACATGTAACAAACAATTTATGGAGTAAACCAATAAATATTTACTTGCTGTAAATAATTACATTTGTTATTTAAACTTTAAACTGTTTTCTAGTATTTTATTTTATCTTTGAAACTAATTTATTCCTTCTTAATTTTGCAAAATTAATTGTGCGTGAAATTTAGATTTTGTTATACATATCGATAAACTTTGCTTGATACCCAATAGATATATTTAGTATTTTAATTTTAACTATAGGAAATACTTGTCTATGAGAAGAAATTTGTATACTTCCTGCATGTAATAGTATATTATAATTATTTTTTCCTTAATATTGTTTTGATTTTTGACTGACATCTCACAAATAAATATTCTTATTTTGAACTAATTTCTGGTCATCAAAGACTTCATAGCATAATTTATGTCATTAGCTCCATTTATTACATTTAACAATGGACTATCGACACAGTGTAAATTATTGCATAATAAATCATTTTCTGTAATTTTATTTTAACTGTTAATCTTATTTTTTTGTTTAGGAACACATTCACTTCTTACATCTAATATTTCGGATGTTTTTGTTAATATTTAAAAACGGTGAAAATCCACACATTTGATAAAATTTTGAATAATTTGTGACGCATTCATCTTGCAAGTGATTATTTTTTTTAATTTTGCTAAATTTATCATACATTTACTGCGTGCATGTACTTCATTAAACCAAATACTATTATATTTTGATTAATCAAACAGTATCACCAATTTATCAAACAATATCCAATAAATATATTTTACATTCTAGCTTTATTGTGGATTTTTTCCTGTTATTGTAAACGCATTCACTTCCTGCATGAAATAATCTATAATAATTTTATTTATTTTACTATAACTATAAATATTAGCTCGAAATCGCACAAACAAATACACTTATTTTTAACTTGATACTTTTACTTAATTTTGATAAATGAATATTAAAGCTACTTCGCGCATGTAATAATTAATGCTGTACCCAAGCTTGATGCCCAATAACTGCATTTCTGTTTTAATTTTAATTTAAAAAATACTTTTTGTTATTCCATTTTATTTTTAAAACTAATTTATTTCTATGATTTTAATTAGTTTTGCAAATTTTAACAAAACGTTCTCTTCGTGCATGTAATAAAAACTTGGTTTCACAAAACGACGATTTTAGATCACAGACTACATGCAACAACAATGCATTTGTAACTTAGAACCCAATAATTATATTTAATATTTTAATTTAACCCATGCTACACATTGGTCTGTGACAATAAATGTACTAACAATTGATTATTTTTCTTAACTTTCTTTCATTTAACCAAGTATTTCCCATATTATACATAATAGATGTATTTTATGTTTTAATTTTAACTGTTAAATTTATTTTTATATAATTGTAAATGTATTCAGCTCCTGCATATAATTATTTCAATATAATTTTATTTATCTTAGGTTAGGTTAGGTTAGAGTGGTTGCTGTCGCACACTTAGGCCAATAATGGCCCATTGTGATACCACAGGATCCAATCTCCCCTTACTCCCGCTGAAACCAACCAGAGCTACTGATGTAGCGTAAAATATCTTGCACCCCAAAGCCCGCGAGTTCAGAAAGGCTGTCCATGTTGTACACACCCAGTACTTACGTCTTTTCTATGATAGTGCTGGACACGAGCATAGGAAGTGAACTAACGTCTCTTCCTCCTCTTCGTCCATACAACTTCTACAAAAGTCATTCGTCTCTAGACCCAGCCTTCTCGCATGTTCCCCAAAAAGGCAGTGTCCTCTCAGTATCCCTACGACCAATCCTAAATCTCGTTTTCCCAGAGATACAAGTGCCTTGGAGCGCCGCAGGTCCAGTTTTGGCCAAACCTGTTTTGCTACCCTGCACGTGAGAGTGTTGGTTTATTTATCTTACATTTCATTAAAAATTTGGGGAAAAAATCTCAAAAAAAGGTCTTCTTATTTTTTCTATAAAAATACTAAAACCGCTTCTTGAATATAATATCTAATTTATATAGTGAACCAATAAATATTAACATGCTGTACCTAATCATGATACCTAATAATTGCATTTGTATTTTAATTTTAACTTTAAAATGCTTTCTGATATTTGATTATTATTTTTTCTATGTTTTTACAAAATTTAACGCAATTTTCCCTTTACAAAAACATAAATTTTAGTATAAATGCTATATTTAGTAACAAACAACTTAGTATTTAAATTTTAACCATGGATCATAATTATCAATGAAAATAAATAGTTTCACTTCCTGCATGTAATAATCTAATATAATTATACTTGTCTTAAAACTGGTTCGATTTTTGAGCGGTGTATGTGAAACAGTTGATTTTATTTTAAACTAAGTACTTGCTCATCAAAGGCACGACTGAAAAAAAAATTACAATTTCTCTGTGGATTGCAATTTGTAATAAAAAATCGATATAGTTGTAATTTATTTGATACCCAATAATTGCATTTTAATTTGATTTTAAAAAAAATTCTGTTAATACTTGTCCTGCTTAAAAATGTTTTAATGTAATTATATATGTTTAAAAACTTTAATTTAATCATTTGATAAAATTTCCCCAAATTTGTCATAGCTAAATTATTTACAATATTCACTTCATGCATGTAATAATGACTTTGTTTAACAAAATACTATTTATTCAGAGATTACGAGACCTATTCATTAAACAACAACAAAACCAATACATTTTAGTTTTTAATTTTAACATTCATACTTAGTTGATTTTAATAAAAAATGTATTCACTTCCTGCATGAAATTATTTTAATATAATTTTACTTATTTTACTATTTACTTAAATGCTTTAGCAAAATTTCATTAACAATTTATTAATCTTTAACTAGATTATTTTAAAATAATAAGTTAAATATATTGCAATAATTGCAGTTCAAAGACAAATGTAAGTCAAGGTTTCAAAATTTTCGGTAAACTGGTAAAAACTAAATTTCTTTGTTTTTTATTTGAAAGGGATGTTAACCAATGATTTTCCAAACATTTTGAGATTTTCCGTTAGTTACTTTTGGGAGTTTTTTTGGTTCAAATGTTTTGACTTATGTAGCTTTTGTAGACAAAAGTAATATGTACTATAAATAATCATAAAAATGCAGTAACTTTATAGCATTATTTAAAAACATAGTTATAAATTTAAGCATTATATAAAACATAATTATCAGAAATATATGAAATTATCTATTTCACATTACAAAAAATCTATATTCAATACTTATTATGATAAAATATAAAAATGATTATAGCTGCATCATTTTTTCTTCTGTCACCTAGTTAATAATATCTACATATATAAACATTTTTATGTTCTTGTATAAAACTACTTTGTACATCAACATCGATTTCACTGTTTTTTTTTTGATTTTTGGTAAAATATTAGCTTACGTTGTTTTTGAAATGATCAATATATTTGTGCATTATTTAAAAATTTTAACTTTAAAACTTATTTTTTACTATGATATTGCTTAATTTTGCTAAATTAAACACAATGTTTCCTGGTGATGCATTATTTTAATTATTAATAACTTATTTTAATTTAATTATAAAACATATTTATATATGACATGAAATGTATTCACTTCCTGCATGTAATAATATAATATTATTAATTGTTTTGATATTTGAGTCTTATCTCACAAATAAATTTTCTTGTTACATTAACACTAAGTTCAAGTGTTTTAATAAATCAAAGGCATGACTGAATAAAGATAAATGTAGATCTGTAGATTGCATTTAAAGTTACACTACCGGTACATTTATAGTTTGATACTTATTAATTGCATTTTAAATTAAAATTTTAGGTTAAAACCGTTTTCTTTAGTTTGATGTTAGCTGTAGATAATACTTTTCTGTTGTAAGGTATCCACTTCCTGCATGTAATGTTTTAATATGTTCAAAATAATTGAAAAATAAGAAAAATAACTAAAGATTTGAAAAAATTGTTATTATTTATCTTACAAGTGGTTATTGTTCTTAACTTTGTTAAATTAACCATAATATTCACTTTGTGCTTATAATAATTACTTTCTTTAAACAATTACTTATATATTGAGTTTAGAGGCCGAAATCATCAAACAACAGCATTCAATCAATGCATTTAGATTATCAGGAAATCCAATATATGCATTCCGTAAATTAATTTTAGCTGTAAGAAGCAATTTTCTGTAATATTAAACGTTTTCACTTCATACATGAAATAATTTAAATATAAATTAACTTGTTTTAATATTTTATTATAATTATGTTACAGCAAATTCTCACAAAAAAATCTTATCATGCTACGTTAATATTCGTAACCACCTTGTGCATGTAATAATTAATTTATGAAGTAAACCAATAAGTATTAAGAAGCTGAACCATAATACATTTTCTTAACATTTGTATTTTAATTTTAACTTTAAATGCTTTCTGTTATTAAATTTTAGCTTTAAAACGTATTTTTTGTGCTTTTACTTATTTGCTGAAAAAACTACCGTTTGTGCCATACCCAATAGATCTATTTAGTATATTTTTTTAATAAAAAGTATTAGGTAATATTTTTCTATGGTAAGAAATGTATTCACTTCCTGCATGTAATTATATAATATAATAGTGTTGATTTTAATATTGTTTTGATTTTTGAGCGGCATCTCTCAAATAAATATCACTATTTTGAACTAAGTGTTTGCCTATTAAAGGCGTAACTGAATAAAAATTTTAAAGATTTTAAAGAAGATACAAAAAGATTTTATAAATATTCTTCAACCACTAAGAATCCATGGCAACATATAGAGCTTCTAATACAATTTGATAATATCAAACGTATTGGAACTAGCGCTATGCGATACAATTTAATAGCTACTGAAGGTGAAAATGTCAAGATTGTCAAGTTGAAGGTGAAAATGTCAAGATGTATCTAAAACTGAATAAATCATATTCAAAAAATAAAGTCTAGACATTTAGCAGATATTCTCGTGAGTACCACAAGAGACAAGTAAAATAAAAAATTATTAACTGTCATTTTATGAAAAGGATCTGAATCACAATAAGTTTAGATCTTTAGAATGATGCACACTTAAAATTTTAAGACTTGAAACACAGTTTATTATCCTTCGATAAATTATCTAAATATTTTTATCTTATCATTATTATACATCTATAAATCAAGATTGACTAAGATACAATAATATATATGTGCCGTATCACTAAAAAAAATCTTACGATACTAGGAGCCGCATGACCTTATCAAATTTCATTTTCTAATATAAAAAACAACAGTATGGGACAAAAAAAAATTGGAAATGAAAATTTCCAATATCCTTTTCAATATTCATCCCTTGTTATTGTTATACTTTGTTTTTTTTTTCAAAATCATAAACGAAAAGCTTTATAAATACGTTGTGTTGTTGTTGGTGTTGTTTTAATAAAATAAAGTTTAGACCAAATAGGTTTTATTTTCATCTGCTAAGGCTGAACAATTTTGCTCGCTCTATATATAATAAATTATATTTATACGTACAACTATCAGATATATGCTTTATATATTCGTATAAAACTCTAACCCTTTTAGTGTAATGGGGTTAAAGTTTTTCAAATACCGTATATAGTTTTTTTTTACTCTAGGCTGGACAAAATATATAATATAGTTGAAATAAAGTCAGGTAGAAAATTAATGTATACGTGGTTTAATAATTGTCGTGAATTGGCAAAACGTATTTACTTAGTTTTATATAGAACAAAGTCATGTATCATGTAGTTTAATCCGGAAAAGGATATACGTACAGATATAGATACATAAACAATATAAGCGAATAAAAATGTCTAAAACTCGCTTGAAACAAAGTTATAATATATGAGAGATAACACTCATGTGTATATGGAAATGTTTTATTTGCTTTGGAACCTTTTTTGTGTGTTTTTGTTTTGGTTTGGATCACCTGGGAGTGATTTATAAACAAATATGTAAATTTTTATTTGTTGGTTGTTTTTCTCAGATAAGGTTCTATACGAAAGTACGACATTCTATAGTTGCTGTGATTCTTGATGTGCACTACAAAAAATTGAATGGGATTGAGATAAGTTTGCAATATTAATTGGAATTGCTGCAAAAAGTAGTCTTAGCTGCGCGTATAATGAATAGCCGCAATCAAACCATCCACAATAAAATTGATTGACGACAATCTGATGAAATGATTTTTTCTTAGTCCATTTTATACCAGTATATCGTTGTGTATATACCGAGATATTGAAACCACTTTTCGTCTCTATTTCAAAGTTAACACAAAAACAAAACTTTCAACAGCTCTTTGTTAGTATTTATATCTACTCATAAAGCTCAAACAATTGAGTATAGCATCCCCCTAGGAAAACTATAATAATATCGTACAGTGTTATTATTTTTTTTTGTTGGTGTTCTATTTATGTTTCATGTTGTGTGAAAAGTAAACATATAAGGACGTCAAAACATAAAACAAATATTTTCCCCTAAAGTTGATTTAACATATTATATACATTTGTGTCACTGAGCTTTGTGTGCACAAATTCAAATGTGAACTTGCATATGACAAATAAATTATTTTTCGAGTGCAGTGTAGGCGACCCCCAAAATCCTAAATAATCAAGTTCATGTACTCGTGTTTTAAAAGCTTAATTAAAATATAATTTATCTCAATCAAAACCATTAAAAATATTTGTTTTTTTTTTAAATATCATATTTTACAAGAATATCATTATAATGGTGTATAATTATAAACTAGTCTAATAATTCAGGCGTCTTAATCTCGTAGCGACAACTTTCTATTTAATTGATAGACAACCAAGTGTTTTATGATATGCGTATTAATTATTATGTTTAATCGTTTAAAACATTTTCGTTTTTTAGAATTTCGTTTAGCTCTATAGATATAAAAATAGCATTGAGGAAAAATGATGGATGATGGAAATATTCTATAGAGAGATAGATAGATACTAGGAAAATAATAATAGTAGTATTAGTAATAAAAAAAAATAATAATATATAATGGCAAAATTGGAAAATCACCACAGTCATAAATCACAAATGAAAAATTGAAAAATTTATTTTTTTTATATTTTTTTTTTTGGTTCGGGTTCAGATTCAGACAAAGTGTATACAAAAGTGTAGGATTACATAAATAAAATTGGAAGAATTTTTATTGATAATGTGATTGATATCGATCAATACAAAAAATTTTAATCTGCTTAATACATTATGGTTACAGTTAGATTTTGTTTTATTATTTAAAGGGGAACGGTTTTCGTCTGGCTTATGAAAATTGAAATAGATACAAAGTGTCCTAAAACCAGTAGATTTTCAAAGCAAACAAGCCATAAAATATAAAAATAGAAAATTCTAGTACATACTTTTCAGCAAAGCAGAACAACTTTAGTTGTCTTCGCTTGATTTGAAACCAGATTTTTTAATATCATTTGTCTTATTGGAGTGCAATTGAATATTGTCAAATTCTTCTAAAATTGTTGTTGTATTTCGTAGGGTTACATTATCTTTAAACATTAAATACATGTAAGAAATTTTTTATGAAGAGATAACTTAAAATTGACTGTCTCATTCAAAAAATTAGAACTGTTTGATCCGGTAGGCCATCAGAATAATACGCATATTTTGAAATCATGTTTTGTAAAATCTTTGTCAAAATTTGCCATGCGTACGCAGATTCGTCTTCTACAAGCAATTAATAATATTTGTTTTGAAGAAGACACATTTATTTTTCATAAGTTCGGTACAGTGCAAAAAAACATATAAAAGCATATTTTATTTAAAAAAAAAATACTTTCAGCTCATATTGTTTCGTCGATTTATTTATAAATAAAATCATATTTTAAAGTTATTGCAACAAATTTTTCCGTTTAAAAATTAAACTATTCAGTTTTAAATAAGTAATCTTTTAATTTTAAATTAAGTGCTATTAAGGTTTGAAATTTAAAATTATATAGGATTTTTTACATGTATTTATATAAAAAAATACTCGGAAGACGGACGTTACAATCAAATGTGTACCAATAAAGTTTGATTAATTCAAAAATACTTCACCATGTTCCTTTAAAATCAAATTTGGTTGGCAACTGATGCTATTTCAAAAATTATGAGAATTGCAGAAATTATGAAATTATTAGAACGTTGCAAACCATGATAACTTTCATACGGTTTTAGGAATTTCTTATAGGTTCCTATTTTCAAACATTTAAAGTTCGAACTTATTTCTACGAGTATATTTCTATGGAAAAAGGTTTCAAAAGTTTGCCATACTGTCCAATGGGAAATAAAAAATTGTATACGTTTTTATACGTCATTTATAAATTTTATAAATTATACGCTTCACTTATCTTTTCAATTGTTTTTTTAAGTGGTTAGCCACATTAAACCACTCTGATAATTTTATTTTAAAACGCAGGTGGTCATTATACTGTTAACTCACATTAAACCGCCAAGCTTTATAATATTTAAGTAATAATGCCAAAAATTAGCATTGGTATCTCGTTTCAATTTGTATACAAAATGAAAAAACGGGTTGGAAACACCTAATCATAATCACAAACGTTTAAAAAGTTCAATACCCCTTATAAATCCAGAAATTCCAGTCAATATTAATTATTCAACTGTCGTATTAAATTTCACATTTAAACTTTTAGTTTTATGTAAAGACATCAAGTTGAATCATTTTTATGCATTGTTCTAAAATAATCCTTACACAAATTCGTTGATAAAATCTAAATACATAACCTTCAAATTATAAATTACACCGATAATATAATTAGTATAATATAATTGACATATCTTGTATCATAGAATATGTATAAAATCAATAATCAAGATTAGGTTCAATGACAATATTCTACATGTATGGTCTTAATTACTTTCTATAATTATTAATAAGTAAAAGATAGTTTGTATGAAAACAAAAGGTGTTCTGAATATTTAATAATATTATTATTTATTATGAAAATATTTTTGAAGGATAACTAATAGTGTTTAGTGTGCGCGGAGACAACAAACAGGTAGCGATTTATGGTATTAGAATATGATTAGTTATGCAACGTAGCTATAGCTTTTTTGTATACGTTACCAGGAAATTTATCTTAAATTAAGTAATAAATAGTTAAATTAGTTTTAATAATTAATCATTTTAATTTGAATACTTAATTATATTCGCACATATTTTACTGTTACTTGTGAAAGTGTTTTCCACTATATATAATATTTTTGTTATTATATTTATGGAAATATGCGCGCGATAGCTATCTAGATAACTATAAACAAAGCATATAAATTGATAACCTAAGGGTGTTCTATTAAATTTAATTGGAGCTATAAAATTTAATAATTGCACTGCACTATAAAATAAGCAAAATAATAAAGTTTTTCATATACAGAGTGTCCCATTGGGACGGGACAAAACGAGGCAGGACGTGCAACTGGATGAAGGTGTTGAAGAGAAGTCAACTACGCGTATGGCCGGAAATGTACCGTTACCCATTTAATTACATTTCAATTTTTTTTTTATTATATATAGTTGAACGGTTGGTCGGTATTTACATAAAAATTAATGTCCAAGTCTCGATTATTTCAATAATGATAAATCTTAATTACTTTATGAAATGTATACGGATAGACAAATCTAATAATCTACGAGTAAATAATAAACAAACAACAAAAATGATAAATTGCTGACAATTTCTAGCTTACGTTCGAAATTTTTTTTGGCAGATAAAATCTAACACAATTTAGCTTTAGTATATTTTTCTATTTCAATTTATACATATTTTTTGTATAAATAAATAATCAATTTATTTGTGCCAATACAAAATAAATAAATAAATGCAAATTGAATTAAAAAATTAAAATTTATTTTTTTTAACTATATAAAGCTTACATATATAAAACTCTGTATAAGAGTAAGAAAATAAAATTTGATTACTTATCTACCTAATTGTTATACCTAAAGATATACGTACAGTCTTTCTATGTGATAGAATTGAATTGTCTATTTAAGTGTTATTGTTATTAGTATAATTGGATTAAAATCAATACATATAGTTTTTTATTGATGTCTAAATAATAAAAATGAAAGTTTTAGTTTTATTGAGAGAATAAAATTTACAGGGTTTTTATGCTTGCCTCGCGTTATGGATGACTAAACGGTCTCTTTAAATTTTTTTTAAGAATTTACTATGCTTTTACTTTTGTAAAATGTGTTTAAAGTTTGGCGTTGAATTACTTGTGTGAAATTTAATTTATAGCATCTAAATTTTTTAGATAAATTTATGAACATTTCTTAATAGTTTTGTGCGTCTAAATATTTTAAAAATTAAAAATCCAAAACTTTATCTAATCTCTAAAATTTTTGTGATATAACTACAACGAAATTATCAAAATTAGTAAAATTTAAAAATTAAATTGCTCAAATTCTTCTAGCGGTTATAATATTGCAACAAAAATATTTTAATCGCACATATTGCAAATTTGCCCGCGCGACATGAAACAGTATCAACACAACTCAAAAATTAAATAATTTTCGGTGAAGAAAAAGTAAAATTGTCTTAACTGCAGAATATCAAATCTAACAACGCGCATCTTTCCAGCGAATTTATTCAAAAAAAGATTTTTTTTTTCTTGTCACTAATACCTATTGCTTGTCACATCTGTCACATCAATATGTGTATAAAATGGATATTTTATATGGAAAATGAGTATTTTCAATCGATAAGTAATATCACAAAATAAAATTAATATTACAATTAATTTCTTCAAATTTGAGGTATCTTTATAAATAACATAAATTGTGTGTAATATTTATTTATTTTTATAAGAAATTAAAGAACATTGGTGCCCGTTAATAATTAAATTGAATGTCGTTCAAGTGACTTTCTCTGCTAACTCGGTAGGCTGTCAATCATTTACCAAAGTTTGGCGTTACTTGATATTTGCTCGCTCATGTTAAGGTATTGAACAATTTGAGGATTGTCCGCATAAACTTTAATTTTTAATAAACTCTAGGTAGATTTTGGTGGCCAATTCATGTCTGTTCTTCCCGAAATTATTCGATTATTAAATTTTCCTTTCAAAAGATCGTATTGATTCCGTTGCTGTGACATGTTACACAGTCCTGTTGAAACAACATTTCTGCATATCAATATCTTCCAATTGACTTCACTAAAAGTTTCTAAACATCTCTCGATATCGAGCTCTATTTTCACTATCGAACAAATATGGGCCAATTACGCCACCTCACCAAAATCCACATCTTACAGTAACTTGTTTTGGTTTCATTTTCTTTCCAAAGAATTCTCTATAGGATCAGCGCCAATGCGGTAGTTTGCGGTAGAGTTGCGTCGATGAAGATAATTTGCTTGAAAAAATTCTCATTTTCTTATTGTTTTTTCTATAGTCCAATTAAGGAATTGCTTTGTGCATATAAATTTTCCAATTATTTGGTTTTCCGAGCATTGTGACATATTTTACAAGCATAATAACTATTTTCGTTACTATAAAGTTCTCTTTTACATTGACTAATTCTAATCTGTTTGCTTTATTCAACAACAATTTGATTATTACTGGTTTTGTTAGTTTTGGAAAAGAAAAAAAAACTTTTTTAATCGTCTTCTAGACATATATCTTGTTCACGTGGTCCGTAGTGTAGTGTAGTGTAGTTATGAATACAGCACTTATATGACCGTTCACCTGGAGGTGTAGTGTAGTAAGTCTACCATTACGCCCCTATTGTTGAAATATTGTGCTAAGGATGTTTGACATTTCTCGATGTTTTATTTTAATTTATATATTGACGATTGTGTTTGGCGTTGGCGTGTTCTTGTTTCTTTGCGAAAAAGTAAAATATTTAGTAGACAAAGAACTCAAAAAACCGAATGGTTTTGAATTGAAAATCATAACAAACAACAACTGTCAAAACTAAGTACACTACACTACGCCAAGTGTTCACGTGATGCGTAGTTGCAAACACACTACACTACACTACAGCATTTTGACCGTAGTTGATAATACACTTCGGTACTGTATTTTCTCTGTTCACGTGGTGACATAATACACTACACTACACTACACTACGGACCACGTGAACAAGATAATAATGTAAATATTTCATAACATCCGAAAATTCAGTGGATCGCTCATAAATGCGTTTTTCTACTTCATTTGGTAATTCACTACTTAATGGTACATCCAACTTTTGAAGTTCTTCGAATAAAAATTTAATGGTTGTATCAGCCCTAATCAAAATAACATCTTTATGGCACAATTCTTTAATTGCTATACTTTAACAGGAACTAAATAAGTAAACAGAGAAACTGATTTTAAATTTTAAATCTACCATTGATGTTTAACTGCAGCTTCTTAGAAAATAGTATCGTTCCATCATAAGAATCAGATATTATGTTTTCTAATAATTCTTCATATTCTTCTTCAACAGCTACAGTTTGAGTACAATACATTTGTTACAGCTCGATGAATGTCATGAAAAAATACACCTGTTAACTATTTTCATTTAGCTTGCATATTTTTCTATCACCATATATTTGTCTAATGATAAATCAAATTCTAAAAACTTCCGTTGAATGATGTCAACACATTATGGTCCTGTGGCATACTCCCATAAACTCTTCTCATTCCCATATTCCACGTTTTTCGAAAAAAATCAATTTTAAAGGCTAAAACCTAATATTTTTTGTTTCGCAAACTCCGACTTGTACGCGTTGCGTATATTTTAACCCAGAGAAAATATCATGTTCCTAATTGAATTAGCTGATATTTTTTAAAACTCGCATATATTAAGGGATTCAAAACATTTGGGAATTAATTTGGAAGTAATGAACACTTTAAATTGAATTCCATTATATTAGCACACAATTGTTTAAGGATGTTTCATTTAACGGGTGTATACAGAGCATTACAAAAACCAAAATTTTATTACATTTAATACATTTCGCATAGCGTCCGTTTTTTGTGCCTCCAATTCTACATGAAAGAGATATCTTCACTTTCAGGGTGCGTTACAAAATTGAGATTTATGATGGTGGCTAAAAACCTTGGAACTTCTAAGAGAAATATTCAATTTATGAAACACTGAATTGGACGTATAACGTTGGAGTTCTACTACTCTTTTTTCTTTAGTTATGACAATAAGTGAGTTGAATATTACAATTTAGAATAGTTCAGAATATGCTCTTCGTTCCTTTTAGTCTAAATTAGAAAAAGTGAAACAAAAAAAAATGCTTCAACCAAAAGAAACCTATGGTAACAAATCATAGCGGCTTAAGTGCCTTAAATTCACCAATTTCAAATGTCCGGACATAAGTATAGAGACAACATGTATATTCTACAACGATTTTGAATCCTTTCCGGTTATTATTTGAGAAATATAGCCCTATAAGTAGCAAGTAAGCCTCTCTTATAAACTGGAAACGAAAATTATCAATGTGTATAGTTAATAAGCCCTTTACGTTACATATTTTAAGGCTTTTTATTTTTATTTTCTGTAAATCTCATTTTTCATTAAGTATCTATTTGCGGTGTTTTTAATTTTAATCTAAGTCGGTGGAAAATTTCAGAATATTTAGTTAAGATAGTGGTTGCAGTTTTCCTTTCATATACAATCTATATATGTTACATATATCTTGGGCAAACTTAAATCAAAGTTTAAGTACAGTTTAGAAGGGTGGCTGCGACTATAACGTTTTTCATACGCCGGAAAACTTCTAATTTGGTCTACTACTTCTTTATACTTTTCAACTGCGATTCTGTTCGCGAAGGGGCCCATACCTCGCACGTCTTGCGAAATAGCGGTTCCCGAAGACTCTAATTTTTTAGCAACTACGGTTTTTAAAAACCGATCTGTTTTTTCATCCACTTTGGCTTTAAAACATTTTTGACATACCTGCGTTCGTATTCCATTGATATTCAAGTAATAACAATAAGAATATGGCCGGTTCCGTGATGAAATTTTACTTTTTATATTACATGTTCTTTTTTATCCTGAACGTATATCAAGCCTGCTATACACGCCATTCTGAAAACTAAAGTTGCCCATATTAGGTAAACAATTTTTCTTGAAGTTCCGGGGATAACTTAATGCTACAATTTATTTTGCATGGGTGAATCAGCTGAATTTATTCTCGCATTCACAATTTTTCCGCGGTAGCCAATGTATACGATTTTCCTGCAGAATTTCTTTTGGCTTTACGTAATTTGGGCGTTTCTTTACTTATTATAGCGCTGATTCAGTTGATGCTGATGAAATTTGTATCATGGATGGAATGATTTCTAAAATAGTGGGAGAACCCGAATTTTCCATATTTTAATTCCCACTATCTGAATCTTTTACCGAAGTAGATGATGAGTCACTATAGGTTTAAAATTGAGATCGGCAAGACTATCATCACACTATTCTTCCATATCACTATCCTTATAGGCATATCTGAAATTCAAATAAATGAGTTTTAACATTTAAAAGCATCACCAGTCCATGTTTAATAGATGAACATCACATAATCGACCATTAGTAACACTTGACCTAGTTTCACATGTTAACACATTGTTGTCGGGCGCTTCGCGCCGGAGCGATATGGAGGGAGCGGGTGATTTTTCGAAAAATCCTCGCGAATTTTGCCGTTACGTAAAAACACTATAAATTAAAAATTACTCTGAATTTTTTATGAAACTGATTTTCGCAACTTAGAATGCTTCATCGTTATTATGAAACAGGCACTTTATGTATAAATATAGGTACAGTAGAAAGTAAAAGAAAAGAAAAATTTTATAATTTTCGTCAATATTATTTATTAAAAAAAATTTCAATCAAGAAATAACTTAATGCAGTAAATAATGAACACTAATAATAATTTATAGTGTGACAGCGGTCAAAACATTTTTCTCTATGAAGGGGTACGCCGCAAAATTTACAGATAAAACAAGTTTAACTTCGCACTTTTTGAGATGCACACACGCAACATTGTCTTTGCGCATTTTTTTCTTTCCGGTTCCAACAATTTTTTCTAGAGCGTGTTTTTTCATATCCATCGACAATCTTGCTGATGGATCTTGTTTAGGCGCCCTTTTATTGAAAGTGGATGGTCCTGGCTCTTGATTATTATCTTCGGTTCTTACCGAATCAGAAACCCAATGCAAAGCTGCTTCATATAAAAATTTCTTATATTTTACTTTGTTGCTTTTTGTTGAATTATGGACAACAAAGTAATTGAACAATGCACAATTTATCATGTATATTGTTACTCGTTTTGTCCATTTCGTCATCTTTCGTAGTATTGAATAGTAAGACAAATACTGATTTGCACCGTCAACACTTTTCATAAAGTTGTTATAATCAATCAATGCATTTGGTTTAGTTATTTTTTGGCGTGTTGTTCTGACAATATTGTGACCCTCTTTCATTTCCGCCGAATGTATAGACGAAATCAGTTTCACTTCTTTCTTTGATTGCCAGATTTGAAATAAAATATCCTCTCTACGGTGAAGATTGTCTGTCCTTGTCTGAGATTTGACTTTTTTAGACACGCCGGTAGACCTCTATTTTTTCTGATGGTTCCACATACACTATTTTTTTCGCAAAAGGGCTTGAGTGTTATCAACACTATTATAATAATTATTCATATACAGATGGTGCCAGTCATCTATATATGGAGATACAACTGTCTGTATTGTCTCTATCAATCGTGACCCCTGACCAGAATAAATTGCAAGATTACATATGTATCCTTTATCGCTCTCACATAACATTCTCACTAGTATGCCGTATTTTATGAGTTTTCCCGCATTATTAACTTTGAAAAATAACCGTGCTCTCCAAGGTATAATGCCTCCAGACATTGTTTTTGCAAAGAATGGCGTTTCTGTGCAAGGATATGTGGTCCAGTGCTCGTCTCTTCTATATTTTTGAACTTGTCCTATGAAAATAATTAGTCCAAAAAATTCTTCATTTCCAATATCGTGATATCCTTCCATTTCACACTTTTTCGAGGTATTTTGAAATTATTTAAATTTTGGTAATAATACCTATTCGATTCTTCTACAAAATATGTGAACAAGTCATCTCTAATAAACAAGTTCAACGCGTTGGTTAAGGATTCGGGAACAGTATCAACATTTAGCCCAGGGCGACCTAAAACTTCTCTAAGATCGGAGGATTGTCAATAGATGACCATTCATCTTCATGTTCTTCAAAACTTGATTCGGACTCAAATGTAATAGTGCAACGGATAAAACTTCGAGGTCGTGGAATAATGTCTTCATGGTCACTCACTTCCTCACTCTGTCTATCGATATCAATATCACACGAATAATCTGACAAATTATCAGTTGTCACTGTATCTCATCTTACCAGTATTTAGAGTATTTATATATATAAAAACATTAAACCACTTCCAAAGAAAAAACAATTATTGAAACACATCGATAATAAATTCGACTCGAGATAATTATAAAAAATACAAAATATCACGAAAAAACTAACGATTTTTGAAAATAATATAGGTTTGCGAGGTCCACCGATAACTACCCGAGTTCACTAAAAATAAAACGTCTTAAACTTCGTTAATTTGCAGGTTTAATGTGCTGTGGTAAGCTCATTTATCGCTATTATTTATGATTAAGGCAACCAAAAATATGTTCTTAATTAAAAATAGGTTTTTGGGGGGGTGTATCCTCTGTCCGATCCCAAATTATTTAATTGTAAGGCGAAGTATGGTTACTGCATTTATTTAGCCGATTTTTTATTAAGTAAAATATTAAGTAAATTAATTATTTATTAATAAAATAAGTTAATTATTAAGTAAAAATACACGAAAAGACTGTTACGAATTTTCCGAGGTTGCATTCTTTTCATGTATTTCTACTTTACAATCACAAAACAAATTTAAATTTAAAAAAATGTGACAATTGGCATAGCAAAATACCATATTCCGCCTCAATTAAATAATTTGCAACCGGATAGAGGATATACCCTAACACCTATTTTTAAGAACATTTTTTTGGTTGCCTGATGACGTTTCCGACTCTTAACCTAATCTATTGTAGGAATGTTTATACCAGCGTCGTAGTATGTGTACGTAAGCGGCATAACAAACACATATGTAGTAACTCGGATTAGCTACGTTTCCCTTGTTCTGCCACCAGTCCATAAAAAACTGCTCTCTATGCACAGTTCGTAATTTTACGTGTCCCGACTACAGTGTGTTAATATCGGATCAAATAATTCGTCTTGTAGAAAAGAACCATGCACTTCGATTAAATTATTCCCTTCTGTGTTAGCTGCGGATTCGGTTTCTCCATCTAATTTAAAAAGTTGTAAAATTTAAATTATTTATTAATACTCATAATATTTACTAATTTTAATATCTTTTAATAATTTTTATTAGGGTTACTTTTCTTTGTTAAAATTTGTTTCGGTTTCAACATTGTTTTCACTTCTTTTAGCTTTTAATGCTAGCGCAACCATTCTACTGGCTCTGTGTGCACTCATTTTGCATGTAATATCCCACTTTGTTTATTTAACAAAGTTCAATACACATCAAGGACAAACAAAACTTTTCAAATTTCACTTTGTACGAGACTGTACGTTATAAACCCATTTTGCAGTTTCTTACTTAAGCCCTTGTTAAATTATTTATTATATGTAGATTAAAAATCACAAGGCACATGAAAAAACGATTTGTTTACACAAAATTTTAGTAAACTAACATTTTTATTTTGTTAAAATGACCAACACATCTATACACCACTTCTGTAAATTACATTATTTTTAACTGCACAATCCAAAAGAAACGGCTTAACGCAATATAGTTTTGAGTTTTGAACTTAGATCAATTTATAATAACGTCTTAAATAGCTTTACGCATTTTTTGCGATTTTATACTTCCATCCGTTACAAAATTTAAAAAAGTGGCTTCAAAGCACATAACTCAACTAAGAAACAAAATATCCAATTGATATGTTATTTTATGTAACATAGGTCATTATCACAAACGCAATGTAACAGCAAAATCAAATAAGCCGATTAGATACCTATTATATTTTTGGTAAAAACGGAATAGAAAAAAATTGAAAAGAGAGAAATGTCTGAGATTATTTCAATTATTCTCAAAGAGATTATTTCAATTGCATATTAAACTAATTTTTTGCTTAAATTCAGATAAGCCACTACGGTTTGTTGCCACAGTAATGAGTGCTTTCGGGGCCACAAACTATTTCCGGGAATTTAATTTTATTTCAAAATTGACAGAAAATCTCATTAACATATAGAAAAAATCAAAATAATTTGACTTGAAACAATTTGTCTAGTTCTGTTTGGATTACCAAATCGTGTTGCTTGTTATAACTAAAAACGGTATGTTTGATTTGGGGCTTACCTGCCTAATAGTTCAATCTGTTGTAATTAAATTGATACGGCCATCGTTCAATCGTCCACTTTGAAAACGAGAGACTAGAATTGAACCAATCAAACTTGATTTATAAAACGGGCTCAAAATAGAATTTACTGCCTACAAACTTTACTATTCAGTTTTTTAGCATTGTATACTAGCTAAATACTTGAGTTCAATTCATCAGAAACGCATTTGTGACATAAGCCATAAACCCATTTAAAGATTTAGTATTAACAATTAAATCCGAAAGTAAACAATTTAAATCGATTTATGACATTGAGATAAAACTTGAAGCATAAATTCTCACACTGAAGTTTTAAGTGTTAAAATATGGATGATTGCGGGATTATTGCATGTGCAACCAGTTAATTTAAATATAACGTATGTATTATAAATTCAACTCTTGCATGTAACACACATAATAAATCGCGTAATGGTGTACAACTTTCCCAAAAACAATTAAATTTTCTTGAAACACCCAAAAATTGAAGCAAATATACACCAACATATTTCCCCCCACCGTATTATAGGTAATATAGATCGATTTTTAATAAAAAAAAAATAAAAAAATTAAACATAAATTATTTCTTGTTAAATACCGCACGAAAATGAATAATTACAACATAATTCTGGGGATCACGAGAGAACGAAATCTTTTTGCGTACGTTTATACGCAAAGTTGGTTTATCAGACGAGAGTTGACATTTAACGATAATCAAATTGTAATAAATATATATAAAATTGGGCCGGTAGAAAAAAAATGTCTGAGTACTTTCAACGTAATTTATTTATTATACATGAAATACAATTTTAATTATATTACGAGTATAAGATTTTTGCGAAAAAGGTATATCGCGAGAAGATCAATCATTTTTATTCTTTAGATGTTGTCATATTTCTTTATTTTTTTTTTGTTCATCTTACAATATTTTTATTTTTATAATTTTGTATTTTGTTTGGCGCTATGAATGGTGAAAGTAAAAAATTATTATTACTATCATCACTATTACGACTACATATTATAAAACGAGTTTAAATAGTGTGAGAGATGTAGACGTTATCTCGTAGATTTTGAAGACGAATATCTACTCAAATACATAAAAAAAAAATGTGGTAAGTACTTAATTTATGCTTTTCATATACATAAAAATAGTTGAAGGAAAGTAAAATTTATAGTTCTGTTGGTTTTACGTATTATATGGGATATAATAGTATATATTAGAGTATTTTTCATTTCATGCGACAGCTTACAGAATTTGTGCTTTTCGTGTAATAAATTGACCCTTTTTTGCCTATTTCTATACATATGAGCTTAGTGCGGGGAAAATATTATGAGTTTTGTGTTAGGGATATTATTATTTTGATGCCTTCGGTTTGCCCCAAAAACAATAACCATAATATATAAATTTTATTTTATTATGCGGAAATTAATTTGAAATAAATACTTTGGGAAATTTTTTATGAATGGCCATATGGTATTTGTGTGAATAATATCACATCTATATATACGTGTGTGCGTATGTTTATCGGCAATCTGTCAAACCTAAGTCTAACATTTTTTTCTATATAAACGAACGTTGTTTTTATTATTATTGCTGTATAGCCAAAATAATAAAATTATATATATATTGTGGTTTACTAAATCCATTTTGATACTAAATGTTTATGAAAGTAAATTTAATTGATTATATTGTATACAGCTTCATTAATTAAATAAATTGTAGATGAAAACAATATTATTTACACCAATAGTTTTTTGTAAATCTTATCAAAGCAATAAATTTGAATGCGCCCAATAATTATATTTCGGAGAAATATTTTTTATATACAAAGGACCAAAATCCTTTAATAAAAAATTTTAATTAAAATATCGGATTTTGTGTTTAACATTTAATATTTTTGTAAAAACTTAAATTAAAATTCTTTTGAAATCAATTACATGGATTTTTCGCGGAATCAGTATATTTCAATGACAATCTACTTTACCAGCTGTGTTTTATCATTTATTTTTGTGTTCCTGTTTTTTTTTGCTCATGAAAAACAATGAAAGGTTTAGAAGGTTAATAAATATAGGAAGGAATCTAAAGGAACTATTCAACGTTATTGAAAAGCCTAATGGCCAATTATGCCTATTTCTAAATTATATAAAGTCCAAAAAGTACTTAACCGAAAACTTTCCATTAAAGTATGTATTATAAAAATAAATTATTTTTTTTTTATATAAAATATAAAAATTGGAGAAATTAGCGAGGAGAAATTAGCAAAACTTGTGTAGTGTGTTTATGTTAATATGGTTCCAGCCGTTATGTTTGAATAATATGCGAGAGCAAATGCCGAATATTTAGAACTGATTATTTATTATTTTAGTCAAAATGTTAGCAATCTGGAGACCAATGTATGACTTTTTACAGAAATTCTCAATCAAATCATTAACACTTTAGCGACCGCTCGCACAACATGTGTGATTATAACTTGTTTTCTAAAATAAGAATTTTCGATTGAACGCAGTTTTTCGTAACTTTTGCGGGTTTTATAGCATTACCTTTTTTCTTTTTTAATTAAATTTCACTATTAATAAATTTTTGATGCATTAAATAATTTTTAAAACGATATTACAAAATGCATTGCAATATCTTTCATATTGCTTAAAATGTGAATTTTTATTGAAAAAATAACTTAGCCATTTTAATATTATTAACTAAGTTCTCGTCACAACAAAAGTTTTAAAAAATTTTTTGCTGTGACGAGAATTTAGTTAATTGCTTTGAAAATGTTTTAGAAAAACGAAAATTCCGCAAAAAAAAATTATAAATGATTGTTTATTAAATAAAATTTTTTTAATGAAAACAAGAATAATTTTTTGTTTACTCTAATAATATAGAAAATATATATATATATATATATATATATATATATATATATATATATATATATATATATATATATATATATATATATATATATATAATATTTATATATTTTTTTTGTAGCTTAACATCTCAACAGTCAGTCAGAAAAAAGAAAAGGGGGCATTTTTTCTTCTTTCTGACTGACTAAATGCAACTTATGAAATACTCGTATATAAAAACAATTATAATAAAAAAATAAATAAAATAAAAACGAATTAAAAATAAAATAATGGACTTTTGAATACACTTATAATACAAAAATTAAATAGTTTGTTAACAAAAGCTTTGTTACAAACTAACATTTTTAAAATGTATGTTTCCTTTCATATTTTTTATGAAAATTGAGTTTAATTGAAAACTAGTTTATTTTTTTTTAATTATTTATCAACTAGAAAAATATTTATTACTTACTGAACAAATAAATGTAAAACTTTTAATTTTAACATTTTTTATAAGTATCACAAACACTTTTAATAATTTTTATTTTTAATAGCTTAAAATTTTAAAGCATCACAAACACTTAGTTTCAATTAAGTATACAACTATTTTTCCCAATCGCTTTATTTCGGCTTTTATACGAACAACGATTCAGGCACCAATAGGAATAATCTGTCCAGTTCTCGTTTCCAAATTAATTTTGATTATTTTTGGGGGTTGTACAGAGTAATTAACATCGGGTCAAGATCTTTATCAGATAGTTTTGTCCTTATGGTATCGCATATCATCGGTTTTTATGACAACAAGAATTTATTTATTTTAAATGCCAACGTCCATCCATTTAAAAAAATCATATTTTAAGCCATATGAAAGATATTGTTATGCATTTTGTAATATTGTTTGAAAAATTATTAATGTGTCTTACGTATTTAAAAAACATATATCAGCGACTTGCACAGCGTTTTACAGAAAATGTGAAAAAAATTATAAAATTTTGTAAATAACTGCTCAGAACTACCTTTAATGTTAACAAAATACCAATTTGTATGGTCTTAGTCGACAGTTCATTCAATTTACCTCGGAAAATGGTATATTTAATTTTTTTTGGAAACGTGTGTGAGATTTATATTTTATTGTCAAGAATAAGGCAACTTTATGTTTTAATTTTTTGTTTTCACCTAAATTCATTAATTTGAGCCTCAACATAATTTTTTTTTGTGCACCCTAGTATATAGTACTATGTCTCTGAAATTCCAAATTATAGTTAAGTCGGCACTCTATCAAAGATAGTTAATTCCGTAATAACGATATTTTTCACAAACTTTAATTATTTAATCATTTGCAGATGTCCACCTATGTAAATTTGAAGGATATTACTAATCTCTGTTTCAGAAAAAATCATACATTGGTGTTTTTACTCAACGAACTTTTATTTTATTCAATGAACTCTCGATTGCAGTATAGAATTTATTATACAGTATTAATTTGCCAAGGTTTGAAAATCTATAATAAAATTTAAACAACTTTCCAAATTTAAATAAAAATGTTACCTGAAAAATAACTACAAAATTCTCAGTCAAATTTTAAAAAATAGAAGAACTTTAAACATGGACAAAATGGTATCGTAAAGTATCCGACACATTGACAAAAAATTAATCGACAACCAAAATGTTGAGAGTACATTTTAGCGAAAATCAGTTGAAAATTATATTTTAAAATACCGACCAAATGGCACAGTGGTTAAGGCTTTGGCGTATGGATTAGGCGGCACAGGGTTCGAACTCCGATAGGGCCAGGATGCAAAAGGAATTAACATCATTAGATTACGATATACGACCCCTGTCGGAATGCAAAACTCATTGGCCGACCCATCTTTCATGCCAGTATAGCCTGGCATAATGCTGGTGCAGATGGTGATATAAATCGGACCTTTATAGCTACCGTCCTCGAATTGGCTGGCAACGGCGTAAAAAGTAATTAAGGACGTAAAAAGCAAACCGCAAAAGAGTTGGGAGATCCTTGGCCCCAGGGCAAATTGCAGCGATCGTAAAATAAATAATTAAAAATATTTTTTACACATGTGTACCGGATCTGCAGATCCGGTTTAACATTGATTTGACGTTCCATGATAGGTAATCTTTTAATTAAAAGTGCCACACTAATTAATACACAGAAAAAAAACTTCAGTGTTTTCATATAAAGATTATCAATATCATTTAAAGTAGAGGATTGAGTTTTAGTCATTGAATGTGATTGGTTGACCAAACCTTAAAATAAATGTTTCAACTAAAACATTTAATAAAAGAAATAATATATTCTTGAATTTATTAACAAAAAACTCAACTAGTCAATAAATTAATTAGAAAATTAAATAAATTATTTTATTTATTTATAATTAGCATTAATAATTGTATGATTTTATTAATTTTTTTAATGATTTACATTAATTTCCAAACAAATAATACAAAATAATTTGTGGTATATTGTTGTTTTAATTAAATATTAATAGTTATATTTTATACACTATATTTGCGAGTTTATCAAATTATTTTATTAAATAAATAATTTTCTAGTTTTTTTTAAATTTATTTATTTAGCCTTATTTGTGTACATTTATTCTACAATAGAGGTATACCTTAGAAAACCATAGTTTCTTTCATGCCAGTATAGGCTGGCATGGAGCTATGCAATGTGCAGATAATGATAAAAGTCGGACCTATAGCCGTACGTCTCCGAATTGGCTGGAAACGGCATAAAAATGAGGACGGAAAAAGCAAACCGCGGAAGAGTTGGAAGAGCATTGACCTCATACAGATTGCAGGAATAATAAAAAAAACTGTTTTGAAATGTTAGCATCAATAAAATATTTAATATGAAAAACATGTCAAGCCGTAACTGTGAATTGTCTTTAGAGGTGCGCGATTTAATTATTAATTTAAGAAATCAAAACAAATTTCTTGGAAACATTGCCGAAATAACAAAAAATATTAAAATCCTCCATTCAAAGGGTGGTCAAATTTATAATAAATCGGGATCACTTCTCTCTAAGCCTCGACCAGGACGACCAAAGAAGCTGACATGGATTCCAAGAAAAAAAAACCCTAATTTCGGAAGCAAATCAAAAGGAGGCCTTACAGTTGGCTCAAAAGTACGTGAACTAATCTTCAGTGTTTTGGAACAAGGTTATTTTTAGTAATGAATCAAAATTTAACATTTTTGGTGCGCAGATGGTAATGTGAAAGTATGGCGGAAGAGGAATACTGCGATAGGATTAAAAACTTTATGCTGCATTGTGAAACACGATGAGAGAAATGTGATGATATGGGGTGTATGTCCGCAAGCAAAATTGCAATTTGGGCAAAATTTGGGCAAGAAACCATTTCTGTTTCCGGATTCCGATATGTGTATTAAAATCAAACGTTAATCTTTATAATGTTTATAATGTGAAATAAAATATGCCTTTTTTAAGTCATTATGAAAATAAATTAAAAAGTATACATATTTGTAAAATGACATAAAATATGCCTTTGTTGTGTGATTTTGAAATTAAATTTGGTTTTGTAAAACCCCTTTGTTAAGTCATGACTTGAAAAAGGTCCGAGTCCGACATTAAATTTTGAGAGCATTTCGCTTGATTTTATTTTTTTAAGGATTCTCGTTGATTTATTTTCAAATAATGTACCAAATTATATGAAACGGAATTAGAAAAAATATTTACTTAGCATTTTAGTCACAAACATCCTTTTCTGGCCTTGTGACATAATGTTTGATATAAATTATATAATTTCGGAAATATTTTATCCGTATTGAAATTGGATAGTAAACTAGAAAAAAAAATTCTGACATACATACTATGAAAATATTTTTCGGGAATTTCTTTTCCCTATAAGAAAGCCAGAATCAACTTGCAGTTCTTTGAATTTGTTGTTAATAACAAATGCATGTACGAGTACACTCATTTGAGTACCC
The DNA here is from genome assembly GCA_932526605.1 of Nephrotoma flavescens. NCBI lineage: Eukaryota > Metazoa > Arthropoda > Insecta > Diptera > Tipulidae > Nephrotoma > Nephrotoma flavescens. The sequence continues at coordinate 223,617,963 of OW052221.1, forward strand.
AAAATTTAAAAATACATATATTCAATATTTCACTAACTTAACTATGTAATACGACTTAACACATTCAATTCAAATATAATAAGAAGAAAAGTAAAGGAAAGTATACTTTCTGTGAGTCCCCGGATAATAAAAAAGAGCAAAAAAAAAAATCCGAAAAATTAAATTCCCGGTTAACTGAGTGTTCCGGTTAATTGGATGCCGGATAATCGGGCTTTTTCTGTAATATGAAAATTAAAGCCATTCAAAATTTTCAACTAATGCTTTCATTAATGAAAATGTGCAAAAACAATTGCAAATTTCAAAATGAAATAAAAATGTATATGAAATAGAAAAAAAGGGGGAAAAAACCGAAAAATTTATTTCCGGTTAACTGAGTGTTCCGGTTAATTGGATGCCGGATAATCAAGCCTTTACTGTAATATAAAAATTAAAGCCATTCAAAGTTATCAACTAATGCTTTCATAAATGAAAATGTCCAAAAACAAGTGCAAATTTCAAAATTAAAAAATGTGAATTAAAAAATGCACATAAGAGAGAAAAGAAAGAGAAAAAGCACAAGAAATACATAAAAATTAAAATTCCGGTTGACTGAGAGTTCCGGTTAATTGCTTGCTGGATAATCAGGCCTTTACTACAGCAAAAGTATATAAAAATTAAAACCATTAACAATTTTCAACTAATGCGTTCATTACTGAAAATGTGCAAAAAATTATTACAAATCTTCAAAATGATTTAAAACTGCACATAAAGGAGAAAAGTAAGAGAAAAAAGCACAAAAAATCCGGATCATCGGTAATATAAAAATTAAAGCCATTCAAAATTTTCAAATAAAGCTTTCATTAACGAAAATGCGCAAAAAACAATTGCAAATCATCAAAATGAATTAAAAAATGCATATGAAAGAGAAAAAAAAAGAAAAAGCAAAAAAAAAATCCGAAAAATTAAAATTTCAGTTCGGTTAATTGGACGCCGGATAGTCGCGCTTATACTATACTACATTTTTACGTTTTATTTCATTTTCAAAATGACTTAAAAAGCCACATTTTATGTCATATTTCTCATATTTGTTTTTTTGTCACATTTTATAAACACACTACTTAAATCATTTTCAAAATGACGTTTGATGTGCATTAATAAAGTCAGCTTTTTTTAATTCCTTTTCATTACAGATTTTAAGTAAATTTTAAAATGAAATAAATACGCTAGTTTGAATTTGCATATGGAAAGCAAAATCATGATTTGAAAATGTGAGCAAACATTGTCGATAGAGAAATAAATTTTAATATTGCAAATTATCATTGCGAGTTCAGAATTTAGATTTTATTTAAATATTATGTCGTCGACCACGGAGAATAAATGTTTATTGAGAACATTTTCTGCAAAAAATACCACCATTGCTGATGAATTGGAAGTTACATTTGGACAGCAATCTTATCAATAGGCAGTTCGGAAAGTATTACCAAAAAAATCGTTATAGATTTAAGCAAATATTTTGTTCATTTTGCGATACAACTTTTTGAAAAATAAAATCGTTTAAATTTGTGTGTTTCTGACGTGAAAATTATCAAGTGTGTTTTGTAAAAAACGGGGTTACGTATAAATGTATATTGCAATAGGTTTGGTTTGTTTAGAATGACAATTTTAGATATTGAAATACAATTGTTTTTTAATTAAAAGTGAATTAATTCGGTGTGAAAAAACAAGTGACGTGAATTTATCTTTCACTGATATTCATACATTTATGTAATATATAGTTTTAAATAATTGAATACAGGTTTTGAACTTTTAATTAATTCAATATGCCGTCTAAAAAATAAGTTTTCGATCATAAAGCTTTAGGCAAAATTCTTGAGGTAATTGTCGAAAGTGTCATAGATCACTAATGATATCAAACTAGAAAGAAAGTTTCCCAATTGCGTTTGTTTGCAAAAATATCTGCGCGATTACGCATTATGCGGTCAGATAAATATCGGTAAAAATTATAAATATACTTAAAACTAATTCTGAATTTAGAACTTCAATTCAAGCCAAAAGAAACAGAAATAAAATTATATCTGAAGTGAAAACGTTGGCAGGAGGATATGATTTTGCTCTTGATTCAAATAAATCGAGCGTTCAATTAAACATTTCAGATTTGGGCGATAAATCAGTTATTCAATACTTTAAAGATTCAAATTTTAAAAATGCTGATAAAGCGATAGTTCACAATGTATATAATTTGGACACATAAATTTTAAATCCTGAAGAAGTAAACGAAAATGATAAATATTGATAGATTAGACTTTTACTTTAATTAATGACGTGTTTGTTCACAAGAAACCCAATTCTGTAAATCAACTAGTAAAGATGAATTAAGGTTACTTTGTTTATTCGAAACACAGTTTTTGACAAAACAGACTAAAGAATGGATTTCTTTAAATACCCAACATTTTATGAAGCTACGCGACATCATTGAAAGGTTGTCAAATTACTATAAAGGTGGTAGATTGCAGTAAGAGCCACATTACAGTAGGAGCATATGGCAGTCACAAATCTATTGATAAATCAAACATTTTACATGTACCACAATAACAATAAAAATGTTCTCTCTCTCTCTCTCTCACTCTCTCTGGCACTATATCCCATTAAGGGATTTGGCCGTCCTTAAATGAGGTTTCATAATCATATTTTCATTTCGGATAATGAGTGATTAATTCATTGATCCTAAACCAGCCGTGAAATTTTGTTCTTGTCACCACCGGGAATCGAATCCAGGACCTCCGTTCGCTGGAGCAAGCATGCTGACCACTTTGCCACCGAGGCGTATACAAATATTAACTCTTTTAAAAAAGCACGGCATGCATCGGCTTATGCAAGAGAATATGATAAAAAAAAATTTTAAAGTTAAGCTCTGTGGAGAATTTCGATTTTGTAAAGAAACAATTTAATAATAACAGAATCTCAATATGTATTAAGAAAAATCCACTCCGAATATCATCTAACGACAATGCAGCTGACGGTTTTAACGATATTTTTCTTGAATTGAAAGCTCAATTAAACAGCAACGAGAAGTACATTTAAAAATTGGGAAAATATCCTTTCGTTGTAATTACTTACAGCCAAAGCTAAATAATTCAGATTTTGTGGCATATTTAGATGGAACGGGTGGTGTTGTTCGAAGCCCACATGAACAATGTAAGCCAATTTATTATTACGCGCTAATTTCTACGTATGTTTATGAAACTGATCCTTCAGCCCAACTTCCTGTAACCGATTTATTGTCGTTCAGTCCACATATAGACACATAAGGAAAATGGCTTCGCTTCTTCAAACTTTTCGTTGAGAGTTCAATAAAATGGTGACCAGTATTTAACGCCGCTGTGATAGATTTTAACTTTGCCGAAATAAATTCGATTTTTTGAAAGAATCTCTTTCAATCATCAAAACATCGAAGAATATATGTTATGATTATTTAAATGGTAGAAGAGAAAATGCATTTCAAAATAAAATTAAAGTTTATGCATGAATAATATATCAAATGATGTGAGTAAACATTTCTCAAAATTTTCAGATAAAAATAAATATCTGAAAGAAGTAATTGGAAGTTTTTTCATTTTAAGTAAAATGGAAGAGATTTCTGAATTATGGAAACTTGTATGCGTTTTATTGAAAAGTAAAATTATTTCTCAAGAAATTATAGTCATTCTCTTCAAAATGTTTTCAAAACAATTTGCAAGCACGAAACGACGATGATATAAACACAAATACACAAACAGAGTTTGAATTTAACGCCAGTATTTGTTCATAAAGTCCTTTTTACAATCATTTTAAACGCACTTATTTCCAAGCTATGAATAATAATTTAAAAGGACGTACGTATTTACCTTTACGGGCTGGTTTATTAGAGCCAGGCAAACGCCATAGCAACTCTCACATAGAAAACTATTTTTCTAGATAGTTCTAGATTCATAATCGATTAAAATATTTCATTTTATCTTGTGCAGTTTTTAAAATGTTTTAAAATATGCAATTTTGAAAAATGCTGTTTTGTACCTTATGCGCAGTTTTTAAATATGCCGTTTTGAAAAATGCAATTTTAAATTATTAAGTTATGATCCCCAAAAAAATAAATTCAATCCAAAATATTGCACCAAGAGCGATCTAACGATGTAAAAATAAGACGACTTCCAATCGTCAGTAAAATATACAATACAAAAAAAATGACATATCTGAACAGATTACACCTCATGTAATTTTTTATAAGAAAATTCTCGAAAATGAACAAATTAGCTACAAATTATTTAATTCAAATTTGTTTTATTTAATAAATAAAGCAGAATATAATACCATTTGTAGTAAATATTTGATATATTTGATACACCTTTAAAACGGACTAGTTGGTTATGGTAAATTAGATTTCAGAAATAATACCTTTCTGTGCTTTTCAAAATTTAACTTCAGCAAAACGAAGATTTCTTTAACTTATTTACCTTTAAGATTCGGTTTTTAAGTGAAAGGGCAGCAAAGTTCTAGATTTATACCTTCTTGTGGTACTCCCTGGGTAACGACGCCAAATGAATCAGGCAATGAAGTTTGGGGAATGTAAATGAAAATCTGCGCATTCTCAATAAAACTACATTTAAAAGCGGGACACGGAATTTTAATGTTTATTCACTGTAACATATTTTGTACATTAAAAAATCATGCATAAACCAAGTTCACTCGCGAATGAGCGACAGATAAATTCTAAAAATATTTGTAGTGGTTATTAGTGGTCTGGCCTACCTAATGAAAAAAGCTCTAGGGTTGACATATTAAAGGTTCAACCACTCGAGAACAATTAAAACACCCACCACCCCTCAAATCAAAGAAATGTTATGATTTGTAATTAAAATTATGCAGCAACCAGGTTTACTTGCGAATGGGTCATAGACCAATTCTGAAAATATTTGTAGTAATATGCCACGTTCTGACCTAGACATTAAAATAAGTTGTGGGGTGGACAACTACATCTATTAGTACATCTGAGCGACTCAAAGTAGTTTATTGATTTTTCGAACTATTTGTGGTGATTCGTAATGGTGGATACCTAGACATTAAAATAGGTTCTGACAGACAAAGACATTAAAAAAATAGTATCTGACAGCGTTGACAAATATAGAGACCTAAATATCCAGACAGTTCATGAAGAAATAAAAGAACTTGCAGTAATTCATATAAATGGGCCTGGCCACTTCTCATTCACAAGTGATTAAATTAAGAAAGAAAAATTACTACACGAATTGTATTCAGTTGCAATAATTTAAATAAAACAAAAAAAAAATGAGAGTTTTTGTTGGAACTAAAAGGTAGACTCGCACCGATTGAACCATTACAGAAGACCATGTAAGACATTTTTCGGTGAAAAAATATATTCAACGATAGAATTATAAAAAAAAATTTAGACAAGTCAAAAAATAGGAGCTCGCATCCTGTTTATACCAAATTTTCTACCAATGCGTTTCAACTAAATGTTTAAATAAATAACAATAATTCCCACAAGAATCCGATACACGTTATATGTTGGTTCAGTATATAATATGCCTACCTTGTCAGTTTTCATTAGATGTAGGTAATTAAATTCAAATCACACCTATTGTAAAATTTTAAACGTATACACCAACAAAAATATACACAGTACATCGAGTTCAGGAAATTAGAAACACAAAATTAAAAAATAATAACACTAATAAAATTATTTTCACTGTAATTTCTAAATTAATTATTTTATTTTCTTCTCTGCTTTTGTTTTTGTGTTATAAAACCTGGTGTACGTATTTAGGTATATACGAGTATAAAGGTGTGGTAAAATAATTATTTTTAGTACTTACATTATAATTATAATAAAATTCTAAATGTTTTTTTGTTTGTATGGGATAACCAAAAACCTATCTACCATTCGGCTATGTGTACATCTATGTGTTAGGTGTATAATTTCAAATTATTATTATTTTTATTATAATGATTATTAGACATCCGAGAGATAGGAAACAGCAAAATAAATGTAACATGCTTTGTCATTAATTCGACTAGGATTTTAAAATAAATTACTTATAATTTTTGTCGCATAAAACCGATATATTTACTCGGGGTTGTGTATGGTTCACATTCTTATCAATCATCGTTTACGTATCAAACCAAATTAACAGATATTAAGCGAGAAAAGATTTTCAAGAAATAAAAAGATTTAAAATCACGATGCGAGCTTTTATTCTGTTGGCGCACAAAATGATTTTTTTTTATAATTCCGATAATGAAATGTGAAAGCGCAATTATGCAGAAACATCAAAACAAAAAATCGTGAATTTATATTTTATTAATTTAAATGTTTTTTTTTGTTTATTGCAGATTACACGCAAAGACGTTTGACGATCAAAATCAAACACGATTTTTTCAATTAAAATACTGGTAAGTGTATTTTTTTTTTCATTTTGTTCAATGACTTTTTAGTTGAAAGAATTTTGTTTTGTGTATAGCACACAATGCTATATAAAATAAAATTAATAAATTATAAATTAAGTACGCCCAAGTGAATAACGATTTTTTGGTGTGCGCTATATTAAAAATATATTTTTTTTGTGTGTCAAACCCAATATTTTGTCATCCGCAAAAAGAAGACAGAATAAAAAATGTTTGTGATTAAATTTTAAGGCGACCAGACTTTTGATGTTTTGGCATAGCAACTGTTTGAATGCTTCAGTTTTTTATACTATTTTTTTAGGAAATGGCAATGATTAACCTTTTTAGTTTCAACCAAATGTTTAGTTCCAAAATAATGTGATTTATAGAGCACCGCTAGGTAAATAAGTGTATTTTTGAAAAACATACCAACCCTTTCGTTATTTGTGCAACCTCAAGGCACAGTAGCTTAATTTTTCATAAAACATGACTGCAATAACAGGAACTTAATAATTCACAAGTTTAAAAATTTTAAAGCCCTTTAGAGTGTTCAGGGGTTCACACATTCCAATATTTAAGTAGTAAATTCACCTGTTGAAGAAATTAATTACTGTATCTTGGTTTCTGCAAAAAAAGTATGTCTACTCAATTTAATTTTTATTTGTTAAGTTGGAGTTATGCCATAAGTTTTGGTGCGGGGTTTATTAAGCGTCCAAAGAGTTTCGTAAGAGAAGTATATATTGCGATAAATAATGACTTTAAATTTGATCAAGTTAGTCTTCACTGTGCTTGTGGTGAGCGTATTATGTTCAAGGTCAAATTTTTCTCGTTTTGTCTATTTATTATTGGATACCGTATGGAAACGAATGGAAACAAATCATTGCCAAAGCTATTATCATTGCTATCGCTGTATGAGTTGTTGGAAATTGTTGCTGGCGATTTTAATTTCACTAAAATTTCGTCGGGCTGGATAGAAAATCATTTTGTGGGTTCCTTTGTGGGTGATGAGATAACTTAACGCTTTTTGCAGTGTTTATGGAGCCATTTTCGTCTTGGTTTTTTTGTAGCTAGATTTTGTTGAAGGTGAATCTTTTCCGGATTAAGCTGGACCCTTTTGTATATACCACACACTCTTTTTCAAAAAACTATCTTAAAAATATCATTTGGATACCTTTATTGACGTGCTGAATATTTCGTTATCTGCCTCGGATTTTGTCAGAATTTGCACATACAAAATAGATTAGATTCGCGTTAGCATGCCTTTGTGGTTTTTTCCAATGATGCATTTGACACTATTGGATATTGCGAACAGGTTTATCTTATATAAACAGTAAAGTCTTATATAAACAGTAAAGGTTTCGATAGATTGTGATATCTCCAAAGATTGTTCCTTTTTATTTAAAATACTTTCCGCAGTTCCTCAACGTACTCCACCTTTGTCCAAGCTTTTAATTCTTTTAAAACCAATGTTCTTTCATCCTCACCGGTGTATACTTCTTGCACGTGAGCAGATTTGTAAATAGGTGAGTCAAATTAAACTGTTTTCCCAAAATTTTTAAGAAAAATTGTGAACGTAATATTCCCCTCCGATAATATTAGCAAAATGTTGTTTCAAATTGTCAGTTCACTTATCTCAAGTGATCACAAGACAACTTATTTCAGTATTCAAATATTTATTTAATTTATTTGAACTAAATTTTGGGTACTGAGGAGATCCTTATGTTTTAGTAATGTCGTATTTTTTCGTAATAGAGTGATTTTGACAACAACAACTATTTTAGTATAAACAATATTTCTTAATGAATGGCCCTTAATTCGGTGTTTAAATAATAATTTAATTTATTTTAAACCGAATTTTTGTACTGAGGAGATTCGTTATTTCAGTAATGTCGTATTTTTCGTAATGACGTTTTTTTGACAACAACAACTATAATTGACAATTTCTCAATGATTGGCTTTAATTCGGTATTTAAATAAAAATTTAATTTATCCGAACTCATCTGTGATACTGGGGACATTCTTATGTTTTAGTTATGTCGTATTTTTTCGTAATGAGTGATTTTGACAACAACAACTATTTTGGTATGAACAATATTTCTCAATGAATGGTCCTAAATTCGGTATTTAAATAATAATTTAATTTATTTTAAACCAAATTTTTGTACTGATTCGTTATTTCAGTACTGTCGTATTTTTCGTAATGGCGTTTTTTTGACAACAACAACTATAATTGACAATTTCTCAATGACTCGCTTAAATTAGGTATTTACATAAAATTTTAATTTATTTTAACTTAACTTTCGATACTGAGGAAATTCTTATTTCTTAGTAATGTCGTATTTTTCGTAATGGAATGATTTTGACAACAACAACTATTTTGGTATGAACAATATTTCTCAATAGAGGACCCTAAATTCGGTATTTAAATAATAATTTAATTTATTTTAAACCAAATTTTTGGTCCTGAGGAGATTCTTATATTTCAGTAATGTAGTATTTTTTCGAAATGGCGTTTTTTTGACAACAACAACAACTATAATTGACAATTTCTCAATGACTCGCTTAAATTAGGTATTTACATAAAATTTTAATTTATTTTAACTTAACTTTCGATACTGAGGAAATTCTTATTTCTTAGTAATGTCGTATTTTTTCGTAATGGTGCGTTTTTGACAACAACATCTATTTTGATATGAACAATATTTCTCAGTGACTGGCTTACAATTGGAAAATCAGAAAATAATTTAGTTTATTTTAAATCAAATTTGGGTACTGAGGAGATTCTTTACAACAACGTATTTTTTACAACAACAACTATAATTGACAACAACAACTATTTTAATACGAACAATATTTCTCAATGACTGGTTTAAATTTCGGTATTTAAAAAATAATTTAATTTATTTTAACTGAATTTTAATATTGAGGAGATTCTTTTGTTTCAGTAATATCGTTTTTTCATAATGGCGTTATTTTGACAACAACAACGGTTTTAATAAGAACAATATTTCCCAATGATTGGTTTAAAAACCGGTATTTAAATTTCCGTATTTAAATTTTTGATACTTATGAGATTCTTATGTTAATGTCAACACTAAAAATCACTATCCGTTTTTAGAAAATATGATTTAAAGCTTCTGTCTGAAAATTCAAGATAACACTACCAACAAGCCATTGTACGAAAAATGATCGTGTTGTAGTATTTATCATTATTTTTTCTTAAGATTGTGAAACCCTTGTGAATATAATTAACATAATATTTAAGAATGTAACTCGACACCAAGCAATATCAGCAAGTCGCAAATTTATAAATTAACATATAGCTTTAGTGATCCTGAAGCCAAACATTATGTAATTTTCAATTAGCATGCTGGTTTGGGCGTAGGCAATTAGTTTAAATAAATCCATTAAAAATGGGAATGATTTGATAAACTGGCAAGAGTTTTCCTGAGTTTTAAAAACTTCCGATATACCTAACTCCCCTGATGGATTTTAAAAACCATTAACTGTAACTGTCTGAACTTCCGAAGGTTTATGTGGAAGCATAATAGTTGGGAACAGCAACCGAAAAAGAAATTAGAAACTGGTAATGGAATACAATTTTCAAAATAAAACTAGAATTTTGTTCTTTCTCGATTATTGCTTTCCTTCTACAAAACATACATCCATCTTAATCAGAGCCATGCCCTGAATGTTCATTTTTCATTTTTCAAAAAATACCTAGATTGTGTGGCAGATGGCCACCTAAATAGTATGGCACTCGAAAACCCTTGTATCCAGTTCAAACAAAAATCTGCCGAGCTGTGAAAAATTAGGTAAAATAAATTTGGCCCTTCAACCCTTAAACAAATTTTCAGTTTAAAAAATAACTCATCGAAAACGCTGTCTAACGCTGTAAACGCTGTAAAAATAGTCCTTGCTGAAAAAATCTAAATAATATAATTGGGCTCAGTCGGTCAAAATGTGTTTATAATGACATTTAAATCCAACTGTAGAATCACTAAATGAAATATTCCGGTAGCACGACTAATTGCAACCATTTCCTGGCGATCGTTCCGTTTAAAAAAATTTAATGAAATGAAAACCGATTATAAAACGAAATGTTCGGATTTCGTCCTCTGGTGAAGCCTGTTTCACTTATTCTAACATTTCAGAAACCCACGATATTTAAATAAGAACAAATCATAATAAATTTAGAATTATACATTTTTAGTATTTTACAGTATTAGTTAGTAAATAAGATTCCAAGTGACTGAGTGCTTAAGGTAAAAAAATAGTTTAAGATACATTTTCCAACTCAAGCAACCATTTAGTTAAATTTTATAAAACAATATATTAATAACAATATATAAAACAATATACAATATATATATTTACAATGTGCTACCATACCCGACTCTGACTTAACGCTACATTAACGTTACATACATATTAAGGTTGTACATGATTGTTTCAACTACATTCTAAAACCTTGACTAAGTTCAGAGCCTGAGTGATCGGATTTTTGGTTACTTGGATTTGAACCTTTAAGACACCTCACTATTCGATTCTTCATAAATCATTATCTAATCACACTGAAGCAACTATAAAATATAAAAATTAAGTTGAATGTTATGAATATGTAGTATAAACCAATTGACTTAGCGAATTCTGTTAAATTTACTAAAAATTATTTTACAATATATAGGTACTTTCGTATGTTTGGAAGTTGTTTATTATTAGTTGAAAACCAAAATCATTATTATAGGAGTTTTGTAGCTGTTTTGTTAATGTTTTAGGTTTTTAAAGTTTTAGATCATAAATAAATAAACTGACCATATATGTGATTTAATTTTGATTTTTTTTAAGTATTATTAATTTAAAACGCTTTCCAGTTTAAATAATACATCGATAATCCAATTAAAGATTATTTCTGAACTATTCGTGACACATTGAATATTATTCGTTATAAATATTGTAAAATGTTTGACAAAGACCTCGAATTAAAAATTAAATGTCTGTATTTAACACTAAAACTAATATAATTGAGTAACTTTAGTTTAATTAAAATAATCGGATGATTAGAATTGCTAAATAGCGGCGTTGTTAATGAAACAAATTAGTTTTTGAAATGAAATTTTATGTTTCCGCTATTTGCAATTTGAACTCTTCATGGTTAAATTCCAATAAATATTTTTTATTAGAAAATTTCATAATATCGATTTTTTATGTATCAGCTTATTGCACAAAATGTGCATGAAATTCTCACGGAAATTCCAAATTTGTTATTACCTATAGCAAATAAGTTCAAATGATTTATTTTTAAACTGTAAAGTAATAAAAGGATTTTTACCAATTTTGAGATGATCAGACGGCTGAAATATTATTTTAACAAGGATAGAATTCAACCACTTCTAAGAAAATTGTGATCTGTATATGTGTAGTTCTTGTATAAATTTGCTGATGGAAGTTGTTTAATACGTTGGAGGAATTGTCATGTTCAAAGTTTATCGAGATTAGGTCAGGGAACAATACTCCGGTTAGTACAATAAATACTTAAGACTTTTCATACTGTAAGGTTGAAAAGCATTTAAGATATACTCTTAAGACTTTCAAGTTTTAAATTTTCCACCGTTGCAAACAAGTAATGTACGAAGTCAATCGTCCCATTATGTTTTGATAAAGAGAATGAGTTTTCGAAAATATCTATCCATTGTAGTCGAGCGTGTTTCGCAAAATTGGTGGTACAACGGAAGATGTACACCAAGAAAAAAAGACTGACTAATGTAGGATTGGCCATGGCAACTGCTGGAGTAGCTGCTAATTTCATAACAAATGGGCAATAGGCTACAATTTCACAGATGCGGTACGCAGCTGACGTGAAAAGTTTGTAATTATCTCATTCACATAAATACTGCGATGATGCAAACATTACAAACTTCTTCGCAGCAATTAATCTGCCTATGAACAATAAAATTTAGAAAAATTTTGACAGCGAAACGTGAAAATTTATTTTTACTTTTAAATGGAAGAAAAAAATTATTTTCTAGACTATGAAAATCATTTCAAACTATTTTTTTGTTTGTTGTAGGACAAATGCGTTTCTTTTGGTGGAAAATTATGTAAGTTGGTGGAGTTAGTTCATCCTAGCTGGCACAATTTAGTAGGAAACCTGAGATGTGTTGATCAAACTTGATCGTTGGAATATCCTACTCCCATAGTGTAGATTGAAATTCAAGAAAACATAATTTACAACGATGATCTGGTAATAAAACAATTTGGAAAAATTTGTGCCTTCAAACAAAAGACAACCTCCTTTGTCGAGAAAAGAAATATTATGCCGAAAAAGTGTTGGTGTTGGCAGACAAAGTCAATTCGCAGAAGGCGAAAATTAGTCGGAACTATATAGTCATGCTACTTCGGAAGCTCAGTAAAAAAGGACTATGAAACGTTACATGATTAGTTGGAAAAAGAAAGAAAGATAACATGATTGTCGCAGGCGTTCTTACTAGATCTCGTAAAGATAACATTATACAATTATTTTTAAAACAAAGTATAAATTTTGTTTTTGTCAAACAATGTTGTTGTTGTCGAAATAAACATGGTCGATAATAACACGTTAAATATTTATGAGGACTAGATGTCGATATATAATCACTGACTTCAAATTAAAATTGGTTTAAATTGGGATTAAATTCGAATTATATTTAAATCCTTATCAAAATTTTGTTTTTATCAAACAATGTTATTGTTGTCACAATAAAAATGGCCGATAATAATACGGTAAATACTTATTAGGACTTGATGTCGATATATGATCACTAAATTTTTATTTAAATTGGAATACATTGGGATAAATATTAAATTTAATTTAATTTATAATCAAAATTTTGTTTTTGTCAAACATTGTTGTTGTTGTCAAAATAAACATGGCCGATAGTAACACTTTAAATACTTATGAAGACTAGATGTCGATTAATAATCACTGAATTCGGATTTAAATTATGATTAATAATAAATTATATTTAAATCTTTATCAATTTTTTTTTGTCAAACATTGTTGTTGTTGTCAAAATAAACATGGCCGATAATAACACTGTAAATACTCATAAGGACGAGATGCATAATCACTGAATCGGGATTTAAATTTGTTTAAATTTGGACTTATATTGAATTATATTTAAATTATTATCAAAATTTTGTGTTTGTCAAACATTGTTGTTATCAAAATAAACATGGCCGATAATAATCACTGTCTTCGGATTAAAATTAGTTTAAATTGGGGTTAATATTGAATTATATTTAAATAATTATATAATTTGGATTTTGTCAAAGAATGTTGTTGTTGTTGTATACAGTAAACACTTATAAGGACGAGATGTCGATATATAATCACTGAATTCGGATTTTAATTGTTTTAAATTGAGGTTAATATTGAATTATATTGATATCATAGTCAAGATTTTGCTTTTGTCAAACATTGTTGTTGTTGTCAAAATAAACATAGCCTACAATAACCCTTTATATACATAAGAGGCTAGATGTCGATATATAATCACTAAATTCAGATTAAATTGGTTTAAATTGGGATTAATATTGAATTATATTTAAATCACTATCAAAATTTTGTTTTTGTCAAATAATGTTGCAACGATTGTCATATTGTAGTCAAAATTTCAAAGTTGATTTCCCAACAATTAACTATTTTGAGATGTAACACTCTTTGGGACGCGTAGCGGTCTATTAATAATCACTGAATTCGGATTTAAATTACGATTAATAATAAATTATATTTAAATCTTTATCAAAATTTTGTTTTTGTCAAACAAGGTTGTTGTTGTCAAAAAAAACATGGCCGATAATAACACTTTAAATACTCATAAGAACGAGATGCATGACTGAATCGGGACTTGAATTTGTTTAAATTTGGACTAATATTGAATTATATTTAAATTAGTATGAAAAGTTTTTGTTTGTCAAATATTGTTGTTGTTATCAAAATAAAAATGGCCGATAATAACCCATTAAATACTTATGATGACTAGATGATATATAATCACTGTCTTCGGATTTAAATTAGTTTAAATTGGGATTAATAATGAATTATATTTAAATAATTATAAAATTTGGTTTTTTTCAAACAATGTTGTTGTTGTCAAAATAAACATGGCCGATATTAACACATTAAATACTTATGAGGACTAGATGTCGATATATAATCATTGACTTCAAATTAAAATTGGTTTAAATTGGGATTAATTTTGAATTATATTTAAATCATTATCAAAATTTTGTTTTTATCAAACAATGTTGTTGTTGTCAAAGTAAACATGGCCGATAATAATACAGTAAATACTTATTAGGACTGGATGTCGATATATAATCACTGAATTTGGATAAAAATAGGTTTAAATTTGGATTAATATTTATTTATATTTAAATCATTATTCAATTTTTGTTTTTGTCAAACATTGTTGTTGTTGTCAAAATAAACATGTTGTTGTCAAAATAAACATATGAGGCTAGTTGTCGATATATAGTCTCTGAATTCGGATTTAAATTGGTTTAAATGGGGATTAATATTGAATTATATTTTCCTCAAAGTTCAATAATTTTTTTGTCAAACATTGTTGTTGTTGTCAAAATAAACATGGCCAATAATAACACATTTAATACTTATGTATAAGGACTATTTATCTATCAAATTTAAACTTTCCTATTAAGGCAGAATTTGTCTTTGCCATTAATAGGTCATATAACGCCAAAGTAACGATTTGTATGTATCATAATGTTTAATCATATGGAATTTTTCTATATAATTCGCCATACATTTTCACTTTTTAAAATAAAGTCGAATAATTTTTTGTGTCCTTTACACAATCGGAGGTTAATTTAATTCATAAAGTCTATGATTTTCTTTTTGTAATTGTAAGGGCCTTTGTATTTTTTATTCATGCATTACTTAATTTTAAAACTCCAACATTTTAATTTTATTCAAATGGTTTGTTTTATAATTGCATGATTGTCCTGCTATAACGCGATACAATCCAATCAAAGGTCATACTGTTTAATTTTCTGTTCGTCGAAATAATCAGTATTTAAAGTCCGGCTCCATTTGCAAGTATCGCCAAGTACTTCAGACCCGGTTTATTCACGCAAAATATTCTCGTACCTAAACCCGTACATTTGGTAGCCCCCCCATAATAACAATAAAATAACTACTCTCAATATATAATTGAATAAATCATATTTTCTCTCCATATACCATATTCAATGATGATGATTTCTGTTGTATTTTTATTTATGGTTGATATGAGCCAGTAAGGGGGCTGCAAACCAAATCAATGAAAAAGCAAAAATAATTTTCAATATATATCTTTTCCCTACTTGCCGTTATATATAAAAGTAAAAAAAACACATTGAATATAATTTATATTTTATATTCCTGCTTCACTGAAGCATCAGTATCACATCAATATGTATATAGGGCTGAAATATTATTGCTTTTGTGATAAATATTTTTTTCTGTATTCCATTGCTCTAATAATAAATAATTATTATTATTTTTACTTTTGTTGACTTTTTATACTCAAAGGTTTTTTATTTTTTGTTGCAGCATGATGCATATACATATTTTTATTGGAAAAATGATTTATTGAAAATATACATTTTCTTTTTGATATTTTAATTTTGCCTTTATATATCAGCATTTTCAATATTATTTGTATTTACATATATAAAGAGATACCATATATTTATTCATAGCATACAAAAAGCTTTGTTATGCAAACCGCAGAAAAGTTTAGTTAGCATATCCAAAAAAAATAAAAAATATGATAAAGCCACAAATGAAAGTTTTCTTTTACATGTGTACGTGTGTATGCTTTGCTTGACTTACCTCCTACACATTTGGTTGTACAGATGTGTATATTCATATCAAAAGAACAAATACATGATTTTGCTTTAAACATATATCTATATATATATATATATATTTATGAATTATGTGAGAATTATAAATAAAATTAAATACATTATCCTGAAGGCCTGAAAATACAAATACACATATACAAACAAAACATGTTAATCTGAAGACAGATGATCATCCTGTTTATTTATTCATCTAATGTCTTATCCACAATTTGGTTCGGTTAGTTTATTGTAAATATATTTTGGTAAACTGACATGAAAGGAATTCGTAATATAAAGTGGCCAGGATAATATCGAGCTTTCCCTTAATTTAACTTGTAACAAATAAACTTAATGATTAAACATCCTAACCGATTATAATACATTCCCCTAAACGTAATATGCCTTAAGGGCCTAATTCCCCAAAACAACAAATACACAAAACTTTATACTTGTAAATAAATATCTTCATATGTATCACTAACTAGTTATTAGTTTGCCTACCATATACCCATTAAACAAGTTTTAAAATAAAATATCAACAAAACTTAAAACATAATAAATAATCAACCCCTTAAAGGCATTAAAATGTTATATTACCAACAAACAAAAAATGTCAAAAAAAAATTTTGTTTGTTTTGTTTTTTTTTGCTGTTGGTATTTAGTTTTGCCCTACACACTAGAAGTATGTATATAGTGTTGGTAGTAGATCTCAACAATTTTTTTATTCTGTAGTTTTGTTGTGACCCATATATGAGTATATCTAATATGAATGAACCTAAAAACACGAAACCAACACCATTAAACATACACACACACACAACACAGATTCTGTATCAAAAGCAATAAATTCAAATTACATGCCATCCCGAGTACAACATAACAAAGTGGAATAAAAACATAACACCAACCAACCAAAAATACAAAACAGCAACAAAGAAGTGTTTTTTGTTGTTGTAAAATTATATATACGAATTGAAAAGGGTTGACATAGATATGAGTTAAGTTTTTATTTCGTGCGGCTATTTCACTGTGCTGTATGTCGTCCTTTTTTGTTGCTGTTGTTGTATAAATATTTTTATGTGCGGTTGGTTAGATATGCGGTGGTGGCCACAACAAAAAAAAAATCTTTTTTGTATATAAAATTGATTTTGAAAACGCGGGCATAATCAAATATTTAAAAAATCAACGCTTTTTAAATAATCATTTTGTATTCAAGCTTTTTATTGTTTTCTGGTTGTTTTTTTTTTATATTTAAAAAATTTCTTGCTGTCATCCTGCAAATGAAAAAGCAAAACTGACACAAAATAAAAATAAAAAATCGTAATTTTAAATTGTCGCTCTGTTGAATTATTTAAATATTTTAGAACCGCACGAGATATAAACTCGTATAGAGTATACAAATACAACATAGAGTAAAGTATACAAAGTATGAAATTTAATTTTCAGTTCATGTCGTCGTATCAGTTCACTTTTTTTTGTGTTTGCCACATTTATGACAACTATCGTGTAAAATATTTGATTCGTTTTAAAGTTGGATGGTATTTTATACTATTTTCGATATAATACCATTTGCCAAAAGTGCAAAATATTTGTTTGTTTGGCACATTTTTGAAACCGAGCTTTCGTTGTTAACAGAGCTTTGAACCATGCTGATATATATTGATAAAAATCATGCTAGCTTATGAACAATCAATTTAAAAAACAAAACAAAAATATCCAGGGACTTTTGGATGGTCGGATGATACACGTGGGTGGTCCTTAAAATTCATAATATGTACATTTATACATCACTTTTGCAAAAATGAACTTTCCACATACAAAACATCGTTTTGCGATTTTAAATTAAATTTGCTTGGTACTCGTATCTAGAAAAAAATTTTGGGATATATTTCAAACCCACATTTAATTTACTTTATTTCCCAAAATTTAAAGATATTTTTTTTATTTTGATTTTTTTTATTATTATTATTTTAAATGCATATTTATTTATTTATTTATTTATTTATTTATTTATTTATATTTACTACAATTTAGCAAATTACACAATCCGTTTTGAGCTTTAAGCTCATTTATAATGGAATGCGTAATTAAATCTTCCCAAAATTCGACTTGTTGGCTTCTTGTCGATTTTTTGTTACTTTCCGCTATCTGTTATTTTAATTTTTACTGTATAATCCTGAATCTTCGGGTATGTTTAGACGCTGGGAATAAATTGATTGGCCCCCATTAGTACCTTATTACATAAATGATTTCTGCACCTCTGATTCTGATTGTATCAGGCCAATAGCACTTGAAAGTTTAAAGGAGCATTTCCAGAGTGTTCATTCATCACAAAGATATACTCTTAGATATTTGGTCCTCACTTCATATATAAGACTTTAAATCGATCCTAATTTCTAGAGTGAAGTAGCTACAATATAAAAACAAAGATAATTATAGACAAAATTGGAACCAATTACAGAAATTTAAAAAAAAAAACTTTTTGACGATTAATTTAGGACAGCGAGATAACTTAACGAAATAAAATTTGTTTAATTTTAATTTTTGATTATCGAGGGAGAATTATTTAACAATCGTTGTATTTTAATAAAATTACAAAGCTCTAACGTAATCAAAGTGCAGAAAATTCCTTTTTATTGATTAATTTTATTTGAAATTTAAATTTCTAATTAAAATTATATACTTAAGTAACTTACCATATAGTATCGACATAACCACCTATTCTCTATAAAAGGCTATAAGCCATTTTAATCCACTAAGCCCGAAGACCAATTTTTTTTGGATATTATTATCGAAGATTCATAAAAACCATCAAACGTGTTCTTTATAGAAGAAAATTATTTTTTTTTTCACTTTATAGATTTATTTACATAGTCCACGCATCCATTGCGTTCCATGTGGGTTATCTCGAGTGATGTTTTGCAGCGGAGGGTTGTGACATGTGCAGTGCACTATCATACCTTTTTTCCAAAGCAACCTTTGATTTAAAAAATTTTAAATTCTGGGTGTTTTTGCTTCTACCTTCTTCTACCTTGATAACACATACATGAAAATTGTTTTGTTCTTTGTTCTTTATGTAGAGATAACGAAACCGATTTTTTATATCTAAAAAATACCGCATGAGCCTATGATACCACTTTGTTAAATTGCGATCTTTTTCGAAGAGGCTTTTCACCATATTGGCTTTGCCTACATATCCCAATGTTTATTGTAGTTTACTACAATTGAAGGACACAATCGGACGTTCCATTATTCTGCTTTGTTTTTGCCGTTGTTTGTTCTTCTGCCGCTACTCCATCTTGGGAAACTCTCCAATCCCGCGATCCTCGCTTCATATTATTATGGGGTTCTAGTTCTGTTGGCATATGACTTCTATTGTTTCTACCAGTACCGCAACGAAAAATATCAAGAGACAACAATTCTCTTTGAGGCTCACTGAATTAAGAAAATTGTCAAAGTAGACGTGATGATGAAAATATTTTTCGGTTACCGCTGCCATTTTCCCATTGCGCACAAGAAATTAGCATATGGGGTATATATTGGGACGGGTCTACATTGACACAACACATAAACCTGTGGAATTCTGAAACATGTTCTTCAAAACGTCGAGCATCTATCAATTTTGTAAAGTTTGCCAAACTTCTTTGTCATACTTTTGAGGCATTACCAAATTATCATTGAGATGCTAATTCGATAACAACCACTGAAACCTATATGTCGTGGCATCAGTAAAGTAATATAGGAATATTTTTGCTGAGGCCGTGAGGACCATAAATCTGTATAGCTTCGAATTTATTTAAGGCTCATCAATATATTAGTTACAAAAATAATATTTTGATTAGCTCGATAAAAAATATTTTTTATATTCAATTGAATTTTCTACTGCGCTTAAGTTTAAATATGCATTACTAATATAATTAAGCCTTTGTGGGAGCTTTCTTTCCTAGATCTGTCCATCGGTAAGACGACCGAGACTTAAAGACACTTTGATTTTAATTAAGCAGTTATATTTTGAAGGTATACCGGTTTAAATTATTATCGTAATAGCTGTGGCCTATATCCATAAAAATATAAAAATAACTTTTCTTTACAATTTTAAAGTAAATAAAGTTTTGGAATCATGCTAAATTTGTAGTTAAATCTGAATCTAGGCATTTTAAGCACAATATTTTAGAAAAATATATTGACCCTATTGTTCTGAAACGGTTAAGTATTAGCATTGAGCTAGAACACAATATTGTTATGTAGTTTTTGATAAAAAAAATGCATGGCTTGATGTTCGATATTTTTGAAAATTTACGTTAAAGGGACAAACCAGTCGTCTGAATAACACAATGACAAACTATGGGAGTATCGAAAATCATTATTAAAAAATTGAAAAACGTTCTTCCAAGATAGGTGGGTGAGAAAAATCGTTCCTCTATGCCTAAATATTCAAAAAGAAATCGAAATCTATTTAAAAAAAATGTAGGCAACTGCCATACATTTGAAGTTTATTTCAAAATTACATTAGTAAACAAATAAGAAGAACATGAAATCTGTTGCCAACTTCAGCTCTTAATTCTTGAGCAAAGTGACTGATATGAGCTACGCTTTGAAACCTCAGCTTCACTTTTAGGTTAATCAAAGTACGCTGTAATTAGTAATAAGTATTACGCAGAAGTACATTAAACTTGCTTATACATACCTCCCCTTCAAAAATTTTCTTAAATCGTGCGAACTAGAATCTTTGTAAAATTACTTCAAGTCTAGTACACTTGTTAACAAAATAAAGACAATGGTAATTTTTTTATTGATTTCAATATTTTATGTTAGTAGGATGGTAGACGTTTGGAAGCAGGGTTTTAAACGAGTTGTTTTTAAAAACACAAATTAAGAATATTAAATTATTATTTGTGCGCTTTATACATATTTTTAATTTAACATAGGTTTCGTAAAAGAAGATTTCTGAAGTAAAATTTTTAAAACTTCTAAATGAAGATATATGTTGTGATAGATATTACTAAAATAATATTGTATGAGTCCTACAAATTTATGTGTTTAAGTCTTATTGCCCTTGGAGGTTATATTCTTCATCAGTTGGCACAGTTTAACTTTAATTTTTTCTTAGCTAAAAAAATTAGGTTCCGTCAATTATTTTTAACTGTCTAAGTGGGGTAGTACCACAATAAAGCTGGTGTTAATGATGGCGCTTATTAATTCAATTATAATGGTATTATGAAGAAACTTTTTTGTGCAGCTTTCTGAAATTACAGTGAGATATGCGGAGGTCAGTTGCGTTGAATTTTGTATCTGTTGTCATAGTGTAACAGATTTTAACTTGCAGAAGTCATACACCTAATAATTTAGTTTATGACTTAGTGTCCCTGAAACACCACCCGATCTACGCCGTCATTAAATTATTATACAGTTTTTGAGTTTGGGATACTAATCCATTACGGAGTGATTTCTTGCTTTGTTCCGAGAAAACCAAATTTTGTGGGATGACGGAGCGGTAGTTCCATTTTTGGTTTTATTTGAGTTTTGAGTTTGAGTTACATGGCGTTAATATAAGCAAATTAAAAAAAACTAAAACTATTACTAACTGAAATACATTATTTTCAAAATGTTGAGCAGGTTATGCTCAGGTTATTATTGTTAGAAACTAATTTTTTTTTTCGCTACAAATCTTTAGAAAAAACAACTTAATTCTAAATTAAGCTTTGTCGATGATAAGTTACTAAAGTAAATAGGACCAAGTTAGTTCGTCTCGGTCAAATATTTTTCAGTTCTGTTTTTTTCAATTTGAAAATCGTTTGAAACAATTTCAGAACATTCTCAAAATGTACTATAGTTTTGGGTAATCTTTAAACAAACAAATACAATTTCCACTCTCTTTGAACCTTAACATTGAAATAACAACATTGACCAGAATCGTAAACCACTTTTATATGATTTGTAGGTTGCTTTTCCCTGTCAGTTGCATCCAATTTAATATTTTCTATTCCCTTTTATCTTAAATCTTCCCATTTTTATTTGATATTATACTGGCGAAAGGTACTCCGATCTTCTGTTTCAAGATAATTTAATTTTATTTTTACTAAAACGTAAAAATCCTTACATAACCTAAATCGTCTTGGCTCTTCGTAGGAAATTTTATAATTGTATTGCAAATGCTATATAAATGTCATTTTAAAAAAATCAATATTGGTTCTACGATATTTTGAAGTTTTCCACTAAACGTAAATGAACGTTCTGCATAAAATTAGAAACTTGAATTCTAACCTAAATTCAGAAAGCGTTTCCAATTTTTATTAGTGCAACGAGTTTTGCTGCCAATTTAAAGTAACATGAGAATTGATTTAGGTAATACAAATGGAAATAAATCAAAAATCATCACCGCCTTTAGTTTGTGAAAGTTTCACGATTTTTATATTTAATGATATGTGGTACATTGATGCGTTTTGTGTGAAAGGTTGTCACGATTTATCCTATTATGAAATTGGAAAAATGGTTCAAGTGTGAATTGCTCTTTTGCAACCAGTACCACTATACCAGTACCGATTTCCTCTGGGAATTGGGGATTAGGAATTAGTGAAGTTTTTTTAGAATTTGAGAATTTTTTATCCCTCAAAGTTTATTCTGACGTTTGGGATTTTATTTTATTGAGAAAAAATAATTCTATTTAATAGCAGTTTTGACGTTAATTTTTTTCCAATATGTTTTTGAGGAATTGTGATTCGCACATTTTTGAATTTTTAAACATTTTTTTTTTCTAATAAATAAATATATATAAATAGATTAAGGTTGCAATAAGGCCGGACGGAATACGTGTTTCAGTTTATAAAATCATCTAAATATCAAATCATATCAAATCATATCAAATCATATCAAATCATATCAAATCATATCAAATCATATCAAATCATATCAAATCATATCAAATCATATCAAATCATATCAAATCATATCAAATCATATCAAATCATATCAAATCATATCAAATCATATCAAATCATATCAAATCATATCAAATCATATCAAATCATATCAGATCATATCAAATCATATCAAATAATATCAAATCATATCAAATCATATCAAATCATATCAAATAATACCAAATCATATCAAATCATATCAAATCATATCAAATCATATCATATCATATCAAATCATATCAAATCACAATAAATCATATCAAATCATATCAAATCATATCAAAGCATATCAAATCATATCAGATCATATCAAATCATATCAAATCATATCAAATCATATCAAATCATATCAAATCATATCGAATCATATCAAATCATATCAAATCATATCAAATCATATCAAATCATATCAAATCATATCAAATCATATCAAATCATATCAAATCATATCAAATCATATTAAATCATATCAAATCATATCAAATCATATCAAATCATATCAAATCATATCAAATCATATCAAATCATATCAAATCATATCAAATCATATCAAATAATATCAAATCATATCAAATCATATCAAATCATATCAAATCATATCAAATCATATCAAATCATATCAAATCATATCAAATCATATCAAATCATATCAAATCATATCAAATCATATCAAATCATATCAAATCATATCAAATCATATCAAATCATATCAAATCATATCAAATCATATCAAATCATATCAAATCATATCAAATCATATCAAATCATATCAAATCATATCAAATCATATCAAATCATATCAAATCATATCAAATCATATCAAATCATATCAAATCATATCAAATCATATCAAATCATATCAAATCATATCAAATAATACCAAATCATATCAAATCATATCAAATCATATCAAATCATATCAAATGATATCAAAGCATATCAAATCATATCAGATCATATCAAATCATATCAAATCATATCAAATCATATCAAATCATATCAAATCATATCGAATCATATCAAATCATATCAAATCATATCAAATCATATCAAATCATATCAAATCATATCAAATCATATCAAATCATATCAAATCATATTAAATCATATCAAATCATATCAAATCATATCAAATCATATCAAATCATATCAAATCATATCAAATAATATCAAATCATATCAAATCATATCAAATCATATCAAATCATATCAAATCATATCAAATCATATCAAATCATATCAAATCATATCAAATCATATCAAATCATATCAAATCATATCAAATCATATCAAATCATATCAAATCATATCAAATAATACCAAATCATATCAAATCATATCAAATCATATCAAATCATATCAAATCATATCAAATGATATCAAAGCATATCAAATCATATCAGATCATATCAAATCATATCAAATCATATCAAATCATATCAAATCATATCAAATCATATCGAATCATATCAAATCATATCAAATCATATCAAATCATATCAAATCATATCAAATCATATCAAATCATATCAAATCATATTAAATCATATCAAATCATATCAAATCATATCAAATCATATCAAATCATATCAAATCATATCAAATAATATCAAATCATATCAAATCATATCAAATCATATCAAATCATATCAAATCATATCAAATCATATCAAATCATATCAAATCATATCAAATCATATCAAATCATATCAAATCATATCAAATCATATCAAATCATATCAAATCATATCAAATCATATCAAATCATATCAAATCATATCAAATCATATCAAATCATATCAAATCATATCAAATCATATCAAATCATATCAAATCATATCAAATCATATCAAATCATATCAAATCATATCAAATCATATCAAATCATATCAAATCATATCAAATCATATCAGATCATATCAAATCATATCAAATCATACCAAATCATATCAAATCATATCAAATGATATCAAAGCATATCAAATCATATCAGATCATATCAAATCATATCAAATCATATCAAATCATATCAAATCATATCAAATCATATCGAATCATATCAAATCATATCAAATCATATCAAATCATATCAAATCATATCAAATCATATCAAATCATATCAAATCATATCAAATCATATTAAATCATATCAAATCATATCAAATCATATCAAATCATATCAAATCATATCAAATCATATCAAATAATATCAAATCATATCAAATCATATCAAATCATATCAAATCATATCAAATCATATCAAATCATATCAAATCATATCAAATCATATCAAATCATATCAAATCATATCAAATCATATCAAATCATATCAAATCATATCAAATCATATCAAATAATACCAAATCATATCAAATCATATCAAATCATATCAAATCATATCAAATCATATCAAATGATATCAAAGCATATCAAATCATATCAGATCATATCAAATCATATCAAATCATATCAAATCATATCAAATCATATCGAATCATATCAAATCATATCAAATCATATCAAATCATATCAAATCATATCAAATCATATCAAATCATATCAAATCATATCAAATCATATTAAATCATATCAAATCATATCAAATCATATCAAATCATATCAAATCATATCAAATCATATCAAATCATATCAAATAATATCAAATCATATCAAATCATATCAAATCATATCAAATCATATCAAATCATATCAAATCATATCAAATCATATCAAATCATATCAAATCATATCAAATCATATCAAATCATATCAAATCATATCAAATCATATCAAATCATATCAAATCATATCAAATCATATCAAATCATATCAAATCATATCAAATCATATCAAATCATATCAAATCATATCAAATCATATCAAATCATATCAAATCATATCAAATCATATCAAATCATATCAAATCATATCAAATCATATCAAATCATATCAGATCATATCAAATCATATCAAATCATACCAAACCATATCAAATCATATCAAATCATATCAAAACATATCAAATCCTCTCAAATCATATCAAATTATTGAAAATTAACAAATAATCTCAAGTTTTAAATATTCAATAATGTTTGACAACGTAGCTGTTGTCAAAAATTCGCAATTATGAAAATGTAAGAGTCATCCTAGTTTTGATTAATCTTTGAAATATCGAGTTTTTATTCTTAGTGTTAGTATAGTTAACTAGTGTTAGCAAATACAGTGTTAGTTATTTAATATATTATAGTCATAAGAATTCAAGAATCAATTCATATTTTTCCAATATCTAAAACGTGAAATTTTTAAAATATTATATACGTTACCAGATTTGTGTAAATAAGTTGTTTCATATAATTTATTTTATTTAAATTAGACAAATTATTAATTAATATTTTTGTTTTTATTTCAGGTAAGTGACCAATTATTCAAATCTGATATTAAACATATCGTGAGTATTATTTTATTAAGTTGTTTACCATATCGAAACGAAAAACCATTTCGATTTCACTCCAGTTCATAATTAATTTATTATAAAATTGTGATTGTATATAATATATCCTTGTATATAAATTAATGTATTATAATTACACGCATGATAAAACACACACGCTAAATAAAAATTAATGAATTTTATTATTTTAATTGATAACTCCAGTTCAAAAGTCCAAAACACCCCAAAAAAATATATATAATTAATTATAAAATAAATTAACATTTTTATTAAACAGTCAGGACATAATTAACATAAAGTATAAAATCACAAAAAAAAATATTTACTAATTAACTGAGTGTAATTAGAATTTTTAAATGTGTTAAGCCACTATAAAATTAACTTTCAAATATTTTTGATAAATTATAAAGTTTATTTCCAAATTGTTCAGTTGATCGCGCCCACACTAAAACTCGATACACATTCGGTATGTAATATACATGTTCATGCTTACATAATCGTAAATAATCTAATTAAATTTTATTTTATTGTTAGAAATCAAGGTTGGTTAAAAATAGTTTAATAATATTATTAATCATAATTTGACAGATTAACATATTTTTTTTTAAATAAATAGAAAATGGGTAGCTTTTAATAAAACGTATATTGCATAATAACAACAGGTAACTTTTCGATAGATAACGATAAAATAATTTTCTAATTATTTTTTTTAAATAAATAATAAATATAGATATTATAAATATAATAAACATCTCGTAATGTCTAGGTTATAATGTATAGTAATATAATTAGATACGCAATAATACCTAGGTATATATCCAAAAAAAAAAAAAAATATAATATACGGAAATTAGGTCAATTGTAATATAACTAGATATACTAATTAATTTAATATACGTTAGAATCCAACCACTATTTATATTTAACATCATAATAATAACATTATTACATTTGCAACGGGAGTTAAAAACCATAAAAACTAATTTTTGATATGAGCTATTTTTATCAAAATATTATGGTTTTGGTCTGATATATCATAATATATATACTATGCAAGCTTTTATATCCAAACGTAATTTACATATAGCATATATTCTGTCCAAATAAATCTGTTACGTAATTAAAATTTGTGTAAAGCCACTGGAAAAATTAGATTCGAAAATTTTATTTTCTACATCATAACCAGCTAATATAATTTCCCATGCTATTATAAAAAGCTTTTAGTTATTTGTAGCGTGTGCTTTATTTGAAATAAGATTAAAAAAATGTATCATATTTATTTAGCTAGTACAGTAAACCAAAGTAGGTTACACCCATAATTAATGGTGGCTATAATGTCAGTCATTAAAATGAACGTACTTAGCATTTATATTTAGGTTTGTAATTTAAAGTACGAGTTTAAGTTAAAACAACAATAAAATGCTTGATTATTGTATGTCGTAAAATTTAGCTAGTTAAAGTTATGTTTATATGTTGTCGCGATCTTAGGAAGTTTTTGCGTGTGAGAAAAAACATAAACCAACATAAATGTTTTTTTAAAATTGAACTAATCGTTATAATTTTATTACTCGGATTATTTTAAAATGTATCAATTCGCCAAATTTAAAATTTAATTCAGGGAGCTTTAACAAATTGCAATAATCGGTTTTATAACTATCAAATTTTTATAATTTTTTTCAGAATGAGACTTTTATTTAACCTATATTGCCCCAAAACAAACGCCGATAGCTCAATATGTAAACTAAAATTTTGTCGCTAAATCCTAACTAAAATTTTGAAACTTTTAAAACATTTAAATAATTTAATCGCTTTAAATATTTTAAAACCCTATAAGAAATTAACTACTTCCACTTTTTTAAAACATAAAAAGTTTTAAACCGGTACGACCTTCTAATCGTTTTCTAAATCATTCCCATTTTTTACTTAGTTTGCATCTTTAAAATATTTAAAACGTTTGTCGCGTTTAACTTCTTTAAACTAAAGTTAATTCGTTAACATATGTTGAAAAGTTTATACCATAAATCCTTTATAATTTTATAAACCGTTAAAACTTTTAAACCGTTTAATCATTTAAAATATTAAAAAATATATTTTTTAACAGTTTGTTAAAATTTTAAATATTTCAAAAAATTTAAACCTTTTAAAAATTAAATCGATCGATTAATTATCGATTTAATTTTTTAAACGGTTGAAAAGGTTTAACAAAAATAAATTTTTAATATAAATATTAAAAATTCTTTAAACTGTAAAAATTTTAAATTTTTAATCCTTTTAAAGATTTTTAAATTTTTATACCTTTTAAATATTTTAAAATATAATCAATGTATAATTTGTTGGGTATTTTAAACTTTTAATAATTAAAAATATTTTAAATTTTTAAAACATTAATCCTTTTATTTCTTTTAACCCTATGACTATGAAAAACTGAAGATACATTAAAACAAATTTTCTATATTAATAAATAGTCCATTTTGAATTTGAATTGAGAAAGCTTTAATTATTTGTAAAAATCTGTTTGTAAAAAGCTTGGGATTTTTAAAATATTTATTAAACAAAATTTTTATTTTTTATTAATTTTTCATTGCCTTAAATCTAACAAAGTTTCTTAATAAACATGTACATTTTGAAAGCTCAATACCAAAACTTTAATGTTGAAGCTAAATCGCCTAATCAACGCTATTTTCATAAAAAGCCTTTGTTTCAATAATTATTTATTTGGAAAATATTTGTCAATTTTATGGGCCAATTATATTTAAATATTAAAAATAAAAAACTTTTAAAATTGTTTATTTTTTAAAATATTTCATAACACTTATCTCGTTTAAGTTCTTTAAATTCAGCTTAATTCATTTAAATATTTTGAAAGCTCAATAAACTGTTAAACTTTTATAACCGTTTAAACCATTAAACATTTAAAATACTAAAAGTTTTTAAACATCTTTTAAAATTACAAATCATTCAATCGTGGAAAACATTTCAAAAAAATTTAAACCTCTTAAAAATTAAATTGAAAATTAATTAGTTTAAAAGTTTAAACGGTTGAAAAGAAAAGGTTTAATGAATTTAAATCTTTTCAGTCTTTTAAACTTTTAAATTGTATAAATATTTAAAATCGTTTAAAGAGTTTATCCCAAACCGGTTAAAATGTGTAAATATCGCAAAAATTTTACAATTTTTAACGAATTTATAATTTTCTTAAGTTTAAGTATCTTTAAATTTAAATAAATAAAAACAAACATTGAGTAAAGTGAGTAAATGAAACACTGAAGGAACAACTAAACAAATTTCCTGCTTTATGATATCTAGTCAGCCGATCATTTAGTCAATCTTGAATTTTAATTCAGGAAGCGTTATTTATTTGTAAAAATCTGATTTAAAGCTTTCAAATTTTTAAAATGATTTTTAAAATACACTTACTTTTATTTTTAAAATATTAATTGCACCAAAACTAACAAAGTACCTTTCTTAATAAGCAAGTACATTTTGAAAGCTCAGTACCTAAACTTCACTTTTGTGGCTTAATCGCCCAATCAATGATATTTTCAAGCCTGGGTTTGAATAGTTTTGTTGTTAAACTGGTTTAACCTACTTAGATCAGAGTAAATTATAAAAAAACAAATAATTATTTTTAAAGATTAACTAATGGTTTTGTTAATTTGCCCGAAAGTTTTGTGATTATTTTATAATATCCATTCAAAAGTAATGATTTAAAACGTTTAGTGTATAAATTTTTAAAATTATAAACTTTTAATAATTTTTGACCTTTAAAATATTTAAAAACGTAAATCTCATTTTAGTCCGTTAACCTAAAATTAAACTTGAAAACTTGAAAAGTTTAAACAGCTTTACCGTTAAACCTTTAAAATCGTTCAAATACTTAAAATCCTAAAAGTTTTTCCAAATTTTTAAACTTTCTAAATTATCTATTCTAAACACATATTAAAAATCGTTAAAAACAGGAAATTTGTTTTAATGTGCCTTCAGCGTTTCTTCGACTCATGCGGTTAAAAGGAATAAAAGGTTTCGCATTTTAAATGATTTCAAAGATTTGTAAATATTAAAAGATTAAGTTATTCAACAAATTGTAAATTGTAGTATTTTAAAATATTTAAAAGATATAAAAGTTTGAAAGCTTTTAAAGGATAAAAATTGTAAAACAATTTGCAATCTTTAAACGGTTCTTTAAACAATTTTTGAAATTGTTTAATGGATTTAAATCTTTTCAACCTTTTAAGCTTTTTAGACTAAATAAATATTAAAAATTGATTAAATGGTTAATCTGAATCGGTTAAAATTTTTAAATATCGCAGAAATTTTAAATTGTTGAGTCTTTTATATTATTTTCAAACTTTCAAACTTTTAAAAGCTTTAAATCATTTAAAAAATTAAAACTTTTATTCCTTTTAACACAATGAGTCTATGTGTCTATGAAAGATGAATTAACATTAAAACAATTTTCCTACTTTACGATATTAAAACAGCTGATTGAAATAACACAGATTATTTTAAAATGCATAGTTTAGTCAATCTTGAATTTTGATTTAGGAATCATTAATAATTTGTAAAAATATGTTTTAAAGCTTTGAATTTTTAAAATACTTTTAAAACATAACTTCTATTTTTAAAACAGTTAATTGCCCGAAAATTAACAAAGTATCTTTGTTGGTAAGCAAGTTTGATACGAGAACTTAATTTTTTAGCTAGATCGACCAATCAACACTATTTGAACCTCAAATTTTTAATACTTTTAAAGACTTTCCAACTTTTAAACTTTTAAATATTTTAAAATGTAAACCAAATTATAATTTGTTAGGTATTTAAAAGTTTTAAAAAATAAAAACCTCTTTAATTATTTAAAACATTAAACCTTATATTCCTTTTAACCCCATGTGTCTATGAAACGCTGAAAACAAATTTCCTGCTTTACGATATAAATTATTAGAAAATTTTGAATTTTAGATCAGGAAGCTTTGTAAAAAAGCTTTGACATTTTAAAGTGTTTTTTTAAAACACACTTATTTTTTTTAATTAATTGCCCCAAAACTAACAAAGTATCTTTCTTAATAAGAAAGTACATTTTGAAAGCTCAGTACCTTACCCTTAACTCCAATTTTGTAGCTTATTCACCCAATTAATGATTCTTTTAAGCCTATGTTTGAATAGTTTTGTTGTTAAACTGGTTGAACTTACTTAAATCAGTTAGTTTTGTTATTTTGAACAACAATTTTGAGATTATTTTGTAATACCCATTCAAAAGTAATAAATGCGTCTCCAACCATTAAAAATTTGAAACTATTAAAAAATCTAAATAATTTAATCGCTTTAAATATGTTAAACGTATATGCAACAACTTCCAATTTTTTAAGTTATAAAAATTTAAACCTTAAACCATTAAATTTTTATACCGTTTTTTTTTAACTTTTAAAAATTAAATCGAAAATTAATCGGTGTAAAAAGTTTAAACGGGTGAAAAGGTTTAATAAAATTAAATTTTTTCAACGTTTTAAACTTTTTACACTATATAAATATTAAAAATCGTTTGAACTAAGGTTTCCAAACTTTTATACCTTTTTAATATTTTAAAATATAAATAATTTATGAGTTGTTGGGTATTTTTGACTTTTAATAATAAAATCAATTTAAATCAACCCCATGAATTTATAATACGCTGATGAAAGTTTAAAACAAATTTTCTGCATTATGGTATTAATATTAATAGTTAACTTTTAATATTAATTCAAAAAGCTTTAATTATTTGTAAAAACCTGTTTTAAAATTTTTTAAATATTTTTTAAAACAAAACGTTTATTTTTAAAAAATTAATTGCCCCAAAACTAACATAGTTTTTTTTAATAATCATGTACATTTAGAAAGCTCCAGCACCTAAACTTCAATTTTGTATTTTAACCGCCCAATCAACGCTATTATTTGGAAAATGTTTTCCAATTTTTTGGGCCAATTATATTTAAACCTTTAAAATTAAAAACTTTTAAAATTTCTTGATCTTTAAAATATTTAAAACCGTTTATCACGTTTAAGTTCTTTAAACTAAACTTATTTCGTTTAAGCATTTTGAAAGTTCTATAAACCGTTAAACCATTAAACCTTTTAAATCATATAAACATTTAAAATATTAAAAATGTATTATGCTTTTTAAATGATTTTTTTACAATTTTAAATCTTTCAATTCTGGAAAAACTTTCAAAAAATTTAAACCTTTTAAAAATTAAATGGAAAATTAATCGGTTTAAAAATGTAAACGGTTTAAAGGTTTATTGGATCCAAATCTTTTTAACTTTTCAAACTTTTAAACTATATAAATATTAAAAACTGTTTAAACCGCTTAACCCGAACCGGTTAAAAACTTAAATATTTTAAAATTTACAATTTTTATACTTTTAAATATTTTAAAATATAAACAATTTATAATTTGTTGGGTAGTTTGAACTTTTTATTTTTAAAAAATTAGTTGCCCCAAAACTAACAAAGTATCTTTTTTAACGCTATTCTCATAAAATGCCTAGGTTTGCCAATTTTTTGGGTCAATTATTTAAATATTTAAATATAAAAACTTTTAAAAATGTTTAATCTTAAGTTATTTAAACTAAACTTTAACCTTTACAACCACCAAGTTTAACCTTTATAAACTGTTAAACCTTTTAAACCATTTAAATATTTAAAATCCTACAAGTGCGTGACGCTTTTCAAATGTTTTTTAAAATTTTTAATCTTTCAATTATAGAAAACTTTTCAAATATTTTGAACCATTTAGAAATTAAATTGAATAATGATGGTGGTTTAATGGTTTCAAATACTTTCGGCCTTTTAAACTTTTAAAATATACAAATATTAACAAGTGTTTAAACAGTTTAAGCCGAACTGGATAAAATATTTAAATATTGCAAAAAAAAAACAATTTTATCCTTTTTAAGATTTTCAAACCTTTATACCTTTTAAATAAATTATAAACAATTTATATTTTGTTGGGTATTTTAAACTTTTAGTAATTAAAAACATTAAATCTTCTATTTTTTTAACACGATGACTCTTTGAAATGCTGAAGACAAATTTCCAACATTTCAAATTTCCAACATTAAAATGTGTTTGGTGAATCTAGGAATAAAAAATTTAGGATTAAAGCTTCCTTGTTATTTGTAAATATTTGTGCTTTGAAAATTTTAAAATGTTTTTTAGTAGACAGGTTCTTTTGTGAAGTGAGCCGACCACCAAAAGTTTAATATCAAATTGAATCTTATATTTTATTAACATTTTTAGTGACTTTAATATGTAGATAGTTTCAAGCTAAAATGACCCTGAAATTAATTTTTTCCAAAAATAATCCCTACTATTTTTAACGAGTCGAGAGAATAAAATATAGATACTTAAAAAAAAAAATAATTGTTTAAAATACAGTTTATTAGCAGTTTAAAAAGTTGGGTCTGGCATACTTAACCATTGGCCAATATAACTAAAAATATTTTATAATTTACTCTGATCTAAGTAAGTTCCAACCATCCAAAATATTAGCACCAAGCAATTTACGAGAATAAAAATTTTGTTATGTTAAAAATAGTTTAAATCATTTAAACCGAACCAGTTAAAATGTTTAAATGTTGCAAACATTTTAAATTGTTATAATTTTATTAGATTCGATTTTTTAAGCCAAGGATATCAGATTACAATCTAGAATCTTGCTTTTGTAGCATAAAAGTAATAACTTATAACTTATTTCTGTTTAAGTTTTTTTTCTGATCTGATGAGAGAAAAGCTCTGATGCAAATTTTTATAAATTGGGAATAATATTTCCATAGAGAAACTGGAAGCGAAAATTTTTCCAAAATTTTAGTTTGGTTTCAAAAAAATTATTACTAACTGTTTACCTTAGTAAACCAGAAAAAGACAATTTAGAAAGAAATTGTATGTAAATTCTTTTCCGAGTTACCTATTCCCGGGGAATTACAAGAATATAGGGTCGCTGGTCGGATTATTTTAAAATGTATCATTCTAGCAGTCAACATTAAAATTTAATTCAAGGAGCTTTAATAAATCGTAAAAAAGTGTTTTATCAATTTCTAATTTATATAAAGATTTTCTGAGCAAACCTTAAATGTCCCAAAACTTTTGCCGAAAGCTCAATACCTTAACTTCAAATTTGTAGCCAATTTTGCCAATTTACCTAACAATTTTAAGATTTTTTTAAAACCTTCATTCAAAATTAATGGATGTGCAAGTTTTAAAATATTTGTAACTTTTAAACAACTAAATAATTTTTTCACTTTAAAGATTTAATCCTCTGAATGCTTTAAAATCTCTAAATTTTTTAAAACATAAAAAAAGTTAAACCATAAAATCTTGTATATTTATTAAATCTTTTATCTTTCAAATGTTTTAAAACTTAATATATTTGAAACTTTTAAAAAATTTAAACCATTCAATCCATTAAACGTTTTTAAACCGTTAAACCGTTTAAACTTTTGAATCTGATAAATTTAAAGATTCCAACCAATTTACGTTAAAAGTTATATGATTGAAAATGTTAATTGGATTTAAACATTTAAACTTTTGAAACAATACATGAATTATAAAAATCTTTCGTACGATTGAAAAAATTTAACCGTTTAAAATTTAAATTCTTTAAAATTAATACTTTTGAATTGTTTAAAACGTTTATGCTAATATCTCATTCTAAATTTTTAATCCTTTTAAAGATTTTATACCTTTCAAATATATAAACAATTTATAATTTATTGGTTTTTTAAACTTCTAACCTATCAAACGTTAAAAAAGCAATGAATTCCAACAAATTTCCAGCTTTCCGATATAACAGCCAGTTAAAATGATCGGATTATTTTAAAATGTTTATTATTTAGTTAAACTTGAAATTTAGCTCTGGAAGTTTTAGTAAATTGCAAAAATTTGTTTTTAAGCTTTCAATTTTTTAAAATGTTTTAAAAACAGAACTTTTATTTTTAAACTTTAACGGACCTAAAATCTAATAAAGGATTGTTCTTAATAGGCAATTATATTTTGCAAGCTCACTACTTATACTTAAATTTTACGAGAATTGATTGGTTGTGCTAACAGTTTTTGAGTGGTTGACTTAACTCAATCAGAGTAAATTATAAATTAATTTGAATTATATTTTGTTTGTGGTTTACTGTTTAAGCCCAAAATTTTTAGAAATAAACTAGTGGTTTTGTATTTATAAATATTACTCAACCCTTAGACTTCAACTTTGTAGCTAAATCGCCCAATCAATGTTATTTTTATAGAAAGCTTAGGTTTGAATAGTTATGTATGTATTTCGAAAATTTTTGCTTCATTTGATCGCTTTTAATTTAGTCTTGTAATTGAATTTTTTTTACAACTCGACTTATTAACGGATAAGTTAGGTCCACCAGTTTCAATCTATTTTTTTTTATTAAGTTTTATTTTTGAAGAAAACGACATAACAAGGGGAAGCAGAGCTTTTCAAATAAATTATTATGATTTAAGCTTAAATAAATTATTGGATATCATTTTAGTTGGGCCAGGCCTCATGCTTGCAGAACCAGTTTTATAAAATCTATATAAATCAGAAGTAGTTCGGATTTTTAATATTTGGGGTTTTACACGCTGTATAATCCCAGTTTGAGCAACCATGAAGAGAAGAAGCAAAAAATAACAATTTTGAATGAATTAAGTATTTCTCCTATAATTTTGTTACGGACAAATTCCTGCGTTATATTACAAATTTTTTTTATAATAATATTGTGTCGTTTAACTTTTACAGTATTTTTGTTAATTCCTCAGGTGTCTAATCGTCTAACATTTTCTAATGACCTTGGTATCTTAAACATAAAATTCGACCACACACATTTTTAATTTAAACAAAAAAAAATATTTATTTCAGTTAACAAACAAATTACCAACCGGATACATTTCATGTTTGTTTTGTTTTTAAATAATTTCCGTTACCGGTGAATTATGCAATTAAATCTCGAAAAATCATCTTAACAGAGTAACATTACGCTGATTGAAGGTGATACTCGTAAGATTTGAAATATAATGTATGTTACTTTAATATATTAACTTAATTTTCGGGATTGTCGTGATCCGTATTGTATTCCGTTCCTCTACTCAATAAAAAATAACATAATCCGCATATTTTTTAATATAATTAATAAGAATTAAAATCTTTCATGTACAAATTTAACGCATCAATATTGGGCACAGAAAAAAAATGTTCGTTGACAAAACAACAGAAACTGACATGAACTAAACAAAATACCTTCATTTGCATAAAACGATTTTGTCAAATTGACATACTATACACCTATTTGCGAAAGGACTATGTACGACGCAAATAAAATAAATTATAAAAAAAGGGTGACAGGTTTGTTTCACAAATTTACAAAAAAATAACAACACGGCGAAAGGATGCGAATTAAAAAAGGATTTCAATTTTCTTGTAACCAATTATAACTCATTTAATTTTTTTTTGGTTCTCGCGTTTTTTTTTTTTAATTTTAATTTTCCCTTCGTAAACGAAGCGGGTAAACAAGGTGTTTTCACGAAAACGTAATTTATTGCTTTTATAGCATCCACTTTGTCTTAATGTGGATAAATAAAATGGTTGTAATACGAGTAGTTAATTAATTACTGTCCCAAAATTGTATAACCAGCCAGAGCTTTATTATTATTCGAGTATATATGTTGAAAGCTGTATTATTATCTCATGTAATGTCGTTCACCTGTATATTATATACATAAGATGGGAAAATGTATCATAATACACGCAGCTTAATTATATAATTGGGTAAATAAATAATAAAGAAATTTCGAAGGTCTTTTGTTTATAACTTTATGTAACATAAAATATATAAAAATAACATGATGGGAATTCAAATTTAAATCGCGCGCTCGCACCACAAACATAATTTTGATTATCTGGGTCATAATTTTATGCTTCGAAATTTTTTTTGAACAGCTATTTTGATTAACCTTGTCAGCTCACGTCAGTTATGTTAGTCACGATAACTTATTACAAGTATACGTACACGTTTAGATCAAGTTCTCGCATTGATGAAATCATAACTGGCATACTCGTATAACTTATTGCCTATAGTTATTAAGGGTTTAAAGGTGGAAATTGTGTTGATTTTTTTATTGATGGTGATTATTATGATCAGCCTTGATGAAGATTAATATTCTATTAAGATTCCAAAAAAAAAAGAATTAAATAGTATAAACAGCAACCTCGTGCATTGTTGCGTGCGCATTCTTAACATAGTAATTGAGATTTTTCTTATAAATTCATTCATGTCATATTGGTATTGTTGGTTTGTGGCCTTAACGTTTTTAAAAAAGTCAAAATCATTAAATTAATTCAAACGCTGTCATTTTAACTGAATGATATTGTATTATTTAATAATTAGCTACATTTGTGATGGCTGATCAAATATTTTAATGATTGGTCACCTACTTACAATAATTTTTCCCATAACATGATTTGGATTGATTTATAATAGAGATATAATTGGGGCATTTATTAAGTTGTAGTTCTTATTATAATTGGAGTATAATGCTTTTTTGACAACCCTAATATAAACTAATCAAAATTCAAATGAGATATATTTACTTAACACTATAAAAGTAAAAACTGATTCTACCAAAAAAACTACCCATAACATGGGACGCATCAAATTACGCAACATTATTTATAATTAAACTATTGATAAGTCAACAAAAGAGTTTTAAAAATCACAAATTTCACTAAAAGTATACATTTTCCTGCCCAAAGTTCAATCGTCAGTTTTTTTGTAAGTGGCATTTCAGCTACGTGACTCTATGGACCTAGTTTTACTTGATCTAACTAAATCAGAAAAAAATTAAATCGGTTTAATATTTATAGTGATCACCGAAGCACGTTATTGGCCCCGAAGGCAAAGTGGTCAGCATGCTTGCTCCAGCGACCGAAGGTCCCGGGTTCGATTCCCGGTGGTGATAAGGTAAAAATTTCACGGCTGGTTTTGGATCAATGAATTTATCACTCATTATCCGAAACGAAAATATGATTATGAAACCTCATTTGAGGCGGCCAAATCCCTTGATGGGATTCAAAATGTTTCTGCATTCACACTGGCACTTAAGTCATGATAGTATCGCAAATTAACAATCTTCAAATTATAAATACAAAAATTCGTTGCACATTTGCTGAGCTGGTTAGGAAGTAGCATTTACGCTGGCTGGATGAACAATATAGCCACATATAAGAAATGCTCTCGGAACCTGTGTCCAAATCTCTGGGAAGGGGTGTTAATGGCCGTTTACTTTTTTCATCCAAACTCAAATTATGAATAAAAAAATTGGATGCAGGTTTGCTAATCTGGTTAGGAAGTAGCAACCCGGGTGGCTTAGTAATGTAGCAGCCTACTAAATTGCTCGTCCAGCCAGTCTGATTGCTACTTCCTAACTAGATCAGCAAAACTGTATCAAATTTTTTTATGCACAATTTGAGTTTGGACGAAAATGGTAAACGGCCATTATCACCCCTTTCCAGAGATTTGGGTTCAGGTTCCGGGAGCACTGCTATTAAGTGGCTATGTTGCTCGTTCAGTTAGCCTCACTGCCACTTCCTAACCAGATCAGCAAATTTGCAACGAATTTTTGTATTCATAATTTGTGTTTAGACGAAAATGGTAAACGGCCATTAACATCACTTCCCAGAGATTCGAACTCAGGTTCCGAGAGCACTTCTATTTGACGGCTAAATTGCTTATCCAGTCAGCCTCATTGCCACTTCCTAACCATATCAGCCCATTTGTAACGAATTTTTGTATTCATAATTTGAGTTTGGACCAAAATGGCTAACGGCCATTAACACCCCTTTGCAGAAATTTGGACTCAAATTCCGCATATACTTCTAATAGGCTGCAAAATTGTCCGTACAGTCAGCCTGATTTCTTCTTCCTAACCAGATTAGAAAATTTGTAACGCATGTTTGTATTCATAATTTTAGACGAAAATGGTAAATAGCCATTAACCCCCATTTCGAGAGATTTGGACTCAGGTTCCGAGAGCATTTCTAATAGGTGGCTAAATTGCTCATCCAGCTAGCCTTATTGCTGCTTCCTAACCAGACCAGCAATCTTGTACAAAAATTTTGTTTTTATAATATGAGTTTGGACGAAAATGGTAAGAGGCCATTAACCCCCGTTCCCAGAAATTTGGACTCTAGTTCCAAGAGCACTTCTATCAGGTGGCTAAATTGCTCGTCCAGTCAGCCTGATTGCTACTAATTAACTTGATCAGCAAATTTGCAAAAAAATTTTATATTTATAATTTGAGTTTGGACGAAAATGGTAAACGGCCATTAACCCCCGTTCCCAGAGTGTTGGACTCAGGTCCCGAGAACAGTTGTTATAGGCTACTAAAATGCTCTTTCAGCCAGCTTGATTGACATTTTTTAACTAGATCAGCAAATTTGCAAAGAATTTTTGTATTCACAATTTGTGTTTGGAAACGACCATTACCACCTCTTCCCAGAGATTTGGACTAGGGTTACGAGAGTACTTCTGTTAGGTGGCTAAATTGCACGTCTAGTCAGCTTAATTGCCACTTCCTAACCAGGTCAGCA
The DNA here is from genome assembly GCA_932526605.1 of Nephrotoma flavescens. Classification (NCBI taxonomy): domain Eukaryota; kingdom Metazoa; phylum Arthropoda; class Insecta; order Diptera; family Tipulidae; genus Nephrotoma; species Nephrotoma flavescens. The sequence continues at coordinate 223,658,260 of OW052221.1, forward strand.
AATTTGCAACGAATTTTTTTATTCATAATTTGAATTTGGACGAAAATGGTAAACGGCCTTTAACACGCCTTCTCAGGGGTTTACACTCAAGTTTCTTGAGCACTTAAAAAAGGCTACTAAATTGCTCAATTATCCAGTCTAACTGAAGGTTTATTACCGACTGCAAATTTCTTTCGAATTTTTATAATTCTGTTACCTATGATTTTGATTTGAAAATGGTAAAGTGGCAAAGAAATAATAAATCTAATCAGAATTCGCATGAGAATATTAAATAATTATTGTACTAAAGTGTTTGTAGTCTAGACTATCTATTAAAAGGTTTGAAACTTCGAAAGCTTATGTATGTAATATAATTCTTAAACTTTATCAATACAAGTATTATTAGTTTATATATCTTATTTAAATATTTATTTCGTTAAAATTAAATCAAAATGAATGAAATGATTTGATTTAGCACTCTTATCTAATTTGCAAATTCATAACAGTGTAATTCATTCTCTAACACAAGCAAATTTATTTAGAATCTCATAGGAAAAAAATATTCCAATAGGATTTGTATACGTACACGTGTGGAAAAAAATACAAACACGGCATACGCATCATTTTAGGGACAAAAAATTTTCTAATTGTTTTATGAACACTTAGTTCATGTTTTTAAGATCATATTTGAAACTCACTAAACTTAACGGATGTTGTAATTGTACATTTCAATCAGTTTCTGAACAATATTTGAAAATTTAGATCTTCGGTTTGTACCTCGACAATAATAAGAAAAATATTTCTAAATTTAAGATGTATGCCGGATGGGCGATTCACCGTCATCAAGTTTCTTTTTAACAATACTCAGATTATAGAAATTTAAATGCAGTATATAGTGCTTTAGATATAAGGTCGGGAAAAAATTCTCATAAAATTTGCAACGTAGGACGAGTTGTGTGTAATAGGACACCACAATTCATCCAATTCGGACATAAGAAAGTTTTCCAACATGTTCCAATAGCGGTCTCGAATATAACTGTTACAGCATTGCCTCTAGCATCTTCAAAGTTGATGCCGCCGGCCCAAATGGTGGAACCATACAGTTACTCTACAAAGGTATAGTGTTCTTTGTTGTATCAATTTTGAGGTTGGTTTGGTTTTCTGTAGCTGAAATAGCAACTATTTTATTTATTAACAAAGCCAGCCAGGTCAAAATGTGCCTCGTCTGTCATAATGATTTTTTGTCAAAAATAGTTTATTGCCTTATTTTTGATTTTAATAATTTCAGCACGTTGTTGCGGCGTTAGATGCTCAATTTTAAATTTTTATTGATGCGAAATGGAAAATGTCATCCAAAACAAAGTGGCGAGCAAACAAAATTGAACTGGGAAATGAAAAGCTCCTTGTATTCCGTCTAAACTTGAGCGCGTACCTTTTAGTTCCAGGAGTAAAAAAAATCACTGTAATGATGAACAATATTGGAATGTGTTTTCTACACATGTGAATATTTTTATAAAAACTAGATTTTTATCTTAATATCAAGCTTGAACCAACTTGAACCACCTACGCATGAAAAATAGGTATTTTAAAGGGTCTGTCCTTAATTCGTATAAATATTTTTCTACTTATTATTGTTACACCTATTGCAAAAATAAATCTTCTAGGAAAAATGTCAACAGAAATTTTGAAAAGTAAAATTTTAAGAGGCTTTTTCTAATATTAATAAGTGATTGTTGTACTAATTTTCGTTTATTTTATATTAAATTTTAACTAGTGAATGCCAATGTTGGAAAAATATTTTGGAAGATTAACGTACTCAAGTATATGCTAACGTCATATACACTTCATTTTTTGTTGTTAAATTTTTTCTTGTTTTTTTTTGTATTTTTTACAAAGGCGACAAATTGACGAAGGTGAACTGCATGAAATTTTGGACGAATCTTATACATACTTTCGAAAAAATCAAGGTCTGTTGATGTTTTTAGAATTTTCTTCGCAAACACATCTACAGCGGTTGTCGTACATTTTGAAGTGTAACAAGGTCAACGGTAGTCCTACACTTTGCAAACCTCTTTCAAAAAGAAGTTGTTATACTTCGACTATTATTTCACCACATTGCCTCTTTTGAAATGGTGTCTCCATAAGGTTAATATTTTCTTTTACAATCAAATTGTTTTTTATTCAAAATATTTTTTTGTTGATGTTAGGTACGAAAATTTTAAGTTCAAAAGCAATAATGCAACAAGGCCAAGACACAAGAAGTTGTGCTGAATGACCGGATTCTCGGAATGTCTTTTTTAAAGTGGAAGGATACTAAAAGCGTTACCGCCCTATTGTCCATCGCAGGTTCTTATTCATCAATCCTGGAGGGGGCGATGGTCGCTATAGTAGACTAAATGTTAAGAGTATTATCCCTCATTCATTAAAATTAGTAGTAGAAGCTTAAGGTAATAAACAATGTCATTGATTTGGCTGTAATTCGCGCATAGAGAACAACTTGGATTGTTAAGCTTGCAAAATTTAAGATTGCAATTTATATTAAAGCAAGAGCGGCAAGTTAAGAACGTGATTTATAAAATTTAAAAACCAATTGAAACAGTTCATATAAACATTTCATTCTAAAAATCTTTGCGCACAGAAGTGAACATGTGTCGTTCTGTAATCAGTCACATATGTTCTAAAGCTCTGTTATAGAATATTTTTTCTAATTACTTACGAACTCGAAACGACTGCTAGCCTAATTACTAAATTAAAAGTACTAATTACTAAATACCAGAGCCTCCTAAATATAAGAGCCGTAAGATTCCGCTATTTTTTTAATGAGCTTTACGTAGAGTCCTTCTTGTTCTTTTTGATACCAATCAGTGTATTTTAACATTTTTTAGAAGTTTTTTTGTATGTAAAAATATAACTGCTTCGTGTGAATTTTCAATTAGAACGGTTAGTTCAATATTTAGGGTAAGTATATTTTAAAACTGAATCATATTACAATATGTCGAGTTAACACAAAAACGTTCATATTAGTGTAACACAATTTTTCTTTGTAGAAGCTAGAATTTTTTATATGTGTATGTCAAGAAACTACGAAATTAGTATAAACTGATCCATCAAAAATGTAAACATTATTTTTCAAAAACAAACGTTCTTCAAAAAAAAATGCCTTTGGAGTAGCAATGTAATAGGCCTGATTCTCGTGGCATAAAATTGCCGTTATGATATTTTATTCCGCTTTCTATTTGAAATTTGTATTGAAACAAACAAAACAAAATAATATAACATAAAATTTTAGATCCAGGATTCGACCTCAATATGGGGTTATTGCGTTTTGGATTCTTTTTCAACAATAATGAATCTTTCATTGAACAAACTTCGAAAACCTTTTTTTTCGTTACTTGTTAAAAATTTGATTTTGATCGCAATAAAATCGCAGGCTATATTGTTTCTTCATGTAGTATAAATAGAACAGAATAAAGCCATTGTTATTTTATAACGCAATTACAACTAATCAAAATATGTTGATAACTATAAATTTATAAAACAATAGCGACAAAATTTGAATATTTTTAAACCCAAATGTTTATTTAGAAAATTGAACAATTTATTGCGGATACTGCCTAGTTGAATAGATAATGGAACCTCCTGGAACTGAGAATAACGCAACACGAATTAAATTGGTATATATAAAAAACAAAAATTGAAAAAATTATGACATTTTCCTATTATAGTTTTACAGTGCGCAGCAATTATTACGCTTGACATTTTACGACGAAAGGTTTTTTTTCGCCAACCGTATTATAGATAAAAAATTATAATTGTTTTGAGTTTTAATAATTATGTTAAATTTTGCGCTAATTTTCAATGGTTTATTTTCATAAATAGTTGTTATTATTTTGTACTTTTCTGTGATTTCAAGTAAACTTATTATGAAGACATCTGTAAACAGATTTTAAAATTACTAAAAGCTGGGTTTTGCAATTGCATAAAATTAAAGTTTTCTTCGTTTTGTTGTTTTTAGAATAATATATAATTAAGAAAAAAATTTATAATGTGAATACATTTGAATCTCGATTATCCGGGATCCGATTATCCGTGAACCTCGATTATCCGGGATTTTTCAGTCTCTTGGTTAATCTGAATTTTATCTGATTTGATTATCTGGGAAGTCCCACTCATCCCGGATAATCTACATGGTGATTCATAAAATCTTGTTTCAGCCCACGTTTTGTCTTTAATTGTGTTATAAATGTGATCGTTTAGATTGCTATTAAATCCATCGTCCACCCCGAAAATTCTGACTAGAATTTACTACAGAAATAAAAATTTTATAAAACTAAAGTTTAAATTGGATGTAAGAGGAAATTTACTGTCAGTGTCAATTTATCGTAGAGACAATTTATCGTGGAACAATTTATCGTAAACAGTTTATCGTGGAACAATTTATCGTAGAACAGTTTTGTTTCTTAACCGATTATGATAGGAGTGGGTATGTTGGATGGAAATGGGAAAATCAATAAGATTTTTGGAGTAAGTTCTAGAAACGTTGCCACCTGATTGATTGGACGAAAGTCGATGATAAATTGCTGTAATTGCTGTTGGATGAAAAAGCCAAATTCTAGTTCTAACTGTACAATATAATTAAAAATGTTATTTATTTGCAAGATTTGGTACTTGTAATATTTTGTAATTGCAACACCTTGTAGTTGCAAGATTAATAAAAAAAGCAATATTTTGTTAAAGTAACGTTTTGAAATGCAATAATTTTAGAGGCTAATGGCTTCGATAACTCTCACGGGCACGCAGATGGTTGCTGCGTTCCCCCGCTTAGCCCTCTAAGCGACTTTAGTTTTGATCGGGGGACGTAGGAGCTGGGATCAGCAAACATTGCGTGCCACGCGTAGGAGCGGATTATATAGAATCTATTAATGACAACTTCTAAAAAAAATTTACAACATTTTGTTATGGAAGATTTTGTAATTGCAATTTGAAATGCAATAATTGTAGAGGCTGGCGGCTTCAAAAATTCTCGCGGACACTTAGTCCTCTGTTCAAATTCCATCCTTATTAGCCATTTTCTACATTTTTATCGCAAACCCAATTTTTCAAACTCACTGCAGCCACTCCTAGCATGAAGAGTATACGCTGTTGTGTTATTGGATTGGTGGCGCCTATAACTTGCCTTGATATGTGGTGTCAAAAGTCAAAAGCAAAATTCGCCATGCATCGCTTTCTCTCGACTTCCGTATTCGCTTAGAACTAACCAGCCAGCATGGCAAAGAGTTAAAAACCTAGATCTTTGCTCCCAAATGTTATCGTATGAAAAGATTAACGATATAGGATAGAAATTTAGCTATCAATGGTTACACATTTTACTAGAAAATGTATTAGAAAAAATGAAAAATTAAATTTGGCTTTTTTATCAAATAGCGAGTAGAGCAATTTAATATCGACTTTTGTAAAATCAAGATACTTATAAGCAATGGATGAGATCCGCTCTAGATGGCAACTTTTCCACAATTTATTCCAAAAATCATTAAATTTCCATCCAACATACCCAATCAAAACATAATCGGTTAAGAAATTACCGGCCATATTCCAGAACTTCTTCCAAAAATCATTTAAAAATCTCATTTTCAACCAACTTACCCAATACCATCATAACCGGTTAAGAAACTACCGAGTTCCGTCCCAGGTGGCCATATTCCAGAACTTCTTCCAAAAATTATTTAAAAATCCCATTTCCATCCAACATACCAAATCACATCATAATCGGTTAAGAAACAACCGAGTGCTGTCTAAGGTGGCCATATTCCAGAACTTCTTCCTATAATCATTTGAATCTCATTTCCATTTCAAAATCCTATCTTAATTTATTAATCAATTAAAATGGGAATGGGTGAATTCAATAAAAATTTTATAATACGAAGACACTTTAATTTTTGTTTACAAATCATTTTGATATACGGTCAAATTTACAAACTACGATAAACTGGCATACTATAAATTGTCACACGATAAATTGTGTCCACGATAAATTGTGTCTACGATAAACTGTTATACGGTTAAATGTTCAGGCTAAATTGGAACACGATAAATTGTTTACGATAAAGAGACCGCCACCCGTAAGAGGAATCGTAAGAGCGCCTTCACCTTTTATTAACTTACTTTACTAACATACACAACTAAACGGAATGCTCATTTTTATAGAACATTAAAAAATTATACTCCGCTGTATTTTAAATTTAATAAGTAAAACTGATTAAATTTAATGTGATGGCTGATTTTCAAATATATATTTGATGAATATTTTACTAAAACACGATTTCTTATAGTAACTCAATAACAGCTCTCATTTTAATATTACGGCTCGTTAAAATCATAGATGGCTCTGCTAAGACGCATCGATTGATATTGAGTTTGAACTTACTTTTATTTTTTTGGTCTCCAAAATTTAGCAGATAAATGTTTCACAAAAAATTTGTTTGTAGAATTTTGTAAAATTATAACGCGCGTAACGGAAAATAAAATTTAACAGCGAAATTTTCATTTTCGTTTTCGCTTGTGTCATTTTTGTATGAACAATTTCATTTCACGTCAGCTGCCTACTATAGCCTTTAAAAATTAATCTGAAATGGAAACAAAATATTAATTAATCCATTCTGTTGCTATGAGTGAAATCGCGCTTCACCGGCAATTCTAAATTATATTTAAAATTTCAAAGTTTATTCAAAGTGGTTTAGTCAAAACTTACGTACAAAATGTAAGATACATGGTTAACGTAATATGAATGCGTTATATCATCCTATTAAAAGACTTTTGCGCAACAAATTTCGGAAACCTTTAAAATCGTTTCACTTGAAAATTGGTCTATAGGATTTATGCCAATTTTCTGAAATATTAATTACATAAATATTATTATTCATTCTTTTCGAATTATGCAAGATTACTGGAAGATATTCCAATTGCCTTCTATTTTATGACAAAAAAGCCCTTTATTATAGGGATATGTATCCATTCTTAATTGTAGATTGAAAAGGTTGAAATCATGAAAAAATCTTAATTTAATTAGCAAGGAATGGAGATCGCCATTGTCATTTTCAATAAATGTTGTCTCAATAGCAACTTAAAATAATATTTAATTAAACCCATTGTACCCCAAGGAGAGCAGATTTTTAATTGAAATATGTTTATGTGTATTAAACTGAACAGCTCTGGGTAAACACAAAGTGAATACACGTTAACTAACGAAACAAACGAAATATTTCGATTTCTCATTACTGAAAGCTAAACATATACGTTATGCCCATTCTTATGTCGACTTCTTTTTAGCATTTTATAAATTATAGATAAGCACGATGTACCGAACTATCGGTATGCACAGTACAGATTTCATTCGCATTTTGACCAAGACATCTTTTATCAAATAAGGAAATAGGCACAAACAAACCAAACTAATGATTTGAATTTAAATTTAAATTTTTGTTAATTTACATAATTTAATTTTTCGATTAAAGCATTTCGCAAAATGTTTACAGATTAGCAGAGAAGGTTAAGCTCATCACGTTTTATTGCATATTTCCAATATTCGATGCGTGCGAATTAATTTTTGATCTTTATACCTTTCTTATAATCCAACATATCTAAAGATTGTGCCATATGTTTAATTATTTATCCGGAACTATATACGTTACGACGTCAAATCATGTAAGCACCTCGATTGTGTGTAAAGCAGACGAAAGTAATTAAAATATTAGTGTGTACTACATTACATCATACTAAACTAGATATTATTTTTCTTTCCTTCTAGACTTCTTCCTAGTCATTGTGTTTTTTAAACAATAAACTTTTTTTAAATCTACATATACCCGCATATGACGTATACTATATAAGTATGCATATCTAACTATTTCAAATTTATTATTATGATTATTATTTATTAATTAAGAATACAACACAAATTACGTGTAATATAAAGTACAACAATTTTATTTCATTTCCTATTACAACTATATATAACTAGTAACTACCTACTGTATGCAGATATACATAGGTAAATGAGATAGTTGTTGCTTTATAGTTTTTCCGGTTTATTTTTCCTGAAATATGAAAAATAATAAATTTGTTTTATGTACGTTGGGTATACACGAGCATAATATACGAGTACGGTCGATGTATAGATGATAATGTTATCAAACTCATGACGATATTTTATAAATATGAGAGACTGGCTGTATACGAATATATTTTTATACATAGTTTGTTACTCCATAATTTATTTCAAATATGATTCTGGAATACAAAAAAAAAAAAACTTTTCCTCCACTCGTTGTTTGTACTTTATATATAGTACATGAAGTATATGCTACATAAATATAATAAAGTTTTTAATTAGTGTATGGATTGTTGATGATACGATGATGATTGTATTGTATGAACGTATAAATAAAATTTAAAGTTGACTAAATTACAAACTAATTCTAAAGATAGCTTTTATATGTTACTATTAATTATTATTTTTTTTAACAAGCAACACTAATGAAAGCACAATTTTTGTATGTGGTTTTATTTATACAACAGGTAGAATATATCAAATATGAATACATAAATGTAAAGCTTTTTATTGAACGTGATATTACATATATCAACTCATTAACTTTCGGTGGTTGCATAAGGTGATATGTGAAATGAGTGTCGAATGCGAAAGCTTTCACATCAAAGAAAGTACGTGTATGCATATGTTGAATGTAAAACGAGAGGATATCTTCGTTTGTTTATCACATATAAGATATTTATCAAATTAGCAAAATCAAAGCTTTCACTACGTACGTGTGTGTGTGTAAATAGTCTAGACTCGGCAGAATCACTTTCATTTAAATTTTTTATTATATTCAAACAATTTTTTGTATTATTCGAATTCATTGACCTTATCCAAACAAAAATATTTTAGAAATTTTAAAATATTTTTTTCATAGTTTTGAAAGCTTTTAGAACACATATCGTGTTAGTTAGGTGTAAAAACTTGTTTATATAAAAATTAAGCAAAAAGCTTTTACCTCTTATACTATTATTTGTAGTAAATAAATTGTATTTGAATTGGTAGAACATACATGCTATGTAACAGCTAACGTTTAAGCAATTTTCTTATGGCAAATCATAAAAGCTTTTATAAAACACCTTGTAATATAGACAAAATAAATTCTGATTACGACAAATATGTTTTCGTTGTAATATAATAAAAGTTTTGCGTCTCTGAAAATAAATTTTGTTGTAAAACTTTTATGTTGGATACATATTCTAATAAATAATTTCACAATAAATTTTAAAAGCTGTAAACCAGATAATTAACTGCTTTAGATCATATAAAAATATAATCGAACCACATTCTAATTTCTTAATCTGCTGCAAATACTTTTTGAACGGTTTTTGGACTAAACAAGTTCCAGTGGTTTCCCAATTTTAGACAATCTTTCTAAATAGTGCTATAAAATAAAAGGGTTGTGGAAAAGCTAAAAATAAAATAAAAATATTGTTGTGAAAGTTTTAATATAAAAACTTTATAATTTTGAAAGTTTAAAAGCCAAAAACTTTAAAGAATTAAATGGTTTAGAGAACTGAACAAATTTGAGAAAATCTAAATGGTTGTTAAAATTTTAAATGGTTGACCGTTTCTTTAAACAAAAAGTTTAAAAAATATTAAATACCTTAAAAAATTTAAAATACATTTATTGAAAGGTTTAAACTTAAAATAACAAATGTTTTATGCACGATTACACAGTTTAACATGTTGCAAGTGTTAAAATAATATAAGTTTTCAACCCCATTTAAAAAGTTCGTCAAATTTAAAATATTTAAGAGATTTAAACAGGTTCAACCCTTTAAGGTTTTTAACAAAATGAACGCATAAAACGGTTTAAAAGATGTAAAGGTTCATAAAATGTAAACACTTTAAATCATGTAAAAAGCCGAAACCTTTATAAAATTTTGCTTCAAATTCAAATTTATAGGACTGATACTGAATTTTATTTCAGCAGAAACCTATATTTAATTTTACAAATTAAATTAAATTAAATTAAATTACTGGGACTGTTACTGAATTTCATGCGACACACTGTAAATTTGTTGTATTTGTCAAAAATAGTTGTTGTTGTCAAATAAACATGGCCGATAATAACCCGGAATTTATGTAACAAAAAGCAGAAACCTATATTTAATTTTACAAATTAAATTAAATTAAATTAAATTACTGGGACTGTTACTGAATTTTATGCGCCTCACTTTAAATTCGTTGTAATTGCCAAAAAAAGTTGTTGTTGTCAAAGTAAATATGGCTGATAATAACCCGGAATTTATGTTACAAAAAGCAGAAACCTTAATTTAATTTTACAAACTAAATTAAATTAAATTAAATTACTGGGACTGTTACTGAATTTTATGCGACTCACTGTAAATTTGTTGTATTTGTCAAAACTAGTTGTTGTTGTTTTCAAAGTAAGCATGGCCGATAAAAACTTGGAATTTATGTAACAAAAAGCAGAACCCTATATTTAATTTTACAAATTAAATTAAATTAAATTGAATTACTGGGACTGTTACTGAATTTTATGCGACTCACTGTAAATTTGTTGTATTTGTCAAAAATAGTTGTTGTTGTCAAAGTAAGCATGGCCGATAATAACCCGGAATTTATGTTACAAAAAGCAGAAACCTATATATAATTTAAATTTATTATTTATATTTATAATTTAAGAACAAATTAAAATAAATTAATTTAAATTGTTGGGACTGTTATTGTTTTTTGCGAGTCACAGTAGATTTGTTGTATTTGTCAAAAATAAATTTGTTGTCACATTAAACATGGCCGATAATAACACGGAATTTCCGTAACAAGGAGCCGAAACCTATATATTTAAGTTTTAAAAGTGAATTAAACTAATTCAAGTTCCTGGGACTGTTACTAAAAATTCTGTGAATCACAGTTAATTTATTGTATTTGTCAAAAATACTTGTTGTTGGTAAAATAACAAATAACTTTTGAAAGTTCTAACAAATACCATTCAATTTCGTTTATAGTATTTGTAAAGATTTAACAAATTTAAAAGATTTAATATTTTAAAAAATTCAAACTTTGGAATTTTTTTTAAAACCCAATAAATTATACAAACATGTCAAAAAGTATGGGAATAACAGGTTTAAAAAGATTTAAACGGTAAAAAGTTCTTTAAGAAGGTTTAAATTATAATATACATTTGTAAGACTTTTAGAATATGGTTTGGAAACCGTTCCATTAAATGATTTTAGTTTATTTAAACTAAAGTATAAATGAATTAACAAATTTAAATTTAAAGGAATAAATGCTTTAAAAGTTTTAAACGCAAACTCATTTGCTTAAGGATTTGAAATGAGCTTTTTTAAAAGTTTATTGTTTATTGACATTTTTATTTTAAAAAGTTAAACGGTTTTACTTGTAATATCATTTTTTTTCAATATTTATACGTTTAAAAAATGTAAACAGTTGTAAGGTTACCGGTTTAAATGTTTTATTTTTAAAAAGGTTTTAAATAAACCAATTATAATTTAAAAGTTTTAAAATTTTAAAAAAGTTTTAATAATATATATTTTTCATCGTTTTAACAATTCGATTTATTGAAATGGCTTAAACTATTAATTGGAAATATTAAAAATGTTTTTCAAGATAAACCTTTTAAAATGTTTTGAAACAAACAGATTTAAAAAAAGTTTTAGATTAAATATTTTAGACGTTGAGGTGAAACCATGTAGGTTTTACAATTTAAATATTTTTTTTGTGGTTTAAAGAAATTTTAAGTCTTTACAATTAATTTAATGTTGCAAATGTTTAAATAAATAAAACATTTTTAATGTTTCAAAATTTTAAAAAGTCACATAGTTATAAAATGTTCCGAAAATTTATGATTTTTAAAATATTATAACAATTTAAAAGCTTTATTAGCTTAAGCAGAGTTTAGTAGATTTAACGGTTTTAATAAGTTCAAAATATCTTGATGGGTAAGAGAGTGTATTTACATTCATTTGAGGTATTCACATCTAATTTAATTTGAAAATGATTAAGTTGCTTTTGAAACAGCTGAGAGTCATTAAGACATTTAAAGGCATATTTTGATAATAATATTTCATCCCAGATTTCATCGTTATCCCATAAAACGGTTAATTTAGCATATTCGATATCAATATCCGTGCTGTAGTAGTCACGAAGAGCCCGTCTAAATAATTTTTGCAAACTTTCATATTCTTCGAGGCTTGTTGATAATTTTAGTTCGATTATTATCCATTTTAACCACATTCACTTTCATTTGATTCGTCAGACATTATTATAAATAAATTATTTAATAAAATATAGTAAAATCTATAATAAAAACAAGAAAAAAACACGGCTTTCAAGTTTGCGCTATTTACTATAATTTACAGCGGATGAAATGCAAAAGTTGTAAAGTTATTTGTTGTAACATTGTTATCGGTGCACACGCAATAATCTTTATAAAACAACACTTTGAATTAAACAAAATTTAATTTAATAAAAACACAAATTGCTTAAACAATTATCACAAATATAATAAAATATAAATGGCGCGACGTCTTGACAATTGACATGACGTTTAGTATATGTGTGAGTAAACGTAAAAAAAATCCAAAATCGTGTTCTGTGGCAAAAAATAAAAAATCCAAAAATTTGGATGTGGATTTTTATGCCAGTAAAAACGACATTAGTAAAAGTTTTGACAACTTTCATTCAATTTAGTACAGGGTTTCAAAAACTTTAAAAGGTTTCAAAGCCAAGCAAGATTTAAAGGTATACGAAGTTTGAAGAATTTAAAAAGTTTATTATTTTAAAAAATATGAACGGTATGGGAATAAAAGGTTTTAGAGCATTAAAACATTAAAAAATTCTAGAAGAAATCGTTTAAAAAATTTAAAAAGGTTTAAATGCTTAAAAAATTGAAGGCGAATCAAACAGTTTGAACTGTATAAGAGTTTTTATAGGATATTTCAAAAGCATTTAAAGGGTATACGGATTATCTGTCATAAATTATTCTATCTGTCATAAATTTAATGGTTTAATTAGTTTAAAATGTTCTTATTTTTTAAAAGTTAAGAATGAGTCACAAAACCATTTTTGTTAAAAGTTTAATAAATTTAAAAAGTTTTAATGATGTGAAAGGTTTACGGGATAAAAGTTCTTAAAGGTTTAACCAGTTAGGTTTAAAAGTTTTAAACTTCAAAATAATTATACAATTTGAAAGTTCAAAATCATTAAAGGTTTCAGAAAATTTCTCAAATAACTAAACAATTAAAATTGTTTTTTATCAGTCAAAATTGCAAAGTTCAGCCATTTGTAATACCATCAAAATGAAACATATGTGCCAGAATAGGATTTTTATATTTTTTCAAGGTGTTCATATGCAAAACCCGCAATTAACAATGTTGTGTTTTGTGAAAAGAATAATTATAAAATTCAGCCATATGCTATGGAAACAAAATGTAAAAGTCTTCACATTTGCTTAGTCTTTTACCCAAAATTCATTTTCATTTAAATCGTGCAAAAACCAAAACAAAATCTGGGTCTAAAATTATTATTTTGGGTTTTTATTCGTGTTAGTGACTATACAACACGAGCCACACATTAAATTATTGCTGTAAACGTGCTGCAAAAACCCCCACTTTTTTATTGTCTTGCCGCACTGTGTGAAGCGGCACATTTAGGTTGCTGTGTTTTCAACGGTTTTAGAAAAAAAAAATTCCAACACGTAGCAATGCGCTCCAGATAGCTGCTTCAACCGTATAAATAGGAGGAGCTAACTATTTTTTTTAAATCCGCAGTTCCGCGTATGTCTTCCGAACAATATTCCACTAAAGTAGTATTCACGGATGATAATACTTCTCAATTATATGTGTTGGCCTTAGTACACATACATAGTGAGAGGTTCCTGTGGTTTCTGATTTAGTGATATATAATTCGCTAAATCGATATGTTCTTGTTTTGTATTATCGGTACAAAGCAAGTTGAATTTTTGCAGTTTGATCGTTGCGACCTGATGAGTAGACCAGCTTTTTATCAGTGCGAAACCAAGCTGCATAGAAGCTACCTATGGAGTTGGACGGTTTTTAAATTTAAAAAGTAAAATTTAATTTTTTTCGAAAGATCTCTCAAACAAATTTCTGTTGGTGATTACTCAATTTAAAATATTCTTAATTACATAAAAAAAACGTGCTGCTAGTTTTCGTTTGCCTTACTAAGCGTCTTTATCCTGTAATTTGATTCTATATACCCTTCTAAAAAAGGACAATAGCTATGAAAATGAAATACACATATTTTATTTAAACATTCGTGATGCATATTATATCAATATTAATCATAAATAAATAATAAGATGTCAATTTGAAGGTAAAACACCGAGTTGAAATTTTTATTTAACCGCACGCATTTCGAATTCGATAAACCATTCACCTCATGTTAAATTATTAAAACATCCATCAATGTGCTTGTCAAATGCGGGTAATTGTATCCACGTCATTTTCTGTAAGCCCCCACTCCCCCTCAAATAAATAATATAATCGAATATAATATTTATTATTTTAATATTTAAACGGGACAACTTTATTTTAGACGAAAAAAATGTTTTTCACATAACACAGGGAACATATATTTTCCAACTTGTTGAAACAAATTTATAAGATCTAGTCACGAAATAATATTCTAGACGAAATAATATGTTATATAGAATAGGTTAATCACCTTCGAGATATACGGGACGAGTATATTTCAAGTCGTGTCAAACTAGAATTATTTATTTATTTATAATATTTTAATTGAAACAAAATATTTTCTTAATTATATTTTTTGTGTCACGTTTACGTATAACAATAAAATAATCCATAGTTATCATCAATACATTATATAAAAAAATAATATTATTATTTTATTGTAAATAAGGTACTGATTTCAAAATAATTCGTGTCTATATTTCATCTCACGATTAAAATATTAACGTTGTTAGGTTTTGTAACGAAATAATTTAATTTTGATGATACGCTTTTTTATAAATAAATAATATAAAAATGTGACAATAAATTGATTGTCTTTGATTCGCTAAATTATATTGAGAGACTCGAAAGGTAATTTTGTGCAATATTTAAAACCAATCAAAAGTTTTAATAAAGAAAAATTTGATTTGTGCGATAAAATCGATAATGCGGAAGAACTGTAAAATGGCATATGCAATAAATTAAAATTATGCAAATTGCTTTATTTTTTTTATTCATATTTTTTCTTTGTAATGCAAAATGATGAAAAATGATTAACATCGCGCAGGTATATGCATACAAAGTTAATTGAAAAACAAAATCGCGCGATGAATCAAAAAAGTCAAATTTAATTTGAATTAATAATATTCTTTATGCGGCAAATAAAGATAAATAATAGAAAATTTATTATGCAATTTAATTTCTTTGTAACGAAAGGTGTACGCTATACTTACCATTCATAATTTTATTGATAGTTTCATGATTGTAGCTAATTTAATAATTTTACAAAATAAGTAATTTGCAGTTCGTGGTCGAAAGAGTATACGTCCTGGCTAATCAGTTGTAAAGTACAAGAATTTTAAATTTTTAATTCGCTGTAATAATGTTAGGTTTATCGGTAAATGGATCAAATTAATTTTTACCGGTTTTGCAAGATTTTATGTCAAATTTTAGTTTGATTTTAATGAGCTAAGTTTTATATATGGTGGTCTAAGCTGATGAAACTCTTTTTTTTACCGAAAAATTGTATTATAAGCAGCAACATGCAATGCAAGCACTGGCAAATCACAAAAAAAAAACTAGTGCAGTTGAATATGCTTTCGGACTTTTTTTTGGCTCAAAAGCATAAACTGGATCTAGTCGATATCTGATTTTTCAGCCACACGGCATCATATGTCGCAACGCACCATGGCTTCGTATGGACGTATTGAGAAATGAGTTCGGTCAGCAATTTACCTTACGTTTCGGTCCGGTGAAACACTTATTTATCAATTTAAGTAAAAATTTCATACATTTTTGTCTGTTTTTTTTAATTATAACCAAACGATTAAAAAATCCTCCATTATTTATTCAAAGCCATTCAATGAAATAAATTGAACATTACAGATTTGAATATTTTCCTCCACATTGTCTTCTGCCCGTTTAATTTTTGGATTACTTTGATCTCAAAAATTTTATGACGTTTTTGCGGAACATAATGTTTACCATAAAGTAAAAATAAATCGAACCAGAATCTTACAAATCTCTGCATGTTATAGTGTTGTACAAATATTCAAACAATAATCAAAATGCGTGAATTAAAGGAAGTTATTGATTTGTTGTTTTTTTGGTTTTTCATCAAATATTTTACATAAAACTGTTTTAACTTGATTAGTCCCAATATGTTGCAGAAAATTTCCCGTTTAATGTAATGGTACGTCCATACATATAATCCATATATTCAAATAAATTACACAAGCTTCTGACTGGTACTTTGCCTTCATTTATTTTATTTGCACAACTAGCTTTAATTGAACTTAAAAAAAATAAATTTGTTAAGATTCTGGCAGACTTTGATATACCTCTAGAATTTACATAATTTGAACAAGATTTTAACAGCAAACATTGAAGTTAATTTGATCAGAGCCGTATTAGTGGAATTTTTTTCAAAATATGGTATTTGACATTCCTACACATTCACAATTGCCATAACATGAATTACCATCAATACCGCACTTTCATTAATTGCCAATCTGAAAAAATAGATATATTTTGACAAACAATAAATGAGATAAGTGTCATAAAGAATCATGCTGTATAAGAACAGTATATAATCTGTAACTTTTTGTTTAATTTTATCGCTTCGGACTTTATGACAGGAAACAGATATGACCTTTTTTTTCGCCATTCGTAAACCTTAGTCCCTACTGACCACTGCATTGGTATCCTATAATTTATTAATACTCGACAAAATTTTAAATACGGATTTGGCGTCAAAATCAATAAGAACGCGGTTGCACTTTCTATTGTTTTCGTCCCGATTACGGTTACGTCCGTTACTTGAAGCAGTTCAACGCAGAACTTTTGTACCTCTGACACCATATCCATCGATTTCACCGGTAAATGATATAATATTGAATTGTATTTATTTCTCTTATTTTTTAACTTTTTGATCTCATCTTCCAGTAGTTGTCAGATTCACTTATTTTTTGTGAAATAAGTCTGATGTTACATACAGAATTTCCATCTTTACCAGGCTTATTAGCAAAAGCACTTTTTACAGGAGGAGAAATTCTGAGAGATTAAAGATTAAAGAGTACAATGGATCACTTTTGCGTCATACCACTAAGTAACGCACCATAATTTGTGTTTTTTTTTTCAAAGATAATTTCAACTGATAGTGATTAAGCACTATACCACAGCTCATTGCTGTATAATTATACAGTCCACAATTCATCTATTATTTACCTCGGATGAATCCGATAACATTTCTGATTTTAAACTTAATATTCTGTATTCTAAGCCTAATTATTTTTAATAAATTAATAAATATTTTATATGTCGACCCAAAAGTGCGAATATCTCGAAATTGTTACGAATAGCTCAACAACGACCTTGCTTTACTGATCTTTAATGAATTACATACAATAATTTTTTTACGGAACTTTTTATTTGAGAGTTCCGACAAACACTTTATCTTCTGCTATCAAATTTTCGTTTGCTGCACAGAATTCACGGCAACAGGCTGTTTATTAAACACAGAAAAAAGTTTAGTATATATCCTCAATCGGTGTTATACAAAATTGTAGTTACTCTGACTTAGAGTTTTGTTTGACCATTGTCGTTTAACAAAATTAGCTAAGGGGCCAAAATTACAAATTTTATACAAATTACTGAAATATGACGAAAAATTTTACAGTAATTCACTATCGTACAATTTTTGTTTCAAATTTTCTTTAAAACTTAATTATGAAAATAAATTTCTAAACGGAAAGGTTAGCAAGATTCGTTGCAAATAGGAGCAGTATTAGTTTAATTCTTAAATTCGTTGAAAATATTCTCTCACACTTTATTATTGTTAAAAGTTAAAATTCAAACTGTGCCACGAGAAAATTAATTGGCCCCTGAATAACGCTTAAAATAAGTTTTTAACTGTCTCCGATCTGTTTACAATTTCTGTAGGTTAAATCTTAACACAATGATGGTTATATTGGTAAAATATTTAGCAGTTTAGTTATTACCAGTTTAATATTGATCAGTATTATTTTGAACGTGTATTTAAGCATTGCTTTGCCAGCCTCTTGTGCAATTAAAATTAAAAACAGGCCAAGAGAAACGTAACAAGTTATATAAACAACTTGCTTTACTGAAACTATACTCAAATGTTTAACCTCATCGTTAAACTTGAAAATTATATGTAAGCATTTTTATTATACATTACGTTTTACGTAAATTGAGATGGCAATCACTAAAATTACTTGAAAGCCACTCGCAATCTGCTGCTCACTAAGATAGTGATACAAATGGTTTGTGGCCTTAAAAACCATTGAAAAATTGTCAACATTGAGTTATGCAGTTTCAAAGTATTTATGCGATCTTAATAAAAAAATGTAGGATTTATTTTTTGCTTTTGGAAATCTAAATATATCCGACACTTAATTTTGGCTCTAAAAAAATAATAAACAAGGCATACTATTCCAAGCGGTCTCAATTTAAGACTTCAAAGTTACTTAAAGAACACATCGAAATTTGTTCTGTGTTGTAACTTGAAATGTTTTTTTCAAAAATTTAACATGCATATGTTTAATATTTAAATTTTAATTTTCAATATTTAAAGTAATATTAATTATGAAATTATACATTTGGAAACTATCAAAATATAATTCAATATCATAAATTTGTTTAAAATACAAAATATGCTGATTGTATTTTGAAATAACTATGCACGTGCTCTACGCTAATCAGATTACAATTAATTTTTATATTACCTCAAATTAGGCATAATACGCTCATTAGACCAAAATCAATAATGAAACCTCACTAATCCACCTCAATACCAAAAAAAAACGACACTCAAATAATTAAAAGAGATAAGAATTATACGATTTTCATTGTCATATCCCTCACATATAATTAACACACCGTAAAATAACCTCCCATATGACGTTCAAGATTCGCAAAATCTTAATTAAATCTCATTTTCATGCATACTTTACTCACAGTACACACAAAAACATTAAAATATTATATTGTGCTTATATTTTATTGCGCATATCATTAAAAATGCATGCAAATCAAGTTCACATATATACGTTATAATTGCAGTTAAAGTATTCAAAATTAATGTAATATGCATTGAATAATAAATTATAGTTTATTTGTAAGGAATAAATAGTTTAAGTGAAATTTCATATAAATAAGCTATATAATTTCGTGCAGGTAATTAATTAACTTTAGACGTATAAATTAATTAGTTAAATTTTTAATTTTTTTTTTTTTTGCCAAGGATTGTGAAATAAAAATTGAAATAATTAAAATACATAAATAAATGTATATCTATGTATATGTGAAGGAAACATATATTTAAAAAAAAAATGTCATACTATGTCATTATCATAAATTTTATAATTTCTGTGATATACATAATTAAGTAATTGCTCTTAAAATGTTAATTAATTTGTTTTTGTAAAAATGCTACGATTTCGTTAAATTAAGGTGGAAAGATCAAAAATATATGTACCACATCGTATTCAATTTGTTTAACAAACTAAAACAACAACAACAAAATTATTAATAATTTTTTTTTTTCAAAAGTTTAAATATATTATGCGCAACATATGCTGCAAACTTTTTAAATTTTATGATTTTCTTTTGTTTCGTATACAGTTAAGATATTTTATAGTGGAAACATATATTTTTTATGCATGTTGCAATATATTTAAATAAATAATATTTTACAAAATTTTTATCAATCATAAATTATCATCATTATTTTTATAAATATATATAGCTATGTGGTACAATGCTAAAATATTAATTTAATTATATTTTGAAAGCCCTTTTAAAACTGTTAATTAATTTTATTATTATTTGAATAGTGCTAAACGCGCTATTACTAAGTGTTAAAAATATTAAATTTATGTTTATAAAAAAATTTACATATTTATTTATGCTAAACAGTTTATAAGTTTTCTATAGAACGAATCTTTGATCACCATATACCGATAAATAAATATTAAAAAGTTTTCGAAATATTATAAACTTTTCAATAATAATATTTTATTCAAGTTTTGTTAAAAAAAATATAGCGCAGTACATTGAGCATAATATATATTCGTAAATATAAAGTTAAATTATATTTTATGCAACCAGTGCAACATCAGGGAGCAAAATAGTTTTGTATTATTTATTTTTGTTTATGTTTATATTATTATATAAAAATGTAACAGAAATATCATAAATAATAGTACAACATTTTGTTGGAAAATAGAAAATATAAAACCAAAATATTAATAGTTCAAAGTTTTTAACTTAATTTTTTTTGTAACGTTTAAGTTTTTTATTTCTTTCAAAAATTTATTTATTGTGGTTTTATCAGGACTGTAATGTGTGAACAAACAAAACTGGAAACTGTCATAGTAAATATGTTTCAAACAATAAAGATTGGTGGTTGTTCATATTTGATTCCAAATACACTTCGTAAATATAAAAATGTTTAATACAATTGTTTTAATTCGCAAAACACACGACAATTATTTACATATGCTATAAAAGTTATAAAATAAATAATTTTTAAATGTTTAAATAAATTTGTCAGGTTATAATAATTTGATTATAAGACCGCACATACACGTATATCACATTTAGGAAAACACGAAAAAATCATCACCAAGTGATACTAAACTCCGAGCAAAATATTTACATGTAATAAGTTTTGAACCAAAAATAATATTTTAATTTGACATATGAAAAGTATTAATTTGTCGGATCAGAGCTATATATGGTTTTGAGATGGCCAGACCCATACGTCACTTCCGCAACATATGAAAAAAATCGTATCCGACAAACTAATACTTATGTCAAGTTAAAATATTAATTTGGGTCAAAAGTATATTACTTTAGTAAATATTTTGCTCGGAGCAAAATTTTGCTAGGTTGCAACGGTACAATTTGTGTATAGCACTGCACTGGCTACGCGTAATTTGGAACTGTAGACGAGTTGGTGTCGAAATCAGCGTAGACAATTTATTTTTGCGTAGACAATGTCGACAATATGTAGAGTTTATAGAATATTTATACAGATAATGTATATTAGTATTTTTTGTTGTTAAACCTTTAGCTTGTAAGACGAAGAAAAGTGACCTAGTCCAAAACCATTATTCTCGACGTTCGAAGGTCCTTGATCAAAAATTTAAAAGAAAGTCTGTCCTTCCGTCTAGATCGACGTCTGTACCGATGTTCGATGAACGAATCTTATTTTATTATTGATTCGGTAAACTGAATGAAAAATTTTTGGAAAACCATGTCATGGCTTTACATTTCCCATATACTTGGATACGAAACTAATTTATTAGTTTCAGATCCAAGTATATGGTAAGTAGCTCGTAACTAATTTATTTTTTATTAAAAAATACATAGTTGTCGTTTAACGTTGAAAAGGTCTTGAATAATGCTGTAAATTTTTCCGAAACACTTCCGATTTTGGACAATGGAAAGTTTTTATCAGCAATTTGTGGAATTAATTCAGCGTTTTGCCACGGATGGCAATTCTTTTTTGGTGTAGATTATAAACGTAACTTCTATCACTGAAAAGGTCTTGGCAAATGTCCCAAAATAAGTTGTGGACCAATTTTAAACAATGAAAACCAATTTTACTAAAATCAATGAAGAATCAGCAGATTTGTGTTGAGTAGTTTTGTGGAAAATTATTTAATGGAAATTTTTCGATTCTTCTTTTATGTAAATTTTCCGAGTTGGTGCAATAGTAACTAAGAGTTTTAAGTAAGGGATGATAAGAATTTTTTTCCTTCATATACATATATTGCTTACCGAATTTTCAAAAAATTAGAACTGTTTCAATTCTAGACGACATTGTGTTCATCAAGATGTATTTTAACGAGAGCAAATAAAATGTTCCCCTTTTAAGCACAGCTTTTTAACTTTTTTGGAATATTTCTAAGATTGTATTAAGCCAACCACACCGTTTTTCGAGCATATAGCAACACATATACATAGGAGTGCGTCATTCATAAAAACTTGGGTTTAAATCTTTCAAATGTGAGTTAGAAAAGAACCGTGGAACCGAAATTGTCCACATTCTCTAAATTGTCGACGTCATTTTTTTAATTGTCTACATATATTCTCTACACGCGTAGAATATTAATTATCTACAGAGAGTAGACAATACGGCACAACAATGCATGCGGATCTGGCCATCTCAAAACCATATAGCTGTGATCCGACAATACTTTTTGCATGTCAAATTAAAATATTATTTTGGATTAATTTAAATTTGTCTATTTTTGTAAATTTTTTTTAAACACCTGAATATTTATTTTATTATTATTTTAAGTTATAAATATTTTAACTTATAATTATTTATTTTTTTTTTAACTACAATCAATTCAAAAAAATAGTAATTTAAAAAAAAAAACTTTCTTTTTTTGCGAATCAAACAATTAATTTCAATACTTTGCAAGCACATATGAGGATGGAAAGAATTTCCGAAACCAATCTAAGGAAAATTTTATATAAATTTGTAATATTTGTTAAAATAATTTTTTTAAATAATTATAAGTTAAAATAGTTGTAACTTACAATAATAATTAAATAAATATTTATGGCCTTTAAAAAAAATATAAAAAATATACAAATTGAAGTTATCAGCATAATGTCGTCAAACTCTAACTATTCGCATCCCCTTATTCAAATCTGCCCAACTATTTAATTAATTCAATGAAAATATCACTTTTATAATTTGTATTTTAAAAATGTGCCCTTTTAGTTTTCTTGCTCGAATTGAGTTTGCAATCTTAAATGCTGTTCCCATGAAATCGTATTTAAGAGTTTAGTAGGATTTCACTAACAAAAGAAAGCGGATTCAGTGTTGCGGTGTTTCGCTCCTTCCTTCCTTCTGAACTTTTTTGCATCAATCCAACTTGCTGAAAAAAAATCACAAGAACAAAAACGTCATTTTTAACCAATGCAATTGGTTTAAAAAAAATCAAAAGGGAGGGAGGAACGAAAAAACGTAACCCTAAATTCTCCTTGATCGTTGTTTTGTGATTCTACGGTTTAATTTTTTTTACTCCCATTTTGTTGCCCGTTGTGTGCTATTTTGTCCTGTGACATCTGAATGACGTTTAAACGTTTATTTTATTTTGTGGCGAGCCATGCTCATCTCTCAGCACCAGTCCGAGGAGTGAAATAAGTATTTTTACAATTATATCACTACTAACGGATTCTTCTTTTACATGGATCTCTCTCATTTTTACATCGGCAATAGGTGATAACAAAGAAGGTCTTTTATTTATTTGTAGTTTGATGTAGTTTCGTAGTTCTGTTTTTAGAATGATCCTATTCTGTCCATTTTTGGTTATCTTGTGTACTAATAACAAAAATTTTGAATGACTTTCAGTTAACGTTACGGATTGTTTCTTGGAGAGAGCAGTTTTTTTGGTTCAACAGGATATAATTGTTTGTGTTAGCAGACATATTTTATTATAAGTATTATCTAAAGTATTATTATTGTTTAGTGAAATTAGTGTTAACCCAAAAATAAACATTTTACGAAACTCAATTAGCAGAGCTACAAGCCCTAATAGTCCCGCATAAACCGTAACATTTTTTTAGGCGGACGCATTCGTGTGATAATTATTTTAATATCGACTTATTTTATCACATAAAACCTTACAATGAGACGCAGCTTTGTAGTTTATGTGATGCCATGTTTTTTTGAACTGAGTACATGATTCTTTGAAATGCAGTGTGAAGTTAGGATACATGTAGATTTCCGCAACCCGGTACTCCTTGGATTGAATTAATGCCCAGTTTCTGTTTTTTCATTGGTAAGGAATGCGCGAATTAATTAATAAAAAAAAAATTTGGTTCAACATTACTCCTGTAGCATTGAAGCAGAGAACTTTTTCAATACAAAACCACTAATATATCTTAATAGTAGATACCTTGGACCTTTGCAAATTAGCAGGTCACATACGTATAAAAGAAATAGGCGCTTACCCCTAGAATACTCGAAAATAACTAGAAATATGAAATTTCAGAGTTGTTGACTTAAGATCAGATACGTCGAACTATTCCAATTAGCATGTTCCTTCCTCAAAAAAAACTGGACGCTTATCCTGATAATATTCTTATTATATAACGAGAATATGAATAAAAAAACAAAGATTGTACTCATACTCACGCCGTACTAATTTTTAACGACCTAAGCACTCATTTTTCAGATAAACTCGTACTAGTGTCCACATATTTAAAACTCTCTAATTTCAGTAAACACTTGTACAAATTAAGAATAACATTCATACTCCTAGTTATATTTTAAGTATTTACCCCTATTGACGAACTTTTTTTATTTAAACTTGACGTACTAATTTTGATTAGCACAATTTTCCCTAATTCAGACTAAAGCTAAGTAGCGCACTGTATATTTTGTTATTCTAGCAGTAATATCCCATAGATTTTTTAGCAATCGGAAACAAAAAGTCCTCCAAAATATGTTTAAACATGGACCATAAAACTTTAACATCGCCAAATACTAAACACTGCACAAGTGTTTTGATACTTGTTGTAAAAAATAGTGTAGTAGAAGTAGAATTACGTAGCAAGTGATAAATCTTTCTAATTAAATTCTCTATTTGATTGTTGCGTTCACATTTCTATATTTGTGGTTAGCGACAAAAACTTGTGATCTGTTTTTGAGCCACCTCTTAAAATCCGTTTTTACTACTACTATGCCCAAATTTGTATCTCGATGATGACGATTGTTTAATTGTATAAAAATTTGGAAGTGATTGGAATTAATTTATGAATTCAATTTCTATCTTATAACATAACAAATTTTATAAAGTGAAATTTCCAAATTTAGATGAAAATTTATTTTCAAATTCCAAATCCATCAAATCAAAAAGAATCAATTTTCCAGCCATATTTTTTAAGTAAATTTAACATATTTCTAAAAGTATTATAAAATATAAACATCTACGAATTGCCCAATATGCCGAATTTCATAATCGTTTAAGTTTAAAAACAATTAAAAAAAAAACTTGTGACACACAGACAACGTAGATCAGAGTACGGTCTGAAAATTATAATACAGAATTTATCGAGAAAAACAAAGTTTGAGAATCTATTCCCAATTAAAAAAAAAACTTGTCTTCATCGATTTCGATTGGTATCGGTGTGAATTTTATGCTAAAATAACAAAATATGTGCTGTTTGAAGGTCACAGCATACATTTCCATAGAATTGGAAAAACACTCAAAAATAGAATTTTTGAAAATTTTTAATAAACACAAATATTATAGTTCTATACCATAATTATAAAACATTTAATTTTTGTGAATATTTTTGAGTGAATTTTATAAAGTTAAATTTTTTAAAACAAAACACACTGCGGATCGCACGGAGATGATCGAAGTGGTTCTAAACTACGATTTGACGTGAAAACCTATTCTTATCTATCCACATGGTCGGAAATCCCTGACATTTTTGTTATTCGTGAGAGAATATCATTGAGTTTAATACGAAAATTCCTTAATATATTTTTGGAATAACTTAACTTGAATCACAATTACCAGATGTTGTATTACATTCTCGGTATCCTCTCTCGAGTAAGAAAAATCTCAGAGATATCCGAGCATGTGGATAAATAAAATTTATTTCTTATATTAAATACTAGATTAGAACCACTTCGGACACTTCTATGCGATGCGTAATGTCTTTTGTTTTAAAAAAATTAATTTTGTAAAATTCACTCAAAACTATTCACAAAAATTAAATGTTTCCTAATTATATTGTAGGAATATAACATTTGGCTTTATTCGAATATTATTATGAAAGTTCAATTTTTGAGTGTTTTTTGCAGATCTCAGCGCTGACCCATGTAAGTGTACAGGTTAACATGGAGCTTTAAACATGCAATTGGTAGACTTTAAATTGTGTGAGTAGTTATGGGTGAACAGTTAACTACTCTATTTTGAAATTGGGGCTAATAGATGTTGGCTTTCTTCATTTAGTTGTATATGTAAAGTTTTATTATTTCTTTTTATCCACCTGATGACTCAATGACATTCGGTATACAATTTTTTGCACACGTACGTCAGTAACGTTGAGCTTTAATAGAAACCAGTTCTTTGTTGAAGTAATTCCCCAAGAATTTTGAACAGAATATCATGATGAATATTTATGCCAAACATCGGAGACCACATTTTTATTAGTGAATTATGTAAAATCCATATGGTTACTCGAATAATGCCAATGTTTTAGGAAACCATACATAATTTAGACTGTTTAAAGGTTACCGTTTTGCTTAATAATAATGTGTGCGTGTACCTCATATTTTACGAACACAATAATTGTTTATTACTGTACATGGCCAAAAATATTTTTACGACATTTTTATTCGAAATTTTCAAAATATGTATTCTCATAATAAATTCTAAATTTTTACCATAAATCTAGCAATTAAAATGAATTAAGACGTTAATCATTATTCTAATTTATGTATTATTTAAATGCAATATATTAATCTATAATTTTTTTGTTTAATTTTATTACAGATATAAAACTGCGCTAAGTAGTTTTAACGAGGCACGCACATATTTACCTAGAAGTAAGTTAAAATAATTATTCTAAATAAATTATTTTATTGATTTTTATCAAACATAAAAAAAACTATTTGCTTCTAACCAGTTAATACAGGATATGCACAGGAAACATATATAAGCCATTGTAAACCGCACCTTCAACAAACTCACTCCAAAACGCTCAATAGGTTTTCCTCGTTCTAATTAACTATTAAGATTTATTATTTCAATCTTCTTGTATTAATGTTATATCTAAATTATACGAAGCTATATGATTTTATTGCACTTGAAAATTCCCATGTACACATTAATTATAAATTATTGACGAATGATCACGATAAAGTTGTTACGTGCCTTATGTGTCCTTGTACCATGAAACGCAAAAAAAAACTACTTTCACTTCAAACCAAAATTTGAGATTTAGATTTAATTCTAAAATGACTCAATTCTAATAGGCATTATTAAATTGTCATGCATGTGCCAAAAAAAACGTGCCGCTTTACAAAAAGCTCAATTTTATGATAAATTTTTTACGTAAATTTTGCAACCTTGATTTGAACGGCTTGATATAATATGCGGGTACTTCTTAATAATATAATTTTTAATATTGACCCATGGTTTTGAGAGCGAATTCTTTATTCGCTTTATTATTATATTCAGAGATATCTAGTATGTAGGTACCTAAACCAAAAAAAAAAATTATTTTGTACAATTTTCTAATCAGTTTTAAAAGATCAAGAATATGATTAATGATTATTTTATGTAATGCCGCATATATAAACGAAGAATAGCAACAACACACTGTATGTATGTTTTAATTCACTTCAGTGGCTTTATACCATAATAAGTATGTAGAGATAGATAAAAATGATTTGATAGACATTTGAAGGATATTAGAAATGACGACTCTCTGTGCACACCGTTTATAATAATGAATTTGTGGGTGGTTTCAAAATATATATATTTTTTTTATTTATCTATTATGTTAAATTCGCGGTGTACAATAAATTAAATTTGGACCTTGAAATAATTGATTATTGAGTAATTGTGCTGGGTACGGGTGAACAATACATTTTATTGGTTTGCTAATTTACCAATTATTGGAAATTATATATTGGTAGTGATTGGTATGCGATTTATTGTTCAATTAAAGCGCCTTATTGACAGATTGAAGGGTGAATTGACATTTTAGTGTTATGCCATGCATAACATTCGAATTTTACAAATCTTACTTTTTGTTAAATTACGTATAGATTTTCAATTTTCTGGAGGTCGTGTACACCATAGCTGATTTAATTTTATTATTTTAACTTTTATATTATTAAAATTAAAAAAAGTTTCCCTCACTTTAGGATTTGAAAATATATTGGGACACGAAGGAATAACATCTATCTTTCCGGTTAGTTTATAGCTGTACACATATTTAAAAACTTATTGCGCTCATTAAAAGTTTAATTGCATTTAATACAATATATCGATACATATTACAACTGTAGGGTTAATGCAAATGTAAATCAGATTCTGATTCAAGCGCCTCATACATCTGCGATTGTTTAATATTAGGTGATCTCTTTGTTGGAAAATGTATACTTATTTCGAGTAATGTGATTTTCCTATAACCTATAGAGATTGCTTAAAGTCCAAATAATTTTAAATCTGGTAAAAGTATACTCTGCTATAGATCGACACATAATTATTAGATGTTGTACAATTATTCGCAAAATATGAATTTATTCAAAGCATTTGAGTTGCAAAGTGGAGTGTGCAATGTTCGCTAAAGACTACTGTACTTAAAATATACTTCTTAATTAGTTTGTATAGACCGCCCAACAAGGTGTATTCAGAAACCATGAATTTCTTTTATGTCAATGAGCGTCCCTACTTCGAATTAATTTCAGTTCGTGACTTTAATCCTCACCAAAAAGAATGGTTGAAAGTTGCTCGTATACGAATATACTAGGTGTCTTACCATACTTGGCAATTGAATTAGAGCCACCTTCTGGTTTTGGTATTTTTTCAAATTTATCGTTTGGCTTTAATGACTTCACATCCTTCAATGACTTCGCATACTGGTAATACAAGTTTTTACCACTTCTTGCAGTTTCGAGTTCTCGTGCCAATGTCTTAGAATATTTCATGCAAGATCAGCTTTTGTTGGGTGCAAGGGTGAGTGCACGACTTTTTTCAACTTGCTCCGTACATTTTCGATCGTTTTTATATTTTTTGCTGTATGACACGGTTCTCAATCCTGCATGGAAATGTATGGCCTTTCTTCTTCATTTAATGAGTTTAGAACAGGGAAAATGATAGTCTCAATATTTTGTTTATATTGCACTTGCCCTCCACAAAATACAGAAATCCAGTGCCATTCGCGGTTATGAACTACCAGACCATGATTAATGGTGAGTGTTTAATTTTTTTCTGTACAGCTTCATCACTATAACGTTTCTTGGGTCTTCGTCAAATGAAAATAACACTCTCCGTCATTGCTTCAAGTCAGGATTCATCGCTAAAATCACTTGTTGTAAGGAGGATGTGAGTTGTAAAACTTAATGTCAAAATTTGTATTCTCATTTACCTTTTTCCAATCTTTAGCCGTAAAATTTCTGTGCATTTTTGCCCATTGCAGGAGTGTGTGTTATTCAGGCAGTAGCTAAGACGGCTAATACTATTGCAATCTATTTTCTTTTTCTATCAAAAATTGCCAAGATGGAGTCTGGTGTGATAAACTTGATATAATTTGACGACAAGGAATCGTTCTTTTGTCGTCTTTTGTCGAAATTTTGTAGCTTAACTAGATAGCAATAGCAGGTGGAGAGTCCATGTAACGGGCCTTTGTCATTTTAACGCAGCTGACTATGATGATTTATACAATAATTTTCATTATTTTCCTTCGAAATGCAATCGTTTCTATAGCCGGAATTACACTAAAAAAAATCAAAGTCTGAAATTTTAAAAATATTTAATTTTTAAATTTTTCGTTTATCACATGATTTTTAAAAGTTACACTACATAAAAGAGTTTATCAAAATTTTCATCATTATATCGCTAATAAAAATAAAAAAGAAACAGTGAACGGAACAATCACAATAAAACAACAAAGTAAAATAGAAAAGAAGAATCTGGGTGAAGCCCTGGGTATCGAGGTGGGATTTAAAAGGTGCCCATCAAAATTTAATAAAGGAGCTGCAGACTGAGGACATGACCTGCTACATAAAATATTTAATATATAATTTTACTGCCGACAAAATTTCGCCGCTAATTATACGAAAGGAGGAACACATTTACGTAATTAAATAATTGTGGAGGACAGCCTAATGGCCACACTTCCTTTTTTAGCAATCTGAAAGATACATTACTATTCAAACAAACCATTATTTTTTTTAATGTTTTGCTCCATTCAGCCTTCTTGCAATAAATTAATTTTTTCTGCAGTTTTTAGGTATGTCTGTGACCTTTTATTTCGGTTTTTATATTCGCTATGTTTTTGATTGTATAAAAATTCAATCGCCTTCGTATTCTTGAATTACTATTTGTGTTGTTTTTACGGTTCAATTGTATTTGCACGCCATTTTGAATAAGCATGATGTCAAAAATAATTTATTAAATTTACCTGCATAAAAATATTTTATTAAAGTGGTAGTTCTGAAAAACATGCATATTAACACCTTTGAAAAAAAGATCGCGTAATTCCGGCCTATTACAATGAAAAAGATGATGCCATTTCCAATTTCACTGAGATCATGTTACGGAACGAATAAATATATACCATCATCATTTTCCAATACAAATCAAAATTTTAAAATATTTTTAAAATTTGATATTTTCTTACAAGAAACGTAAGCGGAACGAATTTTTTTTGAAGAATATAAGGTCACACGTAACCCTTGTAAAAAATCTTTGCTAAGAAAACGAAAAGAAACGATAACAAAAAAAATCTCACGGCTTCGGAGTTGAAAATCTGAAATGTGCAGATGAAGCTTGGATGGATCCAAATTCGAACTTATTGATCGCCATTACATTGAACTCGAACTTAGTTATCCCTAAACTAGTTACGCTTTCGTAAATTCCATATTGTGCTTCAAAAATAGACCGCATTAACATCTCGGAGCAAGTTGTCTTCATAAACTTGAAGACAATGGACGTAAATAAGGCCATCGGATAAAATTTCCAAATTTTACTAAAAAGTGAGAATATCGTTTTTTTATGTAATAATTTTTTAATTTTATTTATTTTATTTCTTTATTCTCCTGAGAATAGAGTAAATATCTGACGAACAGATAACTCTCGAAACTAGAAAATAAAATAAAAAAATTCTCACATAAAGCAAAAGCGATATTCTCATTTTATAGTAAAATTTAAAAATTAAATCTCATGATATAAATGCATAACAGAATAATGGAAAATAAGGTCACAGGACTTTATGGAATTCTTCTTCAAAAATTTAGGGAGTTTGCCAGTAACTTGGCCGCAATATTAACTATTTTTGTCTTTCTTATAAACAAGATAAATACCGAACTCTAGGAAGAGCGCGATTGTGCCAACAGTTCTGAAACCTGGTTTTGATATTACCGGCCACATACTACCAGCCAACACCAATTGTGTCGACCGCCGCCCATGTTTTTCAAAAAAGCATTATCCCACGTCGCTTATCTAGAAATTAACAAGATAATTTCAGATACAAACAGTATGACTTTCGTGAAAGCCGCCCCACAACCGATATTTTGACGTATGCCGTAAACAATCGCTTTGGATATATGGATTCAAAGACCATTATGTGAATAAAAACTTTTCTCATGGACCGAAAAAACAACGTTGTGCTAATGGAGAGATCATGAAAAATTTCTAAAGTCTCCAGGTTAATTTTGTTACAGAATTTGTTTATATTGTATATCAATGATTTGCTACACAGCACAGATGTTAGCCCTATCAATATCTTTGCTGATGATGCCACATTACATTCTTCTGTTTTATTCTTTGTGGCAAGTCACGTCACGGTGGAAAGTCACGGTTTGTGGAAAGTTGGGTGTTGATTCTCTAACTAGGACAGTTTAATTATCCGTCCTGCATCCTATTGCAACAAAACGTAAACAGATTTTACATTTCACTGAAAAGAGCTACCTCATTGTTAAAATTATTTAAAATTTTCACAAAGGTACCGTTGGCTTCGAATTTGTTAACTGATTTAATTCCACTAAATGAAGCTTTTCAATTAACTGGATAAAACTTATTCGTGCATTCCTTGGTTTTTATTTCAAATTTGATAACGATGGAAAGTAATTCTTACGCCCTTGTTACTCGTAATTCGTGAATAGTTTTGTCAGTGGACAGTAGGTAAATATTTTTACAAAGTTATATCTTATAATATTTGTTTGAAAATACGGATTTGATCATACAATTTTTTTTCTAAGTGAACTAATTTAGGAATGGTTTTTTTGGATCCTCTGCTCTAAGTTTTAAAGGAAATTATTTATTCTAGTATTTTAAATTTAAACATTTTCTTATTCATATTTAAATGGTTTATATTGGAATCGGTTTGCAAGAACTATTGTTTTTTTTTTCAACTGCACGACGTAAAACAAGTATTTTGGTTCATTGACGGATTTTGAGACCCTATTTCTAACGTTAAATAATAAATTTTTATTTTCGGGTCCATAACTGATTGGACTATTGAATTGTAGCAAGGTTCCAAGGCAAGAGTTACTTGACAGTGTTGGTGAAATTTTAGTCGAATTGTCTCTTACGCTCTCTCAACGCTGTTTCATGTTTCTCGGAACTGTCAAATTCTTGATATCACTCGTTTGCAGTTTGTAGACCGAATTAATACTCTTTTCTGAAAAACTCTGGAATCTGCGGATATGAAGTTTTTTTATGTCAATGTGTGAAAGAAAATTGAATAAAGTTTTGAATAGGATTATATAGCCAGTCCCAGTAGGCGTCCGTAGAACTTTATTCTTACATTTAACTTTAAAGAATTTCTGTAGACGTTTAAACCTACTCGGGTTAATTTAACTGAATAATTTGAACGCGGATCTTTCAAATTTAAATCAATCTCATCAAACAATATCATGAGTTAAACATTTTTTTTATTTAACCCAACTCTTGTAAATACCATAAAAACTCCTTATATCGTGGAAAATTTTAAAATTTTACATAAATTTCGGATACTGTTTCTCGGCTTTATTTACAATCGAAATATTTAACAATCATAATCAACATTTTGACGTAATACTGCACACTGTCAGCCTAACCGTTTTTAATGTTAGAAGATACAAGTTTTCATCAAACAATTGGTTCATAACGGTTTTGTTGCATTCAAAATTTCCATTTTTGACAACCGATTAAACATCCTATTAAGTTGATTATTTTTGTGATTACCTCATTCTGATCGAGTGATTGAATTCAAGACTCTGTCACTAATAGCCGTGTTTCATGACATCCATCCAGTTCAAATGTTATATTGAAAATATCCAAATTTGGTTTTAGATCAAAATTTTTTGAAATTACGCAAGCGTTTTTATCAAGCATCAAGGAAGACAGCTATTATTTCATCACAATATTTTATCAAAATCGCTTAAAATGAAAATGAGGAAGGGACCCCTTGCCCAAGATTTCAAAAAATTACTTCGTAGTCCAATCGCTTAAAATTTATAAATTGAAATATAATGAACAACAATATTGAATCAAAACATAAGGACACTAAGTCACACCGTAAAGGAACTTCTGATGGCACGATTGATTATACAGTCACTTCTATGCACTAAAAAAACTCTGTTACTCACTTTTCTCAGTTCTGTCGAACTCAGCAAATAACAGAGGTTTGGCCGCATCACATTTTAAGCAAAATGTTGATAGAAACGTTGTCTCCTTAAAATAGTACTCGAACACACCAATCCCTTATTCCATTGTAAGCACGTGTCGAGGATGGAATTGAAAATTCTCACCAAAACGTGATAACCATTAAAATGTCTGTCGAAACACCATCGGAATTCAGACAACAGCAAAGGTAAATTTTCAATATCTCCCCAATTTCACTGACCGTGTTAAATTGAACGAATAAATATATATCATCATTTTCCAATCCTTATCAAAATTTTAAATACGCCTGAACGCCTGGAACAGTGCAATTGTACAACCTGTTTTGAAACATAGTTGAGATAATACTGACACCAACATGTAGTGAAGTATCTTGAAATTAATAAAATAATTATTTATAAACAGTATGGCTTTCAACAAAGCCGCTTCACAACCAGTTCCTTAACGTATGGGGCAAACAAACGAAATCGTGCTTTAGAACAACATGGCCAAGGCAATCGATTTTCATATATCCCAGACAAAAACTCATTTGTAAACTTGTGGCATACGGTTTCGATTCGATGACCATTATATGGATAAAAAACGTTCTCATACACCGGAAAATTAACGTGGAGGATGATTGTCAACAACACAGTTGTTAAGCATTACTGTTAATCGTCCGTATCAGCTTTGCTAGTGACTCCACATTGCACTCTTCTATTTAATTTTTGGTGGACAACCAAGCCCGAATTTATTTATCGAACATCCAAGAATTGAAACTCGCCAAACGATTTCGAATTTTAGTTGTACTATAAAATTCGAAATCGTTTTCCTCCACAATATTATGGCTGCATTTCACAGAGATAAGCACTACTAAGAAAAATTGAATAAAGTTATAGATACCAAGTACTAGATACCAAGTACTAGTAGGCCTCCGGAAACTTTGTTCCTATACATGTAACTTTATGGAATTACGTACACGTCTGAAAATCGGTAATAATTTCAAAGTCATTCCAAATTACAAGTTCGCTGCGTGTTCTTTTCGTACGTAGATAACAAATCTATTATCAATCTTCACTTTCACAGTATCTTATAATTAAATATTATCTCAAAAAAGTTTGTGGCACGTTCTAAACAAAATTATAACTAGTAAAGATAGTACTGAAATCCTTCCTCTACACTGTTTCATTTCATTGTTATTGGGGGAAAAATTATAAAGGAGATACGATTACTGTCATCAATAATCAAAACAGTTTGTTTATGAATTAATTTCTCAATCAAAAAATTTTAGTCGTAATTATGATAATTTTGTGCTTATTAATTTTGATAGAAGAAATTAAAAAAAAAATGCATGTGCAAATTATCACTGAGAGAAAACCACTATCTTATTTAAAAATTGACCATCTTTTTAAAAAAAATGCTATCGATAGTCAAAAGATCATTTTTGATCGATTTGTAAATTTTGATTCAATAAAATGATTTTTTTGACAGAAAAGATAATCATTTCTGTCAAAGTGATTATATCGATGGCCAAGTAGTTCCTACATCACAAGTAGGTGAATGCTACTTAAAACTTACTTTATGTCATATCAGGTGAATTAAATTTCGATAGTATAGTTTTTATTTGTGCACCAGTGCAATTAAATTGGCTCGAGTTGATATACAGAAGCAGAATTATCCAAATCCAGATTTAGAGGCAAATTTTGCAATTTCGTTTCCATAATCTAAAGTTTATTTCAACCCAATCGGTTCATAACGATTTTGTCCCATTCAAATTTTCCATGTCTGGCCACTAATAAAATTAACCTCATTTTGATCGATTGGTTGGCTTCAAGACTCACTAATAACACCTCAACGGAAAGGAACTGCGAAGCCAGAACGGAAAGGAATTTCTGATATCACTCCTACACACTAAAAAAACACTAAAAAACACAATACATAAAATGTAATCTGACCGCATCACATTTTAAGCAAAATGTTTAAAAACGGTTGTCGTATCAAGTCGTTTCAAGTACTCGAAGCCCACCATCACCAAACTATACCAAGAATCTCAAAATTAGCTTTTCTGGTACAACTTAATTTTTATTGTTTTAAAACATGATATATTTTAAGAAACCACGACTCCTAGAATCTCCAAACAAATTCAAAACCAATCACATTTCTTTAAGAACATACATCTTTATACCTAATTTACGGTTTTTCAAAGGAAGAATTATACCTTTTTAAAAGTATAACGCATACCAAAGTTTCTAACTTTGAATACTTATGCTGTTTGCCTCGCCTCGATTTTTTTTTTTGTCTAAATTTCCAACTAACAAAATTAATGATCAATTCATACCAATCGCTCTAAGATGGCACAAAACAAACCACATCTGATTTTTAAATAAAATCTACTACATAAACCTAAATTTAATATTTCTACGAAACATTTTTAATCGGTAATTGATAAATCGGAACTAAGCTTACAGTTTAGAACTAAATATCGGGTAGATTTTGGTTTATTATTAGAGACATCAAACAATACCTGCGTGAACTAACGGAAATTTAGACAATAAAATCGGCGTCAGGCACACACATCATTAGATCAAATTGGATATCCAAAGCGAGTTCGAGCTTATTAAGAAACTTCTCTGAAAATTTAGTCATTTAGATCTAACATACTATACCATTGAGTTAAATAAACATAAATGTCTAGATTTGTCGAAATGACAGAAAAATTTATAAATACTGACCAAGGACCAATACTGTGTTGAATCACTTCCTCTTTAATAGCTTGTATTTTGCATCAGGTTAAAACTACTTTGGTTACTAAAATAATTAAAAATATTACAAATATATTCCAATATTTTCAAATTTTATATTTACAAATGCCATCTGTTAGCAAACCAATGGGAACCATTTTTCCCTTATATGTTTTGCATCAGATTTGATCACTTTTTTTTAATCAATGTGTAAAAAGCAACAATAACTGTCGCAGGGAATGGAGTATTTATTCAAATGATCGAACAAAGGATCTCAAAATCAGAAAATAAATTTTTCGTGGAATGAATTTTTCGCCAAAATGTATTCAATTCGTATATTCTCACAAATGTATAGTTTCTGTTATTTAGCAGAAATTAGCTGCTAGAAATTTGACTTCGGTCTAAGGCCATAAAAGAACTGTTTCCTTTTTTCGGATCATTCCGTTGCATGCCATTATCTTATACCAATTTAAGTTTTAATTACATTCACGCAACAATAAATAAATGCGATTTTATTGTGACAAGAAAAATAATCTTCAGGAGATAAAGATCTTTCACAAATTCTTATAATATGCAAATGAGTTTTGAAAAATAGTATTTAATCTCGAATGACCATAAAGGTGAAAAAACTTGAAAATTGGCTCATCGGTACAAATGTCTGCGCGCCTTACCGGTGTCGGAAGTAGAATTATTTGTTAATTTTGTAATTTTTTGCTACCACAGCATCGAAATATTCATTTAGGAATCAAATTAAAAAACTTATGAACGTTTTTTTCATATGTATATTTTTTAAATTACCCGACTCTATAGGAAACCGGTTGACAAAACTGTTGGGTCCATTTAAAGAATTACCATTTTAGTTCGAAGTGCGGATTGTTTTTTTTCTAACTATTTTTAGAAATGGTGATGTAATGTTTATAGAGATAAATAGCTAACATTTTTAGAGATGTCCATACAGTTCGTTTAAGTTGACCTATAAGATGTTGTTTTACCGGATATGCATGAAAATTAAGATTACGGTGTGGCGGTTTATCAACAGTGGGTTATATCTGAATAATGTTGTAATTTTTCATATTCTTCGATTGATATCGCTTTTGTGTGTTTTAAAAACAGCAACCACTACAATTTTGCATTAAAGAATTTTAGATTCAGATCATAATTAACGATATATGCTGGTACGAAAAATTTAGAAAAAAAAACTGTGTATTTTGATTACGATTACATTTTCCTTTGTGATTTTTATTCTGTCTCTGTTTACCGTCTATAAAATTTCGAAACAAATTAAAACTCCGCAGAAATTAGAGAAATTATAAAATCTGTAGACACACTACCTTTCAAATGTCATATGTTAATATCCATTTTCAAGATCATTCGACCAAAAAAACTGATAATTTGAATAAAATTTTGATTCATTATACGTTGTTGGAAAGCAAATTTCCAAATTGAATATTAATAAACTAATTATATTGTAAATTAACCTTTCATATCAAATTAATTATGCAACGAAATTTTTTTTTTCAACCCAAAAGTAAAAAATATCGGTTCACTGACTTTTGTGTGTCACATCATTTTACTTGACCGCAAATAAAAATATTTTGGTTTCTAATTTATGCTGGGCCTTCATTAAATGGGGTATATTTGGTAAACTATGTACCATAAATTTTTTTGATAAGCTCATCAAGATATACCACATATAAATTATATGGTTAGAATCGTGAAGTCCTTTTTCTAAATTAATTTGAATCCTTTAAAATAATAAGAAAATGAAAATCTTTATAAAACAATTTGATTTTCTTTTCTTCTATATAATTAAGTTAAATAATTAAAAAAATAATATAATAATAATATTTTACTTTATAATATTATCAATGGTATTAAGAGTTTTACTAATTGAGTTTTTAACAAATTCAAAGTTTTGTTGCTTTTCTCCTTACTTATTCGATATTAAATTGACTTTTAAGCTTTTCTAGACTTTTCATTTATTTCGTTTTCATATATGGGAGCATGTTATACGAGTATACGTATGTTTGTTCATTTTTATCCCAGATCAAGAGGAGGCAGCCATATTACAACAAAAATTAAGAAGTATATATAAAAAAATAAATTAAAAATCCTTATAACGCAATTATTGTGGATTAAGAGTTTTTTTTTTTTCATTTTGATTTTAAGGAAACGAACAAATTCAAGTTGAAAATCGACTGAACGACTATATACACAAAAAGGAAAATCAATATTCTATATAAAGAAAGATATCAAAAGAATTGAAATGTATAAAGAAAATCGGAATACCTTAAAAATTATATATTTAGAAAATGGAAAAAGGTAGAAATTAATCGTAAATAAATAGTTGAATTAATCGTTAAGTATATACTCGACTCGGGTAAATATATATATATATACCTAAAAGGCATTTGCCCTTTTTCCAATATAAATATATACCTCAATGTACACATAAATCTATTGTTTGTTTAGAAGTATGTATTGTACAGGGAAAACATAATATTTTTTAAGTATAATCTGTAATTATACGACGTAAGTGGCCGTATTAGAAATATTTATGTAAATGTAGTGTGTATTGTGTTTAATCAGGAAAGCGATCCAAATTATTTCCATTTCGAGTAGTTTTTGGTTGACATATATTTTAAATATGTTATACTTTTTTACAAAAGATATCGGTTTGGATGCAGCATATGGATAAATTAATTTATAAACTGTTCTCCAAAAAGACCTTGACCTTGATTTTATAAGAAACGATTATTTAATGACTTTCTCTCGATTTTTATTTTTAACCGTAGTTTTTAGGGAGTGCTGCACTAAATATATGTTTATTTCTATATGACTCTAAAATATTTATTTGTGTAACATTCACTTTTCTGTACCTACATTGAAATTATTATCAAAGTAAATGACGTAACTTAAATGTTAAATACATATTTATTGTTTTTGTATTTCATCTTTTATTAAGATCGCAACATTTTACATTTGTATGTACATATTTTATAGAATTGCGAACAAAAAATGATGGTAAGAATTACAGTCTAATTCCTGGTTGCGCTATGTTTATCGGGAGTAAATTAACTCTTCTATTTCAGAGAGAACTTGAATTTTATTGGCCGAAAAATTTCTATTTTATGCACTTAAATATAATTACACTTCAATCTTTGTATATATGTACAAAATATATACACTGACATGAAACATTGATTTGACGTGATGAATTCAGTGATCTTTCTAATTTATTAACAAACAAAGGCATTATATAAAATGGAATTTTCTCATGAATTCAAAATAAAGACTTAATAAACTCAACTAAGTATATTCCAAGCCAGGTTTCAAATGGCTACTGTATTGATTTAAGTATAGGAATGTTATGTATGTGAAGTTGGCTCAAATCTCAACCCAATAAAATGCGATGGCAACACTAAAATGATGATTCCTATAATAGTAAAAGTATCAGCCCAAAAAATTGTATTTCACGACATTTTATAAGAACTCAGCTCAAAAAATTATTACTATCGTAATAGTTTCTCATAGTCAGCAAAAAATTTATTGTAACAAAAATTAAAACTATCTCACTGTCATTTATACTCTCGACCCAAAAATTCATTATGAAATGTTAAATAAAAAAAATTTGTTTCAAATTCAAATTAAAGACAAACTTATAACGGATAATCAAACACTAAAGAACTCGAAAAAAATCGTTATAATTAATTTAAAAATAAAAATTCTCTTTACAACTTCAAATTGCAGGTGTAAACTAACGGTGCCATCACGATTTCCATAAACAATAGTTGTACCAGATATTCCAGAAAAGGCCCAATTATAGTTCAATAAATACTCATCAATTTTTTACTCAGGAACTTTTATGTTTTTGTATTGGTCTGCAATGCCATTATGATTTTCGAATAGTTCTGGTCCTAATCTATATTTGTGCGACGGGTCATGCGATTCTAACAAGGTTCTCGTGGTCATATTTGGCCCAATTATAGCTCAATAAATACTCATCAATTTTTACTCTGTAACTTTAAAGTTTTAGTATTGGCCAGCGATGTCATTATATTTTTCATGTGCAACAAATCTCTCATGGTCCTTTTCCCTTCTCCGGCCCGAATTTGGTGCAACATACACATTTGTGCATACTACCTAAATCGCTTTCGTCTGAAAACCAATTCTATAACTATAATATTTATGATTAATTTATGAACTCTATAACTATAATATTTATTTTCTTATTATTCTAACAAAAATAGATAATTAATATGTTAAATTTATAAATTAAGTCATAAAGTATAATGCTCTTTTCAAAAAGTATTCCAATTTAACTCTCTCTCTCTCTCTGGCACTATATCCCATCAAGGGATTTGGCCGCCTCAAATGAGGTTTCATAATCATATTTTCATTTCGGATAATGAGTGATAAATTCATTGATCCTAAACCAGCCGTGAAATTTTTTCACCACCGGGAATCGAACCCGGGACCTCCGGTCGCTGGAGCAAGCATGCTGACCACTTTAACACCGAGGCGGCTATCCAATTTAACTAGGATCCGTTAAAATCCTGAAGACATTACATCCTATCATTTTTTCGTCCACATTTGTGTACGGTGGACTTAAATTAAGCAAAAAAATGGTCTGGTCGGAAATGGGATATGGCCCAATTATAGCTTAATAAATGCTCATCAATTTTTACTCTGTTAAGCAAAACTTCAAAGTTACAGAGTAAAAACTGATGAGCATTTATTGAGATAAAATTGGGCCATATCCCTTTTCCGGCCAGACAATTTTTTTTTTCTTTATTTAAGTCCACCGTACACAAATGTGGACGTAAAAATGAGAAGAAGTAGTGTCTTACAGATTTTAACTGGTTTTCGGATGAAGATTTTGAATTGGTTTTCGGATGAAAGCGATTAAAATAGTATGCACAAATGTATACGTTGCACCAAATTCGGACCGGACAAGGAAAATATGACCTTGAGAGCCTTCTTGCATTGGAACAATATAATGGCATCGCGGGCCAATAGGCCAATACTAAAACTTAAAAGTTACAGAGTAAAAATTGATGAGTATTTATTGAGCTATCCTATGACCATGAGAGCCTTGTTAGAATCGCATACCCCTACGCACAGGTGTAGATTAGGACCAAAACTGTTCGAAAAATATAATGGCATCGCGGGCCAATACTAAAAGTTACAAAGTACAAATTAATGAGTATTTATTGATTTAGTATTTTTTTTTATTTTACTATTACAGTTTACAAGTACAATTGTATATCGCAATTGTTTATTTTATATCGTAATAGTTTAAAAGTGTTGCCAGCATTGAATTAAAAAAAATTGGGATAGAATTTTGGGAAAACTTCATATAGTTAGGAATGTTGATTTTGGGTGAGTATAGATGAATGTAGCGATATTACTACTGGCTAAATTCTCGTCTATTATGACCATTTAGATGATCAGTATGATCAACAATTTAAAATATTGCGCTAGTTTTTTAGTTTTTACTATGATCCTATGGTTAAGTGGTCTTAAGAATAGATTGAAGTGTTAAAACGATTATGAATTGTCGTTAGTTTTTATTTAAACGTTACAAAATCGATGGTTATCTCAATATGTAACAACAATTTTTCAAAATTCAAAATTTATTCAAAATTTTAGTGCAATTTTGTTAAAGAATATTAATTAAATTAACAAGAGATAAAAGTTCAAACTATTTTGGTTGTCACTAAACAATACAGTCAGAGTCACAATAAAAATGCTCCACCCTTAATAACAAAAAACAAATACACAGAAAGTAAAAGAGCACATTAGATTTAAATAAAAACTTCGTGAAATCAAATGAAATGTGACATTTTTCGCCAAAGGGAGTTTTATTTAATTTAAAACACATTTACTTCTGAAATAAGAAGAAAATTACTTCAAAATTTCGAGCATTCAAACCAAAAATTAGGATTTCCAAATCAAATAAAATGTTTTTATTTTAAAAATTAGCAGGTTTTTAAATGAGGAATTTCAATTTTTTATATTAAAACTCTAAAACTTTTATTATAAAAAAAAGCATTTAAAATTAAAATTATTTTTTTTTAAAAGCGTAAAATTTTTGAATGGATTTAAAACAAATGAAAGTGACGTTTGAACTAAAAAATAAATTTTTGATTTAAAAGCTTTATAGTTGCTTCAAAAATTTTGAATTTTATTGCAAATGTCAAAGATTTTTTAAATCAACAATAAACGTGTTTGAATTAAAATACAAATATTTTAATTCAAAAACTTAGGACCATTGATTTAAAGGAAGAAGTTTGTTTGTTATTATTTATTATTTTTATTGAAATTAGATTTATTAAAAATTAACCGTTATTAAATTATTCAATAAAACTATAAAACTATTGTTTGCTAGTCTAAATTTATTATTTTATTTTGTCTGGGCTTAATTACCTCGTGAAACTCAGATAACGAATTGTTCTGCTTCTTTGATCGTAATTTTCTCTGGTTTCTTCTATTTTTACAAACCTCGTACCTTGCAACTGGTGTTGGTATGTGGGCTAAGATCTTAAATATAAAAACGGAATGGTACGAGTATTAATTGTTTATTTAAAATAATAAATAAAATACTCACTTTCATTTTTGGCTGCTTCGATTTGATTAAGTAAAAGTATTTTTGGTAAATCTTGGATTTTCCGGAACATTTTCAAAGACAGCATCTATCTGAAGAAATATTGAGAAACTAATTAGCGAAACTACTTACAATACACATTTGTTGTTTTATTTAATATAAATAAATATGTGTAATATGTTGTGGTACAATTTGACTTTTATAATGTGGCGATTGATTAAATAGTTTCTCATTATTTAACTGTTTTATATCATCCTTCCTCAAATGATAATAAACATTTCA
Organism: Nephrotoma flavescens; assembly: GCA_932526605.1. NCBI lineage: Eukaryota > Metazoa > Arthropoda > Insecta > Diptera > Tipulidae > Nephrotoma > Nephrotoma flavescens. The sequence goes on from OW052221.1 coordinate 223,701,522, forward strand.
CTGGACCACAACCTCGCTAATTAGCGTATTGCATCCATTGTAGTAAAGCCATAACAAAAGATCCGAATTACCATTTATATTCCAATCGGGAGGATTTGCTTCAATTTGTTGGTCTGGTTCGGAAGGCGGTTGTTTTTTCCTTTTATTGTAATGTTTACTATTCACATAAGCATAATAATTTTTTCCAGATTGTCGCTTCCGTTTTTAATCATGGGACGATTTTCCGGAACAATAGGTAATAGGTAGTCTAAAATTATTTGACATGGCATGTTGATAATATGTACAGTGTACACTCAAGGATATAATTCTCCAAATATCTACCGTATAAAAAAAACTGCGGATCTATGTCTCTCCCAACATTACATACAGTTTGGCATAACGAGATAAAGATCTAAATAAATAAATTGCAAAACTGTTAGTCAAACTTAATGGGGTTGGAAGCTAAATAAGATGAAACAATGAGCCCCGATAGAAGTATTTTGGTTGAAACCAACAAATTTAGCGGTACATTTGAAATAGGCAATCTTTGAATAAAAAATTACTACAAAACAAGGCAACCTATGTGGTAAAATGATTACCTATCGAAAAATTACTAAAATTACTCAATTTTACTTATTGGAAAAATCATAACACGACCTCCCGTAGAGAAGCAAGCTATTTCGGAAATTGTATGCGGCCGGTTTTTTAAAAAAGTAGTTGGTAAGCTTTGATTATAAATTAAAAAAATACTCAGATTTACTTAAAATGTTCCTCATTTTTCAATGGATTCTACTATTTGTTTCGCAGTATTCTGGAAATCGTGTGACCTTAGAACTTTTGAAATGAATGGTCTCCATTATTATTTTCACCAGCTTTGAATCGGTGTTTGTCGGTCAAAACACCATGATCATTAAAGTAAAATAAAGTTTTTCCAACCAGAATTCAATCGCTGAACGATTTGTAACCGCATCATCACCAAAAATATTGTTTCTCCAATTTTGAAATTTTTCACAAAATTTTACTCTTACACCGAACGCATGGTTGGGGAGCAATTCTTTTATATTGTCTCGGCAATAGGCCAACAGAGATATTACAATAGATTAAAAAATTAAAACACGTTAAAACTTTATTTTTGATCACTTCACAATTTACTATTTTCGTAAACTTAATTTTATGATTATTTTGAATATATCACTTTGACCCTGAGCATACTTTGATGTAACGAATTATTGCAATTTCAAGAAGGTGTGAAATATGCTTCTCCCATATAAATATAAAAAAATAATTTTGTAAATAAAAATATTTTTTACAATAAAAGAAAAGAAATTAATTAAAAAAATTATTTTTTATTCAAAATGGATTTATTTTTACTTAAACAAACATTTTATAGTAAAAACTTTTATTTTAATATTTAAAAAAAAGTTATTTAGATTTAAAAATATTTTTTTTCATTGCAATTTTTTTTTTTTTTTAATCAAACTGTATAGAGAATATTTCTACCAAGTGTGATGTTTTAAAAATATGCGAATGTCAGATAGTTCATTTCTTGTTTTTCAGAAATTTAGCAATAATATTTTGAATCTAACTATAGCGAATTATGCAAGTGTGAAAATAATATTTTCTTCAACTAAAATTCAATTAAATTAATACTAAAAAAATACCAAAACTAAAAATATTCCGTTTAATTCAAAAATTTGAATTGTAAAATATGTTATATATAAACTAAAAATAATATCATTCAATTTAATAGTTTTGTTTTTAAAATGGAAATAAAACATTGCACGTTTGAAACAAAAAAGTTTTTGTTTAGTTTCAAAAATCAAAAAAAAACATATTTTTGTTTAATCTAAAAAAAAAATATTTTATTTTAACGCGGTTTTTATTTGAATTTTGCTGTTTTTTAATTTCAGAAATCACGATTTCTTTCAGTGTAATGTAAGTGTTTGTATCCGGCCTTTAGATGTACTGCCGAACTCGCGCTCTGATTATTCAACTTAGATGTTAGTTGAGTGTGGTTCAAGTAGATGTGTATTGAACTTTATTTAAGATTAATGCTCTTCCCGTAGGTCAGAACATGGCCACTAATTTTTTATGTAGAGACTTTGACTGGTTGTAAAAATCTAACTCATTTATTTTAAATATTCGGTTTATATACAAAATTACATGGTTGTTTACACTGGAAGGCAGTGCGCTGGTTCAGCACTATTATTTCCTATTCATAAAATATGTTAACGGCTTCGATGTTTTAACCTATCATTAGTGCATGTTTACATACACAGAATAGCAAAATGATGAGTGTAACGACGGTCAATGTAATGGCGTTGGTTGTTCAGCTGGATTTGTCGGTTTCTTCTGACACCTTACCATGTATATGGCTACTAAGATAATTATGGCCATGCTACTTCCATAAGATACAATGTTTTGATGTACGTCATGCTGAGTGATTTGCGTGGGCGGCCATATTTCCCTTGCTTTTAATTGGTCGATTGACTGCTGTATTTCATCCCACTGGTGAACTAACTTTTTTATAAAACGATAATTCTTGTCACATTCATGTATTGCTGTTTTCTTGGTGACTATGATTTTCTCCACTTCTTCTTGATTACTAAATGATTTGATGATGGCAAATTCATCTGGCGAAGCCATTTAGGGCCAGACGACCAGAACTCATTGTGTTGGATTTCTTTAGGCCTAAGGCCTCGTGTAGCTATATCAGCGTAATAATCTTCCGATCTTACGTGAGACCAATAGGCTGGACCGATGTTGTTTTGTATTTCAGATACACGATTTCCTACGAATACTTACATTTGTTTGAAGGCCCTGGAGTCCATGCGAAAGTAAAGGTTGAATCCGTATAAGCATATATCGATGTTTGCGACTCTAATGATTGCCTTAAGCTATTCATTAGTCTTGCTAATAAAACTGCCCCGCATAGTTCTAGTCGTGGCGTATTTATTTTCTTTAACGGAGCTTCTCTAGTTTTTGATGCTAGTAACGTAATTTTAACATCTCCGGATTCCAAAGGCACATTGCTACATATGACAGCAGCATACGCCACATCCTAAGAATCACAGAATCCATGTGATTCTATGACATTCTGATTAGAATTAATCCACCTAGGGATTCTAATTTTGCTTACATGCTGTAACTCCTGTTGAAATTTCATCAATTGGGGTTCCAGATGATTAGGTATGTTCTCGTCCCAACCAATGTTTTCTTCCCATAACCTTTGCATTAATATTTTTGCGGTTATAGTTATGGGGGCAATCCATCCTAATGGATCAAAAATCCTTGCGATGTTTGATAGAACATTTCACTTGGTGTTAGCCTTTTGCGCCGCTGGGATAATTGGAACTTTAAAGCTAAATTCGTCTTTTTGAGGATCCCAATATATAACCAATATTTTTACATTCTGATTTTCTGTGATTTCAACTGTCATGAATTCTTGATTTTGTGCCGGAACTGTTTGTAATGCCTCCTTCGAATTGCTGCACCATTTTCGAAGGTTAAAACCTCCACATTTCAATAATTTAGTTAGCTCGTTCGGCAATATTAATATTTCGTCTAATGACTGAGCTCCAGTCACGACATTATCTACAAAATTTCTGCTGCTTTAAAATATATAGTCTCTTTGTCATGTGCCAGCTGATGTAATGTTTTTATTGGCAGGTATGGTGCTGAGGCAGTGCCATAAGTTGCTGTTGTTAGTTTGTATTCCTGGAACGGCTTATTTTCAGCATCTCGCCTGACTATTTTTTGCAAATGTTGATGTTCTTCGGTGACCTTTATTTGGCGATACATTTTTCGATGTCAGGGTGAAGATATATTTGTACCTTCGCCATCTCAGAACGATCAAAAACAGCTCTTGCTGAAGAGTTGGCGCTATTCTGTTGTGCATCATTAAAGCTGCTGCCTGAAGATGTTTTCATGAAGCATCGAAAACCACTCGAAGCTTAGTTGTGGTACTGGTTTCCTTTATAACTGAATGATGTGGTAGATAATTGTTTGTTCTTGTTGAATCGTTTGCTGGAACCAGGTACCCTATAGACTCAAGTATTCGGTTATAAAATTCTGATAATCTCTTTTTAGCGTAGGAGTAGGCTTTTTGTAGTTTGTATTTTGTAGTGTTTTTCTCTATTTGAAGGAATCTTGCGATTACTTGTTTTTTACAGTCAAATAGCTCTATGTTTTCTCTTAATTGAAGCTTCACTTCATACGAGCCATAGCATAAGCGTTTGTAGCCTTCTTGGTAAAGGCTTTCATAATTTGCATGTTCAGTCGTTAAATGTTTAGGAAATGGGATTCCTTCGATTTCCCAGAACCGTTGTAGATTATCCTCCACAGTTGAAATCATGGTTTGTATTTGATTTGAAACCGTGGTTTGATGGTAAAAGTAGTTTTACTAGTTGATGTAATTTTTCCTTGTGCGACCAAATGTGTCCTTTGTTTACGAAGTTTTAACCTCTGTGCACTGGTTTCACTGATGTATGATGCTTGAGATCGGCTATCAGTAAAAATTCTGGCATGCTCCTCGCTTCCATTAACGAGTTTAATTTTTACAAGTGCTGTTGCCAGTAATCCGAAACCTGCTTCTTCTTGCTTTTGCTGTGCCACACTTGATACAGATGTGTGCTGATGTAACAGTGTATTATGGGTGCCTTTACATATATTACATTGTGAATTTGTTTCACATTTTATGTGGGCCAAATGTAGTAAGCATTTTTTACATAAGTCTGACGTGTTACAAATTCGTTTCGCAATTTCGGAGCTAGGTTCTTAAAATTGATGCAATTGTTTGTCAGATGTTCTCCTTTACAGTATTTACAGAAGTTTTTAACCGATTTGTTTTAAGTGTAGGTTGTGTTTCTCGCTGCATATTTTGGTTTGTTGGTATTAAACAAAACGCCCTCTGTTTAGGTTTGTTTCCATTGTTGGCATTTTTTTTGGATCTTCTAACTTCTGCTCAAAGAGTTTCTGAGTTCTGGCATCCAATTTTGGTAGTAATAATTACAATACCAAATGGGACCCTTTGGTATTGTAATTATTACTACCTTTGGCGTCGACGAATATATTCGCGATTGTTTGTAGAATTTCCTTGGCTGTGTCCACTATTTTCCTTAGAGGTGCAGCTGATTTGGCGTGACTTGCCGGGATGTTCAACAATTGTTTGATGTGTGTTGAAACTAGTAATCGTTTGTTGTTTTATCGTTGTTGGATAGTATTCCACGCGGTCATGTAGTTTTCTGCAGTTACTTGAAATGAGTTCAATAATGTTTCAGCCGCCGAACACGCAACCCAAACCGTCACATGACCACGACCAATGACGGCATCGAGTCACTATAGCTATATACGTAAAAACATCTTCTGATGGATTTAAACTTCCGAAGATTGTGAAATTGATATTTTGATTATTTTCAAATGAATTGAAAATCTTAAGACAACTTGAGTTTATAAAACGCTAGTATTTTGCATACTTCCGGTTTAATCGGCATTTGAAATTTATAAATATGTTTTATCCATGCGGGCATAGCACCGCACTTCCAATACACAAATCGTTCAATATTCCAGCATCGCCGTGATGTTCTGGTAATCCTTAAAGAAACCGCATCTAATTTTGCCACTAAAAAACTTCAAAGCTTTTATTAAAATTCAGATAATGAGTCTTACTGATTTTTAAGGTTAAACCTTTTTTGTTTTAGATCTTACAAATTTCAATATTTTTCGAATTATAATTGGGACTCTTACGATGACCTGTGTTTATATTACGCTTGAGTTTTGCATCCTTCCGGGTTCATTTGCTTTTAGAAGTTAAACATATTTTACCCTTCCATGGCATAGTACTGCAATTCCAATACACAAGTTGCTCAATATTCCTTCATCAACGTGATATTCTGGGAATGAAACCTTTTGTATTGAGGTGCTTAAAAAAAATGTTGACTTTCAAACTATGGAAAAAGTCATACTTGCGATTATAGTCGAGTACATTTTATAAATTTTTATTAATAAATTAAAACGATTTATTGAAAATTAGTAGCATTGTGTGAAAAATACTTAATTTAATGAAATTAAATTTTGTTGTTAAAAAATTTATCGTAATATAATACTAAAATTTTATATATAAATAATTAAACTGCAAAATATAGGATTTGAATTTAACCCTCCAGCTATGTAATTTATGTTTTGATATAATTTTATTGATTATTATAATTATGTATTTTAGTTTAGTTTGCTATACACAATAAATTTAAAATGTAGTACTTCTTTTACCGGTATATACTCACTCATCCTACGTATATGTGTAAAAAAATACCACAGTTTTAAAAGCAAAACACCTCCCGTTTCCTTTATAACTCGTACATATGAAAGTAGGCAATTTTATTTTTGATACATTATAATGCAAATAGAATATTCTTCATACACCCATAAAATACAATATTATTAAAATCAAGCAAATGTGTAATATATGTTTAAATAACAAAAACTGAAATAAATTAATAATTATGTTGTTTTAGGAAATAATAATTTAAATATATGTGTAATGTAATACAAAAAGTAGAATACGATAAACGCTCTATCAATAAATTAAATAATTATATACAAAATATGATTAATATTTTATAGCATTTTTGAGGGCTGTCTAGTTTTATATTCGACTATACGCATTTAATATATGTAGTCGAGCTCTCATGGTGTATATAAATTTTGCGGACACTGTCATCCGCGACATATACAAGTGATATATGACTTTTTTATATCATATGGACGTCATAAATTCTAAATATTTTACCATTTAGAAATATATACGAAATTTGCATATTTCACACCCGCATACAATTCCGTCATCATTTAATCGGTGCTAGATGTATTGCGGAAAAAAGTTTCATTAAACCTACACTAAACACAATAAATTGTCATCAGCACACTGTCTAATTACACACATACGTAATGTATCATATTGCAAAAAAAAACTGCATTGTATTTTGTCTGAGCTGTACCACATAATATATAAAATTAAGAAAAAATGATTGTCGTAACATTTTATATAAATACGTTCTTTGCAATAAACACTTTGCAATTGCGCTTAGTTAACTTTTGGTTAATTATGAAAACCGCAAGAATTTTTAATACACGGAAAGATGAGATGAGATAATAATTATTATTTTTTTATATGCATAATTTCGTATGTAATTAAAAATGTGTTGGCCAACATAAATTTTGTAAGTCGTTAAAAATAGTTTAAATAATTTTTATTAAAAGTCTTATCATCAAAATTGGCCAACTAAAAATTTTTGTTTTACTAATTAATTAAAAATGTTGGTAATTAGTGCGCATAATTAAAATACGAATGCCAAATTGAAATGGATCCGTATCCATATGTTTAGTAATTAATTACATTTTCACGTTTTATGATATAATTGGAGCGGGAAAACTATTTATGAGGTATTTTTATTACACACCTAGTGCATTACCGCTAATTAAGTATAAGATAATGGAAGTGCTACACTGTGAAAATATTTCTTGTAAGAATTTTGTGTGAAATAAAAAAACTCATGACAACAAAAAATTGTCCTTTTCTTATCAACGATTCCAACAACCATCTGTACAAAAAATATAAAAAAAATAAAATGGAAGGATACGTAATTCGATGTAAATAAACAAAATACTTCGAAAATAAATTTTTGAACATATGATCAACAAATAACAATGTAAAACTATTTAATAGCCAATAAGAAGACATCGCAGAGTTTGTGCCAAAAAATTACAATTATCGGATCATTTCTATAGGCTTAGCCTTTGAAAGTGGTTTGACTTCTAAACGAATTGGTCCCGATAGATTTACTGAATAAAACTCGATTTATGAATTGGTTGAGTAGCACACGTTTGAAATAAACAAACTAGGCGATGTCTTCTTATTTGCCTTTATTAGTATTTTACTCAGACTCAACGAGTGTACTGAATAAACTCTACTCAAAAATCTTCCGACATCCATCCATTTTAGAATGTCACTGATGTCATTTGAAAGGTTAAGTCCATTGGTGCCATCAGTATTTAATGAAATTTTAGTACACAATCTTCGATGTCCAGTTATTTTTCATTTAACGGGTGTCACTCAACGAATTCCGGCATAAAATCAAACCCATTTCGTTTGAAAGGTTGAGCCTATAAAAAATCATCCGATAATAGTGGCGTTTTTGTACAAACTGTGCGATGTGTTATTTTCCAGCAAAAATCTTTCACTCAGACTACGTTAGTGTACTGAATAAATTTTACTCAAAAATTTTCCGATGTCAACCCGTTTTGGAATGCTACTGATGTCGTTTGATAGGTTAGTCCATAGGTGTCATTATTATACAATAAAATTTTGGTAGAAAATCTACGAATTCTTGTTATTGATCCATTTAAAGTATTTCACAGTTTTGAAATGACCAACAATAGGACCATAGAGTTTGTACAAAAAATTCATTATATACTGATGACAATTATGAGCTTAACCTGTCAAATGACATCAGTGACATTCCGAAACGGGTTGACGTTGCAAAATTTTTGAGTGAAATTTATTCAGTGCACTTATAGAGTCTGAGTGAAATACTTTTAATAGCAAATAACTAGACATCGCAGATTTTGTTCCAAAAATTTACAATTATCGGATCAATTCGATAGGCTTACCGTTTCAAAAGAAATTGGTTTGATTGCCAAACGGATTGATTGGTCGCGATAGATTTTTTTAATGAAACTAGATCATTGAATTCTTTAAGTGGTGCATGTTGAATGACTATTAACAGGACATCGTAGAATTTGTACCAAATTTTCATTATATACTGATGACACCTATCTACTTAACCTGTCAAATGACATCAGTGACATTTCAAAATGAATTCTTGTCGGATGATTTTTGAGTGCTGTTTATTCGGTGCACTTATGAAGTCTGAGTGAAATACTTTTAGTAGCCAAGTACAAGACATCCCGATAGATTTAAAAATAAAACTCGATTATCGAAATGAACAAACTATGCGATGTCTTCTTATATGTCATTAAAAATATTTCACTCAAACTCCATGAGTGTACTGAATAAAATTCTACTCAAAATATCTTCCAACGTCCATCCGTTTTTGAATGCCACTGATATCATTTGAAAGATTAAGTCCATTGGTGCCATCAGTATTTAATCAAAATTTAGTACACGCACTCTACGATGTCCAGTTATAGGTCATTTAACGTGTCTCACTCAACGAATTTCGAATTGAAATCCAACCCATTTCGTTTGAAAGGTTAAGCCTATAAAAATTATCCGATAATACTAGCATTTTTGTACAAACTGTGTGATGGCTTGTTATTGGCCCATAAAAATATTTCACTCAGACTCCATAAATGTACTGAATAAATTTTAATCTTCCGATGTCAATGCGTTTTGGAATGTTACTGATTTGATTTGATAGGTTAGTCCATAGATGTCATTATTATATAATATATTTTTGGTACAAAATCTACGATGTCTTGTTATTGATTATTAAAAGTATTTCACTCAGACTCCACTGAATAAATTCTACTCAAATATTTTCCGACGTTAATCAGTTTTGAAATGTCACTTTTATCATTTGAAACGTTAAATCCATTGATGTCATCAGTATATAATTAAATTTTGGTACAAATTCTACGCCGTCCTGTTATTGACCATTTAACGTGTGCCACTCAACGAATGTAATTCAAGGGTTTTAATTTAAAAAAACCTATTGCGACCAGTCCGTTTTTAAATCAAATATAATTCGTTTGAAAGATTAAGCCAGACTCCATGAGTGTACTGAATAAATTTCATTCATAATGTTTCCGACGTCAATCAGTTTTGGAATGTCACTGGTGTCACTTGAAAGGTTAAGTCATCAGTCTATAATGAAATTTTGGTACAAACTCTACTAGGTCCTGTTATTGGTCCTTAACGTGTATGACTCAACGAATTTTCAAAGCCGTTTAGTAATCAAAGCCATTTCGTTTGAAAGGTTAAGTCTATAAAAATCACCCGATAATTGTGGAATTTTGGTACAAACTCTACGATGTCTTGTTATTGGCCATTAAAAGTATTCCACTCAGACTCCATGAATGCACTGAATATGTTCTAATCAAACTCTTATGGTACCATTCCATTTAGAATAAACTTAACGGTGTTCTGTTATTGGAAATTAAAAGTGTGCTATGATAGTGAAGTTTGTGCTACAAAAATTATTAAAAAATTACACTGTTAAATTGATTATTTTTCCTATTCTAATTTTTTTTTTTTCAAAAGAAAATTATTAAATTGGATTCATTCTAAATGTTGTGTCGTCGAATCTAGATACACAGATTCTGGCTGATATTTTTGAGAAGGTAAAGCATACACCTATTCCTAAGATTTCAGTATGAGATTCGCTCTATTAAAAATTATATTTAGAAAATGAGCATTTTTGACCGTTTTCAAATAATATTCCAATCAAGTCTAGAAATGTCTACGGAGTTTCACTAACATTTTCAAGTAGATGATTCAATCTTGTAAGTTTATAGTAAAAAAGGATAAAACTATGATGGGCTCTACTATGTTTAAAAGATGCAAGAAACTTCATAATTATGATAAATATTTTAAGTTTGATAAATAAAGATCGAGCTAAATATATTTAGAGGTTCAAGACATAAAATTTCAGATTTTTATACTGCCAATCGTAGACATGTCCACAGGTTCTCGCACTCATTTTCGAATAGATTACCCAATATTCTATCGTTACAATGAATGACGTTCGATTCTAACGGGTTTGGCTATGCCTATATTATAATTCATGTTTTTATTTGTACTGTCACTACCAGAAATGTCCACGGGATCTTGTTTACATTTTTGACAGCTTATAATATTTTCTCTCTATGGAGTGAAAATGGGTCAATTGTAATGAGATGTCCACTGAAGTCAAATTTGTATGCATACCAAGGCCATCACAAAAAACCATGTCTATATATGGGACTTTTGTATTTCGTAAAACAAAATTTTTCATTGAAATTTCGTGCAACAACTGTTACAGTTATTGCTTGTTATTCATATGGCCGACCCCAGTGACCGGTCATTTGGTATTTTTGTATTAAAGTATATGCCAAGGCTATTAAAAAACCTTGTGTAGATATGGGACTTTTGACTTCTGTAGAACAAAATTTTTCTTTAGTTTCGTGCACTAACTGTTGCAGTTATTGCTTGGTATTCATATGACTGACTCCAGCGACCGACCATTTGGCATTTTTGTATTAATGGACATACCTAGGCCATCATAAAAAACCATGTCTTTATATGGGACTATTGAATTAATTAATTTTAATTATACATTTGTTTTAACCACGTAACAATTGTTGCCCGAGTATTCCGTCTAAACCTATTTTTGTATACTCGCACACATGTATAGTTTTAGTTATTTGGTAGAAATTTGACATCAGTAGACATCTCATTATAATTTACCCATTTTCGCTCCTATCCGACAGAAAATATTATAAGCTGTCAAAAAATGTAAACGAGATCCCGTGGACATCTCTCAACCCGTTAGAATCGGACGTTAATCATTGTAACGATAGAATATTGGGTAATCTATTCGAAAATGAGTGAGAGAATCTGTGGACATCTCTACGATTGGCGGTATAAAAATCGGAAATTTTTTGTCTTGGACCTCTAAATATATTTAGCTCGATCTTTATTAAACTTGAAATATTTATCATAATTATGAAGTTTGTAGCATCTTTAAAACATAGTAGAGACCATCATAATTTTATTCTATTTACTATACACTTACTAGATTGACTGATATGTTTAAAAATGTTTGTGAAAACCCGTGGACATTTCTAGAATTGGCTGGAATATTATTTGAAAACGGTCAAAAATGCTCAATTTCTAAATATAATTTTTAATAGAACGAATCTCCAAAATATTGTTTACTTAAATATTAGGAATAGGTGTATGTTTTACCTTCTCAAAAATTTCAGCCCAAATCTGTAGATATTTCTAGATTCGACGACACAACATTTAGAATGAATCCAATTTAATAATTTTCTTTTGAAAATAAATTCCAATAGGAAAAATAAAAAATTAAACAGTGTAATTTTTTCAATAATTTTTTTAGCACAAACTTCAATATCATATAGTGCTACCTATTTTTTTTAAATAAACGAGTTTTATTTAAACATAAATCTGGCGATGGAAAATTTAATAGTTACGAAAGAGAAGAAATGAATTTTTAATTTATTTCTTATTTGAAAAATGAGGCGAGCGTTTCATCTCTTTCTAATGTCGTAGAGCTATCTCTTTCAACATGTGTTTAACAGTGTAAAATCTAACAAACGCAATTTTCTAGAATATTTTTGTTGGGTGGCAAATGGTGTTCCTGCTGCCCATTTTCATGCAGTTCCAGTTGATCGATCGTTTAGTTCGTATATTTTGATCTTTTATTTCTGAAGTTATTTGAGTGATTTATTCAACTTGATAAATCAATTGAGGCTTAAGTATGTTTCTTTGATAGATGTGATTGATTTCGCGTAAACGTCACTTGACTTTGCCTTCATAAATATCTATATTGATGACATAAACAATCCTGAATTTTCCATTGATGATTCGTGTTGAATTTTTACCAGCGGATTGTTGTACTCGTACAGATCTTTTGTGGTGTCGTTGCAGTTCAAACACATGATCTAGAAGGTGATAGAGATGGTATTCATTCAATTACATTGTTTATGTCGGTCTTGTATATTTTTTGCCTAAAACTGTTATCATTGTAACTTTCACCCCTATTACCCTAGTCGCATCACTTCAAGTGACGTGACTACTTATTTTCCTGGTTACTAGATCATTAAATCGAAATTTATAAAATAATTGTTCAATAAAGCCGTTCTGGCTGTTTTTTAAATCTTAGTATGCTGCTTTATAAATATTTCCTTGTGACTGCTATCACTCCAAATGACAATTTCTATCACTTGAAATTTTGACGTGACAAATAAATGAACAAAAATTTCTAAGTAACGAAGCCAACTAGGATTTAAAAAATTTTCATTGAAAATTTTACACAAAATTAGTTAGTAAATTTTTTGATTTTAAAATCTAGTAACCAGGAAGATCCATAGTCACGTCACATGAAGTGATACGTCTAAGGGGATTGAGCTGTTTGTTGTTCTTTTCTACAGTTTCCTTTCTCAATTTTGCTTTGACTTTACCTTGATTTAGTTTTATGACCGTTTGGGCTGGTGAAACTCGATTCATTATCTATCACCATTATTTTTGGTGCGGTGAAATAGCGCAGAATTTTAAGGATTTTGCTTTTGGGATCTGCAGCTGATCTATCCCTGATATGGGAAAGTTTTGTGAAGTTGGTGAATTTGTTCATGTACGTGATGAATTTTTGCGTCTTAATAGTAATTATATCCGACCGTGGTCATATTTTTTCGTGCGGCAAGTTTCGAAGTTCTGTGTTTTCTTTATTGGACTTGCCATCTATGGGAAATAAAGTTTCTTCAAAATTTACTTCTTATTTTCCTTCTTATTTTCTATCTGCTAACATGTTGGGCCAAGCCTTTTTTTATAATCTTCGTCAGTATTTTTTTTTGGTTTATCTAACTCAGGCGTATGAAAGTTCCTAAGCCGCCTTAGAACCAGATTATTAATTACATGTTTTTTCATTAACAATTTTTTTCATTATTTTTGGAGATGAATGTAATTTGTGTTTCCTTGCACAGTTCGCCCTGTGACAATACTACGTCTCATATTAAGAAATAACATGTTTTCACGATGAACTCTTTCCGTTCGTCATTGAAAATACTTTTTTTATTAAATTGATGAAATCCGGAGGTGAAGCCGATTCTAGCCAAGAGTTTCGAATTTCCACTCCAGTGCTTTCGATATATCCGGTATCAGGAAAGCGTCTGACATATTACCAGTTGAATCTTTTAAAATCAATGACCATCCGGTATTTTTCTATGCTGGAGGCATCTAACTTTTTCCCACTACCTAAATTGGAGGTTTGTATGGGCATCTGAAAGGTCTTATGATGCCATCTTTTAGTAGTTTTTCGATTTGGGTTTCTACCTCACTCCTCATGCTTACTGGGTACGGCTAGGATTTGGAATAAGTAGGTTGTTCCGTAGTAGTCCTATTTAATTATAATTTCCATTTTTACATCAATGTCGATCGCTTCGTGATTGTTATCGGTCCGAATAATTTTTCGAATTTTGACAGCATACTCAGGACCTTTTTCTTAGACCCTTTGTTCACTTGTAATGACTTATTTTCCTTCAGTGGTATCTTTATGTTTGGTGTTAGAATTAGCGTGTTGTTTTTTCTGTCGATTATGGTCTTTTGTGGCATCGTCCCCGATTATTCCACAGCATGGCTGAAGAATATGAAGAATCCCATTTTTTTTGTGAATTCTGATACTTTCAAAAAATGTGTATCCTACGATTTTTTCTGTAATCGGAATGTTTGGTTAGTCGGAATTGGGTTTTTATCAGATTTAGTAAAATTTTTATTTGCTTCGGTGGTCTATGAGAAATTTGAGCAATTGTCTCTATAGTTTTGTAACTAGGTATATATATCGCTAAAAAGCCGCCCATCACAAAATTTAACTCAGTGTTTCTACCCTTCTGGTCGTCTTCATGATCGCATAGGACCGATTATATAGTTAATCTTCTTCTTTGGTTTCTAAGTGTTTTAATTTTCTGAATGTTTCGTGTTACATTCTGATCAAAATGATCGCATTTATACGTTGGTTGACAATTTTGTTGATTCGTAGGACGGTTGATGCAATTGACCGGTCTGGTCTGATTAGACGGATCAACTAACATCCGTGTTAGTGGTTTTAGCTCTGTTTGTTGTGGATGCGGTATTATATTATTCTGGGGCTGGATGTTGTAAGCTACGTTTCGTTGTGGCACTAGGATACTGCCAGGTTTTCTTTGTAGATGTACCAGATACGAGTTTAATCATCAAACATTCAAACATCTTTTCAAAAAATTATCATCGCGATGGTACTGACTACACACAAACATAAGGTGGTAATCAACTTTATGCTATAGCTAGGTAGTTCATCATAATACATTTCGAGAGCATAATTACGAAATAAATTGAAATTCCGACACAAAGTCTAACATAAAACTAATTTATTTTAATTAAACTGTTTTTTTGTGTATGTTTAATTTACTTCTTTTATTTTGTTTTTATGAATTCTTAAAATTTAAATTAAAACAAAAACGGGGAAGACGAGTTAAGGTGAGAAATTCTCATGTATATTGCGATGAATTCGTTATATTTTTTTGAAACTTTTATTAGCGAAGCGACGAAAATTTTTTAGACAAAACGAAATTTAAATTATTATGCAAGTTAATTTAATTTATTTTATTTATCTTAAACATAAAAATTATATATTTTGCACAAAGCTTTATCTTGCGCTATTTTTATAAAACAATGAGTTCGGTGTTATATTATATACCACCGAAACGCTTGCTGGTTGATTGACCGCGATAAATTTTAATGTTTGGTGGAAAAAGTGTTATGGCGGTTGTGCAATGCTAATAAAACTTACATTTTATTATGATTTAGTTTTTGTAATCTCCTGAGTTATTTTCGTCTACATAAATGCGTACGCTTTGAGATTGTGATGTTCATGTGAAATTAATGGGTTTATCCGTATATTAAATCGATTATTTAATAATTTGTAACAAACTTATATTTAATTTATGGGTTTTTGTTTTAAAATGTGATATAATTATTATTTGCGATTGGTTCAATGTGCGAGGAGTAGCCTAGTGTTACATTTAAAAGCGACATGTTTTTATATCGATAATATATTGTTTTGTATTTATGTTTACGAATTGGGGTCTATATGGATTATAATATTTCGCGTATTTTTAAATTTATTGCACATATTTTAAACATTTTTATCTTACTCGAGTGAAAGAATGACAAAATATTTTTTTAAGCAGTTATGGACCACTTATGAATGAAGTACAAATTAATTATTAGTTAATTTTACCTAAACAATGCACCACTCGAATTATATTTTTTGTATAATCCGTAAAACACATTCGTATAAAAATAGTCCAAAATATATAGAAGCCGATGACCTGCAGAGATCGATGTGGTGTCATCATTTTTGAGCCAACAATTAGTTTCAACATCAATCAAGACCAAAAAACTTTTATTGAAATTAAATTGCTCATAATTTTAAATTTTACAAAATTCCACTATAAAAGACTTCCACTAATAATACTGATAGTCCAGTAAATGAAGAAGGAAAAAAAGGCCAACCTGAAAATTATTAGTTGCGATTTTCATTTTGTGGTGATAAGTGACGTTTGGTACCTAATTAAAAATGGGACTGAGTTTTCAAGAACACATTCTGTTTTAGGCGGAAAAAATGGCCCTAAAAAACCCGGAAAATAGGTTTTCGGCGAATATCTCTCAAAATATGGCAGTTACAGGTTTTTTGTTCGGATAAGAATTGAAGATCAGTTAATTTTCTACATTTTCCTGATGATTTTTTCCGCAACATTATCATTTTTTGCAAAAGGTCTGGTTGAAAAATTCAAAATTTTGAGACTCATGAAATATGCAAGAGTTTACAAAATTTGAGATGGGGTGTTGCAAATACATTATTTTCAAAGTTTTGGACTGTGGAAACCAATTGTAGATGGCGCCACTACGATCCCTCCACTTGCAAAATGCTCAGGGCCATAAATGGGAAACGCAGTAAACCATGAAATGTTCAAGAATTTTTATGTTCCCGAGTGTCTTGTTTTTTCGGAGATGAGAGCTCAAGTTATACCTATTAGGGAAGCCGACCATAAGATTAATTACAGCAGGATGGACCCCACCAATTGGCGAAAAACTAGCGAAAATTAGTTTTGCCCATATGACAAACTATTGTCCAATGAGGTTTTTCTTAACGAAAACTATAATCTCTAAAGTGTGAAGAATATTTACCCATAATACTCAACAACAATTTTTTGCAGATTCCCGGCAAATTTTTGCAAATTTTTTTGCAACCATCCGGATCGAGTTTTTTGGAATAAAGAGTTATAAAATTTCTTTAAATTTCAGTTATTATAGAAAAATATATAAAAATACATTAAAACTATGACATAAATCTGTTAATCACCAGTTAAAGACTTTGCTATTTGAAACATGCGCATGTATTGTATCCAACTATTTTTCCCCGCCCCTCAATTTCATTCATTTTACTTAGAAATTTTTCATTCGGGGTTTTAATGAATGCACAGTCTTTAACATCCCTGTAATCAATAGTATCAGTATTTGTGAGGTAATCTTACATGCCTATCTTCTCGGTAGGTGAAAATTCTATTTCGTCTAATATCCGTTCGCATAAAGCATCAAAAACAAGTGAATGAGCTCGCATCGCATGGTGATACGCGCGTCCGTACAGCATTTTCTTGGACGTTCCAGCAGCGTAACAAATACCCATCAATTCTTCTAACCCACTGCCGGACATAATGAACCCAATGCTGCCAAGATACTACAGAAGCAACTGAAATCCACCCAGTCCCGTAATAATCCTAGAAATGGCATCATCAGCACCCGCATCTTTGACAATTTGAGTTGTTTTCTCGTAGAGTGGTATGAAGACCCAATTCTTGGGATTTCTCTGCATCAAATGTCAAGGTGGTAAAAATTGTGTCCTCGTTACTTAGCGGATGATTAACAAACGGCAAGCGCATATAACTTTACTTCGTTGATAAGGCATATTTTCGGTTAGTTTCTCCATGAACCCGCGCTCCACCCTGGAGTTTCCCAAGCCTTAGCTCTACCATACATGTACAAGAAATCCACATTATCAATATTGGTAATACTGAAATCTGGAATATCAAGGACTGCGGCAATTATATTTTTGTACCCAATCTCGTTGCCCCCATCATAAGTTCTCAAGCTTATTTTTGCTCACCAATGACTTGCTCATCGACATTGTCAATATCGCGTACTAAGGGCTGCTTAGCCTCGAAACAATCTTCGGGTGTGACAGCTAGAATTCCTCCCATTCAATGAAAGGTATTTTTTCCGTTAATCGTATTTGTGTTAAAGTCGCAATTGTCAAAAATGAATTGAGCAAAGGAACCTTTCTTGATTTTTGAGGGCTTAGCGTACATTATAATATTTTGATACTTCAAAACCTCCGAATAAGACACGCAATTTCCAAATTGAGAAAGGATATCAATAAGATTTCGAGAACCAAATTTTCGGAAAAGCATTACACCCAAACCGAGCTGCAAGTGCGACAAAAAAAGCCTCGGTCGAGCTGTCACCATTATTGCATGACTGATGCTAGTGCATTTTCGTTTTAGAGAAGCGAGATTTTTATTTTTATCGGCCAAAACAATCTTCTTAACTAAATACTGTAACTTATCTGGGACACTATCATCCACTTCGGCCAGGAGGCAATCACTTGGAGGATACGTGGTCCTATTACGTTGGCCCAGCATTTTCGTTTCTTCATACTCGCTGTTAAGTCCATGATGGTTCCATTTTTCCCTCATAACTTCATATTCTTTATCCTTGAAGTACATCATTGTTCCACTACTATTCTCAGAACAAAATTCCTCCCTCAAGCATGCAAGCAGGATTACACGAATCATAGGAGGATCACCTGGGAAGAAACAATTCATAGCTATTAGATACAATACTTCTAATCAACAGCTCCAAATAAAACGAAACGGAGCACAATCACACAAAAATACACATGACAAGGTAACAAACACTTGGGCGCGATAAAAACACACTAAATCTGAACACTCTTCTACAATTCTTGTTCACATAGTACATATGAATCACATATTGTGACGAACCAAGTATATTGTTTCTACGTTGAAAGTTTTTTTGGTATCTTAAGGTTTCTAGAAATATTCACCTGAAATTTCATGCAAATCAGCTAGGCGGTACAATTTCTCTTTAGTTTACTCAATATACTTCAGAACTGCGCCCATTTGGACCAGAATATGTTCCTGATTTGAATGTACAGGTGGAGACTTGAACAACTTGGCGTAACATTTTTTGTGATATCTTGCTTCGGCACTCACAAGATTCACAAAGTTATTGAATAATTAGTCCGCCCGCTCATGTGTAAATGCACGGACTGTGATCTCCGGCATACAACACAGAAACTCAATATTCTAAGTTCGTTTGGACCCGTTTATCTTGGGAACGGTCAATTTTTTGGAAAAGTCATAATACCGTTTTTGTAGAGAATTAACTGATCTTCAACGTTTATCTGAACAAAAAATCTCTAACTTCCATATTTTGTGAGATATTCACGGAAAACCGATTTTCCAGGTCTTTTGGGGTCATTTTCTTCCCCTACAACAGAATTTTTACTTGAAAACTCGGTCTCATTTTTAATGAGGTACTAAATGCCACTTATCACCAGCAAATGAAAATCGCAACTAATAACTTTCAGGTTGACCCCTTTATTTACTGGTCCTTTTGAAACTCCCTTTATGTGTTCGACCTGAGTGAAAAAAAAAATATTGTGGGGTATGTATACCACTGTCGAAATAACTTACAATCTAGTGAAGTGCTGTAAATCTTCTTCTATTAATTATGGGAAGCATTATTTAAAATTAAAATTTGTCAACTCTATAAACATACGATGGATGTCTAGAAAAACAGTTATTGATTCTTTCTAATACTTTATTTAAGTTACTGGATCAACAGCTTTTCATTAAACTTTGCACAGCCCGGATAAACGGTACCATAACCTCGTGGAGTTTAACTCAACCTGCTTTTACCTTAATTTAGTTAAAAACCGTAGCTATACCTGCCAAAAACTAACACATATCATCGTCTGAGAGATAGACGGTATTTACCTGCATGCGAAAATAAAACATTAAAAGTAAAACAGCGCGGATCGGGACGATCCAGAGATTTATTAACCATACTACTATTATTTGAGTTTTGGAAGTCAAACCAGGACACCGGAGAATGAAAATAAAAGCTTAGCTAGCCTCCGCCAGAAACTTACGTTAAGTGTGCAACAGGCCTACGTCTTTTTGAAATAAGAATGTAGTAAAATCTGACTCAGTTTCATCCATGTAAAGGAATATACAATTTCAGTGCAAACTCGAGTATTTTTGCATCTTCAATTAAAGCACTTTAGTGCATAGGAGAGAACTGGACGGAATCATGAAAAACGACCGAAAATTTTTAGCGGAGTAATGAATATTTACCAACCTACTCGATTAAAACTGTTGAAATTTTCCATAATAGATGAAGGGTGATTATTATACCGGTAATATATTTCCGTACAAAAATACTCGATAGTGAATAGTCATCTGAAAAAATGTTGCTCGTACAAACATTGTGAAACAAATGATTTTTCCGTTCGGATTTCATGATTCCGCCTGCGTTGCCAAAATGAGTGAAATTTGGAAGACAGGATATTTCCTATTCTTGTACTGCTAAAGCATAGTACTCAGTTCGATTTCACGTAAAATTTCCATACGATTTTACCAAAGTGAAATTATAAATGGACAACTCTACTTCTGTTTTCATTTTGTAGTACTCAAATTCTCCAAATAAAATTTCATTTCCATTTCACGCGAAAATAAATAGATATTTTGAAGACCGCGGTAAAATTTCATTTCATTTTGAACTAAGTACTAAGCTTAAATTTTATTTTGCAGTAGGCGGTTTAGCTAGAGAAGTTGGTATGTTTCGTATTAAAATAAAGATGTCTCTGTTTAACTCTACACATTTTTCATTGTTTTTCTGCTTTTTTCTGCAGGCACGATAAAAGTAAGCTAATTTTTGACATTTAATCAATTATTTTTATTTGTTGTTGTGCTGTGTTTCAACAATTATATTCAAAAGTTTTAAAATATGACGGAGGAAAATTTTGTGAATGTTGTATAATTCAATGAGGCAATATGTGCGTTAAAATTTTACGAAATTCTGCAAACTAATTTTTCTTGAACTATTTATCTGCTTAATTTTGGAGAGGTTCGAAAAAATATAAAAAATTAATAAAATTTTATTTTATTTTATTAGAATCGGTTCTTTGTTCCACACATTAGTTTGACCATTACAGTCAGGTACATACGGATAAAGAGGAGTTATTAACACTGTCAGCATAATTACTAAATATTGAAACTAAATTCACAGAATTACAATTTTAGCCAGTAGACGAAATGGTCGATTTTCATGCAGTAATTAGTAATTTCAGTCTAACTTTTCAAACTCAATTTAAACCAAATTGACCATGGTTTCATCGAGAATTATAGAATTTTAACAGTTTGTAAGTTGGTAGCTTGAACTATAAAGATATTTCGAGCATGATGAATTAAAAAGTAGCGTTATAGTCCCCCGTAGAGAGTCATTATAGGATGTCATACGGTTAAATACGTATGTGGTTTACGGTACCACAGTACCAGCTTATGGGGACTAGAATTAAATGTGTACTATGATATGAACGTAAATCGAAAATCTATGAATTTCGAGAATCGTAAATTCTTAAATATCTATATTTTTTTTTCTTTTGTTCACGCTTTTAGCAATTAACATTTATAATGGCTAGGAGACAGTGACAGTTTGAAATAAAATTATTTTAATTCCGCAATTTTTTAAAATGTCATGAAAAAAAAAAATACTTTGATGACCATATTATGAATAAAAAATTATATGCAAAATATTTATTGACCTCTTGCTTTAAAATATGTGATGTTAGCGGAAGATAGTTAATTTATATTTTAATTATTAGGCTTTATTTCAACTTGATGGCCATTTAATATTTATTTATTACATATCGTTGTCACGCTAAAAACCGTTTGTTTTGAGTGAATGTTTCGACATGATAAGACTTTTGTTATTTATAATTTTGAGCGCAAAACAAGAGTTTTTAAAAAATCTATGTATTGCTTCAATTCGATTATATGTATCGATATTTTATATTATTTTCCAATTTTTTACGATTCAAAATGTTTTTGTTACTTTATTTTCGATGCATGACTTTTTTTTAAATCGGTATTATTATTTTCTATGAATTGAGATGACATCATTTACTTAATCATGATAGATGGCACTGAAACTGCGAAAACTAAGATTTTGGCACTTTTCATGTCATGTTTGAACAAAACGAAACGTAAAACGGGAAAAGCAGCTGTTCAATTTAGACCCGAATTCAATGTTTATATAGACATTTATTCCTCATAGGTATTTAATGTATTATTTTGACAACAACAATACCGTTTGACAAAAACAAAATTTTGATTATAATTAACCCCCCGATTCTGACGATAAGACTACTAAGACTATCTTAGCTAAGACTTTCTTGTTAAGATTTTATTTTGTAAGACTAAAGTCTTCATTGAAATTCTGAAGACAGTAGTCTTACCCCCCGATTCTGACGATAAGACTACTAAGACTATCTTGTTAAGACTCTATTTTTTAAGACTAAAGTCTTCATTGAAATTCTGAAGACAGTAGTCTTAAATAATATATTAGAAACTCTCCAAAGACTTTTGTAGAGCTTTAGAAACCAAATTTTTACCATATTGTTTCAAATTTATGAACGAAAAGCGACAGTTCAATTCAAAGTTGTTAAAAAAAAATAAAATTTATGTTTTATATATGCTGAGAGAGTACATAATATTGTATTTTGAATAATTTTTCCGGATTTTATAGTCAAATACATGTATGTAATTATTGTTTTTGTTTAAATGTCAAAATTATGATTCCTAAGACCACCTATTTTGCTGATATTAACGAAGACAATTTTTTAAGACTACTGACAGATAAGACTAGGTGCAGAATACGAATTTAAAGTATCTAGTCGTTAAGACAAAAGTTTTCGCTAAGACTGAAAATACGTCTGTGACTGTACGTTAGAATCGGGGGGTAAATGCAATTCAATATTAATTCCAAATTGAACAAATTTAAATCCGAGTTAAGTAATTAAATGGAGACATCAAAACTTTTAAAAATATATCAAAATATTTGAACTATCTGAAACAAGGTTTCCTGCCGAGTACCAAGCGCCAACCTTGTTTAAGCTTAACAAACAATTTTCGAACATTTCAAAATTAGCAATTTTCCTAATTACGAAAAACCTACTACCAATTACTAAGCGCAATTTTTAGTTATTCTGGATCAAAACTAACAGTAACCCCCCCCCCCCAACACCACCACCCCCAACCCCCAATAGTCCAACAACCCCTCCCCCCCTTCCCTACTAAAATATTGCAAATTGTAAAGGCTCAGGTGTTTTAGCAAAAAAAAAAAAAATTGCTAAAGTGGTCAATTTGCGTATCGTATGGTTTTCCGAGCATTTTTCATTATTCCAGAAAACTTGCTACCAAATGCCAGAGATGATTCAAATTCGATTTATTTTTAAAAATTAATTGGATTAACATGGTTTTAGGAATGCCTACTATTTCACTTATGACAGTAGACAGCAAACTCTACACGTTTTCCATGATATTGAGATCGGGAAATTTCGGTTGCCATGGCAAAAGCTCTACGTTTTGCGGCGATATCCATGATTTGACTATACATAACTGATATATCCACGGCAATGGCCCTAAAATATCATTGAAATGGAGTAACCTTTTTTCAAGGATGCATTAAATTTTGTAAGTTGATCCGGAAATGACAAATTTTCCTGAGTATAAAATGATACAGTTCCCGCGGTTTTTGTGTTTTGTTAACAGTTTTTCCTCTTTTCGAAGGCAGTGAAAATAATTATTAAATACATCGGGACCATCGAGGTTAAATTTCTTTTCATCAGAGAAAACGACACGTTTACATTTCTGAGCCCATAAGCCATATGTAGCCTCGAAAAATGTAATCTTTCCTTCTTCCTCTCCTGATTTAGGGGCGGTTTCTTTTCAAGCTTTCTTCGAGTAAGGTGCTCTGATTTTTTAATGGTTCTCCACACTGTTATTCCGATCGCCTTCACAACGGCTCTCGCTTTATTTTTTGCACAAGATATTACGCAATTGGACGTTGTTCTCATATGGCCCGCTTTTCAGCTGTAGATGTAGCCTCAACAGTTCGGCCTTTGTTGTTTAAGCCATATTCATTTGGATTTCTTTATATATAATTGAAGGCTACAGTCTTACTTCTTCCTATTTTATCTGCAATTGCTCGTACAGAATTTTTTTCGCTGTGTAGCACTTGAATTTGGACTATCTCTTCTTATTTTATTATGTTAAAACGGTAAATTTAAAAAAAAAAAATAATAATTTAATTTAATTTTAAATTTGCAAACAATTCCAATTTATCGAAAACTATGGTCGTTTCCATTCAAGTGAAACAAACAAAAAATACACTTTTTAAGAAAAAACAAAACAAAATAAAATTCTTCTGGCCTACTAAATGATTTTTATTTAAATATTTTGACATTTTGAACGAGTGCTCATCCTGTAAAAAAAAACCTTGAAAAAGTAACACCGATTTTGAATTATTCCGTCAATCCTATCAAGTGCACTGCAGTGTATGTCTGTCTGTGGTGATTTTTTGTAATTTAATTTTCACCAACTTTCCGACTAGTTAAAGTACTAAAATGTTTAGCATTTACGTAGAGCGGATGATCATATTTTTTCGCCAGGATTTGATCAATATTTCGATTAATTTTGATACGATTGGCGAAGTCGCATGTGTATTGCAGTTGCTCTCTCATCAAACTCATGCAGTTGCTCTCTCATCAAACGTTATCGAAACCAATGTGAAAATATTTTCCGTTAAAAATAAAATACAATCAAAACAATTGTGAATGTTTTTTGTTATTGTTTTTGTTATTTTAATATTGTGATTCGCTTTTGTATCGCTAAAGCGGACTCCGTAAATTTATTTGAAGGAATTATAACTTTAAAATTAATCTATTGAGCAAATTTTGCTTAAAAATCAGGCTCATTTTGTTGTGTCATCTATAAACAGCTGGTATAAACTAACAAACACAAGTTAAGGCAGTCTGAAATTTAAACAAAAAAAAATCGGCGTAAGGCTCACAGTAAAAACGTTAATTTCAGGGTAAATACAAATTTTTCTAAGCATACCCGCATAACATAAAAAATACACGTTCACTTGAAAATCATAGTAAATAATTCACAGTACGATCTCGAATGCATTCTAAATAAATGAATTCATTTTTATCGCTGCTAACATCTACCTCCGCCCACCGTGCCAAATACTAAGCGCAGTTTTGAGTTGTTCCCGATCAAAACAAACATACGAGTAAAACGCTATTTTATTGAAAAATCATGGAGTGTTTAGTAAGTAGAAAAGAGGTCAATTTGCATATCGTTTGGTTTTTCGGGACATTTTGCCTAATTCAATTTAATAATTGCCTTGTGTTTTTCACATTTTCTTCCTCAGTATGAGGTCAACATATATAGATTCAAAACAAAAGCTAAAGATGCGGTTTCATTAATGATTCCCAACAAAACAGGTTGTTGAAGGAAGAAATTTTGCTTTGGAAGTGCGGTAGTAGGATGCAAAATGCTATCGTAGTATAAATACAGGTGGTCTTATGATTTTCAATTGGTTCGAAAAAAATCGAAATTTCTAAAATAACTTTTTTCTAATTATTGAACGTTTTACAGCAAAATTATTTGATCACGCACGGGCTTTCACAAAAATACGGAATCGACTATGATGAAGTTTTTGCTCCAGTTGTAAGAAAATAAACTGTGCGAATCCCGTTGTAAATAGATGAAAAACGAAATATGCACATGATTCATTTGGATATGAAATGAATAATCTTTTCGAGAGAACTGCTAGGACTTTTCGTAGAATTTATCAGATCATCTGGTCTATGTAAATTGAGGAAAAGTCTAATTTGATCGAAAGTGCTAGGTTATGGAATAAAACTATATATGAGGTATGATTGAATGAAAAATGTGTCCATGTTCGTCTATGAAAATTCCTTGGCCATGGTATGCTTTGTTCTGGCTTATGAAGATGGTACAATATAAGTCCAAGCGTTGATGATAAACCTCATGAAGAAAACTGAGAATGTAATAAAATCAAATTTTTTAGTTGTTTAATTTTAGCGACCTGAAATGTCTTTTTGGTTTAAATAGAGGTGACGAAATATGCTACTTTTAAAACAAGTCCAGTCATAGCTGTCAGTAGTTCAATATTAACCAGAAAAGCCAAGCAACCATTTCATGAAGACTAGACTTAGGATTTAAATAGAACCATAGATTTGATATTAATTCTAAGTAGATTTGATGAGTCTTGTATTCGAAGCATGCAACTAGAATAAACAACATCTTAATCTGAATTTAGTCTGAGTTTAAAAAAGGACGAGTAGTTAAGTCATTGATACTAAGACTTAATTTGTGCAAGACTACGTCGAACAAATAAATTATCACTTGCATGTCTTTCTATGGAAATTTTTGCAGATTTGTTCGCGAAGCCATTACCGCTTGTGGACTCGAATTTATGACTCCACCTAATTTCATTTATAAAAATTTGTTTAAGTTCAATTACGCTTTTCACAAGTCACTGAGCCTAATTAAGGATATTGATAAAAGCTGTAAATTAACCAAAGAATTTTAAATAAAAAAGTTGTTTGTAAAAGGCATAGCAGCAGCGTAAGTAACAGCAGGGATACACACAACAGGCCAAAAGTTTTTGATCGATACGTTTGTTACAAATAAAATAACGATTGAAATTTTGAAAAAAAAAATCAAAATTCCGAAGTCTACAGTGCAGTACATACTAAATGAGCTTAAACAAACTGGACCAAGCACATCCAAATTTTAACAGCGTAGAGCTCGAATTACTAAGGCAAATAAAAATGATTATTTATGTATCTTTCCCAAAAACAACACAAAATGTACGGTCCCGCAAAGATTAGGTGCGGTGCACACTTGAGCTAAGTTTTTATTTAGCGATACGAGCTATGTTTCAAGATCACAAATTCTAATTTTACTAAAAAAAGCCGAGACAAGCGGAATCGATCTTGCAAAGCTTAGATTAACATTTACGTCTGTGAAAGAAAAACATATATAGCATATCTCAATTACTGAGCGATGCGAGCTAATTACTTATCCTCTAGGCAAAATAGATTTTTAAAAATATTACTTAGTGCACAGATAACGTTAATTTATGAACAATGTTTTGAATGAGTTTTGAAATTCAATACGTAAAGCCAAGAAATGAAAATATCTCGCATTGGGCTTAGTTCAAGTACGCAACGGGATTTAGGGGAATTAAATATAACTCAGGAAATGAAATTCTTTGGCAACCGTTAAAAGGAGACTAAACGATCAAGGACTAAATGAGGGAATGGGCGTAAAAAAAACACTACTTTCGACCAAAAACCGCATAAGCAGCTAAATTGGGAAAATTACAACAAGAAATGCCAAATTCCCTTTCCTATATGGGATTGTTTTTGAGATAACATGGTTGGCAATTTTGTTGAACTTAAGAGACATCCATTCGTATCTTCGGTAATCTACCAATATTAGACAACCATGCTGTGTCATCTGGGCTCAAAATAATGAAAAGAGGATTGGCATAGCAATACGACAACGAGCCGAAACATACGTGCAAAGTATTAAAAATTTATGTCGAGCAATAATATCGTCATCGAAAGCTGAATTATTGTATTAATAAGCCGCTTTATTCGCTAAGCTTAATCAAACTCTTGTGCGGGGTCAGTGGATCGGGAAATTTGTCCATCATCGGCGAAAGGTTTGTTAAATAAACAACAAGATGCCTAGACCGATAAGATTATTTAATAGGGCGCCCAAGAATTTTTAGAGCTTACATTCGAGCAAAGAGAGGTCACATCGATGAGCATTCAATTTAAAAATTTTACAACGAAATTTAAAAAACTTGTTATAAAATATAGAAAAGTTTGTTTAGTTATAAAGAAGACCAAAATGCCAATATAAAACCTGAAAATAGATTTAAACTGGGATGGCTTCTATTATGTTTTGTTAGATTCAATACACCTTTTTCAGATATTGATCTCAAAGCCTCTGTTCCGCGGAGCTTTCGGTTTTAATAATTTGTCTCACCATATAGAGCTTAAATAATTAAACGAAATCGATCAAACATTTATTTTAAAGCACACGTGCTACAAAAGTTAATTGCAACATTCCACATTCTTAGCACGACTTTTTTTAAAACGATAAAATTTCCTACCTACATATACATATTATGGCATAATCTTCTCACGTACTCCCCAAAAAAAAAATGATTTCGTTTTTCGAAATGTAATTGTGATATATCCAAATTAGCATGATCAAACAAGAAGCAAGCAAAAAAAAATATATTTACCTCAATGTTTAATTTAATTTATTACATTAAATTTGTATACAGAATTTTAAAATATGTAAACGCACAATTCCCAAAAATAAAAATATATCTAATATCTTAATATAAGAAGGATTATAAGATGCTGCTATGACACACACGTTTAAAGTTTATTGCTAATATATTTATAGATAATGGCACTTTCCCATATAATCAAAAGTCACAAAAAATAATTTTTTTATATCCCATAACTATTTATATGTAAATCAGCTAAACCTGACTATTTATACCTATGCTATGCTTATCGTTATAACGTGAATGTCCGCAATGCGCGTACACTCACAAAACTTCCTCATTTGCATAAAGCTTGGGAGGGAATATTTATAGAATTTATTATTTAATATCTAGTTATGCATACTGGGTACAAAAAAGGTCAATAATATTGGTCAATGACAAACTAAAGTACCAGAATACGTAATAATATTATCTTAAGTCGTTAAAATTGCAACACGCGTTATTCCATTTTTATATTCTGCATAAAGAATCGCGTATCTGATAATTCACCGTCTAGTTGTTTTGAATGTCAAGGACATTATATAAAAAAATGTAACACATATCTTTGGTATACATTTCAATACACACCATTATACTAATTTAACATTGGCATTGAAATGATATAAATGTTTTGTTTTCTCGAGCTCTGAAGACAAACCTGTAGTCTATATAATTTCGGTCAATAACATTCGAAACATGATAATATATATATAGTTGATCCAGATTTGGTCATATTCTCACACAATATTTAAAACTAGTTTTTTTAATATATCGCCAAATTTAATCTATACACATGCAGAAATAGTGAACAGGTTCAAAATATATAATTGATTTATTAATAAACAATTTATTTTTTTATTTAATTTCAGATTGTGCATATAATTTGTAACGAGAGCAACGCGCAGGCCTACGGAATAAACTCTTAACGAGGAATTCAACATAATCATATATTGTGATAATGATAGTTTTTTGTTGACTTCAGTCATTAAGATAAATTACAAATCAATCAATTACGAGTACCAATCTATATAAATATATTATTACCACTTAGAGTACAATAGAATTGGATAATCGAAACATTTATTAGATTTTAATTTAAGATAAATTGGTAATAAACGGCGTGTGAGCGCTGTGATTCATTTTTTAGTGTGTGTCTGTGTTAACAAACTATAAAAAATATAAAAATGTTAAAACAAATAAGAAGACCGCCTATAAGCTTTTACGTTTTCATACTGTTATTGGAAGGTAAGCACTTAAAAATTTTTATTATATTTTTTTTATATTATGTGCAATCATTAAATATTTTTATTCACCACTGGGTTTGGTGCCACAATGTTGGCTATATCTCGCACAGTTATTTTTGGTTTCACCTATCATGTATGCAAAATATTTAATTGTATAATAAATACACGTATAAATTATAATTGTTATATGTGGCAAAATAAGACACAAGCATTTTCAAAATGTGTGACATTTTCGATTGGTATATATACTTCACACATTTGAATATCATTATAAATCCGTTTCATTATACAAACTGCACGGTAACTGAATTTTGACACTTAGACAAAATCAGCCAGTCAATTGCCATCTGTGGCCCTATTCTGGTGATTCTCCGGGAATCAGGAATTGAGAAAAATATTTTAGTACTATTTTTGTTTCAATTATATTTCTCTGGCCATCTAATGGAATCAGTTTGGTGAAAATATTTACGAAACAAAGGCTGTGTTGCTTTCGCAAAGCCCGCTTTAATGTTAGAGGCCAATTTTCAGCAATATTCGTTTGCTAATTTCCAGTAACGAAAAATAATTGTTCATCATAGTTGGCGCATTTATCAGTAGTAATTAACGCGCGGTCTCGACTTTGCAAAATTTCTGATATTTACTATCATGCTAGTAATTTTGTTAATGTATGTGTGAGTATATTATACAATTTTTTTACTAGCAGCAAATTATCTGGCTTTTTTAATTTTTTTAAAGTTATTTTAGAGTGAACACGTTAAAATATTTAGAACATGGCGGTATGTGGTTCTTTACATTTTTCTTTTTTTGAGTTTTTTTTCTTTTTGCGGATAAAGTCAGTTTTTTGATTTACGCATTTACACCCCTATTTCCCTAGTCGCATCACTTCAAGTGATGTGACTACTCTTCATCTCGGTTACTAAATCATTAAATCGAAACTTGCAAAATAATTGTTCAATAAAGTCGTTCTGGCTGTTCTTTAAATCTTAGTATGCTACTTTATGAATATTTACTATCGGCTGCTATCACTTCAAATGACAATTTCTATCACTTGGAATTTTGACGTGACAAATAAATAAAAAATAATTCAAAGTAATGCAGCCAACTAAGATTTAAAAAATTTTCATTACGAGTTTCGCATAAAACTATTTAATAAATTTTGATTTTAAAATCTAGTTACCAGGAAGATCCATAGTCACGTCGCATGAAGTGATACGTCTAAGGGAATTGAGTATTAAGTTTGAGTTTAAACCTATCTATTTTTCCATATATTTTTTTGAAAAAATTTCGCAGACGCACTTTGCTACAGAAAATACGTTAAAGTTAATTCATTTGTATAGAGTAATTGAAAGTTCATAGAAAATAATAATTAAATTTTTTTAGCATTCCAATCTTCAAATTTTCGCAGTTCAAAAAATTCTAATTGTAAAAGTTTTAAAATTCTAAAACTCTAATTTTTCAATTTCTGCAAGCCTTTTTAATTTGAGC
The DNA here is from genome assembly GCA_932526605.1 of Nephrotoma flavescens. NCBI lineage: Eukaryota > Metazoa > Arthropoda > Insecta > Diptera > Tipulidae > Nephrotoma > Nephrotoma flavescens. The sequence continues at coordinate 223,732,536 of OW052221.1, forward strand.
AGAGTTTCAATTTGTCAATCGAAATTCATTTCTAGATTTATTATTTCTTTGATGTTTATTTGAATTTCGTACGTACGCATCTTAAACTAATGATTTGACAAAAACATGTAACGATTATCAGGAAATAAATAATTATCATGTTAGTAATATTCCCAGATATCGTCGGATATCGTCGACGAATATTTTTCAATACTTTAAAAAAAATCACATGCAAACATGAAATATAATGATAGGAAATATTAGCGAATTAGCATAGTGGAGACTGCGGGTACAGTAGAGTTGACTTTAAATGAAACTAAAAAAAAAAAAGATTTTCATAAAACCGATACAGATTACAATTACTACTGACATAAAAGCCAACTATGATGAACAATTATTTTCCGTTACTGGAGATTCTCGAACAAATATTGCTGAAAGCAAAATTGGCCTCTAACATTTAAGCGTAACGGGCTTTGCGAAATCAAAACCGCTAAAGTTAATTGGGAAATAAAATTTACCGATAAAACTTTTATGGAACAAACGTTTCCCATTCCATTTTGTTCTTTAAAATAATTATACTAAACTGATACCATCGGTAGGCCAAAAAAACACAGTTCATACAAAAATACTATGAAAATATTTTTCCCAATTCTCTATTTTCAGAGACCGACAGAATAATGCCACTGGGGAAAAAATCAATTATGTAATTTCTGTTGAAATATTTTTTTCCGACCAACTATGAGGAGTAAAGTTTTATATGTAAATATTTATAAATTGGAATGGAAAATTATTTTGAATTTAATTTTACTTTAAAAAAAAAAATTACCACTAACTTTTTACCTTTCTATGCCAGAACAACATATTATATGATTACCAAGGAATTCTCCGTGTAGGGCCAATATTTAGTAGTGATAATTACTATGTAACTTTTGGCATAGAAATTTTCACATTGCATTTAATTACAAATGGTTTTCTAAATAAAATAATATACATATTTCACATTTATTACATTACAAAACTATAAAGGAACTAAATTTAGGAATTGAAGAATTTGCAGATAACGCTCGGTATCACTCGGTATTAGATCATATTTTTGTCACTCATGTACGGAAAAATTTGAAAAAATTTTGAGCTTTTTTAGTGTTAAGACGTCGGTCCCTTTTTGTATCCGGGAATCTTTTTTAAAATGAGGCCACATTTGTTGTTATGCTCAGAATTCGATATATTCTTGTGTACTTTTCTCGCAAATAACCGATATTTTTAAGTTAGTTGAAACTTTGCTAATTGTCATTTTCTTGTATTGCGCTATGTTCTAGAATCATAATGATTTACTCGATTACATGATCAATATGATATGGCCAACACCAGAAATTCTTTTAAAATGACTGTATCCATAAATCTCGAATTTACCACACTTGATTTTTAAGGGGAAAAATAAAATTAAAACAACTTTTGGAAAAACTCTTTTACATTAGACAACCATCCTCCGATTTACACGGTAGATTGGTTCCACAGAAAACCGTGTAAATCCAAAAATGCGATGTTTGTGTGAAAAAACGTGTAAATCGAAAAAATAATATTTTTTTCGGTTTTTTAAACCGTGGTAAAGCGAAATCGTGTAAAAAAGTACCGTGTAAATCGGGGGATGGGTGTAATCAAAAACAGTTTCCTCTACAAGTTTCAGAAAACTAACAAGGTCAACTATTGTTGGTCGTAATTTTATTCTATAAATCATTTAATTCTTTGTCAATTTTTGAAAACCCGTAGCAAAATTTGAAAAAATTCCCGTTGAAACTGCCACATATGATCAACAAATTTCCACCAAATTTCGCAAAAGTCTCCTAATAAATCTAAAAGTTTCAATAAGAAGTTTGATTTTGAAAAATTAAATCGTCTGCACTGTAGCGATGCCGAATATTGGTGAAACAAAGGATTTTTTTTTATCAAAATTCGTCTTTACTTTAAATTTGATTAAAGTTATTACATTAAATGATTTAAATTTTGGGAAAAAGATCTGAGCCAGTATTGTTTGCAAAATTAATTAACAATATTTTAGTTGATAATCGTTTTGCTCAGAAACGATGCGATTTTCAAAATATTTGCGTAAAACGAAAAAGCTCTTTTGAAAACTATCAATTCCGATGGACCGCAAAAAACACTGGGATCTCCTAATTTATGGAAAAAGCTAAAGTATTAGAAAACTAATCTGGACCGGTATTGTTTCAAAATTAATCTAAAACCGTTAAGTTCGCATAATCGTATTTTTCGCAATTGATATACTTTTAACAACACAGTCACTTCCGGCGAAATAAAACAAAAGGTCCTATGGAAGTTGTCACATCAGGCATACTGATTTCGGCTAAAACTCACGAGGGTCTCTGGATCAACATTACTGGAATATGTGGGAAAAGCAGAGGTATAAATTTTAAGCTTGATCAACCAGTCCATCTGGGCTGTACAGGAGCCGAGTTTTTATTGAAAAGTGTGTTTTTTTTTTTAAAAATCGTCATTTCCGCTCAAATTTTGGAAAACTCATCAGGACCGATATTGTTTTAATATTAATGAAAGTAATTGATTAAATATTAAGAAATCATATTTCTTTAACAATAATCATCACAATCATTATTTTTACCAAATTTCTTTTTGGGTAAAAACTTCCCAGCAGAATTCACATGCTCGTCGCCAATTTTATATTTTGGTATACGTACAGTTTTTCACATAATGTTTAATTTCGAAGCCACGTTTTCGAGTATCTCACTTTATGTTTGGCGGTTTAAAAATTTCCATTTGCACGACTATTTAAATCTTCAAATAATGTGTATTGTCTACCATAAATGGAATTTTTAAATAGTTGAAATGAAAGTGTTTTAGCTTACTATTTCGTTAATTTTTAATGGCTCGATATATGACCACTAGACTATTAAAACAAGTTTATTTAAGACACTTTAATCAAATAATACTGCAGCCACTTACAAATTTCGGGAACCCAATAAAAATACGATGATATGAAACGGAATTTTAAAACGTTTGTAGAAAAAAGTTAATTACAACAGTATGACTCTAAGACTGTGTCCGAAACCTGTAATAAATATTTTCTTGTCCTAATTATTGCCGTTTGTCTGAAAAAATTTCCCCTACACAATATTTATAAAATTTTGCTGCCCGAATGGCATCGTAATTATTTCGGGTTAGTTCGGCATTTGCAAGAATATGTCAAAAATTACTACACAAAAATATTTACTTCAGGTTTTGAACACAGTCTATTGCCGAATTCTTTTCAAACCAAATTTTCATCCCAGTGGTACAATTCTGGCTTTCCCACGAAAAAATGGATTAGGAAAAATATTTACATATAATTTTTGTCGCAATAATTTTTTCTGGCATACTATGGTAAAAGTTTGTGTAAATTTGTTTAAAAACTATTAAATTGGGAATAGTTTTAGCCTTACGAATTTCTATTGACGATTATAAAAGTTGGAAAATCCATCTAGTGGAAAAATTAAAAATTAAATTATTTTAGCTCTCCTCAAATGACATTTCGTAATAACAAAAATCAGACGTATTTTCAAATTGGCATAGTTCGTTGAGTTTCAAATTTCTGAGCTTCGTGCCACTCGTGTTCCTCCAATCGTCAATACGAAAAAAATATTTCCTAAATAATAAAAATTTAGGTCAAACATAATTTCTCAGTAGGCCAGAACATAATAATTTTGGCGCTACGTAAAAACACTAGTTACGTGAATATTTCTCCTAAATTTTTTTTCTTAGAGGTGCGTGACCCTTAGACAACTGCCGCAGCATATGATAAATGGCTCCACTAACTTTTTTGCCCATATTTTGTAGTATTTGAGACTACTTTCAGATCCAGCTGAAAACGAAGTTTTCGTCATTGCTAAACCTGACCGCTAAAATCTAAAACGTGTTAATATCTCGGATTATCCTAAATCGTCCCATGAGAAATCCACGGCATTTTATAAGTTGCGTAACAGGAACCGTAATTTTTCTGTGGACATTCTGTCTTCCTTGCAAAATTATCTCCTCTACCTTAAAACAGTTTGTATTGACGCAATCGATGCTCCGTCACAATTATATATTGTTGTAAACACTATACTCGATTGATTTCAACGTTGAACAGTATAATAAAAATTATAATGAATTTGATGTGTGATTGTCATTGGTTCGAAAATGTAATAAGAAGAGAGGAATATATTTCAAAATATATGCCACGAATGAAATTTCATTAGTAACTTGGTAATTTTCATCTCAATGACAAATCCTGCGAACCAAAACTAACGCCCATTTCTTGATAATGTATCTAAAACGTTTTCATTATATTATAAGCCATATAAATTTGTGTCGTTCGATGTCGTTGATAAATTGCAAATTCTACTGAAAAAAAAATAAGGACAAGATTTTACTCGATCATTAGTTGGAAAAATCATATGGTATATTTTGATTATTTCTTCAATTCGATTGATGTAATACGATAAATACAGAAAGGTCATATCTATGCTCGTGGTACAATTAGCAAAGGAAGGAAAGCAATACCCAAAAAATTTCTGCCTGATAAAAATCCCAAACGAGGCGAGTTTGATTGGAGAACAAATGATGATGTATTGGTTGTGTTAAATGAATGAATTAGCGGATTATTTCTCTACCCAATAATTTTCATGTTCCCGGCAAAATAACCAGCCAGAAGACGCAAACACTTTATAGTTAGTAAGTCGTTTATTTTTTTTTCAAAAATTCGAGTTTTTACTATGAAGTTCTGTGAGGTAGTTCAGTGTTCCAAAACTGACTATGGTTATACATTTAAACATTTTTTCTTGAACACAAATATAGAAACATTTTCATGAAACGTGTTGCTTAAAGTACTTAGAGTCGACTACTGAATGTATGATGATTGATCGAATCTCAAACGACCTGTTGATAGAATACTAATCCAACTCTTAAAAGAAAATTTTAAAATAATTGCAACATATTCACTTTTACAAGAAAAGTTCGATATCCAGTACTAAATTTAAAAATTCTTTTTTAAAAATATTGACCATCTTTTTCAACTATTAGTTTAAAATATTATTGTTTTTGTTTTTATTGGTTTTAAAATTATATATGTTAAAATTAAATAGTGTAGTTTAAGAGGTTTTAATATATTCATGTGTAGTAATTAAGATGTAGTTATTTTTTTATTATACAATTTTTGTTTCTCTCAATTTTAACTGTAAAATAATTTGATTTTAAATTGATTTTAATTTTGTAAATAGAATTCAAATATTTTTTGTGGCTTAGAATCAGGGGACCAGTCACGTGATCTATTTGATCCAATGGTTCTCTTATCTTACCTTCTTAATCTTGTTAGTTTTAATAATGTTTTACACACAATGTATTTTATTTATAATGATTAAGCTGGTAATGAAATAAAATAAAAAAAAAAAGCGATTCGTTTACTGTGGGATTATAGTAGATGCAGTATGTATCCAACATAGAACTTTTATTCTTATTGACGTTTTATTAAACGCAAGCAAACACAAAATAAAATGTTTTTATATTTTAATTAATTTTTATACTAAAACATATTATAAAAATGTCCCGAAATTAATTAAATTTTGTTTTTTATGTCAACACCCAACACTAGACTTTTCCATTGAAATAATGAGTATTAAACGAGTTTTATCAGAGCCATCTACGATTTTAAAGAGCCGTAAAATAACTGATTTTTGAATTAACATTTGTAAATGAAAATTTAATGGAGTAATTAAAATTTTATGCGATGTAAACAATGTTTTGAGACATGTTGTATGTGGAAGTGCCTAACAAAATCATATAAATGCTGATTGGGGTTTGAAGTAAATACTGCAGTTCACACAACACATATTTTGACCAATCATTAGGGTAAACGAGCCACTTAAAACAACAAACTACACGATTAGCAGAAGCGGCGTGTAAATTCATCAATCAAATTAAAAATACTAATGAAAATATTTACAAGAATCCAAATACAGGGTGGCGCACGAATCGTGCTACAAAAACAAAACGTAATAACTATTTTTCTGTGTGACTAATCTGTTTTTTATTTTTTTTATTTTGCAGATTATTATTTAAATTTACTAAAATGGATGCTTGGAATACCGAAACGAGGATTTGGATAGTGCAGCGCTACCATGCTTTGCAGTCCATCATTTCCGTCCAGAGGGAATTTAGGCGGGAGTTTGGCGGCACTCCCCCGAGTAGATGGACCATTATGAGGTTGGTACGCATGTTTGCTGAATCTGGAAGCATCGCACGTAGACCGTACAATCGAGATCCCTATGTTCGGGTCGAAGCCACAATCGCAGCTGTAGCATCATCAATTCAGGCAAATCCAAGTGTTTCGACTCGAGAGTTATCGGCGCAAATTGGAGTTAGCAGACGGTCATTACAACGGATAATTCATGATGACTTAAACTTGTTTCCGTACAAAATCCAAATTACAAGCAAATTAAAACCTCTGGATTTGCCTATTCGCCTGGAATTTTGCCGGAAAATTATTGAAATGGCCGAAGAAGACAACAACTTCATAAATTGCTTGTTTATGTCTGATGAGGCCCATTTTGATCTAAACGGCAATGTAAACAAGCAAAATTGCCGTATATGGAGTGAAACTAATCCAGAAATACTCAGTGCGCAATGAATAATTCAATGAATAATTCCCTTCAGTGCGCAATGAATAATTTTCTGATCAGGTGTCGCACATGCGTGAATGAGCATGGAGGTCATTTACGGTCTATCATTTTCAAAACTAATTAGTTAAATAAAAATAAAATTGAATTATCTATACAATAAAAAAAAATAAAGCCGATTAGTCACACAGAAAAAAAGTTATTACGTTTTGTTTTTGTAGCACGATTCGTGCGCCACCCTGTATATTAATTTCGTAATTATGTGTTATTTACCAAATTGCAAATTTAAATTAATCATTTCGGTTTTTATTTACAAACATTTATTTAAAAAATATTCGTATGTGCAAAAACAAATGCGTCCCCTCTATTTAAAGCTTACGATAAAAAATTGCCGAATGTTACGGCTATTATATCCAGGAGGCACTGGTTTTATACAACATCAAAAAACATTTTCATGATATATTTAACAAACAAACATAAACAGCAAGAACGGCAACATAAAGCTTAATTTGTATGGCATTTCATACGAAGGCCAGTCTGATAGAAATCATTGAAATTCAGCGTTATTTTCATTTCAATTTCATAAAAAAAAAATTTTTACCGTACCATCGTCCGTTGATTTATATGTAAACGTAGAGTGAGATGATGATAAAATTACTGAAGCTTAAAATGATTTGAATCGTTTCATGAGGATTGCATTGGCTTTTGGTGCAAAATTATAAAATATGCTGATACGAAGACGGCAGCTATGCCCTTATGTGAAATATATATGAGTTATTGGGAATCATTTGATTCGAATACTTAGAAATGAGTTAATCTTGAGTTGTGTCACTTTTACAGCAAATGAACGATATTTTGATTTAAAGAAACATTTTTGGCATTTTTTGAATGATTTAGGAAAACCATTTTAAGAATTTTTGTGATCATAAACCGCATTCAGAGTGTGAAAAACCTCAGTTTCAAACCGTCAAACAGAAATGTTTAAAGTGAACTCACTAACACAATGGAGCTATTCTATTTTTTCTGTTTTAGGGAGTTTTCTATCTTACCTATCTTATATACAACGCTGTTAATCATAATTCAAATAATTCTCAAAATCAGTCTTTACACCATTATTTTCAATTTTATCGGACAAACACGTTTGGAGAAAAAAAACCTGTATTTTACCAATATACAGTCCAGAGGTTTAACTAATAATGAAACTTTGTACTTGTGTTTTTTAATAAATTGGGAAATCCTTGCAAAATTTAGTGGAGACCTCTTTATCGGAAGTAGCAGCTTCCGTGTAAGGGTTGCAATAATGGTATATTGATTATCGAAATACCTTGATATCGAACGGTTTTTGTAACACCAAAACACAGGTTATAGGAAGTTTAATGCCACTCTTCTTTGTGAAGGGGCTTTTTGTAATCATATTAAACAACTTGTTTTCGACCCATCTTAGTAACGAGTACAAAGCTGTGTGACTAAAACAACTGGTAAACATTTGACAAATTTTCACAGATGTAAAGGTAATCTGGTTTTTGAACTAAAATTTGAGCAAGTCATCAAAGTAAATATTTCTCAAATAATATTTAATAAAGTCAAGCACGAAAAGCTCCGGATTTGACGAAAAGTTTAAGACTGTTTCAAAGAATTCCTTTGGAGAATGTCCTAACTTTGCCCTAAAGTAATAAAATAAAACAAAAATTATGACAGTGCAGTTTGTCATAATTTTTGTTTCGTCGGCCTGGTCCGTATAAATTCATAAAGTTTGTTCTAAATCCTAAAAAAAATTTTATGAATATGTAAATAAAATATAAATCGTATTAATTATTATTAATGACTAGAGAGCTAAGGTCTGAAGCAACGCGAAATAAATAAATCACTCTCACACAACCAACTTAGACAATCAGAGTTTGAAAGATAATTTGGTGTAAAACGACTGAAATGCTGGTGTAGAAAGGATAAATAGTGAAAAAATTGTTTCAAACACATAAGCAAGTTCCGGGAACAACAGACTGTTTTTATTTTATTTTAAATTGATTTTGTGGCCGTTTTAGGTCTTTTCCTATTTTATGAAACTTATGCTGAAATTGTATAATGATCGAATAATTTTCCACCCACGCCGGTATGGTGAAATTGCGAACCACAATAGTGATAACAAAATTTTCCTTGTTTTAACTAAACCTATAGATGATATGGCACCATAGCGCAATTTTTGGGTACTAATTTGCTTTAGATAAATTTTTGACATAGTTGAAGAACTTACCAATGATAAGAAATACAAGGAGGAGAGAAGATGAGGGGTAAGGTTGGTAATGTTGAGTACTAAGGTGCTGAGGTGCTGTCGCGAATTTAGTGAGACTTTTTCATTCCTTTTGAATGCTATAGAGAAAAAATGTATTTTATAGTAAATGAAAAATTTGCAAATATCGCCACAACGACGAATTTACGAACGAAAGTGGTATTATCAAAATTGATGTTTAATAAAACACCTTTCAAATGACATACTAAACGAGTATAATTCCCAGTTATATCGGGATATTGAATGGACTTAATGATGGATTCCGGTGGCCTTAATGATACCCAACCCCTTGATGTCCACGTCCCAATAGGTTTTAAACTTTCCGAACAATAATAGAAGAAGCCTTATTTGAATAAATAATTCGTGATACATCGTCAGCAACAACCTAACGAACGCACAACTTGTATTTTGCTATTTTGGGTTAGGGACTTTCAAAACTTCGGACCAATGTCATTTATTGTTAATACGTTAACAAGTTAGGCCAATAAGGTTGTTTTCAAATATATTTCATATAAATGTTTGAGATTGAAAAAACTTTATTAATATTTTTAAATTTTTTTTGGAATGTCGTGGTCGACCATGATTGGTAAAACCAGCGGATTTCCCCAAATTTGGGTTGAGGTGGTCACTGGTATACGCCGATCCATTTACTAATTTGAAAAGTCTGCGGATTTCTCGACGGTTGCCACTGAAGCCAAGTGAACAATTTTGGTGATTGCGGGAATTCCTGCTATGTAAATTTGACAGACTTTTTCAAGAACAAGTGTCAAAATAGTTATCTGGGTCGGAAATAGTACTAATAAAAACTAATTTATGATAAAATATGATTTCTCAGTTATACGACAGATACTGTCACTAGTGAGAACTTATAATAGTAGACACTTAAGACACCAGCGAATGAAACGAAGTATGGTAAGACTTTGTTAATTTGCCTTTTACATTAAAGTGTTGAATTACTTCTAAGTTGGACGACAGCTACTTGTCGCAATTAACGTATAACTTAAATCATTATAATTTTTTGAAACGTCATAAAGTTTTTCGGACACTGAACAGCGATTACTTTAACATTGAAATTTTGAAATAATTGAAAAAAGTTATCGGCTGGTAAATCACATTTTTGGTACTACTCAAATCATAATATTACCTTAATACCGCGTTCGATTTTTCAAATCGCCGTTTTTCATTAAATGTGATTTAACATTCACAATAATAACTAAAACATACTCTTGATTTTCACCATTACTATTTGATAAGTAAAAATTTTCGCCTTAGAATACAAGTGTGGAGTATTCGAGATCAATGTATGTATTGTACATTCATGGTATAAGTAAGTCGGGTGTTGGCCACAAAATATTCACCCCTCAAATTTTTATTAACTTACGCACCATGTATATTTATACTTTTATCGTTATACGACTAACGTAGGCCAGAATATTCCTTATAATCAAGATCTAAAATACCTAAATAAAATATAAACCTCACGCAATTTTTAAATCAACCAACTATTTAATACCACTGTATAAACACATTAACATGTCTATCTGTCTCATCATATGAATTATGCTATTTCCATAAACAAAAATAAAATCCTTGCATGTTTTTATGTAATTCATCATGGAGTTCGTTTGTAATTATGCTTTTACATTCTATATATGCTATATAAACAATACGAAAATATGAATTATTTGTTTTAAACTTCACCAAGTAATTAATTTCTACCTTTTTGCTCTCTCCTACTCGTAGTTTACAACAAACCTATATACTATATTTTAAAGAGAGAAACCCTTCATTAAAACGTAAAATAATTTTAATTACTCGAGTTGGCAGACATCTTTGTTTTAGAAAAGTTCTTTATTGTACATTCATTATATAAATCCTACAAAATATTTTCAATTAGAATTTTAATAATTTGTTTATAACTAAATAATGGCATTCATATTATAATATGAAAATTATTTAATAGTAGAAAGTATTAAAAAAAAAGCTTTTACGAGAATTATATAAAGGTTTTCGTAAGTAAAACTATTTTCTAGACACTTGCCTTTCTATCTATCTAACACAACATTTTACTACACATAAATTTATATTTCTGTATAAATTTGGATTACAAAAATATTACAATAAAAGCTTTTGGCTTATAGTTAATTACAACTTTTTTTTAGTATTTATATCAGTGCTACATTCACCTAGCTTTTAATAAAAATATTTTTGTTGATCAATAAATTTCCGTATGATATTTATGAACGTTTACGAGCTAGTTGGAATCTGATGTTTATCCTTCTTTATTGCCATAAATTTACGTATTATTATTATTATTTATTTTATATTCTCAAGGGGGTTTACAAATGTATGTCATCATTACGTTTTAAATGGTTAGTTTTATTATGGATAAAGATACGTTAAAAACAAGTAAACATACATGCAGTGGATAGTCTGCAAAAAGCAATAACGGTAATATATTCATCTAAAATCCACCTTCATCTCCTCAAAAGGACTTTTTAAGTTTGCAAGTTAAATATGAAATAAATTTGGAGCGAAGAGGTGTAATGGGTGCGATTTCTATAATTTGCACTAACAACAAAGCTCTATTCCAATTTATTTTTATGTAAAATGTTTTGTGTGTGTTATACCTTTCGAAATTGGATGCACGTATTCCTAATAAATTGCTTAATACCATTTTATACATGACGGTTGTTATAATATATAAAGATTATATCATATTTAATACGTCTTAATGATGTATGCAGCAAAAGGGTTACATTTCTATTATTATAAGTTACTGTATTGGTATCTGCAGACCACTAAGGACACACCACTATAGCCACTTCGTTGAACAACTATTGTCTGCTTCGAGGCAATTATTGATATTTTCGGTGTCAGAAATCTTTGCAATGTGTTTAGTTGAGATTTATAACCAAAATTAATAAATGTTGACTAATTTTCTAGGACTTGCAGAAGGTGGTACCGACTATCTTGCGATTAAAAAATACACCATTTTACATAAAACTACCGAATTTTATTAAGTTGATCAATTTTAATTTAGTGTGGAATACGTTTTTCGGCATAGTCCTTTTGCAGACGTCCTTTGACAAGTTAAAATTACTAAATAAAGTTCTAGAAGTTTAAATCAGTTGCGCAAGCACATTATCGCTCGGGAAATTGTAGTTTACAAAAATTTTGATTAAATGATATTTCAAACTTATGGGTTGATCGATAAAAATAGTTAGTTGAAGCAATTTAAAGTTAAAAATTTATTTAGTCACCTAGTCAAAAGTAAATAGAAAAATTACACAAAATTTTAGTAAAATAATTTTTTTTAATTTGAAATTTGACATAAGAAAACACGATTCAATCATTGTACAAAACCCACAAGTTTAAAGTTGAATAAAACTAAACCCAATATTAAGCGATTATACATGAAATTTAAAAAAATTGTAGCGTCTTTAGTTTTAGGCATAGTTAACCATTCACTATAAGCTCGAAATGTTCAGACTAAAACAGAACATAAATTAGAGTTAGTTATACATCTAATCCAAATTAATTGCTGACCACCATCATAATTTTCGACACAGATAGAATCGTACATGATGAATTTCTATTGTAAATATCCATGAACAAATTTACATTCTGACAACTGCTTTTCAGTTGGAGCGAATTGGTTTCAGGTGTTAATTTTAGAAAACGAGGTTCGTTTCGTTTTGAAATACTAGGTTCGAATGTGGATTATAACTGATTGACAGTTAATTTATAAAGAACTTTAAAAATCAAGGGTTATCAATCACAAAGCCGCAAGTCGATTTGGTTAAGAGCTTTTCCCATTAATCTTATGAAATGTATACCTGGTTTCAAATATTATGAATGTCTAAAAACTTTTGTGTCTAAATCAAAACGAAAGTTTGGTATCTGTATAAAACGGGTGTGAAACAGAATTGTGTAACGAAATTTATAAATTCCTGGTTTTCGAAATCCCGGTTTTCAAAATCCCTTTTTTGTATAAAAAAATCCAGATTTTTAGAAAATCTCGGTTTGAACTTTTAAAACTTCAAATGTGGGAAAATGGGACTCTTAAATGATTTTTTGACAAAATTCAAAAATAGGTTTACGATAAAGTTCTAGAAAACGGCTAATAAGGATGGAATTTGGAAATTTATGGACATATTTTGTTGAAATTCGATACGTGTGACGGAAATGGGATTCTAAAATGATTTTTCTCTAAGCGGCCCATAGATATAGAAATAGGCCATTTTTTAACCGATCTAGTTGAAATTCGACATGAAGGTCCTAAATGGGATTTAAAAAATATGTTTTTGATAAAATTCTGTAATAAGGCGAATAGGGATGAAGCCGAGCTATTTCTTAACCGATTATGTCGAAAATAGACATGTGGGATCTAAAGGGGATTTTAAAATTATATTTAACAAAGTTCTGGAATATTGTACCTAAGGGTGGAGCTAGGCCATTTCTTAATCGATTATGTTGAAATTCGTCTCGTGCGATGGAAATGGGTTTCAAAGTATTTCAAGTACGAAATCTTGCATAACAAAATTTTGCAATTATTTTTTTTTAGTAGGTGTCATTAATAGATTCTATATAATTCGCTCCTACGGGCGACGAAGTGCGACATCTTGCCGCCTCTGACTTCGCAGCCTAGGTTTTTTCTAGTAAATTTTTAGGATAGATATCTTATTTTTATGTTAAAATATTATTAGTCCGGCCGACCCGAATTATTAAAAAAATATAATAATGACTTTAGAACTATAGGACAAAAAAAAACCGGAATATGAAAACCGGGATTTTGAAAACCGGGATTTTGAAAACCGGGATTTGGAAAACCGGGAGTTTGAAAACCGGAATTTCGTAGTACACCCGAATAAATTATTATGTTTATGACATATTTTTGAATTGTTTTCATATAAATTTCACCTTGTTTTGATGTCCTTTTCAGCTGAGTCCCGAGCTATTGTCTCTTCAGCTTGCTATCTTGCTAACAGATGAATCCCAAAACTAGATGCATTTTGAACATTCTAAATTTCATTATTTAGCTTATCTAGTAAAATGACATAAGAAATTTTTAGAAATTTCACAAAAAAACTCCATTACGATTGTCACTGTTCGAATAATAACGTTATTGTTATTACGGCTCATAACAAATGTCATGGTGTTGCAAATGGTAATAATAATAAACAAAGTTGCAACCAAAAAAAAATAATCGTGTGTGCGAACTTTTGATAAAACATTTTGGAACTGTTTAAAACGGTAATTGACACAACAAATTTGGTGTAATCGAAAATAATAAAAACCAATAGTCCAATATTCGATGAAAAAATCGAGCCAACAAATTCCACTCAATAGTTTAATTTGGTAACAAGGTTCATGTTTTTTCGAAGTGGCGCAGTGATTTTTAACTTTTGCACTTTTAATTATATTTGTAAATTATAATCATAAGGCAAGCCAGATCAGTGCGACATTTTTTTAAGTAATTTCCTTCAAAACAATTAAAAATGTGAAATTTTGAGGAATACATTTTTTTTATGTGTATCACACGAAGGCCGCCGGCCAAAGAAATAAATTTCACTGTGTCGTTAAAACGGAACAATGTTGAGAGTAATTTATAATTGTCACGCCGAACATCCTGTGTAGCTTCAGCGTTCTCAGTCTTCTGGAACTATTAAGTAAAATTTCATTATTCGGCAGGTGCCAGATTGTACTCTTTGGACTTGGGCATTTAATCCATTCAAAGCTGAATTTAATATTGCAAAACTCAAAGAGAGTAACGAGTGTAACTTCATTCCATATTTAAAATGCTATTTAAGACGCTATTCAAGTATTTTGAGGACTTCAGTGATCTTGTTCAAAGATTTATATTTTTTTGAAATTTTATTCGAACTAACGTTTTAAAGACATATAGTAAGCCACTAATTTGCATAATTTTACTATTAATTTTTCCGTTGTCCATATCCAGCGGCCCTATTCGAGATTATGAATTTTTGCAATGAAATAGTTTTGGTTTAAATGTCAAATTTGAAAATGCAAAATCCTATCTATAGGACCATTTGTCGGTCCAATCGTATTGGATGTTTTCTACACACAATCGAATGTACCATAAAATTTTACGATTTTTCTGGCGTGTCTGGCGTTCTCACTGTTCTGGAACTATTAAGTAAAATGCCACTATCCGGCGCGTATTGCAGGCGCATTTAATCTATCCAAAGCTGAATTTGATATTGAAAAACTCACAGAGAGTAACGAGTGTTACTTCCTTCTATATTTATACTATTTAAGGCCCTTTTCCAATTACCGACTTATTTCAGACTTATTGACTTATTTGGCGCCATCTTGAATAAACCAGTCAATTTGTTCCAATTCATTGTACCGACTTATTTGTGACGCAATAACAAAAAAACAAAACGCAATTTCTATTATATGGAAGAAAAAAAATTCTTGACATATTGGTCGTTTCTACTAGATTTAAAAAAAACTGCATGTATTACATTTAGTCAAGACACATTTTTGGAGACATTTCTGTGTAGACATACTTATTAAAATAAGTCTCCTCGCGAGGTTTAACATTTGTATAAGTCGGTGTCCATACAAATAAGCCGGTAATTGGAAAAGGGCCTAAGACTCTATTCTATCATTTTGAGGATCCGCAGTAACCTTGTTCAAAGTTTCATATTTCTTTGCAATTCGTTCTTCATTTGGTTTAACTAACGTTTTAAAGACATATAGTTAGCCACGTGTTTGAATTATTTTATTATTAAAATTTCCGTTCCAGCGGCCCTATTCGAGATAATGAATTTTTGCAATGAATATAAAAATAAAGTTTGTTTAAATGTCAATTTTGAAAATGAAAAATCCTATCTACAGGATCAACTGTCGGTCCAACCGAGTTGGATATTTTCTTCACACATTTACCATACAAATTTACGATTTTTATTTAGGTTTTGTAACGTTTTTTTTCGTTTCGTTCTAATTTGATTTTATTGCACCATTCAATTCTGCAGGTTGATTGGATAGAATTTCTATCCAACACTCTCTGTTCCCTGAAAAATAACAGCTAAAATTGATTAATAGAAATTGAGTTATTAATTCAAGTAATTTCTGCGAGGTCAGTTTCAACAAATAGTTAAATTTCTCCAAAACAATTTTTTTTATTTAAAAGTTGTTATTGTTTTCAAAATATTGTATACAAAATGAGGTATATACATTACTAATTGTAAACAGTTATACCGACAAATATAAGTTGCAGTAATTATTTGTATTTGGATGTTTTAATTTTGCATCACATCAAGTGCATCACACCATACAAATCTAATTACGCTTGAAATTTTGCATAAAGTAGTTTTTAATGGAAAACCATTAAAGGTGAGTTCATTAAAAATTAACAAATGATACGAAATAATTGGAATAAATGAGTCGAAGAAAAAATTTATAAATTAATGGTCGTTTGGTTTTAATGGTTTTCGGTACTTGGGTATTTGGTTTAAAACCGCATTTAATTCATATTCTAGAAAACAACAATGTACAATGAAACATACAATGAGCTTTATTATATACAGTTTATATATAGAAATATAGTTTGGAACTTAAATATTTCACAAACGGTGAATTTTTTGGTTCATCGAAATAAAATTTTCTCTGGTTCATTTAAGGGTGAAATATTTTCGAATTTTTAATTTTAAAAGAGAGTCTATTGACATGTTTTGTTAGTTTGGCATCACAGTCGTGACAAAAATGAAAAGCACAGGCATATTAAAAATTATAAAAAAAAATTAAATTTTCGGGATTGTTAATTTTATAAAAGTTAAAGTTTCACTGGATAGTTTGCACAACTTATTGATTCAAACTAACAATCATGGGAATAGTTGTCGTTTATGTTTGTTTAAATATTGCTTATAACATTTCAAACCCGTTTATCACTTATAATTAATTCTTTTAAGTTATCACAAAATCAATAAATATATATCTATGGCTAATAATTTCGCGTCATTATGTTACTGTATAGTTTTCGACAACTTAATAAACACATTTTTATTAATCACTTGTTTTTGTTTCGCAGAATATTTTTCAAAAGGTTTAAAAAATCACTCGATCGATTTCGACTTGTTAGGTCATCATCAGGAGTATCTACTGAATTCTAATTCTAAGGAGTATCTAAGAATTCAGTAGATACTTCTGATGATGACCTAACAAGTCGAAATCGATCGAGTGATTTTTTAAACCTTTTGAAAAATATTCTGCGAAACAAAAACAAGTGATTAATAAAAATGTGTTTATTAAGTATAAGTGTGTTTCGCCAAGTGCCTACGGCAAATAGCGTAAAAAGTATGTTTTCGACAACACTGTTAAATTTAAATTTAACTATACTTTTAATGAAACTATTAAAACTATCGTACATAATTTTTTCTCGATTTAGTAGAACACACCAACTAAACCCGATAAAATAACCTTTTTTAATATTTTTCCCTTACCAATTAATACTGAATTTATTAATTAATTCAAAGCGACATATCGAACATAGCGGCCGTGGCCTCATGAGTCGCCATGGCCTGATGAGATCATTGAATTTTTCATGATTTTATATCAGATCGAAACTGGATATCACTTCTGTTACAAAACTTCATCGAAAACAAATTAGCTTCAACTTTGATCATAAAGATAAATTAATCTGTCGGCTTAGACCTAGTAAAAATTTTATCACTTTATTATTTGTTCAATCCTCCAAAGGTTTTGGGTTTTGGCGCAACTGCTAGCAGTAATGTACTTCCGATGTCGATCACCTGTGAATTGGAATTCTAACACGAACCTCTAAAAAAAATTTAGGTTTGATTTTAGATTAAGATTTTGGATGAAAACTACAATAATTAAGGTTAATAGGGAATGAAAATTGACAATTTTAAACCGATTATTGAAGCTTTCCCCTTTTTTATATTTATTACATTTTCCGATTTGATTTAAATCAATAAAATAAAAAGCCACCTGTTTCTAAATACTACTCGTATACACACAATATCTTGCGGAGTTTTTGTGGTTTAATACGAATAGTTTGTTAATTATAAATGTGTTCTCTTTTTCATGACTTATTCCCTGAAACCTGTTCTTGGGCCGAAGCATTTCCAACACTTTTGCGGTTCGTTCTTCCCGTCCTACCTTACGCAGCTTTGGCGCAAGCAGCAAAACGTACGGCTATATGTTCGATTTCTGTTAGCGTCTACGCATTACATAGCTCCATGCCCGTGTTATAGTACTGGACATGGAAAATGTGTCGGCTCATTAGTTTTGCACTCCAATCCTAATATGGGCAGTAATGAAAAGGAGCACAACTATGATTCTTTTTCATCACCACCCCCTTTTTCATCTACCGTTTGGTCGGTTAATATTTTTTTAACAAAATGGGTTTTTTATGGTCGTTTTGAAAAGCGCGGGAATTTTTTTTAACGATATTCCATTTCCTATAGTTGGGATTTTAGAACTTGGTCCATAATTCATTTTGGAATTCAAATCCGTTTCTGAATATTTAATTTGACAGTAATTGGACAAATTTGAAAAAGATCGTCGAATTCCAAATCATTCCAAATCCACGTTAAAATCCTAATCAAGCATATACCAAATTTGGTCTTAAATTTTTCAGATATTTTCTATATATATTCAGCATGGCTTAATTCCAGAATGGGTTGGGCACGCTTCACCAATTCCAGAATTCTAAAATAAAAATTCTAAACCAGAAATTTCTAGAAACAAAAATTCCAATAAAAAACCAATCCTATACAAAACAACAAATTTTAAAATTCCTATATACAAAAAACTAATATACTTACCATTATTCGCCCCTGGACAGGGAGCATTTATTTTAGAATTTTATTATAATTTATATTTAAGAAATCTACGATCAAGTTTAATCCACGATTTATTTTAATTTGGTATAAAAGCTTGTAAGTATGTTTATATATAGGTATGTTTGTAGGGGAACGGTTCGTTATTTAAAAAAAAAATCCCTTTTTGTAGAATACCAAGCGGTATTCAATCTGATAAAATACAGAAACAATGTTTGTGTATTAATTTTTTAGAGCCCGTTAAATTAAATTAAAATAATTAAATTAAACATAGAATTTTTTGCGAAATTTGCAAATAACGCATTAAGCTGAATTTGACAATTATCGGTTGATGAATGACCTAAATAGCATGACAAAATTCCAAAAATTCTCGGTCAAGAAATGGCCAAGGTCTTAATAAAAATGTAGATAAAAAAGATTTTAATATGTTTTAAAAAAAAAGTCACAGCAAAAGTGTGATTTTAAAAAGCCGGATATTTATAATTCGGAATTTTAAAATTCCTTAATTGTGAATACCGACCCCATTTGAAATGTTTACTCTGCAGGATCAATGATATTTTTAAAACAAGTTAAAACAAGCGCGCATTGTAGTTAAATTACCGGAATTGAGTATAATAGTTGTAGTATTACTTATAAAATTAAGGTTAACGGAAGGCGGAAGTAACAAACAATAAATATTTTGTCAACAAGTCTGATATGCAAAACGTCACAGTATTAAACATTGAGTGGCATTGGGCACGAACCTCATAATAAATATTTTAAAAATAAAAATTTATTTCTAGACTCAAGCAGCTATAATAAACACATAGTTTTGAACTCAGTTTTGCCAATTTAAAAATTTTACCACACATAGAAGTTACAGATCATCTTAACCTGACAAAATAGAGATTTAAAATGTTTTTCAATAAATTTAGTATGTTCTATGTTTTTAGATATTTTGATAGAGAGCTTTTAATCTCATTATTTTGTACATCAAAACAATTTAATTTTGTATATTAAAATTATAACTTTTATTGCTGTAAATATAATTGAAATTAATGTTTTAACATAATTTAGGATTACCTGCTTATGGTAACGACAACTTTAGGATTTTTTAAATATCATAAGCCAACTAAGTTTTAAATAGGATTAAGAAATTTAATTCTTTGCAAATTTTGACAAATTATTACGTGACAATTCCGCATATACTTAAAAAAGACAAACATTATCTTTAAGATTTATAGCTTGAAGATTATCCGATACCATCAAACAGAGTATGATCTCATCACGAACGAAGATTTATAAAATTTTCTAATGAGACATTAAGCTTTACCGTAAATCTTATATACAGAGTAACTTAGCGCGATGACTCAAAAATGGGCTAAATATAGTGATTAGACCACATTCTTATCGCAAAAAGGGAATTTAAAGAAGAACTTCACCATATCGTGTTTCCGTATATTTTATATTTATATATACAAAATGCCCAAATATGGTAAAAATATAAGCGAATCATCATGACCGTCAAAATTTTTTAAAAGACACTAAAAACTTTATCCGCAAAAAGCTTGTTTATTGAAATGTGACTCACATATGTGCACACTAACAAACCGGCATTTTTTTACAAAACCAAATCTTGTAGAATTTTATTACGATCGTAAAAATTTGTAAACAAGGTTTAAATATTTTTCTTATATATGTCGAACTTAGAGAAAAGTTCATGGAACCCTATTTACGAGCGTAATTGGGTCTAGCGTTTATTATATATAGAAAAGTGTTGGTCACATTCTAAACATCAAAACTAAACAAACCATAAAAATCTTATATTATTTACGATTAAAATCTCTGAATTCAACTATGCTAATTTTATTAACGAAATTCCTTGAACTTTTTTTTATTCGTTTATTAGTGTTGGATGTCAGACCGGCTGAAAGCGTGTTTTTTTTGTTGGTATCTTATAGAGCTTTCAAGATATGACTAATACTAAATTATAATACTTTGCACTATGTTTTAATATGCACGATGATTAATACTGATTGACGTTTAATTTTATAGCAACCGTATAGTTTTATTGTTCGTCTAATATATTCGGTTATCATATACCACACGAGTCACGCAAGATAATTAATTGTAAAATATTCATTATAGCACGCGCTACATAAAAGTGTTCTAAGGCGATGTAGCCGCAGATATGCTGTATATTATGAAGAAAATTACGTCCATTTTTATTCAATTTTAGTTATAAACAAAAATAAAAATACGATAAACGTTGCATTTTTTTGCTGTTATCATGTTGAAGAATATCTGAAGCGCTAGCTTTTTTAGTTGCAAAGCTTTAATTTTTTTGTTTGTGTAAATTTGCATAAGTTTTATTTTATATATATTCATTGAATTTGTTGTTGTTGAGCACTTTTTTGTACTGTTTCGTATCCAGCTATCATTTTATTTAATAACTTTGGTTTCTGTTGTCTTGTACACGTTATATGTGAATTGTAGTATGGATGGTATATACACGAAGAAAGCACAGCGATACTATAAAGACAGATTCAAGTGAAAATTATAATTTAAAATTAAATTTTTATCCGTTTTAAAATGAAAAATCATTTTAAAGTATGTTTTTTTTTTATTTTATTTTTTGCTTCGTATAAAATCTCAATCTGAATCTAATATAAAATTAAATAAAATATTTGTCTGTTTTGGTTGGTGGTATAGCACATAACGTTTCTTGTATAACGTAAAGATAGCAATTTTATTTGACTCCTGGTTTTCGTTCTTCTTGGGGGTGTTCTATACGTTTATTTTGTGGTGTCTAGGTAAAATAAAAATTGGAAACGAATTTGTGGACAAAAATATTAAACGAAATTTTTCTTTGATTTGGTACTGTGTGCTTCTGAAAATGGCATTCGTAAATTGTAAGTCAAATATTTTGCTATGTGTCAAATCATAAAAGGTTTCTACTTCGGTAACGACATCTAGTAAAATATATTGATTGTTCGTATAGTAATTGCAAGAGTTCAATGTTGCAAGAATTTATACCAAAAGGTGATGTCCAGAACTATTTGAAATTGTGACGGTCCTAGCTTTTCGCTACGATAGATGAGTTTCCTAAAAATCTCGGAAATTTTGAATTTAAAACACTCAATCTGGAAATGATGGGTTGTTGACGGCAAGAGAACTTGAGTCTGTTTAGATTAAGTACATCTAGCTATTTTACTATACATTTACATCATGGTTTAAAATTATTTCGTTAGATACACGAAATTGTACAATCAAACACGACTAGAAAAAATTAGGAACCCGTCAGATATCCAAAAAGTGATTGTTGGCGTGAAACAAGGAAGAAAGGAAAAAAGTCGAACAATATTTTTCAAAATGCTTCTGAGCCATTGCAAATCTGCAAGGTTAGGTTAATAGGGGTGCGTAGATACAACTAGCAATGGAATCAGCTAAACATAAACTGTAGGATATACGGTTCAAAAATATATCAATTTTGATTACTTGGTTTATAGGGCAACTAACGATCATTATGCCAAAAATCAAACATTGGCGATTTGTATGGTGAATTTAAATTTTATAAAACGGGGTGAAGGCGGATTTCCAAATTAAATCTATCTTTTCAGATCGTTAAACGCATGATAATCCTGTTTAAATAACTGGCCAGCGGGACACCGGTAAAACACTGATTTACAGAAGATACTTTTGCTCCATAAAACGATATCATTAAATAACGAAATATCTTAGAACCGGAAATTTCGATTCGATACCATATCGTTAAAAATCAAAAGAAACCCTGAGGAAAATAATACGCAGGAATGAAATTGTTTTCCAGTTAGAATAAATTACTTTCTATATTCTGAAATATAGGCTTACTGAAAAGCATAGCAACCCCAACGACACGCGAATAAACAGCCAGTTTCGGTTATGTTTATCATCAAGAAGGTGCAAGCTCTATCTGATCATTCTACAGTTCAGTTTGCTTGTTAAAAATTCTGTAACAAGGAAATATTATTTTTCGGTTTTTTTAATTTTACCAAACAACATCTGCTTCAAGCTAGGTTAACCCTTATGTGAGTGACAAGGTACCCGGATACCTTTTGCACTTTTAAACGTCTAGCTTTGTGTGTTCCAGTCATAATAAAAAGTTTTAATTTTATGAGAACTTCTAGTTCAATCGATAGATTACGATCACACTTAAAAACGAGAATTTTTACAACTTGGTTGCACGTGAGAACAAAAAGTAGTTTAGTTATACGAATTAGAGTAACAAAGGTACCCGGGTACCTTTATACATTTTACACTATATTTGACAGAAATATAGTATGCTAATATTTTATAATTTTGTGTTATATGTCAATGTATTTCATTGTTTGTATTTCTGTTTATTTATTTCATTTAATTTATGTTTATATTTTTATTTATTTCAAAAAAACTAAACAAACATTTTTTTATTACCATCGATCATTTTTTTCACTGATGTGACACGTTGGATTATTTCCGTATTTTTACAGAATGTTTTTCGAAAACTGACATGTTGCGTCTAATGCAAAAATGTTTTCAATTTATGTAGTTTTAGCAAAATTCGTTATAAATTTCATAATTGCAAAAAAAATTAAAAAAAAATTATTTTCCAGAAAAATTGCATGTAAGGTACCCGGGATATTTAATAAATTAAGATATTTTTTTCTTCACTAACATGAGGGTTAAGCTGAGGTTAAACTTTCGTAAACGCTAACATTGTTGGTTATTAGAAAATATTAGTAATAAAAGAATTAAACAGAATTTTATAAGGTGACCTTCAGCCTGCCTCTTACGGTATCCATCTAACTTCATGTCTAATGTGAACATAGAATTTCAGTCCACGCTGAGAAAGAATTCTTATTTTATTGCCTACAAGTTTTACAAAATAATAATAATATTTCATATGTTGTGGGGTAACTAAATTTTTATTAAAGGAAATCTCAAATAATAAAAGTCGAATTTTCGTTTAGTATATTCAAATTATTAAAGATGTTAGTCAAAAATAAATTTAATTCATTATAAATTAAATAACGAATTAACTAATTTGTAGTAAAAAATTTTTAAATACTAAAAATTTTCGAGCTTATGTCCTAAATTAATCACCAAGTTATTTTCCTTCAAAAGGAGCAAAGAAACACATCTGAGTATCAAAATATTCCTATAGGAGCTCAATACACCTATAAAAATTATAAACCGATTTTCAAGTTTTTTTTATTGTTTAGAGATAACTGATACACTAATTTTATCCGTCATTTGTTTCCTGGGTTCTGAGCTTTGCCAAACTGTTTATATAAAACTATAATTTTTTATCTCGCCGTGATTTAGCTGTTGTTGGTTTTATGCCACAATTCTATTTTAAGTTATTCTAGGCCAATTTTGTTCTCGAAACATATTGATGGTATTTATAAAGAAGGCCTTTATTTTTAAAAGAAGAAATCTCAAATAATAAAAGAATGCGTCATATTTTCGGGAACCCCTAAGAATTTGGAATTCGTTATATTGTTAATAAAAAAGTAGTAATTATAAAAAACGAAAGCTACAAAAAATCTCTACAAAAAATAAAATCTAAATCTACAAAACAGTTGGATGCCAAGAAAACTGTTGATCTTCTATAAAATTTAATGGTATTGCTCATGATTGTTCCACTTGCTTTTGCACTCAGAACACTAAAAATTTCACTAAAAATTTCATTAGATTTTGATTCAATACCACTTATCAAAATGTTATGATTCAACTCGGTTTACTGAATAATTTTTAATCGAAAGTTAATATTATTAAGATTAGAAAAGGCCTTTTTAACATTTGTTGTTATTTAAAAAACGTTAAAAAATTATTCCCACATGTAAATTATTTGTCATTTATATGTGAGAGTTACTTATTTAATTTTATTACACAGACAGATTTTGAACAATAAAATAATTATTTTTATAATTTTTTTAAATTAATGATTGATTCGGGGCTATATTATCAAATCCTTTTATGCTTACAATAGAGCACCGCATGTTTAGTACCCATTCCAAACGTTTTGATACAAATTACGATTGGACTCGTTTGGTCATCGCTTACTCAGAATTGGCTACTGGTTTTCATTGTTTTTCCACTTAAGATTAAACGGTAAATAAATTATGAATATTTGAAAAAAAAATCCAGGGTGTAAAAGTATTGTAAAAGTCACACGTTTTTATAAAATTTCGTTACGTAATTGCAACGTCAAACAGATTGGGCAACACATTTTGACGTTAAGTCACCAATGGGTCATTTTTATTGGGAGACACAAAATCAAACAACAAACCCATAATTGGAATACAAATTTGGACAAAAATTTAACTTCATCAAAGAATTTATCTAAAGAAGAAAATTTTTTGGTTGTTCATAGCTCGCCAACAATTTTTTTTTTATTAACAACTTTATAGATATGGCTACTACAATCTTAAACATTATTAATTCATTAGTAAGGTTGACATTAGTACTTATGAGATAAGCATAAACTTGTGTGGGTCTGCTGGACTGGTCCACCAAATAATGACGTGATCCAGTTTTCTTGGTTTATAATTTTCATACGGTTAGCTCATGTGGTTTGATTCGTTTGAGCCGCCTTACTTCGTTTGTACTGTCCAGTAGTTGCACAGTCTCAAGATTGGCACATTCGCGGATAACGTCGTCTATCAATTGTATTTCTAAATCATTGTGGATTTCTTTGTTAGTCACAAACCGGTAGGCGTTTGTGACCATCCGAAGAAATTTATTTTAGCTTCGTTGTATAATGTCTCTATTGGATTTATGTGTACAACCTCATAGCTGCACACCATACATCCATATTCGTTTGACGATAGTCTGGTATACCAGTCTTTGTTGTTTCAGTCGTACCTGTTCAGCTTTTTACCTCACGTGATGTTTCCAGTTGAGCCATGAATCAAAATGCAAACCAAGGTATTTTGCCGATTCAGCCTGCGGCATTTGCACCCCTTTAAGGTATATATGAAGAGTGTTATTTTTATGTCGGAGCGTAAATGTCACATAGGTTGATTTGAGCTCATTCAGTGCAATTTTCCATAATTGTCCATTTAGTAACGTTGTCCATTTCTCGTTGAAGATTTCCCGCTGCTCTTGGTTGAGATTCGTCTACTGACATAATTACAGTGTCATCAGTGAACGTGCCGATGAATGTTTTATTGGGGTACCGAATTAAAAAATTCTGAATTAAAAAAGTTCTTTAAAAATGAATTAAAAAGTTGATTTTTGTATTAACATCTGATACTTATTTTAATTCATATTTTTAACTGAAAATTATGAATTAAAAAAAACTATTTAGAAAATTGAGAAAACTCGAAAATGAATTAACAAAGGCTTACACTATTTAATTTTTAAAACACATACCTTAATTCATTTTCAAAATGAATTAAAAAAGGCATATTTTATTTAATTTTATAAATTAAAAAATCTTAATTCGACTTTTAACAAATATTCAGACATGTGCATTATTTTGGGCTAAAGTTTACTTTTCGTATACATCGGGAAAATCAGGTAAGGAGTATAAATTTTTAGAATTTTCAAAGGAGGAAGCTTAATTTTTCCGGCTTTTAGGAGGAGGAAGCTAAATTTTTCCGGAAAATTGTCCCATTTTCCAGGAAAATTTTCACTTTAAAAAAATCCGTATTATTCTATTTAAAATACGTACAAATGTGCGTATTGTGTAACAAATATGTTATAAAAATTTGGATTTTAGGATTGTATCTTAACAGTTGTTCAACAGTACAAATAATTTTTCCGGGAAAATTTTTCAATTTTTTCAGGAGAATTTGCAATTTTTTCAATTTTTTTTACTTAGTTTGACACTTAAAGAATTGTACAAATTGTGGAAAAGCGGGGGTTTGGGGGCTCACCCTCTAAAGTATAAACGAATAATTACATTAAAAAAAATTATATATACGAAAGTTGATTCTTTTAACCCTTGTGGCACTATCATAAAAAGCGATAAGAGCGAGAGAAACTCTTTGAGCTGTGCCTGCAACGTTGACGAAGCAAATATTATTAATAAAAATAAAAAATAATATTGAAAAAATAAAAAAAGTAAAAATTTTTCCGGAAAATCAAAAAATTAGTAAACAATCCTGCATTTAAAAATTTCCAAAATTTATATTCCTTACCTGATTTTTCCGATGTAGACGTAAAGTAAAATTACGCGTTATTTTGCATTGCCAAATTTTACGTGCCAAATTCAAATTTAAATTCAAAAAAGTTTTCATTAATGAGAATAACATTTTTTTTATTTTATAAAGAGGCTTATATTATTTCATTTTATAAACACTTATATTATCATTTTAAAACTGAATTAAGAAATGCCTTTTTAAATTCATTTTATCGAACTTTTTTATTTCTTTTTCAACTCTGATTTTAAATCATTTTTAAAATGAATCATAACCACTTATTTTATATTTTACGTTGTTGTTGTTTTATTATAATGGTTTTTGTTGTGATTGTTCCGTACATTGGTCTATTTCAGTATATCTCGAATTATATCTCGAATTATCTATAATTCAAACTAAATTCTAATTTATCCGCGATCCAGCGTTAAAGAAAAGAAAAAAGTATGGATTGGTTGGGAAGTTGATTGTGTATAAGTAAGTATGAATTATCATAGTCGCTGTCATACAGATTTTGACACCAAGTGGAAGAATTTCCTACGAATGTGTATTTAATTCGAGATATACTGAAATAGACCAATGTAAGGAACAATCACAACAAAAACCATTATAATAAAACAACAACAACGTAAAATATAAAAGTAATTCGTACACAATGAAAAGTTAATTGGTAAAAATGAAGTATAGATGGAGAAATATGAAAGAATCGAATTTCGTACGCTATGCAGTAATTCGCTAGTAGTACAACTACATGGTATTGTTCTATATATAGACAATACTCCTATGTAAAAATGTCAACGTCAGTCGCCGCGGCCTGATGAGATGACTGATTTTTTCAAATCAATAATCTCATTAAGTTCGAAACTGATTGTTGCGATTCTTGCAGATCTTCCATCTATAATTCAAACTAAATTCTAACTTATTTTAATTTAGAAAAAAAAAACTTTTTTAATTCAAACTTTTTTAATTCATGTAACCGTTTTATTCGTTGTAGGTATGTCCGCTGTATAAAAAAGGTAGAGGAGGGGACTCAATAAGCTTCCATGCGGAACTCCCGTTATCGCTGGATAAAAGTCAGAACATGTGTCTTCATGAATGACTCTGAATTGGCGATCAGAGCGGTATGATTCAAGTAGCTGGCAATAGTTTTGTGGTAGCATTTTGCTCATCTTGAATGTCAATCTCATACAGGCATTAAATAAGTATGTGATCAAGATGATTGCTTTACGTGGAAATTCCTTGAACAGACCCGGTGATAATTCATCAATTCCTGGTCCTTTTTTATGATTAAGATTTTTGTCGATTTTTTCAGCAATTTCCATTGGCGTGACCCTTTTAAAGTCCTGATTTGGTTGATAAACAGGTGTTACATCAATGTTGGATTGAATGTCATGGAGTTAGAACACTGCTGCTAGGTGTTGAGCAAAGAGTTACTCTTTTTCTTTGTCTTGTCCAACCCAACTGCCTTGAGGTGGTACTCGAACTACAGCGACGTTTAAATTTTCTGGTTGCTTTCCATAACGTGTAGTCCTTAACCATTTCTGGACCTAGCCCGCTTAAGTAGTTATCAAGGCAGTTCTGTTTGAAATTTTTGATTAGCATATTGACTTTCTTACTTATTCTAGTGAGAGGCCATATTCTCCTCGCCCTTCTTCGTGCCTTGATTTGTTCCCTGATTTCAGCCGGGTATTTGACTTCAATCTCCGCTTTGTCCTTTAATTCAGGAGTAGCTAGTCTGGCAGCCATTCAAGTGTTTTCAATGAAATTGTTTGTTTGTTGTTCCAATTCTTCATTGCTTTTAATACTAACTTTTCTTGCATCCGTTAGCCAATACGTTGGCCCCCCTGGGGACAGATATTCGCATTTGTTTTCATGAATAGCATTGAACAAGGTGTTTCCTTTCCCAGGAGAAATAAGCGTGGAACCCCAAGCTATATGTTTTATATTATAGTCCCCTCCAATAATAAATCTTGGATCGAGTTATTGAAGTCGTTATTAAATTGTAACTTCGTTGGTGTATGCCGTGGATGACAGTACGGTACTGCAATATTTAGATCTGCGCGATTATATTGGATTGAGATAACAGTTGCTTGCAAATAGTTTTCACGAATATCCTCTTCTTGATTATGTTTGATATTATTTTTATATAGTACAGTTGAACCACCTCTGGCTTTTTCACTAGGATGGGTTTCCAGTAGGAATTAAAACCCCTTATTCTGATAAAGCTTTTGTTGGAGAAGTGCGTCTCTGAAATCAGCACAATATCAATGTTGTTTGTATGTAGATACAATATATTTCCAGTTCTTGGGCTCGTTGGTTGAGCTCATTAGCGTTTCAAGCTACAATGTGTAGGAACGAGTTGTGTGTTGATTTCCGGTTTTGCCACCCTCTCTGATAAGTGACCAAGTAATTGTTGAATTTGGCTAAGCATTTTAATAATTTCAATGTTATTAGACTCGTTGGTGATTTATTTGCGCATAGAATAATCCAACTATGGATGGTGTGATTGTTGTTTGTGGTTTAGCAACTTTGGTTTGTAATTGCTGCACTGCGCTTGTTCTATTATTCTATTGAGTTTTAATTTTGTTCTGATATACACGGCATTCTTTATAATTTGCAGTATGCGTCCTTGTTGTTGACAAAGAGCATAAAACGGCGCGATATTTGGTGTTTTCTTGCATTTTGTCGTGTGGTGATTTTCAGCGCATTTAACGCATTTGGTTTGACGATAACAAAAGCTCTTGGTATACTTCTTTATTGTTGTCTTTTAGTTTTAAGTCGATGTAAAACAATGGAAAGTGTTTCCTGACTTTTACACCATCAATTGTAACCATTTTGTATATGTTGGTAATACCGGCGACTTCATGTCCCATTTTTTCCAAGTCTGCTTTAATTTCATCGTGACTAATAGAAGAAGGTTAGCCTCTGATAGCCACTCTATAGGCCTTTTCACTCTTCAGTTGGTAGGTGTGATATTGGATATATAGTAGTTGGTTGCTGGATTCATTTTTTAATTCTTCCAGTAATTTTTTGACGTTTCTGTAGTCATTTTCATTTTGAAAGGTAATCCTAATCTCACTATTTGAGAGTGACTTAAAATTAGTTCATTCACTCGTGGTTTTTATTATTTTTTGTCGGAGTAGTTCGGAATTGTTGATATTGCTCACATTAATGGGTGGAGGCTGCGATAGTTTTGGGTTTTTCTTTTCAGTGTTACTGCTCAAACTTTGTGTATTATATTTTTGGGGGAGTTTTCGTTTTTGTGCGCCTACGTTTCTTAGGATTTCTGTTTTTATTTGACTGGTTGATGGCTGAATATGGTTCACAGGCAGGTTGTTAGCTCGTGCTGAATCCTCAGCTTTACTATTTTTAACTTTTTTTTTATTTGGAGTGTAGAGTTTTCCCTCTTAAGTTCAGTAATTTCATTGCTCAGCTGCGCGATTAGTTTCTCCATTTTCTGAAACTTGGTTAACAGGTCCTCGCTATTTAAATGTTTGTTGATGCACTCGGCATTTGTAATGAAGTTCCTTTTTCAGTGGAGACTGCGTCTTTTGCAGTTACTGTGGACGCAAACGCTGTTGGCACATTTTTCTTTAATTGTAGTGTACGTCTACTTACATTTGGAGGTGGTTATCTCAACATTTTCATGCTCTTAGGAAAGTTGTTCCCTTTATTTGCCAAGGGTTGCGCCCCCTCCCCCAGAATCTATAGTACTAGCATCCGAGGAATATATGGAACGGCCTGGTTGATTTGATGCTTCTATAGACGCATCCGTCTCGTTTCCTAATATTATTGGGCTATTATTTTCATCATCTTGTTTCATCAGAAATTTTTATTTTATTCCCACGAGTAGCACGAGAAATTAACGGTCGCCTATGACAGAGCTCTGCGTTATCATAGGAAGGCTATGTGTTTAAACCGAATGACGCCAAATTCGGAGTTCACATACTAACGACTAAGCATGGTCGCCCCGAGTATTTAATTTCCCCGGTACCTACCATATCTGGCAAGCATTCCCCTATCCGCCACCTAGGGAGGAGCCTAATGGGGGCACTAGCAATTCCCACACAGAACCAACAAAATAATCCTAATATTATCACAGATCCAACGATCGGAATCGTTTAGTCATCTCTCTTTAACATTTGATCATTAACTGTTTCCATTTTATTATTTCTACGTTACGATTTATTCTGAAAATTCGATAAAAAATTTATCAATTTTTATCCTGATTGTTCCGTTCACTACTTATAATTTTATGAATACAAACGTCAAAATAGGTTTATGAACTATCATTGAGGATTGGTCATTAGTTGTTTTCGTTTCGTTGTCTTATGATTCGAAATATTCGGGTCTGGAAAGATGACCAATATAATTTTTTATAAATTTTTAACCTTGCAATGATTTTTTTGAATTGAACGAAAAAAAAAATATGTTGTAAGTTTTCTGGTAAATAAAAACTCATACTTTCATCAGATTCAAAGTATTCGGATCGAGAAATATTGCCGCTATAAAAAAATTTTAAAGATCGGTATCGCTTGGTAAACTATACCATCTAGGGTCGGCCACTATCTGGCACAGATTCTGAATGTTAAGATTTAAAACGTTTACCCGTACTACTAATTTTATAAATTCAATGCTCGAAACCGTTTTGACGATCGCACACTAGTTGTTCTCGATTCGAAACGAATACAACAAGTGACCGCAATCCTCAATGACCTGTATACCAAACAATTCCAATCGTTGGGTTTATCGTAAATGTATTTGTAAATGTTCCAGACCCGAACAGTCCGAATCTGATGGAAAATGCACGTAGGGTTTTAGAAAACCACTAGTCATCAACCCTTAATAAAAGTTGATCAAACGATTCCGATCGTTAGATTTATAAAATTAATATAATTGGTCAACATACTTTACGGACTTGAATACTTCGAAACGTGCCGAAAAGAGTTTTAATCGAATTTTTGCAAAAAATAGTTTCATACGGTAATCCTCAATGACAGTTGACTAAACGATTTATTTAGAGTAAATTATTTCCTATAGTACGTTCCCGCATATTATTCTAAACAACATTTTGCATTAGTTTGTTGCCAACTTTATGTGTTTCACTTAAAATACAATTCTTTGAAAAATATATATAAATTGTTGTTAATGCATGGATTCCACAGTGAAACAATTTTTTTTCAGTAAAAAATACTGGAAAACTGAAAAGAGGAGAGTATACATATTAAAATTACGTTGGGGTGATAGAGACAAACAAATGTTCCCATAAAAAGCATTGAGTTTCATACTTTTTATGGCAACATTTTCCCCGAAATTTTTTTTTTGTTTCTCTCTAACAAGTAAAGGATTTGTATTTTCATCTCGTGTTAATTTTACTGAAAAATTGTTTTCCTGTGGAATTCACGCATAACTTTGTAAAATGAAATTCCCAAATAAGCGACAAAGTAAGCGAATAAAAAATGATCCATTGGTGACCAAACGCGAAAATGTAATGACTTAACCTAAGCTTACGATTACCTATTGAAATTTGATGGGGTTCGTCGTGTTTATCGTTTTATATCGTGGCTGATAGTTTTGAATACAATGACGGTAACTTTAGAGACATACAATTTTTAATAAATATTTGTTGTACAATCTTATATCGAAAAAAAGAAAAAAGAAACTTTCTTATATTTTTCAATCTCCATTTCGACGAATATCTTTATGTATGTACAATAAAACTGAAAGAAAACCTTTTATTTCAACAACAAGCAATGGCGAAATATCCTTTTATTTTGTACATTTTTTTAACTTCCGACTAAAAAAATACTATTTTTAAATTGCAATATTCGATTTATTATTTTATTTTTTGTAATTTTTCCATGCAATTCAATCGAAAAATATAATAAAAGTATCATTGAAATATATAAAGGAAATAACGTCGCTTTATATAGGAACAGATTTATTTTGTTCACTTAATATTCTCCATAAAAAAAACATAAATTGTTATTTTGTTTTGCAATTTAATAATATTATAATTAAATATTGATCGATTTTAAAATATATATTAAATAATGCAATCCATCAATATTATAATGAAAATGTTAGGAGCAGCGCACATACCATAAGTATATAGTGTCAAATAACTGAAAACACTTGACGTTACGAGAAAGAAACAATTTTCTTTTACAAATACGATCGTTGAAGGGTACATTATTATGTGAAGATGATGAAACAATAAAATTCATAATCACGATGTCATGTTGAGATTATTATTATTATTATGAATAAGTATGTGCACATATAAAATGGTTCTGTTGTTGAGATGGCATAGTTAATATGTCAACGAGATAGTGTACATGAAAGAAAATTAATTTGAAACTGATTTGTTCATCTATAAAAGTAATTTTGTTTTGAAAACGATTTTATATATAGGTGTTGCAGGGAGATTTATTTGTTTACCCCCCAAGCGGAAAACCCATCCAACAAATATAATAATATTTTTCTTATCTTTTACCAATTCATGATTTATTGTGAATATTACATTATTGCTCTCGCACAAATATGTTTTTTTTTTTGTAATAGAGAATATTAGAAAAATTTTCAACGTTCTTTCATTATCATTATTATTGTAACATAATCGTATATTTTTATGACAAAATGAAAAAAATACATTAAAAAGTAATATTTTTAGAAAATATATTACGTTTAATAATAAAGATAATATTCTTATGGCGCACGGCATATAGTCGCAAATTTTATTATGCATTTGAATCTTATAACACATTTATAAATTAATTATATTATTATGATTATGGATATTATATGCGTGAATATAAATATATATGTGATTTTGAGTTCAATTATATATAATTGGTTTATATTTTTTTCATAACTTAAGAAATATTTGGAAGCGTCGTTAAAATTTAACATTTATTTTAACGACTTTCAACAATTCTTCACAATTTTATTAACCAATTAAAATTAATATATAAAGTTAATTCAAAAAGTTGAACCATCTCGATTTAAATCGATGATTTATTGAGAGCAAATAAAATTTTCATTTGGCAATGTTTTGTGTATGATTTTATAGGATTTATGTATAAATTCATAACCACCACTGAATTTACTTACAATTGCAACACTCTTTAGAAATTTTGTATATGGTGAAAAATACGTGAAATCACAAGTTTTTGTAAGTCATGTTTCAATTTTTATGTTTTGAATATGTAGCCTTGTTTGAAAAATAAAAATGAAATACTTTAATACTTTTTGTTGTTGTTGTTGTTAAAGATATAGGATGTCTAATTTTGAGAAAAACATTAATCATGACGTTGTATATATGTCAATAAAAAGAAAAATAATTGTCCGATAATTATGATGTTGGGCTCATTTTAAAGGATTAATAAAAAAAAATAAAATATCATGTTACTGAGATCCTTCTTCTTTAAATTTCCCGCCAAAATGTTCTTTTAGAATTTTCTCAACAACCTATTTTTTTTTTAAATTTTCGACAACTTTTACAACATATCAAAAAACTAAAACCCCGTTATTTTTTGTTTTCTTGCAAAATGCGTAAGAGCAGTATTTCATTTTTATATGGAAAAACTGTATTTCAGTGGATATTTCTCAGTGTTTTGAAATTGTTTACAAAAAGGATAGTTCAGTTAAATTATTAATATTTATTATTCAAATTTAATTGCGTATATTTAAAATTTCAAACCCAAATTCTTTTAAATAATTTTATTTTATTGTTTAACATTAAATCTAATTCAAATTAAAAATAACAATTTAAGATTAACATAATCGTCAGAATTAGAATATTTTTTAAAATTCAAATAGCCATCCTCTGTTGGAATAACTGCATGGAAACTGTGAGTTCCTTTTACTGTTTTGAAATTTTCAAACCTAGTTGCAAGTTTGATTTGCTTGGATTTATGTTCAGATGCAGAACACAATCTAAAATTGATATCTTTCTTCAACGTTTCAGCCCATTTAAATAATTCATCTGCATTGGTTATTATACTGCTGTATTCAATTGTAAGACTAGCTCTAGATGCCATTCTTTTGATGGTACCTCCTACTCCATCACATGGACGTTTTCCACGGGCTGTTGCATGGAAATGCCATTCACAATCAACTCCAAAATCCTCTTTGTGTTTTAAGATCTTCTTAAATTTTTCTTATTTTTATAATGAGTGACTGCGAGATACAAATTATCTTGATTCTCAACTGATTGTGACATAAATTGCTTAACATAATCCGTAACTCGTTATAGTTTACTCCAACACTTTGAATCGCGATATGTTTATCAACACTTTCGAAATTTATCCATTATCAAATTTAGCGCACTATTACTTATTTATCCACTTAAACTTATACTCAGTTTAACACACTGTTACTTTTTCAAATTTTAAAAAATCTTACTCCTTATTTAAAATGTTGTCTACAATTCACAATGTCAACTAAGCAAAACGTTAAATTTTTACTCTTATTTATATCAACAATGTTCAGTTTTTGTTTTCAAAAGAATTACTCATCGTTTAACAGGTACGCCTGCGTCAAGTCAAAATAATCAACCCCCAATAAAACAGGGAAAACAACATTTTATTTAGTCTTTTATAAAATAACCCAAGAAAGAAAAGGAATTTATGGTACTACGACTAACCAAACGATATAAACCAAGGGGTGGCACCTGATAAATATGTGACTCAAAATTAAATATGACGCAAACGAAACACACAAATTAAGTGAACTACCACTTATGTAAACAATTTCAAAACACTGAGAAATATCTACATATATTATAGCTTTCCATTTAAAATTGAAATACTTCTCTTACTAAAACGAATTTTGCAAGAAAACAAAAAATAACGGGATTCTAGTTTTTTGATATGTTGTAAAATATTAATTGTCGAATTCTAGAAAAAAAAAATAGGTTTTTGAGAAAATTTAAAAAGAACATTTTTTTGGGGAAATTTAGAGAACAAAGAATTAAACAATATACTATTTTTATATTTTTTAGAGATCCTTTTTAACTTACCTTTAAAATGAGCCCAAAATCATAATTGTCGGACTATTATTTTTCTTTTTATTGCGATAAATACAATACCATGATTATCATTTTTCTCAAATTTTGACACCCTATATCTTTAATAACAACAACAACAACCAAAAAAAATTAATTGTCTCAAAATGTTTGTTTTAATCAAAGCTACACATTCAAAACATAAAAATCATAAAATTAAAACATGACTTATGGCTCCATAGAGTGAATTTGTGAGTAGAAGAATTTTTCACCATATATTTTTGATTCATCGCTATCGTCAAACGTTTAACGAGGAGGCCCATAGATTTAAACCAAATTTTTTATTAGTTTGAGATAATATTCACTTTATTTTTTCCACTGTCTTATCCTCGTTGGGCTGAGATATTCTCTCTTTCTCTCTAGTTGATTAGCATATAGGCTTCTGCATTGCTTCTTGTCCAACTTCCATTATTTGTTTTTATAGATGGAAGGTTCCGGAGTTATCATCTAATCTGGCCGAGCCAGATTATTTAGTTGTATGGTTATCGTTGTATTTTTACCGGTATTTCGATTTGCATCGATAAACTTCAAAGTTGCAGCGTTAAATTTTATCGTTTTAACGATGCATTAGAAAAAAAATGGCGTAATTTTATTTTACGTATACATCAAGAAAATAAGGCAAGGAGTATATATTTTGGAAATTTTTAAATGTAGGATTGTTTACTATCAGTTTTAGGAGGGGGAAGCTAAATTTTCACTTTTTGTATTTTTTCAAAATTTTTTTTTATTTTTATTAATAATACGGAATACCTAATTGCTTCGTCAACCTTGCAGACACAAATCAAACAGTTTATATCGTTCTTATCGCCTTTTCTGATAGTGCCACAAATGTTAAAAAATCAACTTTTGTAAATATAAATTTTTTTAAATGTAATTTTAATTCGTTGTATATCTTAGAGGATGAGGGCTGCCGCCTCCAAACGACCGCTTTTCCAGAATTTATACAATTCTTCAAGTGTCAAATTTTGTTTATAACTTTAAACTAAATAGAAAAAAAATTTTAAAGAATTTCAAAATTTTAATGGAAAAATTGCAAAATTTGCCCGGAAAAATTACTTGTACTGTCGAAAAACTGGATACAGTCCTGATAGCAAAATTTTTATAAAAATTACCCATTTGTACGTATTTTGAATAAAATAATACGCATTTTTTATATGTGAAAATTTTCCCGGAAAATCAAAACGATTGTTGAAAACTGTGGATATTCTTCTAAAAAATCGGAAAATCGTGCCTTGGTTATAAAATTAACGAAGATCGTCTTACACATCTGCCAGGTGGGAAGGCTGAGTGAGATTTCAAATTTATGGTTCGATTAATCTACCACTCCAAAAATCCGAGAGCAGTGAGCACTAAAAAATGTAAGAACGGGATCGTCAAACTTTAGTTGAGGACTGGGTAATGAACTGTCCAATACTCTAATTAAAATTTTATTGCGCTACACAAAAATTTGATTGTTTTAATATTATTGGATACTGCCTAAGGACATCTAGTGTATGTAGCTGACCTTTCGGAAAACATAAAATTTGTGTTTATGCCACCAAACGCGGCTTTAGTTATACAGCCAATGGGTCAAAGGGTCATTTCTAATTTTAAAGATTATTATCTTAAGCGTATACCATTAGTCAGCATATTTCAGCAACTGATGGAAACGCCAACCCTTCTATTAAAGATATAGCCATCGATAATTGAACGGAGTTTGGAGCAAAATATGGCCCGAATACGTTTCCAAAAATGATATTGTAGTTGTAGTGCCCAGTGTTCGTAGAGAAATTTCCGAATTAGCTAGAATAGCAAATTTTGAAGGTATATGGTTGAAAATGACCTTGATGATGTATTAGAAGCACATAACGAGGAACTTAATAACGAAAATTTGACGTGAGTTTTGAGGAGAGAAAATTAGCAAGCGAATTTCAAAAGCAACATAATTAGTAACAGAAGCACTGGACATTTTTTAATTTAACAAAACTGAAAAAACCGAAGTGCACAAGTGGCAAGAAATGTAATGATTTATTTAATTGGATAAATTTAAAAAAAAAAACCAAAGCAACTCCATCCAACCGCAATGGACTCGGTATGGAGGTTTTGGTATTTATCATGGTGCTACTCCTTGGCTTATGTAGTATGAAGGAGCGGTCCGATTTCGTTTTGTAACCTTCTTCGATACTAATCTAAGTTTTTGGCTATTTTCCAGTTATAAAGACGTCGAGTAGATCGAGTTTTTTATTTAAATCGGTTGGCTAGAAAGTCCGCTTACAGTAGAGCACCAATTACAACCACGTTACAAAATATTCTGTCTTTTGTCACAGTCTCCTTCACCAGAGAATTTTCTCATAAACTTCTTATAAAGTCATCTTTCCTAAGGTTCTATCGGTGAAGCATAAATTTCAGTAATGATTAGGGAATCTTTTTTTTTGTTTTGTTTTAATGCAGATGCAGGTTACTTGCCGTAATTAAACAAATCCGATATCGTTGATTGATGCACTACACCCGAAAGATACTAATTTCAATATTCAAAAGTAGTAGAGCCTTGCGGTGCAAATTTATTTGTTACCCAATTTGTGCGACTATGATTATTTCGTAGGCCATACTGTTGGTCGAAATGTGAAGAAAATCTGATGATGTAGGGATAATATGATAATAATTCGAGTGCGGGAAGCTGATCGGTGGCTGTTCTTGTGAAAGGTGAAAGTAAAACTGAATAGTAACTTAATGGTTTTAGTGCCGCGGTTTAGATTTTCCTTCACTGTAGCTCTACTACGGAATAACATTATTGGAAGTTGTAGCCCCAATGAATATTGGAGCTCCAGCGTAGCTTGAAATAGCATGATTATAGCCCATACCGCTTTAGACTATTTATTGCAGGTAGAATATAAAATAGATATTTAGATTCTTCGATCAGCGACATATACAGGTTTTATTGGGTTGAAAGCAGTGGCAATCAAACAATTTGATTAAATGTTTATTTATCGTAGCTTTTTTGATCTAATCAGGTTATTTCAACGTCAGCCGCGCTATATTAGCATTATATCATGCGACAATAGACCAGTAAGTTGCGAAAATCGGCCAGCAAGGCGCAGAACAGTTTTCAGAACTTCGAGCTGAACAAGGTGATTAGCTTGATGTCCTCCGTAAATAGAAAAACGCGCAGAATGATAAGTTGTCCAAATTCAGCATATCCAAGACTATTGGAGAAAGCCAGCTGTATTGAATATTTTCGAGAAAATCAGTCGCCGGCAGTTCAAAGTTTATTGTAAAGCCACACCATTTAAAACTTCGTTTGAGAACTAATGCTAGAAAAAAAAAAAAAAT
The DNA here is from genome assembly GCA_932526605.1 of Nephrotoma flavescens. Classification (NCBI taxonomy): domain Eukaryota; kingdom Metazoa; phylum Arthropoda; class Insecta; order Diptera; family Tipulidae; genus Nephrotoma; species Nephrotoma flavescens. The sequence goes on from OW052221.1 coordinate 223,771,811, forward strand.
TAGTTTAGTGTGCTTTGAGAATATGAGGCAGCCAGGACAAGTCTAGCCATTGGCAGAATAAAATTGCATTGGCTTGATTTCGACGATACCATGGAGATAAAAACATTAAGAAGAAAAAAAATTTAAAGGAAGTGCTATTGGAGTAAAGCAGGAAGATTACTGAAATGAGAGTAGACAGAAAATCAGGACCAGAATGAGTCAGTAGCAGAGAACGCCTACTAAAGCGTTAGACTCGACGGAATAGTTACGTAGTAATTTGCTGTAAATACAATGTAGCTGACTTAGGAGACTGCACAAAAATAATGCCACAAAGATGAGCACATCACGAGCGCCAGAGAGTAATCGGAGCAATACGGCCAGCAAAGAAATCCAGCAGATTTCATAGGACTGATTTAAGGTAATGAACACGATGAAATTTTGTCGGTAAACAGAATTTTGCCAAAGCACATAACCTCAAACAATACGACATTGGATAAGCCGGGACGAACAGAATTAAAGTGTGGTAGATAAAAATAAACGTAAATTCGTAACAATATTATGACTTTAAGCGCCAATTTCACTTGCTAAATTTTCTTTATTTTACAATTTAATTTGCCTTTATTTATTTATTTATTTTTATACAATTTACAAATTTTGTAAAACCGCACACCCCATTTTGAGCATCAAAGCTGATTCATAACGAGGGTGGAGTTCAAAGTTTTCTCCAAAAGTTGTATATGCAATTTACAAGGTCAATTATAAAGTGGATGTAACTCATAGCTCCATTCATTATCGTCTTCAAAAGTTGGCTGTTGCTCTGAATTGCACCGGAAACATGCACGACCGACATGCATAGCCATTGTGTGAATATGTACCAATAGCTGAGGCCAAGCGCAATTTTACCTTTCTTCAAATTCACGCGGCAACAACATTTTTCAAATATACAGAGATATATAAACGACATTTTACGTATCACGCGCTTCTTGTCAATCTGACGTTCGTTAAATAATCGTGTTGTGTGTTTTAAGTAGCTGCTTCAAAATGTATCCAAATAATCCACACAAGCTAGGGTACTTCAACATTCTACTGGGGGGCACTGCTTCACTGTAGCAACAAAAAATCAATCTGAGCTACTAAAAGACCAGTACAGATTACTAGTTTTTCCATTTTTGGTTGAAATAAAAACTATTCAAAAATATATAACGAGGAACAACAAACGACAAAGTAAATTTTTTGATTTTTTACGCCTTTTGACGTAAAATATAAAAATTAATTATTTTTAATTCCCATCTAAGAAATGTCCGAGGATTCTCATTTCCATCACATTCAATGACATAGAGATTTCTGCTAGATAAAAGTTTAAAATTTGGGGTGATGATTTCAAGATTGACTTTTAAAAGTAAATTATTGGGAGAATGCTTGTGCTAGAGTCGTATATAGGAATGCTAAGTTCAACCACAATATATACTCTGGGGTCTAATTTGGTGATTTCCCTCTTAATTATAAAAGCAAATTGATTACCGTGCGAGAGACTGTGAGAATGCTTACTAGGAATAAACAAATAAATTTGTGAATGAAATAAAAAGAGAATGCTAAGAGAAATTGGTTTTGCAATTAGAACATGATCTTGGTTCTTAAATACTATATACTCTTAAATACTTCTTAAATACAAACTACTAAACGTATTTTCCAAGAAAATAAATTCATTATCGGTTAAGAGTAAGTTTCAAAAAGTGAAACGAGTAAGTGTGTAGGAATATTTATTCCTCCAATATTAAAAGGAAAGATGGTGAGATTAGATGTTAGAATCGGTATAATAAATGTAGAGCTCATATGAATTTGGGAAAGGATCAAGTTAGCAATGACAAAAATGAAGAGGAGATTTCTTGCTTTTTATCATTGCTAACTTGATCCTTTCCATAGTTCGTATCAACTCTACATTCGTTTTCTCTCTTCTTTGACTCCCGAGGGAGTTGAAATTAATTCAAGAAGTTCAGAACATACTAGAATGATACGAACGATAGAACGTGTGAGATTGAATTATGAAAATTAGAATGAATACTCGAAGAAACCCTATTAGATTGACTACTGATTGAATTACTGAAAGCTGCTCGGTAGCGAACGTCGAAGATTTAATTCTGAAATGTTCTGCATTTAATCAAATCAGAGAGATGTTGTTCTCTCGAGGGCAAGGAATTTTACTGAATTATTTTAAATGGGAAAAAACTAATAAAAGGATGTGCATGCATTTCTTAGAATAAATTGAATAAAAATGTGAAAAGGGAAACGATTTGTGAAAAAAGTGAGTAAAAGGAAAAACTACAAAATTAAAAATTGTAGAAACCAATTGTAAATTTTGATATTAAGCCGGATGGCACCTAACTTTTGGGGACAAACAGCAAGTCATAAAACAAAATAAGTTTTAAACATAAAATTATCTATTCAAATTTGATAAATATAAGTCTTTCAGATTTTGGATCGAGCAGCCGATTACCTGGAATGGCTTTTATGTATTTATATTAAACGATCTCTGTATTAAGCCTTTTAGTCACAAATGTTTTGACAAAGAAACTTTTTCAAATTTAATTTTTTGGCGAAAGATAGATTCGAAATTTGTTTTGAATTACAAATTTATGTGCAGTACTATTGGGGCCAGGAAACTAGACTACAAATACGCTGATCGAAATAACTTTGTATTGTGAAGATTTTTATATTTCAGTAGTAGGATACTCTCAGTGTGCGCCCAATAATAATTCGCATCATTTTAGAGAATCTTACAAGTTCCAGCTCCTTAACAGATGGTCTTCCACCTTTATTTAACCAAATAAACAACAAATCTGGAGGATTAATGATAATTAGTTTAGCAGTGTACGCAGCTTTGAAACCTTATCGACCGATAGGCCTGGCTTATTTAGTTGTAATATGGAAGAGTAATAATTATTAGTCAAAAGACATCAAAATATCGACATGTTGATTTTTAAGGAAGTGCCAAAAGATTGCTGTGAAGCTATCGCCTTTTATTTACTTTGCAAGGAGGTAGAAGATTTGATGCTTGTTTATGCTTGAATGGGAATGGGAAAAGAACGGAGGTACCAACTTTATACCGTACCATATATCGGACTAATGGTTTTCACTAAATATTAATATTATGATATAAAAGATATTGCAACAAAAGATATTGTATGCAAGTAAATTCTAATTTTATAATTTTTGCTTAGCATTGCTAAGCATTTTACTGAATTATACCAAACATATCGGCTTTACGGCCGTTCAGTTGTTTTCAGAACCACACCATTTTCACAAACCATTCGCAAACTTTGCTTCAAAATTTACTTTTTTATGGTTATAGGGCCTATGATCGATAAAAGATAAATTTGAATTCGTATAATTTGATTGGCATAAAAACAAAAGTAAAGTATAACGATACGAGCTTCCAATCATTATAAGACAGTTTATTGTAAACATTTCCATTTTCAACAGCTTTTCTTCAAATTTTTTGGATTAGTCTATTACGAGTATGTAGTCTGGCATACAGATGCCTAGTTATTTAACTGGATTTTGTACTATTATTAGTTTGATACGGAAAGTTGGATTAAATTTGTGTTGCAGTTGAACAAAGCTTTTTGCTAATCTTCCAAACTTCTTCGATTTCACGATACATGAGATAAAATAAAATTGTGCTAAAGTTCAATTATTTGATTTCTTGTCTAGATACTGCCTCTAGGCACAACATGTGATATCACTAAATATAATCGTTTACTGTATCATTTAAATTTAGATCAGCTATAAATTAATTGCTCAAATTATCCCCATTTTACCTCATGTGTCTAGTCTACATGCATCTCATTATATAGATTACATAAAAAATTAATTGGCAACATCACATAACACATCTCGCAATATATACCATAAAATACATTTTAATTACAATCTTTATATTTATGAACCACATTTAGTACCTAGGTACTTGTATATGCAGATAATTAAAAATTTATTAGTTGTGTCATTTATATCAATTACAATTATAATAAAGACCGAATGAGAGCACATAAAATTACTAAACTTTAAATTTCATAAAGCGCATAAAACTTTTTTCGAAATACTTCAATTTTAGATCATTGGGGTTTGATTCAATTATATTTGTCAAAGTGTTCGCTTTAAAAAAATATGTATAACGAACTTTTCCCAAAATCGACTTCAAAATTAAATATTTATATTTGTATACAGAGTTTGACGTACTTCGGGTAAGATGCATACAGATAGAAAACTATAAGATGTATACTTTTTTATCTTGTTTGATGTCTTTTATGCTTTATAGAGTACGTAGCTATATATAAGCGATAAGAAGATGCATCAAATCAGAAAATTTATTATATTTTATACTATGAAACTTGCATGAATATTTAATGAATGTTGATGTTTCAACGTATATTTTTATATAAAATGTCAATGTACTATAAAAATGATAAGTCGGATGAGCGTATAGCTTGTTTAAAAATTTATAACATCGATCATATGCGGTTATCTAAAATAAAAGCTCGTTTAACAAAAAAAAATCTCTCCAAAAAAGTTGTATTAGTATAATATGTGTTTAAGTAAAGCTCGTTAAAAAAAAGTTCGATATGTATAAGACATTTTACTCAATGTACTCATCATCAACATTATCATCAAAAAAATTATCATTGTCTGCTTATTCGCACAATAGAGCTAACAAAAGATTGTTGATTTTAATTTAAATTTATCTTTTTTTATTTAAAAAAATAAAAAATAACAAAAAAGGTCATTTCCCAAGTGTAATTTTCATTTCGATTTTTTTGTTATTGTTGTTGTTGCTACATCTTTTTGTAAACGCAAATTAAAAAAGACAAACTCTTAATTTTTTTTCTTGTTGGTTTTCCATGTCTAGGGATTATTTGCTTTTAAAATAAAAAGGAATTAGATTTTTTTCCTATATATATATAATACTTGATTGTCTTTTTAGGCATCGTCTTGGTATGGTGATGGAATCCACCCCTCATGTTAATACTATAAGATCAATAAGGTTTAAATGATTAACATAAAATTATTTTCCTCGGCAATGTTGGCGCACCAAACAGTATATTATATAATACGAGTACGTACATTTATTTTGCTTCTAGAGAGCAAAGTGATTTATAAGAATGATCCTTCTATACTATTATTACTCTTATTATACATTATTTTCTATTAAATTGATTGGAAAGCACAAAAAATGACTCGCCGTATAGAGCAGCACAAAAAACAAACCGTATTTTTACATTTTATCTTGAAACCAGTGAAATGTGACAAACAACGAAATTGTATTCTGAACAGTTTCGAAAATATAAAATTATATAAATTGTCCCATTGGGTCTATTTTCATGGTAAATAATTTTTTTTTTGGATGTTGTTGTTGTTGCTGTTGTTGTTACCAACCCTTCTATACTCCGAAAAGTTTTGCCGGAAAAATATACAGCACCGGATCAAATTGAATCTTTACACAACGTATATAGAAAATAAAAAGAAGTTCTTGTTGACTGATTTCAATCAAAAATTGAATTGAAATAAAAAATAAAATCTTTAAGTATATTATGTATATAGTTCGGAAACATCCTATAAACTTTGTAGTTGTTCTGTACATACAAAAAATAACAATTGTTTCGGACAATTTTGAAAATTCTCAAGAGGTAAACAATATCTGTGGAGAGTCGAGAAAAAAATCTACTTCACTAATTTAAGTTATATTTTGAAGCAAAAAAAAAATCGTTTTCTTTTATATTTGAAAATTGCAATTCAAACATATAACATAATAAAACTAATAGTTTGGTATATACACAAAAATAAAATAGATCACTATTAGATGGATAAAACTTGTGCAAATATCGTAATAGATGAAATGAGACGCTATATGCTGCTAGCCAGATACCGTTGTACATTTTACTTTATATTCGAGTATATAGTAAACTCTCGTACTCGAGAAGCTGGGTACAAAAATATAATTCAGCTATTTGTTCTTTCTATAGATATTTATTTTTTTGTTTTTAGGAAATTGAAAAAAATAAAATTTTATTAGTTTACACAGAGTACAACAAAATAATAGACGAGGAGATTATTGTTGAACATTTTTTTTTTTTTTGATTATTATTATTATTATTATTTTGGAGTTTGTACTCCGGAAATTATATGGGTACTATGGATGAACACAAAATTCTATTTTCGATCGAATTTTATGTTTGTATATAGAATTTAATATGAGGGTGAGAACAAATTGAATTATATTTTTATTTTTTTATTTTCGGGTGCAAATCCAATATTGAAAATTATCTATCGTATAGTCAATAATCGAATTAATCTTCGTGGAAGAGAAGCACAAAAATACGTCTAGCCGTTTTAAAATTGGTATTTAGATTTTTTTTTAAACGAGATGGTTAAACTGTAATACGAGTTTTTTGAGATATTTGGATGCGGTAGACCGGATTAAGGAGGTTACTATCCTCAATAAATAAGAAATTGATTTATATAATCATTAACCCTTACCTCAAAATGAATCTAAATAAATTGTGTGTGTGTTTCTAATAAATATTCGCAGTGATTGGAGTTTGATCTATCGATTGTTTTATAACTTTAAATGCCCTTGGAAGAACATTAAGTATGGAAAGGAATAACTGAAAAGCTTGTGAAATGCAGATAAAAAAGGCCTTTTCGAAAAAATAACAATAATAAGATTTTTCTAAATGCATAGTCTGATCCATGTTACGAAATCTAAATGTAAGGCCTATTATATAATAGTATATTACAAACAGGCTTATTTAGTAATATTATTCGAAACAAAAACGGGACAAACTAATATTTTTAATTTTGTTTTCTTTGGAAATTTATTGTAATAATTCAACAATTATCGAACTAAAATTTAACAGGATCGAATGTGAGATAAAAATGCTATTTGTTTGAAAACTACCATTTTTTCAAAATAACATAGCAGAAGTGTCGATATATATCACTTACCTAGGTAGGTTCAGAAACAAGTATAACATTAGTTCAATAGAGATATTTAGAATTAAAAATTTTGGAATGTTCGAGTAAGCCATGTAGCTGGCATTCACTAAAAGTATCATCCGGTATTCATCTCGTACTGCAAATTTTTACAACAATTAAATAAGCCTTTTCGCGAAGTGGAAATTAAAAATATGTTTTTTTGTGAGGGGTTTTCTTGAAAGATCAATACAAGCAAAATAACTAAGGTTTTAAATTATCTACTAATTTTACATTCTAAACTTTTCAAATCTAAGACAACTTTTTATATGTTTCCCCTGGTTGTTCGATTTTGATGATACCAAAGAACAGCCTGCAGGACAATCAAACGTTCGTGGCTATTAATGTTTTATGGAAAATATTTTAGATACAACTGGCAATAAACGAAATATGCCCTTCCGTGTAACATTCAAAAAACTTGATCTGGCTTATTTTATCAGTAATAACAGGCAAAAGCATAATCACGAAATCTCAGGTCATCATATTTTTCAAGGCGAAATTTTTCAATGTTTTTGATTTTTTTGTAATATAATCAGTTTTGATAATCATGAAAGAAAATTTTCCGAGGGAACTATAATTGGTTAGCAAAACTCAATGACATCTTTGCACTTGAAAAACCACAGAAAAAAAAAGAAAAAAGCCTTTTTGGTAGAAAAATTCAATGAAAATACCTTTGGTACAGAAAACGTATTGAGCTTTACTTAAAAGCATCATGCTTTTAAAATTTTTACAGTTATTATTTTATTGTGATGTCCCTGGAAGAACCATAAGTCCGAAATTCTGCTATCATTAAAAATCTATAAAAGTATAATTTTTATCTCGGGGTTTATATTTTTAATACAGCTCCACAAAAAAAATGACAATACGTTTTTTCTCGAAAAGGCTTATTTAGAAGAAGAAACCAATCTATGTTTCCCACCCGAAAAATAGTTAGAGATAAATTAGAAGAACTATTTAAAGTACTGTTTAACCCTTCAGAACCGGACTTTTTTCTATAACAGGTTAAAACTATTTTTTTTGTTTTTCCAAAAAAATTAGAGCTTTGAAAATTATGGGTGAGAGAACAGTCATATTTGGTATATTTTGGTAGGCCTACTAATGGATATTATTTGAAGTATTTAAAGATAAATAAAATATAACAAGCTTCTTTAGTCTTAAAAATTCGTAAATCATAATAGTAAATGTTTGCTATTAAATGATAAAAAAATTATATGAAATGGTAAAAAAACAAAGTTAAATTAAGGAACTATTTCAATTGATATCAGAATTTAATTACATATTTGATTTTTATGACTTGTTCGCCATTATTCCGTATGTAATTTGGACATTTGGGGTTTTGTCAATTATGCAGCATAAATAAACTTTGCATTTACTGCACTTTCTCGCGCGTATTTCTCGCGCATTTTTTCAATTGGCTACACCACGCTTTTTTCTAACTGTATGGGTCGGTGATTTTAAAAACTATACAAAAAGTCAACATATATATGGTCTTATTTCCACTTGACTCCTTTTCGGGGCCGGATATGACTTTCGATAATTGTTTGGCGTTTGGACGCCCTCGTTTTCGTAAATTACTGATCTGATTACTCTTCGACATTAATGATTTAGCTATGCTTAGTTTAAATTCCAATAAAAATTTAATTTTGTTACAACGCAGCCTTTTTTGGCTACACTACAGCAGAAAATTCGACTCTAAAAGAAAATTTTTTCGAAAAATCATCGGCTCTTCCCAACGACTCAATCATATGATTCTCAACAGCCAATACACAAATATTGTATGTTTGTTTTGAACATTAATGAAAAGTGTTCCTTTGCAAGGGCAAGTGGCTTCAAAGGTCGAATGAAAATTGAATCGCTAGTGGTTTCCGGTTTTCCATACAAAAGTGAATAAAATAAAAATATTAATAAGCCGGTTTCAGAATTGATTAGTCGAAAATCCTTTAGTGAATGCCTTTTCGAAAATTGAAATATGTTTGACATCGTGTTTAACACACATTTACGAAGGATATTACCATTTATTGGTAAAGCGGAACGAAATTTGGAAAGCATCGTAGTCGAAAAATAATTTATATATCAGTTGCAAGAGAAGCTGAGTTTCTTGATGCTTGATCTGATCTAGGTCAGTTCATGTGTCATGAAACAACATAAAGGCGCTTTCTAGATTTAACATCAAAATTTGTTATATAAAACAAAGCTTGGATCATGTTTTCCATATAAAAGATTGAACAAAAATATCTTTAGTACAGCAAAACCTTTTTTTTTAATAACATAAAAACCTATAAGTATATGTATAAAGTGTAACCAAACAAGAAACATCCATCAAAACATATAAATATTTGCTTAAGAAGCACTATGCTATCAAAAGTTTTACAATCATTTTGTTGCGGTGTCGTTGGAACATTTTTAAAGCTGGAATTCAGCTCCTTAAAGAATCAATTATAGTTTGATATTTCTCGATTAAAATATTGTCACAATTCAATAAAAATAAATTTGACAATACGCATTTTCGCGAGAGAGATTTACAATAAGAAACTATTTATAATGAATATGAAAATATTTTTTTTAAAAGGCTTTAAGTGTTTTTAATGACTGTTAAAATGTAACAATCATTTGGTACAGGGCTGAATTAAAATTTGATGGTTGAAAATTTATTTTTTAGAATGCTATTGTGTCTAACAGTTGAAACCGGTTTGAATGAAAAAAAATTGTATCATTCTAATGGTTTCAGATTCTTTATACAAATTGCAATAAAATACGTATTTTTAGCATGGTTGTGAAATGTTTAGCCGAAAAGTTCTTTTAAAAGACCAAATCTGCTGTAAAATTCGTACCAAAAATAGTGTTATAACAAATTTTGAAAATATTCTAAGGATTAGAAGGCTTTTAGATCTTTTATATAGATATACCGGTTTTAGCAACAAAAAATGTCAAATTGGTTAATGAAAATTCTAAGTTTAATACCATTATTTATTTTGCAGTATTTTAAGAAAGTGGCTTTTGCTCAACTTCCAATTACTGAAAGCAAATTATACGTTGATATCAAAATATTTACTGAATTGGGTTGATGTTAACGTTTATAAAATATAAATGGAATTTTAAAACAATTTATAAAAATGTCCCAATGCAGTGTTAAACTAATAGGTTTGCAAACTATGTCATTGTAGTAATATTCTATAATTTGTAATGATGATTTCATTTATCATCCAACTCTCTCAAAGGATCGTTCCAAATTTATCAAAAAAGCCTGTCGTTCCGCACGAGGCACACATTTTTAGCGCTAAAATAGCAATTAATTTTAGTGTAGGAATTGTGATGAGTCGTTACCAAGTTGTCGTGATTAACCTGGAAACGGCAATTACTAATTCAAACATGAGAATGCATCATTACAGAGTGTGAACAATGTACGGATAGTTTCATAAAATATAAATTACAAATGATGTCTTCAGCCTTAATGAATGTAATGGTTTAACGATTTAAATGGTTGCGCTAAACTATCAAAAGGACTCACTAAGTGCCTCAAGACGGTATGGCGCATTCCACATAATACAATTTTAGTACAGACCTAAATAATAAGAACAACATCGACTACCTGTGGTGATTGAAGGATCTAACTTGTTCTGTGCCACACACACACACACACACACACACACACACACACACACACACACACACACACACACACACACACACACACACACACACACACACACACACACACACACACACACACACACACACACACACACACACACACACACACACACACACACACACAAACAAACACACACACACACACACACACACACACACACACACACACACACACACACACACACACACACACACAGACACACACAGACACACACACACACACACAAACAAAGACACACACACACACACACACACACACACACACACACACACACACAAACACGCACAAACAAACACACATACACACACACACACACACACACACACACACACACACACACACACACATACATAACACACACACACACACACACACACACACACACACACACACACACACACACACACACACACACACACACACACATGCACACACACACACACACACACACACACACACACACACACACACACACACACACACACACACACACACACACACACACACACCGGTTTTTTCGTCTACTATTGACTAGTGACGTCGATTTTTTAATCTAAACTTTCAAATAACTAAATTGATGGTTAGTTCTTTTCGGTTACATATAAATGTATCTATTGTATTTATTAAAACCAAAATATGTTTGATATTCACATATAAATTACAAACTTAGGTTAGATTTCTATGTTTGATACATCTTAATTTCGTAATTAAATTTTAAATGATATGCACTTTCCTTTAACCGGCTAAAATAAATTGAGCTTACTTTTCGATAAAAATTAAATATCAAAAGACACAGATCACGAACTTCTCGCTTTAATTTAGTTGAACCAATTTAGTCGATAAAAGCTCACAGCATAAATTAAAGACAGGGTTTGTTTTGTGCCATCTATGAACAATTAGCATGAACTATGAACTAACCGCTAAACAAATTAGCGTGAAACTCGGCAGTCTAAATTACTGACTAAACTAAATTGCCGTTTGTACTATTGATTTATAGTCGTTACTTTAGTAATAAACCGATATAACTCAAATTACCGATATAACTCAAGATACGACATCTTGGTTTTAAAACTAAAATGTTTTGAAATGGTTTCAGATACGTTTTGACACATTACAAAATATTTTTGTTTTTGGCCGCGTTTTTTGATACCATCGCATTTTATTTTTCTATTAAGAAATCAATTTAAGCTATAGTCTAAAACATTCCAGATTTTTTGAAATAGTTTTAAAGATGTTGTAAAATTTGTAGTTAAACTATTTTTAAGTTTTATTGAAGCAGTGACAAACCTATTTGTTATTAGTTTCCAAAACACTGTAACAAAAAAACCGAAAAAAAAGTTTCATTTTCAGTAACGATTTAATCAAAATCGGGTTTTCACTTCGAGGTGAGATTACCGCGAGTAACTTGACCAACCCTTTCAAAAGATTCTGCATTTACCATGTTTGTCAGATGGCATTGCCCAAGCTCTAAAAAAACAAATCATTTCTTTTTCCTTATAAATAAAGTAAATTCATATTGACTTAGCCAATTATTTAATAACCTGCTAAACCGCTAAAAATTCTAGTAGTAAAAATAACTAAATAAATGCAAATTGAAAGAAACAACTAAAATGTGATTTTAATTAATATTAAAAGTTAGGTTTCAGTGGTTGACACTTAGGCCATTTTTGGCCCATTGTGATACCACGCATTCACGCCACATCATTAACTCATTCACCTATTCACCTACTCACACAATTACAGTATACCACCTGCACATTACAAGCTCCACGTCAACCTGTACATTGACATGGAAGGTGGGTCGTCGTTGAATTCTGCACTCCATCAGAGGGTCTTAGTTGTGTTTATTAACATCACCGATTGTAATCGATGATGAAAATTCGATTTGCATCTAGCCTCTGGTGGGATTCGAACTCAGTACCTCCCGGTTCAAGTCCCGAAGCTTTAACCAGTGCACCACTTGTCCGGTATATTAAAAGTTATTTTAGTAAGTTTTACAAACCGTTTAAAATAAATAACTAGTGACCAGTGTTAAAAGGGTTTCATAAAACTCGTTCAAATGTTTAAATTATTCATAGTGGAAGATATTAAGGAACCGTTTTAAAAACACAAGTTAGATAAATTCTTATGTTAAACCTCACTTCTGGTTTTTCTGAAACTTTGGTTCCATTTTGCTATATTTGGAATGTTTTATGTTATCTATAAACAACTGGGACGATACAATTTGTTTAAACGGCAATTTAATCGAAAGGATTGATATCAGTCACAAAGTATTAAAGTTTTTGATGTGTAAACATCTTTACGCGCGCCTACCAAAATTTTTTGTATTAGAGTAAACTTGTAAATGAAACGAACGGAAATGACGTATACCTACTTCGTTTAAAAAAAAAGCAAGAAACTCAACAAAAACAATTTTTACTATACATGGCATGCTTTTATGTATATGTATAATAGTAGGGAAAATGAAAAAATTAATTATAGAATGAAATAGAAACCATCGACATTTCCATCGATCAGAAAAATCAAAAAAAAAATTACGATACGAAATACGAATTACGATTACGAAAATGCATACTCATACGATTAAAAACCCAGTCAACAACTTCTGTATATTGCTTTATCACGAGTGACGAGTCTCTAGGCGCTGTTCATCACGTCGGCTATCAACGATCATGTCTTCTACTGAATGGGGTTATAATGACATCTCGTTTTTAACATTGAACTGCCAGAGTCTCAGGTCACAGTCACGCAGGTATGCTCACTCCATTTGGTTTTCGAGACCTGGCTGCGCAATGACGAACTTGTTAATATTCCTACATTTGAATGCTATTTTCAGTTCAATAGAGATGGTCAGTGGGCTGCCGGAGTAGCAATTCCGTCAAAAGATCCATAAAATGAGCATAGTGGACACAAATAATTTGCCGTACTTTTTCAAAACCAATATTGACGTAACAAATGGACTGGCGAATGGAACTATGGGCTGTCTAAAGTATATCGAATGCATAGGCATCCTAACCAGGACAACGAGAACGATGAAAACGTCGACAGTAAAAAATGTCGACTCTGGATGGATTTCGGTTCTAATTGACAAGTTGGCAAGAAGGTCAGGTGGCTTGAAGCTGGATGGGCACAGAAAACGAATATCGACCGATGTTTGGTGCCCATTTCTAGAAAAAGCTCAACTATTAATCGAAACAACAATTAATGTTAAGCATAAACAACAATTAATGTAAAGCGTCGTACCTTCATGTGCCACCACAATTCATGCATCACACGGTGGTACCTACAACGAGATAGTCAGTATATACTCTTACGATAAAAGACACAGTTAACAAATTGTGTATATTGCTTTAGCTCGAGTAACGAGTCTCGAAGGACTGTTCATCACGTCGGCTATCGATGATCATGTCGTCTACCATGGACGTAAAAATGGGACCTCAATGGGTTTTTTTACAAAATTAGCTATCGCGCCTCACTACAAATCCGCTTTATCCGTTGTAATGGCGAATTTTGTACGAGATAATAATGACGTCTGGTTTTTAACATTGAACTGTCAGAGTCTTAGGTCATACACATCACCTCGACCTAACTGACACAGTCACGCAAGGATGCTCAATTTTCTTGCTTTTCCAGATCTGCGTTCAGTTCAAGAGAGACGGTGAGTGAGCTGCCGGAGTAACAATATATAAAAATTTAAATAGAATACTCATACCATACAGTCACCTCGCATAAAGAAATCATCGTTGGACAAACAACTGGTATGAGCGTAACAACACAAGTCATTGATGATATATATACGGCTGAACTTCAGCTTCTCAATGAGAATAAGATGCTTTCTGTAGTTGTATTAAGTTCATACATTTCGTTCTTGCCCCATATCCTAAAGAATTTCAAAAATTCTCCAAGGAGACTATCATCTTTTGCCGGTGATTATGAGCGGGGATTTCAAAATTAATGTTGCTGTTCCTCAAGCCGAACCACTTATAAACTTCCTGCGAGACGAATTCGATTTGCACATGAACTCAGATCGAAATATATTTACTACTAGATATGGGACGACCATATTGTGCAGTTTTTCAATGAAAATTTTTAAAGTTAGAGTCAACAGTATATAATATATCTTATTTTAGCTACCAAAATTCAATTGCGTCGATTATACCGAAAGAGTAATAGACCAATTTAGCGATAATAAACAAATGAAAAACTCTGGTTAGTAAAATTGCATTCCTTCTTCCTTCAAAGTAAACTGTACCCACGTACTATACACACGCCATGTTTACACATCTCCTTGAGAGTACTAATGGACTCACTCCTTTTTTTTTTAATGTTATTTTAATCTAAATACAAATTTTTCTAAACAACTAAAATTGAATATTCCTTGGATAACCATAGTTAAGAATTCGTAGTCCAATCTCTGTAAAAATAGAAAAAAAATTACAATCAAATACATTTTTCAGACTTGCACTGATATTTGAACAAAATGAAACAAATAAATACGCAGTAACAAAATCGAGAACGTACGGCTGTACGTTCGATTTACTTCCACCCAGGCAGGTTAACGTAAATCGGACCTACATCTGTGAGCCCCCTACTTAACTACTGCGTAGCTGCCAGCCTATAGTATTGACATGGAACATTGGTCGTCCTATGAGATTGCACTGCGGCAAGGTTTCATTGGATAAATTAGTTTAAAACTGCAGTTAAAATGTCAAAACATTAAAAAAATGGAATCACCAAACACGATACCTTCTCTCCATCTATTCGATAGCGAGAAAACTAATTCCATCAGAAAAGGCGGCCAATTTTTCGATTGACATTTGCTTTTGTCTTGACGATTCACTGTCGTTTGCAACGTTTTGCGTTTTAAAATAAAATATAAAATTATAGCAACTTCTTTCCCAAAAAAGTTGATTTATAAATCAAAAAAATTGATTTGAGATGAAAATATTTCGACATACATTGGCACGTTCATTCCAAGTAAAAAATTGATTTTTTTTTATCGCAATCAATTTTGAAAAATCACAACATTTCAGGAATTTTTTATGACGTTTACAAACACATACATATGTTATCGTCAAAATATAAACATAAATATTTCTAAAAGTAGAAACATAAATATTATATTTGTTTTGAATAGTTGTCCGTGATATTTTGAAATACGAAATATATAATTTTATTTTTTCCAATATCAAAATCACCGATACCCTAACAAAAAATCGATCGAGTATCGTGTTCTTTGATATACAAAAAAATTAATATAATTTTGATTTTTGAAACGAACTTGCCATAAGAAAAAAATAAAATAAAAAAATACACACGTTGATTTGTAGGAAATATTTGTATTTATGTCAATAAACTATTTTTCAAAAAATTTAATTCATCTTTAATCACGCTGATGACAAATATCATCAGCTTACATTAAATGATTGCGTTTATAATCTTTTCGATAGAGGAATTCATGATAGGAAAACTGATGCGGATCAAAAAGTGAATATCGTCAATTTTTAAGATTCTGCCGCGGAAATCATAATTAGGCTCCTGGTACAAGGCTTCTGGCAAAAAAGTAGAAGATAATGTTTTAAGATTAAAGCAGTGATTAAATTTCATGAACTTAAAATTATTTGGATATCAATTGATCTTGGTTTACGTTCTAATTTTGGTTTTGGTTCGATTTTCAATTTTGCTTTCGCCAGCTAACGTTAAAATTAGGTAGTTATTAGGTAATTCTCATTTGCCATCCCACCAGTTTTTTGGATTTTGGTTTTGATAAATTGCGGCTTTCTGTGAAAATTATTGTTTAACAAACTATTTTTATATAAATAAATGACAATAAAAGTATGCTCAACTGTATTTAAGTATTCTATTTAAAATCATAATCCAAAACACGCATATGGTATAAGGATATAGCTAAATCAACTTTTAATTTTTGTTAAAATTAATTTATACCCTGTGAATTATTGAATATAAAAATGAAATCATTACAGTTTACGGATTTTTTGTTCATCCGCATGTGCCGACGCTCTCCACTATACTTTTTAATCTGCTTTTTAACGTTATTAATTACAAAGTCAAAAATTAAAGTAAAACCTGCGGACCAAAATAACATTTTACTTTTTTATTTTCGATAACCAATTATAATTCAAAATTTTACTTGAAAGCTCCAATTCCTAAATTTTATTATAATTTTTAGAAATATAATCATTTTCACCGGTTTTTTTAACAACAGCTTTATAGATTTCGCAATTATCACTCAGAAAAAGACTTGAGTCAAAAGAAACAAAAATCTGAGTCTATTTTGCCAAAATCTTGGTAATTTTCGATCAACAAAATCTCTTAGTTAAAAAAAATGAACAAGTTCTTAGTTGAATAAAATTTTAATTTAAAATAACCAAATCCTGGTTATTTAATTTTTAACTTAGTTAATATAACCCAAAACATAATTAATAGTGACAGTGACAAACTATTTTGTTAAATTAACCAAGAGAAAAAATTATTTTACTAATGACTTGTTAATTCTACCAAATTTTCCTAGTAAATGTAACAAAAATGGCGGGCAATGTTGTAAACGTTTTAGGTTGAACAAATTACATCAAGGTGAGGTTACCAAATCAACACGTTGGAAGTTTGATTTCGAACTAATTAAATATTAAATTTTTTATATTAAAAAAATCGGTCGTTCCATCAGACTGCAGTGATCAAACTACAAAAATATTGGAAATACTTTGAACTTACATTCAAAGTATAAGCACAATGCCTTGGCGAATTTTATTGATTCGCTACACAATTGTCAACCCGATTGTAATCTTTATCAAGGTCAAAATAGACCAAAATAAGATAAACCAAAATACTTAGTTAGTTATAACCTAACAAAATTTTTTAAAGTATTTTATTACGAAACCTAAATATAAATGCTCAAAGTTCGTTCAATGTCCACCTGTTTAAAAAATTATACGAGTGTTTAAAAAAAATAAAAACGCGTACTGTAAACAATTAAAAAAATCTCAGAGATGTCTACAAGAAACGATATATGTGGCTAGTTGGCTTAAGATAAGAGCTGTCAAACGACACCACCCTTATACGAGTACGATGACCCAAACTTATTTGTCGTTGACGATGAATATGAAAGTTTAATTAACGAAGGGGATAATCACTGTAAAAAAAATTGTCCTAATCTCAGAGATGAGTAAGAGAAACGGTATATGTGATATTTTTATATTTTTTTTACACGCTCGTATAATCTTTTAAATTAAGTTGACATTAAACGAAATTTGAATATTTATTTTGATTTGTTGGTGATTTATACGATGTTTAATTATCTTAACAAAGTCGAGGCCTAATTATCTTAAAAACAATCATAAGTAAATGTTTTAATTAACCGAACATTGCTTTTGCCAACCGCTTTAGTAAACCATGTGCATTTTTGTTATTTTGACAAATTTTATGTTCTTCCATGTTTTGTTATTTTTTTAGTTTTGTCGGAAACTTCACAGTCGTCATTTTGAACAAATTTGTAAAAATAATAAGCACTACAATCTTAATACTATGGTGAGAAAATATAATTTACGATCTACTTTGAGATTATGAAAAAAATGACATTCTGTGCTTCACCGAGCTTCATACCATTAACAAAATATTTGTTAGATGAAAAATTGTACATCACAATGGTAGAATTTTTTTGCATACACTTTACAGTCGATAAATGAAAGTTTTTCAGTTATATGAAAACTATATGATAAGTAATTTTGAATATTATTAAAAATTCCGATCGTCTAATCTGGATTCCATCTTTCATAGATAGTCAGACAAAAATCTTATATTTATGAATACCAATACACTTAAGTGGATTTATATTTGTTACGTCATACATCCCAGATATTAAAAGCTCATATATATGAAAATACTTAATATTTTTCCGACAAACTATGTGTATGCTCACATACTTACTCCGTAAATTTTATTGCACTTAACATGAACAAATATTGTACAAAAACGATGATGATGATGATGATAGTGTATATATATATATATATATATTGTATGTAGTAAACAATGGGGATGATGTTTTCTTAGTATGTGTGTATGATGAAAAAGTCTTCATATTTGCCTTCAAATATTTTTAAGAAGAAAAATGTCTGGCTGTGTAAATCGAAAATTAATTTGGCAAATTCATTTTCCATCTATACCTAGCTACTTATCTGCCTGTTCATGTGGAACAAAAATCAATAATTTAGAGAAACGTATTGTGTATAATTAACAACCACTTAACACTGTCATCTTAAGAAGCATTCATCTGTGTAAACAGATTAAATTAACTTTTAAATTTAATTTTTTAGAATATGTTGAAACAAATAATTAATATATTTCATTATTTTAATTGTCAGTACTTGCCTGCCAATCAGCGGTTGGTCCTGTATTCAATGCCAATAATCCGCAACAGGAATCTGTGGTGCAACCGACGCAACCACCTGCAAATAATTATGTAACACAAACTGTGTATGGATTTCTCGATTTCACAACGACAATTGGAAACACGGTTATGATATTTTCGCCTCAAAGTGCTGCGCCACAACCAAAAGAAGAGACTGTAATCGTAACATCGATTATAGAAACAAAACCTCCACAAAAAGTGGTTGCAACTGCAGCAAAACCAGAAATTAAACCTAGTAAAACTGTTATTGAGGCTACAAAGCCCCCGAAAATATCATCCGTTGTGAACGTCGTTGCTGGACCGGCACCAATTGTGAACACGGTGGTGAATGTACAAAAACCAGTGCAACCAAAAACTGAGGCTAAAAAACCAAATCCTTCACCAGTTGCAGCACCCCAACCGAAAAAAGAAGCCCCGCCAAAAATTGTAAAGCAGCAATTGGCGCCATCAGTTGTCGTACAAACACAAGTAAATGTAGGGCCTACAGTTGCGCCTGTAAATAAACCGCTGATCTATTCAAGTGTTGTTGAAGTACATTCAAGCGATGATGAACCTGAGGAAGAAGAAGACGACGAAGAAAATGATGAAGCCGACGAGGATGAGGCCGACGAAGAAGAGCAACCCGAACATATCGAAGACGACACTGTCATCCAAATTGGAAATCAAATTGGAGAACCAGAATACGATTTCTTATCCCGTCAACCAGCCGAATATGTTGAAGAAACATTCCGTGTCGTAAACTTACGACCATCGACTCAAAATGGTGGAAAATTCCATAAACCAAGAGCAACAGCGGAGGCACGAAAAATCCAACCAACCCAAAAAAAAAATAATGATGCGCATCCAACCGGCTTGGTTACTAAACTAGGCGGAACCGTTGTTAAAGATGGCACTACAACCGTACACGAGACGAGCGTTATTGGTACATTTATTTCAGGAAAATATGCTCAAGTTTTACAATCAACTTCGCAAATCTTCCACGGAAATGCCAAGCCAAAAATTAATCCAACATCACAATTACGAATTTTAAAGACAGCACCGCCCAGTATTCCAAAAAATAATCGTCACCATAATTTAGATCCAACACCAGCGTTATCGAGTTTCGAAGAGACGGCCGCCCTTCCAGTTGAGGCCTACTCACAAAGTCCAAATTTGGTGAGAGCATCACGCCGCCCCGCCAGTCCAACAGGTAATTTTAAAAATCGACTCCGTAACGGAAGTGGTAAAGATCGAAATGAGAATCAATCGTTTGGAGATGAACAAGTACATGCGGTGACACCAAGTAGCTCGAGCAAAAAACCACCACGCAACCGTAACAATAAACCAAAGAGCCAAAAGTAAGTATTTGAGTTTTTTTTTATCTAAGTAGCAATTTCTTAATTTATATCTTAATCACATCCTATACACACAATGCTGTAAATATGCTTTATGTAAATATTATGAAATCGAATCATGGTGAGAGGAAACAATATTTTTTTTTCTTTTTTATTTTTTTTTACAAAGAAATAACAGTTCACGTTTTAATCGCCCATCCAAATCTAGTGATGTAGCTACGGTTGCCGCTTATAGTGAACCTGCACCACCAGCGAAATCAAGTCGACGCAATAACGGATCGAAAAATAATAATCGAGATCGTGACAACGGCAATAGTAATAATAATAATAATAGAAATTCAGGTTTTAAACCTTCTTCCACATTTGCACAATCTAATAGCAATAAGAATAAAAATAATAATGACAACAACAACAACAACAACAACAATAATAATAACGATGATAATTTTGCTAGACGACAATTTAAACCAAAACTTCAACCAACCGCTGTCGATCAAGATCAGCAAAGTACTTCATTGTATAAATTCAAGTTGAATCGTACACCCGGCAGATGGCAATACAAAACGACGCCTAAACCAAGAATTGCAATTCGTAAACAAAATGGTGAATTAGAGACAGCGACTGTACAATCGATCGATAGTGTTGGTAATGATATACAAGGGATACGACAAGAGGATGTTGATTTAGAATCTTCGAGCTCGATCAACGGTAACGTACTAAACGATGTTGATCCACAAGAAAATGGTATTGAGAAGGAGAAAAAATTACCGATTGAAACGATTAAAGTTGAGATTTCAACGCCGGCCGATTTTAAAGATACTTATTATGAAATTGCAACCATTAAATCGCCCTACACATTCCAGGTTAGTAAAACGTTTGTGATTTCGTGGTAAATAGCGTACTGATTGTTTGATTTTGTTACAGGTTGGAGCAATAAAAAATACACGTTACGTAACAGTAACATCGACATTTGAAAAGGTACTCGAACCAGAACCTACAATTACGCCCTCAATTACAGAGCCACTGACTGAAAATATATTGGCTACAACCACCCATATCGATAAGGAGCATAATTTATTAGACTCAAGTATTGCAACACTGCCACCAATTACATTGGGTACAGATGTTGAAACACCACCACTCGAAACACTTACCGAAACATTTAGCACAACCCAATTAATGTTGAAAACACATATTTTACCGGTCATTCGGCCCGGAAATAATGCCACGAGTTACACATTAATTCAAACATATCACGTCACTCGATTGGTGACTGCAACCAAAACATTACCCCCCATGGAGCTTTATCAGTTTGCACCATCAAAATCGTTGAACGAATTTAATTCGAGACTCGATGAGGCCGGATCTGAATTACATTTAGAACTTGATTTTGGTGATGAAAGCGACGATGAAGATGTTCCACCACGACGTGAATTACCATCCGATTTGGATTTATCGAATATTGGGTCAGAATTCGATTTGTCCGAGGTTGATAAGGGTAACATTCCAGAAAATTTAGTACGACCAAAGAAGAAGATTTCAAGCCATCACCGTCCAACTGAAGCACCACTTGCCCTTACGCCACAATTCAGTCAAGAACAATTACAACAGTTGGCGCTATTGCGGCTATTAAATCCGGCAGCAGCTGCCCAAATCCCCAACGTCATCACTACATCGAAACCAATTGTTAAACTAGAAACGCTATACGAAAGCCATGTTATACCAATTTTCAATGGCGTTTCAACCAGTTACAGTACAATTTCTAGACCGCTTGCGACCGTTACTAAAACCGAATTTGAATATGGTACATCAACATTATCGCCACAACCTCTTCCACAGCAAATTCCACAGCTCTATCAACAACAGCCGCAACAGCAGCTACAACAACAGTACCAAATAGCTTCAACACCGGTTGTAACAAATTTAATTGTTACGGCTACCAATAGTAAAGTACTTAAGTTAACATTTGGTGCGAAAACAGCGTACACAACAATATTTTCGACACACGTTATACCCACGCAGGTAACAACGTATATCACAAATAGTGTACCGGTTGTGCAACCAACAGCCCAATTCCCTGGATATTTCCCAGCACCGTATCCAGCATTCCCGTACGTGGGCTAAATAAATCTATGTAAATCAATTTATTTTTACATTTAATTTTAATGATATCTCCCTCTCTATCTATCCCTCATTAAATTTTAATTTATTTATTTTTTTATCCTTCTGGAATTTCATATTGTAATATTTTCATAAATCAAATAATTATAAACGAAACAAATGCTAATAGAAATTAAATAAAATATATATCGTTCTCATTATCGTCATCTCGATCAATCATATAGCGCGCGAATCCATTTAAAAATAATAAATTTTAAATTTTAAACAAATCAACTGAAAAGTAATATCCTTTATATAATATATATTTAAAATTAAATTTGTAAATATTTTTAAGGACTTAGGCGAAATACTCATGCACTCAGCAGTATTTTTTTTAAAAAATAGTTGAATTAGCAAATATAAGGCAAAACGAATTACATGATTTAAAAAAATAGGACCAATGTCCTTTTATAATATGATTAAATTATAAGTAAAAAACTTTAGATAATTATTGTGAGGTTATGTTGGTTTACCTATCCTTTTATGCA
Source organism: Nephrotoma flavescens (assembly GCA_932526605.1). Taxonomy (NCBI): domain Eukaryota; kingdom Metazoa; phylum Arthropoda; class Insecta; order Diptera; family Tipulidae; genus Nephrotoma; species Nephrotoma flavescens. The sequence goes on from OW052221.1 coordinate 223,794,881, forward strand.
AAAAAAAATTAAATAATTTTTACTTGATTATTTAAATTTTACTATACTTATATCCCCTATACCCATACCAAGAATTATAAATAAAATAATTATCTAGGATTAGATTTTATGTATAGAATAAAAGTCCTTTTTTTTCTATTAGAAAATAGGAAATCATTAGAAAAGGCTACTCACACAAAAAAAAATGGTTTACAGGAAATTCAAAAATTTAATAAAATTTAAATAATGATTTTAAATTACTTGCCAAATAAATTAATTAAACTAAAATAAAAATTTTAGTAGAAATATTTAAAAAATATGTAAAAAAAAAATATAAAATAAAAAAAAGGAAACAAAAAAATATTTCCACTAAAAAATTAAAAACTTAATTAAATTTGTACATACATAATTATTTTAAGTGTAATATACCTTAGTATTAATATTAATTCCGACATAATTTTTAATTAATTTTATACATTACAATAATATTTTTTTATTTACTTATATATTTTTGTATATGATATTTAATTAGTAAGCAGTATTGTAATTTTATAATTTTAATGAAATAAAATTAAAAAATTTATTTTTTTTTATAATAAAACGAAAAAAAAAAAAAAAAACTTTTATTTGGTTTTGGTTTTTTGTGATATTGTAGTATGCAGAAAAGTTTGCATATACATAGTTTGGATCTAATTTTGTGCTGATTAAAATAAAGTTTGGTCGAAATATCAAAATGAGTTGTGTGTGGTGCGGTCTGCACCGATTTTATTGTTGCTGATGTGGGATACGAGATTTTATGTTTTAGTGATATGTAGTTTGCCAACGAAGTTTTATGGTTATATGACTTGGTTTTGCTTGTCCGTTGTTAATTAGATTTTATAGTGAAACAATAGCATTTAACTGTAAGCCTTGTGCGCGTAACAATAGTTTAGCAAATAATGGTGGAGACTAGATTGCGTGAAGTTTGTGTGAATGTATCAAATGGAAATGCCTAAATTGCCAATCAGTATAAAAAACCTTTACGGAAATATAAAACCACTAACTGACCCGGCGAATTTCGTTTCGCGCCAAATTAGTTCGTTCCGAGCAAATATATTAATCCTTCAAGAAATTTGATTATGATGAGAAAAAAAATAAAACAACTCAACTCAATTTTCCATAGACGATTGAGAAATTGTGTTGAAAAACGAATGAAATATCGATTCAAATTCAGACATCTATCGAAAATTGAGATGTTTTTTGGATTTTTTCTCGCAGTGTGGAAATGAATTTGAGTCAGTTGGAATTCAAAAGAATTCAATATATTTTATTCGAGTGGAATTAAATCGAATACCAGAAAGAACAAAGATGATGGTTTGCCAACTCTCAAACTTATGCGACGTACAACTGACCATGAGAAAAATACGGAAATTGCAGATTTTTTAGGCACACTTCCAACGATTGACCTTGCGATTTTTAAATCGTCAAAGCGAACGCCAAACAAACGGGGAACTTAATGCGCTAGAAGTCCAACGGGATGTCAGTTGCAATCAGAGGATTTCTCGGAATTTGAATATGCTCTCCTTTGAATTTTCCCTTGATGAACGAGGCTTAAAACACTTTGTTCATCAGTTTCTTCACAACTAATCGCAATTCGTTAAACAGCAGCGTGATTATCACAGATCTGACCTTGAGCATCAACTTATGCGGTGGTATTCCCGGTAAATCAATCACAACTGTTCACATCCTTGTTTTCGCTACCAAAATCGCTCGTTCACTGAGCTAATCGTGATTCAAATAAGTTCGGCAGATGTCCGGAAACAGTTTCGGGATAAGCTCTTCCTTCGACGCCATGAACATTCACAAATTCGAGGAAAACGAAATCAATCTAGTCGAAACATCAACAGGAATTTGATCATTACCAAGCGCCAACAGTTGTTTGGAAAAATCAGCAGTTTATAAGTCCTTCTGAAACGCGATTCTCATGATCGTAGTAAACTGCAACTTCTTCACATATCGCCACAAACTCGACGATTTCAGACGTGCATTGAGTACATCTGTAGGTTTTCAACTCGCCGAATGAAAATCGTTGGCCAGCAGAATCATCGCCCCACCAAAACATCTTGAGTCACTTCGTAAATCCTTCACTTCGTCGGTTGTTTGAACGTTTCCAATGATCGTTTGTATGCCATTATGCACTCGTCCAAGATGATGATTTTGCATTATTGCAATACCTTGGACATCACCGAGTTCTTGGCAATTGAGCATAATGGCTTGTCATTCGTGTGGATATTTATCGGCAACTTTATTGCAGAATGTTTTGCTTGTTCCACCGGAAGCATCGAGGAAGAATATTCCGACGTTTTCTTCTTCAACTGCCTTCATCAATGCGTCGTACACGATCTTTTGCTGTGCATTCAAAAGCGGAACACTCTATTGTAATCTCGTTGCAACTAACGATTAAATGCATAGTGCATCAATTGGTGCAGGCATGCGCAATTTCAACAAAAAAGCTTTGTTGCGTATTTCGTTGTTAATTTCAAGTTCATAATTCGATGTTGCAGTGCGATCTCGATGCGAACTGCTGCTTTGATTTTCGTGTCAGGCGCAGATTTCAGAAATTTTATATTTTTAAAATTTTTTATACAAAATTAAAGAATATTGAAACTTCGTCTTTTGCATGCGGAGCAGTAATGCTGAACACTGCACTCAGAAAAAAAAATATGTTAAATACATGATAACATTTACCATAATATTATAATTGCATGTTAAATACAATTATTTAAATGATTGATTTTATCATACTATGATTGGTTTTATCATACTATGATTGATTTTATCATACTATGATATTCTTGATCATTCTTCTTGATCTTCTTCACAATAACAATGATGATCACTCAAAATTTTTATTTTTTTCAGTGATCATCATTGTTATGATAAAACCAATCATAGTATGATAAAATCAATCATTTAAATAATTGTATTTAACATAAAATTATAATATTATGGTAAATGTAATCATGTATTTATCATATTTTTTTTCTGAGTGTGCCAGGTCGCTAACTTTGTTTACGTATTTGCCGACATATTCAATGGACTTAATGGAGTTACATGTACTCAACATTGTATGGTGTGTTGCGAATATTTTCAATATAATCTTGCTATACGGAAGATCCAACGATTATCGGTCATCGTGACTGTTCTGCTACCATCTGCGATTTTGTGGATAACTGGCGTTTCCACTAATTGTGTATGCCAGCAACAGACGCGGATATTGTTTTGTGCAGTTTCCATCGACCATACACGGTGAATCTGGATTGTGATCTCCGCACAGACCGTCATCATGTTTGTTGCGACTATCTGGATCTTGTATTTCGGCGCTAATGATTAGATCGATTTGATTTGCTCTGATTTTCTCATTAACCACAGCAGAATGTGACCAGTGCGAAGTTTCTAACGTTAATTAAAAGTGTAGCTACACAAATTAACAAAAAATTGTAGAGTACACAAAAAATATTTTTAAAAGTGTATGAAAATAATCTATATTTAACATACAAATAGTTCATAAGAAAAATAACGTAAAAATAACCTAAACTACGGAGCCACTACTATTATCGAATAGTAGACACTCGAGCCTATTCAAATTGGTATAGCCCGTGCATATAAACAGGGTTGGGCTTCTCTGGCAAAATTCGATATGTTGATAAAAATTTTATATGGGAGATGTCCTATACACCCAATTAACACTCCATCTTAGAGTATTCGCAGGATGGCCACTACTATTATCGAATAGTAGACACTCGATCCTATTCAAATTGGTATAGCCCGTATATATAAACAGGGTTATGCTCCTCTGGCAAAATTCGATATGTTGATAAAAAATTTATATGGGAGATGATCCTACACACCCAATTAACACTCCATCCTAGAGTTTTCGCGGGATAGCCACTACTATTATCGAATAGTAGACACTCGAGCCTATTCAAATTGGTATAGTCCGTACATATAAACAGGGTTGGGCTCCCATGGCAAAATTCGATATGTTGATAAAAAATTTCTATGGGATATGATCCTACACACCCAATTAACACTCCATCTTAGAGTATTCGCAGGATAGCCTTTACCATTATCGAATAGTAGACACTCGAGCCTATTCAAATTGGTATAGCCCGTACATATAAACAGGGTTGGGCTCCTCTGGCAAAATTCGATATGCTGATAAAAAATTTATATGAGAGATGATCCTACACACCCAATTAACACTCCATCCTAGAGTTTTCGCGGGATAGCCACTACTATTATCAAATAGTAGACACTCGAGCGTATTCAAATTGGTATAACCCGTACATATAAACAGGGTTGGCGAAACACCTGTTAAATTGCACAATGCCTAAGTCAACGTACAACGCCATCTAATGGGTTGTACCATTAATGATCACACCTCAGCGTTTCCTAGTTTTCCAATTTTCATCTTCTAAAAGACCATCTGAATCAGATACGAGCAAAATCTCATACAAAACATCATTTTTCGATTTTCCGAATTATCCGGTGGATTTTCCCAAAATTTTATTTCTTAAGAACCATCGCCTGGCAATTGCAAACACAACAAAAACAGATAGAGCCAAATCATTTTTAAATATTTAAATATTGCGTAAATTAGGGCCGCTGCAGCCCTATTCCTGAATACGATACGAATACGAAAGTATAAAATTCAAATTGGAAGTGAATCAGATTCGTACGATTCTTATTTAAAATTCAATAGGAATCTTGTACTTTCGTTTTCGTATCTTCTTCAGGAATAGGGCACTAGTTCTACATAGTTTGTCATCGAAGCGTAATTGTAGAAGATCTTAATTCAAAAAAAAAGTTTCTTACTAGTAGCTCTGTCAGCAACTAATATCGGCTTGATGAGCATGATAGATCACATTAAGTTAGCCTTGTTGCGTATCCCGATTTTTTTATTACTAGCATCGTTTCGAAAATGCTCGTTAACGTTGAACGCACTCTGTATTTGTTCTATATTCTTTTAATTGCAGCATTTCATGTTGGAAGGGATCTGAATCCTGTATTAAGTTATTTATCGCTGTCGGGGTAAGGTTAGTTTTACAAAATTGACGTTGCTATCGATTATAGTTGTTTGATTTTTGATAAGCGTCAAAAGATAATTCTCATTATCGTTAATTTTTTTCAAAGTGCGACCACCACTTTTTAGCTTCTCGCTGGGTGAGAACCCCAAAGATGTCCCCTAACACAAGGTACACCGAGTCACCGAAACCTCGATTCACTCGTTTGTGGCCCTTATTGCTTTCGAACAATAGCTCGTTGTCTGATATCAAGTAATTGTATTGGCATAAGAGTTGCTAAAGGATGACGTCACATTTTCGACCGGACAGCTTCATACAAACCGACTGAATCTCGATGTGGGCTCTTTTAAAATTGACAATTTGCTCTCAATAAGAGGTTAGGTTGTAATGATAGTACGGCTGGATCTTTGTCCACTTGGTTCGCTGCTGCAGTTCATGAATATATTCAGAAGACCATCGATTCCAGAAATGTATGTTGTATTAATTGTTCGGTCAGGTTTCATCTTGTTTTCAACCTCATACCTTCGATGTTCGCACATGGTGGCGCTTTCGGTGAATCACCAACTAAGAAATGCCTTTGCGTTATTACTGCTAAGTCAGAAACATCATTTGTGAGTGGTGTTAAAAGCCGAGGGTTAAGACATGCTTCAATTTGAGTTGTTAACGTGCACAGTTTCTCGAACGTTAATGTTGATTCACAAATAACCCTATCGGTAGGTGCCGAGATAAATAATTTCAAATGTTTAAGAATTGATCGAGAATCGAGACGTTCTGTCTCGAGTAACAAAAATCTCAGAGATTTCCAAGCATGTGGATAAAAGAAGATAATAAGAAGATTGGTTTTTTACATCAATTACTAGTTCAGAACCACATCGAACATCTCTGTGCAATCCGTAGGGGCAGTTTAGATCAACTTCGATCATCTCTGTGCAATTCATAGTGAGTTTGTTGTAAAAAATTTCATTTTTTAAAATTCACTCAAAACTTTCCACAAAAATTAGATGTTTGCTACGTATAGTGTAAAAATATTTGTGTTTATTAATTTTTTTTTTAGATATTATTATGAAAGTTCCATATTTGAGTGTTTTTTCAATTCTAAGCACTTACAGGACACAGTATATATTTTGTTATTTTGGCATAAACTTCACTCCGATGTGATGCGGAATGAAGTGCCAATTGGTTCAATCAATAGCTAATATAGCTGCAATGTCGCTCGGTAATGTTGTCAAGGCCATGCGACAGTTATTTTTATATTATTTAAGTAATGTTACGAATTTTAATTAACTATAAAAAAGACCAAAACTATAATAGAATATTATTTGATATCAAATTTCAAACGGCACAAGTAACTCACTGTCATATGCCTATATGATTTCTTTGTCACTGCAACCCGGAAATTAATTTTTTTACCTTGTAAAATAAAAAATATAATCGTAGCATCAATTCAACTACCTTAGGTATATATTTGTATCTGTGTATACACTCGAGGGTAGGTGTGATTTTTTTTATATAAAATAAATTATATTGTTTTATATCCTAAAATCCTTAAAGAAAATTTATTAAATAAAAGAAATTCATTGATCTGAAAATATACAAAAAAAAAATAAAAATGTCAATTCAAAGGAAGTCGATACAAACTAACAACGAAATATAATCAAACGAAATCTGATTGTACGCTCGTGTACGCAGAAACACAATACGAAATAGGCATTAAGTTTTCAAAGGAAACATATCCGTATAGTATCGCATGAGGGGGATGACTAGGGAGAGCAAGAAATCGAAAGATTAGAACGACCAAACAGCTTCAATAACAGCAGTTGAAAAAACGTGAGTTAAATTAATTAAATTTGATTTAATTTCTGTGGAATCAAAGGAGCGAGAAAAATAAGATTTTAATTAAAAATATTTTTTTTTTACAAGTAGGTACTGGCACGACTATAATCAGGAAATAATTATTTTCTATTGTTTTCTTGTTATTTTTATTTTTGGCATCACAAATTCACAACACAATTGTTATGTAACAAGTACAATTTTTAAATTAAATTTTAATTTAAAATACTACGAGGGAATATTTGAAAAAGGTATATGATTAAAAATTTGAACCTGAACCTGTGAAGTTGTAGAAGCTTGCGATATGTCAAATTATTTATCCAGCGATCGATTTTGAGACCCTGACATTCGCGAAATTCGCTTGGTATCACATGGAGAAGCTGTTGACTGTTTGAGGACCACATCCTGCACACCTTCACAATTTGCCGATCGACTTCAATTAAAGCGGAGTCGTCGACATAGAAGTCCTTTGAATCGATTTTCACTGCAATTCAAAATTTCTCCTGTTCATCTCGTGCTAGCTGTGGAATAGTGCGAATTGCGAAATACGGAGAGCTGGCAGTACAAAACGTACAAACTATAGTCTCGAATTGGCTCATCTGGAGAAGATCGCCATAGGATCTGCTGATAATTTCTGTATGCGGGTGACATCAGGATCTGCCGATACATTTGCTTTGTGCCTGAAATCGGCTGGTTGGCTATCGTGCGCTCCACTGCAACCATCCTTGTGAAGGATCCCGAAAGCGTCGGCTCATCGTAAATATCTATCTTGTTGGGGGTTGGTAGAATGAGGATCGGCAAGTTCCAATTGATTCAAATGTGGCCATTTCAATTAGGGAGTGTAACGCTATGGGGACACCACGCTCGCACCGATTCCCTTGATCGTGACTTCAGCTAGTCTTTTCGTTAATTTGATGAGATTTGTAATACTCTCCGATTTGAAGCTGACCTAGGATCACGAATCTAACAGAGCTCGAATCACGATGTTTTTGTGTGATTGTGATACGATAAATTTTGGTATTTGGATTCGAGTTGTGTATTAGCGTCTGTTGTCTTTTATGGCAAGCTCGGCACAAACTGGTTTTGCAATTCGAACTGATGTGAATTTTGCGCAGGCAGTTGAAGTACAACAACTTTTTTCGTACGATATCTACTTGATCTTACTGCGATTGCAGGAGGTTTTAATTGATCACACTGGAATACGCTTTCAAATCAATGTGCAATCAATGTGTATTTATATCGTTGTTAACTCCTCCCTCCTTTAAGATCATGAAGATTAAGCCGGAAATGACAAAAATAATACCAGAATCGATTATCGCCGCTTCCTCGTTTGCATCAAATATTTCTTGTAGCTGTTCAATATTTTCCAGATGTGCAGATATCCCCAATCGCAATTTTGATACCGTTCTCTGTAATGTTTGTCCGTAATACCGATGGCAGGATTTGGAATGTTTTTTTCTGCTTTGTTGGTAAATGCGTAGAATTATTAATTTTAACTGTTTCGTTGTTGTAGTGCACTAGAAAGCTTCCTTTCAAGTTGGACGGAAATATTTCTTACAACACCATTGTTGTAAGAAATATTCCCGTTGAAGTTCCTTAAAAATAACGTATTTCCTTCCAACTTCTCGATGATTTGATTTTTATTGAACTGGAATTCGCATCTAGCATCGGCACCTTTTATGAGCTGGTTAATGCAGTGATCATCCGTTCTTTCAAGCAGTTTGATTCGCAAATGCTTGGGTCGCGGTATAGTTTGCATTTTTGAACAATTCCAAATATCTGGTTCTGCTGAGTAGAATTTCGTTAACTTCTAGGTGTATTTGCTTATTTTTGTCTATCGTTGATCTTATGATCATATATTTGCAGTCTTCTTCACTTGTTTTGGGTATTTCTTTATTGTATAGAATTTTGGAATTTTTGATCATCATCATTGATGATTTTTGCATTTGTCAATTGAGCAGCTCTCACTATTTCTTTTATTTCCTCTTTGACAATGAGGAGTCGATTGAATAAAATTTGTTGCAGCTTCTCATCTAGGTTAGGTTAGGTTAGGTTAGCGTGGCTGCTGCCGCACACTTAGGCCAATAATGGCCCATTGTAATACCACAGGATCCAATCTCTCCTTACTCCTGCTGAAACCATCCGGAGCTACTTATGTAGCGTAAAATATCTCGCACTAAACAGTCCGCGAGTTCAGAAAGGCTGTCCATAATGTACACACCCAGTGCCGGACACGAGCATAGGAAGTGATCTAAAGTCTCTTTCTCCTCTTTGTCCATACAACTTCTACAAACGTCATTTGCCTGTAGACCCAACCTTCTCGCATGTTCCCCAAAAAGGCAGTGTCCTGTTAGTATCCCTACGACCAATCCTTACTCATGTTTTCCCAGGGGTACTAGTGCTTTGGAGCGCCGCAGGTCCAGTTTTGGCCAAACCTGTTTTGCTACCCTCCACGTGAGAGTGTTGGTCCACCACTCATCAGTCAATGAGATTGCCTTTTCACTGAGCGCAAATTTGAACGCTGCTATAGGCCTTCTCAGACCTGCCCTTTCCGGCTGCATTTGGAGAGTCGTACCATACCTAGCTAGTTCGTCTGCCCTACAGGTTCTCGTCACGCCAAGTGCCCAGGGACCGAGATTATCTGAATACTGAAATACTCGCTCATCTCATTAAGAGATTATCGGCAATCCAGCGCCACCCGTGAATTCAGAGAAGCCGCTTCTAGTGACCTGAGTGCCGCTTGACTGTCCACATAAATCGCGATATTCCTCACGGATACCACGTTATGCTTCAACCATGTCACGACTTACCCTATCGCCACCACTTCAGCCTGGTACACGCTGCAGTAGCCAGGGAGACGAACAGAAATATTAACATTGAGCTTCTCACAGAAGACTCCAGCTCCTACTTTGCCGTCCAGCTTAGAGCCGTCCGTAAAAAATTTCAGTGCCTCGTTTTCCAGTATTGATCCATTCCTCCAGGACTCCCTAGAAGGACCGATGATCCGGAAAAGTTTATCGAAGCACAACGTTGGTTTAATATAATCTAGATTCACCAGTTCTTCCCTTAGTGCTTAGTGATTCACCAGTTCTCCCTATGGCGTTTCTACACGAGTAAACGGCTACGTTAGCCTTATTTACCCTTTCTACAATGTTAGGCTTCCAGCTTAGCTTACTGTCCAAGATTATGCCCAAAAATCACGCTGTTAGCAAAAGCCAGTCTAATGCCGTTCACGGTAGGGGGGCTGACTACCGGAATTTTTTATTACTTAGTAAATAGTACCAGCTCTGTCTTGGAAAGGATAATCCCTAATCCACATTTGCCGGCCCATTTCGTAACGATCAGGAGCGCATTTTGCATAACGTCCTTAATCGTACCCAGATATTTGCCAGAGACAGCTATCGCTACATCATCTGCATACGCTACAACCCCTATCCCCTCTTTCTCTAGTTCCAACAGCATTCCATTTAACGCCGCACTCCAAAGAAAAGGGGACATTACTCCTCCCTGTGGGGTTCCTCTAGACACCCGCCTTCTTATGGTGTACTCTCCCAGTTCCGAGATAATAATCCTGCTTACCAGCATTTGAATTATCAACCTGCTTATGGGGTAATCCACCTTCAAAAATGACAATTCTACCATGATCTCCTTCGTTTTTACATTATTAAAGGCACCATACAAAACTCTTTCGAGTAAATTGACTTCTCATTCATGCGTATTAGATTGTGAAGAGCTGTGTCCACCGACTACTCCTTACAGTACGCGTGCTGCAACATTGCCCAATTCCTTGGCTCAACTTTAGTTGGAATAAGTACATCTATTTCCAAGGTATTCAACAGAAAAGATGATAGAGTTATTGGCCTCAGGTCCTTTGTATAAGCCTGTGATCTCTTTCCCGATTTTGGGATAAAAACCACTCTGACCTCCGTCCATTTCCTGGGAATATAGGCCAGTAGCAGATATACCCTGAAAATAACATCCAGCCAGCCAGCCAGGGGAGGATAACTGCAGAGGTCTTTTGAATCTCTGCTGCTATAATCCAACCCGGGCCCGCCGATTTATAAGGTTTAAAACCTTTCAGCGCCCACAGGATTCATTCCCTGTTCACGATGCCATCCACACCAGTGAAAGGTTTTCCTCGATGAGCTCCAGGCTCGATCGAGCCATCAACGCTTCCCGGAAAATGGTTCTCAATGAGAAGTTCCAATGATTCCGTAATTGAAGCTGTCCATAACCCGTCCGGCCTATAGTTAAGTAACTGGGACTTGTTGGGTTAGTGGCTAGAATTTTCCTAAGGCGGGAAGTCTCAGAGACCTCCTCCATTCTATAACAGAAGTGTCTGCAAGACCCCCTTTGAGCCTTTCTCATCTCTTTTTTATACTTTCTTAGGTCTTCCTTATAGGAGTCCCAATCCCGATTTACCTTTGTGTTCTTAGCCCTATTAAAGGCTGTCCTACACGCTCTTCGATAGGTTCCCAGCTCCGTGGTCCACCATGTCGGTTTCTGCCTGCCCCTAGGTTTTATCAAGGGGTACGCAGCATTAAATGAAAGATTGCATGCTTTCGTGACAATATCAACCATGCAATCTACTGTCTGTACAAATTCCTCTACTGTCGCTGGAAGTCCAGGAACATCCAGCGGCAGAATTTCCTCCAACACCTCCCCGTATTTGTTCCAGTTTGTCCTTCTAGGATTCCTGAAGAATTTCCGGGCAACCGGTTTGACGTTGAGGTTATACGTTACATATCGGTGATCAGAGAATGAGTGCTCATTCGCCACTCTCCATCCGCTGATCATATGAAAAACTGTTTTTGACACAAAGGTCACATCTAGAACCTCCTGTCGACTTTTGACAATGAATGTTGGTTTACACCCAATATTGCAAACCACAAGGTTAATATTTAATAAGTTATCAACAAATAACTCACCCCTTTCGTTAATGTCTGTGCTTCCCCAGATTGTGTGATACGCGTTTGCATCACATCCAAGTATAACACCTACCTTTCTCTGGCCTGCTTCCCGGATCAGTACCCCCAGATTATCCGGTGGAAGCTTCTTCTCGCGGTCCATATAAGCTGAGGCTAGCCATAATTTTTCACAGCCACCCTCAATGCCCACCGATGTATCGTCTCCGCTACTAAATTGTGGAAGAAGAAAAATATTCGAATTATTTTTCGCTAAGATACACGATCTGATTTTTCCAGAATTGCTTGAGTAAAATAATTTATACCCTTTCATTCTGAGGCCAAAGATCCTGCTATTGTTAATCCAAGGTTCTTGGATTAACACCAAGTCCTCATCTGACTTAGCCAGTCTGAGCACGAGAGCTGCCGAGGCAGCATTCGTGAGATGTAGGGTTATTTGTACAATGCTAACTATTGTAGTGTACCTTACTCACCTCTCCCTGCGCTCCTCGCATCAGGATAGGATCATATAGATCATTGATTTCGTCGCCAGCCTCCTCTCGTTGTTTGTTCGACGGGTTGTCGCCATCGGACTCCAGAGAGAGAAGGCTACCTCTCCTCACCAACCTTTACTCGTCTGAAATATCGGAACGGCTACCCTAATTGTCCTTGGCCCGCTTGACCGTTTCCTGCTGGGTCCGTTCACCGCCACCCCCAGGCTGGTCTTTCGCAGTCGCCTCGGTCTCGTCCTTTTTATATATTCTAAGAATGGTCGACCCGAACCCGAAGTTGATCACCCACTTTAATTTTGCAAGGGAAGCCAAGTATTCTTTATTGATCAGCATGATTGCCAATCTAAACCCTTCCTTGGCCTTTTCTCGCTTCGGAAGATCGGGATTGCTGGCCCGAATGATCTCAATGATCTCTTCTGGCTTATCCGGCTCGGTTGGTAGCCATACACGTGCCCTCGCCCAGCTTGGGATTTCCTCCCTGCAGATTGCCTGAAGCCTCGCGCCCGGCCATACCTCGCCTACTTCGGCCACTGCCCTTTTACAGAGATCGACCGATCTCTGGTCTAAGTACGCAGTTAACTTAACGCGCCCTTGGTGCCATCCCGCATCTCTGCAGGACGGGAGTGATCCCGGATTTTCTCTCAGGATCCGCAAGAATATGGAGTTTAGTGCATTATACACTACTCTCCACTTCTCTGACGTGATGCTCCCATCTTCCTGACCGCTGTTAATGACGGCTAGCATCAACACGTGTTCCTTCAGAATTTCACTGAGTAACTTCAGTTTTTTCCCCTAAGAAGCACCCGACGTTGTGTCTGCTTGCACTTTGGCCCGCTTACTGCCACCCGCTTCAATCTCCTCCTGGGACCTCTGTATTTTAAACACAAGGGCCCTCTCCTAGCTGTCGCAGCCAACAGTTATCATAGCCCATGCTACAGATACCTTCTGCTCTTCTGTAAGCTGCCTCTCAGGGGTCTCAGCCAGTTTCTCCAGAATTCTAAATGCCGAACTTCTCTCTCTGTACCGTCGCTTTGCTGGAGGGATCTCTTTCAATCCCCCACTGTTCTGTTTGGCGGTTCTGCTTCCTCCTGGCTTCCATGCCATGGTGCCGTTTACCCCTACCTCAGATGAGGGAGCCCCAACTTTCTGGTTAGAGTTGCTCCTCTCATTTACACTTTCCGATTTTTTGTGGGTACCGGTCCCCAAGTTTTTATTTTTCAGAGATCCGTATACGCAGGTAAGGCTAAATACAACTGGAGGTAGCCAGGCTCCGTTCATGACGGGCTTTGTAAAATGGGCCCCCAGTCCAGCCGATCATCAGCACGGGTCGCATAACACCTTAATCTAGCCCATTGGGTCCCCGAACACCCCGCCCCCGCACCCCCATCCTCCACCCACATTCACTCACCCATTCAACCGTTCATATGGGTTTCCCAAACCAATGGGGCCCATTTCATTCAGGGGACTCCCGTTTAAAGGGTTCCCCACTCACTACCTGGAGACCCGAGTGCGCAGGGAGACGTGACTCTCAGTTCACCGTGGTTGAGGTCGATGGTTTTATGGTGGCATCAGCTCGCCTTTCCTTACTGGGTATCATAGGCACTCAGATTTTAGTGAACAGAGGTTAACCACTCCCCGTTCTCTGAGACTCTCCTCCCAGCAGAGCTGCGGTTGGGGACGGCATATTTAATTCGCCGCTAACCTACCTATCGATAGGCCGTTCACTATTTACCACCTGTGAATTTAAAGATTATTGTATTAGGTTTTTGATTTGAGCTTTGTGAATCCGTCTTCCGGATGTGGCTTTAACTGTGACATTATTGTCTTTAGCTACTGTTTCTTTTCAAAACTTTGATTTATCATTTGACTTAATTTGTTTGATGGCGGTGTAGATTGTATGCCCGAGTTCGAATGCTTTTGGTTTGCTTCTATTTGAGTTTTCCCATGTTATTTTTGTTTCTTGCGATTTTTTCAGTCTTTCTATCAGATCCTCGATGATTTTTTTTTTGAAGTCTGCTAGATTTTGATAGTTGATTCGTTGTATTCTGTCCAAAAATACAACGCTATGTTTTTGTTGAGTTACTAAATGGATGGAATTGTTCTAGCCTTCTCCTTCACCGTTCAATCTCTGTATTCATCTTGTAGGCATCTCACGATTTCAATCATTGTTGAATGGACTCTTTCAATAGTCCCATTTACCTCACTTCGTTGTGACGGTGTTAAATACACTTCGACTCCCAATGTTTTCAGGTAGTCTATGATGATTGGACTTACTAGACTTCGCTCGTTGTCCATTACGATTTGTCTCGGTACAGTGAAGTAATGTAATGCTTTGATGAGTTTGTCTCGTATATGCAAGTTTGGTTTGCTTTTAATACGGAAAAATCTCGTGAATTTCGAGAACTGGTCTATACGCACGTACTTCTTTCGTGCTCGTCTGTGTTCCTCCTTTATGATTGCGAATTTGTTCTCTTCGTTACAGATGTCGTCAACTATCCTTTCAGTTAGTAGTAATTTAAATGTCGAAAAGCATTCTTTATAAACCTGTTGTAGTATCTGGATGTATTCCTTGGAATATCTATTCCGTTAATCATGGTTGGATTTAATCTTTCCCGTAGTATTTCGATTAAGCTCTCTTTATCTATTTCCAGAAGACTGAAGTGGTGTCTGATGTATTAATTTTGAAGATTGTCCAATGCCCACATGATGACCAGCACCTCGTTCTCATTGGCCGCATAATGTTCTTCAGTATAGTATTTAATGATCTGGAAATATAGGTTATCGGCCTATCTTAATCGATTTCATCTTGTGATAACACTGTGCCGATTGCAAAAGATGATGCATCGGTGGTTAGTATAAACGGTTTTTTAAAGTCCGGAACAATAAGTATCTCTGAGGATGTCATTAGCTCTTTAATGTGTCGTAATGCTTCAATTTCCTTCTCGTTCGTGTGGATTTTGTTTTTCTTGGACTGGTTTTCTCTGGTTTGTGCGGTTTCCCCTCTCGTTAGGTTGGTTAATGGTTTCACTATATTTGCGAAATCTCGAATAAATAAGATGCTAACCCGAGGAACGATTTTAAATCCTTGAAGTTGTCGGGACTCTTGATGTCCCGAATAGCAATTATTTTTTTTTGGTCCGGCTTTTTACCTTTGGTCGTTATAAGGAATCCGAGGTTAACTCGTAAATTAGCCTGTTCCAATTTCGCAACGACTCTCCTGATGTTTGATAAATTCTCTTCTTCAGTTTTTCCTCCGAATCTTATAATATCGTCGATATATACGTAGCATATCTCGCTGATAGGTTATTTTATAAGGTAGTCTTAAGAAGTCGTACTTCCTTAGAAAAAAATTTTGAATCTCCGAGGTTTGCGATTGTGTTGATATAATATCAGAAATTAGATATGCGTCCGATGTTGTTACCGCATTCAGCCTTTTGAAATCTTGAAATGTATTACCATCCTATACTTTTTCATTCGTGAAGCTTGTGTTTATTTTTCAACTATCTAAATCGGCAAATTATACGAGCTTTTGGAAGGTCTTATTATTCCATCCGCTAGGAGA
The DNA here is from genome assembly GCA_932526605.1 of Nephrotoma flavescens. Lineage (NCBI taxonomy): Eukaryota > Metazoa > Arthropoda > Insecta > Diptera > Tipulidae > Nephrotoma > Nephrotoma flavescens. Next base: position 223,810,734 of record OW052221.1, read on the forward strand.
TGTCTGATTTGTTTTTCAACTTCTTTTCTTTGATGGTATGGATACGGTTTTGACTTTGTATATATTGGTTCATCCGTCATTGTTTTAATTTCGGTTCTTACTGCGGTGGCGATTGTATCCGTATTGTTCATAGGTCCGAATAGTGCATGAAATGTTGATACAACTTCCTGGAGAGTTTGCCTGGTTTCTGGTAACAGATGGTTGTCACGAAGTTCAATATTGTTGATTTGATGAGATGCTTTTTCATGGAGTGAGATTTTGGTGTTTGGCTATATAGTTAGAATGTAATTTCAATATGTCCAGCGGCTGATCTGAAGTTTAATTTAACGTTGGTCGGGATGGCGGCTCCGGCTAACTCTGGTTTTTACAAAAAAATTTTGTTACCTCCGGTGTCAATTAGGAATTTAAAGATATTGCCGTTTTTGAGTTTATATTTTATGTATCGTATGCTAGAGAGGCATGTATCATAAAATTTAATTCCGGATTTTCCTTTAGTTGTTCTTCATCAATTATTTCGTTTTTCATGTAGTCTTCCACTAGTTTGTTGTAGTGGTTCTCCTATTCCTGTTGAGTTTCCAAGTGATGTTTGTTAATCTAAAATACGGCATGCTTCCTGATAAATTTCGTTAGTGATGCTTACAGGTTTGAACAACGAAGCTACATTTCCAGTTAAGTTCGCCATATTAGATAGTATAGCTTTTGCAAATTGGTCCACTAATTATGATTATGAACGAGGTCAACGAATAATTTCTCAAAATCGATTCAGTTTGCGTAGTCGTCGTCGAAGACTGGTCCCGTGATTCGACTAAGCTTTGTATCAACCGACTGCTATACGAGAGTAACGTACAACATAAATGCTATCAATAGCTTTGTTTGCCACAAATCTTCCGAATAAATATTCGTTTGGAAATACATCCATCAAAATATTCTATAATTTATCTCCCTCCCTGATTTCCATATTTCCATTACACTGAAGAAAACAACAATTTTTTGTGGTTTTGGTTAGATATCTTTTTTAAGCAAACCTACTTTAGTAACCAGTTCCATTCCCTGTCTCCCCGCCCAAAATCGAATAAATTAAATATTAAATACTTGTAATTTTTGAAGTACCCCACTATCGTCAATAAAAATAAATTATTCTGGTCACAAAATGTAAACAATTACATAAAATTGTTCGATTTTTATTTTCGTTTTAAATAACATAAATTTTAATAAACAATTTATCAATTTTAATATTAATGAACCATTTAACTAGGAATGACAATATGTATAAGCTCCTATAAACATAAAAAAAGCACTGGAAGAATTATTGTTAAGAACAACGATAAACGACGAGCTTAACAGAAAACTAATTAAAATTCAAAGTTTTCATTTTTAGTATTCGTGATCAACATAAATTTTTATTTTTTTCATTGACTTAGTATAAAATTTTAATAATAGAGCGAACATAAATTCAGTTTGCATTTGCATAGCAATTAGGTAGATATCATTAATCTAAAGTATGATATTAGCGAAACGGTTTAAAATGAATTACGTGAGAATTTTCATTGTTAAACTGTGTGCATCTCACTGACAGTGAACGAGAATGAATGTTGTGTCACAGAACTGTACAAATAAAAATAATCATACGCGGCCTAGTTTCGGCAAACAAGTTTTCTTGCTGTTGTTATCTTGGAATGTTTAGCCAATTCTGACGACGGTTAATTTTTTTATATACTCGTTGAAATTTCAAATTCGCCATACATAATATGAAATATAGTTGTTAGTCAGGTTCTGAACACATATGCCGTCTAGCGGTAAAAAAAAATGTAATTTTCTCACAAATTTAACAAGGAGTACCCCTTGCACATTTTTGTGGCTGGAAGTTATAACAATTCTCAAAACAGCTTTCTGAACTGATACCAAAGAGTAAAATGAACTGATTGTCATCCTCAACTTACTCAACTTAAATGTGCCCCAGATATTTAGAAAAATTAGTTTTTTCGATTGAAATGCAATGGAGGTCACAAATATTCAAGATAGAGAATACAACTTAATGAATGGTGAATGAGATTTAAAGTGGGACCATGAATCGTAGGACACCTTCTCTAGTTTGAACTTGCCGCTCAGTTTATATTAAGCAGGCTAATCTAGGCCAAAATTTGAATTAAATATATTAAAGGTAACAATGATGCCAAAACTGATCGTTGTGTTGACTCTGAGGACGTAAAAAAATTGTCCCTTAATTTTATTAGGGCGCAGTTATAAAAGAAGCTAGGTTCTCGGAGCCTGTGGGAAATGTCACCCATAGGTGGCAAAATTTATTAAAGAAATATAATGTTTTTTTGCTAGATTAAACAAGTTTTATGATTCATTATGTTCTACATGATACAAAAGATGATTCAACTACTATCCTGTATGTCCACTGAAAACGGAAAAATTCTGGCCACTCAATGGGATGTCTTTCATGAGCTCGCGTCCAAAGTGATGGATGTGACTACATTGGACTACGAAGAACCGAAACTGGAGTACACCTCTCGAAAAAGGCATGAACAGGCTAAGCCACTGAAGTGCTAACTGGCCATTTGAGATTTGACCGAAACGGAGGATGACATAAGAAAAAGTATCAGAAATATTGAAAAGTTGGTCATGTTAGTGACAAAGAAATTAATTTCCAATACAGAAGATTTGCAATAGTCAATCGTATCAGTCAGTCTTTAAACTGATCAAAATTTAATTTTTATGTTTTAAAAAATTTATTTCAAAATTAAATTATCGCAATATTCAATCCCTTCGAAAAACAGCCGATTATTTTAAAACTTCAATCGTCCTTTCATAATTGGTACAATATTCCATGATTTGAAACAAAAAAAAAAAAATTTTCGTGCATTTGGCCTGGTAAAATTTTATACCTACAATCGACGATTACACGAAAACTGGACGTTGTTTCGGCCCAATTTAAACGGATTATTATTCAAAATTAAACAACCTTTCATAATTGATTGATTGATTGATTGGACTGTAGAACCAAGTTCTTGACAGGTGGTCCCGGACCTATTCCTACAGCCTGTTTACACATAACAATAGAAAGGATAGGAAAGGTATTTTTTTTTTGTTTTTGGGACGGGACGACCCGGTTTCAGACACCTAGCAGTCGTACGGCACAACACAATTCTAATCTACTAGAGGAAGGATAAAGGCTTAATAGGTTTAATAAATAATGATGGTATTGGTCTTCAATAATTGCTTCTCAAAATCAGCAACCTCAGGGAAAAATTTTATTATTTCACGTACATCTGAAAATTTCTTGAAATTTAATTCAAAATTAATGCTTTCCGGCTTCCTAAAGAAAATTGATTGAGTGAATCAGCCCAGACACCTAGGTAACAGACACCTAGGTAAAGTCGATAATTAATAACACAATGACAACGCAATTTTATTCTACACAATCAACAATTGGATGTTTCAATTACCAAAACGATTAACTCCATAAAACAAAAAGTTGCGAAAAATGAGAAAATACAAAAATGGTTTTTTTTAATTCCTCATAAATTGCAACTTTAGTTACTTTTAGTGGCAACTTTGGTTACATTTAGTGGTGTTAACACTCATTATTACAAAAATTTGTTTTGAATATATACCGTTAGGAGCCAATCAAGTACGTTGATATTAAAATTTAAAAAAATTCAAAAAGTCGAGTTAATCGGTTTGTCTTGTGAACCATCCAATTAATATCTCAAAGTAATATTATTTCACCTACATCTGTAGATTTTCTGAAATTTAATTCTAAATTAATATTTTCCGGCTTTCTAAATAATATAAACATTTATTAATTTAATCCTCCTGCAATCCTACATCTTACAATATAATTTCTGAAACCATAATTATTTAAATTATATTACAAATTACTCTAAAATTCATTAGCTCTTGAATTGGCAACCACGAGATAGCCAAAAAAATAAAAAATAAATATGTGAGGCATTCCAAAGGCAATGGATCCCGGAAAATTATCAAGATTATTCAATACCAGATTAACTACCGGATTGCATTTTTCAAATAAATTTAGGTTATTTCGCAAACATTTCAAATGAAGTAAATTATACTGCAAAGAACATATTATGCCATGCTCAATGGAGCTTTACCACTCCTCAACCAATTACTGTCAAATGTGGTATGCAGAATTGGATTGACACTATAAAATAATGCTCAACTAGGCCATCTCTCAACAAATGATGGTCAAATTCGGTACGCAAAGCTGAATTTGACGATATTTTGAGATTCGGATATAATGAGGTCGTTACCTAACCGATAATAATTATCCATTTTAGTTTATAGAGCTGGACTAGGGTTTTAATAAACTAAGGTCAACTTGTATTGGGGTTTTAACGTGTCTTTTTTGTGGTCAAACAGTTCGACGATTCTGAATGCAACTTGACCACACCCCAGAAAATTATTGTCAAATCAGGTATGCAGAATTGGGCGGGCATTTCAAAATGGATTTTAGAGAAGTTCTGGAATTCGGCCAGGCTAGGCAATTTTTTAACTTATTATGTTTAAATTTGGTATATTGAGCTGAAGCGAGATTTCAACATAAATCCTGGATGAAGTTCTGGATTTTTCTTCAAAATAAATTTGAAAATAATCAGCCAAATAAATATCTAGTTCCTACATTCACCATTGCTGAACCAAACTTGGCCTTAACCCGCTAAGAGATGACTAAGCCAAATTCAGCTTTCCCAAAACTAAAGTTTGCTCGAATTCCATTTCAGCCCAATTCGTACCCAAAATTATTTTATGCATCTTCCGCAGTATACCGTCTAGAAACAGATTACTGAGACAATTCCGCACATCTCAATCAATCAAATAAATCAAGGTTTACGTGAGGTGACGGCTGGAATAGAAGATAGGACCACGTGGAAGGCCTCTTACATAATTGGTGCCTGAGCAAGTTGAATAGGATTTAGAACTCAAATCAATCGATATTCGTGTCTGACGTTCCCATGTAATTGCGAACCTGTTTCGAGAAATATTATTGACCCAGAGAGATTATTTTACAGAAAATAGCGCCAGCAGTAAGCAATCTATAAAAGAGTCAACATAAAAAGGCTGAGGGATATGACATGAAACATTTACTTGTAATTAAAAAGGAAAATAAAAATTAAAAACCATTTTCCCTTTGCCATACCGTAACACATATGAGGTCTCACCCTTTTAAACGATTCTACAAAAAATATGTTATTTATATTATTTGGAATTTTCATCATGCATTTTTATTAGTTACAGAGAAAATTAATTTAAGTAAACAAATTATAAACCAAATAGCTAAAAAAAAAAAAAAAAAAAAAAATAAAGGAAAAAAGAAAAACAAATCTGTTAATAACAAATAATAATAACGGCTGTGTAAGTACATGTTATATATTTACAATACATACATGAACTCCTTTGTGACCGGTTTCTGGCCTCAAAATATCATTAGCATACACATACAAGTTTCATGAATGATACATCGATAATCGAATATAATCGAATCATTTTTACAATGTCCTCGGCATAGTCTATCCAAAATAATTTTTCCAAAATAACTTATACAAAAATACGTCGATAAATGAAAACATTTACACACATTACAAATAAAAACAAATATGTATATATATTAAAATAATATTAATATAATAATATATTAAACTAATTATTAAAATATTAAAATAATTATAAATAAAAACAATCATTAATATATTAATTATATATACAGCTAAACACACACTCTAAACAATTTTTGTTGGATTTTACTTCAATAATTGAGTGTAACTAATTACACTCAATTATTGTAGTAATTTTAAACTCGAAAGAAATATTCAACTGCCATATTGTTGAATTATTAACAAAATGTGTTTACCTTTAAACAATATAAAATTATATTTAAACACTTTTTAAACATATTTACGATTAGATTGAAACAAATTAAATTTGATTTTCAACAATAGCTGATGAAATTGGCATGTAAAATTGTTGAATTTTTAAAAGATATATGCAGAATTTTTCATATAATTTGTTAAATTTCAATCACTCGTTGTTCGAATTTAAACTCAAAACTGTTGATATTTTAGTCGAAATTTACTTTTATTTTTAAATTTATTATATTTAAATTATATGTTATATATATAATATTTCATTCAAATAACAACTAAATACTTAGATACATTTTCCAATTATACACAGTACATTTATAAAATTTCGAAAATTTTTATTCAATACAATAGTACCCGTATAGGCACACTAATTCAATTCAAAATTAAATTTTAAATAATAAAAGTGGAATATTTAAATAAAACAAAAAAAAATAAATATTCAGGTAGATTGAATAAAACCAAATGATAACTTGCGTCTCCCTGGCATTGCATCCAGTTTTCGAACCAAATTACTTATTTTGGACCACAGATACATCTTTTAGACTTTTTAGGTCCGCGAGGTTTTGCTGGTGCAGAAATCTAACCATAAAATCCAAAGATTGTGAAACATCCTTCGGATACTGTATATTAAAATTGTAATAAAATCACTTCGATAATCAATCCAAATAGTGATGTATTTGTTGTAGTGTTGTTAACTTCGTTTTTTCAATAAAAATGTACCCGCTTTTTGTTTCAGAAGTTTCATCTAAGGAGTAACAATATACGTTTTACATTTTGCATCGAACCTGGAAAACATCACTTACCAATTATTGCGATCCATGGACTATTCGTGGGAATGGTCTTGATAACGTCTTCCATTTTTGTACCCTCCTATAAATGATAAAATTTTAATAAAAAACACAATTGTTTTAAAACAATTTTTACCGCAACTTTATAGACGCTTGCTTTACGCAAACTATTCGAAACGAATGATCTGACACGTATTAAACACGACTTTGTTTGATATTAATACTAAATTTTTACTAAGAACTATTACAGTATTTTAATAACATTTTATATCGTACTTACCTGTAAGAAAAAATATCACACAAACTACTTAAATTCCACTTTCTTGACTATTCATTTTTGATGTTCGTTTTGCAGTCCGTGGCTTCAGTTTTAATGCATCTAACTCTAAATGAATTTTGTTTTATTTTGTTGAATATTCAACAATTTTATGTTTAATATTTACCACAAAATGATTTTATTCAACATTTCTACTGAACATTTATCAATTGATTAAAGTTCAACAAACGTATTGTTTAGTTTCCAACAACAAGCAAATTTGCAACGTATTTGTGATGAAATTTAAACAACTAATTGAAAAAAGTCAACATTTTATTGAATAATTAACAAAAAATTTCATTACTACATTTATTGTATGGAAATTGCTAAGATAATTTAAATAAATTTAATTGATCTTTAGTTTAGATTTGATCAAATTTTTAGAGTGGCACATATACATATATACACACATAAACATGAACTCTGCACAAAAATAGGGTTAGACCCTTAGAGTTGAAACTTAGTTTTTTCCCATATAAAACCCGCCATCTCACCCGAGACACGTCAGAGCAGGACGGTTATATAAAAAATGCATATGGCGGTCTCATATGTTAAACAAAAAGCCAACCAAACAACTTTTTGTTTTTGTAAAGAAGTGACGCGCTAAATTTTGTGTATTGAAAATATCGTGATATAATTAATTAAAATAAATAAAATATTAAGTATAAAACAGTGAATCGTGTATTATAGTGCATCGTTTGTAAATAAACTTTGAAAACTTTTGATTGAAACATTGAAATGAAGTGTTTAGTGAAATGTTGTCAAAATGCGCCTCGAAAAATTCGAGAAGGATTTTCTTACCATCTGTAAGTGTTTATATAAAATAAAATGAAAATTATGTTAAAAGGAAAGTGATTTGTGATAAAATTATCCATATTTTAATTTAAAAATCAGAAAAATTAATTAAAAATTTTGGTTGTTGTTGTTGGACTTTTTCCTTTTGTAAACAGATGTTATATTACAGTGTCGCATTTTTCTTATTGCTACGTACATATTCTACATGTTTTTCTTTTCATAATAACTTTTTATTTTGGAAGTACAATTTTTACCGAAAATAAAAATCCGTACTATATTGGAATAAAAATAATTGTGAATTTGTGTAGTTTTTAATTTCGATCGAACAAATTCTAAATACCACCCGTTGATTTATATGCTTTCTCTTTTACCCCCAGAATTTGACTCACTTGACAGCTGTTATCATTCACTCTAATTCTTTAAAATTTCATTTTCATCCTTTTCTGCCATTTCGACTTTTAACCAATTCACCGTGTATATAACCAATACCTGATGACGACACACTATGTCGACGTTTTTGTTGCTTTGCCCAGTTGTTTTGTTAGTGTAAATATCTTAACACTATAATGGCGTTCTCTCGGTTTACGACATAAATTGAAGTCATGTGCGAAAAATGAGAGTAGTAAGAGGCCTGTAGTTTAGGAGGCATTGATATAACCATATTATTATTTTATGTGTGATTGTGTGAATGCATATAACAGTGTATCCCTTTTCCTGCGTGCCAACACAATTGTGTGGGTAAGGCAAAAGAATCATGTCAAAAATTTATTTTTGCGTGTATTTTGAACCAACATACACATTTGTGCATTCCACTTAAATCATTTTCGTCCGAAAAATAACACTATAACTATAATAATAGCAAATTAATTTATATTATCAAAAACAAATAATTGGTATGTTATATAAGTTATATGTTATAAAATTATGATGTTTTTTTCAAAAATAATTCCGATTTAACTAAGATCCGTTAAAATACAGAAGACATTACAACCTGTCATTTTTTACACACACATTTGTGTGGGTTGGACCCAAATTCAAGAAAACAAAATATTTTTTTCTGGTAGGAAAAGGGATAAACATACAAGATAAAATAGAACAAATTTGTATATGTATATGCATTTAAAACTGTTTGGATTCCGAAAATACGTCACTTGATATACAAAAACAATCATCAATAGCAGATCATTCACGATGAAGCCTAACCTGAAAATAGAAGAAAGACAAAAAACGAAAAGAATCATCGAAATTAAATACATTAAAGTTGTATACTTATCTGATAATCACAGCTAACCAGTGTATGTACTGCAAACTATTGATACCTAAAGGAAACGTCTATTTACATACATTAAACTATCAAACTTGCATTATATAGCTAAAATTATGACAGCAAGAATTTTGTTTTGTATAAATTTGACAAGTCTAAAAAATAAGAAAAATTATTGTAATAGACTAGTGACACTAACCATGAACAAATTTCGTACTAAATATTATAGTAAAATTATTTAATTAAAATGTTCAAGGATAGAGGTCTCTATAGCGTTAGTAGTAAAATTTAGTAACCAAAAATTTGTTAATAAAGAAAAAGTTCTCTTCTAATCTTGCTGTCGACCCAACAAGGCCAAATATTGTAATATTGTAACAAAAAATTATATTGTAAATTGAAAGTGGAACTCGTTGTTTTTGATTGAACGAGCTGATAGTAAAGTGAGCCATCAGGAACGAGAAAACATAACAAATTTCCTGCGAGATTTTCTCAACAAAGTGGTACTGTCGCGTACAAAAACCATACGGTCGAACTTATTTTTCTCATCCTTCTTTTATTTCTAAAATTATCGAAATGTAAATCATCTTCCACACGCACTCACACACACACGTAAACGGTACAAAATTAAACAACTTTTCATAATTGGTAAAATATTCTATGATTTGAAACAAAAAAAATTGTTTTTGTGCATTTGTCCAGGTACAATTTTAGACCTTCAATCGACGATTACATGACAACTGGACGTCGGCCCAATTTAAACGGACTAGTATTCAAAATTAAATTAAATAACCTTTCACAGTTGGTACAATATTCCATGATTTGAAAAAAAAAAAATTTTTGCTTTTGTCCTGGTAAAATTTTAAACATTCAATCGACGATTACACGAAAACTGGCGTTGTTTCGGCCCAATTTAAACGGATTATTATTCGAAATTAAATAACCTTTCATAATTGGTACAATATTCCTTGATTTGAAACAAAAACTTCCTGAAGTTCAATCGCACTTTCAATTCATGCTTCCAAATGGCTTCGTTCGGAGCAACAGAAATAATACAAAATACAGCGGCAAATGGTCAACAATTCAATCCAACGTTCAGAAATAAAGGCTTAGTGTACCACATAGTAGGCTTATTGCTGCTAATGCCAAACGAACTACATACATTTTACAAATCTACTTCATGGACGGTGAGGCGAGGACATTGACGTTGATGCACGTTGTGGCTACAATAAACTCAATCCTCCTAATGCCAGGCGCATCGTCGGCGGACTGGGCGCCCTATTAAATGAGCACAACGAATTATTGAAATTCTTTAAATCACGCATGCACGAATTGCAAAGTGACAATCACGCTATTGTCATCAATCCTGAAAAAAAACACCAGCTGGAGAGTAATCGTGATTCGAAGAAGAAACAATAACATGTATATCATTGCCGTTACACATAGTTCGTACGACGCTCTCCAATATCCGCTAATTTTCTGGAAGGGACAAGATGGATATTGCATAAATGTTAAACATCGAGATCCCGTCACAGGTATTTCATTCATTATGGACATCATTACTCAGTTTTAGTTAATATTTATGAATATGTTGTTTCAGGAGCGGAAACAAACAAGAAAGAGAGCTCGATGGATTTTCATGCGTGCCAACAATTCGTAGGACATGTACGCGAAGGTAGATTCACTCAGATATGCTTGCTGAGACACGTTGTGGGATAAGCACAAAGATTCAATGACAGACAATATATTGCATCGAATTCGTATACGGTGCAACGATCTAACGATCACATTCAGCGACGATATGTAGAATGAAGTATTAATTGCTATCGAGGATTTTTGCGTTGTCACTGCCTGCAGAAATGGCAGCGATTGTTACTCACAATGTCCCACTACTAACTCACGAACAGAAATACATTTACGGCCGCATTTTGCTAGCACTTTCAGCGGGCCAAGGGTGCTTCTTTTTATGGATGCACTATAGGTGGAACTGGCAAAACATTCCTCGCTAATTCTCGCCAAAATATAATCAAATAATGGCATCGCATTGGCCGTTGCATCTTCTGGGATTGCAGCAACTTTATTGAATGGAGGCAGAATAGCACATTCAGCATTTAACCTGCCACTGAATATTCAAAATAACCCAGACGCAGTGTGCAACATAAAAAAAATCACCCATGGGCACAGTGCAGAAACAATGCAAAATTATCATCTGCCGGATGAATGCACTATGGCAGATAAAACTATAAAGATATAAAAACGAACGGCAAACTATTTGGCGGCACCATGTTACTCCTTTCAGGTGATTTCAGACAAACACATCCCGTCATTCCAAGTTCAACGTACGTTGATGAGATTAACGCTTGCTTGAAATCATCGCCAATGTGGCGTAATGATAAAAAAGTCCAGCTTAAAATAAACATACGCGTCCAAACGCAATAAGAGCCATCCGCTGACATATTCTCAAACCAATTGTGAGATATCAGCGATGGAAAAGTTGCTGTCTATGAAAATACTGGATGAATAAAATTGCCCACTAATTTCTGCACAATCGTTGATTCGCAAAATGCTCTCATTACTTCATATGTGCCGATGTACGCACACAATACATAAATCATGCGTGAATGTTGACGATTTAATCTTCAAAATACAGCGGGCATTGCCAGGCAACTTGGTACCATACAAATCGATCGATACAGTTTGCGATGCCAACGAAGCTGTAAATTATTCAACAGAGTTTTTGAACTCACTAGATTTTGCCAGGCACGCCACCACACCTTCTACGACTGGAAGTTGAATTTACGGTTATTTTACTTCGGAATTTCAACCCACACGTCTGTGCAATTGCACGCGATTGGCCATTAAAAAATTGATGAAAAACATTATCAAAGCCACCATTTTGAATTGTAAATTTCGAATCGAAAATGTTTCGTTAATACTAATTTCAGTGATTCTCACAGACGTGCCAATTGAATTCAAACGCGTTCAATTTCCTATTAGACTGGCATTCGTAATGACAATCAATATGACGCAAGGACAAACGATGTCTGCTTGCGCCTCACATTTGGGCACACCATGTTTTTTACTCGGCATGTTCTCGCGTGGGCAAACCATCGAGCTGCATGTGCACCGCCGATGGTACACATGGCACAACAGGTACAGAAAAGTGTGTACTGCCGGCGGTGCACGTGGCACTCAATGTGTTAATTAAAATAAAAATACCGTTACTATTAAATGTTATTGTTAACAGGTTGTAACAAAAAATATATTCTCAATACAATATTGAACAAAATAAGATCTTGAGTTTCATTTTACTTTTATTTTTGATTGTAAATGAGTACCGTTTGGCTGATGCATTACATATTACTCTCAAAGAGAGCAAATGCTATAACCGTGTTATCAGTCGCGCCAAAATTTTACAATAATTCTCTATTCGCAAACACAGATGAGCTTTAGTTCATTTACACACTTTGTATTAAACACCAAAAATTCGATTCATGATAGTTTTTCTATATAATTTTAATGTCTTAATTTGCTTATCTTCGAATACCGTGCATGCGATAAGATAAGAATAGGCGAGGCACCTAACACAAAATAAAAAAAAATTCTTTGCGAAACACTTACCTTATGCTGTCACATAAATAAAATTTTAGTTCGATATTATCTTTTAATACGGTACGAGTAAATTTTTGTTAAACTGAACGTAAAATATTCTTTAAATAAAAGTGCGGTCCGGTTAATTAAGTGCTTCATAAATAATTTCGTGTGAATTTTCGTGTAAAGTGAACTGTATTTATTGATTTATATTTACATTTCAAAATATATACAAAAAAAAAAAAAATTAAAATGGTTGGTGAAATTAAAAGTGGTGAAAAGCTTGCAAACCAAATTGCATGCATTAAATATACATTGTTCTGTTTCAACATTGTCACTTGGGTGAGTGTTCAAAAACTTATTTTTTGTTTTTGTTTCAGGTGATATACATTGTTGTATACGATACAAAAATAATGGTGTAACATCATAAAATATGGAATATAGATATGAAATTAGTCAGTGTTGTGTGTATAAATTGATAACAAAATGTGATAAGAAATTTTCTTTTTTGCCGTTGAGTTTTTGTTTATTTTTAGCACTGAAATTCACTTGTTTAATAAATATATAACAAAAAATGTTTTTCAATGGAAATGGTATATTGACAAACTCAACATTTTTGTACCTACCTTTATAACAATGTTTGAATAGTGACGTAGTTCATTACCACATTTTTTTTGTGGTCACGAAGTACTCGATATCGAACAAATATAAACGGTCATATCATAATCTGCGCGCTTAATTTGGAATTTGCGCAATATTTGTAAACTTCTGTTGTACTACAATTTGTTATCTTAGCAATAAATGAGTCATCCAAATTTTATTTCTTGTACGACAATATCCGCTGTTCATTCATAAAAGTTTAGCAAACATTGGATTGTATATACGTTGTAATTATGTGTAATTTTAATAGTCATAATTCCTCTAGATCATGAAAATCATTCGTTTGACATTTCTGAATGAATTATGGATGTTACCACAGTTAGAGTGATTTAAATTTGAACCGCAAAAATTGTAACTTTTGATGTAGCTTTGATATCGGGATGGTTCTTGAACCAGAATTCATTACAAACTAATTACATTGAATAAGTTAGTTCAAGACCACCCGATAACTTGTCTAAGTGTAAATCTCACCCCAAAATGATAATTTATTTCAAAAACGTCAATTTAGCCAACTAAATAATTTACATATATAAAGTTATATTTCAACTTTTACAAAACAAATAGCTGATAATAGTATATGTTTAAAATAATTCAAGAAATTTTTGATTTTCAACGCTGTAAGTTTTTTTCATTGTCAAACTCTAGCGCTGCATTTTGCATGCGCATTACTAGCAAATGGGTAACTGATGATGTCAATTTTTTCTTTTAGTGATTTGTTTACGATTTAATTTCGATATATCAATCGATCTGACCTAGGCAGGTACATACATATATAAAGATTATTTTGAAATTGTCAATTTCTACCGGAAAATGCTTCCTATAGTTTAAATTAAAACTCTAGTTTAAAATTTTTTCTACAAATAGAAACTGAAAAAACAAAATGACTTGGACATTTTATACAGAAATAGTGTAAATATTTGTGAGCCCAATTTATCATCTCCGAGGTCAACTTCAACCCCAAATTCATTCGTAACTTATACGCCAATGCCACGCTTGTGTGGTACACCAGATAATGATGGGTAAGATCAAATTCAAATTCAACTTCTGAATATTTTTTCCAATTATTGTGGTTAAAATAGCAACTTCTTATAAAATTAAATTATTTATTTATGAACTAAAATAAAGAATTTTAGGTTATAATTTGATCATCATAATTTTTACATTGAGATCAAAACATCACATATCTCTATGAATATTTTACAGAGGCATTGAGGAGATAGGACTGTTTTGAATTTGAGGTTTTCATAGCTTTGCCTTGTTGCAAAAAATCGTATATTATCGAGGTAAAAGCAGGGCCTCTATTTCTGAATACGAATGAGAACAAAAATTGTACGAATTCGTATGGTTGGTACCTACTTGATGCGTTTGTAAATTTCCTCTCTCTGGGAAAACGAATTCGAACAATATTTATAAGTTCATGAACGAATTATTGTTCGATGTTTATTTAGGTATAACGACTTCATTGAAAAACTCAAAATTAAATTGATTTTTGGAAGTGATAACATTATTTTGATTCTAAGATTAGATACTTAAAGGGTTAGATAATACATTAATGGCTAAATGAAATATTTTGTAGAAATTAAAACTCAGATTCGGTTGTAACAGTATATATAGTCCAATTTACACCCATAAATATACTTTACATACCGGAATTTTATCAGAATCTGTAATCAGAATTAGAAGAAATAGAACTCTAAAGAGCCTCATAAATTTCTCAAAAGTTCACATAAAAAATACTTAGATAAGGAACTTTAGACAAATCAATTTGAGATTGATGGACGATTTCCAATAATTGTTATATTTATTTTCATTTCACCATAAATAATTTTACTATCGTTCTCACCAACTAAAATAAAATAAAAGAGCAAATAAAATAATGGCGGCTTTAAAATTGACGTAACTAATTTGTAAAAAACTAAAATATTAAAAATAATTGTTGGGCGCTTTCAGGTCCGCCAACTGTTGGCAACATGTTACGTAAACTCAACATGTTGAGTATTGAACGCAACCGATACATTATAATTCATATGGCAACACTGTTGAACTAAATGTCATTTTTTCAATCGGTGTTTCATGTCGATACATTTAGGTATCATACTTTTTATTCGCCATTCATTTTCATTCAAAATAATTTAATCAAAATTAAAATTTTAATTAATAATAATACGTATACAGTTCAACATATTAACTCGTATCATAATGGAGAGCGAGCGTAAGTACAATACATATGATATTCATTTCTGTGTAACGAACAAACTTTAATTAATAAAATAATTTGTCTGGATTTTCTTTTAAGATTCATTTAAATGGAGCAAAGAATCCACCCAACTGATAATTGACGAATATCTAAATATTTTAAAATGTATATTTAAATGTTATAATGAATTATAGTGATATTGAAATTGTGATTATGGTGCCTGAAATATGTACCTGATAATAAACCTTGAATTAAAATACATATGTTTAATTATTTTTGTTTTATTGAAATTTTATTTAATGAAATAAAAAATTAACAAAAAGAAAAATATAAATTTTAGTTTATTCAAGTGCATAAATTTAGTAAATAGTTTCTTTTTAGATTTGAAGTAGGTATATTTTCCGTTCCAAACTCTATTTGATCATCAAAATCATCTGCAGTTTCATATTCGATGAATTCATCCCCAGGATAAATGTCATGGTCTAAAATAAAATTATGGAGCACACAAGCAGCCGTTATTTTTTTTGACAAATTGACAATACGTCGTGTGAATATTAAAATATACACCATTTGTTTCCTACGCATATCGGGCACTTTAATAAAAAATAGTCTACTTAGTCGGCGAATAGTCAATCAGATGCATTCAGGTTGTATTATGTTGGCAACATATATAATAAGATAGTGATATTGATAGGTAGCGATATCATGTTGGCGGACCTGAAAGCGCCCAATAAATATGTACAATAATGTTTTGAACATCCATTTCAATTATACAAACTCAACGAGGTAAACGAGGTACAGGTAAAACTATTTAAAATAAATGTCCCTTATAGTAAGGACACACACCAAACAATTACGTACGATCGCATTCAGAAATACTAATTAATTTTTGTATCGAATAGAAATTTCGTATCGTTTGAATAAACGTAACGTATACAGGAATAAGGGCCCAGAAAACGCAGACAATTTTAATTATCTCCAGGCGAAGATAACAGTAGCTCCTTAAGAAGGTTTTCATGAGAAAACCTAGGTCGTGTTTTACGCCATTCTTTCATTCATTTTGCTTGGTTTTCGTTTTGGCGGCTCATTTACCAAAATTAAAATTAGTAAAACTAGATTTTAGCGTTGTCAATTTGTCATATAGAAATAACGCTTGCATTAGAAGGTTGTGTAGTGTATGAAACCTTATCAAGTATGATTGTCAAGCACGCTTGTGCAGCATACTTCTATGTGAGTGACCTTAATAAAATAATTGTTTTATTAAATAGTCATGATTAACTAGAAGAACTTGCGGTACTTTGCTTACACCGATACTCTGCTTACACCGCTAAGTATTGTATGAAATTTTCTAAGACCACTGTGTACTAAAATTTGTGTATGTCCATTGATAGCGCATTCGCAACAAGCTTTAATGTGCACCGCTGACTTGATTAAAGTCGTATCCGGCTATGTTAGTATACTTCTCGGTCGCCAGTGGCACTATTCTGCAGCCCTATTCCTGAGAACCTGATACGAAAATGTATTCGATACAAAAATGATATCCGTTACGAAAATACGTTGGTATTCCTGAATACGAACGTACGTAATTGTTTAGTGTGTGTATCCTAGCTATAAGAGAAATTTATTTTAAACGGTTTTACCTGCAATAAAATTGTATAACTTGGTCACTTTTAGGTGTTTTGACGTTTTGGTTTGTAATTGAAATGGATACAATAATACAAGTATTATTTTTCTCTCAGGTTTTCTAATATATGCATTACATAATTTGGGGCTTCTTTAAGTTGTAATATAAACAATAAATTGTAAAATAAAATTAGAGTTTTGTGTATATAAAATATTTTATATTTTTGTGTGGCCGAAAAAACTGTTAGGATCGAAAATATAATTCAACCACCGCGTGGTGGTTTCTTGTGGTGTGATAGTGCCCCAGGCGCTTTGCAACTCTAACCTCTTATAGTTTAAATTTAATGACTTTATAATTAAATATAAATTAATTGTATTTTGTAAATATTTCAATATAATTTTTGGGAACCATAATGGGAACCATAATTTCCCGGTGTTTTTAACAGTACTCTTGACCCCGTTCTACATTCGGTTATTTACTGTAGTACATATATGTATAATATCAACTACGAGTAGTTCATATTTGTACTTATGCTCATATAGATTGACGTAAACAAATTATACTGCCAAATTTAAGTTTCAAAATAAAATATTTTCTTTAAAAATTATTATAAAATAATGTCTTTTATTTAGAACTCAAATATATTTTTGGTTTTTCTAAGGAATCGTTAACTAAATATTCATCGTACAAAAATTCGTTCGTGATCGTACAAAAACTGCTCGAACTAGAATCGTACGTATTCGTATTCAGGAATACTAATTATACGAATTGGTACATTTTCGATTCGCTCTCGTATTTAGGAATAGGGGGCCCGGTTTTCCCTGGGAATAGGGAATTGAGAAAAATATTTTCATAATATTTTTGTCTAAATTGTATTTTTCTGGCCTACTGAGGAAATGTGTTTGGTGCAAGTATTTTCGGAACAAAGTTAAATGGGAAACAAATTTTACCCATAAAAATTTTGTTGAACAAAAGTTTCCCAATGAACTTTGTTTTGAAAATATTTACACCAAACTTATTTCCTCAGTAGACCAGCAAAATACAATTTGGACAAAAATGGTTCGAAAATAATTTAACCAATTCCCTATTCCCAGGGAAAGCCCGGGCCCATATTATGAAATTTTTCCGACGTCGTAGAATCCGTCTCGCGTCGGATATTCATATTATGAAACTAAAAAAATCCGATCCGCGCGGATTTTATATTATTATGAAATAAAAATCCGAGTTAGCGAATTTTACGACAAAATTCAATTTTCAAATCCGACAGCTAGTTAGGTGACGGATATTGTCACGCACGGAAAATAGATTGTAGTTCATACTTTTTATGTGTTATTTAATTATTTAGAAATTTAGAAAATTTTTAAATGTATAAGTACATATCTCTCATAATACATGTTTCATAATACGAATATCCGCCGCGGATCGGATTTTACGACAACATTTTTTCCGACGGTGTCGTATTTTTCGACCAATTTCATAATAGGCCCCCAGAATCGGGCCGCAGGAACGGTGTATAGTCTAAGTTTATCCGTTGAATTTTCGGAATTGTATTATGTTCCAACTAATGTTGGTAAACCAATGCAGTAGTAAACAATCTTAATCTTTGGTTGGATCGTGTTTACCCACTCGACCGGTACTTTGGTAAACAGATGATTTTAATATTGAAACAACATAGATATTTCTTTCCCGTAAATTAAAACTCTTTTGTTTTACAAATCTACGATCAATAACATTAATTATATAATTATCCAATTTTTGCTTTATTAATTATTTGGATTAACACAAATTTGTTGAAAAATTATTTTGAAGCACCTGACGTGATTTGCATGTCGATAAATAAGCGTACACCGGTACCTCTCACATAGCTTTGAGCCTAGGTGTTTAGGACGATCCAGTATAACAATTCTTGATACGTTATTTGTTTCGGTATTATCGATGCTACATCGTTGCCTCAGGAAAAATTGTGCTTAATCTGGAATCGGGAAAAACGGTGCTTAAAACAAATAAAAAAAATTGCAGTCGGAATCGAGTTCACCAATACATATTTTAATAAAACAAAATATATTTAAATCATAAAATCGTACGACGCTAAGTTCTCGGCTACATGAGAGAAATTATCTGTGCAATACCGACCGTCATGTACATTGAATCCGTTTTATGTTTATGGACAGTTTATTTTTGTTGTTTTTTTGTTAAATTAAAATACAATAAATTTATTAAACGGATTTTATTAGGAATATAATTTTTAGTGCGACTTGCCATTCTGATTAATTTATTAAAGAAAACTGGAAATGAAAACAATATATGTATAACAAATGAAAAAAAAACCCAAACCAAACCAATACGTTTGCCAATATTTCTTTTTGATACCAAAATAATGAAAATGATTACTTGATTAGCACTTCACAACAAACGCTAAAAATTCAAAATTGAAAACGACTTTCAAATCTTAACATGCCGCACCTTTTGAAAGATTGTGTTTTCAATGAAAATAAAGGTGGTGATACAATATGTGCAGATTTGGCCTTTAAGGCAAAAAAATTTGCCTAACACAAAATTGAGAAATGTTCAATTTAAAATCTTTGCCTATATAAGGCGATTCAAGATATCCGAATTTTTACACCATTAAACAAATAGTGTTTTTTTCTTATATTTATTCATTTTTAATTGGAAGCGCACAAATTTTGTAGATAGGTCGGTTAAAATTCCGTTTTTAATGTGGATTTCAACTACTCGGACTTTATTATATTTTTTTTGGAAGCGCACAAATTTTGTAGATAGGTCGGTTAAAAATTCCGTTTTTAATGTGGACTTCAACTACTCGGACTTTATTATATTTTCTTAAAATAATTGAAATAATTCTCGCTAGCACCATCAGACGGGATATCATATTCCTGTTTCCATTTATATATAATTTGAAGCGTGTCCAAATACTCAATTGAATAACGATTCCAAAAAAACCATTTTTGTCACTCTTTACTATTTGGAAACGGAGTTATCAAGTACGTCCTTTAATGTTGGTTCATAAAATTTGGAATTTGCACCCCCGGTTAAAAAATGATTAGGAGTTAAATATTCAGCGTCATTAGGATTGTCTGATAAATATGTTAGAGGGAAAAATTGAATGAAATCCTTCAATTTGTCCCATGATTGTCTGCAACTCTTCCAATGTTAAAACGGTGCCCTTTGTCACTCGTTTAAAGTGGGATTAGAAAATTTTTATTGAGGATTACCATAGCCCACAAAATTCGGGGCACGTGGGGAAATGAAATTCCAGGTAATATGTTCAGTTGGACAGAAGGAAGTAATTTTATTTTGTTCATTCTGCGAGAAAAAATCACTTTGCAATTTTTTTAGTTATTTATTTGCACCACTAAAATTTGTTGCATTGTCGGACCAAATATGTCAACCTTACCACCACGAAATAGAAATTTTTTGAGACATGCATTAAAAGATTCGGCAGTCAAATCACCTACCACTTCAAGATGTATGGCCTTAATAGAGAAACATACAAAAGAAGCAATATATACTTTATAAGATGCAAGTTGCACGGCGAAATCGATTTCGAATTATAAAAGGACCACAGAAATCTACGCCTTGGTTAAGGAATGGTTTTGTCTGTGCAACTCGTTGTTCGGGTAAATCACCCATTATATGCTTTAAAATCAACGGATTTGTTCGTGCCCAAATTACACAATTTGTTTTGCTTTATTTTTACCACGGAGGGATCAAAATATTCGCCGAACCAACGATGAAAGAAAATGAGGACCTGCGTGAACCCTGTTTTTTATGTTCGTGTTCATACAAAAGGTTAACCGAGTCATGATTAGCTGGTAAAACAATCTGATGTTTTGAGCCATAATCTATGTTTATATTTTTAATCTCCGTCCAACTCTTAATAGTCCATTTTTTACCATAAAAGGATTGAGCAATTTGATGCTACAAATTAGATGTTTATTTGTTGTTAAATATTTGATTTCTGTTTGAAAGGCACTTTGTTGTACATTTTTTATCGAAAATTTTAACGAATTATCCAATTCTTGAACAGTTAATTCCAAACTTTCTGCTGCATTCTAAATGTAAAACAGTACAAAACATCAAAGATTCTGTAATAACTTTGCTATTGTGATTATTTGTGCGTAAACTTGTAAAAACATTTTGCAGATTTAAGTTCAAGATTTGTTGAACATAATCTTTGGTGTTAAAGATCGGAGTTTCAACAATTTCTGTTTTATGCAAAACGTTTGTAGGGACGTCCATACTTCCTCAATTTCAATGGGTAAAATTTCGTCTCATTCTAGTTTATTTTGCCATAGAGTTTAAATCAATAATTTAGGTGCTACTATTACGGGTTTAAGCAATCCTAAAGGATCGAACAGTTTTGTTATGTCCGATAACACCTTCCTTTTCGTAATTGTCGTATTTTCGTCAAATTTTTGTATTTGAAATACAAAAAAAATCTTCTTTCGGTTGCCAAAATAAACCGAATGCCTTAATGCATTCACCGTCACTGAATTCATTATAGGATTAAGATTCTCGCGGTGCTATTCTGGAATTCTTTCCAGGATTCGTTCGTCATTTGTACACCGCTTCATGCAAAGTATCACCA
Source organism: Nephrotoma flavescens (assembly GCA_932526605.1). NCBI lineage: Eukaryota > Metazoa > Arthropoda > Insecta > Diptera > Tipulidae > Nephrotoma > Nephrotoma flavescens. Next base: position 223,832,463 of record OW052221.1, read on the forward strand.
GTTACAATATCGCCAACATACGTGTTAATTAGCAGTGCTGGTGATGCAATAGGAAAATGTGTCGTTCGTCGAGAGCCAGTTGCTGCGTCGATTGGGTAGCTAAAAATGGAGCCTACGGGACAGTATGTTTCTGTTGCTAATCCATAATACAATATGTCTTCAAATTATCTTGGGGATTATTTCGCAAAAGAATACGCTGAAGACTTGTGAGCATAGAGTCAATATAAATTTGTATATACATTTATCTGAGTATATATCCGAACGAAAGCGTCGAACACAATCATATTTTTAGTTGAAGAACTATTTAGAAAAGTATCGCATAATGGGGAATATAGTAACATATGTTATCGCTTTGTTCAGAATCAACAACTTCAATCATGTGACCTAATGTGAGACATTCGTTCATGAACGTGTCATATTGTTCTTTAAGTTTCGAGTCATGTGCCAGTTTTCGTACTATAAATACGACATTTTCTCGCAAAATGTTTTTCACACATTTCTTCTTCATGTGATGAAAGCCAGAATAGTGTAATTGTTGCTAATTAGTGTAACAATATGTTTTATTTTCGTAATTTTACCTAATTTATTAAAAATTCCGTTAAGATCTTTCTCACTAAATTTTTTATACTATCTATTAATTCAGAATGTAGTTCTTTGCTTAATAGCATATTTTGAAATAACATAAGTTTAAGAACAATATCATCGCATCTAACAATATAAAGTTGGAAGGTTGCAAGACTTTCATACCTTTTTCAATTCCTTAGACGTTTAGAGAGCTTAGACTATTTCTAATGCACGGTCTTAGTTGATAAAAACGTTCCAACATGTCAAATAAACTGTTTTACCTATTGTTTGGGTCTAATATTAGTTTTATTTCCATCTAATTCTTCCAAATTCTTATCAAAATTTCTTTGTAACATTTCATTTTTTGTGGGACTTATAGTCGAAATATTTTGACAACTTTTCTAATTTTTGCAATGACAACGTTTAAATCTTTGTGCGAGATATCAGTGCCATTATTAATCAATAGTTCTCCAGGTCCACCTTCAAACTGTATATATGCAAATCTGCATCAGCTCGAATCAATAAATAAATAATTATTTAATTCAATTGGTTTAAGTAAGATAAAATTTACCGAATCACCGGTAAAAAATAAAAGTACTTTCCGGTGTTTCGATAGAAGATTTTGGTCGGTAAAACCGGTTAGCCAGTTAATCGTTTACCGGTTTTGCATGCCCTAAACACTTGGATACCGTTCATCTTCCCTCCACAAGACCAATAAAGCAACATTTAAACAAATTCTGGTGGCGGTCTCGTGTAATAAATTATTAAATGTGGTAAAATCGACCTTTTAAATTACTAAATGCTTCAATTTACCGTCCAAAGCCAATTTCATCTAACCTGACTCAAACATAATATATTACGCACCTGTATAAGGTGGTTCGGCAGAACACTGGTGTCTGGTGTAATAAATTATTAAAGGTGATAAAATCGAACTTTAAATTATACATTTGAAGCTTTTACAGTTTGGTGCCAATTCCGCGTATCCTGACACAAAAATAATTTATTACAAACACCTGTATAAAGTTGATCTCCTCTCGATAAAACTTCTAGAGCAACATTTGGTTCAAAATCTGGTTGCACTCATGTGTAATAAAAATTATTCTGTTGGTTAAATTAACGTTTTTCAAATAAATAATAATTTTTGGGGTGAAATTTACCCGTAGGCAAGTTATAAGGAATTTCTTGAACTAATCTTATATAACGGTTGTGTCCGAATAGTCGGGTAAAAATCAATGTTAAGTAAATTTTTCGGAAAATTCAATTATTTTTTATAAACTGTATGGTAAACTGATCGAAATAATCAAGAATCTGATCGAGTAGAATTATCAATCTTATTGTTCTATTAAACCGGGCACTGGCCTAACAAAAATAATGTCCTGCATATATAAAAATAAAATTCTTGCACATAAAATATTTAAAGTTTATTGATATACAGTACATTTTGAATTTAGTACCTCACGAATATGTCGTATCTGTGCATTATAATAAATAATATTTCATAAACAATTTTGAATTGCAATTTTGTTATGCTTGTTTAAATTTTTCAATAAACTTAATAAATCTGTCATATATATAATCAAATTTGAACAGTAGGTTTATGTAGCTCCTCTATGATATACGCGTATCTGTATAAAAGATATTATGTAAATTGTAAATTCCTTGGAATAATTTTTATTCACACAAAACCATATTCAGATTTCGTCGAAACAAAATGAACTTAAAAACCAAATTACAGATAATGCTTATCATGAATTTCAGGTGTAACTGATAACAAAATCAATATAGAATCCAATTTATTATGCTATATGTGTAGATAATGTATATACGAGTAGAGCAAATATACATTTTTATCTTATTTTGATATATGATAAGAAATATAGAGTTGTATTGTTTGCATATAATTTGTACATGTCTGTGCTTGTGTGATACTATTTGCGGTTTCTAAGAAGATCGATGACGGTTGTTTCTGAAAATAAAATCTTCTTGTTAAATTAGTTGACTCATTTTAAAATTATTTCTATAACCCTTCCACGCACAAAACTGTTCCTGCGATGTAAGTTAAAAGTTACAGTCAACAATAAAAAGAATTGACAACAATTTTATTGCAAAACAGTTGATACACTGCCATACTCTGAAAGCTCATTTGCTCTTCTATACAACTAGAAAGTACATTTTATGCTCCAATTCCACAAAATTAATGCTGGACCATAAAATTTTAAAGAATTTTTAAAGAACTAAGTCGTTTTTTTACAATTGGAAAACTAAAAAACGGACATTACGTCAATCCAAGTACATGATGGTTGCGGGAAATCTACTTGGATTCAGTGCTACAAAACGAAACATGACGTCGACAATGTAGAGAATGTATACAATGTCGAAAATTTCTGTTATCAATAAGCATATTTTCCTGAATTCGTAAATGGAACTATTTTGCTTCATTTCTACTTCACATTAAAAAATGCGAACCCAAATTTTAAAATGGCAATGACATTTGATTTGAGTTCTCAAATTTGAAATACCAGAGGCAGATGAAGCTGTTGGTTTTTGTTTTGCTGCTAATTCTAATTTTGCAAGTGACATTGACAACAGTTTAGTTTAGTTTGAGTATTTGAGAAATTTTCTAATGTTGACATCTAGAAGCGGTAAAAAAGTTGCATTTCTCTGATAGGAGAAAAAAGATACTCTACGTGATGCATGTCATATATATGGCGCTAGAGTTTGTTAATTTATGTTTTTCATTACAAACAAAATTTTTGAAAATGATTTAAATTAAGAGAGCAGAGAGCGCTTTCAGGTCTCTTATCATAATTAGTGAAATCATCGCCAATTTGATTTGAAAATTTCATACATTTTCATAAGTTGGTCACGATTTTATTCAACGTGTTCTCAACTGTTGGATTGCGTAATGGTCAAGATTTGGTACAAGGACTGCGAAATGTGTTTCTCAAAACTATTGGCGTAGGTCGATTTACAGTGGAAAGGGTCTTTTGGCTAGAGAAAGTGTACGCGGAATGAATGATTCCCAATTTGGAAAACAAATCAAAAATACAATTAAATTATATGAATTTTATAAAGAAACTAGCTGAGTTACCCGGCGTTGCATGGGAGGTATATAATTCAAATACCTTGATTGTTATGCAAGAATTCTCTCTTTACATCGCTGTAATTGCAATCACATATGAAAAGAAAATTATAAGTAGCTGTATTCAGTAACGGGTGCCTCCGTCAATGCATATATTATTGGTCATCCTGTTTGTGAGGATAGTTAATTAATTTTGGTTTGGTATTTGATGCCAATTGCCAAATAATTATACTCCATTTTTACTAACCTTGAACCAGATCAAAGTGAATAATAAATATAAAGATATTTTAGTTAATAATTTTTATTATAAAGCCTATTGATAAACAATATTTTTGGTTTTTCCATTTGGTGTGTAAATAAATAAATTTTTTGGCGTTCTCACTCTGGAGCAAGCAACATACAGTTGGCCATGTGAGAAGCATGAATTTTCTAGAATATCACCAGGGGCCCGACATGTTGTAACTATCACTATTTTCGCTTCGATGCATTTTCGACAGAATAACGGTATTTTGGAAGTAAACATTTATTTTCTTTCTTGTAAATTTTTAAATTTTCATCAAAGTAGCACGGTTTTTTTGTCGAAGCGAAAATAGTGATGGTTGCTACATGTCGGCCTAGCTATTTTCAATGATACTTCGATACGTTTTACCGCGAACTGTGGTTAAAAATGACATTTCGAAAAACAAAAGGAGTTTTTTTAAACTAAGGCAATTTTACATGTACAATAATTTTAATCCAAGGATGTTTCTTGTAGAAGATGCTATTTTCAAAAATAAAACGCTAGTACGTTTCAAAGTAAATCAGTTTATACGTACAATATTTTTTAGTACCTTTCCTAGAATTGATTTTATGAAACAATCATTGATTATTTAAGTAATAAACTAAATAAAGTAATAAACTATTGGCGTTTAGTATGAATTTACTATTTTCATTAAAAGCCGCCTGTTGCAATAGTGGATTAAAATAGAATGTTAATTATTTCTGAAGTTATGTAGAAATTAGAACTCGCTGACTATGATACATTTCAAAACAGGATATGATAAATAGGATATCGCTAAACAGTACATGCCAAACCAGAAAAAATGGATTATTAGTATGGATAATATAAGTGTTCAGAGATTTGTTTTCAGTTAAATTGTGGAAAGATTGTCTTAAATTTAAATTAATAAAATTGATTTGAATAATTAAATCAATTATAACAATCGCACGCTCGAATCGATTTTGTATAACAATCGCACGCTAGATATCCTTTTTGGTGTCTAAATTTGCGGCTAAGGCGCTATTCTGGAACATTTAAATAATTGTATCTATGCATGTAAAAATGAGTTCTTGATCCAGGGCAGACTTCCGGATTGGAGCATGTCACTAATTTCATATAACCCCTTTCCTAAAGTCATTCCCGCCAAAAAAATCTTAAAAAAATTGAAATTTGAGAAAAATTTGTACCACAGCCCCTACACCCCGGGGTCCAGCCTCTTCAAAAGTGTCGTAAGCTTGGTCCTGAACATGCAACATATACATGGTAAAAAATTTCATGGCGATCGGTAAAGCGGCTAAGGCGTTATTTCAGAACAATCAAATAATTGTATCTTTTACATGTAAAAATGAATTTTTGATCCAGGGGTTGGACCCCCCAAATTCGAACATGTCTCTTATTTCATATAACCCCTTTCAAAACTCATTCTCGGAAAAAAATTTAAATTTTTGAAAAAAATTTGTACCACAGCCCCTAGACCCCGGGGTCCAGCCCATTTCACAATATGTCATTTTTTTATTAATAAGTCATTTTTGGAATAATCAAATATTTGTATCTATACATGTAAAAAATAATTTTTGATCCAGGGCTGGGTCCCTCGGATTCGAACATGTCAGTAATTTCATATAACCAGCCCCATAAACTCGTTTTCGTGGAAAAATTTTATATATTATATAGATGTGGAATGAAATCCAGAAGAAATGTCTTGGAATTCAGGCGTACACAGAATTTTTCAAAGGCAAAAATCTGACATTTTATTAAAATGTAAACAGAATGTGATAAAAACATTAGATTTTTACAATTTTGTGTTGCAGACTTAGTTTCCGGTAAAAGTCCAGAATCAGTAAATAAACAAATAAAAATTGGAATAACTGTTTTATTGCTTTAAAATCTGAAAAATGAGAGTGCTATATTTTCGAAATGGTTCCTCCTTCCCCGACGGAGTATTTTTTATTGTATAGTGCAACTTTGAATTTGAAATGGTATATGGAATAACGGCTTTACAAATTTTTACTGCTCGGTGGAGCTAATTGACCCCATTATGACGCTTAGGACTCGTAGGATAGATTAAGCTACGGGAATGTAGAAGAACAAATATCTGGTCAACTCTTTTTTAATCGTGAAAACGAATTTAAAAATTTAAATTAAAAAGATGCGATCGGTAGCAACTAACTAAGATCAAGAAATTTTATCAACCAATATGTCATTCAAGTGAGAGTAATACCTCACGTTTTAGAAACCTTTAAATATGAATGCGACCCTAATGGTCTACCGGCCTCAATATTAAAAGATTAAAAAAATTTGGTAATTCCTCTGTGATTTTTTTCTAATCAACCACTGAAAAAAGGCAGTCCATCACAAGTAGAAAGTAACAAGAGTATAACAAAAATATTCAAAACTGTAAGACGGAATGATATTTCATGTTATATAGAGGTATAACGATAATATCAACAGGACCATAGTACGAAGATATAAATAACTAAGTTAACATGGTTTTACGCCAAAAATCTCAACTGCTACCTACGTTGCACAATTCTCCAGCAGAACGATAAAAGTAATAGAAAATCACAATTAGTTTATTGTGATATACACAGATTTTGGTAATGCTTATGATTACATCAGATATTATAAAACCTTGGAATGTATGTGCAAATTTAATTTCTGCAGTCCGTGCCTCAAGGCTTCCATATTGACTCTTGAATCTTCGCCATTTTTATTAATCGAGCCACCGCAGTAATTCATTAATCAAATGTCCTGATGTTTGCAGATGACCTTAAAATCTTTAAAATCGTAGATAATATCACCGACACCCACAAATTACAATAAGATGTTGACAATCTAGTGACTTGTGTGATTCCAATCAACTCAGTCTCAACATAATAAGACCAGATTTTTTCATCGAAAAACTTATCCTTTTGTCAACAGTCCATATAAGTGGTAAAAAATATGAATTTCTCTAATCACGTTGAGTAGTGCGTAGGTCGAGCTAACTCCACGTTTGACTTTATTAAACGGTCGCAATTCTTTTTTTTTATATTTGGCACCCTCTTTGTATATTCTTATTATTTTAGCCTTCATCTTAGCGTTGTATTCGGTCCAGCTTTTGGAAATATTGTGTTCAATGATGTTCTACACGGTCCGTGTTTTCGTAGAGGTAGTTGAAAATTTGGTTTGTGTAGAACATGATTGGACTGAATATAACAAAGAACTGGGCCGAATACAACGCTAAGATGAAGGCCAAATACGGTTAAAAATTGTATAATTAATTAATCATTTTTGTGCGGCAAAGCACGTTCCTGGTACTAATGCTTTCCTTGGTATTATTGCATATTTAACAAGTGCAATATCACTGAAGTGATAAAAAAGTTTTTCAAAAAAAAAATCTATATTTGTGGGAATTTTGGCCCAAGTTGCTCCACCAGAAGTATCAAAGAAAAAAAGGAGTACAAACAAAAAGATTCTAAAATAAGTTTCAAACAAAATTTGTTTCGCTTTAGACATTTTTTTTATTTCGCTTTAAAAATTAATTGAAGTATATTTGAATCTTATGCAGTGTTGTGCCTGTTTTTTATGTTACGTAATATACTCGGTTTTTTACATGTAAAATACGTATTTTACACATAACAATTTTTTACAAAATGTAAAATACAAAAACTATTCGTAACTAATTCAAAATTACTTATAGTTCATAATCTCAATTCTTACGTATCTATATAAAGAAAATTGAATATAGGTATGATGTAAAATGAGAATTGAACTTTAAATAATTGAATTGAATTGAATTTATTTATAATTTTTCTAATTTATTAATTATAATTTAAAGTAAAATATTTGTAGAAAAATATAAATAAAATTATTTTTTTTTTCAAAGAAAATATGGATTGTTTCTCAGCTAATAACTTATTTTTTAGAATAGAAAAACAAAATCCACAACACTATGGGATCGAAGTGTAAAACGATTAATCATTGAACACATTCAATATTAATGCTATAACATTTTAATGTTATCGGTTACAGAAATTGTTTAGATGATTACGAGAAATCATTACCATCTTTCGACAAGATTATTTAACTTGACACAAACAGAGACATCTGTAGTACAATTTGATCTCTACCGATTATTGCTTAAAATAAGAATTACATTGCTTAAAATAAACAACTTCATACTGCTCTAATATTGTAGCAAAACGAAATAAAAGAATTGTTGCGCTATGTGACGTGAGAAGAAAAAATCCAAAAATTTAGGTATCATTTGTTATTGTCAAATGTCAACACAAAAAAAAACAAAAATAAAAATCGAAAAATAAAATCAGGTATATAAAAATTTAAATATTATATTATATCAAAATAATATAATTATATCCACCAGCTCCAAATACACCAGCTCCAAAACTAGAGGATTTTATTACGGCCAAGGAATCAAGGATAGTGCAAATTTGCTTGAAAACGATATTTCGTATGAATGAGTTGGAGTTCAAAACTATGCTTATTCGATGTATCGCTCATCTTAGCATTAGCTATAAGAATACGGCAAATCAAAATTTGGCCCAAGATATTAAAATTTTACTAACCGTTTTCGAGTGAGTTTTCTATTACTTATTAAATTACAAGTCAAATGAAACTATACCAGCTCTTTGGCTCGAATATTTTAATTTTCTTAACTAAGTAGAATTTTGGCTGAAAAATAAATATTTTGTTTACATGCTTATAATAATTATTAATAAAAACAAATATGTTGTAATTCAAAAAAATTGTTTATTTATTTATTATTACTTTTAAATGTAACATTAATGAAATTTTATTTATCGCAACATCACTATCAACAAATCGATTTAGAATTTCTTTATTATTTAAAGAATAATATTAATAAATATGAACTAATTTTTTAGACCTATTAAATGTCAGGCTATTTCGAATTAGGCAAGGAATTTGACCCCGATTTGAAAATATCCGTTCAATCTGCGCTGTCGATGCTTGAAGATTTAATAATTTCAGTGCTAAGATGGATTCTTTTGAGTATAAAGTTTGGAAAATTCCACTTTGTTTTTGTAAATGTGCCAATCCTCAATCCTCAAATTTCCGAGGCCAATTAAATTTGTTAGACACCAAAATAGTTATGGAAAATATATCATAACTAATTTTTGATAAAGATTTTATCAAAAGCGTACAAAACTCAAAAGAATTGTTTGATCCCATATGTAATCGTAAAAACACTTTCCAACGTGGAAAAACCACTTTTATTTATATTTTTCTACAAATATTTTACTTTTAATTATAACTAATAAATTAGAAGTAATATAAATAAATTCAAAAATTTCAAATCCATTTCTCATTTTACATCATATACCTATCCAAATTTTTTTTCATATACGTAAGAATTGTTGTTTTTGAATTAGTTACGAATATTTTACGACGCAGTGTTCCTCGCAGTAATTGCATTTGCGAAGTGTATATTTGGATAACGACTTCTGTAGTTATGTCGTATTTTATATTAATTTAACTTAGCATCCTTTATTAATATAGTTTTTATCGAATAAAATTAAATCTATTAATATGATACAAATTTACTTTTCGTATATTAAGGTTTGCGACTTTACTAAGGTTTTTAAATCCGCGTTTGTTGATTTTATACAACATTATACGTATTATACAGTAATTTAAGTATATTACCATTTTTTACGTAAAAAATGTATAAAACAGTTTTTTACATACAATTGCACAACACTGATCTTATGTACACATCCATTAAAACAAAAATGGGTTGTTGGTCACAACATATTCTATCCTTCGCATTTTTCTTCGTTGTGGTGCTACATTTTTTGTTAATTCGTGAGTATTTTTTTAAATTGTGAAGCTTTCATTTTATTAACATTAAAAGCTTCACTCCGGTAGCAAGGTGAGCACGATGACCAAACTATTTACATGGTTTGGTAGAATTTCTCTCTGCCGCTTTGATTTATTTTGAATGAAGCAACCTACAGGAACAATGTTCAGTGGTGACTTGCTCTAAATAGAAACCCCTAGAATACTTCAGACCGATGACCTTGTGAAATTAGCCTAGAATTTCATCCCATAAAATTATAAAATCATCAGATAACACTAAAACTGCAATGATACCCCAGTAATAATTTCATTTAATCCCGATATTTTATTCTAGCCCAGAACTCACTTGTTAAATATTAAAAATTGTTTAATATTAAAAAAGTCGGGTAAATGAAGAGAACTGAATCCAATTAACACTGATTAGCAAAGTGAGGATCAGCTTACTGACTCTCGGTGATAACTAAAGTTTTCTACTTAACATAACATCGACCGAGTGCCACAAGTGTTGAATCAATTTCCGTTTTTGAAGATTTACTATAATAACGAAAACGAATCCATCGTACCTTCTATAGGTTTATAAAAGTACACAAACGTTTTGCATGTTGTGAGTAAGAGTAGTTTCATATTTCTATAATATCTAAAAGTGTTCGACCTATACCGGGTCTTTGTGTATCGGAGGTTAGTAACGGTTTGTAATTTATTTGAAACGAGCCCGCATTGCTTAGGTCTAATTTTAATTTCAATCCGATTTGAATTTTGTAAACATAGCGATTTTTTATGATATTCAAAGGGATTTGGTCTAGACACATTTGCGATCCCATTGTGAGAGATTCAGGACCTACGTTGAACAAGCACTCGCTTTGCACAACAATCCAACTGTTTTTAAGGTAATATTTGGTACCTACATAGTCGATTTAACCCCGTGTCGAATAAAACACACCCTGTTACTAGCCCCGATACAACAAGCATACCAGACCGAATTCCTTTACAAATTATAGAAACTTTTTACCACACTGACTTACCACACTCTTAACATGTAAATTGGTTTGAAATAAAAACTAGAACAAGTTTTTTTAAATGAAGTATAATTTAATTTTTATATCCCTTAAATATGTATACCATATACGCATTGAAATGTATATCAAAACCCTGTTTAATCTAGAAGATTTCTATCACCCTCTATCGATATGACAATTTTTGCAATATACCGTAGATTTTTCATTATAAATTATTTATCACTATAACGTACAAAAGTGATCGATATATATTGGACAGGTTTCGTTCCATCTCAACGGGCGATCGTATTTTGCTTACATATCATTGGCGTTACCTAAAAATCTAATACTTCTTACTTGTATATGTTTGACCACCGCTAAGTAGAAGCTGTGAAATTATACAAATAAGGTAATATGTTAATAAACTCAGTCACTTTTTGATTATCTAAAATTTCAGAACTACAATCTCAATTATTTTTCTGATTTAGCTATGAATTTGTATGACAGTCACTGAACAGTGATACATATGACTTGGTTCCGACCGAGATAAAGCCGACAAGCCAATTTGCTTCATCCGTACTCAGAGGTGCACTGAAATTATTTTAATATGCTGATTGATCATCCCAGAATTAAATTTTTTATATTATTATATTTATTTATTCAAAAAATATAACGAATTTTGTGCCGAAAAAACGACAGAAGCAAATTCGCGTAATACATAAAAATACAACATAATCCTAATATTTACAAAATTAAATGATTTTTATCTCATCTTTTATCACATTTTATATGACATCGGTATAAAATGTGATAAAAGCTTACAATAAAATGACTAAGATACTACTACTATGACTACCATTACCACTACAACTACTTTTACTACTAAATTTCAACTTCATAACATGTGACTAAATACATCAAGTTTTATGTAATAACCCTGAATAAAAAGAAGATATCAACAGTTTCAAATAGCCATTGCTTAACTTTAGGTAAAAAGGACTTCAAATGAATGTCCTTCCTAATGTAAATTGGTAACGCATTAAAAAAGGTTGGTGCAGTGACCTGAATAGAGCGTCGGAAGTGGTCATTGAAGAATCTTGGGATGTTACAAAGAAATTGATGGTTACCGCGAAAATTGTAACGAAAATCGCTTCTCATTATTTGTTGACCACTTCGATTAAAAAAAACTCTCAATACCTTATAAACATACAAATGTTTCAACGGCAAAATATTCGTCGTAAAGAATAAATTCCATGATGGTTCAGTTCTTGGTTTCTTTAGATATATTCTCAAAATTATTTTCTGTAGAACATATAAAGGATACAAAGTAGCAGCATAACAACAACCCCAGCACGACAATCCATATTAGAATTTAGCCATAACTAGTGCATGGTAAGCTATTTTTAGAACCGACGGAGGGCAATAGTCACGAAGAAGGTAGAAAATTCTAGCAGTTGATGACAGATACTGGTTGACAGAATTAACATGCGTTTTCCAATTAAGGCAAGTGTCCAAGTGAACACCAAGATATTTAAACGAGTCAACTTGTTCGATATCAAAACACTCAGAGTGGCAACCACTAGACGCACATTCATACCTGCAAAATCGACGTACAGTTGATTTAATGTAAGTTCTCCAAAAATTTAACGGGCTCACTGAATAAAATACAAGTCTAAATATCATATACCGCATAAACTTTGATTCTAAAATAAGAAAAGAGTGGGGGAATTATGAAATCAGGATATATATGTTTGTCATTTTAAGATAGGAATATTTCGGGTAATTTCGTGCACCTATTGGAAAAATTCCGTTCCAATAAAAAATTTAACTGTTTTAAATATCCAAATAAACTTTGTTCGCAAAATTTTCATTAGTTTTACACTCACCAAAGTGTTGTTATGCCGTTTATCGGATTTTTCGAACCGTGGCGGAAAAATCGCTGGTCGAGGTAGTGAGTGTCATTTCTCTTTTACTGTTATCCTCTAACCAAAAAACTAAAGCCTTTCGAACGGCTTCTATAATATGATCCCGTTTAAAGGTTGAAAGCTTTACAATCACTGCTGTTCCACTCGACACACTTTTACGAATAGTCTTCCATCCGCTTAATTTTTGTTAATTATTTGCCTTGATTTTCACTATCCAAAATCTTAATTTTGGTTTCTAACAAAATTATATGCCGTTTGGTAAGATTCGTTTTATTGCCTAGTTGCCGACATGGCAGGTTTATAAAACTTGTATGTTAATAAAGTTAAAAAGAAATTTACATATTGTAAAATTTACGAATATAAATTACAAAATTTTCTGAAATAAAGAAATTTAATTTTCAAAAGTTCAGTTCTTATGAGTAAAACAATGCACTAAAGGAGATCTCTTTTCTAACCATTTTGGAATTTGACATTTACTGATTGCGTCTTATGGATTAAAAGACAAAAATGAAATGACAGCTTTTCAAGCACATTGATCATCGAAATATTAATACTTTAAAAATATTAGCGTTTATTGAGTACCGTGTAAATCGAGGGATGGGTGTATATACATAGGTAGCCGACTTACTCGTTCTGCATCATATACACAATAAAAGCTTTGGTACATGAGGATAATATAAAATACTTTGTGTATGTAAAACAACTAGATAACATTTTGGGAAAAAGGAGAAAAACAAAAAAAACCATCAGCTTTTATTGTTTCCGCAGCGGAAACTTAATCACTGTCGAAAACATTTTTCTCTAAAAATACAATAAGAATGGTTAAAGAATATTCTCGTTGTATATAGTACCCATTTCATCATAACTATAGGTGGGTTGCGCAACTCACCCCATCTCATCATTATTCACTAGATCTATACGTATATACGAGATACGACTACTTAAGTTGAAAATTTTAATTTTTGTTAAACAAGAATAAGATAAAAATGTAAATTTTTCTCATTCAACAAACAATAACAACATAAACTTTTCAACGTAATGTCAGTTTTTAACACGTTGCTGATGAATTCATATTGCTGGGAAAACAATTTAATTGTTAGAATCGGCCTCTAAATACACGCTGGCAAACTAGCAAATAAAAACGTGTATAATTTAATTGAATGTCAGGCATCCGTTAAATGGAAAATCACCCAATGTATACAGGAACTTTTGTTCGTGTAGCGTTGTTCATAAAACAATGTTGAATATGTATATTATATGTATTGTTGATTATGTATAGCAATGGTTGAGCGTATTTCGTAATTGACACATGCACTTACAAGATCGTGTCGAAAATGGCTAAATTAAATTTTTAGCCACTTTTTGAGCACTGGTGCTCTTTTTTTGTAAGGAATCACATACCTTAAAATTATTACTATAGGCAGTGTTTTATCTGAATTTCCAATGGTCAATTGCAAATTTTTAACATTTTCGAAATAACTTTCCTTTAATGTTCTTTCTAATAGATGTCAGTAAAATGTCTGCAGCTGCGTAAATTTTTTTGAAGTTCCATTAGTTTGCAAAACAAAATTGGTTTCTAATTCTTACGTTTAAGTATATCATCCAGTATTAGCTAATCTACATCGATTAGCCAATAATATTATTAGATAGGCCGATTTATCAGAAAATATTATCTATATGAGTTAATAGTTGGAAATTTTAAGTTAACATTATCCCAGTTTGAAAAACGGGCGTGGAATCTGAAACGAATTTCTCATTCAATCAAACGAAGCCTCAGTTTTCTTTACATAAAGGTGTTTCAGTTATATTTCGTGAGTGTTACATAATCTTCAACTAAAATGTTGATAAAAAACAGTCAGGGATAACCTTCCAAATTGGTCCAAATTATTCAAGATAATTCTTACGAGTCTGATCAAGTATTTAATACCGATGAAACCGGACTGTTTTGAAAAAATGCCGAAAAGAATTTTCTGGATGACTTGCTTTTTATTTCGAGATTGTTTTGACCAGTGCTTCATTCCAGAAGTGAAAAGCTATAAGATGAAAAATCTTGAGTTTAAATTGCTTTTATTATTAGATAATTTATCAAGTCGTCCAATAAGATTACATCATCCAAATGTAAAAATTTAGTTTTTGAACATCAATGATCCAACCTAAAGGAGCTCATTCTTTAGGGGTAGACGAATGTGAAGATTATGATATTCTCAATGTAGAGAAATTGTTTGAAGATAATGTTAAATGTGGAGCTCCTGAAGTTAGTAAAGGTGTTTGATGACGTAGTAGAAATTAACTCCGACTAAGAAACCGCAAACCAATTTTCGAAGAAATTTTTCGATAACCTGTATTAGAGGGCCAGTCTAACATATGACCAAAATTTGGTATCATTTAGTCCATTGGTTCCAAAGAAATAACAGTTTTTTTATGTCTCGACTACAGTGCCACCTATACTGGGCCAACATTTGCAGAACCCCGCTTACAGTCAGCACAGACAAACAATATTCAAAATCTGGATTCAAATCGGCATGTAGTAGCCGAGATTAGCAGTATCGAACATAAATTAAGATGTATAAAATTTAGATTATTTTTGAATAAAATCAAATTTAGACTTCCTTTATAAAAATTTAGTCTTTCTAAATAATCAAATAAATTTTCGTTGTATTATATGGCTCGAGAGAAGACATTGATGTTCAGTATTGAGTGTGTGAATATGACTTCGCATCTTGTTATTAAAATAAAACACGTTTGCTTGTTCAGAAAATGAAAGAATTATTATTATTAAAAATATGCTACATCTGCAGCTAGAACTTCCCCTATAATCGTTTAGGAAATTTACGGATTCTTTTAGGAAATTTACGGAAACCCAAACTCGCAATTTTTATGCCGTGATGGTTGAATGCTTTCAACAGTCCATTCCTTATTCTGTACGGAGAAACAAACTGGTTCTTCCACTACGGTACAACAGGGAATTGCATTCACTGTGTAATCAGAGGAATAAAAATGGGGAGAAATGTTAGAGACGAGTTTGGACTCGGATTACTTAAATTACGTGAACATTTTCGATGAATTTTCGAACATGTCTCATGAACACAGCCGGACAAGTGGTGCAGTGGTTAAAGCTTCGGCACTTGGACCGGGAGGTACTGGGTTCGAATCTCATCAGAGGCTAGATGCAAATCGAATTTTCATCATCGACCACAATCGGTGATGTTAATAAACACAACTAAGACCATCTGATGGAGTGCAGAATTCAGCGCCGACCCACCATCCATGTCAATTTACAGGTTGACATGGAGCTTGCAATGTGCAGGTGGTATACTGTAGTTGTGTGAGTAGGTGAATAGGTGAATGGGTTAATGATGTGTCGTGAATGCATGGTATCACAATGTGCCAAAAATGGCCTAAGTGTCAAACCACTGAAACCTAACCACCTCATGAACACAAAATTGATTACATCGATAGTATGCAGTCAAATAAACGCTAACCCAAAGCGTTTTTGGCAGTTAATAAACTACAAGAAGAAATCAGATGGATATCCTTCTACGGTGAAGTTCAGCAATCATTGTACTGGTAACCTCAAAACCATTGCAGAATTTTTCGCAAATTTCTTGTATAAGAAGCAATTCCAACCCATAAAAAGGGATCTAAATCAGATCTCTCCAAATACAGGTCAATTGTAAAGTGACCGAATTTATGTAGTATCGCAGCACAAACACGATATAGAACAGCAAAGACGAACACAGTGAAACCAACATGGATGAAAGGAAACACTTGTTTTTTTGTTTGTTGGTATTTATGTATTCTAGCTTACGATTTAGTAGATGTACTCTACAAACGTTCTTGCAGCAATTTATCTGCCTAGAATAATAAAATTTATAAAAATTTTGACAGCAAAACGTGATTTTTTTTAGCTTATTATCCAGCTCGCGCTAAGATATATTTTAACGCGATTTCCACAAGTTTCCACTAAATTACAGATAAACTAGTAAGCTAAAAAGTTTTTCTAGAGATACATTTTGAGGTTTATTTTATTTGTCCTAAGGCAACAAACAAAATTGTAGTTCGAAACTATTTTCATAGTCTAGAAAATTATTTTGTTTATCTATTTAAAAAAATAAATAAATTTTCACGTTTTGCTGTCAAAGTTTTTCTAAATTTTAATGTTCTATAGGCAGATAAATTGCTGCGAAACCGTTTGTAGAGTTTTCACTAGCGCGATTTATATGCGAATGAGAAAACTAAAAATTTTGAATGTCAGCTGCGTACCGCATCTGCGAAATCGTGGGCTATATATTTTTTTGTTATTTCGCTAGCTAAATTTTAGTGCAAGCTGGATACCTACCTTAAATGGATGAACAAAATAATTTTTAAGACTATGAAAACAGTTTCGAACTATACTTTTGTTTGTTGTAGGACAAATACAACAAACGTCAAAATTTGTCGCCACATATACTTTTTAGCATACAAATTTAACTGTAATTTAGTGGAGACTTGTACAGGCCGCGTTAAAATTTTACTTAGCGCGAGCTGGATACTTCGCTTTAATGACAGTGACTTGCTCAAAGCAAAAAAAAAATAAATTAATAAAAAATATATGTATAAAGTCTACAATTACACTCTACACGATTTGACTGGCAACTAACGAGTAATATTAAGGCTCTATTTTATTGGAGGTGTATTATCATCTGCTTGATCGACCCCGTGTTATCATTTGCTTGATCTAGTTTAAATAAATTCTGGATAATTGACATTGCATATGACTCCCTTTACTTTAATTGTAAAACACTGTTTTCAATAAATCAGCATGATTTTTTAGAGAACGATCTACTACAACCAGTTAAAACGAATTTGCGTCTCATTTTTTGAACGCTATGGACGGTGGAAACGAAATAGATGTTATTACCATGGATTTCTGCAAGGCATTTCACAGGGTTTCCCATAAAATGATTTTGTTTAAACTCAGAGCTGTTGGTTTTGTACCGCAACGGATTTTAGGCCTATTTGTTCGTATTATCCATCAACGAAGTCAATTTCAAGCTCCGTCGATGTTGACCTATTATAGAATGATCTTAATAACTGCATAACTTGATGTGCTAAACATAATCTTGATTTGAATGTGAGTAAATACCAATCCATTACATACTCAATAAAATACGTAAATCTTCTCAGTCGAGAGTATACTATCAACAGCGCTGTTGTTGCAAGAGTTTTAGCCATGCGAGATTTAGGGGTAATCTGAGGCCTTAAACTTAACTTATGATAACACATCGATTTTTTTGTCAACAGAGCAAACTTTTCGCTTAGGTTCGTGAAACGCTGGCCTGAAGAATTTCTAAATCGCTTTGTTACGAGGGCTATTTATATGACATTTGTTTGGCCCTTGCTCGACTTTGCTAGTCAGATTTGGTACCTTTACCATGAAGCACACATACAAAAAATTGAGGCTATACAACGTAGAATTTTGCGTTTTGCGCTGCGCGGATTTCTATGGGCGAACATTTATAACTTGCCTCCTAATCGTGACCGCTTCGAGCTTAATTATCTTAAAGACATTCAGTAAGCGACGATCTGTTGCAGACATCGTTTTGATTCATCAACGTTTATTTGGTAGAGTACATTCTTCAGCTTTACTCGAAAAGAAAATTCTTAATGTAAATGATCGTGATTTGAGAACGATATTTGCTTATAGAATTGCACCTTGCAGAACGACCTACGGCCAGAACGAACCTATCACAAGAATACTAGGCGATATTTTTTGACTACCACATAACAGTAAAATCGCTATTATAAGTTATTATCTGCTACCAATTGATAGAACAATAAACTTAAATTTTTTATTTGTATATTAATTTTTTTTTATCTATTTGACTCAAGTACTCTATCGAGTATATACAATTTAAAAAAGAAATTCTATCTCCTTTTGCGTTTTATTTAATTTTAGTTTTATTTATCTTTATTTTTCTCTCTCTTTTGATTTTCTCCCCATCACCATCTCCAGTTTCATATCTGCTTGTTTTAAACAGACCAATTGTCGGTCTCTCCTTTAATTGCAGTGGGGTATCACTTTCTTAAATTTAGCCATTCCATTTTCTTAATTATGGCCCTTTCAATATATATTTTTTTTATTTCGATTAATATTAATTTATTTTTGTTGTTTCTTTAATTTTAATTTAGTAGAATGATATCGCTGTTTAAAATTCCCTTGAATTATATTAAAAAAAATACTAATAATGTTGATGGTGACTCCCCGCGTGCGGTCAGGGAGAGGTGTTAGGTCGTTGGGAATTGATATTATTATTAACGCCAAAGTCACCATTTTTAAATCGTCGAAACCATTTTTTGGACGTTGTATTCAATGGAGGATACACACAGAAAATTCCACAAGCAAACGACAAGTTTTCCCTGCACTTTTCTTTGCAATAAAATAATGTAACAAAACTTCTCGCAAATGATGTTTATCCAGAATAAAATTTGACATATTCAAGCAGATAAAGATACTATCAGCCAAATGTCACGTTCTGCATTTGACAGCTGACAGTTAACAGTACTAGTAACGACACCTATTAGGAATGGGCGGAGTCATATTCACAAACCCAATATTTTCCTTATGTTCTTTAATTCAATTTACATGGTTCTAATCTATGAATCCTTTGTCTCATTTTACACGATTTTGATTTACACGATTATTCGTGGAACGTATCTATATACCGTGCAAATCGAGGGATGAGTGTATACGCAACATTATAATGGGAATCTGTTTATAATTTTTTAAATTTCGCACCGTCTTACCCGCATAAATCAATCAAAGTGTTGACACCTCTAGGTAATAATCGAAAATGTTGAACTGAAAATGTAAATAATAGACGAATTAACCCTTTTCTGTTCCGAAGCACAGCTAATAAAGTAAAATGATATCAATTTTATTGTTCGTGAAACAATGTCAAAAAAAAAATCGTTAAATTTTTTGTTTTTGTCTTTTATTATCCTTCAACATAATATAATGACAAGCCCAAAATGAACAAAAAATAAATATATTCGTACTTTTGAGATTACACGCAGAAATATAAGAAAAGCGCACAAAAAAAATTAAGAAAATGTTGATTAGCTGCTGCTATCTGGTGTAATCTTTTTATTATATTTCATGAATCATCTAGAACGGTTCGTAAAAAGTTTATTTTTTGTGTGTGCTTTATTGTAAAGCTTTTTTTGTCTAAGTATTGTACACAGTAAAAAATTTGATAGAATACTATGGTGTACGCTTATATTATACATATAGTTATGTATGTAGTTATAAAACTATAAAAAATAAATCTGTACCAAGCATGTATGAGCACATACATACACACACATAGTACATACACCGAATGTTTGTAAAACTAGATGATAATAGCGCATTTGGGTATTGTACAATGATTTTTTATTGCTATGTGTACGGTTTATTTCGTCTATGTACATTATAATTCACTAGAATATGATAGTAATCTATGAAATTGTCATATACAAATTACACAACTGGGGAAAATTTGATACAAAGCTCAGACGCAAAAGTCGTTAAGATATATTTTTGGTCTCTATGTGTTCTTCTATGAACTCTGTATACATTTGCGATGAAAATTCCCGTCTATCTATATTCTATATGGTTATAATATGAATGGATGCGTGGTTTGGGAACAGCACAATGTTCATTGAATAAATGAATTTTATTAAATCAAACAGATTTATATTTAATTTCCATTAAAATGGTATATATGCGGAGTGAGATGATTGAACACCGGCAGTGGCCCAACCTCTTCTATGTACATTTTTTTTGTATATTGGGTGTTTGATAAACGATTTTCAACGTCATCATTTGCTGTTTAAAAAATTATATTATATTTTTATGTATGTATTGTATATGTATATCGAATTCTATACAGTTAATGGTTTTTTGATGAGATACGAATGTGAAAATTATATGATAAAATTACTACACGTATATAGAAAGGAAGTTATGTATTGAAATTAAAAATATGGTATTAATACTTTTAATAAGCTTTTGCTGAACTTTATAGTATAAATAATTTAACATAATGCTTTTTTATAAACCGTGATGACTAATCTGATGACTTTTGGAAATAAACGATTTTTCATATCAGCAATCATTTAAATGAGTAAACTTTTCCTGCTTCATATCAATGTTAACCTGACCATTTAGTAGTTAAATCTTCACGTTTTAATGTCGGAAGAGAGCTTGTTGAAATTGCAATATTTTTATCTTTGTTGTAGCAGTAAAATGTGTGGGTAACTGAATCAAGGACACAATCAAATTTAAAACAAAAAACTTTGCTTTCAAATTAAATGTTAATTGTGTTAATACGTTCTCACAGGGAAAAATTAGTGCCAGTCCAGGAGTCGAAAAAATTTAAAGATGATCAAAAATAAAATCCGATTTCTTGAGAAAAGTGGAAATCATTTAAGCTCTGACAAAATTTGTGCCTATATCCTGGAAATATATGTTTTTTTTTTAATTTTCATTCATAATTTGAGGAAAAAAAACAAACCCCTGAAAGACACTACATATTTTAAGAACAAAATGCATATTCCGCTCAATATAATAGTTGTGTTGAACGACAAGTTAAGTACTAGAAATAAAATGTTTTAGAATCCCCGGAAGTTGATAATTCTGATTGCATATTCTCTAATTATCTTTCCATTAACAAAAAAGGCTTTGCATATTCTTATAAGGTGGAATTTGTGCTGATCCATAATTAACTTAATATCATTGAACAACAAAGACCGTTGAATGAACGATTTTATAACATACAGGGCCCTGGAAATTACTAACCTCAACACTTTTTATTACATATTCTACAACATATTATTAGATACAATGCGGTTCACTTGATTAGACACACTTGCAATTTATCTTTAAATGTAAATTTTACTGTAATTTCTCGCAGAAAAAATTATGTTTAATCAGAATAGGAGAAAGTACCGCAGGTGGTACACCAATGGAAACATTGCACAATTCATTCTTTCATGAGACTGGCACTAGAGATTCTGGGGCACACCAATCCTTGCATACACAAAACAACAAGAATATGGGAAAAGCAGCCCGTCCCAAAGGCGAGGAAGAGTTACTAGATATCCTGAAAAAATTTTTAATTTCTCATTTACAAATCTACACATGGAGCAATTCCAAAATAATATTGGCGCAACAACGGCACTCCAACAAGCAGGTATAACACTTGGTGAAACACACTTAGTCGCTTGCTTTTATATTTATCAAAATTTAGGTTTTTGAAATAAAAAAATTTGTTCAAAAAATTTAACAAATTACTCGGTCGAATTCGAAGGCCCTTCGTCAGTAGATGTTCCCAATACTTTTAAAACTTCCTTTAAAAACTATGGATGAACTGGACATAAGTAGAAAAGTTTATTGTGGATATTAAACAATCAATGCTCTCCCATGTACTCCATAAATCAAATCAAAGCTAAAAGTAAATAACTATCTAATAGAAATTAGAAATCTAAGTAGGGATAAATGCAAATCCAGAAAAAGTGAGACTTAATTAGAGCTCTGCAAGACAAAAATAGACTAAACAATGTTGTTCAATAATTAACAAGATAAATTCAAAAATTACAAAATGAGTCAGCTAATTTCTGCTTAAGTGTTGACGAATGACAGTAATTTGGATTATTTGCTCTGGAAGTCCGCTAATACTCTGAAAAGGCCAATAATACCGATTCATCTTATCAGAAAATGCTGAAAGATTTGCTAATCTTCTTGGAAATGGTTGGGATTAAAATACAATAAAATGTATTGGTTACAGGGAAGAAAGTCTCACCTATCAATCCCTATTAAGATTCTGCGTTATAAGCAAGTATTGAAACAGCTGTGATGATGTACCAAGCAGAACAACATGGATATTACCGAAAGATTCCAAACAATTAAATGCTAAGAAAGAACGTCAACGCACCCTACAACCCATCAAAAGCGAAATGACGAAATTTGCTAGAAGTCATGCGCAACGGCTACTTCACCATGTCAACATAGAGGCCATTTAGCTACAGGTTAATATGGATTAGTTAGAAGGCTCAAAAGAGTAAAGCCTTTTGGGTTGTAAAATCAGTTAAAACAAATGTTTATCTGGCGCAAAACAAAAGCGCGATCAAAAAATAAATATCAAAACTACAGAGTACATCCATGGGTAAACTCTTAAATTTCAGTAAAATTGAGTAATTTAATTTAAAATAAAATTGCTTATTAGTCGTCGGCTAGATTGTAAATAAAAAAGAAATTGTAAAGAATTACAGTAAACCCTAGATTTAACGGACCTCAATTTAACGGACGCTCGATTTAACGAACAATTTTTTTATTATCCATGTTTCGGTTTTCAATTCTAATGGGATTGGGTATGTTGGATGGAAATGGGATTCTTAAATGATTTTTGGAAGTATTTCTAGCATATGGCCATCTGGGATGGAACATGATCAATTCTTAACCGATTATGATGTGAATGGGTATGTTGGATGGAAATACGATTCTTAAACGATTTTAAGAAGAAATTGTGGAATATACCAATCTGGGATGGATTTCGATCAATTCTTATCGATTATGATGGGAATTTGTATGTTGGATAAAAATAGGATTTTTAAACGGTTTTGGGAAGAAATTCTGGAATATGGCTATCTGGGAAGCAATTCGATGAATTCTTAACAGATTATGATGGGATTGGGTAACTTGGGTGGAAATGAGATTTTTAAATTATTTTTGGAAGAAGTTCTGGAATATGACCACCTGGGACGGAACTCGTTCAATTCTTAACCGATTACGGTGAGATTGGGTATGTTGGATGGACATGGGATTCTTAAACCATGTTTGGCCATATTCCAGAACTTTTTCCAAATATCATTTAAAAATCCCATTTCCATCCAACATAACCAATCCCATCATAATCAGCTAAGAATTGGTCGAGTTCCGCCCCAGGTGGTCATATTCCAGAACTTTTTCCAAAAATCATTTAATAATCCCGTTTCCATCCAACTTACCCAATCCCAGCATAATCAGCTTAGAAATGCCTGAGTTCCATCCCAGATGGCTATATTCCAGAACTTTCATAAACTCTTTATGAATCTCATTTCAATCCAACAAACAAACACACATTTTTCTTCATGAGGTTCAGAGATAAACAAGTTCTGTCCTATGTGGCCATATTCCAGAACAAGTGCAAAATCTATAGTCGATTAAATTTAAAACATTTGTATTTAACGGAACCCCAGTTAGAGAATAGAAAAAAGTATTTGACTTCCTATTTTTAAAAGATAAGTCAAATTTAATGTGTTTTTTTTGGTTAAGTTGATTAGTCGCAACTTGAAATTATAATGAAAACCAGTCATTTATATTTCTGCTTCATTATTATTTTATTAAGAATTTCGGAAAGAACATGAACTTTGAGAGTGAGTCAGCCACAAACGGTCTCGATGATATTTGAATCACGGGAATAAGGTGGCCCTAGTTATTACTCAACGGTTTGACTCGCAATCGACGACTTTACAGTACCGACGTTATGAACGGCTCAAATAGGGTCCCATTATGAAATTGCATCCCATACCATTACTTCTCCTTTTTTGGTATGATGGCCAGGCAAAAATTAATATTCATTGTTTGCGAATGCACATCCCAAGCCAAGCACGGCTTCTTGAATTTGAATTTTTCTTGCTTGCTTATAGGGCTTAGTGGTGTTGTTGTTTTGTTAATTTGCTGGTATTAAGCCCAGGGTCAGAAGAGTCGCTGGCCTTCCATAGTAGTTGCATCCATAAGATGCACTGTTGACCACGCTCGATTTTATGAGCTATAGAGCAGGAACTCTCCAAGTAGTATGCATCGATTTTTACGGCTACCCGAATTAAGAAAAGTTGAATTAAGAAAAGTGAATTAAAAAAAGTGGTATTTGTATGAAAAATGACCACTTATTTTAATTCGTATTTTGAACAAATTTCCTGAATTTAAAAATGTAATTACAACAAAAAAAAACTCAATTCAAAATGAATTAAAAAATGCACATCTTATTTCATTTTTAAAAAAATTTATCTTAATTCATTTTCAAATTGATTTAAAATACGTTTATTTTATTTCATGTTTTGTCCACTTTTCTTAATTCATTTTCAAAATGAATGGAAGATTATTAGGCTAAAGTTTACTTTACGTATATACATCGATAAAATCAGGTAAGGAGTATACACTTTTAAAAATTTTAAATGCAGGATTGTTTATTAATAGTTATTAGGAGGGAAAAGCTAAATTTTTCCGGAAAAATTTGTGATTTTCCGGGAAATTTTTACTTTTTTTTATTTTTTCATATTCTTGTTTTGTTTTATTTATTTTTATTAATAATAATGGTTTCGTCATGCTCCCTAAATTAAGAAAAGATGAATTAAGAAAAGAGAATTAAAAAAGTGGTGTTTCTATGAACGTTGATTTTTTTTACATGGTTGGCACGTATCGCCGTATAAAAAAAAGGTTTGGGTGTATTTTATTTCACAGTATAAACATAAAATTTACATTTGTTTTTAATAACAAAGAAATGCATGAAAAATTTAATGTTTTTAAGAAAATGTTTCTTCTTACAGTTTTTTTGTAACTAACTATAACTAAATTTCATTTGTAAATTATTATTTGTGAATTAATTGTGAATTAAAATATACATTTTTGAATTCATTTAGAAATTTGCGTTTCTGCACATTTTATTAATGAAAGGATTAGTTGAAAATTTTGGATGGCTTTAATTTCATATTCCAGTAAAAGCCCGATTATCCGGCATACAATAAATCAAAACACTCAGTTATAACTGGAGTTTTAATTTTTAGGAATTTTTTTGCTTTTCTCTCTTTCTTTTGTCTTTCATATGCATTTTTTAATTCATTTTCAAATGTGCAATTGTTTTTTGCACATTTACATTAATGAAAGGATTAGTTGAAAATTTTGAATGGCTTTAATTTCATATTACAGTAAAAGCCCGATTATTCGGCATCCAATTATCCGGAACACTCAGTTAACCGGAATTTTAATTTTTAGGAATCTTTTTTGCAAGGGAAAATACTCTTTCACAAGGGAAATTATTTTTTTTATTATTTGGGAATTCACAGAAAATATACTTTATTAAGAGCTCTGTCATCCGGAATGCTTGAGGATGAGAGCATTCCGGATAATTGGATGTTTCATTAAAACTAGAAATTTTACAAGAATTTCGCTTGGTTTCATTATTTTTTAGGATTCTCGTTTATTTATTTTCAAATTATGTACCAGAAAACATTTTTTTATATATCAGTTCATTTAATTTATTGCAAATAATAAATACATACATATTATGTATATGAGTACTTCCATACGAGTACCCAAAATTTAATAATATATTCAATATTTCACTAACATAACTGTAATACGACTTTACACATTCAATTCAAATAGAATAATGCACAAAACAGTAAAGTGAAGTGTATTTTCTGTGAATCCCCGAATAATAAAAAATATAATCTCCCTTGTGAAGTAAAAAAAACAAATTCTAAAAATTAAAATTCCGGTTAGTGTTCCGGTTAATCGGGCTTTTACTGTAATATGAAAATTAAAGCCATTTAAAATTTTCATCTAATGCTTTCATTAATAAAAATGTGCAAAAAACAATTACAAATTTGAAAATCAATTAAAAATGCATATGAAAGAGAAAAGAACAAAAAAAACTTCCTCAAAATTAAAATTCAAGTTAACTGAGTGTTCCGGTTAATTGGATGCCGGATAATCTGGCTTTTACTGTAATATGAAAATTAAACCTATGCAAAATTTTCAACTAATCTTTTCATTAAAGAAAATGTGCAAAAAATAATTGCACATTTGAAAATGAACTAAAAAATGGGTATGCAAGAGAAAAAATCAAAAATCAACTAATGTTCCGGATAATTGGATGCCGGATAATCGGGCTTTTACTGTAACCTGAAAATTAAAGCCATTCAAAATTTTCAGCTAATGCTTTCATTAATAAAAATGTGCAAAAGACAATTGCAACTTTCAAAATGAATATGAGAGAGAAAAAAGCAAAAAAAAACTTCCTCAAAATTAAAATTCCGGTTAACTAAGTGTTTCGGTTAATTGTATGCCGGATAATCGGGTTTTTATTGTAGTACATTTTTACGTTTTATTTCGATTTTATATACGCATTTTGTTTCATTTTCAAAATGACTTATTTATGATTTTAAACTAAGTAAAAAAAAAATTGAAAAAATTTCAAAATTTTCCGGGAAAAATTTAATTACATATTTTTTCAATACTTTTCTAAAATCATTTCCTAAATAATTTAAAAAAAAACATATTTTATTTCAGTTTTTTTACTTTTCTTAAAATATTTTGAAAATGAATTAAGAAGTGCACATATTAAGTCAACTTTTATTATTTCATTTCTATCAACTTTTCTTAAATCTTTTTCATAATGAAATAAAAACACTTATTTAAATTCAGAAAAAACACTTTTCTTAATTCAACTTTTCTTAATTCGGGTAGCCGATTTTTACACTTTCACCTGAATACTTCTTTTGAAAATCTGGAAAAATTTTTTAGCAACTTACAAAAAAAGTGTTTAATTTTTTTTTTCATTTCTACTTTACTGAGTGCTAATTTCTCTCTCTTCTCAATAAAAACATATATTATTGGTTCTGCGAAAAATTACAGTAAAATTTACATGTAAAATTGCAAGTGCCTGTGAACCACAGTGTATATTCATTGCCAACAAAATCAATTATAGTCGCTTAATTTGTTCTTACTAAGAATTGGTTTAATTCTATTGAACAATGAACAAATTCAATGTCATCCGAAAAATGTGGCCACAGAATTTGTACTATTGTTGATTTGGTAATCAGGAAATAGCGCATGTTCAGTTGCTTTATTTACACATTTTATTTATACATACCTGATAGGAATATGCCAAGCAGTGTTGTGTGTCTACGAGTATTTCAAAATTGTCGACATGCCGGTGTCGAAAATAGTGTAGACATTTTATTTTTGCGTAGGCAATGTCGATAATTGGTAGAGTATGTAGATAATTTGTAATAGGTAATGTAGAATATTCCTTTTTTGTTTTTTCTATTGTTGTTTCAAAGTGGGGTTTTCTGATATAAAAATTACATTTTTACAAGGGAGAATTTATTACGTTTGAAATAATTCAATATATTAGAAATATTTTAAAATTTTTTATTCGGCACGTAATCCGTTTCAGTCATTGACCACAATAATATTTTATGTTTATACTAGAGAAATTACATTTTTTGACACAAATGCCACTATTTAGTAATGTTATCCTCCAAATTCAGGCTTATAAGCTTGGCTAAAGTGAACAACCAACAACAAACATTGTGAAGTGCAGCAGTCTACCGATTCTGCTGATCCTTTGGGTTACCGATATTTGGCCAAAATGATCATATTCCCCTTCTTATAATTAAATTATTAAGGTTTAAAATAATATTATCAATAGTCAGTATTGTTCGGACAATATTTGGGTAAGGTAAGTGTAACATAAATTTCCGCGCACTCGGATAAGTTGGTCAGAATTTACTACTCACACATCTCTCGGTAAATTAGCTTTCACCGTTAGAACCAGAATGACACTCGGTCAGGTGTCAGTGTAATTTGTTTATATAATCCGTAAAAGAATTGTTCTGTATCTAGCGTTGCTACCATTGGAAATACTAGTTTAAGTTTTCAATTCCTTCCTTAACGAAACCAAATAAAGTGTTGGTTTATCATGCCCTTTCATGGGCTTTATCGATAATCATAATACCAACCATATGAGGCTTAATATGACTATGACAGGATTTCTCTATGAAATATGTCGTTTGTCATGCTTTCGAAAAGAATATATCCACCGTATCTACCTAACACGAGCGGCAAACAGATATTGCGGAAACACGTCGAGGTTGTGTTGTGTTCAACTGATTTGATCTTTCCTAATATAAATTCAGATTTACGCTTTAACTACACAAATATACCCCAATATTTATTGTGTTGTTTTATCAAACTAAAATATATTGTGCGATAGGGTAGACAAGGAAGAATTTTTTTAATATCAGCGATATGCATCGCTGTAGAAAATACGGCACTACACTGATGCCAAGTTCCCTTGATTCAGGAACAATTTATTTCTAAACCTAATTGGTCGTTCTACACAAATATTATTAAAGAATATGTAAATTTCGTTTTTAATGTAGTATCTTTTAGGGGTTTGTTTGTTTTCCTCAATTTATTAATATAAAATTTATAAAAGCTATACTTATGCAATAACTAAAAATTGCTACACTGCCTTTCGAAAATATTAAAGTTGGGCTTAAATTAGTTTTGATTTTCTCTAGAAATCGAGTTTTATTTTTATCGTCTTTAAGGGGAAATTTGGAATTTTTCTTTTCGGTTTCTTAGACCAATCACGTATTATTAAAAAATTTTCCAGCTGCAATTATTTAAAATTAATAAGTTTTATATAAAAATTAATTAAATTTGATTGAGTCCTTAACCCAGTATTTTGCAGCCCCTTAACTTTGAATTTTATTTCTAAAGGTACATAGACATTTTATACATATATAAAATTATATATGGCCGCTGGTTTTGAAAAGAATAATTTATATTAATTTTCTATTTAGGAAGTTTTGCTAAGAATAATTGCCATTATTTTAATCATTTTTTACGATGTTAATTGTACGCAAGAGCCAAAGAGACTCTGACTAGTCCTCTGAGGACAAAGTTCTAAGACATATAGAATGTAAGCAGGTATAACTAGACCATCGCGCCTGGTTATGTTTCTTTTAAATTAATTACGATCTGCTTGTAAGTTTCTAAAACACACTTTGTTCGGAGTCTGAAATTTTTATTATGATATTACAAAGTGTTCTCTTCTTAAACAGGTATTGCGTTAATGTAGGACGGAACTTGTGATCCGGTTTAATTTCCTTCATTTTACCTCCATTAATCAAGGGGTTGTTGAATCAAAAAGACACATTTTGAAAGTGCTTTATTGCAAGTTTTCTTTTGCAATTATACAAAAGTGATAAAAAAGTTGCAGTTTAATACTGGCCTTTACAATCAAGAGCATCTAGCTTTTGCTAGACTAGGCATCAGAAGTACATTTATACTTTTTTATTATGACTAAGTATAATTAATCTATTTTTATTGTCAATTGGCGATTTCCTAATTTAGAATATCTAGAGATTTTAAGTATAACAGGCCTTCCTTACATTTAAATAGCTATTAAAATCCAATGGTTCACCAGAAGCACGCAAATTAACTGTGAAAGTACAAAACTGTGCCCCTAAATGAGATTCGTTTTCTGCCCTCTGATAATTTCATTATATCTTATATTCGGAATGGATGATGGAACTAGGCTCTTTTAGGTGGACTTGTGGCTAAGAAGAAGAAGTGATTTTGTACATCTTTGCCGAGTTCCTCCATTCAAAATGCATGCTTATATGCTTGCCTACAGATGACCTCTATTTTGTTTTGTAGGTACTATTTATGGAGTAAATTTCATCTCCAATTGTTGTGCACTGCCGTTTGAGCTGTGATACGGTAACGAATCGTTCCCTTAATGAGCCGATGTTCGAACTAAATTGATGTTTCCCAGAGTCTCTAAATTCTCTCTATGATTTCAACTCGTTATAGAACTAAATTTTGAGATTATCCACCAAACAAATGTTTTCATTAGATCACCTAAGTAGTTATCATAAAATGAACGTATATGATTGTTTAACGGGGTATTTTAAATTTGGCAAATTTCGAGCAAAACAAAATTACAATACAATATTTTTTACATAAAATTTTATTTAAAAATAAATTTAAAAAAAACTTTAATGCGTGAATTTTACAGTGAAACAATTTTTTTCAGTAAAATTAACACGAGATAAAAATATAAATCCTTTACTTGTTACAAAGAAACAAAAAAAATTGTTTACTAAAATCCACTGGCAAATAATAGAATAAGTGGGGAAAATGTTGCCATAAAAAGTATGAAACTCAATACTTTTTATGGCAAAATTTTTGATACACCTTCAAACAATGGTATGCGATGAGGAATATATTTCGCATGCTACGACAATTTTACGGTTGGAAAAGTATTATAGTATTATAGTGAAATGTCACGTTCAAAAAGGGGGTAGGGTATTATAAATTTTTTTAAATTTTATGTTTCGTTAAAATGGTTTATTTTCAATTTTTTTAGTTATGTTGCCCCCAATCTGTCACTATTTTGACTATAAATTTTGCTATAAAACAACAAACAAAAGTTGCTGTCCTTATCGCTCTAACGCAATTTAAATATACTATTCTCTTTCGATTTCCCAGTATATTTTACTGAAAAAAAATTTGTTTCACTGTAGAATCCACGTATAAATCAGGATAAAGTTGGCATAAAAAGTATTAAACTCAATACTTTTATGGCAACATTTTTAACACACCTTCAAAAAATAGTATGTGATGAGAAATATTTTTGGCACACTACGCCAATTTTATGGTTGAAAAAATATTACTGTAAAATGTCAAGAGAAAAATGAAAAGTGGTATTATTTTTTTGTGCCACTACGAGCAAATTTTTGAAAATTTTCTATTTTGTTAAACACGTTCATTTTCAAATATTTTAATTATGTTGCCCCCAATCTGTCACTATTTTGACTATAAATTATGCTATAAAAAATAAACAAAAGTTGCTGTCTTTGTGGCTCTAACGTAATTTAAATATACTCTTTCTTTTCGGTTTCCCAGTATTTTTTACTGGAAAAATTTGTTTCACTGTGGAATCCACGCATTGTTATATAATTTCCGATTTTTCCCTTTTATAAAAATCACTGTCAGCTTTTGCTTCAATACATATTTTACAAAGTACATCACTTGTTTCAATTTGATAACTAGAAATTTCAAATAATATTTTTTTTTGTTTAATTGATAATGACAGGACTTTTGTTTTAACGAGTTCATTTAACCATTCTACTCTAAATTTTGAAACCGTCTTGTTTGTTCGGGGGTCTGTTATTCGGGGGTCCCGGGTTCCATTCCTGGTGGTAACAAGTAAAGAACTTGCGACTGGGTATTTTTTTAACGAGACATATGTTATTTATATGCTTGCCCATTTTCAGATTTTCAAGCTATAGTAGTTACAGCTTCGTCCTTAATAATATTTTTGTGGTGCTTGAGCTTACATCTAATTTTTGTTTTGTCATTACAGTAAATGGAGTAAATTTTTTATAAATTTTTAAAAAAATCACGTAAAAAAACTTGAACTGCGTGGATTTACAAATTTTTTAAATTTTGTAACTAACACGAAAAAAATGTTAGCAATATTGCAGATGGGCGGACTAAATATTATGATGGGCAAAATACAATTTAAATCTGGGCGGCCGACCGTGTGCCCAGCTTAGCGGGTACGTTGCTTGGCATGAAAGATTATACATTTCATTGTCAATGTTATATCTATTACTCCCGTTTGGCGATCCTTCTAACTAAACAGGGTTACTTCGAATAGGACTAGTGTTGCACCACGTACCTACATATAGTAGAACTGTGTGATCTTCCTTGACCCCTAAAGTACACAAAATTTCAACAACGATTTACTAATGTCAATTTATTTTTCAAAATGTTGCGTTTTGCCATGGCACAGTTACGTTTCGATTAATTTAAAATTCTATTCGCATTAAACAATTTTGAAGATATTCTAAAATGCAAATTAGTGAAAACCTAGAAACAATATTTTAATATTAGGGAACTATAAAATTCGTCAACTGGAATGCAATCGGATTCGATTAGTAAGATTGCGTAGTTCCTCAAATTGGAATTCATCATACTAACGAGAAGTAGGGTAGATTGAGGCAGATTCACCACTTTTTACTAAAATCTCTGAAGAAAAGTAATTATTATTTTTTAAGTCTGTCAACGGTGATAAATACTTACACATTTCCTAAAAAAAATTAATAAAAAAACGTCAGAATCATTGTCGATGATGAAAATTGAATTTTTGAAATTTTTAGTTTTTCTTTCTTTGAGGTTTGGTTTTTTGGCTTAGCCGTTGTAGAATTGGTTAGTTTTGATAACGCTATTCTATTTTTTTTTCTGGCGTTGATGTAAACATTCTTAAATTACCTGTCCTTTTTGTTTGTGTTATTCTTTTAATCCGCAAAATAGGACCAATTTCTACAGGAGTCATTATAGATCGAACAGGGTTTTGTTCGGAAATAAGTTCTTTTGTGCTGTGCTGTGTGACATGGCTCTCTATGACTTCAGAGAGTAGGTTTTTATTGGACTGAGCTTCTTTCAGATCATCTGAAATTTATTATGTTTTTAAATAGGTACGTGATTCATAATAAAACAAAATTTACGCACCATCGACCACAAACTCATCGTCTCCGAAGATCATCATTTTATGTGGGCAAATTCCTAACGTACTAAAGCCTTTTAGAATGTTTTCAAAAGAAAACGCTTTTAAAAATGAAGATCAAGTTAATTCAGCCGCATCATAAATGTTTATAATTTCTCCTGGATTTCTGGTCATGAAGTCATTGTATGACGTTTTACAATATTTTTTAAATGATCCAAAAACTGGCACGTCGTGTGTCTGCATTTTGTGAGACGTATGTAGTGGAAATGACAGAAATATGATGCCCTTTTCAGGACCATACATAATAGACTTCATAGAACAATGCGATATGTGATTATCCATCAGTAATAAAATTGGCCGCTCGACAGTGCAATTATAGTAAAAAATTTTATATGCCGCAAGTCATCAACAATATTTCAGCATTTATCCAACCGCTTTTCGAATTAAACAATACCGATCCTGTCACACTACTAACTAAAAATCGTTCATTGTAACGAGCTCGGGGATAAATGCACACGGGTGGTATACATGATTTTCTGCGGCGTTTATAATTCCCACAAGTGTTATTAGAGATCCCCATTCTGCCGACACAGCTTGCGACACGCTACGCTGGCTTTTTTCTGCAATAATCTAAAAAGAATAAGAACAGTTTTGAAATGATTTAAATCATAAATTTTAAATTAATTTACCTTTGGAGGATCTACAACTGTGCTAATTCCAGTTTCGTCTATGTTGAAGATATTATTTGCGGTAAAAGAAAACTAAACCAACCATTCTTTGAGATAACTCAAGCCATATTACAGTTTCGAGCATTTTTTCATGTAGCTTGCAATTTTGTTTTCTTTACATGTTGTGAAAACTTGGTAAACTGCGTATTTGGAACTGTATTTATTTGAATGCTCGTTTTCACTCAGTTCATTTTTAGAATCAGAGTCGAACTAATTTTTTTTAGGTCGTCCTTTTAACGCTTGTCGGTGTTTTGATTTTTCCAGGACTTCTAAAATCATTTTTTCATATCTTCCTCGTCAATCGTAACTCGTTGGGTTTTTTTTGTAACTATACGTACCATTTTTTTATTCCTTTAAAAAAAACTCGAAACAATTTTATTTTATTTTATAAAAGGGGCACATTCGACAGTATTAAGAGGTACATTCGTCATAGTCGAAACTGCCCCATAACAACTTGACGAATGTGCCCCAAGTCACAAAAAAAATGTTAAACCACAAATTTAATTTATGTTTGCCTAGTTCGTTTCCAGTGATGACTGCCAAACTTCAGGAAGAAATTTGATTTAATAATGGCGTGATTCAGTACTTTTTTCAGATTTTTTGAACATTGTGAAAATAGCCAAACACGATGTGACGAAAGTCCTCGATGTGGAAAATGTTCCGATTTACCCTATGTATATGGACGAGACAGTTCTCCTTATCGAGTGAGAGGTGACTTGAATAGCTTTAATGTTTAAATTTAGAGGATGTAGGAACGGAGACCAAACTTCTAATTGGAGGATTTTAATAAATATATTTATGATTATATTAAGAAATATGTGTTCTTTTAAATGAATTTCAATGTTTAAATTTTTAATTTTTTAGTATTTTTGTATTAATATTTTCAAAATATCTTTTCAGGATTTTTATTTTTCTTCGTTCACGGAATATTTCATTTCGGGCTATGAATGCGACCCATATGCGATCATTATTATACAAATTACCTGTAAAAGTGTAGTTTTTTTTAGTTTTGTGGTTTCGTAAAGACTCGTATCCTTTGTCCTCCACATTCAACTGAAGAACCAGATTTTTCCAATACTTGCGCGTAGCTAAGCACTAAGTTATTGTCTTATACGGGTTGATCAGCTTTCCTTTGGGACCAATACTGGTTCCGCAGACATTCTTGGCAATACACATTGAAAAAAAATATTTTTAACACTATCAATGCATCCCCAATGAAATACCTTATGACTTTTTCCCACAAGTGTTATTAGAGATCCCCATTCTGCCGACACAGCTTGCGACACGCTACGCTGGCTTTTTTCTGCAATAATCTAAAAAGAATAAGAACAGTTTTGAAATGATTTAAATCATAAATTTTAAATTAATTTACCTTTGGAGGATCTACAACTGTGCTAATTCCAGTTTCGTCTATGTTGAAGATATTATTTGCGGTAAAAGAAAACTAAACCAACCATTCTTTGAGATAACTCAAGCCATATTACAGTTTCGAGCATTTTTTCATGTAGCTTGCAATTTTGTTTTCTTTACATGTTGTGAAAACTTGGTAAACTGCGTATTTGGAACTGTATTTATTTGAATGCTCGTTTTCACTCAGTTCATTTTTAGAATCAGAGTCGAACTAATTTTTTTTAGGTCGTCCTTTTAACGCTTGTCGGTGTTTTGATTTTTCCAGGACTTCTAAAATCATTTTTTCATATCTTCCTCGTCAATCGTAACTCGTTGGGTTTTTTTTGTAACTATACGTACCATTTTTTTATTCCTTTAAAAAAAACTCGAAACAATTTTATTTTATTTTATAAAAGGGGCACATTCGACAGTATTAAGAGGTACATTCGTCATAGTCGAAACTGCCCCATAACAACTTGACGAATGTGCCCCAAGTCACAAAAAAAATGTTAAACCACAAATTTAATTTATGTTTGCCTAGTTCGTTTCCAGTGATGACTGCCAAACTTCAGGAAGAAATTTGATTTAATAATGGCGTGATTCAGTACTTTTTTCAGATTTTTTGAACATTGTGAAAATAGCCAAACACGATGTGACGAAAGTCCTCGATGTGGAAAATGTTCCGATTTACCCTATGTATATGGACGAGACAGTTCTCCTTATCGAGTGAGAGGTGACTTGAATAGCTTTAATGTTTAAATTTAGAGGATGTAGGAACGGAGACCAAACTTCTAATTGGAGGATTTTAATAAATATATTTATGATTATATTAAGAAATATGTGTTCTTTTAAATGAATTTCAATGTTTAAATTTTTAATTTTTTAGTATTTTTGTATTAATATTTTCAAAATATCTTTTCAGGATTTTTATTTTTCTTCGTTCACGGAATATTTCATTTCGGGCTATGAATGCGACCCATATGCGATCATTATTATACAAATTACCTGTAAAAGTGTAGTTTTTTTTAGTTTTGTGGTTTCGTAAAGACTCGTATCCTTTGTCCTCCACATTCAACTGAAGAACCAGATTTTTCCAATACTTGCGCGTAGCTAAGCACTAAGTTATTGTCTTATACGGGTTGATCAGCTTTCCTTTGGGACCAATACTGGTTCCGCAGACATTCTTGGCAATACACATTGAAAAAAAATATTTTTAACACTATCAATGCATCCCCAATGAAATACCTTATGACTTTTTCCTTACAGAAAAGTATAAAAAAAAACTTGAGATTTCTTTTTTCTCAATTTTTTTCTCATAATTTTCTGTAAGGAAAAAGTCGTAAGGAATTCTATTGGGGATGCGCTGTATCTCTGGTTCGTTCTATTGCTTTGTTCTTTAGATTTTTATTATGGTGTCCATGTTTCATATGAAATAAGTTATTTTGCCTCACAGTATTTTAACTTCTGTTGAGCTAAGAAAAGTGTTTTCTGTACCACAAACAAATATTTGCCTAGTCCAGGATCAATATTTTCATGATGGTGCGGTTTCTAGATTGAATTATAACAATTGTAAAATTTTATAACTTAACTGTGCTATAACACATTTATATCTCTAATATTTTCACAGCGTCTTACCTGACACTCCTCCTTTGGAGTATTTATTATTTTTTGCAAATTGAAATAAGAATAAGAAACTTCTTCTTGTAATGTAATGTTTGTACACATCACTTTTTTTAAGGACATCCAATTCGAACAGAATTTGTACGTTTTTATTTACCTTCTGAAGCTCTATGCACCTTGAAATGGTGTAAACCAAGATTTGTAAATTTCGCTTGATGTAAAGTGATTGCAGTCAGTTTTTCATGTCTATCTGTTTAGTTTTCAATTTGAGAGTAACGGGCAATATTCTGCCTTCTGGTACTCTGTTTTGGAAAATGTTAGAAAAAGTATCAGGAAATTATAAAACATACCAATGAGAACTAACTTTTCACCAAAAAGAGCACCTGACTTATCTCCTTGGAATAAATTTTTAACTAAATTAAAAATCAGTTGGCTTGGCTGTCTGTAGGCTTAATTAAATCTTGGAAAAGAATGGAAATTGCTGACTGGTTTCGAGCGTTGGATAGGAGCGTTTGATAGTACTTCGTTTGCCATTATTACTAATTTTTACGGTTTTAATGATAAACATACTATAGAACAGTGATATCGGAATTGACACAGAAAGCTCTGTGCATTGTGGAGGTTTGGAGTGGAGAAAAAACTTTCTATGAAAATCAACTAAAATTGATTAAAATGTTTACTTGACGTAAAAATGTTGGTTGCTTCATCGTTCAAAATTTCTTTGGTAACACAATCTCTAACTCTGACTCTAAGATATCATGGAAAGAGAGTCTCAATTTTAAACTTTATTAAGATACCGCCATTCTTCCGTAATGTTGCAGAGTCTTTGGAAATTTGGATTTTATTTTTCCCCAAAAATCCTCGTCGCATGGTCGGCTTACCTTCAGAAACAAATTGGTGGAAAGGGGTGCTTATTACAGAATTTTTCCCAGATCATCCCATATATCAAAATATCATCACATATATCACATGTATTTAAACACAAAACGTGTTTCCTTTGATGATAAAGTATTGGAGCATCCATTATTAGCGGGAATTGGTTAGGGTAAATATTTAACTCTTAAAAATTATTGATAACTAATTAAAGAATGAGCAACTCTATCGAATAGCAAATTTTATTATTTTGTCTAGTGTTTTTGTCTAGCTTATCAAAAGGGCCTTTATATCAATATCAACTGCTTATCATATTTTTGCTTTACCTTTAATAAAATAAACGAATATACCGAATCGAAAAACGTTCGAAAATCACTTGAGGCTAGACTAATTCAAATAAAACAAAACTGTCTACCAATATTATATTTTCTTGTTATTGACGGTTAGAGATGGATGTTTTGTGTTTATGAAAATGGTAACCGAGAAAAATGTACACAGAAAAAATGTTTTCGGGGCAAATATCGTATTTAAACAACACAATGGACATTGGTCTTTTTATGTATATAGGCATATTTCATCCAAAAATAGAAGAACCAAAAGCAAAATATTATGAATTTTTCAGCAAAACACAAGTATTTTCATAATTTCATACATTTTTTTTTGTCTGCCAGCTACGTTACGGAAACCATTTCGAGAAATGTTTTTATTTATTGTTCATTCTATGTTTAGAGTACAAAAATAGGGAACAATAAATGTTCAAAAGAAATGAACACAAATTAAAAATAAGGAACCAACAGTTAAGAGAAATTTTTTTTTAAATACGTTCTAAATTTGAGACGAAGGGATCTCATTGTAACAAGAAAATGTGATTAAATGAAACAAATTTTTGTAAAAAAGAATGAGGGTGAAAATATTTCGGTTTCGTTATGTCTAATTAAAGTATACGTAATTACACTTCAAAGTTTTGAGGGCTTTTAGAATTTTCTATATAGAAAAAAATTAAATGAAATTATAATTTTGAAGTATGACATTCCATCTAGCAATTAAATCAATACACAAACACTGAAATACGTAATGTATAACCGTCCCTACAGTGTCATATGTAATTTTTAGATCTAATATAACGAACCATTTCATATACTCCATATGAAGATAACATAAACAACGATTTAAGCCAAAAGCTATTCCGTTTTTAATTTTAAATATCCCACAGCAGCTATAAAAATGGCAAGAAAAAAGGAATCCAGCAGGAAAGGAAGTTCTGTATGGCAAAGCAAAAAATAAACAAAATTATTATGATGATGAGGGTTATTATAACAAATTTTCTTATTTTTGTGTCTTGTGATTTCCTTTAATATTTTTTTTTTTTTTATTAAACATTCGATATTCAGTTTCTCTTTGCCTTTCGTCTTGGCATTTCCTTAATTACACGGGAGTGTTTCTTATTCCATATATTATTGTGTCTGATGGCTGTTTGGTTGGGTGCTTAGATTATTATTGTTATTGTTATTATAATAATTACTATGCTTGCTTCTAGTGTAGCAGTAATAGTAGTATGATACTGGTATAGCATTTGAGATAAACAAATATCATTCTTATATATTTTCGTTGAGTTCGTCTTTTATATAAATGGTACAGCACAATAGCCGAAATCATTAAAATAAAGTGGTTTTTCCTATCCTCTTTAAGTTTTTGTGTGTGTGCTTTGGTTTTTCTCACAATATCCATCTATTGAACACTAAATACTGTTTTTGGGTGGCATTCTGTGTTTGTATGTGTATATGAAGAGAAAAATGCTTTGAAATTTTTGTATTCTTGTGGTAATTCTATTGTATTCACAATTTTGAATATACTGTGCATACAAGTTACTTTGGGGGTGGGGTTCTCACTTTGCTCCTGGTTAGTGGCTTTTTATTTAATTTTTTTTTTTAATTTTAAATTTGTTTTATTTTTGCTGTGTATTGTATTTGAAATATACAAAACAAAAACAAGATCAACAGAGCACAAAAGCATACAAAAAATATTGGGTTTTGATTGAAAATGATGGGAAAAAGTTTAATGAAGTTTATAGATATTATGCTGTGTGTTGTTGTTGTTGTTGGTACTTTTATTTTATTTCAAATAAAACCAAAGCTAACAAACAGAACAATATAACTCAATGTATATTATATTCATAAATATTGATTAGCAAAACCAAGAATATGAATATCCAATTTCAAAGTACTATAGTTACAAATTTGAAAAATACAATGCTACAATGGTACTTAAAATTTGAAAAAATTTTTTGATATATAATTTACGTATACTCCAATATAAAGAAGCTTATGGTAAAAGTAGTCTATACTAAATTCTTTTCAGTCCTTCTCGTTGACTTACTCTTAAATATCCACCAATTTTAATTACTGAAATCAATCCGATTAAACTATGAGGCTTTACGTTGCTAGTGTTTTGCCCACTAATAAACAAAACTATTTTTTTATTCTTTTATGGCAATTTTTTACTTCTTCTCGAGAATTATGGCCAATTTAGCAATCGGTGTATCGTCCAAAACAGGGAAAATGGTGTTCAGAAAATTGTCTGTGGGTACAGAATACACAATTATCAGTTTCGATAATTAAAATGTAAAGTAACACAATTTCCAAGTTGCAAAACGGTGATAAAATAGCTTTATCATTATAACTAGACAAAGACCAAATAGTCGATAATACAGATTGTGTATTTGAGAGTTTTCTAAAATCAATCGAAATATATAATGGTAGTGATTGAAAATTTGCTTGCGTTTTAGCCATCCATATAACTTTAATTGTTCGATCAAGCATATTTACGCAAAATGTAATTTTATTGGGTGGGTGGTATTCTCGGTTTTGAAAGAGTGAAATTTCAAATTTTCTCAGTTTGTAACGATTAAATGGCCCCGCGATTAAGAGTTTAGCGGATGGGTATTAATTTTACTATGCGATTATGATGGAACATCAATTTATGCAAACATTTCATAGCATAGTTGGTTTGGAGAGTGTTATGTGTGGAATTTCGAATGTTCCCATTTTATAATGATTAAAGGATCTTGTTAAAGTTTGCCAAAAGTTGTCTTGACTATTTCAGCCGAAAGTAAAACAACAACGTATTAAATTGAAGTATCAAATTGAAGTATGGAAATTTTGTGTTTTCCCTTCTTCTTGCAATAAAGTCGTTCGTCATTCAAGATTTCGCTAGATGGACACCAATTTGACTATGCCGATTTGATAGCCCGTGACCATAGGTAGATTCTAAGTATAGGTTTGGGGTTGGTCTGATAGGGTTATATTCGTCAAAATTTGATTTTTTCCATTTTTCGTCGATAAAATCGTTACCTTGTTAAAGTTAGCCGAAAGTTGCCAGCCGAAAGTGAAAAATCGATAATGCAGATAGTGTCTTCACTACTCAGCCGAAAGTTAAACAAATTATTTATTAAATTATTGAAGTATTCCAGCCGAAAGTGACTAGCCTACAAAATCAGCCGAAAACAAATATTATAACAGACAAAAATTCAAATTTTTAGTTTAACCGATATTAATTTATTGTATAATATCAATTGTGAAATTTTGTGTTTTCCTTTCTTCTGGCAATAAAATCGTTCGTCATTCGAGATTTTGCAAGATGGACATCAATCTGACTATGTCAGTTAGATAGCTCATGACCATAGGTAGATTCTGAGTATAGGTTTGTGGTGAGTCTGAAGGGGTTATAGGGGTGAAATTTTGATTTCCCCCATTTTTTGTCGATAAAATCGTTCGTCATTCGAGATTTTGGCATATAGACACCAAACTGACTATGCCAATTAGATAGCTCATGACTATAGGTAGATTCTGAGTATATGTTTGTGATGAGTCTGAAGGGGTTATAAGGGTGAAACTTTGATTTCCCCCATTTTTCGTCGATAAAATCGTTTGTCATTCGAGATTTTGGCATATAGACACCAAACTGACTATGCCAATTAGATAGCTCATGACCATAGGTAGATTCTGAGTATAGGTTTGAGGTGAGTCTGAAGGGGTTATAGGGGTGAAATTTTGATTTCCCCCATTTTTCGTCGATAAAATCGTTTGTCATTCGAGATTTTGGCATATAGACACCAAACTGACTATGCCAATTAGATAGCTCATGACCATAGGTAGATTCTGAGCATAGGTTTGTGGTGAGTCTGAAGGGGTTATAAGGGTTAAGAAAATTATCTTCTCCGATGAGGCTTACTTTCATCTGAGTGGTGCGGTAAATAAACAAAACTGTCGATTTTGGTTCGAAGAAGATCTACAAATTTTTCATGAAAAACCATTACATAGGTTAAATTGACAGTTTGGTGTGGTTTTTGGTCTGGTGAAATCATCGGTCCGTATTTTTTTCGAAATGAAGCTGGTAACACCGTTACTGTCAATGGAGATCGGTATAGATCGATGATAACCAACTTTTTATGGCCAAAATTGGAAGAAGTTGATCTTGACAACATTTGGTTCCAACAAGACGGGGCTACGTGCCA
The DNA here is from genome assembly GCA_932526605.1 of Nephrotoma flavescens. Lineage (NCBI taxonomy): Eukaryota > Metazoa > Arthropoda > Insecta > Diptera > Tipulidae > Nephrotoma > Nephrotoma flavescens. Next base: position 223,874,603 of record OW052221.1, read on the forward strand.
CACAGCAAGTGCAACAATTGAATTATTGCGAGAAAAGTTTGGAGATTCGATTATTTCAAGAAATTGTGATATTGAATGGCCTCCAAGAAGTTGTGATTTAACACCATTAGACTATTTCTTGTGGGGTTATTATTTTGAAGTCATTGGTCTTTAGCAATAAAGCAAACTCTCTTCAAGCTTTACAAGTCAATATTGAACGTGCTATTCATGACATACGACTTGATTTTGTGGAAAAAGTGCTCGAAAATTGGGTTTATCGAATTCGTTCCTGCAGAAGAAGTCGTGGATGCCATTTGAATGACGTTTTTTCAGAACTTAATTGTATCGATTGTACTTCACCTTAAATGAAAATCATTTCAATTTCCTTAACAAATAGTGTCTTTTTTATAAGAAATCACATCACTTTTATTGGAAAACCCTAAATTTCTTTTTTCTCAAAAATCATAGATGTTAAATCTACTGCCCAATTCAAACCGTAAAAAACGTGTTTTGTGGTTGTTTTCGTTAATTTGGCAATAGAAACAAATAGTTTCGTCTGTTTATAATAAAGAGTTAAAATAATTGGAATGTATATGTTCTAAATGTAAAATAATTGCTAGAATAGTGTTTACAATTTGAAAATGGCAGCATGGTCGAGTGTACCTTAGCAGATAGGCTTTAAACTATAGAATATACCAATCGACGTTAAATAAATTGAAAAACGTTTTCTTAACTTAACGGTTGGTTCAACTACAAAAATAAGAAGCCACGAAATACTATTATATAAAAATATTAGTCATTTCGGCTCATGGTACATCGAATTATATGTATAGATAATATATTAATTTTTTGATAATATACACAAAGACATTCTGAACTGCATCAGCAAAACTTTATTAGATTCACGTCAAGAAAACTTCAGTTGTTCTTAGCAATACATTTAGCAAGCAAATTCTGTTGGTTTGGGCTGTCGAATCGGCATAGTCAGATTGATGTCTATATGCCAAAATCCCGACTGACGATTCTTGACGATGCTTGATAATTTTCAATCTTCTTTATCGACTTCTTTCGGCTGTATGAGGCAGGTATGCCGGTTTATCCCTATAACCCTATCAGACCCACCCGTAAGCTAGGCTCAGAATCTACCTATGGTCATGAGCTATCTAATTGGCATAGTCAGATTGGTGTCTATATGCCAATATCTCGAATGACGAACGATTTTATCGACGAAAAATGGGGGAAATCAAAATTTTACCCCTATAACCCCTTCAGACTCACCGCAAACCTATACTCAGAATCTACCTATGGTTATGAGCTATCTAATTGGCATAGTCAGTTTGGTGTCTATATGCCAAAATCTCGAATGACGAACGATTTTATCGACGAAAAATGGGGGGAAATCAAAATTTCATCCCTATAACCCCTTCAGACTCACCTTAAACCTATACTCAGAATCTACCGATGGTCATGAGCTATCTAATTGGCATAGTCAGTTTGGTGTCTATATGCTAAAATCTCGAATGACGAACGATTTTATCGACGAAAAATGGGGGGAATTCAAAATTTCACCCTTATAACCCCTTCAGACTCACCAAAACCTATACTCAGAATCTACCTATGATTATGAGCTATCGAATAGTAGTCAAATTGGTGTCTATATGCCAAAATCTTGAATAACGCGCGATTTTATCGAAGAAAAATGGGGAAATCAAAATTTCACCCCTATAACCCCTTCAGACTCACCTTAAACCTATACTCAGAATCTACCTATGGTCATGAGCTATCTAATTGGCATAGTCAGTTTGGTGTCTATATGCCAAAATCTCGAATGACGAACGATTTTATCAACGAAAAATGGGGGGAATTCAAAATTTCACCCTTATAACCCCTTCAGACTCACCAAAACCTATACTCAGAATCTACCTATGGTCATGAGCTATCTAATTGGCATAGTCAGTTTGGTGTCTATATGCCAAAATCTCGAATGACGAACGATTTTATCGACGAAAAATGGGGGAAATCAAAATTGCACCCCTATAACCCCTTCAGACTCACCTTAAACTTATACTCAGAATCTACCTATGGTCATGAGCTATCTAATTGGCATAGTCAGTTTGGTGTCTATATGCCAAAATCTCAAATGACGAACGATTTTAACGACGAAAAATGGGGGAAAATCGAAATTTCACCCTTATAACCCCTTCAGACTCACCTCATACCTATATTTAGAATCTACCTATGGTTAACACTATCATTCGTCTATAGAATAATAGATGCCTGTTATTAACATTTTCGTTTGGAAAATTGATGATTCATTTGTAACTTTTATCGATGCACTCTGCATTATCGACATTTCAAAATATTTTAAATAGCACAATGTATATCTGCATTACCATCTTTCGGCTGGGATAGAAAAATACATTAACTGCATTACCGCCTTTAGGCTGGGATAGCAAAGCCACAATCTGCATTATCATCTTTCGGCTGGAAACTTTCGGCTAACTTTAACAGTATAAAATCGTTCGCCATTCGAGATTTTGGCATATAGACATCAATTTAACTATGCCATTCGATAGCCTCTGACCATATATAGATTCTGAGTATAGGTTTGAGATGGGTCTGATGGGGTTATTGGGGTGAAATTTTGTTTTCCCCCTTTTTTCGTCGATAAAATCGTTCGTCGGTCGAGGTTTTGGCATATGGACATGGACACCAATCTGACTACGATTTGAAAGCCCATGACCATTGGTAGATTCTTAGTAGAGGTTAGGGTTGGATCTGATGAGGTTATGGGGATGAAATGGTATTGCTGCTTCATTCAGCCGAAAGTAGTCGATAAAGAAGATTGAACATTATCATGCATCGTCAAAAATCGTTCGTATTTCGAGATTGTGACATATAGACACCAATCTGACTATGCCGATTTGATAGCCCATGCCCATAGGTAGATTATAAGTATAGGTGTGGGGTGGATCTGATGTGGTTATATGGGTCAAATTTGGATTTTACCCATTTTTTTGTCGATAAAATCACTCGCCATTCGAGATTTTGGCATATAGACATCAATCTGATTATGCCGATTCGATAGCCCATGACAATAGGTAGATTTTGATTATAGTTTAGTGGTGGGTTTGATGAGGTTATGGGGATGAAATGGTATTGCTGCTTCATTCAGCCAAAAGTAGTCGATAAAGAAGATTGACAATTATGAAGCATCGATCGACAATTATGAAATCGTTGGTCAGTCGAGATTTTCGCATATAGACATCAATCTGACTATATGCCGATTCGATAGTCCATGGCCATAGGTAGATTTTGATTATATGTTAGAGGTTAGCCTCATGGGGTTATAGGGGTGAAATTTTGATTTTCCCCATATTTCGTCGATAAAATTGTTCGTCATTCGAGATTTTGGCATATCGAATTGAAAATTATTAAGCATCGTCAGGAATCGTTCTTCTTTCGAGATTTTGTAAAAAATCTTTTGCTATCGAATCGGCATAGTCAGTTTGGTGTCTATATGCTAAAATCTCGAAATACGAAGATTTTTGGCGATGCTTGATAATTTTCAATCTTCTTTATCGACTACTTTCGGCTGTATGAAGAATCAATACCATTTCATCCCCATAACCTCATCAGACACACCCCTAACCTCTACTTAGAATCTACCTATGGTCTTGGGCTATCAAATCGGTATAGTCAATATTCATATGCCAAAATCTAGAATGACGAACGATTTTATCGATGAAAGATGGGGAAAATCAAAATTTCACCCATATTGCCCCATCAGACCTACCCAAACCTATTATCAAAATCTATTTATGGTCATAGGCTGATGAACCAACCTAGTCAGATTGATGTCCATATGGCAAAATCTTGAATGGCGCACGGTTTTATCGATGACAAATGGGGATACTCAAAATTGCACCCCTATAACTTCATCAGACTCACCCCTAGATTGGTATCCTTATGCCAAAATTTCGAATAACGAACGATTCTTGATGATGCTTGAAAATTTTCAATCTTCTTTATTGACTACTTTCGGCTGTATCAGCAGATATGCCGCCTGGTCCCTATAACCCCATCAGAGCCACCCCTAGCTTAAACTAAAATCTACCTTTGATCATGGGCTATCGAATCGGCATAGTCAGATTGGTGTGTATTCGGCAAAATCATGAATGATGAACGATTCTATCAATGAAAAGTGAGGAAAACTCAAAATTTCACCTCTATAACCCCATTGGACCCACTCCTAATCTATAAACAAAGTCTACCTATGAGCATATGCTTTGCAATCGGCATAGTCAGGTTGTGTCTATATGGCAAAATCTCGAACGATAAACGATTTCATCAAAATTGCACCCCTATAACCTCATAAAACCTTTTCCTAATCTATAATCAAAATCTACCTCTGTTCATGGCGTATCGAATTGGCATAGTCAGATTGGCGTCCATCCGGCGAATGAAGGACAATTTTACCGTCGGAACAACGGAAAAAAGAATATTTCATCAATATAACCCAATAAAACCTACTACAAACACATAATCATACTCTACTAAGAGTCATCATGGTTCATCCAGTTGGTACAGTCAAATTGTCGGTCATCTGTCAAAATCTTCATATACAAACCATTCATCAGCTAAACGTGACTGTATCTCATTTGTAACTTTTAAATCTACATTAAAAAAAATATTTAATTTTAAAAATGAACATTCTACATTATCGACATTTTAAAATACTTTCAGCCGGGATGACAAAATTAAAATCTACATTACCATATTCCGGCTGGGATAGCGCAGGCACAATCTGCATTACTATCTTTCGGTTCTAAACTTTCTGCTAACTGTAATAGTATGATAAATTGAGCTTTAGGTCACAATGTTGCCGGTATCGTACTATTGCTATTCGATAAAGCATTTACGTTTAATTCCATAAAATGGTTGATGATTGTCTAAATAGTTTAATTTAAGCTGATGAAATTTCGGGTTTTTCAATTTTTAATAATAAAATAAAATAACCTGCGTTCAAGATTTAAGCGGATGATATCATTTATATAACTATGACTGATGTGATGATGGTTCCCAAGATTTTTACAATTGGTCCTCAATAAGCAAATTGTCGAGGCATGGATCGGAGGCAGTCATTCAAAATTTGTCTAGTTGGTCACCAATCTTACAATGGCTGTTCGATGTAGAATGAATGTATGAATGAATTACACAAACTTTTGTAGTTTGGTTAGGAGACGTTTGAAGAGTCGGAGATTTAAATTCGAATTTTCTTAATTTTTAATGGGAAAATTGTTACGCATTCAAAATTTTTCAAGCAAGGATATACGCCAAATTTCATAGAATGGTTTAAGGTGGTCGAAAGTGGTTTATATGTTTTTATTTCGAGCTTTAAATATGTATTGTAGCTTTAAATATGTATTTAGATTTTTTGTTTTCATGAGTTTTAAGGGAACTAATTTAGAATTTTCCCAATTTTGAAAAACAAAACTCATCAGACTTCTCTGAGGTCTTGAACGCGGTACGATTTTATAATTGAATGCGTTCCATTGGCGTGAGCAAACTACTCTTAAGTACTTGTGAGTAGATAACCAAAAACGTGTTCACATTCTATTTTTATTGAACCTGCAATTCTTTTGTCATTTATCAAGAGTGAAGTCGGCTGAAAAAACTACATTTATAAATACATTAGTGGTTTAACACCATGGGTTATCGTAGAGGGAAACATTTATTACTGAGCAGAATACTATTACCAAATACGCATTTTCATTGAAAAAGGATAATCTACGGATCTTCGTTGTGATTCTGACAGTGCATGCTCATTTAAGAGAACATCATTCGTAGTCTCAAGTGGTTTAGTTGGATTCTTAGCATGTAGACTTTGATAGAATTACTGCAGCTTACACCTTAAGTACCTTGACCTGCAATAAGGTGGAGTGCAAGGTTCGGGTTCATTTGAATAAAGAAATTGTTTCAAATCCTAAAAATGTTTCTGTGAATAAATTTTTTAAAATAAAATGATGCGTTTATCTTTAAATTTACAATTTGCTTTATAATGATTTATTGATTTTTCCAATCAACTGAAAAAAATTTAATTTTAGTAATAAAAAAGTTAATTATCACGACCTTAATTGGAATCAAACCCTTATAATCATCGAACAAGCTAAACTTACCAACCAACCAAATTTTATTCGCATTAACACAAATATAGCTAAATTGTATGAACTTTGTTTGTCCTTAGAAAATTTGGGCCATTTGGTTCTTTTGATAAAGAAAAGGAAAACAATTTTTTTATTTTTAAAACAATATTAAATTTCATGCACGGTCGTAATCATAAAATTAATTTTATTTACATTTTTTACATTTCATAATAAAAATTGCAAACAAACAAAGCTTTTAAAAATCAAATTACGCCGTAGACCAAAACGAAAAACGTCATAAAACAATAAAAACGATAAGACAGCAAAAAAGCACAACAAGTAAATTGAATTCTTTGTTTAAGTTCCTTTATGCTCGTAATATATGTATGTGTGTTTGTGTGTATGTGTGGTATGGTAAAACCTAAATTGTGCTTTTAAAAAATTTAAAGGATCATTTGATTTCGGGAATAAAAACTTTTATTTTTAGCGATTAAAATTTTACTTTTGTTTTTTAAAAGTTATTTCCGATTTTTATTACTTTTAACTTTTAAACTTTTTCGTGTTTTTTATTCATTTAGTTGGCAACATTCTTTTAATATTTTTCGATTTTTTCTTCTTGGTTAGTCGGTTAGTTTGTACTGTAGGAAAGAATTGCAACTTTGCCAAAAAAAAAAAAAATATAAGAATATTACACGTAAAGAAATTGCAAACAAACTCCGGAAATTAGAATTTAGAATTGGATATGAGATATAAGTTTTAATTTGTGGAAAAAGTTGTTTGTGGAATTGTTTGTGCTGGTTTTAGATATTGCATAAAAATTTCAAGATTGGGAAAATTAAAATCTATTGCTCTAAGCTTTTTTTTAAGAAAAAAAAAATATTTCGGTTGCATATGTTTGGATAATTTAGTATTATATCTGTTTCATTCTGGGCTTCTCCCTTATTACAGTCACCATTCATTTTTAATATTAATACTTTGACGTTTTTCAATCATTTTAAAACATACAAAAATATGCCCAGTTTACGAGTAATCGATATGTGTAAAGAGTTCTTCTTATTCAAGTGAGCTTTGGCTTTACTCTCACATAGTACATTTAAGTAAGAGCAGCTTTCACTTTGTTGGGAATGCACATCGACTCTACGGTCGAGTATCTTCGGTCTACAGGAAATTAGGCTTTTATATGAGAAGAAACTTTAAGAAATCCTAAGAAACTGTGCTTCAGTTCGGATTCTGATCGTTGATGTTTCGAACTCATGACCTCTTATGGATTATAATTACATCGAAATGAATTGCGGATTTAGAATATTTGGTTTTGAACTGTATGCGCAGTTGACAAAATGCGATAGAAAATTACAAATTTTATGAGCTCGATGAACACTGCTAAAGATTGTTGCTGCTGGTTCTGTCGTGATAAAGTGTTAGTCACTATGTCTCCAGATGTACTCAATGTGTATTCATGTTTCATATGAAGTTCGTGTGAACAAGATCAAACCTTTTGTTTGATAGCTCCTATTTACCAAATTAAAATTTCAAGTTGCGGTGAATTTTAAACTTTTGACATGGGATATAAGATTTCACTCAAAATCAAATGAAATTAATTTCTATAATTCGTGATCGCTTTTTTGTTGCTCCACTAAAATAAGAGAAAAATTCCCCCATCATAATAATCGAAATATTATAATGGACAGGTACCACTACGTTCAAACTTTGACGAAATAGGTGTTGTAAGTGATTTATAATCGTTAAATATAGAAAAATTTCGACATCCGATTAAATGGCCAAAACTTTTGATTGCTAAACACAAAGCAATCAGTTTTCAATCGAAGATGGGGCATTCAATTTACAACACGTTTCATTGAAGTTGTTTAACTAAAGTAGCACAGCTTTACTTATAACTTGAATATCGGAGAGACGCTTAAATACTCACTCGATTTGTTTATTGTGTTGTTTCTGGGAGTGATTCGCAAACAGGATATTACCAATATAATAGACTTAAGCCAACCATTTTCACACTTCGAAAGCTAAGTAAAGTTGGAATTAGGACAGTTTGAAATTTTAAAATTTTGGTATTTTGAAAATACAAAGTTTTGAAATTTAGAAATTTAAAATTTTGAAATCTTAAAATTTTGAACTAGTAAAATTTGGAAATTTAGAAATTTAAACCCTAGAGGATAAATCTAGTCGCATCACTTCAAGTGACGTGACTACTCATCTTCTTGGCTACTAGATCATTAAATCAAAACTTACAAAATAATTGTTCAATAAAGTCGTTCTGATTGTTTTTTAAATCAAAGTATGCTGCTTTATAAATATTTCCTATCGACTGCTATCACTTCAAATGACAATTTCTATGACTAGGAATTTTAACGTGGCAAATAAAAAAAAAATCGAACTAATGCAACCAACTAAGATTTAAAAAATTTTCATTGACAGTTTGCCCAAAATTATTTAGTAAATTTTCATTTTAAAATCTAGTAACCAGGAAGATCCATAGTCACGTCGCATGAAGTGATACGTCTAAGTGAATTGAGTATTCAGTATTTAAGAAATTTCTAAATTTAGAAATTTAGAAATTTAGATCTTTAGAAATTAAAAAATTTAGAAATTTAGAAATTTAGAAATTTAGAAATTTAGAAATTTAGAAATTTAAAAATTTAGAAATTTAGAAATTTAGAAATTTAGAAATTTAGAAATTTAGAAATTTAGAAATTTAGAAATTTAGAAATTTAGAAATTTAGAAATTTAGAAATTTAGAAATTTAGAAATTTAGAAATTTAGAAATTTAGAAATTTAGAAATTTAGAAATTTAGAAATTTAGAAATTTAGAAATTTAGAAATTTAGAAATTTAGAAATTTAGAAATTTAGAAATTTAGAAATTTAGAAATTTAGAAATTTAGAAATTTAGAAATTTAGAAATTTAGAAATTTAGAAATTTAGAAATTTAGAAATTTAGAAATTTAGAAATTTAGAAATTTAGAAATTTAGAAATTTAGAAATTTAGAAATTTAGAAATTTAGAAATTTAGAAATTTAGAAATTTAGAAATTTAGAAATTTAGAAATTTAGAAATTTAGAAATTTAGAAATTTAGAAATTTAGAAATTTAGAAATTTAGAAATTTAGAAATTTAGAAATTTAGAAATTTAGAAATTTAGAAATTTAGAAATTTAGAAATTTAGCAATAAAGAAATTTAGAAATTTAGAAATTTAGAAATTTAGAAATTTAGAAATTTAAAAATTTAGAAAATTAGAAATTTAGAAATTTGGAAATTTCGAAATTAAGAAATTTAGAAATTTAGAAATTAAGAAATTTAGAAATTTAGAAATTTAGAAATTTAGAAATTTAGAAATTTAGAAATTTAGAAATTTAGAAATTTAGAAATTTAGAAATTTAGAAATTTAGAAATTTAGAAATTTAGAAATTTAGAAATTTAGAAATTTAGAAATTTAGAAATTTAGAAATTTAGAAATTTAGAAATTTAGAAATTTAGAAATTTAGAAATTTAGAAATTTAGAAATTTAGAAATTTAGAAATTTAGAAATTTAGAAATTTAGAAATTTAGAAATTTAGAAATTTAGAAATTTAGAAATTTAGAAATTTAGAAATTTAGAAATTTAGAAATTTAGAAATTTAGAAATTTAGAAATTTAGAAATTTAGAAATTTAGAAATTTAGAAATTTAGAAATTTAGAAATTTAGAAATTTAGAAATTTAGAAATTTAGAAATTTAGAAATTTAGAAATTTAGAAATTTAGAAATTTAGAAATTTAGAAATTTAGAAATTTAGAAATTTAGAAATTTAGAAATTTAGAAATTTAGAAATTTAGAAATTTAGAAATTTAGAAATTTAGAAATTTAGAAATTTAGAAATTTAGAAATTTAGAAATTTAGAAATTTAGAAATTTAGAAATTTAGAAATTTAGAAATTTAGAAATTTAGAAATTTAGAAATTTAGAAATTTAGAAATTTAGAAATTTAGAAATTTAGAAATTTAGAAATTTAGAAATTTAGAAATTTAGAAATTTTGAAATTTTAATATTTTAATATTTTAATATTTTAAAATTTTAAAATTTTAAAATTTTGAAATTTTGAAATTTTGAAATTTTGAAATTTTGAAAGTTTGAAATTTTGAAATTTTGAAATTTTGAAATTTTGAAATTTTGAAATTTTGAATTTTTGAATTTTTGAATTTTTGAAATTTTGAAATGTTGAAATTTTGAAATTTCGAAATTTTGAAATTTTGAATTTTTGAAATTTTGAATTTTGAAATTTTGAAATTTTGAATTTTTGAAATTTTGAAATTTTGAAATTTTGAAATTTAGAAATTTTGAAATTTAGAAATTAAGAAATTAAGAAATTAAGAAATTAAGAAATTAAGAAATTAAGAAATTAAGAAATTAAGAAATTAAGAAATTAAGAAATTAAGAAATTAAGAAATTAAGAAATTAAGAAATTAAGAAATTAAGAAATTAAGAAATTAAGAAATTAAGAAATTAAGAAATTAAGAAATTAAGAAATTAAGAAATTAAGAAATTAAGAAATTAAGAAATTAAGAAATTAAGAAATTAAGAAATTAAGAAATTAAGAAATTAAGAAATTAAGAAATTAAGAAATTAAGAAATTAAGAAATTAAGAAATTAAGAAATTAAGAAATTAAGAAATTAAGAAATTAAGAAATTAAGAAATTAAGAAATTAAGAAATTAAGAAATTAAGAAATTAAGAAATTAAGAAATTAAGAAATTAAGAAATTAAGAAATTAAGAAATTAAGAAATTAAGAAATTAAGAAATTAAGAAATTAAGAAATTAAGAAATTAAGAAATTAAGAAATTAAGAAATTAAGAAATTAAGAAATTAAGAAATTAAGAAATTAAGAAATTAAGAAATTAAGAAATTAAGAAATTAAGAAATTAAGAAATTAAGAAATTAAGAAATTAAGAAATTAAGAAATTAAGAAATTAAGAAATTAAGAAATTAAGAAATTAAGAAATTAAGAAATTAAGAAATTAAGAAATTAAGAAATTAAGAAATTAAGAAATTAAGAAATTAAGAAATTAAGAAATTAAGAAATTAAGAAATTAAGAAATTAAGAAATTAAGAAATTAAGAAATTAAGAAATTAAGAAATTAAGAAATTAAGAAATTAAGAAATTAAGAAATTAAGAAATTAAGAAATTAAGAAATTAAGAAATTAAGAAATTAAGAAATTAAGAAATTAAGAAATTAAGAAATTAAGAAATTAAGAAATTAAGAAATTAAGAAATTAAGAAATTAAGAAATTAAGAAATTAAGAAATTAAGAAATTAAGAAATTAAGAAATTAAGAAATTAAGAAATTAAGAAATTAAGAAATTAAGAAATTAAGAAATTAAGAAATTAAGAAATTAAGAAATTAAGAAATTAAGAAATTAAGAAATTAAGAAATTAAGAAATTAAGAAATTAAGAAATTAAGAAATTAAGAAATTAAGAAATTAAGAAATTAAGAAATTAAGAAATTAAGAAATTAAGAAATTAAGAAATTAAGAAATTAAGAAATTAAGAAATTAAGAAATTAAGAAATTAAGAAATTAAGAAATTAAGAAATTAAGAAATTAAGAAATTAAGAAATTAAGAAATTAAGAAATTAAGAAATTAAGAAATTAAGAAATTAAGAAATTAAGAAATTAAGAAATTAAGAAATTAAGAAATTAAGAAATTAAGAAATTAAGAAATTAAGAAATTAAGAAATTAAGAAATTAAGAAATTAAGAAATTAAGAAATTAAGAAATTAAGAAATTAAGAAATTAAGAAATTAAGAAATTAAGAAATTAAGAAATTAAGAAATTAAGAAATTAAGAAATTAAGAAATTTAGAAATTTAGAAATTAAGAAATTAAGAAATTAAGAAATTAAGAAATTAAGAAATTAAGAAATGAAGAAATGAAGAAATGAAGAAATTAAGAAATTAAGAAATTAAGAAATTAAGAAATTAAGAAATTAAGAAATTAAGAAATTAAGAAATTAAGAAATTAAGAAATTAAGAAATTAAGAAATTAAGAAATTAAGAAATTAAGAAATTAAGAAATTAAGAAATTAAGAAATTAAGAAATTAAGAAATTAAGAAATTAAGAAATTAAGAAATTAAGAAATTAAGAAATTAAGAAATTAAGAAATTAAGAAATTAAGAAATTAAGAAATTAAGAAATTAAGAAATTAAGAAATTAAGAAATTAAGAAATTAAGAAATTAAGAAATTAAGAAATTAAGAAATTAAGAAATTAAGAAATTAAGAAATTAAGAAATTAAGAAATTTGGAAATTTAGAGTTTTTTAATTTTAGAAACTTAGTAATTTTTAAAATTTTTAAATTTTGAAATTTAAAAATTCAGAAATATCGAAATTTAGAAATTTCTTATACTTTGGAATTTTGAAATTATAAAATTTAGAAATTAGGTAATTTAGAAATTTAGACATTAAGAAATTTAGAAAATTAGAAGTTTAAAAATTTACATAAGAAATTTACAATTTTACAAAAAGAAATTTACAAAAATTTGGAAGTTTGTAAATTTAATTAGTTGGGAATTTAAAAGCTTGCATTAAAAATTTACAAATTTACAATTCTTATAATTTTGAATTTTCCAAATTTAATAAGTTGGCAATTTAGAAATTATTTAAAATAAAAATTTCTAATTGAGAGATAATTGAAAAACGTTTTATTCATTTCATCAATTTGTAGATCTTTCGAATCTCCAAAATCATGTTAGTTTAAGAAATTATCGAAAAACATTTGAAAAAGACAAAGCCATTACTATTTTAAAAGCTCCTAAGCTTCTTTTTAAAACCTGCTGATTTGTATTGCTTTTGCACCCTAAACATTTGAATATCGTTCTAATGAATCAAATAAATTCAAATTTATTAATAATCTTCTTTCTTAACTTAATACACTAAAGTTCAAATTTAATAATCTAGTATCTAAACCACAAATATATTTAACCGCTTGCAAACCAGAAAAATTATTAGTTCTAAAACACGCTTAAAGCCAGAGCCAATTCTTTTTAAATTGTGTTCTTTTATGTGGTATTCTTTATGTACATATATAGAAAATTAAATATTGATTTGGTTTTATATAGATTCACCACAAAATATTTTAAGTAAATAATTTCAAGAATATTCCATTTCATGCTCGTATATTTATAGACTTTTCCTGGAACACAAAGCATTTTCGTTATTTTCAATTTTCTTTCTTTGACTTTCCCTTGTTTTGGGAAGTTTATATTTTCTCTTTATCATTGTTTGAAAAATAATTCCTTTTTTTGTTTATGTATTTGTATATGTATATGTGTAAGTATTTATCGAAACAAAAAGCCCATGGAGTTGAAAACAAGATTGAGTTTATTGACAGGACGTTATTTTTCCGAAACAGCATATTCCATTTAAATTGACTAAAATCAACTTTTCCTTCTGAAATATAATGTTGATAATGGAAAAAGCTTTGAAGCTTTTTGTGATGCTTTTCTTTATATTTATATGAAAGTATAGATAATACACGATAAATATAATAAAATACATATTTACAAAGCTTTTGTATTTTGTAGTGCACGTCACTAGCATTGAAAATGTTGTATGAAAATATTCAAATGTGTATTTGAAGCGTACATGTTAAAATACAACTAGAAATATTATAAGATTTTTTTTCAAGATTTGTTACGATTATCAAAAGGTATAAAAAAATTCAAACATCCGCAATAAGGTGTCAATATTTGTCAGAAAGTTCATCTGGGCAGATAGTTGATTTATTTTTCTGATGTGCTAATGTGATGTGTTTTGCGAATGGAAGCCATATTTGATAGCCAAATAATAGAATAAAAAAGAAAACCATAATTTTTATTTTGTGTTTTTCCCTGTATACGTTATAAAATTTATTTGGAAAATTGTTTTCATTCCATTACGATCATATATCACCATTACCAATTGATGAAAATAAACTTGTTGATATATGGGTTATATGGATATATTATATTAAGATATATAACGTTTACACATAGATGGTTTTATTGCCGGCTTTTATGCCTTTTTATTGTTGTAATAATTTTGTTTTTGTTATATTTTATGTTGTTAGTTACAATTTGAATTGTACATATATACAATTTGTATTTATATATCGTTATATAATTCACTTAAAAATTAGATTAAAATAAATTTGCAAAATAGACGAGATAATGTATCCAAAGGGGATATTTAATAGAAAGTAATGTATCGAGTTGAAATTTTAATAGGGTATTTAAATACTTTATGAGTTAAACTGTGTGTTTATTGTATATATAGACTTATCGAATTTATGTAGTCAAAAGTCGAAAAAAAAAATTTAAAATTTAAATGATTTAAAAGATAAAGTAGATTATTATTACTATAGAAATAATTGTGTTACAACCAAATTTTACATATTTTTTGGAAATTGGCCAACTCCTGTCAATTGGTACTCCTGTCTGAAAACATGTGTCGTGCACAAAAAAAACTTCATAATTTATTAGTAGCTGCGACAATTTTTCGGTTCTGGCCTTTTAATATTTCTTTATACATTTATAAATCATCTTCAATCTTTAGAGAGACTGGAACACTTTTAAGAGTGTTTTGTCCTGTGAAAACAATAAAATTCTGAATTTTGGCAATTTCTGAAATGATTAATGGCTATGAGATTCCCAAACGATTTACTGTCGATGGTAGAATACATTTGGTCTATGTGATTAAGCTGAAGGGAATACAATAAAAGATTGCTAACATTGATTTCCCTGTGTTGTAAAAAACTGTTTTAGCTTCATCAGTTTTAATTCAAGCAGAGTAAAATGCTTTAATAAAATGCTTTAGTAATAAAATTGTTGTGCCTCAAAAATGCAACAAACTAGCAAAAAGAGCTACAGAAAAAAGAATTTTCAGATCACTTAAAGATCAATTTTATCCCCAATGCCTGGAGTGGCAGGTACCATGTGTACCGTTTCAGAAAAGATATTTTCACGTGCCGCCAGACAAATTAAACAATTGTCAGTCATAAAGTGAGCAATTGTGTGTGTGCATTGAGTGTGTGAACAGCCTCTCGATAATTGATATCAACCATGATTTTTCTTTGTTTTTGCTCAAACGTATATCAATCAAGAAAGAACTCTTTGTTCGATTAGTGGTTGTCTAAAACAAATTGTGAATTTCAATTTCTCAGTAAATAAGTATACATATTACCGCGAGCTTTAATTTAAAAAACGTTCTTTAAGTGGTGCGATGTCCATGTGGAAAGTTAATACACATTTCTTTGCAATGTGAAGATATAGAGTCAAAACGCTTGCACTGGGAGTTGACTCGCAATGTGTCTATGTGAAAAATGTTTAATGATAAACATTCGGAAATTGAGCTCAACATATCAAGAGATTCTCCTTTCGGGTTCGAAAAGAGAAATTAAATAAAAACTCGAACAATGCACAACAATTCATTTTTATTATATAATTAATAAATTTACTTGCAATACGCTTTTGGCGGATTTTTTCACTTCGCATTAAACAAAAATTCATTTTTAAATTAAGGCCACATCATCTGCGACTAAAGCCACTCTTTTAGTATTTTTAAACGAAGCTAAAATAACAAAATGAATTGTTGCTTTAAGTTGTAATCATGACTGTAGATGTTGAAATTGGTGGCTAAAGTCGTTGTTACATTTGACGTTTTATACCGAATTCCGTACATATATTGTTGTTGTTGTGTTTTTATTTAAGATAGTGTTTTTGTCAAATAATCTTTTGTTCATGTGTTATAAGTGTTGCTCTTCTGTAATAATAAATTTTATTTAAGATAAATAAAATAATTTTGGTTCAATATCTGTATCAATCGGTATGAACCATTTAATAATTTTTTCGTTAAATCGGTAAAAATAATGCAGAACGCAGTTTCCAGGAAAGATCTGACGATCTACACGCAAAATTGGTAGCAAAGCAGTGGACTAACGTTAATAACAGAGAACTTTCGTTAACCATAAAAAAAACTATGATTGCTTTTCGGTATTATGCTATAGGCTATTATCAAACAGCGTGGGGAGATTTGATGGTTGTAATGCAGTCTACCGCTTGTATCACCATACTCGAGGTATCAAGAGTATTCGCAGGATTGTCAAAGCAGTTTATAAAAATGCCAGCAACTCCGAAAGAATGCCCATCATAAATTCCCATCAGAAATTTTATAAAAACAAAATTCCAAGGTTCATAAGGTGTATAAATGAGTGCCACATTTCCATAAAATCACCAGGAGGAGCATCAACAGAAATATGTAGAAACCGGAATGGATATTTTTCTGTTTTGATTGTAAATTATTTCGACAATTACACCTAATCCTATGGAATATAATTTCAGTCCAGATGTGAGAAGACAGATAACACAATCTTTTTAAAATCAAAAAATTCAGTTTTTATTTCAATAATAATAGTAATAATTAAAAAATAATATTCCATTCACTATAGTATACAAGTATTTTATTCATTTTCGCTATTATCGCTCACTGACGGACCCAAATTTTTATAATAACGGGATACATTGCTTTCGCAGCCTTCTGCTTAATTTTTGTTAATTTAATTTTTTCATCGATTACTTGTAAATGTTTTTGTTTTAGTTTGTTTTCAAGGGATCTTGGTTTACGGTTTCTTGTCCTCGGAAAATTTTCTGTAGAATTTTCAACATGTGTAGTTGTAGTGGTTGCATTGCTTGGAATGTGGTTGGTGGTTTTTGTAAAGTGGTTAGGTTTTGTGATGTGTTTCGATCTGGTAATGAGGTAGACTTTAGTGATGTGACAGGATTGTGTGAGACCTCATAATTTCCTTAATAATTTATTTAATTGAGGCGCGATAGGATTTTAGGAGGTATCAGGTCATACAGCACCCCGTTGGTTTCATTTAGAGGTGCTGATGCTAGACCACCACCTGTAACTGAGGTATCCCCTTCATGTTTCGATATGCAACTTTCAGTTGTTGGGTTGTTTTTTCTCCAGATAGGGTCTGCGCATTAAACTCCCTGGATGCAGTGTCCCAACAATCAATTTTCTCACGATTTTGGATCGAATCAGTTTTTATTTATTTCCTAACACATTTTTATATTTTGTGATAATCTCTAATAGATTATTTTTATCGTCCCCGTTTAGTCTGCTCATTTTTCACATAAATAAAATGCCGTACATTCAAAATATTAAATTATTGTAATTTTTTATTGACATGAACGATTTTTTAATGAACAAATTATGTTTTTAATTTTTTAATTTGTTAGATTTTTTTATGTTGATAGTTTGTTTTCGAATTAAACGTCACTTCACTTGTATTGTGTTTAAAAATATCAAAAAAAGCGTGATTAAAGTTGCAGTTTTAGCTACGTCTAAAAATATGGTTTTCGAAAATTGATTTCGAAAAATCAGCGACTACATCTAAGTTACGTAGTTACGTCTTTCTATTTATGCCTAACTGATTTAATCAGAACACAACCCGCTTTTGATAAAATCGATCAAATCTTTTTCTTATTGATATGATATGATGATATGATTGTTACAACGCAGGGCAGCGGTTAAGCTGGTAGTCTATAATGCAAACTTTTATTATGCGTCCATGCCAAATGTTCTCACATTCCTCTATATAATTTTAAAAGTTTACTTCTGGTTGGTTCCAATCTAATTCATCCCGCATAGTTCATCCCAATATTTCCAACAATTCAATAATGATGAAGAGTGATAATTTAATTTTCCCCCGCCATTTAACGATCCAAGTAAAAAAATTACATTTGTTCAATCATTTGCTCAAAATGCACACATCCATATTTAATAATTACATTTACACTAATATGTAATTACATTTTCTCACAGCTGATTGCATTTAGCTATTTGACATATTTATGAAAATCTTGTTTTAAATTTCCTACTGAATACATAGGTGGCAGTTAAATAAACCAAGATGAAATTTGTTTACCAAAATTCATTTGGTTCATCATTGCACAAAATGACACAACAAATGTCATATTTCAATTCAATTTGCATTTACACACATTTCAAGTTTACACTCATTGAACAAATAAACTCATTCTTACATATTTTCCACCTATAAGTCAAAAATTCAAAAATACTTTATTATTTTATGAATTAAATACACTTGCATTAATTTTTTTTTAACTAACCGTGTCACATGCATTACACAATTTTTTTATTTATTTGAAATTCTACACTATTCAAATAATTAAATTAACTATTAAATTTGATATTGCACAAAACTTAAATTTAATAAAATCTAAGATATCACGTGCACGAGAACTCTCATTCGAACAAATCTAGTCATAAAAGTCGCATTTTTATGTCTTCTATTTTTAGTGAAAATCTTGTAAGCGAAAAAATAAAAAAATTTGTTTATTTTTAATATGAAATACCAATTCTTCTATTTCTTCCTTCTATTTCTACTTTTCATACACAAGTATAGAAGAATAGAAGATATTGAGAATAGAAGATCTATATTGAATCGACCTGATTATTTGAATTTTTTGCTGGCTACTTTAATCGCTTTTTTAAATTTGCTTGCATGATTTCTATTATGTGAGGGAATAAATCCGCATTGATTTACCCTGTCGGAAATTTTCAACGGTTTTTGTTTATGTGTGGAATAAATAATAGAAGACTCGGATGCAAATTTAAAAAAAATGAGTAAAGTAGCCGGCAAAAAATTCAAATAATGTAAATAATTTTAATGCAAATTATTATCCGCAGACGGAAATATCCACCGATTTCAAGAATATGCGGCCAGATTTCGAAAATGTATGTAGAACTGACTGTTTTACCAAACAAACGTTTTTAACAGAAATTTGTCCCTGTATAGCCCAGATGGACTGATTGATCGGGATAAAACTTCATAGCTAAAATTTTTCCACAAATTGAGAGAACACCGTGATTTTTGGCCCACCACCAGAAGTGACAGCTTTCATAGGAGCTTCTTATTTTTGGATGTATTTTGAAATGTAGAACATTTACGAGAAAAAAGAGCTTTGAATTAACAGATTCTAGTCCAGAATAGATTTCCAAAAAATTCTCAGAAATGCCGATTTTTTTCATAAAACTAATTTCAGTAAAGATTTGGTCCATGTAGCTCATACGGATTACTTAATTGGAGTGAAACTTCATATTTAATTTTTTTCCTAAATTGGGAGATTCCACAGAAGCTTTTTGTTTTTTTTTTTGCAAATAAACGATTAAAATAAAAAGATTGTAAATTAAATTCCAAACGAAATTAGTTCAGGGGCCCAATTTTGGTCGAAAAACGGGAATACAATTTATGAGTTTTATCTTTGTTTTACATACGTACTAAACGTAAATATTGAATTGTTTCGCTGTTTGTATCAAACATATAATTGATTTAATGTTTAAGGTCTAGTAGGTAAACAAAACCTCATAACTTTTATTTCTATTTTTTGACCAAAATTTGGCTCAGATCATATTTTAAATTTTACCGGAAATGTCGATTTTGATTTAAAAAAAAATGCTCACCAAAATTCGACATCTCTACAGATCATGTGTATTCAGAATACAACTTCATTCTAATCCATCGATCTTGTTATATATGAATGGGGTGTACGGTATAGGCCCGGCGTATCCGGGATCCCTGCTTAGTCTTGGCCGTACATTCTAATCAATCAATCAATCAAAGAATACAACTTCATTCTGAAGGTTTTCCCAGAAACTGGGCGGTACATGTGAAATGCGGTGAACATCTTGTAGTAGAAGTGGCAGCTTTCGTCCGAGCTTTTGAAATTTTTACAATTTAGATTAAATTTTCTACAAAGGTTGTGATAGTTGTTTTTCTAAAAATTAGGCAGGAATAGAGTATATACAAGTATACAAGTCATTTTTTATCACAAATTTTGTAGGTTCATTTGTTCGCATTAGAAATTAAGTGTGGTGTCTTCGAGATCTATGTATGTTTGTTGTAAAAACAAGTCGGATGTTGATCACAATAATTACATCCTTCCATTTTTTTGATATAGTTTTTGCTAACATTTTTTAATGGTTGTAAAACCCACAATTATTTCGAATAAACGGAGCTAGTATATCTTTACATAAACATTTTAATAAGTATGTAAATTTCCATAGTATCTTGTAATCGTGAAATTTAAAAAATGTAAAAAAAACATGGAAGAAAAATTTACATCATTGTAAATATTAATGTCACAGGACTAATCAGGTATATATATAGTTAGGTTATATGTACTTACATAAACGCCACACATCAGAGAACTTTAAAAACATATAATGATAATTTCACATTCCTTACGACTTTTAATATATAATTTTATTTTTTAGTTTAAGTTTGGTTGGATATTAGTTTTAGAGACTAAATATTTCAATTATGCGTTTTTATTTCGGAAGATCATAGAAGTCTGTTTAATTTGGTGCTAATTGTTATAATTTTAAAAATTAAGCAAATTTTAATATTTAACTAACATTTAATTTTCTTTTATTTACAGGTATGTTTAATTGAGGAAATCATATTATAATGAATCGAGATCTAAAAACATCAACTAACGGTTAGATATACAACACTATTCATCATTTCACACAAACTAATCGTTTTCTTAACAAAGGTACAAGTTTATTATAAGAAATTGTTTCAATTTCGTCCACAAAAAAATACAAAATTTTATTTTATGTCGTAAATTCGCGTCGACCGAGAATTGTACAAGTACTCGTGTATATATGTATTCTAAAAGGCAACAAAACAAGAAAAACTAATTTAACTTTTCTGCTTTTTGGTCGTAATGTAGACGGCGATTTTTAACAAGTATTTGCTTTAAGTTTTCATCATCGTCGTTTAACGAAATTCATTTATTCAACAGACATAAAAAATCCCAATTTGATTTACAATTTCATTAAAAATATGTGTGCATCATCAAAATCGTATGATCCCTAACGCGAATATTTACTTTTAATTTTAAATATAAATGATTTTTATTTGATTCGTTAAAATATTTAATTAACTTAACGAATTATTTACGATTGCCCTATATAGATTACTTTTTTGCCCTAGTCGGACTATTAGAAAAGTTTTTGCTTTTCGCAGCATTTTTCCCAAAATCTTATAACCGATGAAGTACCAATAAATTTTAACCCCATCAAATTTGTTGATACATATCAAACCCTAATATTATTTTTAATAGGGTCAAATTTCAAGCTACTCGCGTGATATGCACAAAACATAAAATACTAGGAACGGGAGGCCACAACAATACCAGTAGCTCGTTTGGTGGTTTAAAAATATAAACATTTTGTGGTAAATAAAACGCAAATGAAGTTATCTGAATATAAATCATCTAATTTGCCACATGTATGTATACGGAGAGCTAATACCCTTGACAAATTAAATTGTTCATAATTGATAAGCAAGAATGAATTTAAATATTTGTTGAGTTCTACATATAAGAATGGGGGTAAATGTTCAGAAACAATTATGTTGGATATTTGTCGGATTAAAAGTTATTATCTGATAGAAAGAAATAGATTTAAGAAATAAATGGGTTACCGTAGAAGTGGATTGTATCAAAAAAAATAAATTATGTGTGGATGCATGGTCAATACACATTTCTCCAAGCGATTAGAGAACAACAATGTTGCAATGTTATCGTTCAGTTTTGGCACAAAAATTGCTAAACAATTTAAGTTTTACGATTTTGTTTATATTATTCGAAATTTTTCAATGCTAAAATTCAACTCTTCAAAAAAAATTTAGGAACGTTGGAACATAAAACAATTGCTTGTACCAATTTGTTGCACTGTTCTACATTTGCACGATACTCTTTGGTCTTTTTTATGCGCGGCTCTCTTATTTTTTAGCTTCCAAAATTGGACACGTTACCAAAGTGCAATTACCACAGTATGCCTTTTAATCACTAATACGCGTACAGCGTAAGGTTTTGTTTACTTCTGCGGCGTGGTTGTCAGAATAAAGACAAAGTCCTGTTGCAAGTTTTCTGAAAATTCAATTTCCCACGAGTACCCTTACGGTCTAATCTCCACAATTAGTTTTAGCTTTGGAGCATCCCACGTCAAATTTTAATCTCTAGTCATCTCATGTTTTTTGTTCAACCTATTCTGAGCCTTGTTTTTCTTGTTATACTCTGGTTTAAAGCTGTCGTCAGAATTAGCCTTTCTGTATACGTGTGTTAAGACTGATCCCAACTATTCTTTGAACATTTCTCCCTGCCATAGGATCAAAAACCTCAAAGTTTATCTGATGTGCCCCTCTGGTAAAATCAAAACTAGCGCTAACATGAGAATGTCCATAATCACATACGATTTTACGTTTTTGGTTCTTCTTATAGAAGGTTTAATATTCGGCCTTCGTATTTTTTTTACAATCCCCAATTCATAAATTTTGGAAGGCCCTAATTTCCAAAGTTTAGTTGTCGGTTAATGATTTCGCTTTAATTTTATGATAATTCTTTCCGCCACTGTACACGATTTTTGTTTAACCCGGTGGGACGAGTTTTAAGACTATTTTTTTGTGTACATCGGTTTGTCCATTAGTCATAAAAACCCTCCAGAAAGCATTGTGGATATAGCATTTTTTATAGTCAGGTGTTGATAATCAAAAACAGTGTACTTCTCCGAAACATACAATCCCTTATATGAAGAATATATTTTGGGTTAATCCGTCAGTTGACTTTACAATCATAAGTTTCTATCTAGTTCTAGTAAGTGAATATCTTATAATAAACGAGGGGCACCAATGCAACAGATAAATCCAACGTAATTAACCATGCTGATGGTTAAACTAGTATCGAGGTGCAAACACTACGATTTCTATCCCGAACAATGGTGGGCCATCTGATATTCCTTCATTTCATTTGTAAATAAAACATTAATTTTTGGATGATAAGTCAAAGTGTTTTATTGATAAGGAAAGGTGAAAAACAATATCGTTCACCACGGCTTCGTCTACAGGCCTGCATCCGAACATCAAAATTTTCAATGACTTTTTCCAATAAAAGTGGATCAATGTCCTCAATTTCAGCTCGAATGTGGTTTTTAAGTTGTTGAATTGTTTGTTAATGATTAGCATACACCAAATTTTTCAAATAACCCACAAAAAATAAGCAGGTGGTGTTAAATCTGCGCTTCTTGATGACCAAGGAACATCACAATTTCTTGTAAATTGTTGGCAATAAATGGAATATTCAATTTGGGCAACAAAAACCCAGTTAACAGATTGCGATAACGTTCCCCATTCTCTATAATTGCACATTCCTGTTCGTTTTAAAAAAACGGCCCTATGATGCCACCAGCCCATAAACCACACCAAACAGTGATTCTTCTATTGTGAATTTCTGCTTTGTGAATTACATGAGGATTCTCCGTTCTCCAAATTTCACAATCTCGCTTATTGACATATCCGCATTAAGATGAAAATGAGCTTCATCGCTAAAGATGATTTATGATGAAAAACCTTCATTTCGTTCAAGTCAAGCATCCAATTATAACATAACGACGATGATTCAAATGGTCTAGTAGATTCAATTTTTGAGTAAGTTAAATTTTGTATGGTTCCAAATGAAGATCAACATGCAAAATGCGTCATAATTGGGTTCGTGAAATGTTTCGAACTTGTGAACGATGTTTGGTTGAAATGCTTATTTCATTATATGAACTGGATGAACATGTTGATACGGTCTAAGACCTTCTACTGAACCAATTTCTTCAAAACGATCAATAATGTTGCCAATTGGACGCTCAGTAGGACGTGCATGTCGACCAAAACTCTTACGTAATTTACGAAAAGTTGTTGTTTTTGAACAAATATTTTCATAATAAATTTGGTCAATCAAAATGCGTTGTTGTATTATTAGCGAACCCCTGATGATAAATGGCAAATTTTTGACTTTTCATATAATATGTCAAAGAATTTTTTAGAACATAAGTACTAAAATTCATCGATTAAAAAAAGGACCAACAGGTGGCCTATCCTGTACAACGAAATCAAACTGTTGTAGTATATTCATATAAATTTCAACAAAACAGTTTTCAACAAAAGTTCAGAATATCAAAAAATTCAGTGTCTATTTCGTTTTTGTAGTTCTACCATGCCAAAAAAATGATGTGTAGGTTCAATATCTGAAGTACACGTTTTTTTGTGAATTTGTCAGCATGAGAATTACGTTAACTCGATATCATTCACTCGATTCAATTTTCGATATCATTCACTCGATCAATTCAATTTTCATTAACTTCCAATATTACACGACTATCGAATGTGCGAATTCAAAACTTGTAACGATGTCGAAACAGAATCGTTTCTTTCGTTAGAAGACCGTTCAGGCTAAGGTAATGCAACTGAGCCGTTTTTCTGCTCTCACGGTATTATACCTCAACTGTATTGCTAACGTCAGAAAAAAATAATACTATAATGTCAAGGGCCCAAACATTATTAAGTGAATGCAAAGTACCGAGCTCAGTTGTTTATGTATGCGAATCACACAACATCGTAAGTTAGAGGTGAATAACGTCGCACCGCGGGTACTGAAATATTTTTGATAGAAAATTTAATATTCTTTTTTTATGTAATTTTAAAAAAGAATGTTTTAATTATCCAATGAATTTAATGTTCTTTTAAGGTTAATTAATACCCTCTTTTTATTCACGCACACACCCACCATTCGCCATATTGTACAAACACTGGTAATTTG
This sequence comes from Nephrotoma flavescens, assembly GCA_932526605.1. Classification (NCBI taxonomy): domain Eukaryota; kingdom Metazoa; phylum Arthropoda; class Insecta; order Diptera; family Tipulidae; genus Nephrotoma; species Nephrotoma flavescens. The sequence goes on from OW052221.1 coordinate 223,899,429, forward strand.
GTGGAAATTGGAGGTCAGAAGGTGGTGAACGGTGATTGGTTCATTTATAATTGTTTGTTCATAAAATGTTGTATTTTCGGTTTCCGGTGGCGTGTTATTTCTTGACATGTCTAGGGCGATAATTTATTTCTTGACACAATCTATGAGCTTGAGTACAAGTATATGTTCATAAAGTATTATTAGTGGAGGACAGTGCGGTTTCAGTGTGGTGCAGTAGAACATTTTAATAATACAATTTCCTTCGTTAATATTTGTTTTGTAGTTATATGAATTGTTTGACCATTGCAATGCATACGTTTTGTTTCCTCATGTTTCGAAATCTATAACTCGTCAGGTTCGATAAATTTTGTTGAAAACATTAAATCAATTTTTCCACTAAAATTGAATTTGATTTTCCGGATATACCTGAGAATACAATTACTTTATCGAAAAGTCGAAACTGTGTCGTTGTTTGAATCAGCGAAATATTGTCGATATTATAAACCATCAATCGTGTCCGTTTTTTTACCACGCCATCATTGGTTTTGACACAAATGATGATTAAATTCGTTTGGTCAATATTGGTCACTAGTTTTTATCGTTTGGCCACTCACGATTAAACGGTAAATAAATAACGAAAAATTAAAATTCCCCGCCAAGCACTTCATTGCAAGAATATCAACCCGTTTTTTATCAAATTTCGTTAGGCAACCGTTAGGCCAGGATTACTCAACACATTGTGGTAGTAATTCAATTATATCAGGTTCGTCGCTTATTTGGGAATTTCATTTTACAAAATTTATAACAATCTCCATTGGAATATGCCAATTAGATAAAAATGTATCTTTTTCAAAGACTTGTATCTAAATTGAAAGAGATAAGGTATAATATTAAATCAATAAAATCAATCCAAATTTTTTGGGCCTTCTTAACTTGGAGGCCTTCTTGATCGGAATGGTTTGGACGATTGTTGTTGAGGATTGATCAGTTATTGCGAAAATTCGTTAGATCCTCATTTTTTTCGCAAGATTCAAAGTGTTCGGTCCTGGAAAGTTGACCAATATTAATAATTTTATAAATCCAACGATCGGAATCGAATGGCCAATTGTCATTGAGTTTTGGTCACTACTTGTTTTCGTTTAGTCCGTTTAATCGTAAGTGACCAAACGATAAAAACTTAGCGACCAATATTGACCAAACGAATTCAATCATCAGTTTTGTAAAAACCTTTAGATGGGCTGCTACAAAGACGGAAAATATTTATTCTGTCGTTTTTGGATACAATTTATGTTCATGCATTCTTTTTCTTTGTGCTTGACTTGTTGAGGCTTGCTTTACTGTAATTTATAATTCTGAAAAATTTCATTATGCAGTTTTCCTTGCAAATGTAAAATCCAGAAATAAAATAAGCGACCTCTTTTATTGCAATCGTCAAACTTAAGAATTTAAATGCAAATCGATTGAACGCGAGAACGTTATTTCCAAACCTCTTCAGATAATTCACTGAATTGATAAAAACCACAAATGTTATAATTTTTGTTTAATCTCTCGACAATTTGATACGGAAACTTACTTACCGAATGTAGTCCACTTACTACTCGTTAATGGAAACTAGCAAAATTTATTCAAAGACCTACCTAGAAATTTGGGCAGATTTAATTTTCGAAATGGGTTTAAATCATCATTGTCATTAAATAATATACAACAAAATCTTTATTCCGCCTTCATTTCTTAAATCAGAATTAACGTTCCACACAACTCAAATGTGATTAAATTGTTGTTGGTCGATGTTAAAACGCCAGGAGGGACCGAATTTATCTGATACATTTGCTAAAACCTCATCTTTGTCAATATATTTTAGTCGCATACAATTTCCACATGTAATACGAGTACCAACCTTTACTAAGAAACTGCGAAATATATCTGTTGAGTTTAACGTTGCCTCGTTTTTTCAGAGTCACTGTATAAAAATCAGTTAATTATTAAAATTAAATTATTCATTTAAACGCACCGAATAATACACGTACGTATATTTAAAATATCTTGCATAATCTGACACATATACCTGATTTATTCCAACAGGATTAAAATTCCGTTTTTTTTGTGTATACTGTGTATGTGTAATGTTAATTTAAAAAAAAAATCATACAATACTTTTTAACACACAATAATTATATCGGATTAAAACAGGATGATAATAATTTTTCCTCGTGTTGATTATAAGGAATCACTGGAATTTTGATGAAATTATTTAATCCAGGCGAAAATTATTTTAAATTAATAACAGGAATTTTTCATCAATTTAATAACAAAAATAGAGATAAAAAAGATAAAAAATAAATTACAAATTAATTAAAGCAAATGTTTTAAAGAATTTCTGTGATTATATATAGGATAACAGTTAAACAGAAATATAAAAACGTATATTAGAACTGCGATTTGCTTCAACAAAAAACCAAATAAAAAGGATTTGGACTTTGTGAAGGTCAGCTTTTGTATCCCTATTTTAATTACGTAAGATTATATTTTTATGTTTAGTCCACATGCTATATAGTAAAAAAAACAAGAATGAAGACTCTGTTGATTAATTGAAATAGATTAACCTCCTATGATATTTTTATATACAATAATAAACCTTTTTATTTTATTTAAGATTTTTTTAAGAACAAAACAAGAATTTGTATCATAATCTTGTATATATAATTTATTCTTAGGGCCTAGTCGTGCAAATTTATGAATTCTCAATTGTAAATAGTTTTAAAGAGGTGAGAGAGCATTTTTTGTAAAGATGAGTTTTCTTTATATAATTTTTCCATTTTTTTAAACGAATATTTATTTCATCATGTGAATTATTCTCGCTACTTTTATATTTAATTTATTTTAAAGTTTATTTCCTTCCTATAACGCGAAAATTCATTTTTTACGCAGTAATGGCGTGATTTTGACAACAACAACTTTTTTTTTGACAACAACAACTATTCCGACAAAGACTATACATTTCCTAAGAGTTTGATACATATTCAGTATTTAATCAACAATTTAAATTATTTCAACTAAATTATGAAAGTTTTAATTTGAATCCCCAATATTAAGCTAATATTGGAAAATGAAGATTTTATCACAACAGTTGTTGTTGTCAAGCGCATGCCGTTACAAAATAATACGCCATTATTGATGCCTAAAAACCTGTGAAGAGTTAAAAAACAAGTGAAAGTATGAAAGTAATTGAAATTGTTATTCAAATTTTCGTTTCGTTTTTTTTTTCAAAATATTAATTGTTACCAATAATAGTTGTTGTTGTCAAAATATTCTATTATGCACAAAATGCGATATTATTGATACTAAGAAACCTTTAGATAATCAATATTTCAGATAAAATAATTTAAATTGTTGATTAAATGTTTAATATTTATCAAATTCTTGAGAAATGTGATCTCTGTCGGGATAGTTGTTGTTGTCAATAAAAGTTGTTGTTGTCAAAATCATGCCATTACTCAAAAATACACCACTCATGGTGGTAGAAATCCTCCTAACTAAAATTAAAATTTAGGGTTAAAAAAATTAAGGTTTTTAATGTGAATACCAAATTTTGCTAATACGTATTTCAAAAATGTTGATTTTAACACAATATAGTTGTTGTTGTCAGAAATAGTTGTTACTGTTACTGATACGCTGTTACTGATTAAACCAGCAAAAATATGGAAAATCGAGTTAACATAGATAAAATATTTTTATTTGTTTTATTTAATTTTAATTAATTTTTTTCAACAATTTTTTGCAATAATAGTTGTGGTATCCAAAACAGGTGATTTTCCAAAATTTATCAGAAAATATTTTTTTTATCAGAAAAGCATGATCAAACCGTGACAAAGGATTAAGTTGTATCAATATTTACTAGCATTGAACCCATCGTAAATATTATACACAAATTTTAGAATGACATTCTCAGTATTCAGCAATTCGCTAAAATTTAATTGAGTAACATTGCAAAAATGCGTATGTTGTAAGAAACCGAGCCTTTTGTTTTTAATTAAGTTTTAATGAACTTTTGAGAAAACTGGTAATACTGACATTGTCCGAAAATTCCCCTTATAGGATTTTCCTCCACTTTTAAATAGTGGCATAATAAAGGTGATTTAAAGTTTACTAGGATATTCCGCAGTATAGCAATACTAAAATTAAGATGTATATCATTGATAATTGATTGAATTTTTTTTGACCATATTCTCCTCTTTATAATCGTATAAAGCTAAGACGACAGATTCACTTAAAGAATTATCCTCGATATTATCCTCACGAATTATCTAATAAATTTATATTAAAATTATCTGGCATAAAACTATTTTTAGCCTTTCCATGATTAAGAAATTGTCCAAGATTTTTTAAATCATACAAATGCAACCATTTCCCTTTGAATAATTTTTGTTGTTGTCAAAAACACGCCAATACGCAAAAGCATGCGATTATTGGTTCACAATAATATAAATTGTTATGTAAAAATGTGGTTAATTTCAAAAAAGTTGTTGTTGTCCAAAATAGTTGTTGTTGTCAAACACACGCCATTACGAACAAATTCAAAAATTATTGATGCTTAGGGACCTCTGTAGAATTAAAAATTAGAGTTAAAATAATTGAAATGGTTATTTATTTCTTAGGTACTATTTTTTTGTTTGTTTTGTTTTTTGTTGTATTATTAATATGTAGAGACCCCTAAAGACTTAAAAATTAAGTCAAAATAATTACTAAATATTTATTAAATTGTTGAGATATGGTGTTTCTGTTGGATAATTTGTTGTTGTCAATAAAAGTTTTTTTTTGTCAAAAACAAGCCTTTACGATACAAAAATCTATAAAAAGAATTTAAATTGAGTTAAATCAACTGAAATTTTTATTTGAATATCAATTATTAAGCAGATTGTTGGAAAATGTGGATTTTATGACAATATTTGATGTTGTCTAAAAAGTTGTTGTTATTAGACACACACCGTTACGAAAAAATACTTTGTTCCTGATACTTTACGGCTAAAGAACTAAAAACCGAGTTAAAATAGTTAAATTGTTGCCAATACTAGTTGTTGTTGTGAGAACATGCCACTTTGCAAAAATACTTTAAATAAGTTGCTCTAGAACGCAATAAATTATATTTTGATTTTTTAAACAATTTATATAATTTAAAATATTTGCGCTTTGCTACGAAGTCTATAGCTGTGTTTCTTAATTAAATCCGTAGATCGAGCAGATTTTGAAATCTGAAATTAGATCGATCTGATCGATCTGAAATAAGAAACAGGTTTTAGATTTAGTAGATCAAAAAACTTATCAACTGTCATCGAACTGTCAAAAAATATACGATTAATATAAATCAATTCTTATTAGCTACTTATTATTTGGATTCAAATTACGAACACGAAGGAAATATTAACGTGCTAAATTACTTTGAGGAAATTGTACCACGAATGTGAAATTGTACAACTTCTTGCAAATACTCTATAAAAAAATATGGCTGTATAAAATAATAATTTCATTATTTAATAAAAACAATATAAAATAATAATTAAAATTTCTTTCTGTTTCCATTTTAATAACGTTTGCATAAACAAACAAAAATGATGACAATGACAATATGTATAGGTTTGAATTTGAATTAAGTGAAACTAAAACTTATCCGAGAAATCAGAATATTTTTACAAATCAAAAAAATCGATCTAATCAATCTGGAGAAAAATTAGAAACATCAACAAAATTGATCAGATCGTTCTGAGCTGAAATAAGAAACAACTTTTTAGTACTCAGATCGATCAGATCGACTAGATCGGAAATAAGAAACACAGCTTATATATTGCATTATTTTAGTGAAAAAAATTTATTTATGTTTGTTCTCAACAACTCTGAGCAAGTTTTGGTTTTATGTAGATTACAACAGAGTTTATCAAAAAACTCAATAACTTCTAAACTGACAAAACAGGGAAATTTTTTTAGTACACAGTTTTTTGATTGTTCCTTAAATCATTTACTGGAAATTTCACAAAACATAACAGTTGAAAACGGAAAATGAAAAATTCGGACTTAATAAAAAAGAACATCAATTTATCCTTTTATAAGTATTTTCTTACCTGTATTTTTTTTTATTTATATATAAATATTAAATTTATTTACAAGCAAAATTTATTTGTTTACAAACCAAAAATTAAATGTCAAGATGATTTACTTGAACCTAATTAAAGTTGTTGTTCAAATTTGTAATTCAAAACCTCCCTGTATTTTCCTTAAAATGTATCGTGGTCTCGAACACCATATTTCAAAAAAAGCAGGTACTGATTTGGATGTATATCCAAGTCTATACCTGTGTTCCGAATAACACCGGTCTCATCTATTATGCACCCTCTTTACACTTAACATAAGCAGGATAGGACAGGTTTATTAGTATTATGGAAATCGACCCGATTACAGATACCTGACTGATGAAAATGAAATTTAGATTAAATTAACGAAATATTTTTAGACAACTTAGCGTACAACCGGATTAATTTAATTACAATTAAAATTTAACTTAACCATTGTTTTAGCGCCCAGTATATAAATAAAATGTTTGAGCCACTCATTACTCGTTTCAAATATATATGTTTGTTCTATTTCAAAACCGCTCTTTTTTATAATTGAAATATAAAATTGGAAAAAATATTAAATATGAACTATTTTTTTTTATTTATTCCTGCTATCTATTATGAGGCCAAGGCTCTTCCAACTAACGCGGTTTGCTTTTTCCATCCTCACTTTTACGCCACTGCCAGCTAATTCGGGGATGTACGGCTAGGTTCACTTTTATCACTATCTGCACTTTGCATAGCTCCATGCCAGCCTCTACATGCATGGAAGATGGGTCGGCCCATTAGATTTGCACTCTGACAGGGGATCATAGAGGTGTTCTATTTCATTACAGATCGTAATCTGTAGATGACAATTCCACTTGCGTCATGCTAGTATTGGGATAAGAACCTCCTACTTTCCGATTCAAACGTAAAAGCTTTAATCACTGTGCCATTTGGTTGGTTTAATTATGAAACTATTATACCAAATTCATTTATTTTAAATTTATTTACTTAGTTTCACTCGAAAATTTTTAGACTGCACAACAACAAAAAAATTCAATCAGCTTCCATTGTGTTTTCCGTGTTGAATCTTTCTCTTCACATTCCGTCTAGATACGTTGGTATGTATGTATTTCCAACAGCGACTACTACAGCCATACATTTCAACTCAAAAGAATGTGTAACGAAAAAAGATCATCATTATTTTTGGTTGCTTTATGACTCACAATATGAAATTAATACCTATAAGCTGCGCTTGTTATTTTCGTTTTTTAAGCTTCCAACAATTTACATATATTTTGCTATTTAATTGGAAAATTTCTAAAATATAAAAAACAAACTCGTGTCACGAAATGAAAGTCAAAGGATACAATTTAGAAAAAAAAAAATAAGAATTTATAGAAGAATGGAATTTATACTTCTCAGATGTATTAATTTTTTAAAAAATGCGGTTGGGTCAAGGACGTGATCTCATTAAAAGACAAGTCTATTTTAAGTTGAAGCGGTTTGATAAAATTAGTGTCAGAGCAGAGGGTGATCTAAGAAGGGTTCATTTGTGTAAATATTTAACTGTTGTTCCAGTGTAGTTCTTGTTGTTATTTTTGGTTAAAAACCTTTAACAAATTCCACTTTAAGTTAATATAATTAAAACTCTTATTTAAACACCAACTATCAAGCGAGTCGATAAAAAATATTATTTTATCAAAAGTAGTTGTTGATAGCCATTTTTTCATAAACTTTTTAATTCGTAATTATAGACCATCAGAAATTTAGAAATGTGTTTTTTGACACGATTTTAGTTATTAGTTATTTTTGACAAGAACAACAAATATTTATCAATATTTGTTGTTCTTGTCAAAAATTACTCAATAACTGATACTTACAAACCTCTAATGAATCAAAAATTGATTCGAAACAATTGAAATGTTTAGTTAAATATTTTTTTTTTTCAAAAATAGTTCTTATTGTCAATTCACGTGCTTTATGATACCCATTGGTGACACCCATAGATCATAAAATTTTAATTTGAAATCTAGTATGCGCCTCTGTGTTGTTTCACTTAACGTGAACTGAACCGGACCAGAAGCATTAGGAAACACAGCTAATGATTTTGTGGCCACAAAACAAAATCGCTTATGGCGATTTTATTTACTTTTCAGTAGAGCATTGATATTGTGTTTTCTACAAGTCAGTCAAGTCATTTTGGAAAATTACAAAAACTACATTTATTGAAACTATGTACAGTTATGCGGTTAATCTACATTTTTCCTAAGGGTGTTCTGCACTTAAATGATTATTTTGTTCAAACGGATGTGTAAGCGGATTTTAAATCTGTTATGGTAACAGTATTTACTCCTTTATGACGTAAATTCATCTGATGATTCAATGATTCAATGTGGTTTTATACTCAACGACTTCAAAATTTTCTTTTGAGTCTTTTAGCCATTTGACGTTACGCCAAATGAACTTTTCATCATCCTGGTTTATGTTTTTCCACATAAACTTGCTTTTAATCACAACAAAAAGTCATAAATGTATTGTTAGTACATTTAAATTACATTAAACGCTTTTGAGGTGCGACAAGTTCTGAAGAACTGGAACCAGTCTCGCGGATGACGGATATTGACGTTACTTTTCTGTTTTTTTCGTTTTATATTCTGTTATTATAGGACCTATTTATATTGCACGTTATTAGAAGCTTGTGGTTAGTAGGTTGAAATGTTTTCACTGCTGTCTAACAAAATCATAAACATAGCGCCAAGAAATCTGATTATGCCCTGGTAGAATGACATTGATCTTTGTAGATGAAAGGTTTGTGGGCATTGCTGACCAACCGATTTTATTTTATCTTACTCCTTGGATTTAAATTCTTTATCAGCTGCCATGTGATGTGTTGATTCTTCCAACTTCAAGGCATCTTTTTCATTTCCATCTTTCGATATGTTAATTTTAGCTTTCGAGATACAGCAATCATTTTTGGCGCTTTAAATTTGTGGAATGTGATTTTTATTTAACCCTTTAAGAGCAAAACATATACCATTACGATTTTTTTTTAAATTTTGGTTAAAGTTTTACTAAAAAACTTTCAAAATTTCTGGTACTTTGCTTTTTCATTCCCATTGTCCATTTTTAAAAATAAATTCAGTCAAGAGTCAAGAAAATCATACAATGAAAACACCAATGAAATATTTTATTTTCAGAATAACGGCCTTTCACCAAGAATTCAAAAACACAAATTTTCTTATAAATAATAATTTATAAAATAATAAGTTTTTAGTAAATTAGTCTCAATTAATAATTATGGCGGTATTAGTTACTATGGAATTCGTAAAACAATTGTTTTTTGCATTAAGACATAGACGTACATTGAATTTTTTACAGTAAACCCGCGATTTTTAGTAGCAGTTTGGAAGTTTGCATCTGGGCGAGTTTGATGCGATTTCATGATATGGTAAGTGATTCGTTTCAACAAGACGTGGTTCATCTACCGGACGGCATCCATATTTTGCTTTTGTAGAAGAACTTGGTGTAGGAGACGCTGTTGTCGATGACGGTTGACCTCTTTTTTTTGGAATTTGATTAAATGACATTAAAATGTTTGCAAGATGTAACTTGAAGTTATATAAATATTACATTTCGCTTTTTTTGGTTGATTTGCTTGCTGCGAAATCTAAAAGTGAGTAATTACTCTCCATTTCTTGCTTTTTATAGAAATTCGGCAGTAAGCAATCATCTGATCGAAGTGATTTACTTCACATTTTCTATTATTATATTCCGCGACTATAGTTGATTGCTTTACTTCAATACATCTTTTGGCTTTTTAATCCAATCGGTTGATAGAAGCTGCCACTTCAACGCTATATGGACGTATTCAATGCAAGGTTTATTGTCTTGCCATTTTACAATGCTAAGGTTGCCGGCCAAACTACAAACTTCATCATGGGAAGCTTAAATCATGAGACCTTTTGATTTTAAATCTTTGTCACTCAAATGAGGAGGATTTGCAAACGGTTGATTCTAATGTTTCCCGTGAGGTTAATGTTTTATTGTTGTTTCACCAGTACAAACAATTTATAACTACGAAAACAGTTGTCGAAAAACAACGAATGCTCAACGAATACAACTGCGGGACCAAATCCCAATTTAGTTTTATTTTCGTCACATATTTCCATCTGTGATCCCAGAAAAATAAAAAAATCATCTGGAAGTTCACTTTTACCACAGAGATGTCCGTTAAATGGAATTATTTCTTCGTCTATTGATAATGTTTTTTTTTCAATTTGGTGTTCCCGGCATCTTGATAAACCATACTGTCAATTAGAAGAAGAAGTTTTTTAATTTTGTCATTTTTTTGTTGAACTGCGACATTCGTATCAACAAGATGTAAGTTTACTGTAAATTGATTAAATATTTTGTGAGTAAGAGTATTTTGATGAGGTTCTAGGGATTACCTATACTTTTGGTCACCTGGAATATTTCTTTGATTTTGTGCGGGATCTGGTCACACGATTTTAGTCCAACATTAAGGATTAATTAAATTTATTATATTCCAATGTCGAGTGCACAAATCATTATTAATAATTCACAAAATCTGGATACATTATGATTAACCAGAGATGAAAATGCTTTTTTAGCGTTGCCATCGAATTGTTTTTTCAAAACGCTGTCATGTATCACTATTGTAAAATGTACATCAACTTAATCTGATATCCGTGAAAATATTTCAGACGTTTTATAGTAACATTTTGACAAATATTTTTCAAATATTAAATTAAAAGACATTTTTATCTGATTACAGTGAAGATAAATTAAAATTGCTTGCTATCTTTTTTACATATCTCCGTTATGCCAAATATCATTTTTCACCCATTTCAGAAACGATTTTTGACATCTTTCAAAATATGTCGCTTATATGTCACACCAAATTTGTCAAAAATAAAAAAATACATAAACTTACTAAAATTACACCAATAAAACTTGTCTCCCATTTTTTTACTTCAATTTTTCTAACATCTGCAAAGATAAAATACGAATGTACCAGTAAAACTGTCACAAACTATTTTCTACACTATTACTACATTTTTTTATAGCTCAATATACCCTAAATCCAATTTCTATATATAATTTTCTTTTTTTAAAGTTTTTATTTAACTTTAAAGTTATTTTTATCATTTTCTGTAAACTATATAGCAATATATATTAGTTTGTACGGTTAACCCATAATATTTATTTTCGTACATGGTCTTATCTCAAATCTTAATTTCACCGATTTTCCTAAACCATCCGCTAGATACAACACAATAAACGTAATATAAATTTTCTGGAAGCGATCTGAATTCCTAGTATTGTTTTAAAAAAATGTTCGTACAACATTCAGATGTGTGGTATTTAAAAATGAGTAAGGATGTTTATAAAATATAGACACAGGCAAGAGTTAACAAAAAAATGTCTTGTTTTATTATCTTAACTTTTTCGGACGATAAAAATAATTCCTAAGACATTGTTTCGTATATGAATTGCTAACAGCGACACAAGAAATTCAAATAAAATTACAGTACTTTTATAGTCAAATAAAACATAACAACAAAATAAGGAGGTGGGAGTACATTTTTTTGTGCATAATTTAAAGACTTGAAGATTACAGTAAACCTGATTTGATTAGTTTCACATCAATTTTAATTATGTATAACGAATATTAATTTTATGCGAACAAAGACAAATCATTGGAGATTTAAAAACTTTTTGTGGATAATTTTTCTTCATTGCATCAATTTAAATTAATTCACAATACACAAAAGGTACGTACATAAGTCGAAAGAACAAAAGTTCTACGCTCCCCCTTAGAAAAAATTGGTATCCCTTTTCTCTAGAACAAAGAAGAACTAACTTGTGATCCAAAATACACCCTCCAAACTAAAAAGCTCCAAAAGTTTTATTTTTATATTTTATTTTCTTGAAATGAATGGGCGTACGAAATAGACAAGAGGAAAACCAATATTTTTAATTAAAAATTTGTGGAAATCTTATTTTTATTTCTTGTGTGTGCGTACGCATTGTGTGTACGCAAGAAAGCTACATCCATATCTGTATAATACACAAAAGTCTTTGTCGCAAGTTTATTGCCATTAAAAATAGATTTATTTTAGAAAAGACATTCGAAAATGTTGGTTTGATGTTATAAATTTTCTTTAATTTTCCCTTTCTTGCTTTACTTTTTTTATTTATTTTTTTTTTTTTTGGTTTCGTCTCCCAAACAAAAATGTGAATTCTGGGGCAAACAAAAAAAAAACATAAAAAAATTTTGTTGTTAAAAAGTAAACTATACGAAAAAATTGTTCCCGGATATTTTTATGAGATTTTTTGATTGCTCAAGAATATATTACAATAAAGTAAATGTCAATTTAGATATCGCTGTGTATATATCACACTTTGCGTTCTGTGTACTCGTTCAGATAAACTTGATACACTTTATCGTATACGATAAAATTAATTAGTTTTGCATCAAGTAGATATGAACTGAATTTGCTTCATATCGTACAGCAGTAGTAAAAATGTTTTCCATAAATTAACCACGAGGAGCTAGAAAATGTAAAAATATTTCTAGTATACGTGTATTTCTACTGCAGGTTGGTTATGTTGACCATTCTGACCGACAAAATTGTAAGAATAAAAATATATTTTTATATAGATAAAAGTAATTTAAAAAATGGTTTTTATATCAATGTTTTCGTGGCTCTGTTCTAGAGCTGGTCCCGCTGATCACTTTATTCATTCAAAAAATGTAATGTATGTTCTTTGTAGTGCTTTGTTGTGTGCAAATAAATATTCAAATAAGTAAAAACTCCCACGAAGAACTCGACCCGAATATACATGTAGATTTTGAAACGGGTTATTGTCATGAGGTTAATATTATTGCAAAAAATTTGATGGGATAACCTAGTAACCTCCTCTTGAGGAAAATTATTTAATTTTTTTTTTTAAACACAATGATGATTCAACATGAAAAGCTATAAATCTAAAACTTTAATACACTATAAATAGCAAAAACTGTAAACATGCGTTAAAAACCTAGAAATTCAAAATATTCGATGCGCGACAAATAAATTGAATTTATAAATATTTAACTCATGTTTACAACTTTTGCGACATATAATGTCTTCTAGTTTTAGATTCATCTTTTCAATCTGAACTCGAATCCGTCAAGTATTCTATGTAGGTTTCGACATGTTATTACGTAGATTACATAGCGATTTTCTGCAACCCTGACATCGACAATATAGACAACGTCAACAACCTACGAAATGATATTGAAAGCAAAATTGCCTCATTAGTTTATCTTTAGCTCTCATTGGGCGTAAAATAATGCGATTTTACAACGGTCGACGTTAAACTTGTACTTATAGTGAGTACGTGGTGTTAACACGGACAACATCTTCGTGACATAAATTAGTAAGATGATGCACTCACTTAAAACTCTAACACAAATAAAATTTTTTAGTTTAGCACCCATTTCAATCATCCAATTCGGTCTCATCTCTACTGTACCAGGTTGATATTTAGTTAGCTCACTATATATTTAAGAAACAAAAACATCAGCTAATTTATGCATGAAAGAAATATTTCTCAGTTTAGTGAGCAAAAAATTTCAGTTCAGTTCAACTCCATATGTAATTTAGTTTGGCCAAATGCCAATAGATGTCCACAAAATATATATGGCTAGAATTTTTTACTATTTTTATAGAGAATGGCATAGACAGTTCTCTTTTTATGGTTTTCAAATGAACATTTATTTTTTTCTATTATCATACCAAGTGTATTACGATGATTTTTTTGTTTAAATTTTTGAATAACAAAACTGATTGGTACCTCAGACCAGCTGAGTTTGTAGATTACACAAAATGAACCGCGCCTGATTTTTAATTTAAACTTGCTAAATAAATTAGGATTAACATATTACCAAAATATTTATAGTTGAATATTGATAAATCTGAACTAATTTGCCTTTTAGAACTGAATGCCAAATATAATTTGATTTCTGAATATAAGTGACATGCATTAATGATTAGAAAGAACTAGCCACTAATTTAATTAGTAAGAAATTATAGTCGGGTTTTTCACAGTTCTCTGAGAACAAGATAGCTTTAGTAAAATTCTCTCAAATTATAAATTAAATGTAATTTTGTGTTTATTAAATATCTTAGATGAAGTTACTCTCTATATGCATAAAACATTCGAAAAGTCTCCTTGGGAGGTAACTTTTCAATTTAGTTGTCAAATGTCATTATTTGGTATTTAGTGCAAATGTGTTATTGTGTAAAAATTTTTACTTGATTTTTTTTTTTATTTTTAAACATTTCGTAGTTTATAATAACATTTGCAAATAATGCATCTTTCGATGATATAGATTTTTTATTTAATTTAATATTTCCATTATCCACGAAAAGTGGACAATTTAGTATTTCGAATAGTCAAGCTGTACCTTGTTGATGTTATTGCCATGAATGTTTATAGTGAATTACTGGGGAATTTAGTTTAGTTCATAATTTAGTAGAAAAAATCGAACTGTGGCACTATTCTGGTAATTCCCTGGGAATAGGGGATTGGGGGAAAGATTTTATATGTAATTTATAATAAAAATTGTTTTTCTGGCATACTGAGGTAAAAAGCTAGTTGTATTTTTTTTTGAAAATAAAATAAAATTTGGAATAATTTTCCCTGCCAATTTATTTATGAAAAAATTAATCCCAATTTATTAATAAAATATTAATAACATAAAACTTTTCTCCTCAGTAGGCCACAAAATTTTTTTTAAATAGAAATTACATATAAAATCTTTCCCCAATTACTTATTCCCAGGGAATTACCAGAATAGTGTCACTGAGGCACAATTCGGAACAATTTGGAAATTGATAAATTTTACTTTCTTAAGCAAATTTAAATTAAACATCACACGTGATTTTTTATAATGCTATCTCTGAACGACTAAGTATGACTTAACCATCAATTTAATTAGTCTGACATATAAGAAAAGCGTCAACATCAGGCGCAAAATATAAATTCAATTCAATTCTATTTTATTTATTCAAGAATGTAAACTTAGATACATCTGCCTGAGAAATCAAATTCTCGTATGCAAGAATAAAATATTAATATATATAACACTAAAATTAGTATAAAAATGTAAAGAACAAAATATGAAAATATAAAAAGTATAGAGAATATAAAAAAAGACGGGAAAGGTTCGGAGCCGAACTCTTTAAGCATTTTTGTAGCCTATAAAGAACTTCTATGCCGTGTGATTTGCGTATTTTAAATATTACGACCACCTACTCCCACAGCCACCTAACCCCATCTACACCCAGCCCAACCGATCCCAATCCACCATATCTCAACTGACCCCAATCAACCACATACCACCACATCTAAACATTATTACCATCCCCCACCCACTATCCAATTAAAACCTCAAAACCCATCTCAACCGCACCACCCTATACCGCACCACCCATATTATCACCCTTTAACACCTCCATACCCACTTCCACGCACACACACACCACCCACACAAACTCTCATTCACAAAATCCCAATTTCTCACACCAAACCCAAAACGCCTCATCCCACCCCCTCCACCCCCTCAACCCCTCCACCCCCTCCACCTCCCATACCACCACTCCTACCACCCCATAACCACACCACCCACACAAATTCACATCAACACGAGTTATATTTTTATTCCACATTCACATACTCGATGAAATCAAAATAGAATAGAAAAAAATTTAAAAAAATCTATCAATTTTGAGGAGGGGGGGTTAACAAAACCCTACATATCTCCGAACACCCTAAACACAAAAATCAATAGGGATCAATAGGGATCATTCTCATGAATTGCTTGAACTTTTATTGAAGAAATTAAGTTGATATCTCTATCCGTTCTCAAGTTATCGTGCACACAGACGGACAGACGGCAAACCGAAACCATATAGCATTTTTTTAACAAAAATGCTTAAAAATATAAAATTATATTTTAGATTTATCTCTTTGGTGATATTTAGAACAGATCAAAATTTTGAATATCAGTTTCATTTAGCCACAGGGTGACTCGAATTTTAGTTGTAGCTCTATTTTTGCTCTCAAAGTTAGAAGTTCTCTTCCCAAAGATGTTGGCATTTCATTTATTATTCGGTGACCAATGTACGTGTAGCTCCTCTGGCCAACAGACTTCCACATTTTTGGTGTTCTCAATTGGAGTCCGAATTTGCCCTCGTGACTCTTATATTCAGTCTGCTTTCTTGAAGTGATCCTGATGCAGCCAAATGTAAAATAACTATAGAGAGGAATAGTTTTTTGATGTCAAGCTTTCCGGTTTCTTCAAACAATTGTTTTGTTGGTTTTGTTGGATATAAACGAGGCTTATTATATATGTTTTTGATTTATTAAAATTTTTGAGGTGTTCGTCCCAGCGCAAATGGCCATCAATTGTGACTCCGAGGTACTTTGTATGATTAGTGTGATCCAAACAAAATGAAGTTTGTTTTATCGATGTTGACTGTCAGCGAATTATTGGAGAACCAGTTCTGAATTTTTGCATTTCCTACTTGCATTTTTTCAAACACTTCCTCCCAATTTTTCCCTTCAGAGATTATTGATGTATCGTCAGAATAGGATAGTATTTTTCCTGGTATTCTGACGTTGAACAGGTCGTTGATGTAGAGTATGAACAATAAGGGTCCGAGTACAGTTCCTTGGGGAACTCCGTAGGATGATATAAGAGCTCTGCTTTCGGCATTGTTTATTTTCACTATTTGATTCCTGTTTCTTAGATAGCTTACAATTAGGTCCTTTGCATGACCCCTTATGCCTATATAATCAAGTTTTCTTATCAAATATCCATGGTCTAAGGTATCGAAGGCTTTTGCTAAGTCAACGAATATTGACGAAACTGGTTTCGCTTTATCTACATTTTTATATATTATGTTTGTGAATTAGACCAGTGTATCTTCGGTGGACAGTTTTTGTCTGAAACCAAACTGATTTTTATTGATGACGTTGTGTTCTGTAAGGAACTACATTAGTCTCCTATAAATACTTTTCTCCATGATCTTCCCAAATTTACATATCACGGATATAGGTCTGTGGTTGTGAATCCATCAAATCCAGATGCTTTGTTTTCTTTCAGCAGCATTATTTCTTTGAAAACTTCCTCAACACTCACGGGAAGTAACAGGAACGAGTTCGATATTTTGATCATGGACGTATAATCAAAATGTTTGCTAGGTATTTGGTGTGCTAGAGTTTCTCCCACTTTTGAGAAATAATTGTTGAACTCATTTGCTGTTTTTACATCTGATCTGGTATAAGATTACCATTTGGATCTAGTACGCGAATGTCTTGCATACTTCTGTTTTTATGTCTTCTATTTAACATGAAGTCATTTACCATATTCCATATATCCCTTTGATTTTTGATGCCTTGTATTTGGTCTTTGAAATAAGAATATCGTGCTTTGTTCAAGTCAGCATTTAGGGTATTTCGAAAAATCCTGAATTCATTTAAAAGTTGCTCATTATGGACCTCAGTGCTGTTTTATGTAATTTGTCTCGTTTTCTTATTTGGTTAATCAAGGCAGGTGTAAATGGTTTTCTATTATCGCTCCGAATTTTACGAGTCACTGAGCTCTGTAATTTCGCATCCATCAAAGTGGAGTGGAGAATCATGGCACATTCATTTCCATCGTTTTCGTTATACAATTTAGACCAATCCATATACGCAAAAGGGTTGAGCGAAATTTCCTGTATTTCGTGGTTTTTGTACAACTGGTTCCAGATTTTTTGTTTTCTGAATTGTTTTCTTGTATTTGGATTACTATTGGAAAGTGATCAGTGATTCTACTGAACAAAACTCCAGCTGTGATTGTTTCAACAGGTCTTGTAGTTTTAATGAAGCAGTGGTCAACACATGTGGATGATGTTGAAGTAATTCTCGTTGGCTTGTTTATGAGCGGTATAAAACCATTGATTGCCAGCATATCTAAGTAGCTAGTAGATATGTGGTTGTTTGAATTTAGGATGTCAATGTTTATATCTCCTACTAGTATTTTTTCGTTTCTTGAGTTCACTTGGTTGAGATAATTGTCCATTTCTTGAATAAAAAGGATTTCATTTATTGATGGTGATCTGTAAACTCCCATGATTTCATATAATATTAGGTTTTTTGTTACGGTTTTTACATTGATCGAACATGTTCCAACAATATCAACTTTATGTTCTTGTTTTATGACGGATTTTATATATGGGTTATTACTCCGTCATTTTTGTTGACATGGCCATCGTTATAGTAAGCATTGTATCCCATTATGCCATAAAGATCAGGTTTACATTTCTAGTTTCAGTGCATACAATAATATCAGTTAGATTTTCCAGATCATTTAGTAGCACAAGCAATTCCTCAAAATGCCTATCTATACTGCGGATGTTCAGGTGGAGCATCGTTAGTCCGCTTATATTTTCAGTTATTGCATTTTTACACTTAAGAGTATTTTTATATTCGGCAGCTTCCAACGAGAAACAATTACTGGACATTGTAATTTGTAGAAGCCCTGATCCTCTCAACTTGAGCTTTATAGTACTGACAATTCTGTGTGTCATTAGCTGCATGATTTGTTTGATATTTTGTGTTGTATTTATTATTTGCCCAGGAGCAGTTCGAACATTTAAGTTCCTTACTGCGACATTCATTTGCTTTGTTGGTTTCGTCTCCACATTTTATGCATGACATACTCTTGTTACATTTATTTTTGCTATGATAGTAACTATTAAAATTGAAACACGTATTTATGTTGAGGTCCTCAAATACTCTACACCTTTCCCATCCTATGCTCAGTCTCGATTTTTCTATTATTGTTCTAAAAGATCTTGGATCTGTTTCAATATAGGCAGCAAAACTAATTTGCCCATTTCTCTGTTTGGCTATGTGTTTCACCGTGATGTTTGGGTTTTCATGGTGGAAGTTGTTTTGTTCCATTATGGCTTTAGTTAGGGATTCAGTTGTATACTCTGTTTGAATGTTCACTATTTTTATTCTAGGATTTTTAGGACCTCTTGTTCAACACAGATCTGTGCTGGCATGGCAGCTCTTAGTAACTCTTCAAGTTTTGTACTTTCTGCCTCGTCTCGGCAGGCCATCTTAATCGCTTTTTTCTCTTTAATAATTTTAAATTGTTTTATGCCAATTTTGGACTCCAATGGATTGACTTTTTCCTTAATAATTTCGGCAATTTTGTCTTCTGTGTAATGATCGCTGGATATTATAAGACTCGGAGATTTCTTTGAATTGTAACTAGTGTATATTGTATGAGGCTGTTTGATAGATCTTGCGGATTTTAATGTGTCACTGTAACTTTTTTGTGTTGTTCTTTCTTTTAATATATATATATATATATATATATATATATATATATATATATATATATATATATATATATATATATATATATATATATATATATATATATATATATATATATATATATATATATATATATATATATATATATATATATATATATATATATATATATATATATATATATATATATATATATATATATATATATATATATATATATATATATATATATATATATATATATATATATATATATATATATATATATATATATATATATATATATATATATATATATATATATATATATATATATATATATATATATATATATATATATATATATATATATATATATATATATATATATATATATATATATATATATATATATATATATATATATATATATATATATATATATATATATATATATATATATATTTTCCTGTAATGCATCATTTAGTTTGGTTAGAGTATCGTTTTGCTGTTTAAGATACTCGTAATCATGTACTTTACTTCTCATTTGGATCGTTCTTTTATCACCTGATTTGATGTCTGCTCACTCGCCGTGTGGTGCGCCGGTTCGCTTGAACTACCAAGCTTGTGTGTGTTTGTTGCATATAGTGTTTGTTGCATATAACCACCTTTAACATAAACAACTTGGCTAAGTTTCTCAAGACAGCTCAAATTTAATCATAATTCGCTAATTTGATTTGAGTATCAAAAATTCACTACTCAATTTAGAAGTAAACATTAAACCCAGTACGCTTTATTCAGACCTTCAATGTTCAATTAAAATGTTAACTTAAATTTTTAAATTTCGACAATATTTAAATCGGCTCTTGACAAAATTTAAATAAGTTTAATATTTAAATATAAATATCATAAATATGACGGTTCAACACCATTAGATACGTCTATTTGTAACGGTTATGAACTAATCATAATCGTTATAGACGATTTCTCTCCGCAGTAACGTAAAATTTAGTAAATGACGTGTAATCTCACATCTGTATGGTCATGAAAAAAAATTAAAAAAAAAAAAAAATCATCTCTCTAACGAAATGATATATGGTCACATAATCATCCATCAAAATCTGTCAATCATCATGTTTCTAGTGAAATTTGACACCAAAACATCATTTTCCTTAAGAAAAATATCAGATGGAACGTTAATCACATAAAATTCTCAAATAATATTTGTGTTTTCATATTTTTGGGTACTTGGGACCAACCATTAGAATCCTAAGTTGTAACGGATCATTATAGGTCACTAAAGTTAATCTCGCAGATTTCGACGGGCCGTTAACAGAATATCAGGGGCTTCTGAGCGGTAATTGGTAGCCGGCTAAAGCTCGCGGGAGGTCATGGAGGTTTCAAAAGTATGCACCGATCGTGAATATACCGCGGTAAAAGCAACGGACCACCCATTTTGCACGTATAACTTACCTTCTACCCAACATCAACAGAATTTTCACTGAATCATTTTTTTTTTTTGTAATTTAAAAAAAACCAAACCCTGCCACATGTTAAGTGTGAATAGATATTCCAGGGTTTCATTCTAGAAAAAAAACTGTTCATTAGGCAATACTAAATAGTTTTATATTTTTTAAATCGCCAAAATCTGATTTCAACAAGCCATGAAAAACTAACTGATGCTAGCTAACCTAAAATATTAAATTCGTCCAGATTGCCGCAATTTCCTCATGGGATTTGGCAAGTTCTATTAAAACCTTGCATATAAAATTTAAATAATGCTTTCCTGGGAACAGAATTTTTAGGCACAGTCGTTGCCGCCCCGGTGGCAAAGTGGTCAGCATGCTTGCTCCAGCGACCAGAGGTCCCGGGTTCGATTCCTGGTGGTAAAAAAATTTCACGGCTGGTTTAGGATCAATGAATTAATCACTCATTATCCGTAATGAAAATATGATTATGAAGCCTCATTTGAGGCGGCCAAATCCCTTGATGGGATATAGTGCCAGAGAGAGAGAGAGAGAGAGAGAGTTAATGTCATAATCGCAATCAAATATTTTAACGTGTGTGAAATGAAATAGAAAGAAAACGAGATCATCTCCCTCGGAATGCCAGTATGACTCATCTAGCAGCAATATGCCACTTCCATCAGCCTTAGGACATGGCGAAGATTCAACAATAAAATCCTAATTTAAATTAGTTTTGTAACCTTATAAATTAGGCGGCTGAATCGCTACATTTGGGACGTAGAGACTAGACTCTCTGTTGCATTAAATTTTTTTTACTTTCTTGCTATATTATTCACGGATTTATTAAGATTACAACTCGTAGTGCAAAGAGAAATTTTGTTCTACCTCCCGGTGCATATAATTTTGTTATCATAAAATTTTTAGTTGGTTTAGCTTTAACGTTTACTGAGTGATTGTAGAGCATTTCTTCATGCTTCTGAACTGTTTTGCTTGTCTCATTGGCGACTGTTTTCACTGCAAGATCCTTATGGAGGTCACCATTTCGTATGTACCAAGGATGTAGGTAATAAATATCTCGGTGAGTATTGTACAGAGAGAAAAGACGAAAACAATATCATCAAGCGAATAAAAATTTGGATTAAGTAGAATATGCAAAAACGGAGTGAAATGAAACTTCTGGCTCCCGGCATGCCTTATTTAGCAGATCTGGGAGCTGGCTAGGGCTCAATGGAGTAATCAATCAATAATCTGCATATAGAACTGATTATGTTACCTCAGAAATGAGGTATCCAAACCCGTCTAAGTAGCGCAAACGAAATATTTTATTTTTTAAGGGGACATAGCACCTTC
Organism: Nephrotoma flavescens; assembly: GCA_932526605.1. NCBI lineage: Eukaryota > Metazoa > Arthropoda > Insecta > Diptera > Tipulidae > Nephrotoma > Nephrotoma flavescens. The sequence goes on from OW052221.1 coordinate 223,921,702, forward strand.
AAATTTTAAAAAAATTGATTTTTTTTTATGATAGAATATGTTAGAATGAACGTTTAAAAATATGATTTTAATGATATAAACATGAAAATCAAAAAAAAAATTTAAAAATTTTAATTTAAGGCGTGATAATTTAAACGCGATTATCTCGAAATGACGTTTTTCAAGTTGGCGTGCAAGATGGAGAAAAAACTACTTATCCAATCGTTCTAAAATTTTAACACGTTGATCTACATATATTTCTGCTCAGAATGAACTACGGAAGGAATAATCGGCTTTCAATTTTTTGAGTTACATCTAACTGGGGGTACGAAAAAGCTGCATTTTCGATAAAATGCCGCCATTTTTTTATTATTCAACCAATTTTTTACCTTTCAGTACATTCCGAGGGCGATTTAATGCTGAATAAAACCCAGTTTTTTTTAGACGTTTCTGAGAGCAGTTATGATGCACGCCGCGAATTTTCAGTGTTTTTGGAAAACCGTTATAGCAGACGACAATTGGCAAAAAAAATATAATTTTTTTTTTGTATACTTTCAGTTAAATAAAATGTCAATGGAAAGTTTCATTAAGATATCTCTTCTTATTCCAAAAAAAAAATCTTTGAAAATCTTTTTTTTTTCAATTTTGAAGGTGCTATGTCCTCTTAATCTTTGGTTGTTGTTAACGTTTACATTTTTCTGTGGTTGGGCCTGAGCTCTCGACATTTTTGGTGTCTTGCACGTTCCAACACTGTTTAGTATCTATACTTTTATCAACTATTTGCAATGCTTACATCCCCATGGAGCCGGCAGTAATTGAGAAAGTTAGAAAATTAGAATGAAACCAAGTTTTGTAGCTGGGGATATGTTCCTTTCGGTGATTTTTCCACTACAATGGTCTTTGCGTTTTGGTTTACGGGGAGTAGTTAATTTCCTATAATATCCAAAATGTTATTCTACATTAAACTCGGGATCACAGTCCTTCAACTCCCTGGAAGTTACCCTAAAAATTGCACAAATTGGTAATGCCTGATCGATGTTTAGCTAACAAAATTCTGCTGTGACAACCTCATCAAACACACTGAAACCAATAATCATATTTTTCATTTGGTGATCAATGCCTAGCAAAAGCTTTTCTAACATAAAATTCTGTCAATAAATTTTTCAAAAAAACAATTTTTAAATTTCAAGTGTTGCGGTCAATATAGAACAGTCAGACAATTTTTGACTGTGTGAGAAACGCAACGAAATTATTTTTGGTAATTAAGTTTCGCCTTTCTAATTAATTGGAATTATACTCATGTTTCTTAAATTGGTGGTAACAAAAAAATTTTGAACGATAAACTATCGGAAAATTAAAACTTTAACTCTGTAACCTGATCAGAAGACCACCCTTGTGAAGTTAGCCCAGAATTTCATCCCAGAAAAAAAAAAAAAACAATTTTTAGGTAACACTAAAACTGCAATAATATTCCAGCCCATAATTTAATATAATAATTTCGTTCAATCTTGAAATTTTATTCTAGCCCAGAATTTTTTCTCAAATTTTAAATACTAAAATTAATTTCAATTTTTGACTTATAGATAAAAAATGTGTAAGAATTACAACAATCAGTTTCGAACGGATGAGATTAATTTTCATTACTTACTGCGTTAATGAAAAGTATGGGGTGGTTAGGAAGTTGATTGTGTATAAGTAAGTGTCGATTATCATAGTCGTTGTCATAAAGATTGACGATAAATGGAACAATTTCCTACGGTTGTGTACTTAATTCGAGAGAATTGGCATCGACCTTATCTGTCATACGTGGCTTCAAAGAAAAAAGTCTAAAGGTGTTAAATCGCAAGATCCCGGTGGCCAATTGTGATCACCTCTTCGAGAAATAACACGGTCAAGAAATTTTTCTTGTAAAATTACGGTTGTTTCGTTGCTTGTGTGGCACGTAGCGTCTATGGCCTCATTTTCGAATAAGTAAGGTCTAATCACACCGCCAGCTTAAAACCCACACCAAACGGTGACACGTTACACGCCAACAATCATTCGTGGGTTTTTTCAGCCCCAAATGCGACAATTCTGCCTTTTAACGTAGCTTCCGAGGTGAAAATGGGTTTCATCACTGAAGATGATTTTTCGATGAAAATTCGGATCTTTTTGATGCATTTGAAGGGCCCAATCAGAGAAGATATGACATTCATGGTGATCGACCCGTTTGAGTTCTTGTAGTTTCCGAACTTTAAAAGCCTTCAGACCGAAGTCTTTAGGCAAAATACGGTGTAATGTCATTTGTGGAATGTCTAATTCCAAAAATCGACGAGAAATCGACAAACCTGGGTTTTCGTCAACCCTACGGGCTACAGCAGCAATATTCTCAGTTGTTCTTGAGCGATGTACATGGTTTCGATTATTTACATCACTAACTTGTGAGAAGGTGCTTCACGACGACCCAAAAGTGTTTTAGTTTCGCAAACTGTGACTGCAAAATTTTCACCATTTTTGTATTGAATTTTAACAATTTCAGTGCGTTGTTAAAGCGTGTATCGTACCATTTTTAGTAATGGTGTAGTTTTGCTTGTCAAATGTCAAAAGATCACAGCTTCAAAATTGACCACAGCCCAAATCAAAATGAAACTTTTTATTGGAAAACCGTGTACTTCAATAAAATATATAATCAAATAAAATAAAAATTTTGTACGGAAGCTACGCGCTTCGAGCGATTTTCTTTATAAAAAATAACCGTGTTGAATTTTAATTTAGTGTGGTGAATATAATTGAGAGCCTTCATGTCCGGACTTGATACTAAGATTTTAAAATTTTAAATTAGATGTTAAATAAACATTTTCAAAAGAAAAATGATCGGGTTTCCAAAAATAGGGGGCTAGCAGCTCAATAATGGAGTTTGTTAATTGTGTGTTAGTCAAAGAACTGCCTTGGTTTATCAGTTGGCGTTTCGGCTTATGAGAGGGAGTTATGATATTTCAATTTGAATAAAATCTGCATAAATATCTTCTACGATCTGACAATCAATTGAAATTCAATCTTTATATATACGTTTCCAAACAGCATATGGCATAAAAATTAATTTCGGGGAAACCAATTTTTAATCATCATCTGGGTTCCGTTCAACTCATGTTATAAAAAATTTTTCATTTTGGGAACCAACCCAGCCCCCACTCCCCCGCCATCTATTTCTCTTTTTGCTTCTTTTGTATACAACAAAAAAAGTTTAAATCTACGAGTTTATCCAGATTTACAATAGAATCCCATACAATATGTGCACATTACAAAGATACACCGCACATCATATACAGCCGATATTTTCTCGATTATTAAAAAATATCGAAAAGATTTTAATGCAAAATTGTTCTTTTGTATCCATATTGAAAATGCTTCATCCTGCCTGGAAAAATAAAATTTATTGAAAACTTCTAGTTCAACTTGTGTATGTTTTTGTGTTTGACATTTTTCTTTGAAATTACGATTTACCGTTATTTTGTTGGTTACCGCGTCTTAATTTTATTTGCGGTAAAATGTTGCGCTCAACCCAAAGAAAATTAAACAAAAGCAAAAACAAATGAAAGCTTCCACTTCTCCTCTCTATTGAATTATTTCTATTGTAAGCTTAATGAGATTTTACCCAAAAAATGTATGGTTTGAGTAAAATAAATAAAATTATGTTGTTGTTGTGCCTACGGTTCTCACATGTGTACACGAATACGTACATAGACGCCGAGACGCTGAAATGAACTACGTGCGTAAAAAAGCACAGACATGTTATATATAGGAAGTAAATCAATGTGGGTTAGCATATGTTATCTGTTGACACATAAAGTGATTATATTATATATTTTTTTTGTATTTATTTTGATCCTTTTTACCAAACCAAACACAACGATTATAAAAAATAAAATCATATATCCTTGATGGAAATCATAAATTTAATTAATGAAAATTAATTTTAACACTGGGTGAAGCGCTAATACAACAACAGTATTGTTAAATATTTCTCGTTTTCCTGTCTGTATATTACGTTGAATTGATCAACCCTCCGTATATAGGGAGGCTGAATGTCATATTTAGATATATTTACGGCTGAACGTTAAATGATACATATTGTGTCTAATTACAAAAACTTCTTTTCACCTCCATTATATAACGTGAAAAATGTAATCTTCGCGTAATATTTGTCAAGGGTGCGAATAAAACACCGCACATTTCTAATTTTTACCTTGTCAAATCAAAAAAAAAAAATGTAATTAATTTTTTTTACATTTTGTTCGTAATTATCACGTTTTCGTTTGTTACTTTAAATTTTTTTTATTAACAATTCTGTTGATTAAATATTTATGATAGTCTCATTTAAACGAATAGTATAGGAATTAATTACATAAAGTTAATGTTACGCACAGTATTTTTTACTATATTATATTTCATAGGGTTGTTGTAACTGGAGTTCAAAATATATATTAAATAGATAAAATATTGTCGCTTTACACGACTTACCTCGTTTACATGAGTTTTGAGAAATTTTAAATCGTAAAAAACGCTTTTAAAAATTTAATGGTACCCTGTGAACTATATATTTGATTAAATCAATATAAAGATTAAACGTCTGACTTCCAAAAATTTGAAGCATACCCCGAGATTTTGTAAAAAGACTCCGAACGATAGAACCAGTGCCACAGTATCGATGCGGGGTAGATATCGCTCAGAAATCCAGTTATTCTCATTTGTATTAAATGTGTTATTATCGGTTTTAATATAACATTTATTTTGACAACAACAACAATGTTTGACAAAAAAAAAATATACTCTGATTTAAAAATAATTCAAGATTAATCCTAATTTGAACAAATTAAAATCTGAATGCAGTAATTATGTATAGACATCTAGTCCTCATTAGTATTTCATGTGTTATTATTGGCCTTGTTTATATTAACAACAACAGCAATGTTTGACAACTACAAAATTTAGACTCTGATTTAAATATATTTCAATATTAATCTCAATTTGAACAAATTACAACCCAAATTCAGTAATTCACATCTAATCCTCATTTTATTTAATGTGTTATAATCGGCCATGTTAATTTTGACAACAACAACAAAATCTAAGTAAAACAAAATATAAACCTTGATTTAAAAATAATTCTATTTAATAGGAATTTAAACAAAATAAAATCCGAATTCTGTAACTAAATGTAGACATCAAGTCCTCGTTAGTATTTTATGTGTTATTATCGGCCATGTTTATTTTGACAACAACAACAATGTTTGACAAAAATAAAATTTATACCCTGATATAAATATAACTCAATATTAATCCAAATTTGAAAAAATTAATATCCGAATTAAGTAATTATATATAGACATCTAGTCCTCATAATTATTTCATGTGTTATTATCGGCCATGTTTATATGGCCGACAACAACAATGTTTGACAAAAATAAAATTTATACTCTGATTTAAATATAACTTAATTTTAATCATACTTTGAACAAATTAAAATCCAAATTCAGTAATAATATATAGACATCTAGTCTTCATAATTATTTAATGCGTTATTATCGGCCATGTTAATTTTGTCTTCATTAGTATTTTGTGTTATTATCGGCCATGTTTATTTTGACAACAACAACAATGTTTGACAAAAACAAATTTTACACCATGATTTAAATATAATTCAATATTAATCCCAATTTGAACAAATTAAAATCCGATTTCTGTAACTAAATGTAGACATTAAGTTCTCATTAGTATTTTTTGTGTTATTATCCGCCATATTTATCTTGACAACAACAACAATGTTTGACAACAACAAAATTTATACTCTGATTTAAAGATAATATAATATTAATCCCAATTTGAACAAATTAAATTCCGATTTCTGTAATTAAATGTAGACATCAAGTCCTTATTAGTATTTTTTGTGTTATTATCCGACATATTAATTTTGACAACAACAACAATGTTTGACAAAAACAAAATTTATAGTCTGATTTAAATATAATTCAATATTAATCCCAATTTGAACAAATTAAAAACCGAATTCAGTAACTAAATGTAGACACCAAGTCCTCATTAGTATTTTATATGTTATTATCGGCCATGTTTATTTTGACAACAACAACAATGTTTGACAACAACAAAATGTATACTCTGATTTAAATATAATTCAATATTAATCCCACTTTGAACAAATTAAAATCCAATTTCTGTAACTAAATGTAGACACCAAGTCCTCATTGGTATTTTATGTATTATTATCGGCCATGTTTATTTTGACAACAACAACAATGTTTGACAAAAACAAAATTTATACTCTGATTTAAATATAATTCATTATTAATCCCAATTTGAACAAATTAAAATCCGATTTCTGTAACTAAATGTAGACATCAAGTTCTTATTAGTATTTTTTGTGTTATTATCCGCCATGTTAATTTTGACAACAACAACAATGTTTGACAAAAACTAAATTTATACTCTGATTTAAATGTAATTCAATATTAATCCCAATTTGAGCAAATTAAAATCCGAATTCTGTAACTAAATGTAGACACCAAGTCCTCATTAGTATTTTATGTGTTATTATCGGCCATGTTTATTTTGACAACAACAACAATGTTTGAGAAAAACAAAATTTATACTCTAATTTAAATATAATTCAATATTAATCCTAATTTGAACAAATTTAAATCCAATTTCTGTAACTAAATGTAGACATCAAGTCCTCATTAGTATTTTATGAGTTATTATCGGCCATGTTTATTTTGACAACAACAACAATGTTTGACAAATACAAAATTCATACTCTGATTTAAATATAATTCAATATTAATCCCAATTTGAACAAATTAAAATCCGATTTCTGTAACTAAATGTAGATGACTTGGCCTCATTAGTATATTTTGTGTTATTATCGGCCATAATTATTTTGACAACAACAACAATGTTTGACAAAAACAAAATTTATACTCTAATTTATATATAATTCAATATTAATCCCAATTTGAACAAATTAAAATCCGATTTCTGTAACTAAATGTAGACATCAAGTCCTTATTAGTATTTCATGTGTTATTATCGGCCATGTTTATTTTGACAACAACAACAATGTTTGACAAAAACAAAATTTATACTCTAATTTAAATATAATTCAATATTAATCCCACTTTGAACAAATTAAAATCCAATTTCTGTAACTAAATGTAGACATCAAGTCCTCATTAGTATTTTATGAGTTATTATCGGCCATGTTTATTTTGACAACAACAACTATGTTTGACAAAATAAAATTTATACTCTAATTTAAATATAATTCAATATTAATCCCAATTTGAACAAATTAAAATCCACTTTCTGTAACTAAATGTAGACATCAAGTCCTTATTAGTATTTCATGTGTTATTATCGGCCATGTTTATTTTGACAACAACAACAATGTTTGACAAAAACAAAATTTATAGTCTGATTTAAATGTAATTCAATATTAATCCCAATTTGACCAAATTAAATTCCGAATCAAATAATTATGTATATGTATCTAGTCCCCTTAAGTGGTATTATCTGCAATGTTTTTTTTAAAACTACAACAATGTTTGACGAACACAAAATTAATACTCTGATTTAAATATAATTCAATATTAGAATAATGAAATTAAATATTTTCCAATACTCAGAGTTCTACCAAATTTCGAAAGGATCTTCCAAATAATAGATAAAGTTAGATTATGATATTTCAATCGTAATATTTAGTCCGCCTGGGCGGCAGAAATGCTTAGTTTTGGTGAAATACAATATTTTTTGTCAAATTTCGTCATTTCCGTTAAAATTTAAACTGAACTAAATTTGTTTAATGTTCAATCTTTTTGTTTTAATCCTTTCTATCCCAAATATTTTAAACAAAATGAAAATGCTTTTATCGAAGCCGACATTCCGGACATTCGATTTCAATCACTGCGAGATCCTTTAATATTTGAAAATACCTTGAGTATGTATGCAGTTCAATCTCGAACAATCATCCAATCCCTCTGGGATATAAGGTGCCAGATTTTTTGTTGAAAAATAATTTTGAAAAACTTATTTGTACCGATATTGTTGCAAGGCTAATTAAGAATCTTTTAGCTACTAACTGTTTTATCGTAAATGATATAATTTACAAAATATTTCAAAAAATGGCTTTAGTGGAAGGTACCAGTACTAGGATCTTAGTTTCACCCCGACCATTCAATCCATTTGGGCTATAAATTATTCCAAATAATAAATGCCGGTTTGAAGCATAATCCATTATTTTTCGTAATACGGAGCCACTGTAATATTTGTACCGCGATTTTAACCTATACTGAGTGTGATTATGACCCTCCTGTCTAAAATAATAAACCACGTTTATATTTATCGTAAAATATTCCGGCCTTATCACGATGCGTGCATAAAATGAAATTCTCAAGAGATATATTTGCGGCCGAACCCCAACTCCAACAACGCGCGAAAAAACAGCAACAAGAATAAAATAAAATAAACGTAATGAATGACCTCATAATTATTTTGCGTCATATTTTTATTTTTATTTTTTTCAACTGATAACAAAAAATTACTGATTAAGAATTTTTTTTGTGTGACTTCTAATTTATGAATTTTTATATCTTATATCTTTGTGTTGTGTTTTTGTGTGTACAGGTACCGAATTTCCACAAAGTTAAATTTTATTTTAATCTAATGGCGAATTTTGCATTATGAGGAAAACTTGAAATATTTAAATGATCAATCGTTTTTTAGAGTTTGTGATTTCACTTAAAAAATAAAATAAAAAAATTTTGAACATATTCTCTATGAACTTGAATCACACTCGTTGTTTTCTATATCATTCAGTTTAGAGTAGAAGAAGTTGCTTATCGTCGATCTGTAACGAGAAATTGACTGCCACGGGTTTGGCGAATACGCTCACACTGCAATGATGTTCCATACATCATTGATTTTCAATACATCATTGACCAATTTAAAATGGCTGCTGTAACCCAACAAATTTCGAGCGTCCCTATTGAAAGATACTTTATAAATATATTATTAATTTATTTGTTATATGTATCGAACATTTAATTAAGTTTTCACAAACAGAAACAATGAAAAAGTCAAAGTGTTTTTATTTTTTCTAAACTTTTCTCTTTAACTTTATTATATTATGTAAACTAAATGAATAAACATTCTAACATTTTTAATAAACTTGCTCATATACATATTTATATAATTTTTCTAGCTATAGAGAGAAAGTTTATTAAACTTTAAAATTACTTTTTAATTGTTGTTAGTAAAAAATGTTGGTTTTATAGTTAAATTTACTAATTATTATTGTTAAAATTTTATTTGATTTTATATGCGATTTTTATACAGTTAAGCTCATATCTAGCTATTATAGCTTTGAATCGTATACAAAAGAACGAAAATGATTGAGCTTAGTGCTGTTACCCTTATTTATACGTGGATCATATACGTTATGTATAATATTTTTACACTTGCTGGTTATTGTTCCTCTAATACGCTTTTCAATTCCTTACCAATTTTTTATTTTTTATTTTATTTTCATCTCTTATCTTTGTATCCTCTTATCCAATATAGATAAAAGCGACAAAAACGATTTTTTCCAACTTTTCATTTTTACTTTAAGTAAAACCATTTTTATTCGTCTCTTCAGTTTTACTTCAATAAGTATGTATGTTTGTACGAGTATCAGTATATACATTTTACGGTTTTATTCCTTCAGTAATAAATCAGAATGTCAATGGTAACGAAAAAAAAAACATACACGGAAGATACCCAGCATCAGGAAAAACATATAAGAAATAAAAATTACTACGGCATCTGTTTGGATTTGTGACAACACACATACGAAATATAACCAGAATGATGTTCAAGAAATAAATAACCGAAACAACAACGAATATAATACGGGAAAAAAACTAAGATTAATTGTTTTAAGATTAATTTTTATTGTGTGCTGGATGTGCCACTGTTCGAAAAGGCGGTTTCAAATCATTCAAACGAAAAGTTAATATATATAAATTGTTAGGTGGCGGTGGTTCGTATATCCTATTAACACGTTGTCATAATATAAAATATATATTTTTAGCGTTGGCTATCCTCAGAACTATAATTATTACTTTTCAACACTTTTGGATACACATCACGACAAAAAACTATGTAAAAGCTCCCTGGACAAAACATTTGTAATGTATAATTTTTTATTTGCAATTGCGCTGCATTTTTACTTTTATAATTGTGTTTTAAAATTTATTTAAAAAAAATATTTTGCCCAAAAGTGGAGTTAATTTGGAAAGTATTTTGATCGAAACAAATTGTGTGCCACCCAAAAAAATAATATTTGGTGCTTTTTATCTTTCTACCATTCCATGTAATTTGATCATAATCAGAGTTTTTCAAATCCAACGATATAGTATTACGGTAGGAATCAGAAGCACAATAGGCAAGCGTTTCAAATATTGTAACATTTTAAAATATATAGGTGTAAATCTGGGTGTTATGGAAAAAGTGTAGTCTGAAGAGTTGAAGAGGACTAACATATTTTATAATACGGCAATATTACTTTACACAACTATAAAAAAAAAAAAATATTATTATTGTTAAGCAATTTTCCTTTTATCATTATGTTGGCATTATAATTTTGCTGTAGGTTATTTTCCATTATATAAATATTTTTAATCATATTAAAACGATTTTCATCGGCATTTCCTTCTTGAGCAGAATTATTTATTAGCAGCTTTTAAGGTTATATAAAAACAAAAACAATTATATTTGAATTTTTAGAATCGTTTTAATAAAAAGAGCCTTATAAAATGCGATATAAAAATTAATAGCTTGTTTACAAATCAGAACTATTTTCTAAATCACTCAGTATTTAAGTATACCAGAAATGGGAACATTAATATAAAATTCTTCCTAACGGCTAGTAAATGGAAGTATTTCCCAGCAAAAAAAATGCATCATGTAACATCAATCAATAAAAAACTCCATGTGCTCTGATAAAGCTGGCCCAGACCAAAAATTAGTAAAAACTCACTTAAGAACTCGTATTTAGGTAATTTGGTTGCCACTGCACGTATTTTTTTTCTAATTTTCTTAAAAATAAGTCATGCGCTTGACTATTAAAAAACCACATTGTCTTAATCCAGAAACTTATACTTTTAAAATGACCAATTTAAATGAAAACGATTTATTTTAATTTCTTAAATGTTAGACATTCGTGTGCGGTAATTTTAAAACCACGTAGGGCTTAATCCGACATATTTACACATTTAACATGCCAAATTTAAATAAAATTTTACTTGAAATACGATCCATATGGATATATCCGGTTCATGGCTCAATTTTGCAATTTGATTTTTTAGTAATTTTTCTAACAGTAACGCATGAGTGAAACCATCTCAAAACCACATGGCCTTAATCCGATTTTTTTTTATTTTTATCGTGTCAAATTGCTGAAATGGCAAAAAGTGTATCAATTTAACAAATTCTGGGCTCGGCTAAATTCACAAAATAGCAAATATGTTTTTTTTATTGATTAGCCTGATGGTATAATCTTCTTCATGTCTAAAAGACATATAAAATACAAATTTAAAATACAACGAAAGAAATCATTGTTTTGCGTCTACGTAATTCGAAATTTTCGAGATGGTACGATAATATCGAAGATAATTCATTTTGGCGTAGAAAATTTGGACAATTCGTAGAGTACGCAGAATAATCCTAGGCTAGGTAGATTATAGCTTTTTTGTTGTTATTTTCAATGCTCTTCAGTATTTCCAATATTCCGAAATTAACAATTAAATTTTTCGAAACAAATTCGATAAATTAGTTTGTATATTGTATAGATAAAATAAAAAGTAATTTAAAGTAATTTTTAAATTTTTTGTTTGCAATGTTAATTTTCTCTAATGAACTCTAGCGCCACATATATCATGCAATACTGGACAAATCGGTAACTTTTTCTCTTACGTAAGAAATTAACATTCTTAATTTTTTACCACTTTTCAGATGTCACCACAAAAAAATCAAACTAATTAAACTGTAAAAAAATTATATTGAAATTATCAAAGTTTCAACTGTCATTTCCAAAAATCAAAAATAATAGAAGATCAAAACCACCAGCTTCACCTGCTTCCCGTAATTCAAGTCATTATTTACAATTTTTAGAGTAAAATTTAGCAGACCGTTCGGCTAAGGTCGGCCAAGAATTTTCGGCATTTCCTTATTCAGCTAATCTTCCATAATATGCCGTGTCACCATTTTTTCACAGCCATCTGTGTACTAAAATTGGTTTCTGCCCATTGAAGTTAGTTACTTCTCGGTGACAAGAATCAATATGATCCAGTTAATGCAGAAGTAAATAACCTAAATCTTTTATCAGGTTCTGTTTATGTCGTACCGGCCGGCATTTGAAATAAATGCCGCGTTTAATATTGGAACAGACGTGGCTACGTATCGTTTTCATCGATAATCATAAGATCTAAATTTACGGTTACAGCTCTGTCTTTAGTTTAAATATTTAACAGTGTATATCGGTCTACTTTTTCAAATAGGTTTTTAAAAGATTTTTTTTAGAATATATCTAAAATTGAAAAATGCAGCAAAAGTGTACGGAAGAAATGTCATAACAGAAGTACGTCATTGCTATATATATAAAAACTTGAATTTACATTTTCAAATGTACGTTAGAAATGAAAACTCTATGAAGCCGAAATTGTATCAATCAAAGAAGTCATAAAATAATGCTGATTTCTAAGCAAAACAATATGTTTCGGTACTTTCTACATTCTCTACAATTCTCTACAATGTTACATTCTGTAACAATTTATTGAACCACTTCCTGCATGTAATAATTGTAATCTAATTGTATTTGTGTAAATATTGTTATTATTGCTTGAGTAAAATTTAAGTATATATTCTGATTATATGTGGGTATTTTAATAAAATATACTAAATGAAGATTAATATTCACTTCGTGCATGTAATAATCTGTTTTTCTAATTTGCAGTTTATTTGTATTTGTGCAGTAAATTCCTAGAACTATTGATCCATTTCATTTAATCTATCAAATAAATGCATTTTGTATTTAAATTAAAACTAGAAAACATATATGACTGTAACAATGAATTGATTTACTTCCTGCATGTAATAATTGTAATCTAATTGTATTTGTATAAATATTATAATTATTGCTTGAGTTAAATTAAACAATATCTATATTCTGATTGCATGTAAATATTTTAATAAAATTTACTAAATGAAGATTAATATTCACTTCGTGCATGTAATAATCTGTTTTTCTAATTTGCAGTATATGAGTAAATGTTCAGTTTATTCCGTGAACTATTGATCCATTTGAGTTTAGCTATCAAATAAATGCATTTTATATTTAAATTAAAACTAGAAAACATATATGACTGTAACAATGAATTGATTCACTTCCTGCATGTAATAATTGTAATCTAATTGTATTTGTGTAAATATTATTATTATTGCTTAAGTAAAATTTAAGTATATATATATATATATATATATATATATATATATATATATATATATATATATATATATATATATATATATATATATATATATATATATATAATATATATATATATATATATATATATATATATATATATATATATATATATATATATATATATATATATATATATATATATATATATATATATATATATATATATATATATATATATATATATATATATATATATATATATATATATATATATATATATATATATATATATATATATATATATATATATATATATATATATATATATATATTAGGGTGGCCCACGTTTATATGGGGAAAAAAAAGTGTTGAGATATTTAACGGGACACCCCCTAGAAATGTGAGGTTATGCTAAAAACTTAACCAGAAAAAATATTGGGCCGATCGAATGTCGTTTAGAGGTCGCGACTTGAGCGCGAAGTTCGATAAAAACTGTGTTTTTTTCGATTTTTCACGTTCAAACGAACAGAAAAATTATTTAAAATTTTTTCTCAGACTAAATAAAAATTGCGGTCAATAGAGGAGATAATTACCTTTTCAAAACAGCAAAGATGTCGAAAATCGGTTAACAAATAGCGAGATTATTGCTAATTTTCGAAACTATTAAAAACTTAAATAATAAACGATTTTTTTTAAATCCTGGAAATTATCTTCAAAACTACAAAAAAAATAAATAAATAAATAAAAAGGAGGTATAAAGAATAAACAAAAGAATGTTTTATGGTGTCATAAAAAACCCTATGAGTCATGAGAAGTTACCATAGTTGTGATTTATGAGGCCATTATCATGAAACCCAACTATGTTAAGTCCTTATGACTCATTTGACTCATTAGTTATTGTATTTAAAATTTAAATCCGCCTACTGCACTAATTATGATCTGATATGGCCAATATATTTCATTGTATCATATACTATATAAACAAAATAAATGCAAATTAATTTCAGTTTAAATCCAAATCTCTCGAGAAAAGGACACAAATTTGTAGAAATTAAATCTAGTCATTTTAACAGTTTTATTAATATTTTTAAGAAAGTGCTATTACAGTTGATAAAATGACAGCTAATTTACGGTCCACTACAGAAATTTATCTTCTTGGGCATGAGTACTGTCAAATTATTGGTGCTAAGTTACCATCAAAAAAGCAAGTGTTGTGTCTTTTTTTTTACAATCACCGTACTGTAAAATTAACTATTCGTGAAAGTGCAGCTCTGACAATCCAGGAAGTGTCTATTTTTTGGGCAAAAGCACGAATTCCAGTGAAAAAGGAACAACATTCTATTGAAAAATTGGAACAATTGCATGATGAGTGGAAAAATCTTCTAAAGAATAAAAATAAACCTTTAAAAGTTTACCGCGAAAGAGAAATTGCCTTTACTAGTAAACTGGATGATATTTTCGATATCGCCCATACTAATGCCTTATCGATGATGACTAGTGAAGACGACAAGCGATTCCTGTTGTCACAGCGTGAGAAAGGGCGCCCCGGATATTTGGCTGGAGTCAGGCAATATGAAATCGAAAAAGAAAAGCGGAGATCGGAATGTCTGATGGCAGAAGAAAATCGTAAACGAAGACATCTTGAAGAAAAACGTAAATCAATTGCAATAGACTCACAAACATTATTTTCATCATCGGAGAGTGACAGCGAAAGGACATCTGATAACGACATGAGCTTCGAAAATATTGATTTGCCCGTGATAAGCGCAGAAGGAGCCTCTATAGGAAGCAAATGTTTCATTACTCCTAGAATATTGTCAGCTTTGGATAAGTGGAAGATTACAGATCGTGCAGCAATGCATTTAATCAGTGCCGTTGCCGAAAGTCTTGGACATTCTATTGATGACCTCGTTTTGAGTCGAACAACACTGAAGCGTCTTCGTGAAACAAATAGAGTAGAAATAGCAGAATCAATTAAATCGACTTTCAAGTTTACGACAGGCGTAGTACATTGGGATGGAAAATTACTTCCGGAGTTATCTGGAACGGAGACCGTGGATCGTTTGCCGGTGATTATTTCCCATATAGATGGAGAACAATTATTGGGCGTTCCCAAAATATCAAGAGCAACTGGTTTGGAAATGGCGGAGGCTGTTTTCCAAAGCTTAATTGATTGGAGAATAGTTGACAATGTCGTGGCGGCTTGCTTCGATACAACATATTCAAATACTGGAAGACTAAATGGAGCAGCTATTATTTTAGAGCAGAAACTGGATCCAAGTTTATTATATCTTCCTTGTCGACATCACATATGTGAAATTACATTACGCGCTGCATTTGAAAATGGGCAATACATCAGGAGTAAATGTTCCATTATTTGTGAGATTCAAGAATGACTGGAATTCCTTGAATAAGAATAATTTTAAAGCAGGCATAGATGATCCCAACGTTCATATACAATTAAATGATGTGAAAGCGGAATTAGCGGGTTTTTGTAACAACGAATTGGCAAAAGAACATGCTCGTGATGACTACAAAGAATTATTGGAAATTACTCTAATTTTTTTGGGCATGATACCAACTGAAAATGTCGATTTCCGCCTGCCGGGGCCTATGCATCATGCTCGCTGGATGTCCAAAGCCATTTATGTATTGAAAGTATTTATCTTTCGGGAGGAATTTAAGTTAACAGCACAGGAACAGAAGAATTTACGGGACATTTGCATTTTTGTCGTAAGATTTTATGTGAAAATTTGGTTCCATTGCACAAAAGCTGCTAAAGCACCACAGCTGGATTTCAACTATTTACGAGATATTTATTTGTACAAAACACATGACGAAAAGTTGGCGATGGCTGTACTGAATAAAATATGTGGCCAATTGTGGTATTTATCCGACGAAAGCATCGCATTCTCTTTTTTCGACGAAAACGTCTCTAGTGCGGAGAAAAGAAGAATGGTGCAACAGTTGGATATGAAGAGGGATGTAGAGGCCGAGTCAATTAAGCGCGTCGAGTTGAAAATTGATGATGTAAAAACATTTATTACGAAACAACTAGCAGATTTTGTTACACCAAACACTGGCGATCTTTTTAAAAGGTTCAATATTTCTACAGATTTCTTGAACAAAGATCCGGATATGTGGCCTCGGGATGATAATTTCAAGAACGGAATGAAGATTATCAGTCAAATAAAAGTCGTAAATGATATCGCAGAACGTGGTGTTAAATTAATACAAGATTATAATAAGAAATTGACAAGAAATGAAGATGACATGCAATATTTACTACAAGTCGTAAAGGACTACACACAGAAGTTTCCAACATACACCAAAACAGCCTTATTTTGTAGAATATCAACTTAGATTGATTATTTTAATACTAAAAATTAATTTATAATATCATTGTATAGAAGAAACATTATGCATTAATAATAAAAAAAATATAGTAATAATTTGACTTGTTTTTATATTTTGCAAATTTGGCAATAATCTCGCTATTTGTTAATCGATTTTCGATATCTTTGATGTTTTAGAAAGGTAATTATCTCCTCTATTGACCGCAATTTTTATTTAGTCTGAGAATTTTTTTTAAATAATTTTTCTGTTCGTTTGAAAGTGAAAAATCGAAAAAAATACCGTTTTTATCGAACTTCGCGCTCAAGTCGCGACCTCTAAACGACCTTCGATCGACCCAATATTTTTTCTGTTTAAGTTTTTAGCATAACCTCACATTTCTAGGGGGTGTCCCGTTAGAAATTGGAACTTTCGAAAATTTGGACCACCCTAATATATATATATATATATATATATATATATATATATATATATATATATATATATATTCTGATTATATGTGGGTATTTTAATAAAATTTACTAAATGAAGATTAATATTCACTTCGTGCATGTAATAATCTGTTTTTTCTAATTTGCAGTATATGAGTAAATGTTCAGTTTATTCCGTGAACTATTGATCCATTTGAGTTTAGCTATCAAATAAATGCATTTTATATTTAAATTAAAACTAGAAAACATATATGACTGTAACAATGAATTGATTCACTTCCTGCATGTAATAATTGTGTTTAAATATTTAACAGTGTATATCGGTCTACTTTTTCAAATAGGTTTTTAAAAGATTTTTTTTAGAATATATCTAAAATTGAAAAATGCAGCAAAAGTGTACGGAAGAAATGTCATAACAGAAGTACGTCATTGCTATATATATAAAAACTTGAATTTACATTTTCAAATGTACGTTAGAAATGAAAACTCTATGAAGCCGAAATTGTATCAATCAAAGAAGTCATAAAATAATGCTGATTTCTCAGCAAAACAATATGTTTCGGTACTTTCTACATTCTCTACATTGTCGACGTCGTTTTTTTTCAATTGTCTACATATATTTTCTACATAAACATTATATTAATTATCTAAGCGATGCAGACAAACCGGCACAACACTGTAAGAAATTAAAAACCATTTTATCAACAACTAAATTAGGTAAAAATCGTTATAGATTTATGGCACTCTAAATAATAAAAAGAATGTAATAAATTATTACAAAAAAATGAAAATGGAAAAACCTTAAACTGAAACCTACCTACATACTATCGAGGTTAAACTTAAATCAACTGGACGTTCGGGTTAACTTTTGTGCATATAGAACCATAACCATTTTGTCTGTTTCAATTTCACAAAACCAACAAGATCAACCCTTTTTGAAAATTTATTTTTAAGATTTACTTAAATCTTTTAATTCTTTGTAATTTTTTTGTAAATATTAAACATTTAAAGTTTTAACATTGCAAAAATTGAAATATTAAAAAGTTTAACAATTACAAAAATTGCATTGCAAAAATTGAAAAAGCTGCCATTGAAGCTACCGTTTCCGGTACATAGATTCCTACCAAATTTCAAAAGGAACACCTAACTAATTTAAAAGGTTAAGCATGAGGTTTGATACCGAAAGTCGATTAGCCTGGACTGTAGAGAAGCAGAATTTTGGTCATAGTTCTTAATAATTGTTTGATACGTCATGCTATATACATTTCAAAATATTTGCGTAAATAGAAAAAATTAAAAATCAATTTATGGAAAAACCTGAAGTATGAAAAAGGCACAGAATTTATGCTTAAATCAGTTTTTTTACCAAAACTCGTCATTTCCGCTTATTCAAGAAAACATGATCTGGGTCGATATTATTTCAAAATTATTTTAGTTGAAAATTTTTTCAACTTGTAAAAAACAAAAAAGCTCCTACGGAAGCTGTCAGTTTTTGTGAATCAATGACGGTGAAAATTCATTGGGATATTCCAATTAGAGGAAAATGCGAAATTTGAATTAAGAATCAAATTTCGCATTAATATTTATTACGCACCGCACCCTTTATACATACGCATAAACGCAGAAATTTTTTAA
Organism: Nephrotoma flavescens; assembly: GCA_932526605.1. Classification (NCBI taxonomy): domain Eukaryota; kingdom Metazoa; phylum Arthropoda; class Insecta; order Diptera; family Tipulidae; genus Nephrotoma; species Nephrotoma flavescens. Next base: position 223,940,620 of record OW052221.1, read on the forward strand.
AAACTATTTGCTAGACTTGGGCGAATCGGAAAAAAACACATTTTATTCTGAAAATTAAATTGTAAATGGAGAACATCAACAGCTATTATTTGCTAAAAATAAATTTGTACAAACTGGCTCTATTAATCTTCTATATTTTTATTAACTTATTGACGTGTTCAATGACGCCCAAATAAATCGTGCAGAAATAATTGGTGTCACTTTTTTTATTAACCACTAGGTTTAGATTAGTTTTATTTGAGGCCAAGCTCGCTATTTCCAAGTTTTAGAACCATTTATATGAAATGTCTAGACTTTCATTGGGTAGCCAGAGGTATATTTACAATTGCTTCTGAATTGCTTACTGCTAAATAAATTTTGTGAAATGTAACGATAACTTCTTGTATTTCTATGTTTTTACGACTAAATAATTACAATAATTTTTTTAGACATAAACAATATTTGTAAATAAATTGGAGCTTTTTCAATTTTTGTAAAGATGTTGAAAAGTTAGGCTTAGTTTTATAAATCCAAAAACGATTAAATTTGTATAAACTATAACTAGAATAATAATTCGGGGAATAATGATTTTCGATAAAACAAGAGTTTTACTAAAAGTTACGTAAAATAAATGTTTCGCTTTAGAAACCAAGTATGGTGTATCTGAATATTGCGAACGTAGTAACTACGTTGCAATGTTTGCCTTATGGTTGATCGGTCCGAAGTATATACGAACACAACATATAAAATTGGTCACTTGTGTGTTTCTGGCTATTTTTCTTTATTTTTGAGTATTCGCCACCTAATTTAACACGAAAATGTTGAATAGCTTTTAGATTCTAGTATTTCATTAAAACGGGTTTTCGCTGCTACATCGCATAAGATACTTTAATATACTTTTTATTTTCAAGTACACCTTCAATTAGGTTTGTATTTTGATATACACCTGTACTATTATTGAATAGTTTTCTCTAGAAACAAATTGATAAGGAGGATTACGATTTCTTTCTTTTATTATAGGTTTGAGTCTCTTAAGCCGTTTTCACAAATAATTATTGTTCGTGGCTGTAAGAAAATCTGGCTGGTGAAATGAGATATATCGCAGTTACTCACTTTATTTACTGGTGGTATATTTTCATCTGCTATTTGCCTAGATAGAGACAGGGTCTTTATAACTCATTTTTTATCGTGAAACTTTTGGTAGTTTTAGTATTTTTTGTCAGTTTCCAAATGGAATACGTGGTATGTTTTTCCTTAGTATAGCCACTTTCGTATTTATTAATAGATTCATCTTAATTTCTGTAATTAGTAGTTTTTCTTGTTTTTCTTTTTGCTGCAAAGAGTTTTCTAATTTTCGAAAGGATACATCTCGGCACATTGCTCTTCTACCCTTTCCCAGTTCTTCTTCTAGCTGTTTATAATTTGTAACTGACACCCGAAGATCAGCTTCTGTTATTTGTTAGCCAAGCTAGATTAATTGTCTTAACAATCGTCTCACTAGTGGCTTTCCAATCGATCACCGCAAGTACATATAAGGTTTTTGTTTTTGTTAAATTAACTAATAACAACTGTTCGAACTTTTTATTATAAGTAGTTGAAAGCAGTTACGATAAATTTGTCTGCTAGGTGGTTTGTGTATTATTTTCCTGCCAAAAATGTAATTGAATGTCGCATGTCAAGCACTAATAAAATTCCGCAGTATAGATATTTTTCATTAAAAAGTTATCACAAATATAAACTACACAAAAAATTTCAAAAGCTAAACATAACCTACCAATTTGCACGTATGTGCTTTCCAATCAACACTTTAGCAAATACAAATTTTTCGCACTTACAAGAACTTGCGGTGGTCGATTGGAAAGCAACTACTGATTGTAATAAACAATTGTATAATCTGATTTAATAAAAACGGTTTTTTTTGTTTTTTATGTCGCTTTTGAATTTTCTTTATAAATAAAAATCACTTCCGATTACGAAATTTGATCCAAGCGTTTTAAATAATGTGCAATAGTCTTCCTTAATAAGGTTACGTCTTGGTGGGCAATTTATTAACGATCCACTATATTATTTGTTATTACTTATATGCGGAGTGGCTGTTAGTAAGTACAATAAATTTAGTAGGTTGTGGAGAATAATAATTTGAACAAAAAATTATATGACATAATATGCTCTATAATATGGAACTATTATATAGAGAATCAAGGTTCTCCTGTAAAAAATTAGTCACTTGGAATTTTACTTAGAATATAAAAACTATACTACTCACAAATTTCTCAAATAAACGTTTGCTTATCGGAAATTAATTAGTTTATCAACTCAAATTGATAATGAGTATACGTCACACGTGTGAAATATTTATTTTAAAAAAAATGCATTATTAATATATTTTTTTTTACATATTTTCGAAATATTTATTGTAATTTTCAGGTAGTAATTGTACTGATCAGTTACATACTTTCCGAATAAGTGCAATCATAACATCAAGCTTCAACGTTTTAAAGTTAAAATGTAAACCTTTTTTATCAATTAACCAATTTCGACCCTGTGTTTGACAAACAAACTACTTTGCGATAAGAAAATGTTTACCTGAGAAATCTGTGAGTAATAGTTTTAAGTTATGAGGGCTTTTCAAAGTGGCTAACTTTACAGTATAGAACACGATCCTACTCTAGCCCTTCCTGCCGGATGGCGTTGTAGCGCTGTATTCATATATTTTAAATTTTTAAGTTGAAGTCAATTAGGTTTCCAATATTGATGCATATATCTGAAACAGGATAAAATGCTTAATGTTTTAGTTGTGTTTGATTGCGTCATATAAATAGAGAATAGATGACGTTTCATTTAGAGAGTCTTGATGGTTTAAACTGTCGCATAGAATTTCAAGGCATTTCTTATGTTAGGCTAGTCGAATGTGATTTTAACATTCGACTAGCCTAACATAAGAAATGTCTTGAAATTCTATGCGACAGTTTAAATCATCAAGACTCTCTAAATGAAACGTCATCTATTCTCTATTTATGTATATGACCCATGCCTCTTAGTATCTTTTAAAGAACTGTTTTATATTCAGCGGAGCATTTCGAAATAACTTGTTTTGGTATTGTTATTTTTGAATCTAAAGTTTTGGTTCCCCGGTTTTATTTGCAAAAGGATTTGTATCCTCATCGGTCTATTATCGAAAAAATGAGAATTGTTTTTAAATTTTTGTACTTTTTATTGTGTCTGTATATTCCGTCAACTATTGATCCATTTCAGTTTAGCTATCAAACAAATGCATTTTATATTTAAATTAAAACTAAAAGTTATATATCTGTAACTAAATGTAGGCATCAAGTCCTCATTAGTGTTTTTTGTGTTATTATCCACCATATTTATTTTGACAACAACAACAATGTTTGACTCTGATTTAAATATAATTCAATATTAATCCCAATTTGAACAAATTAAAATCCAATTTCTGTAACTAAATGTAGACATCAAGTCCTCATTAGAATTTTATGTGTTATTATCGGCCATGTTCATTAACAACAAAAACAATGTTTAACAAAAACAAAATGTACACTCTGGTTTAAATATAATTCAATATTAAGTCCACTTTGAACAAAATAATATCCGAATTCAGTAGTTTATATAGATATCTAGTCCTCATAATTATTTAATGCGTTATTATCGGCCATGTTTATTTTGACAACAACAACAATGTTTGACAACAACAAAATATATACTCTGATTTAAATATAATTCAATATTAATCCAAATTTGAACAATTTCAAATCTGAATGGAGTAATTATATGTAGACATCTAGTCCTCATTAGTATTTCATGTTAAATTATCGGCCATGTTTATATTAACAACAACAAAAATGTTTGACAAAAACAAAATGTATACTCTGGTTTAAATTAAATTCAATATTAATCCCAGTTTGAACAAATTAAAATCCAATTTCTTTAACTAAATGTAGACATCAAGTCCTCATTAGTATTTTATGTGTTATTATCGGCCATGTTTATTTTGACAACAACAAAAATGTTTAACAAAAACAAATCTTATACCCTGATTTAAAAATAATTCAATATTAACCCAAATTTGAACAGATTAAATTCCGAATTCTGTAACTAAATGTAGACATCAAGTCCTCATTAGTATTTTTTGTGTTATTATCCGCCATATTTATTTTGACAACAACAACAATGTTTGACAAAAACAAAATTATACTCTGATTTAAAGATAATTCAATATTAATCCCAATTACAACAAATTAAAGTCCGAATTCTGTAACTAAATGTAGACATGAACTCCTCATAATTATTTAATGTGTTATTATCGGCCATGTTTATTTTGACAACAACAACAATGTTTGACAAAAACAAAATTTATACTCTGACTTAAACATAATTCAATATTAATCCCAATTTGAACAAATAATTATCCAATTTCTTTAACTAAATGTAGACATCAAGTCCTCATTAGTATTTTATGTGTTATTATCGGCCATGTTTATTTTGACAACAACAAAAATGTTTAACAAACACAAATCTTATACCCTGATTTAAAAATAATTCAATATTAACCCAAATTTGAACAGATTAAATTCCGAATTCTGTAACTAAATGTAGACATCAAGTCCTCATTAGTATTTTTTGTGTTATTATCCGCCAAATTTATTTTGACAACAACAACAATGTTTAACAAAAACAAAATTATACTCTGATTCAAAGATAATTCAATACTAATCCCAATTATAACAAATTAAAGTCCGAATTCTGTAACTAAATGTAGACATCAAGCCCTCATTAATATTTTATGTGTTTTTATCGGCCATGTTTATTTTGACAACAACAACAATGTTTGACAAAAACAAAATTTATACTCTGATTTAAATATAATTCAATATTAATCCAAATTTGAACAGATTAAATTCCGAATTCTGTAACTAAATGTAGACATCAAGTCCTCATTAGTATTTTTTGTGTTATTATCCGCCATATTTATTTTGACAACAACAACAATGTTTGACAAAAACAAAATTATACTCTGATTTAAAGATAATTCAATATTAATCCCAATTACAACAAAGTAAAGTCCGAATTCTGTAACTAAATGTAGACATGAACTCCTCATAATTATTTAATGTGTTATTATCGGCCATGTTTATTTTGACAACAACAACAATGTTTGACAAAAACAAAATTTATACTCTGACTTAAACATAATTCAATATTAATCCCAATTTGAACAAATAATTATCCAATTTCTTTAACTAAATGTAGACATCAAGTCCTCATTAGTATTTTATGTGTTATTATCGGCCATGTTTATTTTGACAACAACAAAAATGTTTAACAAACACAAATCTTATACCCTGATTTAAAAATAATTCAATATTAACCCAAATTTGAACAGATTAAATTCCGAATTCTGTAACTAAATGTAGACATCAAGTCCTCATTAGTATTTTTTGTGTTATTATCCGCCAAATTTATTTTGACAACAACAACAATGTTTAACAAAAACAAAATTATACTCTGATTCAAAGATAATTCAATACTAATCCCAATTATAACAAATTAAAGTCCGAATTCTGTAACTTAATGTAGACATCAAGCCCTCATTAGTATTTTATGTGTTATTATCGGCCATGTTTTTTTTTACAACAACAACAATGTTTGACAAAAACAAAATGTATACTCTGATTTAAATATAATTCAATATTAATCCAAATTTGAACAAATTAAATTCCGAATTCTGTAACTAAATGTAGACATCAAGTCCTCATTAGTATTTTTTGTGTTATTATCCGCCATATTTATTTTGACAACAAGAACAATGTTTGACAAAAACAAAATTTTACTCTGGTTTAAATATAATTTAATATTAATCCCAATTTGAACAAATTAAAATCCAATTTCTTTAACTAAATGTAGACATCAAGTCCTCATTAGTATTTTATGTGTTATTATCGGCCATGTTTATTTTGACAACAACAACAATGTTTGACAAAAACAAAATTTATACTCTGATTTAAATATAATTCAATATTAATCCAAATTTGAACAAAGTAAATTCCGAATTCTGTAACTAAATGTAGACATCAAGTCCTCATTAGTATTTTTTGTGTTATTATCCGGCATATTTATTTTGACAACAACAAGAAGTTTGACAAAAACAAAATTATACTCTGATTTAAAGATAATTCAATATTAATCCCAATTACAACAAATTAAACTCCGAATTCTGTAACTAAATGTAGACATGAACTCCTCATTAGTATTTAATGTGTTATTATCGGCCATGTGTATTTAGACAACAACAACAATGTTTGACAAAAACAAAATTTATACTCTGACTTAAACATAATTCAATATTAATCCCAATTTGAACCAATAATTATCCAATTTCTTTAACTAAATGTAGACATCAAGTCCTCATTAGTATTTTTTGTGTTATTATCCGCCATATTTATTTTGACAACAACAACAATGTTTGACAAAAACAAAATTTTACTCTGGTTTAAATATAATTTAATATTAATCCCAATTTGAACAAATTAAAATCCAATTTCTTTAACTAAATGTAGACATCAAGTCCTCATTAGTATTTTATGTGTTATTATCGGCCATGTTTATTTTGACAACAACAACAATGTGTGACAAAATCAAAATTATACCCTGATTTAAAGATAATTCAATATTAATCCCAATTACAACAAATTAAAGTCCGAATTCTGTAACTAAATGTAGACATCAAGTCCTCATTAGTATTTTTTGTGTTATTATCGGCCATGTTTATTTTGACAACAACAACAATGTTTGACAAAAACAAAATTTATACTCTGATTTAAATATAATTCAATATTAATCCAAATTTGAACAAATTAAATTCCGAATTCTGTAACTAAATGTAGGCATCAAGTCCTCATTAGTATTTTTTGTGTTATTATCCGCCATATTTATTTTGACAACAACAACAATGTTTGACAAAAACAAAATTATACTCTGATTTAAAGATAATTCAATATTAATCCCAATTACAACAAATTAAAGTCCGAATTCTGTAACTAAATGTAGACATGAACTCCTCATTAGTATTTAATGTGTTATTATCGGCCATGTTTATTTTGACAACAACAACAATGTTTGACAAAAACAAAATTTATACTCTGACTTAAACATAATTCAATATTAATCCCAATTTGAACAAATAATTATCCAATTTCTAAATGTAGACATCAAGTCCTCATTAGTATTTTTTGTGTTATTATCCGCCATATTTATTTTGACAACAACAACAATGTTTGACAAAAACAAAATTTTACTCTGGTTTAAATATAATTTAATATTAATCCCAATTTGAACAAATTAAAATCCAATTTCTTTAACTAAATGTAGACATCAAGTCCTCATTAGTATTTTATGTGTTATTATCGGCCATGTTTATTTTGACAACAACAACAATGTTCGACAAAAACAAAATTTATACTCTGATTTCAACATAATTCAATATTAATCCCAATTTGAACAAATTAAAATCAAATTTCTGTAACTAAATGTAGACATCAAGTCCTCATTAGCATTTTATGTGTTATTATCGGCCATGTTCATTAACAACAAAAACAACGTTTAACAAAAACAAAATGTACACTCTGGTTTAAATATAATTCAATATTAAGTCCACTTTGAACAAAATAATATCCGAATTCAGTAATTTATATAGATATCTAGTCCTCATAATTATTTAATGCGTTATTATCGGCCATGTTTATTTTGACAACAACAACAATGTTTGACAACAACAAAATGTATACTCTGATTTAAATATAATTCAATATTAATCCCAATTTGAACAATTTAAAATCTGAATTTAGTAATTATATGTAGACATCTAGTCCTCATTAGTAATTCATGTAATATTATCGGCCATGTTTATATTAACAACAACAAAAATGTTTAACAAAAACAAAATGTATACTCTGGTTGAAATATAATTCAATATTAATCCCAGTTTGAACAAATTAAAATCCGAATTCAGTAATTAGATGTAAACATTTAGCCCTCATTAGTATTTCATGTGTTATTATCTGCCATGTTTATTTTGACAACAACAACAATATTTGACAACAACAAAATGTATTTTCTCATTTAAATATAAACACTCTTGTGTTAAGTATTGCTTTGATATTACACATCTTCCACTTTTTCTATGTTATGTTAAAATCTGCATTTTAGATTTGATGAGCTATATTTGCTTGTGGTCGAGTTGGTTGTTGTCGTGGAGCTAGTTGTTTTTTTAAAGATTTTTTGGCTTCTATCAATTTTTTTTGAAGTTGTTATTCAATTTTTTGCCATTTCCGAAGAGTGTTGAGCTTTTGTTTTCTTGCTTGGTCATATATTTTGGTTAAACAGCCAATCTGTTACTCTTTTTGATTCGCCTTTATCTTTATGGAATAATTTTAGCATAATCGGTTGCAGGCTTGGGTCTTAAACTGTGTATTTACAGTTGAATTGAGTGTCCAAAGCGATCAAATAATTACTAAGGACTTATTTAACACCCGTTTTTACAGTCCTAAGTTCCAGGCAATAAGAAGGATTAATTCCTCAGGGAAATTCCAGTGTGATGTATGGTTAGTGCAGTTTCAATGCGTTTCTTGCAATTTTCTCAATTATAGCACCAAGAGTAGTAAAAAATTCTAACGTTTGCAAACCAAAAAATGGTTATATGCATATAAATTTCATAGAATCGAAATAATAAAAATGACGATCAATTTACAAAAACATTTTAACATGAACATGTCGAGAACAGATAAATTTCTGTTGCCTAATGTATAATGTGAAAGAATTTGGTATATTAAATTGCGAATGCATAGTGCTATTTTGTTATGGGTCCCATCGGACCTAATTCAATTTGCCTTGAAATTTGCTTTTAAAGTTGCGAAATTTATCGTAGAGTAGGTAGAGGTGCAGAAAATACTTTCAGGCTGGCTTCAATACTCTGATCCTAAAAATTTCAGAACCCTTGATTTGAAGCCACTATTATTCCTGATAAATATATGTTAACAGATTATTTACATTGCGCGCCATCTTTGATCAAATAGAGTAATCTTCCGCGACGGAAGATTTGTGCCGACCACCACAGGGCGCATTTTTTTTTTTTGCTTTTTGTTTTAACAAGAATTTATTGATCTATCTACGATTAGTCAAGAGTGTGGACAAGTATTCGACGTTGTCGATGATTATTGGACGTTATCGATGAGTTGCCAACGCGATCACATAAAAATCCGTAGATGACGACTAAACACCAATCTCTGATGCTATACGACCTGGGGTATTACGCGGGCATTATTACATTGTTGTAACAATAGGTGTAACGGTCAAAGTCGCCTGAGATCCCTAGACTGAGGGGTTTGAAACGTACATGACGTGGACAATATTTCTAATCATTTCATTTTTGAGATATAAAGATATAATAATTTCTTCGCAAGAATGTTGGTATAAAACAGGTAAACAAAATGTATTTCCATAAAAACTTTGATTTTATAAATTTTATTACTTTAAAGAACAAAAAAAAACATAAAACCCATTAACCATTTTTTAGAAAAAAATATGCCCTTTTAATTTATCAGTGTATCCGAAATATAAAAAAATGATAAATGTCTTCCTCATATAATTTACCATAATATTTTTAATTTTCTTGTTTTAATTCAGTTTGTTTAATTTTTTTATAAGAAAATTAAAAAATAAATGTACATTAACATCAACATCAGTATTATAATTTCATTTTAATGAAAACATTAAAATTAAATGTCATAATTTTTTATGCTTTATACGTAATATACGAGCTGTATATCAAGATTGTTTATGAGACACCTCCATTGCTGCATAATACAAAACATATTTTTTTTTAAATTATAATTATCATAAAAATGTATATAAAAAAACATTTTAATTTGTATTTTTATTTCCCAAAAGATATTAAATTTTTATTTATTATATTACATATTTTTTTAATAATAAAATGTTATTTACAAACCAATCAACATTATTATGGTTTCGATAGCACAAGACTAAAGCAAAAAGACATAAACAATTTAAAAAATGTATTCTCAAATGATTTAAGATTTTAAACAAAAATAGCTTAATTTGATTTACAATTTTGTGCTCTACTGCAATTTGGAATACCAAGAACAAAAACTTTAAGTTTAAAAATGAATTCTTCAATATTGATACTTTTACCATCGGAGAGCATATATCACAAAATATAAAATATAAATTTTACTTCTTACTTTTCATAAAAGTACTTTGCTCTACTCAGTATATAGTTTCTATAAAAATTTGAAACTATTTCGAAACTTTTTTTTGTCCAGAAATGTTTAGGAACAAAAAATTTACTAAATTAAATCCTAATTGTTTTATGGATCTATACCCGTATAAAGTAGACAACCAAAAACTTGTTGATTATAATAGTTTTGTATTTGAGAAATTTGGTATTATAATATATTAAAGTAACTTTAACTTTTCAAATTTATATTAAGAGAAAATTAACTTAAACATTCATTGCTATGCAAAATATTTAGTAGTGAATATTTTATGGCCACCACCCGACTTTTTTTTACTACTAATCTACTAATGTATACATAGATCTTGAATACATTGAATACACACTTGAAACGGTCTTTTACAAAGAAAAAAATCTTTAGGGTTTCAGTAGCAACTACAACAAACTCGTAGTATTGGTGCGTAAGTAAACATTCATGCGAATTTATATTGTGTAATTTAGACGAGATGTAATGTTTTATGTGCCTTAGGTACACTCCAAAGTCATTCTAAGTATTTCCTAACCATTTAGCATGAACTTCAGTGACATTGGTACACTGTCTAAACCCAAAAGAGTGTCTCTAGTAAATTATTTGATTTTCTAATGGGTCTGACCGGTTGTCCCATGAGATTTAAAAATGTGATTGTTTAATGTGCTTTAGGTACATTCCAAAGTCATTCTAAGTATTTTCTAGCCATTTAGCATGAATTTCAGTGACATTGGTACACTGTCTCACAAATACTTAGAACGATTTTGGAATGTGCCAAATACACATTAAAAATATCACATTTTTAAATCTCATTGGGCTCTCTGTCAGACCCATTAGAAAATGACATAAATTAATAGAGACACTAGTTTGGGTTTAGATAGTGTGCCAATGTTACTGAAGTTCATGCTAAATGGTTAGAAAATACTTAGAATGACTTTGGAATGTACCTAAAGCACATTAAAAAATCACATTTTTAAATATCGTGGGACACCTTGTTAGACCCATTAAAAAATCAAATAGTTTACTAAGGACACTCGTTTGGACTTAAACAGTGTACTAATGCCACTGAAGTTAATGCTAAATGGTTAGAAAATACCTAGAATGATTTTAGAATGTACCTAATACCGTAGACACAAAATTTATCGCGATTTTCAGTTATCTAGATTGAAAATAAAATTATAATAATCGTAATAAACAAATTGTGGTGACAGAAAGTAACCGGATTTTTGCGAGTGTGCCTAATTTATCAGGATAGACTGCATTTATCTAGTTATGAAAACTTAATAATTCTGTTTTGAAAAAATCGTGTACAGACAGACAGGCAGAAATAATTTAATAATCCAGATAACGAAGTTATCTAGTTTGTGTCTGTCTACGGTATAAGGCAAATTAAAAATTCACATTTTTTAATCTCGTAGGATACCCTGTCAGACCCATTTGAAAATCAAATAATTTACTAGAGACACTCGTTTGGGCTTAGACAGTCTACCAATGTCACTGAAGTTCATGCTAAATAGTTAGAAAATACCTAGATTGACTTTGGAATGTATCTATTTTTCGTTTTTGGTGATTCGTTTTTCAAAATCTAAGAATTTCGGAAAACAGTCGAACGAAACTGTTAACTGTAAAAAACAGAAACATGGCTAATTTTATTTCGCTTTAGTCGGAAAATCAAAGTGTTGAACCTGTGCAAACCATGACATCAAGGGTGCGTAAAAAATTAAATCTGTTTCGTTCAAACTATAGGCGCAAATTAAAGAAGAAAATGCAAAGTAAAAAAAGTGATACCGGTACAAATGACAGTTTATATCCCCAGTTTTTGCTAAAAAATAGCACGAAAACATTTCAACGTTGTATGAGGAAACTAAAGATGTGAACTTGCAACTTGGAACAGACCATAATGATTGACATTTTGTTTGCTATTATTTTATCATACGGCCTTGTTATAGGGCTGCACCTGTAGTAATGAAATAATTTATTAAAAGACAAAGATTTGTGTTTTGTTGACAGTTTCAAATCAAAATATTGTGTACTTAACCTAAAACTACCATGATCAATTTAGTCAGAACAATCTGCCTCGTCTACCTTTATGTCTACTAATTGTAAATTCATATAAATATTGAGGTGTTTGAGTTGTTTGACCCTAATAAAATTTGCGCGATGTGATAGCTGTTATTAATTCTTCATGAACTGGTGCTTTTTATTTTGTTCCGTATTGATGATTTTATACATTGAAGGACCGTCGCCTAAATTTGTCTATTTTGGCAGCTCTGTATTTGTTTTCAAAATATAATTTGAGCAAGTTTGGCTTTTTAGCATAGGTCTCTGACCTTTATCGCATTTTCACATAATCGTACTAACACAACTACAATTTCATGTCAAAAATTTCCATTTTTTTCTATCATCCTGATTTCCGAGCAAAGAAGCATCATACATTATTTGTATATGAGTACAAATCAAAATCAAATTTTTCAAATTTCGGGTGGGAATAAACTCGATAAAGCTGAAATGATCAAATAAACAAAAAAATCATACTATTATACTGATTGATAACAGAAACAATAAGATTCGGCATTGTCTACATTTTAATTTTAATTTAAACATTTTAATTTTGACCTCGACAAGAGAGTACAATTCTGGGTCTCATCAATATTTGTAGTGACCATTGTAGTAACATTTTATGAACTATTGCACGAAGTTCATCTCTTTGTGCAGTATTAATATATTTAACAAAATTATCAATCGAACGTTCACTTTGAAAACTAGGTTTTCTAAGCATTGAAAACATTTTAAGTTTCTTCAAGATTGACGAATCTGCTGTCAATAACATTCGACTCAAGATACCGCCATTACTGACTTTTGTGAGTATCGAACTAAACAAAACATTCATTTGCCGAACAATTTTAATCAATGGGAAATATTTAGTAAATGCCATAATACTACAAAAAACAATGTTCATCCCACCAATTCGCTTATCAAATTCAGTAGTGACTTGTTGCAGTCTACAGTTTCACGTATCTAGCAACTCCGCTCCAATCAAGCTGGCCTCACCAATGTGTTTATTGACGATACAAATATTAAAATAAAACCAGTCTTTTTTTTAAATTGAGATTTTAAACATCGAATGGACTGTTTGCCGGTATGGGCTTTTCCACTTGACACACAAGAAAAACGAATATTTTGCACAAAAGCCTTCACCGCGAATGCGTTTACTAAAAACTGTTTGTGTTGGATCACTTTCGGGATCGCGCATCAACTAGATATCTTCATCAACTAGATCATGCGCATTCACAGTAACATCAACTATACTTTCCGACACTCAACAAAACGAACAACAAAACAAAAAACAAAGAAAGAGAATATGGGAGAATTATGTGGCTTATTTTGCTAACATAAAGTTTTTTCGTGACTCTGGTTCAGTATATTCCATGAAGTATTGATCCATTTCAGTTTAGCTAACAAATAACTTCATTTTGTATTTAAATTTAAACTAGAAAACATATATAACTGTAGCAATGGATTGATTCACTTCCTGCATGTAATTATTGTAATTTAATTTTATTTGTATAAATATTATTATTATTGCTTGAGTGAAATTTAAGTATACATATAAATTCTGATTACTTGTGGTTATTTTAATCAAATTTACTAAATGAAGATTATTATTCACTTCGTGCATGTAATAATCTGTTTTTCTAATTTGCAGTGTATGAGTACATATTCAGTACATTCTGTGAACTATTGATCCATTTGAGTTAGCTATCAAATAAATGCATTTTATATTTAAATTAAAACTAGAAAACATATATGACTGTAACAATGAATTGATTCACTTCCTGCATGTAATAATTGTAATCTAATTCTATTTGTGTAAATATTATTATTATTGCTTGAGTGAAATTTAAGTTTATATATATTCTGATTATATGTGGTTATTTTAATAAAACTTACTAAATTTGTATTAATATTCACTTCGTGCATGTAATAATCTGTTTTTCTAATTTGCAGTTTATTTGTATTTGTGCAGTATATTGCGTTAACTAGTGATCGATTTGAGTTTATGCTATCAAATTAATGCAATTTGTATTAAATTAAAACTAGAATAAAAAATTTTTATGGCAAGGACGGCAGTGACTTTGTATTTTACATTATTTAAATTGAAACCATTTTTATTCATATTATTTTCTATAAATAAATAAAGACATAAAGACTGAAAGAAGGTTTGCTCTTTTATTCTTTAAATCCTATAGGTGATTTCTGGATTGAATTAGTTTTACAAGATTTAATATGTTTTTGGGAACCAGGTTAGTTTTGTTTATGGACAATTGAACTATTTAGTTTATTGAAGGTTTAACTCTGTGTTGTGCCCAACATTTTGCTAACTATTGACTACTTAGGTGTCTGTAACCAAGTCAAGTCCATCTTACCTAACAACCTCTCCTATCCCTCCATATTTTTATATGTGAAAGGGGTGTATCCGGGATCCCTGCTTAGTCTTTCTTATCAATCTATCAATCAGTTAATCAATATAGTTTTCTCGTGACTCTTTTTCATATAGGTTTGGTGCCGTAAAACATTTTCAATGTTAAAAAACTCTTAGTCCAACAACTAGAAGCTTGGGCATAACTATTGAATTCGACGTTCATTTACGACCGCTATCGTTTTCCTATAGCAAACGTACAAACAACAGAGAAAATAATAGTAAAAAATCCATATATTTTTATTTTTTCTTCATTTGTCTACTATAGGAAAACGTAAGCCTTCGACAATGAACATCGAATTCAATAGTTAAGCATTTGGCTAGAATTGAGCAAGGTATATTCTATTCAAATTGTATGCTATTCAAATTGTATTAAAAATAAATCACAAAAATTACATTAACAGTTTTTTATAAGATTTTAACTAGAATACTAGCCACTTTACTAGCAAGCTCCATTTTATTTATTTTTTGTAATACTTGCTAATTTTTTGTCAGATTCTAGTCAAATTGATTTAAGAAGAATTCTAATACAATCAGTTGAACATAATCTGGTCTTTAAATTATTTATGTTGTTAAATTTTTCAAAATTTTAAGTGGTGTAACGATATATTTTAAAATAAATTCGAAGAGATTTAATTTAACGAAGAATAGTTGCATCCTAGAAGTTTCTTATATTATGACATCTCGTCTCTAGGTCATCGTCATCGATCAATAGTGTAAATTTTCTGAAATAGACAATGAGTAATACAAAATGAAGAATGCTAAATCACCCAAGAATTTTTCAAGACACAAATTTAACTTTATATCTATGCGTCATACAAACACTTTCAAAAATTGCTGCGAAAACTGTAATTTACGTGTTATCCCAAAATGCTAGAAAACCAATAAACATTACTATAACTCTATAATTAATTTTTTTTAATAATTACACCAAAAACCGCTTGTACTTCTGCACAACTTACAAGCAACTTTTCCTATAACCTTACGATTTTGACTTGTTTCATCGCATTAATAAAAAACCCGCTTTTCCAGAATTTTCACTAGTATTTAACTTTCACTAATATAATATTTTTACACAATTGAAGGCGCTTTGAAGGTTGCATTCATTATTTTAGTTGTTCATTCCACGTTTAATTAAGTCGGAATGGAACGATTTTGCTATAACATCTCGTCTGTATACTTATTGAATTATTTGACAAAATTCCAGGCCCGTCCGACACAATGAAATGTGATAATTTTGTTTCATTTCATTTCAAAATTTATTTCATTTTTCAAATTTCAATGAAACATAATTTTTTTGGAAAGATTACTAGTAGCTCTTTTTAGCTGATATAGTCCCGCCTCTTTCGCACATTCTTCATTGGGACAAAAAGATAAAGTTACGATTATGGATTGGCTTAAAATATATATGTTACGACAGATTGTCGGAACAATGCAACCGTGAAACCGCCTTTACTTTTTCACTAGATAAATATTTGTACTACTTCGTTTAAAAAACCTTCCCACCGATTTACATTTCGGAAATACGAAACAGCGAATCCCATTTTAACGTAAGGCGATAAATGTTCATTATGTATTTTACACCAAATATTTTAAAGCATGCACTTGAGGCCGGCTGTAAAACAAAAGACTCGCATTTAATACGCGCAATCGAAAACGTCGACTATTCCAATAAATGTGGACAAGTCGACAAATTTTTAAAGTAGTCTTCAATGATCCACCATTTCTTGTTGGGCTTGTTGTAAAATTTTAACTGTGAGTGAATCAAAAGGATTCCAATAAAAGTATTAAAACTAACAAAATCAAAAAACTCAATTCTTAGTTTCAAGTGTTTTAGTGTGAATTTAATGACAAATCATAATTCTACTACCGCAATGAAATATCACCTCTTCCGAGACATTAACCTTCACAAATTGTAGTTCTCTCCAATCGAAATTGTTTAAATATATGACCTACATTGGGCAGGTTATTCTCTCCCTCTGAAATTTATTACACGATGAAAGTAAAAGGATTAGAAATGAAAAATTTTAAATCTCTTAAAATTATTTGTTGGTCTGAATTTTCCGAGGAGTTTTAGTTTGACGTTAAATGTCAGAACTGCTTTCAAAATAACAGTGCAAATAGCTATATTAAAAATTTCTGCTTGTTTAAGAATTACTTTTTGAGTGAACTTTATGTGATCTTTCTATGTAATTCTTCTATGCTATGAGGCAAAATAATTAACCTCTTATTTTGCTGGCTAACAATAATTTTAAGGAAAAATTACTAAATTTAGTGATCGTCTATACCAAAGTACGACATGCACATCTCTCATTAAAACGGATGGTTAATGTTGATTTAATTTTAAATTTATTATTTGGATTTAGATTTATCATGTAAACCAGTAAAAGACTAATATACTTTGTTATATCATAGAGTTCTTCAAGAGAGAGTTACATTTCACATGGGGCCTTCACAATATTTTACACTTGGCTCAAAATCATGAAACGGATTAAATATCAAAGATCTTAATCTTTGAATTGAGCTACGGAACGCACTGATTTCTAGAATAGCAATAATTTGCATTATCGTTATTTTTTTTTTCTACAAAATTTGTATCATGTTCTAAATTCGAGTGATATTTCTTGAAATTCTTGAATAATATCGACATATCATCCCAGATATTTATTATTAACTTAAGAAAACCTCGGCCCCGTTTAAAACTAATAATAAAATTTTTTTACAATTAATAAAATTTTTATTACTGTAAACTATCAGAAAATTCAGACGAAATTTAATGTACTGTACTAATATAAATTTTCATGATAATTTATTATTTTAAAAATCTAGTAATATTTTGGTAAAAAAAATAATTTAGTAAAATTGACTTGAAATTTACTAAACTTTTTCATTCTAATCATAATCACAAAAAAATGAATAGAAAGCTAGTGAAAAGGTTTTAAAAAATGTTAACTAGAAAATGAATGGATTTGTGTTAAATGTTACGACTAGAAATGCTACCAAAAGATCATTTAGTAATATTTTACAAGAATTTCTTTTTACCGTGTATGATCAAAAAATATTATCATTGCTTAAATTTCAGAAAACTATCATGGTCGACTCTTGTTGAAAATTTAATTATTAGTACTTCGTCTTTGTTTGTAATTGATGAAATTTTCACCATTACTGCAAAAATTGAAAAGCGCACGGATCTCGCAATTAATGGAAATAGATTAGTTATGAAGTCTGAGATAACAAACTTTGGTAAAATAATTTTTTTCTACCAAAACTCGGTATAACGAGTTAAAGCATAAAATAGCATAGCGATAGCATAAAATTTAATTTAAATTCTTTTAAATCTTAATAAATACTTTTCAAAATATTTTCAAAAAACGAAAAAAGTTACCTAGGGATCTGCCATTACCGTTGTACTTCGAAGATCACTGCGATCTTTTGAAATATGCAAAAAACGGGTCAATTTTTACACCTATATCAGTTAATCCGCCAGGACTGTATACATGGCGAATGTTTTTTGAAGAACAGTTTTTCGCCAAAAATCGTAATTTCCGCTTAAATTTTGGAAACTGGTCTGGAGCGATATTATTGCAAAGTTAATTCAGAATCTAAAACGTTTTTCTCATAAATGATAAACCTTTCAAAAGATTTGCAAAAAAAAAACGAACGACTGTGGAAGCTGCAATTTCCTGTGTATCGATTTTGGCCAAAAATTATTTGGATTTTGCAATTAATGGAATAACCTTAAGTATAGAAATTGTTCCTCGTTGAGACAATTCGGCCAGGCCCAAAGGCCCCACGATACCACACACTGACATTCACAGAAACATTTTTTGCAAACTATTTTTTTTTATTTCACCAATATGGTAAATGATAAATCAGCAAAAGAGGTATAACTCCTAAAAATTTAAAATTTACAGTCGACGTAGAGTGCTTTAGTGGCTTTGTTAAGTTAACAAAAATTGATTTGCAGAAACAAATATCTTAAGAACTAATTTGTCTTAGTAAATAAGAATAATCATATCCTTATGACAAATTAAGTCTATATATCTAAATAAGATCTACCGTTTTGTGTAAAGTAAGGAGCATTTATATCTAAAAAAAAACTAACTGTAAGTTGTGGAGTTTAAAATATCATACAAAACTCTAAAGCAGAGAGAGGCTCCTACTTCAAACACAAATACAAATGAAAGCAACCCAATAGACGGGTCCAAGAGGAAGATGATCATGAATTACAAGATTTTATTTATTTCTAAAATAATTAAAAATTAAAGGTGAAGTGTCCACATCTGAATGATTTTTGTTTTCCGAGATAATTCAATCGAGAAATGTTCAAAATTGCTTTTCGAGTGTAATCAAATTTTTTTCACATCACAATTTACATCACTTTAAAAGGATCTCAACAAAGGTCCTTTAAAAAACTAGCAAAAATGAGGTATTCCCGTCTGCAAACAATCCAATTCAAAATCGTAACAATTTGTGTTGTTGTTTCAGAAATAATTTATTATATTGAAATGAAATCAAATAAGATTCTCTTGTTATAAAAGTAAATTTTATAGAAAAAAGTGACCGCAGTAAAAATTCTATTATTTATTGATTCCATTTTGATTCAATTTCAATAACAACAACAAAAAGTACATCAAATCAGCAAATAAAATTGAAGCAAAAAACAAAAATAATTTAACCTAAAAAGTACCAACAACTATTTCGGAATAGCAACAAAAATTCTTGGATTTCTTTGTTTGAAGATGAACTCGAAAATTTGTTAAACGTGACTTTTTAGTTGATGGTCAAATAGAAAACCCAAACTTTACCAAATTAAATGGAAAACCTGCACATTTTGGGAATAACATAAATAGAAATACCAATTCAACGTAAATTATGAAAAAATGTGATCTTGTCACGTTCCTTGTGTACTCGTACCTATTTCACAGATATCGAGTACTATGTCGAATTAATAGATATTTTTGTTTTATTTTCTTTTGTTTAACACAAATTTTATGGTTTAATTCTTTCGTAATATTTTTCTCTATAATACCTGAATTTAATTACGAATATTTTGTGTCGGTTGCAGTCGTTATTTAAATTAGACACTTTTCTTCTCGAAATAAAGTTTTATTTGTTTATTTAATTCAATAGATTGGACAACGAGTGGTTTAGTTGCTGGTTACCTTAACTATACATTTCTGAATTTCAATTACATTGTTATTCAACATTTATAATTATGTATTTGAAATATGAATATCCAGTGTTATATTCATATAACACTGGATATTCATATTTCAAATACATAATTATAAATACATATTGTTTTACTATTTTTAAATGGTACGAAGGTTGTCTGAAAAGTTTTCGATCTAACAAAGATGCAAACATATTTCTTCAAATTTCTCATTCTACGAATATCTCTGTTCTTCGCCACTTTTAGATAAGAGAATAAAAAGTCGCTTGGAGGTAGGTCTGGTCTGCTGAGTCAGGATGGTATAGCCAAGCAGTTTAAACCAATAATTCGTGGGGTTTTGCTATGGCAACTGCTGAGGTGTGAGAGAATGCGCTGTCTTGGTGGAGCAAGATTTTTTTCGCTGCAAATGTGGCCGATTTTCCAAAATTTCTGCCGTCCGCTTATCAAGTAATGATGCATAGTATGCTCCTGTAATGGCTTTTATTTTTTAAAAATAATAGATTAGGATAACTCTATGACTGTCAGAGAAAACAGTAATTAGCCGGTGCGAAAGCTTTGATTTATTGCACATTAACGGTGCCAAAAGGGCGTTGAAAATGTTAATTCGAACACGTTTCTGAACCAGTGAGGAAAGCTGCACCAAACGCGCTCTCATTACCTCTGAGTGTTCCATTATGATCGCCTTTTCTTTGAATTTTTATTCGAAAAGTGATAGTTTTATCGTACTAAAGAGTAGACAGGGAAGATATGTATGGAACACAATATCCGATGAATGGCAGCCTCGTCGCTCCTTCCCCAGCTTTCTGAGGTTGTTAGTACTTTTTTTTTTCAAAAAACCCTAAAGGAAAATGTTCAACGCCTCATCGGCGAAAATAATTTTCTTCAAAAATTACCATTCACTTGTTGCTGTAAGATCCATTATGTTATGCATGCATTGCCGAACTTTAGTCAAAATTCGCTGTAAACTGCTTCGTGAAGGTCTGAATTGCTGAGATCGATACCGAATCGAGGTGCACTCTTATAGGTCTCTTTTGGGTTTGAACTGACCTAATCGCCAATCACGAAGCAATTTGTTGAGTAATATGAGCTCAGAATTTCTAACTCTTCTCTATTTTTCATGGAAAGAAATACATAAATAAAATTTTGATTTTTGTCTCCAAAGCTGACATCTACTGATTACAGTTACCAATCAGTAAATCATTCGAGTAATGGATGGATGGAACATAGGTCCAACCATGTGATATACCTGCTAATATTGATTTTAGTTCAGAGTGGTGGTTTTCTAGTATGACTCGAAAGTGTCGATCTGCAATGTAGGACTTAAGAATTTGGTAAAATTGATTAGGCAGGTCTCGATGCTCTTCGAATATTGTAGTATATTCTCAGTTACATCCATTAATTTTGGTCTAAAATATTTGGCTGGTTTACCTGGTTCATGAATCTTATTTACTTCAGTCACCTGCCATTGGCGTGGAGCATATTCAGCCTGAAAGCTACAATTATTATTTGAACTAATTAATGCAAACGTTTCACGAGAATAGTTTTCACATTTGGCTCTGTGATTAAGTCATAGTTTTGAGCTTTTACGCTACTAAATCTATTGTGTATTCTGTTTTTTCATTTTATCCCAGGATGCGTCATTTTATTTTGATAGGCGGCACGACATACGTTGGTTCTTTTTATTCTTTATTATTTTTAACCGTTACTTCGAAAGACCTCGGAGTCACTTATTTCTCGTTTCGTTTTTTATTTCCTTTATTAATTGTTTCAGTTTATTGCACAGTAAATTTAGGATATTTTATGCTGCGAAGCACTTGACTGCTGCCAAATTTTACGGGCCCTCTTTTTTACTTACAGATCTCTGATTTTTAAAGGATAATTATATTTGCTTATGGAGTTAAATTGACGAATCGGTAAACATCCCCATCCTTTTTTTTAATAGTATTATTGGATGATCCTAGTTCATCTTCCTAATCCCTGTTTTTGTTTTCATTCTAAGATTGGTTTGCTCTTCCACTAACTTCTTAAATAAATATGTCACTTAAATGATAAGGGGATGGTGGGTCTTCCAAATTTACCACTACTCTATGTAGTTGTTTGTTGACACCAATCTCACTAAAGATAGCATTTTGGTCAACTCCGTTATGCCAGTTACAACAATTGGATTGTTGCTGATTTTAAAGTACAGACACTTGTTCCGCACTTCTGCTTGTGAATGCTATCTAATGCTATCATCATCTTTTTTTGGTTTTTACTTCTGTTTGTCCATCCAATCAGTTTCTCTTGCAATTTCCTTTCCCATGTTATTTTAGTCTAGTATTTTGCAGCTTTTCATTTTTTATTTTAAGCTTAGCGATTTTATTGCTGTAGAGGGGCTGAATATTTGTTGAAATACAGGGTTTGTCATCTTAAAATTTTAAAAAACTGGACCAATAAAAATAAATAAAATAAATCCAGGCGGCTTGGTTATTGATGTTTAAACTTTTTCCGTTTATTGTTAGATCCTTGCAAAATTTGGAAAGTTATACATTTACAAAAAATGATAGAATTAAAAGATTTAAATATAGGTCTGAAATTTACTCAGGGTTGTTGTTCTCCCCGGTGGCAAAGTGGTTAGCATGCTTGCTCCAGCGACCGGAGGTCCCGGGTTCGATTCCCGGTGGTGACAAGGAAAAATTTCACGGCTGGTTTAGGATCAATGAATTAATCACTCATTATCCGAAATGAAAATATGATTATGAAACCTCATTTGAGGCGGCCAAATCCCTTGATGGGATATAATGCCAGAGAGAGAGAGAGAGAGAGTTGTTCTTTGAATATACAAGACAGTTTTAAGACAAGTCCGTGATGTATTCCAGATATATTTGTATTTTACGGTAAAAGCCCGAAATCAGTAAACATCCGAATAAAAATCGGAAAAAAATTTTATTGCTTAGAAATCTATGAAATGAGAGTCTCATATTCTGGAAATGGTTCATTCTTCGCCACAGGACGTATTTTTTATGGCAGTAGTTCAAATAAGTGTTTTGAATATTATAGGGACGAACTGCTTTACTAACTCTCACGGGTTTGTGCTCACAAGTATGTCCCTCATTACGCTTAGCCGTCTGATGGGGAATAAATTAAACTACGAAAATGTAGGGAGAAGAACAACAAACATTTCGTAACTATCGGACCTATGGCCAACGAGATTATAAACGTGTAAACGAATTAGAAATATTAAAATGTCGGACATTTACCAATTTTAGACTTAAAACCATAACATAACATTTATAATACATTTGTAATGCAAGAAAGTCAGGTGTTGGCCACCTTATCTTCACACCTCCATTTTTTGCTGATATTTTGAAAAAAAAAATCATTTAAAGAGAAATAATTATGAATTTAGAGCATGTAAATAAATTTTTTAATAATACCGACCAAACTGGTCGGTATTATTAAAAAATTTATTTACATGCTCTAAATTCATAATTATTTCGCTTTAAATGATTTTTTTTTTTCAAAATATCAGCAAAAAATAGAGTGTTGACTATTTACTATTTTTTTAAAGCTTTTTCCATAAATTTGGAGATCCTAATTCTCACCAGCAGTGGCAGCTTCATTAGAAGCTTTCGTGTTTTTTAGGAACTTTCGGAAACTATATAAAAATTACGAAAAAATTATTTAAAAAAATAATGTTATAAATAAAATTTGACAAACTCAGAAAATATATTTCTCGTAGTATATTTAAAAGCTTAAATAAGGGCTCCAAAATTTTCAATATTAAAGGATAAAATTAATAAACTTATTTTTCAATTTTCTTTATTTTTACTTCCAAATTTTGCATACTTTAAATGAAAATTAATATGCATCTTGGACATATTCATAATTTATAAATTTGATTTTAAGGGACAATGAAAAATATTCTAAATGATGTAAACCAATTTTGTTTAAAATTTAATGAACAATCTTCTTGATTTTATTTTCTTTTAAATAAAAAATAATTGGAAACCCCGATGAAGCTCCCATGACAGCTTAAACTTCCATTAAAACGAATATTGGCTAAAAATCGCTGGGATCTCCTAATTTATGGCAAAACTTTAAGTATATACAGTTTCATCGATCAGTCAATTCGTATGGGGCCCGTTTTTTATGAAAATCAATTTTAATTAAATATCTTCATTTCCGCAACAATTTTGGAAAACTGATCTGTGGCACTATTCTGGCAATCCCCCGAGAATAGAGAATTGGGGAAAAGAATTTATATGTAATTTCAATTGAAATATTTTTGTTTTAAAAAATTACCACTAGCTTTTTGCCTAAGTATGCATAATTTTTTTTTTTAATTAGAAATGCTATATAAATTCTTCCGCCAATTCCCTATTCCCAGGGAATTACCAGACTAGTGCCACTGGTGTAGTATTATCGCAAAATTAATTTACAATCTTTAAATTCTTATTTGTTTTTCTAATACAGTGTAAAAAATATTTAAGAATAACGAAAAAGCTCATAAGGGCCGATTTAAGCTAAAAATCATTGCGATCTCCCAATTTATGAGAAAAGCTTTAGTTTCATCCCGATCAAGGTCATCACCACTCACTCAACGTTTTTTGCATATCGCGCAGATATTTGGTCTGCCTTTTATGGTAACTATATTTTACAGTTATTACGTCTTACGTAAAAAGAAATAAAATAAAATTATTCCTGTTTTTTAACTGGTTTGAAATTTATTTCGTTGTTTGATAGTTCAGCAAAATACTTAAACTGATCGACCAACCGATGTTGACGTTGGGATATTTCAGTAGAGTGTTGACTATTTACTATTTCAGGCTACAACTTTTTCAGCATTTTCTGTCCACCTATACTCTTTGGTTAAAATTAAAAAATAAAACTAGTTGGATAAATCTTTATAAACGATG
This sequence comes from Nephrotoma flavescens, assembly GCA_932526605.1. Lineage (NCBI taxonomy): Eukaryota > Metazoa > Arthropoda > Insecta > Diptera > Tipulidae > Nephrotoma > Nephrotoma flavescens. The sequence goes on from OW052221.1 coordinate 223,965,454, forward strand.
TCCCGAAATTGGCAAATTAACTCCACGGCTTTGCTGGCACATACGTTGAACCCGTTCCTTTAATACACGATTGGATGAGAGCTTGTTGACATAAACTTTTGATTTCAAACAAAGCCATCGACAAAAATGCAATTTTGTTAAATCGCATGATCTAGGGGGGTGTGGGGGCCATTTTGGTCACCAAAAACAAATGTCTCATGAAGTAATTGGATCGTTTCAAAGGTTGTTTGGCCTGTCGAACCTCTTTTTCAAACCACATGTCGTCCATATCAGTATCATCCAATTTCGGCACGAAGAATTCGGTAACAGTAACTGTTTGATCAGCCTCATTTTCATAACAGTATGGTTAAATCACGCATTCAGACCCAGACTGAAATCCGTACAAAACAGTGATACGTTGGGAATTCTTTTTTTTTTCGAAAATCACATGTGGGTCCTCTAAACCCCAAATGTGGTAATTTTGACGATTAACGAAGACATCAAGGTGAAAATGAGGTTCATCGCTTTTGATGATATTGCTCGAAAAACAGCATTCAAACTTTCATTAGTTTTGAAATATTGTTCAACAATGAAAACGCGTTGCTCTTTTTTTTGCTTCAATTTGGAATCGGGTGAATTAAAAATGGTCTTAAATGATTTAGTTTGGAATGATGGTTGAGATAAATTGTAAAGAGAGACCTAACATTAGTTTTTGAATGATAGAGAATTAACATGTAAAATACAGTAAACGCTCGATTTAACGGACCCCGATTTAACGGACGCTCGATTTAACGGATCTCGATTTAACGGACGCTCGATTAACCGGGCAATTTATTTTCCACTTCCCGGTTATCGATTATGATGGGATTGGGTATGTTGGATGGAAATGGGATTCTTAAATGATTTTGAGAAGATTTTCTGGAATATGGCCACCTGCGACGGAACTCGACCAATTTTTAACTGATTATGATAGAATTGGGTATGTTGGATGGAAATGGGATTACTAAATGATTTTTGGAAGAATTTCTGGAATATGGCCACCTGGAGAAGAACTCCACCAATCCTTAACCGATTATGATGTGATTTTGTACGCTGGATGAAAATGTGATTCTTAAACGATTTTGGGAAGAAATTCTGGAATATGGCCACCTGGGACGGAACTCGACCAATTCTTAACTGATTATGATGGGGTTGGGTATGTTGGATGGAAATGGGATTATTAAATGATTTTTGGAAGAAGTTCTGGAATATGGTCACCTGGGACAGAACTCAATCAATTCTTAACCAAATATGATGGGATTGGGTGTGTTGGATTGAAATAGGATTCTTAAACGATTTTTGAAAGACGTTTGGGAATATAACCACCTAGGACAAAATTCGATCATTTCATAACCGATTATGATGAAATTAGACATTGTAGATGAAATGAGATTACTAAATAGTTTTTAGAAAAGTTTTAGAATATGGCCTTCTAGATGGAACCCGGCCCATTTTCAGCCGATATTTATGGGATTTATATGTTGGATTGAAATGGAATTCTAAGATGTTATTGGAAGTATTGGAAAACGCTACCTCGAACTCGGCGATTCTTAACCGATTCTAATGTAATTGGGTTTGTTGGATGAAAATGGGACTGTTAAATGACTTATAGAAGACGTTTTGGAATTTTGTATGAAACCTTTTATTTTAACTATTTTTTACAGCTATTTTTTATAACTATTATTTTTTCTTCGTCAGCTATGTTGATATATTTTATATTCCACTATTCTATTGATTTTTTTGCATTTTTCATTCTGTGTAGGATTCCTAAATTTTTGTCATATTCTGTGTGAGTCAGATGTTCTTCGTATTTGGACTGTGTTATGGGTTTTCACACATCTTTTATGTGTTCTTTAAATCGTGTAATAAAACTCCAACCAGTTTATCCGAGGTAGGACCGATGTACGATCTCTGATAAAATATTACCACACAGCAGCATAAAAGACAAGATATAAAATGGAAAACCGTCTAAATAATAAACTGAAAAGCAATATAATGACTACAGGCATCATGCCAACTAAGTAAAATGTAACGACTGTGAGGCGTACATAGGTCCTGCATCGGATAAACTGGTCGGAGTTTTAATACATACTTTAAAAACACGTAAAAGATGTGGGAAAACCCATAACACAGTAAAAATATGCAGAACATCTGACTCATCAACAGCATTCTTACACGCAGGAGAACCACCAACAATTATTGAAAGATAGGATGCTGTACAACGAAATTTACTGAAAAAATCTGCGAACCAAAATTAGAATAGTTAAGATAGTTGAGTACGAAATACGAAATAGTTTTGTGAGAATAGAATTAAATATTTAAATGGATAAAAAAAGAGCGCGAGTGAATTTGACTGTAAGCAGAAAATAGATGTGCTTGACAAATTAGAATCTGGTATGTCAATAGCACAAGTATGTCAACAATTTGGCATTAAAAACCAAACTGTGTCTGGTATTAAAAAATCGAAAGAAAAAAAATTTGTTTTAACAACTGATATCGATACAAGCTATAATAGAAAACATTTAAAACTTACACAAGAGACATCTTTAGAACAGGCGGTATCTACAAGAGCGAACCTGTGGCATTAATGTACGTGGTGTTGAGTTGAGATCTGCAGCAAATAAATTAGCGAACCACTTGAAAATTCCTTTCAAATCTAGCGATGGTTGGCTTTGGCGTTTTCGAAAGCGTCATGGTATTTTAAATAAGCAGCATATACGTATGGAGAATCGTTTAGTGCTTCAATTGAAGAAATTACGCTATTTCGGGAACAAATTCCATATTTAATAAAAAATGAAAATTTAGGTCGCTTTCAAATTTATAACCGGCTTATTTTGGCATTTGCTTCCGCAAAATACGTAAGCTTTTCAACACGAATCTTCCACGCCAGGTACAAAAATTAGTAAAGAGCGAGTATCGGCATTGCTTTGTGCCAATGCAGATGGCTCACATCGACTAACTGCTATGTTGGCAAATCACGTCAACCGAGAGTGCTGAAATATTGTATAAATATTTTACCGGTGCATTACTATAACTCCAAGAAAGGGTGGTTCACACCAGAAATTTTTAGCAACTGGCTTTTTAAGCACTTCGTACCAGAAGTAAAAACGTTTCAAACAAACCATCATAATATACCATCACAAGATGTAAATGCAATTTTTGGACAATGCACCTTCGCATCCAACAAATTTATGCACGGAAGAAGAAAAATTCAGATGTATTTTTCTACCAAAAAATACCCCCTTTATTCTGCAACCTATAATTGTTTCAACAAAGCGGATAGCTTTATACCAGGGATAAACGGATATACCAGGGAATAATTGTTTCAACAAAGCGGATATATAAGAAACTTTTTCTGGATGAGGTAATGGCTGTGATTGAAGAAGAAACAGATCTGGTCAAGACGAAAGAGGTCTCCGAACATTACAAAACTTAAAAAATTATAATTTAAAATCGATGATTTATAATTTTAATAAACGGCTGGAACAAGCTTTTGGAAAATACGGAAGATGAACTCTCATTTGAAGGGATTGAAGGCTGAGACTTTCATCAAACTTTAACCACTTCTGGCGAGAAAGATTCCACAGAAGATGACGTACTCCAAAGGCTAGAAGAAGATGAAGATGACCCTCGTTATCACATAAAGACCGAATCAGAAATAGCAAAGGAAATAATGGATCAAGAAAGATCGGACGCAGAATCAGACTATGACGAAACCGATATAGAACCAAAAACAAATTTGTGTGCGTTGAGATCGCACTTGGATGACTGCATTTCTTATATCGATTCGTTAACTGATGCTGAATGACAGCCTTATTATTCTCATTTTCGAGCTTTTAGAGAAACCATTAACAGAACAGAAAACTCGCAAGAAGTAGCTTAAAATAGATGATTTCTTTAAACCGGTAGATCCAACGCCCAGCACATCTTCCGCCATCGGTACTAGAGAAATGATCGTAGAAATATCGTCATCCTCTGACGCAATTTAAACATTTGTGATATTTAATAATTTAGTTTTTGTAAAGTTTTAATTTAGTATGAAATATGAATTTAAATCTATGACCTTTTCTTTTATGTAATAATAAAATCGGTAAAATTTTACCAGTTTTTTTATATATAAAATATAATATTTAACTCGTAAATTAAACTATTAGTCGCTTAATTTCACTAAATTCTTCAAATTCTTTTAGAATATATTTGTGCAATATTACATGAGGGTGAAATCACTTGCACTTAAATTAACAATTTTGCAAATGATATTCAATATTTTTTAGTTCATTTACAACTTTTTACAAGTAAATCAAAATTTTTTATAATTTATTGTCCATATTTTTTTAAATCAACCACATTTTTTTGCAAAGCAAATTCGTGTTTTGTAATTCAAAATCAAACTGTTTCAAAACAAATTCAGTGCTCCCAATTTTTACCCGATCATGATAGGATCGAGTATGTTGTATGAAAATAGTATTCTTAGATGATTTTTTTAAGAAGTTCTCGAATATGGCCACCTAGGGCAGGACTCGGTTATTTCTTAATCAATTATGATAAGATTGGGTATGTCGAATGGAAAAAGAACTCTTAAATGATTTGTTTAAGAAATTCTGGAATATTTCATCGCCACGAAACTCGGAAATTTAAATTCGGGCGGAACTCGATAATAAGCAGGCGTTTTCTTGAAGCAAGCGGCTCGTGATGCTTACATGTTTCTGGTACGGCAGGATGCCTTCCCCACTCATGGGATTAGTGGGTTGAGCGGCAAGTCAACCACTTACTCTGACAAAAAATCACATTATGAACTCTATACAAAGGGCTCGGATACAGTAATCCTTATAAACAACGACCTCGAAAACAGTTCACGGGAACATGAATTAGATGTCATCTGAAATCATGAGATCTTCAGAACTTTTACAACCAAGCGAAAATTTACACTTTTGAGGTACTTTCAATACAAGTGAGCATAATCCATATGGCCATATTCCAGAACTTCTTCCAAAAAATATATGATAATCTCATTTTAACCCACAATGCCCAATTTCTGTCATAGGAGATCATATTCTAGAACTTAGTCCAAAAATCGTTTATTTCTATAATCCAACATACCAAATCCTATCATAATCGGTTAAGAATTGAACGAGTTTCACCCCAGATGGCCATTTTCCAGAACTTCTTCTTAAATCGGTTAAGAATTGAATGAATTCCACCCCAGCTGGCCATATTCCAGAACTTCTTCAAAAAATAATTTAATAGTCCCATTTCCATACAGCATACATAATCCCATCATAATCGGTTAAGAATTGACGGAGTTCCGCTCCAGGTGGCCATATTCCAGAACCTATTTCAAAAATCAATTAAGAATCCCATTTCCATCCAACATACTTTATCCCAAAATAATCGGTTGAGAATTAATGGAGTTCCGCCCAAGGTGGCATTTTCCAGAACTCCTTCCAAAAATCATTTAATAATCCCATTTCTATCCAGCTTACCCAATCCCATCATAATCGGTTTAGAAACTACAGAATTCTTTCCGAAGTGGCCATATTCCAGAACTTCTTCCAAAAAGCATTTAACAATCCCATTAGAATCCAGCTTACCCAATCCAATCATAATCAGTAAAGAATTAAACGAGTTCCGTCCCAGGTGGCCATATTCCAAAATTTCTTCCAAAAATCATTTAAGAATCTTATTTCCATCCAGCTTACCCAATCCCACAATAATCGGTTAAGAATTGATGGAGTTCCACCCCAGGTGGCCATATTCCAGAACTTCTTCCAAACATCATTTAAGAATCCCATTTCAATCCAACGTACCTAATCCGATCATAATTGGTTAAGAATTGAACGAGTTCCGCCCCAGATGGTCTTATTCCAGAACTCCTTCCAAAAATCATTTAAGAATCCCATTTCAATCCAACATACCCAATCCCATCATAACCGGTTTAGAGTTGATGGAGTTCCACCCCAGGTGACCATATTCCAGAATTTCTTCCAGAAATCATTTAAGAATCCCATGATCGAGTTCTGTCCCAGGTGGCCATATTCCAGAAATTCATTCAGTAATAATTTAAGAATTCCATTTCCATCCAACTCACCCAATCACAAGATGATGAGCTAAGAAATGTTTGAACACATTCCCAGATGGCTATATTCCAGAACTTCTTCTAAAAACTGTTTATGATGCTCATTTCCATCCAACAAACAAAATCAAATTAACGGACTCCCCCAATTTGTCCGAAAACTCGAGATTTTTTTGTATTTTGATTGAAGCATGCTACAAAGTTTAGGAGTTCCGTCAGCATTGTTTTTAATTATTATCAGCGACCAAACACGCATATGGGAATTGTTTATATGGCAAATATTAGTGGTACACAAAATTAAACAAAATATAGCGGGACTTTCATTACTAAATTACGCCTTATTAATTTATAGAACGCCGACTCTATCAGATAAGAAAAACTGAATTTTGCATGCTGTCCATATCAGGACTTAAATCTGGTACCTCCCAATCCAAACACCAACGCTTTAACTACTGTACCATTTGGTCAGTGCAGCTACTCTGCCAGAGTTAAATATCGATTTGTATAGAGTACAAAAAAATTTCAGGATATTGTTGTATTTCCCACAATTATTACAGCATAAATTTTCTCTACTATATTGAATATCGACTATATTGAATGAACATTCTAATTGAAAATCTAAAAATCGTAAATAATTACAAAAATGTAACACAAATAGTGCCTTTTCTATTTTTAGTTGAATTTTTTTGGGAACTGAGTTTTATCATGCAAATTTTACAATTTGTTGTGTTCGTACACAACGGATATTAAAGTTCGTTTAGCTCAGCTTTGGTAAACCAAAAACACAAAAAGCTAATAAATTATTCTCGTAAATGGCAATAATGGTTGTAATAAAAATTTTGTTATTTACACGAGGATAGTTTAAATAGAAAAGCTGTATTGTAAACCACATATCAATTGATGGTTTTTTTCACGCGTTTTTTTTGGTTTTTTTGTGAACAAATTTATTCATAGAAAATTGGAAAATTATTTGTTTACCTGCGCGATTTACAAAATGTTTAACAACACCCACCGTACATATGATGTTTGTTTATATTTGCATATTCGGACAATAAACTAGAAACACAACAAACTTTTAATAATCAAACACTAAAGACTATAGTGCAGCACATTAGGCTTGTTCCAATGATCGATACACGCTTACAGCATATTATGTATCTATGTATATAGTTTTTTGAGCTTTTCAAAACTTTTGAAAATGCACGTACATAAAACTAAAATACAGTACACATAGTAAATAAATATTACATTCCATTGCTAAATAGCCTCGAGTTGTGTGTGTATATAAATAAAATACTCAATCGGGCTTTGTATACTCGAAAACATATTGCATTCTCGTTAATCGCAAAACATAAAAATTTTGTACGAATAAATAGAATTAATTTTTCAAAATCAACTTGTTCTTGATAAATAAGCTTATCGCATATATGCGTGATAACATATTATCTATCAGTGATTCCAAAACTTTAATTTTTTTTTATTTTTTATTTGATAGATACTCGGAGCTGGATTATTCGGTCTCACCGTATGGATACGGGCTGAACCAGGTTTTGAGGAATGGGTTTCAGTATTGAATATATGGGAATATTACATCGGTGTCTATATTTTAATAGCGCTGAGTGTAATTGTTATGGTTGTTTCGTTTTTGGGTTGCGGTAGCGCATTGATGGAACATACATTGGCATTGGGTGTGGTAAGTAATAAAATTTGTTATACTTTGTTAAAATAAATACAACAAGGTTTTTTTTTTGTGTGGATAAATTTGACCACAGATTAGATAGTATTCGTTATATTAATAGTTATTTAAACATAATAATTCCATATACATATATACGAAACATGTGTTGGCATAATCATAAAATAATGTAACAATTTATTTTATAAAATTCACATGTTACGCTTAATTACGTGCACGATATATTATTCTAAAACCAAATAGTTTGGTTGCACCTATATACAGTTTTGGTATAGGTATTTAAAAATATTTAAAAAGGTCAAACATGTCATAATTTAATATAATCGAAATATTATAAAAATAATCCAATTATTGAGCGCAGAGCCCTATAAAATTTACGTAAATTATCACCCAATATCGCTATCAGGAACAACAAATAGAGGATTAAATTATAATATTTTGAACGTTATAAAACTAAACCAACAATTTATTTTTTTAATTTGAAATAAGATTCTTCTATCTCATCGGTCGATTCCGATTCTTTTTCGATTTTCTGATGTACTCATCAGAGTCCTCAAAATCTTGATTTTGCAAGCTGCACCAGGGTTTCATTTGATCACTAGCATGTATTCCTTAATAGTCACGTCCTCCCTGTTCTGCGCCTTCAACGTCATTAATGACATATAGACCAGGACTGTTCTAACATCATCACTTTTCGATAATTTATCCAAGTTTATTTCTCGTTTCTGTAGAATTAAGTTTATCTCTAATTCAATTTTTATATCATTTACTAGCCTGCTAGGTTGCAACATTGTGATGTTTTTACTGCGTTTCTATCACCAAATAATTTATTTTCGATTCTAAAATATTCAAAAACATTTTAGTAGGTTGTGATAACAATAGAAGAAATAATTGGTAAACGAAGCAGAAGTCAAATTAATTCTAGCAGAAAGAAACATATACTTTGATAAAATATTAAAAAATGGTGAAGTTATGGAAGGCTTCCTGAATTAAAAAATTAAGTTTGTGTTTTTTCGGACTTCAAACCAGCGTTTTTATTTCATTTTAAAATTGACTTAAAATCTGTAATGAAAATGAAATCATTTCTGTAATGAAAATGGAGTCATTTTTAAAATGATTCAAGAAGTGTGTTATAAATGAAATAAAATGTGTATTTTTTTAATTCATTTTGAAAATGAAATAAAATGTGTATTTAAGATCGGATAAAACGTAAAAATGTGTAACAGTAAACGCCCGATTATTCGGCATTCAATTAACTGGAACACTTAGTTAACTGGAATTTTAATTTTAAGGGTTTTGTTTCATTTTCTCTTTATTTTCTCCTTTATATGCATTTTTTAATTCATTTTGAAATTTTCAATTGTTTTTTGCACATTTCCATTAATGAAAGCGTTAGTTGAAAATTTTGAATGGCTTTAAATTTCATATTACAGTAAAAGCCCGTTTATCCGTCATTCAATTAACCGGAACACTCAGTTTACCGGAATTTTCATTTTTAGGGCTTTTTTTTCTTTTTCTTTTTATTTTCTCTTTCATATCGTTCAATTAGGACCAATACCTCAAATCAACCAAAATTAGAACTTTACAAGAGGCACTAAAAACTTAATATCTTTTGAAATATTTCGTTTACTGATAAAAGTTTTTTTACGAAATATTTGATTTTATTTGTTTTGCTTAACTGAAAAAGAAAATCTTGATAATTTTGGATTATAGTGGAAATATAGCTGATAAGAGGTAGTTTCAGCAATTTCCGTAATTAGCATGAAAAAATAAATAAAATTGATTCACTCTTTATATAAAATAAAAATTAAAAATAATAGTTTTTAAAATTCCATAACAAGAAGTCTTGTAGTGTCATCACAAATTGAGTCAAGCTTTCATAGCATCACAGTGACCTTAGACTACAACTCGTATTGCACTTATAGCAGTAATAATTTATTGTAAGTTATTGTTCTAAGATCAAATCTTAGTAACTAGTTATGACATTCTTTTGGAATCACAGCTTTCAGTTTCTGTAAATGCCACCACTTTGCAAGGGATAGTGGATTGTGGTTCAATGTATGTCTATAGTTTTTGGACGTGCTGGAATCATAATCATAAACTAATTTGTACTGGATAATACCATCCTTATAGTGCAAACAACGAATATCAGTTACAACATGATCTCGCTCTTCGACCTGGTCGTATAGATTGATATACTATATTTCTGGTAAAGTTTTTAAAAAATGTATAATCGATTGAAATAACCTCGTATGGCTCTGGTTTTATTCCTCGTGATGCCTGGATATATTCGTAAGAAAGAAGTATATCTTTATTTTTCAGTTTGCGTTCGATCGTGCTGTGAACAGAGTCACACTCTATTTGAGTGTGTCCTTTTTCTAAAAACTTCTGTGTCAATGCAGTCTCGTGTTTCTTAGAAAAATGAAGTAAAGCGTTTGATAAAATGGCGTTTCGATTTTGATACATGCAGCCATCTGAATATATAATTATAGGTAAATTTTTTCCTAGACAATGTCTTTCCAAATAATCAATCACACAAGAAACAAACGTTGATGTACAGGGAGGGACATATTTTTACAGACTGTAAGTCCATCGTGAGCACCATGACAAGTCTTTTTTTGGCAATTCTTTATCGTCAGACTTTTGTTCCTGAGCCCTGTTCTTTTTTCGAAGATGGTCTTCATAATTCTCAAATAGAATTTGTTTTATTTCGAATTGTCAGCATGTGTCACATCGATCTTGGTGAACAGTGGGATGTTACGTATATCCATTTCCTGTTTAGACACCGTTACAGATTCAGATAACTTGTTTTGACCTCGGAATTCCTGAATATAACAATTGTATACATCCTGTATCGAGTCGAAACTATGCTCAAGAAATACTTACGATGAATTTTGCCGGCTGTGGGAGTTTTGGAAGTTGTTCTAAAAAACTGTGAAGAAACACTAAATGACGTGGCCGCATTTTTACTTGCATTTACTTGATTTTACCCAACTTTGGACTGTGTAAGAACCTAGTGACAACGGATTGAGGAACATGCGTTTGCAAACGGGCTTCCTGCCTCCAATAATTGGCAACAAATAAAATATCGACGTGAATTACCTTCAATTTGTATTTGCTTTGCCGCTTTAAGTTCCGTGTGGTTACTTACAAAAACTTACGTTGAGTAAAAGCAGTAATAGACCAAAAAGTATCAAATATAGATTTTCTTTCATTTTCATGAAACAGTCCACACTGTCTTTCTTTAGAAATGAAACATTTGGATGAACTACATGCGGGTCCCACTTTTCGTTCGTTTCTCGGGGAGTTTTGTTTGATCTTCCCATCTTTTCGAGATTAGTCCAAGTAAGCTTTTTCCTCTAATCGTAACAGTCTATTTTTGTTCTTTTTCCATCTACTGGAATCAACAATGCGACGCCTTTTTCTTCCCTCATCCAGGTTTCCATAAATTGGAACATCCACGGAGAATTCTATATCATTTTCATCTAAACACAAAAGTGGATCGAGTTGATTTGAATTAGATATATCACTGTCCATAGAAGCAAGCCTGGCCTTGTTGGTTTTCTGGAATTTAAGCAGAAATTGGATTTTTGGTTATAAAAGACAAATTTATTGAAAATATTGTATATTAAATTTTTCGCTAAAGAAAAATGATATAGAGGCCTCAAAACCGGTACAATTCAGTAGAAATAGAAAGAGGTAGCAAAATACATATGTTGAGGATGTTTCAAATATTTTATAATATTACAGTTCATATTTTTAAAAATTAAATCAAACAAGTGATGAATTTCATTTCGACTGAACTCTATAGCTACCGCATCACTATTTTTAATGAGTATTTTACAGAGGACCAAAACTCTTTCCTTTAGTTTTATACAGCACATTTTTTTTTTTAATAAATTTAACACGCTTCATTCGACACCTACAGACACTGCATGTCACTACTTTAATACTCATTCACATTGAAGTGGTTTTTATCGCACTTCGAAATCTCATTTCAGAATATTCATGTTTTACGTCTAAAATCACTCTCGCATTATGCAACGAGACACGGCTTAATCTTATATACTACAAAAATTCGATAATCTCGCATAATGGGCCAGACTTAAAATAAATAATGTTTATTTATCGTTTCGCAGTTGATTTAACAGAAATCATTTAATTACAGAAACATATAACAGCAACAAAAAAATTCTTTAAGTATTTTTAATCCACCTACAACAACATTTTTTTTATTTCTGTTTAGCGCGGCGGGCGGATGGTTCGTAGGATTACGAATTAAATAAATTTTATTAGATTAAATTATTTTTTTTAAGGGTGTACATTTTAATGTTTTTATAAACAACACCATTATTTATTCTCGAATTATCTTTCCGAATATTTTTTTGTTGTATACGGGAATTATACAAGGGGGTAGCTTTTATTCCAGTAGATTCGTTAGTATCGCACGTACATAGATTTTCCTCCTTTAGGGCACACTTGTATTTATTATATTAACTAACACAGACGTAGCTATATATATGAATTTCTGTGTTGTTTTGTTTTTTGTAGGCCTATGTTCAGTCTTTTATCATTTTACACTCACAGATGTATAATAACAAGACGACGATATAGGATAAGATAGAAAAAAAAATCAAATGAAACGGAAAAATGTTGGAAAACTCCATAAAATCTATTTCTCGTAGCAAACTGAATATTTCAACATAACGTTAGAGAGTTAAGGGTTAATGAATATGATGCTGAGATTTTTATATTTTTTTTTGCTAAAGATTCACATGAGACATTAATTTAACTCGTGTTGTTGTCGTTTTTTTAAGGAATCAACATTAAAAAACGATAAAAAATATATAATACCTACCGTTTTGGTATATGGGTGAGTTTTTTTCGGTTGTTGTACGACAGCTGAGAGGTAGCGTGTTTTATATAAAATATAATTTACTTTAATTACTTCATTAATTTTCCATAAATCAAGACCGAATACAACATGTATAGAGTGTATAAAACCCTGACATCTTCTGATGTTATGGTTTTATGAATATGTATGATAAATCAATTTTAAAAGCTTAAAGCTACATGAACACAGCTTTACAGTAAAAAATAATGACAATATATTAAACGCGATGAAATCTTATATGACGGATATGTATTTAAATTAATGTACCATAAAGATTACATTTTGCGTGCTTTTTTCATCTCCTGCGAAATGAAATTATCTGATTTGTTTCTGGTGTTCAAAAAATATATTTCATTTTCTAAATTTTTTAATATTCCTCAAATGATATTACATATTTTTTTTTTTTTTGGGAAAAATATTAAACAATAAAATACCTTGAATCTTATATTTTATATACGCCTTAAGTGGAATAAGACGCTACATACCGTATATAATTTAATAAGATGATACAATATATACATACACAATTTAATAGTCAACATGTATACTAGATAATATTTTTTTTTGGGCTGATTAGGATATCGTCGTCTGTATCCATGCTGGTAGTACATACCCAAGAATATACTGTATACTATACAGCAAAACAAAAAAATTTAATTAAATAATTTTCTTCCCTTGTTTGATTCCTATTTTATGGATTCAAAGAAAATTCGAAATACGTACATTACATGTATGTAGATAAATAAACAAATTGATGTAATCAAGATGATATTAACGCAAGAACGAAATAAAGACAAACATTTACTGTACATACGTATGTGTTTTTCGTATACATACCGAAGAAAATTTAAATGAAAATCTTTTCAATTAAATAAATATCAGTTTTCTTTGCTACATATCTACGTACTTGTATATCGATTTATATTGGGTTACACGTTTATTTTTGAAAAACACTGTCTTCCAGATGGATAAATAAGACAAATATGGAAAAATGTGAACGAGTTTTGTTTTTGGTATCCAAGTTGTGGGACGGATGGTGACGTTGTTTGTTTTTAGCCATTATTTATTGTAACATGTAATAATTTTCTTGTATTTCATTACAGTGGGTATCAATGCCTGATGATAGGTTTATGTCTATTTAACTCTTTTGCTAAAAACTATTAACCACATAGCTTTACTTCTATATCGTGAAATTCACAAAACTGCTTTACGAGCTTACAACATATCAAATTCGTTAATCTGTCCATTTAGATTTAAAATGGTTCTGGCTGGCTAAAAAAGTTGAAAAATTAAATTGTTTCCCTTTGTTATGAAAATCTACTTGAAAATTAAATTTAATGTCTAATTGACTATTTTAATAACAATAAAAGTTTCAATTTCGAAAAATTTAAATTTTCATTCTATGTGGTTCAATTGTTTAATACTTTTTTGATTCAAAAATAGACTTTCTGAATTTATTTTACTACTTACCACAATCGCGATACTTAACCCATTTCCAGTCGGTACTTCAATACATTGAAATACTTATTGAGAATTCATCAAGGAAAAAAAATCTGACTTACCGCTCTTGAGAAAATGAGTGGTTGAGAAATCGACGAAAATTATATAAAAACAAAATAACAGTAATAAATATTTATTTTTCGTTTCTGGAAACACTTAGTATGCACATGCACACTGCAATTTTGGCAAATTATCCGTTTTAGCAATGACATGGTCTCTGGAAAAATGCGGCATATTTCAGGAATGTTTATAAGTCTCAGCTGTAAGTAGCAATGCTTCAGTAAGTTCTATTATGAATTTTTTTTAAGACATTGGCTTGCGTTTGAGCTTCTTTGCGATAAAGCAATGGAGCTTCTAAGCATTGGTTACTGCACTATTCAATCCACTAATCCAGAGAGACCACCAGTTTTTTACTCAGATTTAAACACGGTAGTTAGAAATTGACAGGTGAGGGCTAAATACTCCAAATTTAATAAACTTTTGGTTCAATAGTTTAAAATATGGAATTATTTTAGCGAACTTATCTGATTCTTGTTGTTGCTTAAATACAGGTCACGTTTTAAGGTTTTAAATTTTGATCTAGATAAAGCCTATTTTACGATGTTTACTCTCAATGAACGTCGACTGCAATTGATTGTAGCGTTTGGTATCCTGATATCAATAAACAGTAACACAGTCGACGTTTTCTGGGAAACAACATACCACATTTACGATCACTTCATCACTATCACTCGATTCATTAATAATTTCACTAGCCTCAGCTAGTGCATGTAATAATTGTAATCTAATTTTATTTGTGTAAATATTATTATTATTGCTTAAGTGAAATTTAAGTTTATATATATTCTGATTACATGTGTTTATTTTAGTAAAATTTACTAGATGAAGATTAATATTCACTTCGTGCATGTAATAATCTGTTTTTCTAATTTACAGTGTATGAGTAAATGATTAGTATATTCTGTGAACTATTGATCCACTTGAGTTAACTATTTAAATAAATGCATTTTAGTATTTAAATTAAAACTAGAAAACATATATGACTAACAATGGATTGATTCACTTCCTGCATGTAATAATTCGAATCTAATTTTATTTATGTAAATATTACTATTATTATACTTGAGTGAAATTTAAGTATATACATATTCTGATTACATGTGGTTATTTTAATAAAATTGACAAGATGACGATTAATATTCACTTCGTGCATGTAATAATCTGTTTTTCTAATTTGCAGTGTATGAGTAAATGTGCAGTATATTCCGTGAACTATTGATCCATTTGAGTTTAGCTATCAAATAAATGCATTTTATATTTAAATTAAAACTAGAAAACATATATGACTAACAATGGATTGATTCACTTCCTGCATATAATAATTGTAATCTAATTTTATTTGTGTAAATATTATTATTATTGCTTGAGTGAAATTTAGGTTTATATATATTCTGATTACATGTGTTTATTTTAGTAAAATTGACTAGATGAAGATTAATATTCACTTCGTGCATGTAATAATCTGTTTTTCTAACTTGCAGTTTATTTATATTTGTGCAATATATTCCGTGAACTATTGATCCATTTGAGTTTAGCTATCAAATAAATGCAGTTTGAATTTAAATTAAAACCACAAATTAATGAAATAATTAAAGACTGAAAGATGGTTTGCTCTTTTGTTCTTTAGGTGATTTATGGACTGAGTTAATTTTACAAGATTTAATATGTTTTGAGGAACCAGTTTAATTTTTTTATGGACAATTGAACTATTTAGTTTATTGAAAGTTCAACTCATAATAATAAAGTTTTATTGCAAGAATAAAGTGCTGTCTTGGGCCTAACAATTTTCTTACTTTCGACTACTTAGGTGTTTGTAACCGGGTCAAGTCTACCTTATCTAACAACCTTTCCTATCCCTCCATATTGTTATATGTAAAAGGGATGTACGGTTGGCTCGGCGTATCCGGGATCTCTGCTTAGTCTTGGCCGTACATTCTAATCAATCAACCAATAGTCTCAGCCAAGGTGTTAAAACGCCCCCTCTCCATGTTGATAATAAATGATAACTTTACGCTTGGAATATGGTAAAATTTTAATTATAAGTACTAAAATTAGTCTGTTGAGGCTAAACAGCAGATATGTAGTTTACATACGTTTTAACTTAATAAACACACAAAATTAGTTTAATTATTTATTAAAAAGTAATCCCAAATTTTAGATGTTTCATTTGTTGAATATTCTCAGATAATAATTAAACCTATATCCTTTGCAGCCAATGATCGATTTTTCGACCACACATTTTTTAACTTTATTTGGGTTTCCCGTTTTACTTAAAAAAAAATCCATTCTTAAGATGTAATACACAACGAATAGTAATTTTTTTTCTATCTTTTTTAACGTCTTACAAATACCTCTATAAAACGACGTTTTTGTACTTGGTAGTGTTCTACATATGTAGTATAAATATTTTTTAATGTGTAGTTGTGTTTGTTTAAGGAAAGAGGTTTAAAAAGTTACTGGTCTAAAAATGGAAAACGGCCTAAAATCGGTTAAAAAAATGTTAATTTGTCATGAAATTTTGGGTTATTCTGGATTGATGGCCAGATAGTATTTTTTTTTAAACCAAACTTCCATCGTCTTGATAATCTCACCTTGACGTTAATTTAACGTTTGCTACCAACTTATCATTTTTAAAACTTAAAAAAAAAAATCCATTTCTGGATTGGCAGGAAACAAAATGACTGAAATTTAGAAATCGTTTTATTATGGTTAAAACAAAAGATGTTGTTAGAATAAACCCGTTTTAAATGATAATTCGATAAAATAAACGGGAACGGACTGTGTAATTCTAGCTCTCCCCTCCAGCATTTTGCTCCGGCTAAATTATTATTTTTTAATTTCTTTTGCTTTCTTAAATATATTTGCCTTTACATGTGAATTTGAGAATACGTAAAACTCAAATGAATTAAAGCACTGAATAAATAGAACTCTTACATCCAGGTATTAATCACCAATCGTTTTGTACGACAAACGGGTGAGACAACGCAATGTTACTGGTGTTCATTTCTTTAAGAATTTCCAGCTCCTGATTCGTAAAATTAATTTTTGCAAGAAGCTTTCTAAATTTCGTTTCAAAATAAACGATCGATTTTAACAATATTTTATAATAAAATTCTTAAACGTAAAAAACACTTCGTTATACTCAAAGTGTAAATGTTTTAATTTTCCCGTATCAATTTTTTTTATTTAATTTGATTATAATTTGTCTACTCGTAAAATACCCAAAGTGCTTATAGTTAGAAATACAACATATATTGTTGGTAGTATAACCAAAATTACCAACATCAAATTAAAAACTTTTTTCGACTGGTGCGGTTCGGTTGCAAACGGTGAAATAGATTATGGTTACCTATATAATACATATAACATGTTTTTGCTGTTTTTTATTGTTCTTTGTGGTTACCAAAAATATTTGTTTCCTTTAATTAAACAGGAAAGGTAGCACAACAAATAAATACAAAAGAACTAACAGGAAAATTTAATTTTCATTGTACACACACACACAAAATAATTGTTTCCAATTAATGTCAATACATATACCTACATAATATATGTAATTTTATTGTTTTTAGTTTAGGGGTGGTTTATAGAAAATCCCAAATAACAATACACCTCTGTCACACACAACAATAAACTAGAAGATCCTGTTTCCGCTTTATTCTCTATAATTTTGTATAAACATATATTGACGTAAATCTTTTGTGCTTTTCATGTCCTATTATTACGTGTGGTGTGGTGTTCAATACACATCTAACTGTGAAAGCTTCGATGATGTTTGCAATTTATCTCATTTGTTACATTATATAGAAAACTAGTAACAACGAATTAATATTTTTGTGTTTTTACGATTTGTATATACCGATACTTAACGCCGACTTTGGTTTGAAAAACAAAAGTTTCTGTTATACGAAAGAAATAAGCAATGAGCTTGCATTTTTAATTGGTGGTCGTAAGTAGTCTAGTACTCTACGCATTTTCGACTCTAATCATTGCGGTTAAAAGATTTGAGAGCGCCACGCAGATTTATACTGTTTAAACAATTTTTAAATGGAAGTTTCGTGAAATTATGTTGAACGTATAAGTCGCCAATTTTAAAAATTAAAATAAATTTCTATGCAAATATCACAGTCTAGTAAAGCAAGCTATAATTGGGTTTTCTAAAAAAGGGTTTATGGTAAAGGGTTTATCTTTAATCTGTTATATCCGATAGTATTCCTAATCACTTTTAAGAATAAATCCCAGATAATTTAATGAACCTCTAGCGTATTGTTAAACTCAAGCACCAAATGTACTATACATATTTCAGCAAAATATAAAAGCTCAATTCTACTGATTTCAATTTGTTATGTTTGTTTGTGAAAAAGAAATTCAAATCAATTGCAACTCGTTTGTATGTTCGGTGTATATACAATTTAATATTATTCGTTAGCAACTCGGCCATTATCCGCAAAAGAAGATTATTTTGGTTATTTTGAATTCTTAGAAACTGCTAATATCCAGGTAATACTTTAAAACATTTTAAATTGACGCACTTAGGACGGTAACATTTTCAATTGTGTGTTTGAATTTTATTTTTTAAAACTAAATGTCAGGTAATCTTAATACAGTTTCTTTGAAATGTTTACGTAATTTTGTTCTTGAAATTTCGGAAGTTGAAATTACGGAAGGGCACCACCAGGAGTGGAGCCTGCGGCTTAATTTGACTCAACACGGGGAAACTTACCAGGTCCGAACATAAATGAGTAAGACAGATTAATAGCTCTTTCTCGAATCTATGGGTGGTGGTTCTTAGTTCGTGGAGTGATTTGTCTGGTTAATTCCGATAACGAACGAGACTCAAATTTCTTAACTAGATGCCGGCAGGGTTATGACGTTGAAACTTTGCACAGTTCCTTTTGCCTGATAAGCAAAGTCCAACGTAGCAAACTGTACATGTCGGTTATGTATTGTTAGTTATATATTGTTTAGTTGTTGAACTACAAAATTCAAATCGCCTCGATGTACCATACTTGGGCATATGAGCTGACTGGGTTCATCTTTTTCCAATTAAACAAATTTTTTGTAATGGTTGACTGTTTTTTCGCCCATAGTTTGTCGACTTTTTCAAATATCTACCAGCGTCGTTTAGACGTGTATATAGCAATTGCTAGAAGGCAAGTTTTTAAATCCATTGCTTTTTCTTGCACAAGCGTTTTGTAAATTATAGAGGACTTTACAGTCTTAACATCAACAAAATGCGGAACAATTCCAGACCCTAATTTAGTACTTTAGCCTGTCTACATATCCCATATGGTTAATATAATCCTTTCCCAAAATTTGATGTTTTAGGTATTCAGCCGTCTTTGTTTGTACAATGCACAGAAACAGCAGAAGCAGGATCATGAAAAAGACTGGCTAAAACAATTATCTTATCCATCCATTTTGTTGTGCACTTTTATCACGAGAATATAATTTTCAAATTTTACTTTAAAGTGAGAATATCATTTTTTATTTGTTTGGTATTTTTTTTTTATTTTAGAAAATATTCTATGCGCTTTGATTTTCCAACGCATTAACAAATAAGAAATTCTCGTAGTTTTTTGATGAGACTAATTTTATTTTATTGAGCACCTCTCATGCCATCATTTAAAACTAGCCACTACTCGGTAGCATCTCTGTGATCTGGCCAATAATTAATACACTGAATCCCAAAAATTGCCAAAATATTCTATACGATTCGATTTTCCAACGCAATAACAAATAGGAAATTCTCGTAGTTTTTTGATGAGACTAATTTTATTTTATTGAACACCTCTCATGCCATCATTTAAAACTAGCCACTATTCGGTAGTATCTCTGTGATCTGACCAATAATTAATACACTGAATCCCAAAAATTGCCAAAATATTGTATGAGATTCGATTTTCCAACGCATTAACAAACAGAAAATTCTCGTAGTTTTTTTATGAGACCAATTTTATTCTAAAGAGCACCTCTCCATTATGCCATCATTTGAATTTAGCCACTACTCGGTAGCGTCTCTGTGATCTGGCCAATAATTAATACACTGAATCCCAAAAATTGACAAAATATTGTTTGCGATTCGATTTTCCAACGCATTAACAAATAGGAAATTCTCGTAGTTTTTTGTTGAGACTAATTTTATTTTATTGAGCACCTCTCATGCCGTCATTTAAAACTAGCCACTACTCGGTAGCATCTCTGTGATCTGGCCAATAATTATAACACTGAATCCCAAAAATTTCCAAAATATTGTATGCGATCCGAGTTGGAAAATCGGATCGCATACAATATTTTGGAAACAATACAATATTTTGCCATAAACAAATAGGAAATTCTCGTAGTTGTTTGATGAGACCAATTTTATATTAAAGAGCGCCTATTATGCCACCATTTGAAACTAGCCACTACTCAGTAGCGTCTCTGTGATCTGACCAATAATTAATACACTGAATCCCAAAAATTGCTTAATAATTCGATTTTCCAACGCAATAACAAATAGGAAATTCTCGTAATTTTTTGGTGAGACTAATTCTATTTTATGGAACGCTTCTTATGACATCATTTGAAACTATTCACTACTCGGTAGCGTCTCTGTGATCTGGCCAATAATTAAAACACTGAATCCCAAAAATTGCCAAAATATTGTATGGGGTTCGATTTTCCAACGCATTAACAAATGGGAAATTCTCGTAGTTTTTTAATGAGACCAATTTTATTCTAAAGAGCACCTCTTATGCCATCATTTGAATTTAGCCACTACTCGGTAGCGTCTCTGTGATCTGGCCAATAATGAATACACTGAATCCCAAAAATTGCCAAAATATTGTTTGCGATTCGATTTTCCAACGCATTAACAAATAGGAAATTCTCGTATTTTTTTGATGAGACAAATTTTATTTTAAAGAGCACTTCTTGTGCCATCATTTGATTATTATTATTGATTATAAATCTTAGATATAGGTCTATACTTTGATGTTATCTAGAATCTACAGATTTACAGAAAAAAAAATCGACGGCAAATTGTAATTTTTTAATCAAAAATGTCATTATTTCAAAAACTGGATTATAATTTACCTGGTTTGCCTTAACGCCTGAACTTTTTAAATAATTAATGCTTTCCTAAATTTTAGTGTGTATATCTAAAACCACATGGTGGTATGTTATTATTTTCATACGAATCTAATTTCAAAACGTTTGGCATTTTATTTTGTTCTGTACTAAAACTCTCCAGTTTCTGTGTCCGAACTATATTTTTCGTATCTTCAATTATTTTGAAAATGTAAATTTTGGCCGGTTTTACCAGACTTTCGTATTTCATCTTTGCCAAACAATACATTTACACAAGAAAATTTAGCATATTGCAAGATTTTTGATTGGACTAATCAATCTGATTTAAAAAAAACCAACAGTTAATGCCACCTTTAGCAAATGGTGTAGTGTTCATTATATGAATTCAACCTATATGATCCGATTCTTTTTATATGCGGCTTAATTTCATTCTCTTTATTAGTATTTGACATTTTTCTAGTTCACTGTATATTATATCAGAAAGATCTTTATCATAACTTTTTTAGTTTTATTTTATTGATTTAGTGATAAGAATGGCAAGTATGTTTATATGTACGTATACGAGTATGAAACTTCGTATAAATAAAAATAAATAGATTTTAGTTTAACTGTGTTTCGATTACTTTTTGCTGAAGATTTGTTATATAAGTTTTGCGTTTTGAAATTTGATTTTATTATCAATTCTATTGTGTAAAAGCAAAATATATATTTATGTATGACAAACATTATGTATGGCTTGATATACCTAGATAGATGAATGTCGTGTATAAAGTTGTTCGCCATCGACATGTCAGAAACAGTCAGAAGACAAAAAATATAAAAATAAAAAATTCAACAGAAATACGAGAAAGCTGCATTGCTGATTACATAGAGAATGTCTCATTGGAATACTTTATGCTTGTAATGGATACATAGAGGGAACACAAAGTATTCTTATCGGCATCGTCATCATTATCATGAATTTTATATAAAAAACTTTTCTAGCTATACTCTATGCCATCGTATATATACATATATAGTAAAAACCACTTTGCAATAAATACTGCAATTTATTTCCAATTGTCATTCAAACCATATCTAAAATTTAGCAAACGAGAAATTATAATTATCATTACCATTATATCGTGTGTGTTTTATATAAAGCGATTATAATAGAGCAAGCCAATGTTATATATTATGTATAAAAAGATAATCATCTCTATATATCGTTTTAAATTGTCATTTGGCCAAAGCAGTTTAGCTAATCTCATCCCTAAGTCCATATTTCGTCCATACAACTATATTATTACATGTGCATATAATTCTAAATAAATAGCTCCGTCTTCTTAATGGTGTCTAATGTCTAAAATAAATTTAATTCTTTTCTATTGTATTATTAAAAAATAAAATAAAAATTCCAAAAAGAAAAAATATAAATCTAATGGAAAGGAAAAATTATATCCAGGACAATATATAAAAGGATTATATCTCTGATAGTTCATCGAATGAACGAAAAGTGGTGTAATAAAAACGAGAAGCAAACAAAAAAAAATAATAATATTAAATGGGTTCATAACATTGGATTACATCAAAATATATTCTCATGTGTATATAGAATATACACATGGTTGTTCGAGATACCCTCTAAGTTTAATAAAAAAAACACGAACCAAAACCTCGTATAAATGTAGTAAAGAGATTCTAATCGTATATGGATTGTTTATGTCGTTTGCTTTAAAATTCGGATCGTAAAAGTTATAGCTTTTAACTTTTCTAATATAAGAAAACTATAAAAAATAGATTTTCTTGTTCGGTAACGGAGCTTTCGTACAGAATTTTTAAATTAAAATGTGTAATTTGGTGCATCTTTTAAAAAATTTCGGTAACTATATGCATCATGTTTAAGAAAATACTCATTCTAAGTTTGAATTTTACTTTAGGTTAGTGCTTGATAAACGAGAAGGTCAAATCTTAAACTTTGACATATAATGAGTTATATTTAATGGGACTTATTTAAAGGGACTTTAACCTTTAGTGAAACTTTTGCAATGAAAATTTGGGAATAAAATAATTTTCAAAATCTTTTTTCTCGTTAATTCGAATTTCTCAAACGAAAATCAACGGTTCCTTTCTTGCCAAATTCAAGTCAGTATGGCCAAGTGTCAAGTAATTTAGCCACTTATTTCAGTGAATAAAATAAAAAATTGGATTACTCATCAACACACTACTACACAACAGTTAAATTTATGAATCTCTAAGATGGTTATAAGTGTGCTCATGTGATTTCTAATACAAGATAAATTCAGCTGTACTACATTAAATCAAAAAGATGTGGGATTGCTTCAGATTAGTTCCTTAATTATTCTGAAGAACACTTGCTACACTAAGGCAGTCACTAAGTCTAAGTTTCACAATAAGAAAACACTTTGTCCTCACATCATAATATTTACAAGAATACTTCATGAATCGCCTAAAGCAAAGCAAAATTTAACACTTAAGTACCTTCCAATAAAACATAATCATAGGTTTAAGGGTTATTACATGATTAATAATTGTATGCAATTTCTCACAATGTTTGTAATAAGTATACACAATTTTGTTAAGTGAATACCAATATTTACTTTGTGCATACAATTATATAAAATTTTTACCAAACATTAAATATCTGGACTACAGATAATAGTTTTCTATATTGATTTCAAGTTTAGAAAATTTATTTGTCTTTAACAAGGAAAGTGTCCACTTCCTGCATTATATTTCTTTAAAATTTGTAATAATATTCGGCATTTATATACTTGAGAAACATTTAATTGCTTATTTTGTTTGTGTTTATTTAACTTTTGCTAATATATATTAATCTACACTTCGTGCATGTAATATTAGTTTTAATTAACAAAATTATAAATATTTTTCTTATAAACATAACCCACCATAATCTCATATCACATCTATGCATATGTCTTTTAAAACCCATCAATGCATTTTCTATTTTAATTTCAACCCTGAAACGTATTTCTCTGTAGCTACAAGTATTCACTTCCTGCGTGTAAAATTTTTTGTCCTAATTATTTTTGTTTTGTTTTGTAAGTTTGTGTAATAATAGCAGGCATTTAGCAAACTTTTACTGCATATATAATTAATCATGTTGTTTGTGATTTGTGGTCAAATTTGCTTAATTAATGCCGAGCTTTACCTCATGCTTGCAATGGTAACTTTATTTAATAAAATATTAAATATCTAGACAAAAACCGATTTAAAGCATAATATACTGACAGTAAATATAACAGTAAACTAAGAAGAATTTTATAATCGTCCGTGAATTTAATTTGTCCATTAAAATAATATTTTGTCCGAAAAGCCGAAAATAACAGTAAACATTTTTATACTTCAAATTTTTGTTGTTGTTGCGGTTTGGTTGCCATAAATATAAATAAAAATTACAAAACGAAGTACTTTTTATGGCAACCAAAATGAAAAATACTCCCCACTCTCACCAAATTTAAGTTTAGTAATATTTTTATCGTGAGCGGCTCATACATTTTTTATGTTTGGTGAAGTGTGATAAACCGCGTCTTCATTATACATTTATATTATTGTTCAAATTAAAATACGAGTATTTTGCAATTTTTAATTTTAATTTATTACTCTGTATTACATAATTTTAATAGATGTGATATTATTAAGGTTATGTTACAAACGCGGTCAAATGTTCAACTAACTTTTTTTTATAGAAAAGCGTTTTTTAGTTTTTAATTATTGAAAAGAAATAATTAAAAAGCATAATAAAATGATCTCCACAAAAAATATTTGGTGTTTTTAATAATTTAGAGATCGAAAGAAAAATTATTTAACAATAATTTTCATTTTTTAACTAATTTATTGGTTATAATTTTGTTGTTGTCAAATGTTCCCCTTAAAATTTCGCTATAAAATAAATTAATACTTCTTTGTCGGATTTTTGATGTAACCTCTTTCTGTTTTTCTGTAAAAAAACTGCAACATTCCGCCTTTAGTCTGTAATACTATAAATATTCACTTCCTGCAAGTAAAAATTTAGATCTAATTATATTCGTTTAAAATTTGTAATAATTACTTTCATTTGACAAACACCTTTGTCATTTATAGTTACTCATCTTATTCGTGCTAAATACTACACCAACATTTGTTTGGAACATATAATTAAAACTGCATAATTATATTTAACAAATTGATAAACATTTGGAAAACAGGCATTACTCAGCATAACTTAATATCATACAGGTGGATATGTATTTTAAAACGCAATCGATTCAAACACCTAACACACGTAATTACACATCTGGTTTGACATTATTTTTTCTTTCAAATTTTATAAATAAATTACAATATTTACTTCGTACATGCAATAATAACTATATTTAACAAAATACTATTTAACCAGATAACTGACTGTACTAAGCATAATGCAATATTAAATCGATGTATATAAATTTTTTTAACGCAATCCATTCGTTTCTAAAAACATGTTTGTCTGTTAAAAGAAAAGTGTTTACTTCCTGCATGCAATAATTTAGTTCTAATTATATTGTTTAAAAAGTTGTAATAATTTTCGGCAATTAGCATAGACCTGAAAAATATTTAATTGTTTATTTTGTTTGCGTTTATTTTACTCAATTTTATGAACTGAATATAAATCTTTACTTTGTGCATGCAATATTACACCTACAAATAATATGCAGTATACAAAATATCACGTCTATTCATATGTACTTTAAAACGCATCAATGCATTTACTATTTTAATTTTAAATATAAAATGTATTTATGTGTAACAATAAAAGTATTCACTTCCTGCATGTAAAATAATTACCAATTATAATTATATTTGTTTAAAAATCGTAATAATATCACGCATCCAACATCTTAATTATCTCAAATTTGCTATATGAGTATCGATATTTACTTCGTGCATGCAATAATAACTTTATTTAACAAAATATTGATAATCACTAAAATATAACCTATTTTAATCATAACACAATATCATATCGATGCAAATGAATTTTTCTACGTTATTGATACATTTTCTGTTTTCATTCTAACTTTAATACTTTTTAGTCTGTAATAATAAAAAGATTTACGTCCTGCATGAAATAATCTAGTGCTTGTTTAAAAGTTGTAATGACTTCTTTCATTTGTAATATTTATATTTACTCATCTTATTTGTGATTATTTTACTAAATTTATTTATATGAATAACAATATTTACTTCGTGCATGCAATTATAACTTTATGCAATTTTGAAAGGCAATCGATGTATCTTCTTTTTTCGAATTTATTTATAAAACCTATTTGTTTGTAACAAAGAAAATATTCACTTCCGGTATGAAATAAATTGTGCCCCAATTAGTTCGCTCATCTTATTTGTGCTTATTTTACTAAATTTATTTATATGAATAACGATATTTACTTCGTGCATGCAATTATAACTTTATGCAATTTTGAAAGGCAATCGATGTATCTTCTTTTTTGAATTTATTTATAAAACCTATTTGTTTGTAACAAAGAAAATATTCACTTCCGGTATGAAAAAAATTGGGCCCCAATTAGTTTTGTGTAAAAATAGTAGTAATGCCATTCAGTTAAAAAACACATATAACTTATGTAATTACACATCTTGCTTGAGATTATTTTTTTCAAATCTTACAAATAATTTACAATATTCACTTCGTCCATGGAATAATAACCTTATTTAATAAAATACTACAATATTTATCCAGACAACTGACTGTACTAAGCATAAAACAATATTACATCAATGCATATACATTTTTCAAACAAAACAATTCAGTTCCTAAAAGCATATTTATCTGTTGAGAGTGTTCACTTCCTGCCTGCAATAGTTTAGTTCTAATTATATTGGTTAAAAAGTGGCAACAATTTTCATCATTTAAGAAAGACCTGAACAATATTTAATTCCGTGCGAAATGGATATCAATCTTTACTTCGTGCATGTAATAAACAATTTGCGGCATAACACAACATCACCTCTGAGCTTATGTATTTTAAAACGCATCAATGCTTTTACAATTTTAACTTTAACTATAAATTGTATTTGTTTTGTAATCAGAAACAAACAGGAAAAGATGTTTGTAACATTAACTTTACATTAACATTAACTTTAAAATCATAATAACATCATGTATTTATCAAACAAGTACAACGTAATTACAAAAGTTACAACCCATCTAGTTTTTGATTATTTTGCTGAAATTCGCATGATGCATTTTATCTTTAAAACCTTTTTCCTGTAATTATATAAATGTTCACTTCCTACATGTAATAATTAATTCTTGTTTAAAAGTTGTTATAATTTCTATTAGCAATATTTACTCCGTGCATGCAATTATAACCGTACACAGCAAAATAATAAATATTTAGATTAATGGCTGTATTTTAAGTAACATAATACCACACGATGCATATTAGTTTTGAACGGCAATCGATGTATCTTTTTTTTGAAATTTGTCTATAAAATCACTTTATTTGTAATAAGGAAAGTATTCACTTCCTGTATGAAAAAATGTGTCAGAATTAATCTTATTCCAAAATAGTAATAAGGCCATCTACTTAACAAACCTGTAATACATGTAATTACTTATCCTGTTTGAGATTATTTTACTTAAATTTAATAAATAGCAATATTCACTTCGTGCATGCAATAACATTAACAATACAATAACTGGACAACAGGTATAACACAGTATCAGATCGATTCACATGAAAACTTTAAAACACAAATAAGTGAAGATGAAAAGTATTCACTTCCTGCATGTAAAAATGTAGTTCTATTTATATTTGTTTATAAATTATAATAATTGAAGGCGTTGGTTAAACATCCTCGAATTATGTAATTCTTTTTCTAGTTTGTGATTATTTTATCAATTTTAGTAAATGCACACCAATTTTCACTATGTGTTCGGATAGTAAAATTACGCTCGAATCTGTACATGGTAAACAGCTTTGCTGAAAGTTTAAATCGAAAAAATATTAATCACTTAATCTGGTTTTTGAGTGCTTTGGGTTGGTATGGTCCGTTTAACATTCGCTTTTTTGTCTCATTGAGGCACGAGAACCGCTTGACCGCGTACCCTAATTTCATTTAAAAAATTTAAATACGTGATGAAAGTTCTACAAGAATCAATGTTGAGGTTCGTTATTGTTAGTAGAGATGTATCCGACCAGTGGCGCATTTCTTACAAAAGTGGAACGATGCTTAACGTCAAGGAGAAGAAATTATATTTCGTTCAATATTTTAGTAGTTTAAGGGATTTACTTGTTTTTTTTTCTTGTTTTAATTTTGCTAAATAAATCCCAATATTAAATTCTTCCATACAATTATAACTGCACGTGTTTAACAAAATAATAAATTTTCAGTATGACTAGATACACCGATGCATATGTGTTTTAAAACTTAATCGATGTAATTTCTACTCCCATTTTAATTTTTAAGACGTATTTGTCTGTACAAATAATCGTATTTACTTCCTGCATGTAAAAAATTGGATCTTATGATTTCGTAGCTTTACAAATAAATCGGTCAAATCTCTTAATGGGATGTAACGCCAGAAAAGTGATTAAAATATTTAACTTTTAATAGACGAAACTAGCTAGGTTTATTTGTTTACATTGTTCATTGTTAAAGAAAAAACTGGAAATAGTGACATACAAAAAATAGTATTTACTATTTATTTTTAGTAAGCTTCAACAATAAAAAGTACAATAAACAGATTTTGCCAACGATGTTTATTTTTTAGAGCGGTTTTTGGGACTCGCCCCTTTTATTGGACAATATATTTAAAAAAACAACACTTTCTGTTTTAAAAATCGTTACTTTTTCGGAAAGTTTCTAAACTCTGACATGAAATTCATGATCCCGAAAACCCTCTTGATCATGTTCTGATAGATTTGCATGAACGTCAATGATTATTTTTTTATATCCGTCTTCTTGGGGCTGCTATCTTGAATGTTCACATTCTTACCTTAAAGAAAACCGATAGATCTTGTTTTACTGATTTTTAGATGATCATCGAGAAATTTGTAATTTTTTCCACCATATTCGATCCACCATCTTGGGTCATGTTACTATCGATCTTCATGAACGTTGAAAATTTAGACCGTTTTGGCGACCATCTTTGGGTTTTAAAACCTAATAATAAACTTGTAATCAGTGGCCCCAAAAACACTTTTAATAAACTAACAAAGTTAAAATTACGTATTTAGACCAAATTTAATTCAACATAAGAATTTTTTTAGCAGATATATATTCTTTTTTTTTAATTGTTGGTCCGTCATTTCGAAGATCCCCAAAAATTATACGACAATTAAAACAAGACATGTTATTGAAAATTGTAAGATTAAAATGTTTATTTATCCTAAAAATTAAAATGCGCAGGGATTGTTTGAGTAGGGAATTTAATTGCAAAAATTTTAGACAGAATTATCCAGAAATTTTTATAAATCATTAAAAACTAGTCTAGTCACCGCAGAATTTCAAGGGCAAATATGAAAAATTTGATCACATTAAAGAAATTTCCGGAAGAAAAGAAGAAGGTGAAAAATTTGATTTATTATGCAAGCACTAGAAAATTTACATTGAAAAAATCATATCTATCCAACTACTTGTCAACTTCAGCAAAACTACTATTAATTGTGAATTTTATAGAATCTGTTATGCATCTGAAAATATATATATCGCTATGGCAACCAATATCATCAACTTGAAGCTCATTTAGCATTATCATACTTAAATTTTAGGTTTAAAGCTTGAAAATTTACTTCCACTTAAACGACCTTTGCGATGACCACTTAAACGAACGAATTACACATTTCGATGAAACGTTAAAATACTCCGGCTGACAATTAATCCTTGCACTCACACACCAAATTTACTTGTTTATAAAAGGCTTCAGAAAAGTTGCGGAAACCATTTCAAAATTTATTACGAGCCGTTTCCAAAGGCTTTGTGTGTTTTCGAAAAAAGTAAAACAATTACCAAAGGACACTTGAATTTTTTCTCCAAATCTAAAAGAAAGCCAGTTTCCGGTGTTCAAATTTTATATGGGCTAGCAGCAACAATTCTAGGGTTGCTGCAAGTGTAAGTTTGTTCAATTTCATAGAACGGTATAGCACAAAGCACAAATTAAGAATAATTGTTCGGTTTTTCTGTTTTAGTTCATGCAAATTTAATAATAATTGTAACGTTCAAACATTCATAGTTTGGTGTGAATTTCTTAAAATCATCTTTGTCATCACATTCAAATCCCTATTTGAAATCCTAGTCATTTGAATCCTCTTAATATAATATTATTCAAACACTAAGTTGTTTAAATCACAATTTGTTACCTTGGCCGTAATAAATTACGGATACCGACATGTCGATTGAAGATTTTGACACACTTAATTTAGGACACACTAAAACATACCTGATTTGATAAGATAGATTATTCAACCTTAATTTAGTGACAAGAACATTTCCATCCGTTTCATTATGCACAGATTATAAAAATCAGATTAACTCCTCAGGCACCGTAACAAACGCAATATTGAAGGTAAATCAATACATTTTTAAAACGAGTAAAATACATGTAAACCACCTTCAAACTAATAATGTACAGACAGAAAAGTTAAAAAGTTTATCAACCAAAACTTTTTCATCCATCAAATTACGACAAAATAATAAAAGCTTTCTATTTCAATATCATGTCTATATACCTCCTTGTGGAACAAATTGATTGAAATTTGAGTTTAGCAGTTTGGTATCTCGTATTTATTTTTTTTATTATTTCACAATACAAAACAACAACAATAGTCAGCATACAACAATAAAAGGAAATTTTCTGGAATTTTACGAAAAAAAAATATAAAGAATTGATCAAATTGATAGAAATATCAAAAGAGCTTTTAAATTACGAGAAGAATTTTATTTTTTTGCTATTTTCAATTTTGATTGTTTTGACAAAAACAAAAATAGCAAAACAAAACAAAAGTTAATAAAAAAATGAAGCAAAAGTTTGTTTTTATTACAAAACTTTTTGTTTTCTGATTTAATTTTTTTAACATTCTAGAAAAGTTTCGTTTTTCTATCTTTAGTTTTGTAATCCGATCCGACATAACACACACAAACAGCATTAATAGTAATAACAATATTATTATTATATCGAGAGTAAATGATGGTGAAAAGTGAAAATAGAAAATCCATTAAATATGAAGCGCCATTTATTCAAAAATATATATCGTATACACGTTGATATATAAAACCTTATCTCAGCTAATTACACAGTTTAAAAAATTTAAAGATATTAAATTGCAGCAAACATTAAAATTTCTAAATTGTGTCATTACAATTAAGTTAAGAACCTCAACAAACTTAAATATGTATATAAGATTTCAATATGCTTAATGTAACGAAAGTGTATATATAGGTAGACGCAGTAAATGAAGTCGTCTTGTCATTAGATCCTCGTTCCATTCGGTTGTATATTTTTAAATAAATATAAGACAGGTAGTTGAATTAAAAATTAACAATGGGTTCGAGTTTTTTTCTGTGTACACGCGAGTATATATAGACTGGTACTAAAGGTATACGTACCGTTAAAAAACCGCGGTTTAATATTGCGTTGTCATATTATAATACACACCGAAAATAAACAGAGCTTTTATAAATTAATTCATATAATTTTGTATTTTTAGAAAATTTGTGCCGTTTTTATATTTTTAAAGCTTTTTTTTTCATTATCGTTATGTTTTAATAATAATTATAATCATCATCATCATCATCATAATAATAATACTGTTCAAAATGACGGGGGTTGAAAACAATTTTTTTTTATATACGTCTACTGTTGTTGTATTTTTCCGGTATTTTTTACAGCAAGCAGATTTTTTGTTCTGCTTAAACAGGACTTTTCACTAGTTTACATAAATTTACATAAGAATATTATCGTTTCTTGGTTTCTAAAGAATTTTTGTTTGTTTTCTGTACTTTTCTGTATATTTTTTGTTGTTTGGTTTGTTCTACCCCAAAATAATGGCGGATTGTTTTTGAGAATTGATGGAGACCACATAAATACTTCGCGTATACTTGAGTGTAGCGTGAATAAAACACAACATAATATTTTAGCATTATAAAAGAATCAAATTGAAATATTTAAATTTTTAGACATCGCGTTTATATTTATTGTTAAGTAGAGCGAGATCTGAATTTTGTTAAGTTTATAGTTTATAATTTAATTAATTATTTTTGCTGTAACATTTTATTTCGGTTGTTTATGTATTGAATTATCTGAATTTATTAACAACGGATAACTTTCGTCTATATTTCACAAATTACGATTATAGTTGTCGCTCATTGGGCTTTGTCACAGGGACGGATTAAGTAGATTATGCAATATTATTTTCACGGTTGTCAAACACGTGATCTATTACTTCTAGAGCATTGCGAACTTTTTGCGACCCTGCAACCCCCTGGAGTTTAGCCATTTTTAGCTCATGCAATTATCCTAAAAGCCAAAGAGGTTTACATTTTGATATTAACGCACTTAAATTAGTCGTTAGTATATGGGCCGTTTACTACCCTGACCGGAGCTTCGTGGGCAATTGGACATGTCTTTCACTTAATTTTTTGTCAGTATTGTAAAGTAAGTTGTTTCCTGTTAAATTGTTTTATATTTATGGGCGAAGTATACAAACACATATAAACTCCTGAAATGGACCATCAACTTATATAACATTTTATAATTGGATTTTGCAGCTTTTTTGGATCAAAAAATTTCCCCGTTTTTTATAATCAAAGTTCAATTAAATTTAATGCCGCTCGTGGATTTGCTTTTCTAACATCAAAATAGCACTTTGTTAATAATTCGGCGATCGAAATAAGGCTTGATCTTTGAGTGTCGTATCAAAATTAATTATTAATTTGAAGTATCTTTCTAAATGAAGTGGGGTTTTGAAAATATTATCAACAGTTGCTATTCTCGATTTCCGACATTTCGGACAATCAAACGAGGCAATATTTGACAACCAAATTTCAAAAAAAAAAAATTCAAATATTTTGGAGAAACCTGTTGATGAATAAATATGGGAAACGTTCTCCGTTTGAAATATCAATCTGATGTTTTTTCTGCCACTGAAGAAAATTGTTGGTCCCAGTGCACTTCTGAAAAATTCTAGAAGCTTTTTAATACATCCAAATAAATAATTGGAAAAGTGTCTTAAATCGAATTGAAATGTTTTGAAATAATTCATTATTTAATTTTAGTGGTTAGTTGGGGACAACAACTTCAGGGGCGGTATGTTGTACCATCACTTCGAATCGAAAAAAGCCGAATTCGAAAAAAGTCGAATAGAAAAAGTGAAAGTTGTATCATTTTTGCTTTTCGAAAATGGTACAACATACCGCCATTCGACTTTTTTCGAATTTCGATTCGAAGTGATGGTATAACATACCGAAGCAGAATTAAGAAAAGTGGTGATAAATCACCATCGGCAGAAAGGTTTCATCATGAACCTACATAAATATGCAAATCGCCATTAGAAGTGATTTTGTACCTGTTCGTTCAACATCCTCAAAGTTTCGTGGGTCTTAAGGAGCTAAAATTGATCCTGTTTTTGATTAACGTAGCAAAATCATACGTATAATTTATTTTCAACAAATTGCTTTACTACAATAATCACTTATGCACAAAGAAAACGGAAAAAACACAAATATTTACAAAAAATCAGTGTGCTTCTTGAACGCGTTGCTATGATTTTTTTCTGTTTTGCTTTATTTACCGTCTATTCCAACCACCACAATATTAACTATATAAATATAAAAATAAAAATAATTTTCATGAATCTCTAAAAAAGCAAAATATTACAAGTATTACAGGGGGTTAGGTCATAATCTATTTACCACTTTAAGTTGAAACATATGTTCGTATGCAAACGTAATGGATACTTTTTCCATTCTCTTTTTCAATTCTCAACCTGGACAACATCTTTATCTTGAACGGTTAGTGTAGCGAACATACTGCAAATTTCGAAACAAATAAAAACCAATCACCACCTCAAACGGAAAAAAATGAAATTTCCAAAAAGTGAAAGGAGCTTGAAAATTCATTAAAATTATGAAACACCCCAATGCTTGAAACCAAATTTTCTTTCCAAGCCAAATAAAAATTCGGACTCTGTATAGCAGAGGCGAATTGATTAAGCAAGATGAAACTTAATACTTAAGCTTTTTACATTAATTAAGAACTTCTAATGATGTTTGGCTGCAGTCAATCCCCAGGAAATGACAGCGTCCGTATGCGCTTTTTTGTGTGTACAAATATTTTGTAACGCAATTTACGAAAAAAACATTTTTTTTTTATTTTAAATAATAAGCAATTGTATTCTTACTTAAATTACAACATTTTACTGAAATTAAAGGATTCATCCATGAATGTACTCTTTAATTTTAATATTTATTATTTGATCACGCTTTTTGTTGTGCGTTAGATAAACATTTATTTTAACTGATTTTAACCGGCTTTACTCTTTTGAGCCTGCTGAATAAAACCACATTAGCCAGTAGCTGGATGGCCTCTATGTTGACATGGTGAAGTAGCCGTAGTCTAGACTACTTAGTAACCAATACATGTTATTGTATTTTAATCCCAACTCGTTACTTTTCTTTTTTAAATGGGCTTTCCAGCGAAGCATAGCGTCTAATGTCATATACCAAGAATTTTGACAGTGTTTGCATGTGGTATTTTTTTATTTAAATATAGCTACTGCTTGTGTACTAGTCTCTTGTTCGTAAAGTTGACATGTAGAGATTTGGTTTCATTTAATTGTATGCGCCATTTTAATGTCCAGTTGTGTACTTGCTCTATGGCGTTTGTAATTTCTCTTTTGTTTCTGAGTTGTTATCACTGCCATAATAAAGTGTGTTTCTCGTAATTAACAGTTTTGATGCAGAAACATATTTTCAAGATGATTAGCAAATCCTTCAGCTATTTCTTTGTTTTTTCTTGCCCATATTCCATCCATTTTTCTGATAGGATGAATCGGCATTATTCGCCTTTTCACAGTTTTCGTGGCTTTTCAGAGCGTATAATTCGTATTACTGCCATTCGTCAACTTACTTAAGTAGAAATTAACTGACTCATATGGTTTAGTCTTTTTTTGGTCTTGTGAAGCTTTAGTTTTGTGCCACTTTTTTCTGGAGTTGTGTTTATCCCTAAGGATATTTCTAGATTCCATTGGATAGTTATTTCCTTTAAGCCTTGATTTGATTTCTGTAGTAGTTTCCCAAGCTGATTGTTAAATATCCGTAATGAACTTTTCTACTTCTAAGTCCATGATCCATAGTTTTTGAAGGAACTATTTTTAGTAATAAAAAATAGTTCATGTCAGCTACTTTTCCATGGGTCAATTGGCCAAAATGTTGGTTTTCCTGTTGAAATAGATTCCCATCCATTTTCTTTAATGTCAATCAGTAATTATTTACCTTTAGTTGTAGTAAATCTACAGCTCCAGTGAGTATTCTTCGCATTCAAGTCAACACCTATTATGAACATTTTCCCTATGCGCTTCAAGAACTCTGAGTATCTTTTATTTTTAATAAAATGTCTTGATGGACAGTACAATCTTGCATCGACAATATGAACGTAGTTGTTTTTTATATAACCCACTGTGACAGAATTTCTTCTTTTCCATACTTTGTTTCTTTAAAATGTTGGATATTATTTTATGATGACTGGACTTTCTCCTCTGGCTGAATTATCTAGATGAGTAGTGTGATATACGCAATAGCGTTGCTAAGTTTTACCAGAATGGCGAATTCTGCTAAAAAAACTTACACAACTTTCGTGATGAAGCTTCTTTCGAATGCTTCCTCTATAATGCTGGAGATCCTTGCGAAATATGATAAACAAGTGTGTGCTGGAATGGACAGCTTTCATAGGAGCTTTTAAAATTTCTTAAAACGACAAAGAGTTAAGAGATTCTGATTAATTTTAACAGAGGGTGAATTTGTTGGTTTTCTAAAATTTAAGCTGTAACAATGAATTTTGATTAAACAAGACTCTAGTGCTCTAAAAAGTAGTAAGTCCGAATTTGACACACATATGAGATCGAAACAAAAAAAACGATTATGTAATTGCAATACCACTTGACTTACTTAATTGCAATACCACTTGACTTAATTACCGGCTGAAAGTCGCCCATAAAATACCTTTCCATACTAATTTAGAAGGATTTAAGAAAAGTAAAGAATTCTTAGGTTGAGCAAATATTTTGAATACTAACGAGATTTAACTAGCTTGTAAACACCACTTTTAGGCTTCAAAAATATTCAGCCGAAGAAAAATAAAAGTATATAAGCAGACTGCCAAAGTCGGAAAAATTACCCACCATATAGGTGAACTGGTCTAAAATTACTAGAATATATGAGTTTCCTGATTTTGAGCGTGGATAAGGTCCCATAAGATCAATATACAGGTGCTCGAACGGTCGAGATGCAAATAATGTTTTGCCTAGAGGGGGTTTCGTGATTGTGTTAGTGGTTTTTGTCGTTTTACAAATTTCACAATTTTTTACATAATCGTACACCTGTCTACGAATTCCAGGCCAATAAAATTGTTCACGGAGGATTGATCAAAATTTTATTTAGTTTAGTGGACGCGGACGGTCTGTAATTTTTCAGACAATTTTGTCCTTAACTAAAGCATTTTCTTAATCATTTCAGTCAGACTACCAACAATTAGTGACAATTTTATAATATAAGATCATCACTAAACCCGATAGTTGAGTGCAGAAAAGCTCTCAGAGATTTCAATTTACTATTACTGCGAGGATTCGAACGTGGTCTTTCACAATTCAACTTTAAAGAGACAAATAGTGATTCGAGACCAAATATAATTATTTGCCATTGCAGCCAACAAAAAAGATATATTCTTTCTTCGACACTCCTACACACCAGTTTAAAGGACTGTTATGTTTATGCAACGAGGAAACGTCAAAGAAATATATACAGCTGAAAGATCATTCTATAAAATAACACAATTAGAGTTTACCACTGACGATGGCATAAACCTTAATGTCTGCTATAGTAATAATTTTTGTTTTCATATGTGTCACGCGTTTCACGTCTTCCACAAATTTTTACATGATGATATCGATAATTCGTCGATAACTATAAGATATCTTATAGTGAATTTTAATTTTTTAATTAAAAATTTCTTATATCGAATTCGATACCGGGGCATCATCGGCAGTTTCAAAAATTCAAAGAAACATTTCAGGTTATTGTGTCCACTAAAACTTATTGTGCCTAATATTTAATCCTAAATTGGTTACCAAATTAATTGTTAATAAATATTTCAATAATTGATAAACCTCAAATTAAATTTGAGAATAAAAGTTTATCAATTATTGGCTGGTACGACGTAATATTAAATTATTTTAGTCAGTAATTTAGACATTCGACCATACAAAAAAAACATGAAGTTTAATTGAATGGTGTGAAAAATATTTATTGCAGTGCAGTTAAATGTCGAAACATTCACAGAAGACAACTTAATAAACACATTTTTATTAATCACTTGTTTTTTGTTTCGCAGAATATTTTGAATATTTTTCAAAAAGTTTAAAAAATCACTCGATCGATTTCGACTTGTTAGGTCATCATCAGGAGTATCTACTCCGATACTCCGGGAGTAGATACTCCTGATGATGACCTAACAAGTCGAAATCGATCGAGTGATTTTTTAAACTTTTTGAAAAATATTCAAAATATTCTGCGAAACAAAAAACAAGTGATTAATAAAAATGTGTTTATTAAGTATAAGTGTGTTTCGCCAAGTGCCTACGGCAAATAGCGTAAAAAGTACACAGACGACAAATTAATTGTATTAAATTAATTAATTAATAGTTGATGTATTTCTTACTGAAATATTTTAAGTTATTGTTGAACCAGGTATAGAAAAAATGAGACTGTGGATGATGAAAATGTTAGCTTGATCAAATCAGATTGGCGAGTTGAAGAGTATTTGACACTAACCAATCAAGATAAAGATGTTATTCAGTTTGCAAATTAACTCACTATATTCCTGCGGAGATTTTCATAGGATCGGATTTTTTATACCCAATGAAAATTTAATATGGTGTCCGGAAAAATTAAACATTACGTTTCCGTGATGTGGTGAATACCATATACCTCTAGAGTTCAAGACCATAAACCGGTAATACGTTTCAATTTAAAGCAATAAATACAGTATGACCCAGCCCTCACTAATATTTTAAATGTTATTACATTTTTTGACGGTCGGCTGACGGTCAATAAATAATTGTTTAAAGTATTTTTCGGAACCTAGGTTCTTAGTTATTAAAAAAACTAAATTAGACAGTGCAATTCGCACCCGTGCAACTGTTTCCATTTTTGCTTTTTTTCGATATATTGTCATCCAGCATAGCTAAATTGTTGTTTAAACAGGTGCTATATCTGTCATTTTTCGTAACTTAAGTACATATACGTTATTTTGCTGTTCAATATACACAGCAATTGACGACAAAACTCATTTTGTTTTACAGTAATTTTTTGAACACGGTTTAGCCCAATGTTGTATGTACTCGGATACGCCACTCAGGTGCTTTAAGACCCTTCGGCCAAAAAATTCTACTGGTAAAAATCATCTTGCATCTTTATTCGGCCTGGGACATTAGTTATTACAAATTGATTACAGTAACGAAGTGAATTAATTCTTAAACAGAATATTAAATTACTGAAAATGATAGCAAAAGCCTCTGTAAAACCACGGGGAATTATAATTGGAATACATCTGGATTTCATGATTTTAAAATTAACTTGAACACTTTATCTCCACAATCATTTAAAAATTATTTTTATTTTAGAAAAACTATCAGAAATTCTGATCTTCATTCTTTATTACTCTTTGAAAAAATTTCCTACCACAGTGTCCATCTGATGACATTTCCACGATTGTACTACGAAATCCCGGTTTTCAAAATCTTGGTTTTCAAAATCCCGGTTTCAAGATCCCGGTTTTTAAAATCCCTGTTTTCAAAATCCCGGTTTTCAAAATCCCGGTTTTGAAAATTCCGGTTTTCAAAATCCCGGCTTTCAAAATCCCGATTTTAAAATCCAGGTTTACAAAATCCCTATGAATGAAATGTATTCATACATTTTGGTGAAGGAAAATTTTATAAAGCAAATGCATTGATATTCGATAAAAAAAATTACGAAATATTGCTTAAAATAAATTAAAAAAAATATATTAGCCATTTTCTAGAACGTTATCACAAACTCATTTTTGAAGGTTGTCAAAAAATCATTTAAGAGTCCTATTTTCCCACACGTCAAATTATAAAAAATCAAACCCGAATTTCCTAAAAATCGAGATTTTTTGACGTGTAAACATCTTTACGCGCGTATGCCAAAAATTTTTGTATGGTATAGTAAACTTTTAAATGAAACGAACGGAAATGACGTACTACTGATTAAATATCTTCATTGAAAAAAGAAACAAAATATAAAATTATAAAAAAAGAACAAAAACAACAAAATACATATTTAAATTTTGTAGTATACACAGTCTGAGTGTATAT
Source organism: Nephrotoma flavescens (assembly GCA_932526605.1). Taxonomy (NCBI): domain Eukaryota; kingdom Metazoa; phylum Arthropoda; class Insecta; order Diptera; family Tipulidae; genus Nephrotoma; species Nephrotoma flavescens. The sequence goes on from OW052221.1 coordinate 224,005,377, forward strand.
GTATATATAAATAGTATGGAAAGAAAAGAAAGAAACATTTATAAAATTAAATAGAAACGACGAATCGACGAATCGACATTTTCAGCGAACAGAAAAAATAAAAAAAATTAAAATAGCGTGTTCCACCACAATTTATGCACTATAGAGAGTGGTACCTATAACGAGATAGTATACTCTTACGGTAAAAAACACAGTCAACAACTTGTGTATGTGGCTTTATCACGATCTCGTAGAGCAGTTCATCACGTCGGCTAACAATGATTATGTCTTCTACCATGAACGTAAAAATGCAACCTCAATTGGTCCTCTTCTAAATGAGTTAACGCGCCTCACCACAAAACTGCTAAGTATAGCTCAGGATGTAATGGCGAATTTTATACGAGATAATAATGACGTCTGGTTTTTAACATTGAACTGCCAGAATCTCAGGTCGCTTCACCTCGACCTAACTGATACGGTCACGCAGGGATGCTCAATTATTTTGCTCTCCTAGAATGACCTGCATGTTCAATTTTCCTAATTTTCAATGCTGTGTTCAGTTCAAGAGAAATAGCCAGTGAGCGGTTGGAGTAGCAGTATATAAAAATTCAAGTAGAACTCATACAGTCATCTCGCATAAGGAAATCATCGTTGGACAAACAACTGGTATCAGCGTAACAACACAACCCATTGGCGATATAAGATGCTTTTGGTAGTTGTATACACCTCGCCGAATAAAGCTGTCGAAGACATAATCAAGTACATACATTTCGTCCTTGCTCCATATTCTGAAAGAATTTCAAAAATTCTTCAAGGAGACTAACATCTTTTGCCGATGACTATGAGCAGGGATTTCATTTTGCTGCTCCCTAAGATCAATGATGAATTACTTATAAACTTCCTGCGATACGAATTCGATTTGCACAAGAACTCAGATCGAAATATATCTTCTACGAGATATGTGAGAAATATAAGATATATGTACTACGAGATATGGGACCACGTCTTTGTTGCTTGCAGCTACCATAGGCCAATTGCGTTGATTATACCGAAAGAGTAATAGACCAATTTGATGGTAATAAACGAATGAAAAAATCTGTATAGGAACCATGCGCAGATTTTAGCGAAAAAAAACTCGATATAATTTTTTTTTGATTAAATAAAAATAAATGAATGCAACCAAACTGCTATACAAATTATGTGCATGCAACCCGCAAAAAAACTAACTAATTTAGACAAAATTTTATCAGTACATAGGAGCGTACTTATAAAAAAATATTCATTATTTTGAAAGCAATTTTTTTTATCTAGCAAGAATCAAACAAATTTCTTTATAATTATTTATAATTTTTATTGAAGAACGAGAAACAATAATTCGCCTTGATTTATATAGTTTTACTATAAATTTATTTATTAATTTTTTAATATATGCAAGGATCGATTTATTTGGGTATTTTAATATTTAGAAAATAATAAATTAGTCAATACTGGATACGGATATATTTAAATTGAAGCCTTTGATTGAACAATGTTAACATACAAATATTTGTTTATTGAACTAAACATTATTTCATTATTCAAAATGTAAAACAAACGGCGATAAATTACCACAAATTGAAAAGTCATTGTGAAATGTCAAATATAATAAAATGAATCAAAGTTGCACATACGTCTGCTATGATTTAAAAAATATTAAAAGTACAACGTACGTTTTTCTAGTAAGTACAAGAAATTATATCGATTTTTTTTTCTCTAAAATCTGCGCATGGTTCCTATACTGGTTAGTAAAATTTCATTTCTTCTTCCTTCAAAGTAAACCATACACACGCACTATACAAATGCCATGTTTACACATCTACTTGAGAGTACTAATGGACTCACTCTTTTTTTATACAAAACTGAGATTTTGAAAACAGGGATTTTGTAAACAGGGATTTTGTAAACCGGGATTTTGAAAACCGGGATTTAAAAAACCGTGATTTTGAAAACCAGGATTTTGACAAACCTGGATTTCGTTACACACCCTATTTTCACTTTATGCTGCTGCAAAGGAAAATTGAATCTTGAAAAGTTTATATCGACATAAATGGCAATGAGCTATAGTATACCTAAATTTCTAATGAGAACTGCTCTCAAATTCAACCAATCCTAACTCTCGGCAGTATGGCGAGCAAATTTGTTCTGCGAATAATGTGATCTCCTTTATACGTAACTCCAAACAAGTCACTTACAGCCTCATACTCGCCCAACCCGGAAATATTGGCGCATCTCTACCTTACTGACTCCTAGCAGGCTGCAAGTTGTTAAATTGTAATAAACACCATTCCTTTCTTCACGCTTCTCAACAATTTAACAACACGTCGCAGATAACTCAGTGTTTTTTAAAACACATTCACATCACTTGCACGAAGAACAGAAATTATAATTTTAATCCGATTTGTTCGTTGCCATGGACTAGACCCATAACCTATTGAATTGATGAATTAACCTTAATCTTGATAAATTTTCAACGTATTGGGGTCAAAAATTCAACAAGCCCCTTTCAATTGAGTACGCCATCCGAGTCTAACACCAAGGTGCACACTTTTATAAATACCACGTTGTAGATACATATGTTATAGTGGCGAAAAAAATCGTTGTTTTGTGCTCTATTTTTCATTTAGTTACGAAAATACAGTACTTTACTGTCCTGGTTTTGCAACCCTATTCCCTTAGCCGCCTCATTTCAAGCGAAATGACTATACTCTTCTTCTTGGTTACTAGATTATTAAATCGAAACTTACAAAATAATTGTTTGTTGTGGTTGTTCTTTAAATCTTAGAATGCTGCTTAATAAATTGTTTCTTACGACTACTATCACTTCAAACCACAATTTTTATCATTTGAAATTTTGACGCGACAAATAAATAAAACAAAATTCAACTAAGCAGCAATCTAACATTTAAAACTTTTAACACAATTTGCCGTGTGCATTTGGCGAAACATACGAAAACTTAATAATCGCATTTTACTAAACACTTGTTTTTATTTCGGTCATCATTCGGAATATACACTGATTTGTAAAAGTAAAAATTTAGTTATATATAGTAGAAAAATTCAAAAACAAAGAAACAAAATTAGGAAAGACAAAAAATAGAAATTGAAAATTAATCTATTGATCGTCCCAACCATCTGTTGTTTATACGGATTTTTTTTTTGAATAAAATGGCTGAATAACAAAATTCAAAGTACATTGAAGTACATTTAATTAAACGACGTATTAGTCCTAATACTATGTGCGTGAGAAAATAGAACAGAGCGGGTTCCGTAATTGGTTTGAAACGGATTTCTCTCTGTTTGTTATGGATGTTTGGGTTAAGGAATGTAGATATTGGAATTTCGCAAAATTCTAAGGTATATAAACGTCTACTTTTAGGATGTATATGTAATATGTATATAAATTGTTTTAGCTAGCGGTATGATTTTCTAAAATTAAATGATTATTGAAAGTTGATTGATTGCAACCAGACAAATGTTATTTAGCTCTAACTCCAAAATTGTGCCCAGTATGTTCGTCCAATGTAGGAGACACTATACAATCATTTATAGGATTAATTGCAGCGACTTAAGTGATACGACTAAGGGAATAGAAAAAAACATTTATATTTGTAGTGACCAGTGGCACTATTCTGGTAATTCCCTGGGAATAGGGAATTAGGGAAAGATTTTATATGTAATTTCAGTTCAAATATTATTTTTCCGGCCTACTAAGAAGAAAAGTTTGATGTAAATATTTATAAATTGGGAATAATTTTTCCATATTTAAATTGGCAGGGAAAATTATTCCCAATTTTATTTTGTTTTCAAAAAAATTACCACTAGATTTTTACCTCAGTATGCCAGAAAAAAAAATTTAAAATAGAAATTACATATAAAATCTTTCCCCAATTCCCTATTCCCAGAGAATTACCGGAATAGTGCCACAGACGACATAATTGATTAATAAGTGTTTATTTAATATTTATAACTGGAATTGGGTGTTGGCCAAGTATGCAGTGAGCGCAAGCCCCTAATAAGTCTACCAAAAATGGAACCAGTATCAAATCCAGATAGAAAGCTTATGCTATGGGAATCGTTATGCGAAGAAGAATTGTTGGCGTACGTAGGACTGCTGATTGTCATTGAAAACTACAGGTCAAACTATGGTCCAGTTGATCTTATCCCGAGCAAATGTCGGTCCCTATATCGGTGTAATTTTGATGCTTCTAGAGCAGAAAGAATGGAAATCGACAAAGCGGCTCCAATCAATGAAATCTTTAATATGTTAAATGCCAACCTTAAATTTAATTTTCGACCAGCATAACGGTTGATCAACAATCGTTTCCATTTAAAGGACGTGCAATTCAGATACCACATATCCGTTATAGGGCAAATTTATAAAGGCAAAGCCGGTAACCTTCGTGAGAAAAACAAAGGTAAGCGAGTTCAGAAAAACCTGATCTCGCCATAAAAAATTACGGGCAGAAACGTTACAATGGAAAATTTTTGTATGTCGATTTCTCTAGGTAAAGAGCTAGTTATATGGCATTTATCAATGATCGGTGCAATGAAAAAAACAAATGATGCATCCATCCCTAGTGCATTTAAAGCCTTAAAAACTCGGGAGGAGTAGGAGAATTTGTTGATAAAAGCAAATTTTAGATTTCGAGAAAACTTTGTACTTTGTTCACATGTTCCAAAAAATAACAAAGCAGTAATACTATAATGTCTATTCAACACGCTGGCAAAGTTTTTCAATATAATCGACACCGCGGGGCTCGCTGCTTATATTAAATTTACATCAAATAATTTGTCAATTAATCAAACTGTCAAAACTGGACGACGACGACGAGAATTTTTGCAAGGTTTGGGTGAACATTTGTGAATTCCACTTTTAAGCAAGAAAACAACAATGCCACGTGTAATGAGCTATTTTCCAAAGAAGAGTGCTGTGTCGAGGAGTGCTAACTTGGAAAATCTATTCAAGAATTACAAGACCCGCAAAATGTGCGCCGTTTATTCCTTTCGATACAATGGACAGAAATGCAGATGGTTGGCGCTCCTAAAAAAGTCAATATCACATGTGCTATAGGGAAGAAAAATGTAGCATCTTGTGTCGAGTGTAAAAAGTCAGTTTGTCAGACGCCCAGCCTCACGCAAACGAAATATCTAAAATTATTAATAATTTTTAGTTCAATGAATTTATTTTAATTATACCATTTTTTGTTTTATTTAAATTTATAATAAATGATTAATTAATATCAATGTTCGTAGAGGTTATTGACCCAAAAAATATAATTGAAATATCTAACCTAGAATGCAATATTAAGACAACAAAAAAAGATGTTTGCGTACTTGGAAATGTTATTTTTAGTGTTTCCATATAAATTGTGTGACGAAAAAAATCTGCACCCAGATATATAGAGTCAATATGTAAGAAAAAGTGTAAACATTTTAAAAATATTAAATTTTCAGAAACAACTCAAAAATTTAGTAACTGATAGAAAACTGAGTGAAAATTTCAAAATATAAATATGATATCTATAACCGTTAGTTAAAGTGAAGAATAAACTCATTGTGCCACCTATCATAATTTTTCGTCAATTACACCAATTTTCTTTTATAATAATTGTCGGTTTGAGTTCATTTTGAGACAAACCTGACCAATAAAGAAAAATTATTCTGCTTTATGTTTAATTTTTGTAACTAAATGTAAAAATTGGGTTTTGATCGAAAAGTAGACGATAAATTTTTGCAAATCGAATGAAATATATCCGTTTGGATTCGAATCCATACAATTTAATAATTGTGATATTTTTGGTTCGAAGGGGTCTCTATATTCCGTAATAAAAGTTGTTTACTAAAATTTGGAAGTTAGATGAGAATTTCACATTTCATTGTACAACTATATACTGATGTTGCTTAGTAAAAAATAGTTAATAATATTTTAACATATTTACAGAGCTAAAGATGTAAATATCTCAACTGTACACAGGCTAAACACAGTTTCCCTTACAAGTATAGGGCCCAGGTGTAAAAATCTTCCACACAACTAAAATACATATATTCTATCTATACTGGTTCTAGCCTTACAAACTAGAAATTATTTTAAAGACAATTGTAAAAAACTCGTAACTTCTCCAATTTTCATTTATTCAAAGTATATAAAAATACCACTTTTTGTTCCTAATTCTATTCTATTTTACAAATGGTCAGTATATGCAAATTAAATTGCAAACTATCTTTATAACATCCACCGAGCTATAAAATTCTTCCGGTATGAGAATCTATTTTTTCGTATTATGCTTCTTATTCTCGATCGTTTTCCTTATATTATATTCGGTGCTCCGTTACATATACATAGGTTATAGCGAGACACAGGTAGACCAGTCGTATATTCCAAACAAACTTTTAACTATACAGGAAAAAATCATCAAAAATCATAATATACGTTAAATTATTATGAAAGAAAGATATAACATACTAGTGAGTATATGTTCGTCTAGTAACAAGTAAGATGGAAAATTAAAAAAACGGTATGATATACCGTATCGTTTGAAAACCGGCAGAATAAAAAGAAAACCTACCTATAACAAATTGTTCGTTTATTGTTTAGTATATTAAATATATTGTGTTTTGTTGTACTATAGGAAGTAGACATACACACACACACAGAGATTTAAATAGAACAATAAGAAAACTATGTATAAAAACCGTCATTGAATACTATATGTGCTATATATGTATGAAGTGAGATTGGGGCAACGAGCCAAGACATTTATAGTTGTGTGTATAGCTTCTCTATTTGTTGTTGTCATTCTATTGTATGTACTTTCTCTAGATTCCTCTATCTGTACACAGCTTTATATAGCTTTTTTGTGTATATTGTGTAATTTTCCTTGAAGTAAAATTTTGTACAAACAACAAAAAATTGTATATTCTGTTGTCGAAGTCCATTTTAGTTACAAGACTATTTTCTGTTGTTAATTTCTATAGATATATAGTATGTATAAAAACTACTGTGCAAAACTAGAAACTAAATATATCAGCTAAAAAACTAAAAATCGATTTTGGTCATTTGTAATATATATTTTTTTTTTGTTGCTGTTTGGTCTATTACTGTTATTATTTTTATTGTTATTTAGTTTTTCCGTTTCACAACTTTGGATATTTGGACGATTTCCAGAATCGTATTTATTATTATTATTATCTGCACCTATATCTGTTCGCTTTTATTATATCTTTTCCGACTGGGAGAAAACCCAAAACCGTATTAACAAGTAAAAAAGTTTTTAATTATTTAAACTTTTGTAATTTTTATTTGGTTTAAAATTAGAGAAGGCATTTTTTATATAATTAAGTATTTTCATAATAAATTAAATTAAAATGTGAAATAGCCGATGAGATTTGTGCTACAATTTTGGCTTTAAAAATTTATTTTAAAAAAATGTTGCTTTAAAGATATTTTGAACTTTGAAAATGTTGATATGCAGCATAACGGAGCAAATAATGATTTTTTGCTGAGGTAAATGCACATTTCCAGCCTCCAAAGCGTCCATACTTCTAGTTGTAAAGTAGGTAATATGGGTTGTGGTAGACCGTCCTATTTATTAACAACGTTCTACATTGAAAGTGAAGAGAACCTTAGACAGTTTCGCAAATGGGCTGTACTTGGTGACTTCTGATTTATCGCCGTTTTTGTGAAGGGGATAATTCATATTTGGGTTTAATAATCTTTTTGTACCACAATATTGTCGGAATCAATTTTAATGGATACAAGTAATAGTTGACCACTGTTACGCATAGAAGTAATCTACATCGGACTAAATCTCATTTTTGGGGTAGACTGAATTTGAATTATTGAATTCTAATCTAGTATTAAGAATATTTTCTAAATTTAGCCTCGGAACAGCTGCGCTCATTTCTTTGGAGAGCATAAAGTATTGTTTGCTTAAAAAGCAATTAAAGATCCAATGAACCACAATTGAGAGTTTAGATTGCAATGTACTAGTCATTACCAAGAATGCTGTTAAAATGATGTTAGCTGATAACTTAATCCAAAATCGGGTTACGAAAATTAGTATTTAGAAATAATTTGCAGAAAACGTTAACTCTGCAATTTACACAGTAAACTGAGAGAGGCCCAAAATTTTTTTGTAACTGTGTTATTACTGACGTCTCAAGTCACTATAGCATAAGCTGCCCACTAAGTATTTTCTGATGTTGCTAATCAGCATCCAAAAATGTAGATCGAGCAAGTATGTGAATTCGCGCAAATTTACGATTTATATCCGCCGCAAAATAGGGTATACTTCTCAGATTGTGAGATTAGGGTTAAGACCGCCAACAGCAAAGCGCTTCAATGGACACGTTGTGTTATCTAAACTACCAATTAATGGCTCGAATCAACGTATCTGAAAGAATTTGTCGTTTCCGAACTATTAACAATAACATGGCAGTAGCAAAAAGCTTAAACGCATGTTCCTTTATTACCAAACCGTAAGGGGGGGACTAAGGAATTAATCTCACGATGTTTTCTCAGCAATTCAAAAGCTTCCATTGGATACCTTTACACTCACCAAGACTAACATTAATAATTATTTCAACAGGATCGCGTTTTTGACCTCGAATTCCAATGTCTCCTTAAGTTAATTTAACAAATTTAACTATAGTGAAATGGTTTTCATTGCTGTGCACATCAACTCTGATAGTAAAATGTTCACCATTGCATTTACCTCCCGGCCTATTACCCTACCGGTCCATTTTTGTCTCGGTCGTTACCCGTTGTCATTACTCCTCACCATTACCCTATAATCAATGCCCCGCCAATTTCCCAAATTTTTCGTGTATCGATTTTTCATGTTCCCACATTTTTCGCGGCTCCAAGGGATTTTCTATGGAGATTTTACGATTCATCGAAATAAAATTGATCGATATTATCATGAGGTGCATCGTATATTTGAAACAATTTCCGTTGCTATAGCAACTTGAGCGTTCCGGGAATTTAGGAATTTAGGGATCAAGTTGTTTTATGTGACAATTTAGTATTTCGTCAGGTTTGAGTTCTCTGAAATTGTAACACAAGTTTCTATAAAATCATATTACGGTCATGCGTCGGTCTGATCTCCCATTTTTTTTAATCAGTGTAAATTCTACTGAAATATGTGATTCTCATCAAATGATGTTTAAAAATCAAAAAAAAACTCTTGAACAATATATTTTTCCAATCTCGATGAATGTTCAAATGGATTTTCCCTATGCGATGCTGTCCAGTTGTACAAAAAATGTTTACTTAAAGTTACGGAAAACCACCCAAATTTGATGTATAAGAAGTTGGCCCGAAATTTGCTTCCCGAAAAGGTCTTTTTTCATAAAATGTGTGTCTTTGCTAAATCACATAAAAATAATCCCATTCCGAAAATTTTATTGTTAAATTAAGGAAAAAAATAACAGCCCGAGAAATTTCTAAAATTGTACTACTGTTTGCAGTAAAAAAAAGCTGCGTAATCTATTAACAACCTAAATCTATTTTAATGATCATTAAGAAAATCACTTTCTATCCATCACTTTCTATTAAATAAAAGAAATTATGTTCAGTACCAAATTTCCTTGTGGCGAACACAGAGATGACCCCCTACCTCGACATATGGAGTAAGGTGTGCCAATGTGCATAGAACTTATATTCAGGCGCCCGTTCGAAAATTTCGAAGATTGGTGGTGATTATTGATTATTCCGAAAACTACTTTCTATACATTCTTCAGTTGAAAATATGTTCATTACCAAATTTCCTTGTAGCGAACACAGAGATGACCCCCTACCTCGACATATGGAGTAAGGTGTGCCAATGTGCATAGAATTTATATTCAGGCGCCCGTTCGAAAATATCGAGAATTGATGGTGAATATTGATTATCCCGAAAACCACTTTCTATGCATTCTTCAGTTGAATTTTATGTTCATTACCAAATTACCTTGTGGCCTTGTGGAAATTTGGTAATGAACATATTTTCAACTGAAGAATGTATAGAAAGTGGTTTTCGGGATAATCAATGTTCACCTTCGATCCTCGATATTTTCGAACGGGCACCTGAATATACGTTCTACGCACATTGACACACCTCACTTTATATGCCGAGGCAGGGGGTCATTTCTATGTTCACCACAAGGAAATAGTAGTAGTACTGAACATAATTTCTTTTATTTAATAGAAAGTAATGGATAGAAAGTGATTTTCTAGATGATCATTAAAACAGATTAAATTTATTAATAGATTGTGCAGCTTTTTTTTACTGCAAACAGTAATACAATTTTATAATTTTCTCGGGCTGTTAATTGTTTTCTTTAATTTAACAATAAAATTTTTGGGATGGGATTATTTTTATGTGATTTAGCAAAGACTGACACTTTATGAAAAAAAAACCTTTTCGGGATAGAAATTTCGGGCAAACTTCGTATACATCCAAATTTGGGCCATTATTTGGGGAATTTTAGAAAAATGGTTATTTGTATGAGGCGAAATATATTGTTTAAAAGAATTATTCGATTTTTGAGCATCATTTGACGAAAACAAATCTGTCTATAAAAATATTACTATCGTTAGTCTGAAGGTCCAGATTTTTCCGTGACTTTAACCATAAATCCATTTCATAGGAAATAAATACCAAATTCAATTTACACAAATTACCATTTTTTTAAAATATCCCGATTGATATCCATGATTAGGGTAAGGTACCGTAATTTTAGGAAAAATTATTTTCTATGGAATTGCTTAGCATAGAATAGAGAATATAAAAAAGTGAATTTTCATAATGATTAGTGCATTTTTTAGAAAATCATCATTTGAATGAGGAAATATATTTTTTGAGTTTTTTTTTCTATTTTCGAGCATCCATTTACAAGAAAAATTATATCTCATCTCATACAGTTAAAATAACATGAAACGGTTTACTGTCTTAGGAAAGACCACAGTATTATGACCAGAGACAACCTGCAACAGATATTTCATCCTATGTAAACGTAAAAATTTAAACTGCGTGTTCATTTTCTGTAAATTGCCGCATACAATGAAAAATATTTATTTTTTTGCGTATACACGTATACACAGTTTCTTAAAAAATCACAGATACAACGATGGCATTGGAATTATCAAAATAAAATTTTGTTTTTATTTTTTAGTTCAAATAAAAAATCTCGTTTTATTATCTGTGGTATGACTATGTTAAAATGCATATTTATGTAAATTAACTGGAGTTTACACTGATTTTTAAATGGGCGATCGAACAGACCAATCAGAGGCATGTCTCTGAAGTTTCAACTAAACCGTACTAAATCAATATAGTGCAATTTTAGTAAATTCTTCATTGGCCTACATAGATGTTTGACTTTTTACTAAATCTTACTAAATGTTTATGCTATTCATTTACATATATTCAGGGGCAAATTTATAAGTGTATTAAAATCCAAGGGATTTTCCTAAAACTTAGGACACGTGTTGTTGACTCAATGGACTAACAGAAAATCGTAATGAGATCGTGGGCTGATTGGCAAAATCTTTTTTAATTTTTTTCCGTAGAGCATAAACTTTTAGTTACTTCGCGATTTTAGTTGTACATTTCTCTTATTAAATCACCACAAATGTTAAAGCAAGTTGAAATGTTTGTTGAATGTGTTTATTTGTTTTCGTGCTTTCGTTTTGAATTGTCACACTCGTTACTTTTATTTTACCTTGTTTGAGGTTCTTTGCTTATTTAATTTTGGCTATTGGATTCCTTGGGTAACATAGAAATAATATTCTTCATTGCCACGAAGAATCTTAATAAATAATCGCTATTTAGAGTTGATTAGGATTAGTCGTAGGATTAGTAACGACCAAGGGATTATCTTGAAATTTTTTACAGTCACAGTATTACTAATTAGTTAATAATAAAATACTTTGAGACAGATAATCATTTTGCGGAATTGTTTTTTTTAACACAACTAGATTTGTTAATAAATAAACTAGAATTTGTTTCACGATTACTCATGTTTTTCACTTTTTTGTGTACTTTTACCACTTAAATTAATTATACATAAAAACTAGTTATAAAAAAACCAAAATATAAACCAAAGAAAGAATATTTCCGAAATCGATCTTTAGAATTTAATGAAATTCTTAATAAATATTGTTAAAAGTTCAAAAAATAAAATTTGTTTTTATTTATAATTAAATAAATTAAAGTCAACTTCTAATTAAATTGAATCTTAATTATAATTGAATAAGTTAATTCATTTATTTTGATAAATTAAATTCTTTAAAATAATTAAATATTTATTTAAAAAAATTTTAAATCACGTTTACAAAAGAAATTAAAATATTTGCCCCTGAATATATGCAAATGAATAGCAAGCAACATTAAGTAAGATTTTGTAAAAATTTCACTCGCGTCCAATGACAGATAATATAAAACTATAGAGTTATAGTTTTTGATTTAGTTTTTTAGGCAAATAAGAAAAATAATAACACAAAATTTTACTTTTTACGAAATGGTGTATTGTCCCATAATCCGCAAATTTTTTTCCATGCTATTATGGCTCTAAATTGTTTTTTTTAGTTAATCATCATATTTCTAGTGAGATTTGAACTAATTTTTTTCTAGTGAGATTTGAACTAACAATATTGGAATTTTATATAATTTGATAATTTCGACAAATCACTTCAAATTGTTTCAAATTAATTATGCACCTCACGATAATCATCCACTTCAAAATTTATTTAATATTGAAATGATTTTATTTCGAAAAATCTTAAAATCTTCATAATAAATCTGTTTGACACCCGAAAATTGTGCAAAGATATTTTCTATTCAGGAAAAGGGACGGGGATAGCTTTCATAATCGGGTAGAATAGCGGTAAGAATGGAAGGGGTAAATCCAGAAGGAGGTAAATTTCCTTTTACGCTTTGAACAATTTACGTGCAGAATTATAAAATATAAGCTCTATTCGAAAATTTTAAGCGTTTATTTAAAATTTTGTGATCAAGTTGAAGCTAAAAATTTTTTCCTTAAAGTTTTTAATTTTTTGAATTAATTAATTTAGTATTAATTGGGAAGGGAATATATTTAAAATAGTTTATTTAAAATTTTCGTTATTCTTTATGCAGCATGCTTTTTATGGTTCAGGTTTACGGTCCACTGTTTTTTTAATTACTTTTAAATTAAATACTCTTGCCGTGGTGCAAAGGCGCAAGCCGTTTTAAAACATTTTTGACCATTTTCACAGATTGCTGGTGTTATTTCAGCAAATGTTGTCGTTAAGCATCGAGGTTAGGGCTAGTTTATTGGTACACCTTTCCTTAAAGTATACCTTTATCGGGAGAGGTAAAATCAGGAGATCATTGGAGCCAGTCGTTACCACCACTTTTTGACATTATTCCGCTATCAAACTAATTAGTTTTTAACAAAGCCATAACGAAGATAAAATGTGCTTCGTCAATCATAATCATTTTTTGCCAAAAAATAAAATGTTTTAATAATTTTAACACGTTGTTGCGGCATTAAAGGCTCCATTGTCAATTGCCACCGACCACTCTGTACGACTGTCGAATGTCAACTGCCAAATGTCAGCCGAAAAAAAAATACCAACCAAACAAATAAGTAGCATTCACAATGCTACTACGTAGTACTTTGTTTTGAAATGCTTGAATGATCTTCACTGTAGTTTTTCTTGCACAGCCCCAAAGCTGAATACCATACGTCCAGATACGTTTTAGAATTTGTTTATATAACAGCAGTTTGTTGTGCGTTGTCAGTTCGGAGTTTTTTCCAATAAGCCAGTGCATATTTCTGAATTTTAAATTCAGTTCTTGCCTTTTCTTTTTAACATAGGCTTTCCACCTGACTTGACAGTCTAGCGTCATGCCGAGATACTTAGCATTATCACAATAAGGAATTCCGACTAATCGGAATATATTCTAATTTCCTATTTGAAAAGTTGATATGTGTTGATTTCGATTCGTGAAGTGTTATTCTCCATTTTTTTGTCCAGCTATCCACTATATTAATAGAATTTTGTATAGTCCTGGTAGACTCAACGATACTAGCATCTGTGGTCATAACAGCTGTGTCATCCGCAAACTTTCCTTTTCTAACTTCTTCCATGTGTACCGATTTGGCACCAACTTTTTGTGTTTGCAATTACAGATGGTTCTTATGAAAGAAAATTTTCCAAAAATCCACCAGAACAGTCGGAAAACCTGAAAAATCGAATAAAAAGCCTTTTTAGATTAATATTTTTATGAGACAGGTGCAGTTTTTAAAGCTTCGGCGATTGAGCTGGGAGGTCAGCTGGATTCGAATACCACCGGGGAGGCTCCATGCAAATTAGTAATTTGTTTTTTATCCAATCTAAATATTTTATCTATTTATTTTCTCAATCTATCTAGTTATCTATATAAAAATCAATAGCCGTGCGTTAGCCTCGCAAAAACTCGAGAATGACACGACCGATTTGGATGATTCTTTTTTTACTTTGTTCGTCTTGGTGGTTTACGAAAAATAAAATAAAATACCTTTGTTATATGAATTTTGAGTGTACATTTTGTATATGTGATAGGTGGTGCAGTGGTTAAAGCTTCATTGAACAATTTATTTATTTTTTTATTTATATATTTACTGACATTTGTGAACCCCGCACCTCAATTGAGCATACAAGCTCATTCGTGTAAGGTATGAGGCTCATGATTAATACTAAAACTTTTGATGTAACTTTTTTCATATATGTTTAAGCAGGAATATGTATTTCAGGCAACCGCTTCTAAATATTTTGTACGACCTCAACCTGTTTTCGGGTACATAAATATTCCACCGGGCAGGGGAAAATGTTTTTCCTTATACAAATTTTGTGAAACAAAAGTTCCCCAATAAACTATGTTTTAAAATTTTTTGCATTAAACTTATTCCTTCAGTAGACCTGAAAAATATAATTTTTAAATTTCAATTGGGCCATTATGTCAGTTGAAATGAGGCGTTACGTCTTATTTTCTAATCTGCAATACACGAACGTCAATCCACTGTTCACCATTTTTGGGTGCACTTGGAGAATGGACAACGTGTCAATTTCGACTCACATTGGGACTCAACACTCACCGATGCCACTGTTTCTGCGCCGGCAAAAAAAAGTCGTACATTGTTCGCGATCATTATAGCGCGTGTTATTCATTGAACGCATTGGAATTGTGGAACAAATAAACAAGGAGCAGATGGCTGACGAAATTTTGGATCGAGTTCGTACTGCAACATCGCGAGATTCAATGAGTCAAATAGTACAAACGAACGTCCCACTTTCGAATGTCCTCCCGAAAACGGCGGAATATTCTTCTCCGATACGCAAGCTTACTGGCCAAGTCCCACAATTTTTGTTGTGCTTAAACCTTGCAAATTGTGGGAATAAGTTTTTAACGTAGTTCATTATAAATTTGTCTGATATTTAAGGTTCTCTCAATTTTCCATTTTTGGAATGCAAAATCTCGTAAAGTAGTCCAATTTAGAATCTGAACCTGATCCATTTTTTTAAGTATACTACGTAAAATAACCAAGATTTATTATTAAGAGCACACTTGAGAACAACATTATGTAAAACTAAACTGTAAAGATTGGTTGTAGTGTAGCTCCTAATCAATTAAAAACTCTGCCAGTGGCACTATTCTGGCTTTCCCTGAGAGTAAGGAATTAGGAAAAATATTTTCATAGCATTTTTGTCTAAAAATATTTTTCTGGTCTACTGTTGGAATTTAACATTAAACATTTCTGAAACAAACATATTTTGGAAATTATTTTCCTTATAAATGAAACAAAAGTTTCCAAATCACTATTGTTTCGATGCCAACAGTAGGCCGGAAAAATACAAGTTAGACAAAAATGACATCGTATATCGTATTTCGACGCAATAAGCAATTTTACATACCATTATCGACGGCATGACGTCGAAAATTCCAAAACACGCATTTACGCACAATACTGTCAACATCTAAATATCTGCAGGTGAAAAATCATTAAAATTCAAATTCTGCGAAAATTTCATTTTGATTTCCGTTAATGGTTATTACGACCAAAACACAATCGTTATCAAGTCAAAGCTCGTTTTTACTCCTCGTGATACTAGCAACCAATGATACAACAAAGTTTCGATTTGTTTTGTTATATTTGCTGTTGTTGGAAAAATAAAATAATCCTAATAAGCAACAAAAATTAATGGTTATTCCCTTTTTTAATTTATTCAAAGTTTTTATTTTTTCCACTGCTTGTTATGTTCGTCGCCCGGTGCTTTCGGTACACAGTGTATATAACGAGAAAAGTCGGCCAATGAATTAAACGGAATAAAATATAAAACTTTTCTTATTATCAACAATATTTAAACAAAAATATCTGGTAAAGCTCATAGAAAATAGGAAAGCAGATGAAAATAAATAAGTAATTTTATGGAACGGTTATGATAGGAGGAAAAAGCGATTACTCTAAATTTTTCTGCTTACGGTTTAACTTTGTTTTGTAATATATACGCGCAAAATTATATTTGTTGTGTTTCTTGAATTTCGTTGTGCAATTATATATAACTAGCCATAAGGAAAAAAAATTGTAAATAATAATATTTTGTTACAGATTTCAACATAATATTTACCTGCCTACAATATGTAGTCGAAATCATGATTAATGATCCGACCATACCATATCTTTCATAATATATAATAATTTAATTTATTTTCAATAATATAGGGAAAGGTGATATAATCGACAATAATTGGCATAAAAAATATTTATAAATCATTATTATCCTTTTCTAAATTACCCTCATTTTATTGTATTAACGAGCTTTAGAGGATATAAAAATAAAATAAATATTTTACTTTATTTTAAATCGGAATAATTAGTTAAAAACATCATTATTTAGTAGATTTCATTTTATATTCCGTATCCTTTTTTTTGTGTTGGTGCCGTTGTCGTTTATAGTATCAGGAGATTACCAAAGGGACATTAATAAATAAAATGAAAGCCCAGACTATATACAACTTTTGTACTTTACGATCCTAATTTTTAAAAGGGTTTTAAAAGTGTACGAGAATTGTAATTAAATTCAAGTCATTTAATTTCTAATTGAAAAGTAATTTATTTTTTCATAATAAAATAATTATTATTATTATTATTTGGATTCATGGTTGGTAAATATTGCTGTAAAAGTTCTTGGTTAGAAAATTGGAAAATAATTTTTATGTTTATTATTTTAAAGCAAATAAAATTTATTTTATTTGTTTAATGGCATATTACGAAAATAAGGGGATTGTGATAATTGATACGTTAATGTAAGGACTATTACCGTGTATAAAATATAATGTTAAATGAAGATCTGACCTTTGCAGTTTTAAAATTCTAGTTACCATAATTTATCGAAGGGTGGTCACAAAAATGATATATTATTAAGCGAGGCTATCGATAAGTAACGGTTAGGCCCACAGAACTGTGAGTTGCTTGAGGTGATAGGAGAAACTTGACGATAAATATACGCAGGTTGAAACAGTTCACGGGCCACATAGAACGTTGGATATGTTTTAATAATTACAGATTACTATTTTAAGAGACGTAACAAGTATAAAGTTATAAAATAAGAGTAAAATGTTTCAAGCAGCATGCTTTTATGCAGAAAAAAATTAAGTAGATGTTCATTGTTGAGGTTGAACAGAAAACTAATCTGGTAGAGTCGAATGTTCAGGAAGTTAAATAAAAGTAAAGTAATAGTCGGAAGTAAACACATTGCACGTAGCCCATTTCAAAGTCAAATTTGTAAATTCCAAATTGCCAAAAACGAAGCAACTGAGACATTAAGAAACATATCGCAACAGTTACAGTCGTTAGGTATGAATATATATATATAATAAAGACGTTTACCTAACTCTTATTTCCTACCGGAAATACAGAAGTGAACATAAAAGCGAGAGCTATATCGCATCGAACTTAAGGACGATATCAGCAGGTCAGAGAGTCTGTACAAGAGCAAAAACAACCAAATATTCATCGTATTCAAATATGTCCGCCGATTATAAGGAGAGAGCTTTCAATCACAGCTAAGTGTAAGTTACCATCTCCAACGCTATTATAATTGAAAGAAGGAAAATCTTTGGGAAAGATGAGGAAAAAAGTAAAGGGTCGTTAAACTACAAAGAATCAGTGTAAATAAACAGAAGCTGGATCCCACTACTGATTTGAACTGATTAGATGTAAAAATTTTGTGATAACTTCAGATACAGTAGCAACGATTGATCAAAAAAATTTCATCATGAAGAAACACACTACCATCCAATGGGTTGATATTGTAAATAGCGGAGAAGTGAGGTTTTAACACGAGGTACTGGTCGCCTATATTTTTAATCAGGTTATTTTAGGTAAAACTGAGGTAAGGCTGAAGTGGTGGCGATAGGAAAAGTCGTGACATGGTTGAAGCATAACGTGGTATCTGTTAGGGATATCGCGATTTATGTGGACAGTCAAGCGGCACTCAGGTCACTAGAGGCGGTTTCTCTGAAGTCACGGGTGGCGCTGGATTGCCGATCATCTCTTAATGAGATGTGCGAGTATTTCAGTATCCAGATAATCTGGGTCCCTGGTCACTCGGACGTCACGGGAAACTGCAGGGCAGACGAACTAGCTAGGCACGGTACGACTCTCCAGATGCAACCGGAAAGGGCAGGTCTGGGGAGGCCTATAGCAGCGCTTAAATTGACGCTCAGTAAAAAGGCAATCGCCTTGACAGATGAGAGGTGGACCAACACTCTCACGTGCAGGGTAGCAAAACAGGTTTGGCCAAAACTGGACCTGCGGCGCTCCAAGGCACTTATATCCCTGGGAAAACGAGATTTAGGATTGGTCGTAGGGATACTGACAGGACACTGCCTTTTTGGGGAACATGCGAGAAGGCTGGGTCTAGAGAAGAATGACTTTTGTAGAAGTTGTATGGACGAAGAGGAGGAAGAGACGTTAATTCACTTCCTATGCTCGTGTCCAGCACTATCCTACAAAAGACATAGGTACTTGGGTGTGTACAACATGGACAGCCTTTCTGAACTCGCGGACTTTGGGGTGCGAGATATTTTACGCTACATCAGTAGCTCTGGTTGGTTTCAGCGGGAGTAAGGGGAGATTGGATCCTGTGGTATCACAATGGGCCATTATTGGCCTAAGTGTGCGATAGCAGCCACTCTAACCTAACCTAACCTAACCTAGGTAAAACTGAATGAGAACGAATGACTTCGGTTTCGATTTTGGATGGGTGATATAGCTACGTTGAGATGCAACTTCGGCTAAGCGGTTCCAATGTAACAATTGACCACCGAAACAAGCTGTCACCAAACAATGAAATAATTTTTGTGAGGAAGATTGGAGGGCGGTTCTGGGTTACCCAGTTTGTGAGTTGTAGTAGACAATGATCCAAAATAAGGAAATAGGAAAGTAGTTATCGGAAAATACAAACATAAAAATGCGGAGAGGAAAATCAACACATTCAATATAACAAATTGTAATATACGAAGTGAATAAAAAAAGTAAATACTTTTTTCAAGTAAATACTACCGAGTTAGTGAATAAAACTTCCTATCAAAGTTTAAAGCAAGTACTTACTAGTTTGATCAAAAATTTCCCAGAATTTACTAAAATTATGTGAATAAAGACTACCTTTTACGTGTTCATGGCATTTCAACACTTGAAAAACACAAGTAAAGTCGAAAGCAACTTATAATTGTAAAAATAAGTAATTTTTTAAGAGTCAGAATCAATTTAAGGAAAAAAAAATTATAGCCCGCGTAAACATAATTGTTTAGAAGAATTTTATAATCGTCCGTGAATTTAATTTGTTTAAGAATTTTTTCGGCTTTTCGGACAAAATATTATTTTAATGAACACCCATACAATGTTTACGACTATTTTAGTCGCAGAAAACAAAGAGGCCATTTATTAACAATATTTCTACCACAAAAGTAGAAAAAATGCGCTCCCCTCCCCCAAACCTTTAACCCCAGGGCGTACTTGTGTACACAAAGAACACAAACCCTTGCAAAAATGAGAACTCCCTTAGGTAGCTTCTTGGCAGCTTAGTTTCGTACTGATAAAAAGTTGGTCTACTCATCAGGTTGCAACGACCAAACTGCAAAAATCCAACTCTTGCTTTGTACCGATAATACAAAACAAGAACATATCGATTTAGCGAATTATATATCACTAAATCAGAAACCACAGGAAATTCTCACTATGTATGTGTAACAAGCCAACACATATAATTAAGAAGAATTTTATAATCGTCCGTGAATTTAATTTGTTTAAGAATTTTTTCGGCTTTTCGGACAAAATATTATTTTAATGGACACCCATACAATGTTTACGACTATTTTAGTCGCAGAAAACAAAGAGGCCATTTATTAACAATATTTCTACCACAAAAGTAGAAAAAATGCGCTCCCCTCCCCCAAACCTTTAACCCCAGGGCGTACTTGTGTACACAAAGAACACAAACCCTTGCAAAAATGAGAACTCCCTTAGGTAGCTTCTTGGCAGCTTAGTTTCGTACTGATAAAAAGTTGGTCTACTCATCAGGTTGCAACGACCAAACTGCAAAAATCCAACTCTTGCTTTGTACCGATAATACAAAACAAGAACATATCGATTTAGCGAATTATATATCACTAAATCAGAAACCACAGGAAATTCTCACTATGTATGTGTAACAAGCCAACACATATAATTAAGAAGAATTTTATAATCGTCCGTGAATTTAATTTGTTTAAGAATTTTTTCGGCTTTTCGGACAAAATATTATTTTAATGGACACCCATACAATGTTTACGACTATTTTAGTCGCAGAAAACAAAGAGGCCATTTATTAATGGCTTTGGGGGAGGGGAGCGCATTTTTTCTACTTTTGTGGTAGAAATATTGTTAATAAATGGCCTCTTTGTTTTCTGCGACTAAAATAGTCGTAAACATTGTATGGGTGTCCATTAAAATAATATTTTGTCCGAAAAGCCGAAAAAATTCTTAAACAAATTAAATTCACGGACGATTATAAAATTCTTCTTAATTATATGTGTTGGCTTGTTACACATACATAGTGAGAATTTCCTGTGGTTTCTGATTTAGTGATATATAATTCGCTAAATCGATATGTTCTTGTTTTGTATTATCGGTACAAAGCAAGAGTTGGATTTTTGCAGTTTGGTCGTTGCAACCTGATGAGTAGACCAACTTTTTATCAGTACGAAACTAAGCTGCCAAGAAGCTACCTAAGGGAGTTCTCATTTTTGCAAGGGTTTGTGTTCTTTGTGTACACAAGTACGCCCTGGGGTTAAAGGTTTGGGGGAGGGGAGCGCATTTTTTCTACTTTTGTGGTAGAAATATTGTTAATAAATGGCCTCTTTGTTTTCTGCGACTAAAATAGTCGTAAACATTGTATGGGTGTCCATTAAAATAATATTTTGTCCGAAAAGCCGAAAAAATTCTTAAACAAATTAAATTCACGGACGATTATAAAATTCTTCTTAATTATATGTGTTGGCTTGTTACACATACATAGTGAGAATTTCCTGTGGTTTCTGATTTAGTGATATATAATTCGCTAAATCGGTATGTTCTTGTTTTGTATTATCGGTACAAAGCAAGAGTTGGGTTTTTGCAGTTTGGTCGTTGCAACCTGATGAGTAGACCAACTTTTTATCAGTACGAAACTAAGCTGCCAAGAAGCTACCTAAGGGAGTTCTCATTTTTGCAAGGGTTTGTGTTCTTTGTGTACACAAGTACGCCCTGGGGTTAAAGGTTTGGGGGAGGGGAGCGCATTTTTTCTACTTTTGTGGTAGAAATATTGTTAATAAATGGCCTCTTTGTTTTCTGCGACTAAAATAGTCGTAAACATTGTATGGGTGTCCATTAAAATAATATTTTGTCCGAAAAGCCGAAAAAATTCTTAAACATAATTGTTTAGGTTTAGATAATTTCAAAAGTATTTATCGATTTACAAATGAAAATGTTCAAAAGTTATGTGATATAATTTTAAGTCGAGATAAAAATGAAACACGAGGTGGTATAATAAATTAAAAGCAAAAAATGTAAATCTATTTACGCTGCTTGAATGAGCCGGATTTTCAAAAAAGAGTAGGAAAAGAGGAGCGGGTGCAAAGAGCTACAGTTTGTAAAATATTTTCCGAAGTCCTAGATAAAGTGATTGCAAAATCACATGAATTTATAGTATTCCCCAAAACTGATCGAGAAATGATTACTGCAAAAGATTTTTGGTTGAAAAACTTTAAGATTTCAAACGATATTGGAGCACCCGATTGCACGTTCGTTGAGAATTTGAAGCCACATGCGTTTGCTGATAAATATGTAAACAGGAAAGGTTTTGCTAGTATCAACGTACAAAGTACCTGCGATGTAACGGAAAAATTTACAAATGTGGGAGTTCGTTGGCCTGGCTCGGTGCAAGATAGCAGAATTTGGAGACTGTTGGAAATTTATAGTTTTATGAAAACAGAAACAAACTACATGCTACTAGCAAATAATGGATATGGGATATCACCATGACTGCTAACACCATATAAAGCTCCTGATGCCAGAATAAATGAGAATTTTAATAAACTTCATTCTAAAGAACAAATTGTAATAGAAAGATGTTTCGGACAATTAAAACGAAGATTTCCAATTTTAGGGTACAAAGTTCGTACAGCCCACCACAAACGCCCCGCTGTAATTGTGGCATGTGCAGTAGTATTGCATAATGTATGCAAAATATTGAACGATTCAAATGATTGGTTCACTGACACCAATTATCCAGATCACGATAACAATTTATATATACATACCGAAACTGACGATTTGACTATTATTTTGAGGGGGAAACAGAACAGAGAAAACATAAAAAAATATTTAATAGATAACAATATCATAAAATATGTATCCTAAACATATACATATTTATCTACTTCATTTTACAATTAAAGTTTTTCATATGTAATTTAGAAAATAAAAATTTTAATTAACTAAATATCACAATTTCATACTCAGTCTAAAAATCACTAAACTAATGGTTAAAAGCAGCATATAAATCAATTAGTCCCATTATCTATTCCTTCAGTTAAATCATTTTCTTTTACATATTCGTAAAGAAATACAGGAATCTTTGGACGTTGATTTGGCATTTTTAACCTCTTGATTTCTAATTTATATTTTTCATGCTGAAGCTTTAACACCTGTAACTGGTTCAAAAGCACTATAACCTTGCTAATTTTTCGTCAGTTAGATTGATTGTTTTATCAGTCTCATCTGGCAAATCATTCGATATTTTGTTTCGTTTAAACTTCTTGGCAAGTGTCAAATTTTCGATCATTTGGTTTCCGGTTGATAATTCATTTTGATTATCGAATGTTAGTTTTTGTTGATGTTTAGATATTCCTATTGAAAGAGTACCTGAAATATAAAATAAAATTATTATACATCAGCTTTAACGGACACACAACATTAATAGATACTTAGTTATTACAGTTTTAAACACATACCACAGCCAACCTTACGTTTGTTCGTCCGTCCGTCGGATTTGAATCGTAAGGCAACAACTTCAAGAACTCCGATTCCCATTTTTTCAGAATAATTTTTCCCGTTTCCCCTATGCCAGATTTTTTTTAATATTGTTTAATTTTTTTTCAGTTGGTCAATCGTTAATTTAATCATAGTTTTCCTCTTATAATCATGGGTCATTTTCGCCATTGCCTCTTCCTTTTCCTTTTTTATATTTGGAAATTGTGAATTGCTAAGCAAAATTTGATAGTTTTTTTTATATTGCTACAAATTCCACCTGAACGCATTTATCTTCTACAATTTTTACTTCGCCAGTATCCATATTTACACATAAACAATTAATATCAATTTATTTATAATATTGAGAAATAAATTAAACTAAATTTATTTTTGTACGTCACTTCAATCACACAATATTTTGGAGAGTGAATTTTTTCAAAAAATACTAGAATATTTTTAAGTATTAAAATGTCAAAAAAGTAAATATTTTGAACATTTTCCAGTTGATACTTTAAAGTGAAAGTAAAATGTTATTCACACAAATCTGATCATTTGCTTTTACTTAAAAGTAGAAACTTTTAAGTAAAAACTTTTTTTATTCACTTCACCCAATAATAAGAGTACTTATGCAGAACCAGACAGAAGACTTACTAAGGAACAGATAAAACCACTATAGTTAAATACAGAATTAACACCCAAACAGAAAAAGGATGCCTTTGGCGAGACAAGAACAGGTGAGCGGCAGGAGTTATCGAGTCATCGAGCAGTCAGTGGAGCTCATTGGTATAGTGTTGTTTGATAAAATGACGGCAACATAATATTTTGTGTAGATTATTAAAAAATTAGTTATGTGATGAAAAGTTACCCATCCATTACTATAAATCGTTCACACATTAGACTCATTATTAAGTGCTAGATAGGTCCTGTTCACCAGCACACAAAATAATTTGTAAATTTGACAAAAACTGTAAACTTTATAAAAATAATTTGTAAAAATAACAAATTTTTTTTAATAAATGCAAAAATATTTTCATAAAACTGAAAATATTGAAAAAATACAATAAAATTTTTAAATTTAATAAAAATTTCGTCAAATATACAAAATATTAACAATAAAATTAAAAGAGACGTTGTTAAATTACAAAAAAATCATAATTATTACAAAAATACGTTAAAATTCCCAGGAATTTATTTTTTATAAAGTTTACAGGTTTTGTCAAATTTACAAACTATTTTGTGTGCTGTATATTTACAAAAATTTTGTATTTTTTTCCCCATTGAAAGAGCTATTACAATGTTCAATATCATTAACACGCAATAAAATGGTAAAGCATACAAATTTTGAGTCGAATATTGTGTACAAGTTCCTCGAGTTCATAATCCTAATAAATGCCAACACATGACCGATGACTCACTTAATATTTTAACCCTCGTCAGGCGGCATAGGTACAATTGTACCTTTTCTGTTTTTGAATACTAATAAGTCTTCTTGTAGAAGCCGGAGAGAGTTAAAGATTTGTGAGATCTCTACATTTTAATAATGTGGAAATTCCAAATATTATGTATGTACAAAAATTATGACTACAGTGACGATTTTCATATAAAATATATGAAAGTACAATTGTACGTCTGCCGCCTTTTAGCGTAGTAAAATTATGCCGCCGGACGAGGGTTAACCAATATTTTTCTCTTTATCTCTAATTTACGACCACAGGGAGTCTACTGGGCTGGACCATCAAACTCCGTTTGGTTCTACTGCTTTGATTGCCACCTTCGACTTTCCGAGTTGTCTCGCTTAACGACATTGTTAAGTTAACATCGTTCGTTTCCATGGTTGAGCTGGTCATTCCAATTTTTTTTCTCTATTATGGGTTCCATTTCAGAAACCTGCTTGTCATTCAATTCTGTAACTTCCTCAATGTGGGGAATCCATATTATAAAATTTTAAAACAACTTTTTTGACTCCAAAATACCAACTCGTTTTACGATTAAAATAATAAACTTAGAATGACCGACCTCTTCGAATATACATTCATTTAATATTTCTTTGACTTTTGATATTGTTTTTGTTTCACTTTTTTTCGTTCAGATTATAACGGTTACTCTAAATTTGGTCAAAATAAAGCCGGATCGTGACCCCATATTTTACTATGAAAATAGGAGTAAAAATGTTGTATGCAGCTTTACTTGCAGCTTTTTTGTTTCGCAACCCGTACAGCAACGCTGATTTCACATACGAGTTAAATATTCTTAGCTAAATGTTTGCAGGATAGGGCAGATATGTTCCAGACTTTGTGTAACATGTTCAATGTTGTTCCAGCTTTGCTGATTTTTTTCTTTATATAACTTCATCTGTGCCACTCATTTTCGCTAAAGTACATCCAACGTATACGACTTTATTGGTTTTTTAGCCTCATCGCCTCCTGATATTTATTTTGAGGCCAACATCTTTTGCTAGATCTGAGTAGAAGCAGTGGTAAATTCCATTCATTAGACTCCTAAATGAAGATGCATTTTGTTTTAAGATGATAACATCGGTGTACAACATCGCCCTGGTCTGAGGCCAGCTTGTTCGTTTCTTAATTTCGGGTTGGCTGTCAGTAAAATTCTATATACGATAACCATTGGTAACATCTTGACGGTTATGTTGAAGAAGGATATATATCCTGCCAATTTATACATTCTCTTAGGTGTGCTTTAGGCGACAGGTTTAATCTTGAATTAAGATATTTTACCAGTTGGAGGTCACTGTGAATGGCTGCACCACTCATTGCCCTGACATCTTTTTAATAACTTGAAAAATTTCTTGTTGGCATGATTTACTTGCGTGATCTATTTATTTTGTTCGTTATTCTACTTCAGGTGATGCCAATATGTGTATATTTTTAAGGGTGGAAAGTTACTGTCTTTTATGAATTATCTGATTTGTAACGCAGTAGTCTATGAGTCTTCCTCCTTAATTATTACGCTATATATTGCTTGTTTACCCTTATATTGTATTATTTTGATCATTTTTTAGTGTTTCTTTACTATTGTGGCTTGTAATTGTTCATATAACTCTTCCTTAGTTGTTTATATACGTCTTTTGTTGGATCGTACCACTAAATATTTATTAAGGCTTGTGTTTGTATTTTGAATGGAATCCTGTTACGATGCTACGATTTTTCTACAGGTTCCTATTACATTAATACTTTATTTGCTTTAGCTGTTACTTAAAAATTGCAGCAAGAATTTTTAATGCAACCCTTGCATCAAGGCTTAAACGGTGCAATCGGGTATCAGATTCTGATGCAAAGCATGCATTAAAAATAATTATGATGCAGTTGTGTCTAAAATTACTGCAGTAGTGTATTAAAAGAAAATTTCTATATATTCTGCAGGTTGACTATTTCTTAGCAAATTTATTATAATTCGCTAAGGCATTGTGTATATTTTGTTATATAAAAGCTTACAATATTTTTCATATATTTGCTGTGTAAGGACGTCAATTGATTTACGTTAATCCAGTTTTAAAAGTAAGAAATTGGAATCTGTGGAATTTTCCTTATAGTTTTAGTTTTAATACAAAATAATATAAGTGTAATACAATTAATTGGGAATTACTAAATTTCTTATGTAGTGTGCTTTATACAATTTAAAGCACTGGGCTGAGCTATACAATTTTAATGCCACTTACGACAAAAAATGATGCTTCCAAATGGATATTTTAATTAATTTTTTTATGCAATGTGCTGTAAAATTTTAATATAACTTATATCAGTTTTAACAAAATATTCGGTTAAGTTTAATGTAAACTATATACAATAAAAATTAACATTAATATCTAATATAATTCAACTTGTGCATTAGTTTGTAATGCAAGCTTGCGCTGGACCTATATGGAAAGCAATTTGCATTACATAGGCCATATTTTTTTCAACTGTGTGTCCGCGCCTTATACATCTCGTCCAGAGAATATGTTAAGTAGTCTCGCTTGTGTTTTATTTCACCAGTGTATAATCTCTCACTGCACTGGGGCCATGAATTTCGGTTCTCTTCTTTCTATAATTGTTGCTAAAAGTCTTCATCTTTCTGTTAAAGTTTTGAAATTTCAATTCCGATTCGTGTCCATGTAATATGACCGAGTGCCGGATATTTGCTGCGTTGCATTAACTATTCTAGTATTGTGGTTTCAGTAATTATTTTGAATACGGATTAATGATTGATTGGTCCGTTGAATCCTGGCCAGCCCGGCAAAGCCCTGGAAGCTTCAGAGTATGAAGTACATTGGTCAGGGAGTGGATGACGTTTCATTCAATTTCATTATTCTCTTTTCCCTCTGATGTTCCCAAGCGGTCATCCAACCATGTAATAATCTAAGCAATGGTTGCTTGACGTCGGTGATGAAAGTTGTTGTTGTTTCATCTATCTCTGCCACTCGCTCCCAATTTAGTGAAAGATAACTTCAGTGAAAAAGGACCAGGAAACACAAACTCGATTGATAATGAATTGGTGAATCTTTGGGGCGAAATGTAATCCTGAGCTAACCTGAGCAAAATCGATACCGCGCCTACATTAAAAAACTCCACCTGTATTCTTCATCAAAACAAGATCATTATTGCAGTTATCAGACATTTTATCTGTACGAAAAATCTTTTTTGTTGATTTAATTTTGATTAAAATACAACCAAAAACAGTAAACAATCAACAAAACTCTTTTACGCTAAGTTGTGTGGTAACCCCAACTGCGGTTCGCGAAAACGGCAGTTGAAATCAGAAATGAAGTATATTTGCTTTGAAAATGTTCATGAACTGCAACCAATACACCAATATTGAAGACATCGATTGACCAAGATTTTCAATCTCACCTATTTGTTTTAAAAAAAATGAATTTTAACTGCCAAAAAAATAGGTTAAACCAAATTCAAACTGGCAAAACAATGGAAAAAACACCAAAAAATTAGATTATTATTATTTTGTTGTTTTGTGTACGAATTGTCTACATAATCTACCAATTCTCGTAATTGTCTACACTAAAATCAATTCTCTACGTTATTTTCGAAACGAACATGTAGACAATTCGGAAATACGCGTAGACGCACAACACTGAAAGAGGGTCATCGTCTAACGTGCACCGGAATTTTAAAAAAGACACAAACATATAGCGAAAGTGCTTTGGGCCGAGTGGGAACGCCTGCTGTTAGAGAATGGCTGTTTAACACGGATGGTGTCGAAATTAGTGTAGACAATTAACTTTTGCGTTGAAAATATCGATAATTGGTAGAGAATGTATAGAAATATTTGTTTAAGAATTTTTTCGGCTTTTCGGACAAAATATTATTTTAATGGACAACCATACGATGCCTACGACCGTTTAAGTCATAAACATCGTATGGGTGTCCATTAAAATAATATTTTGTCCGAAAAGCCGAAAAAATTCTTAAACAAATTAAATTCTTCTTAAGTATAGAAATATTGTTGGTTTTAGCTCTTATCATTGTTTTTTCAGTACGTCGTTGCTATCTTACAGTTTTCTAGTTCAAATAGACGTTGTCCAAAATTTTCAATTTCTACAAAAAATAGATTAGTACGTGTAAAATATTACCGGATCTTACAAATTATTTAAATTAGTTTGAGTCATTAATTAACTATTTATTTCATAGTATTAAAGAACAAAGGAAATCACAAAATTTTTAAGATATACCAATTTTTGCCACAGATATCACTATGGTATTTTAGCAAAGATGTCGCTATAATGGTAACCTGTTTTTGAAAACACATTAATTTCGAATAAAATCGAACTAAACTAAACCAAGTGTCTGCCACAAATTCCGACTGATAAAAAACGCTAAACAATTTTTATGGTTGCTTATTAAAAATACCATGAATTGATAAATTTAAAAAATAGAAAGGATAAGGGTCATAAACTTTATAAACTATCTCCGGGAGTCGGCTATTGACAAACGTCTCAACAACCTCGTTAAATTATAACAATACCAATTTAAAAGCCACAATTGCCGAATTAGCATCAGTTTATCATGTAGTAAGACATCAGCATATAGTTATAACAGTACTGGTTGTGGTATTAAGCTCAACTGTAAAATATTTAGTGATTCCTGTGTCTCTGGCCAAGTGCATTGTGGTCGTACGAAAGCTACAAGTTTAGTCGAAAATATCCTCGCTCCGAAATCTATTGAATTGGTGCTATATAACGTTTTAGATTCAAAAAATTCAGGTTTCTTCTCTATTTCATCTGATGCTTCGAATAACAAAAACGTAAAATTATTCCCTTTTATCATAATTAATTTTATTCCAGAAGAGGGAATTGAGCACAAAATATTAGATTTTTATTCTTCTGATTATCAAGATTCCCCATCAATTTCTAATGACATTTTAGACTTCCTTAAAAAACTAAACTTGAAAATAGAAAATGTGTCGTCATTTGTAGCTGACAACGCACCCGTTAATTATGGAAAATGCAATTCTCTCTACCAAAAGTTGGGCCAAGAAAATCCTTTTATTATAAAGGCAAATTGTAATTACGCCATGTATTACACAATGCAGCTAAACATGCCAGTAAAAAATTACCGTATGATGCCAAAACATTGGTCAATAAAATTTATTTGGAATTTGCTTCAAGCACAATCAAAAGAATGTTTTAAATTTTTTATTTTAGAATATTCGATAATGTTAAAAAATGTACATGCTAGATGGATAAGCTTGTCTAAGGCAGTAGACAGAATTTTAAAATGCTGGCCTGCAATTAAACAGTATTTTTTGCAGCAAGGCGAACAGAATTGTGATAAAGTTAGTTGGAAGTTTATTAAATCTGAACAAGACGAAATAGAAGATGATATGACTTCAAAAACTATTCCAAAGATGTATTTATATTTCATTTCGCATTTTTAAGTTTTATGTGTCGATCACTTGTTGTAATATTACAAGGGGAATCCATTACAACAACAGAGTTACATTCAATTATGAGTTCTCTAAAGGATCAACTGGAATGCAAAATTCGGGATAAATTTTTTGGCAGCAAAGTTAAAACTGGTTTATTAAATCGAGAACAAAATAAGTTCATTGATGCTGCTTTAGAGACTTATACGCGGGCTTTAAATTATATTTAAAAATTTTACGATTTCGAGGATAACCCATTTAAAATTCTATCTAATCTGAATATAAAAAATGGAGACCTAAATTTCGAAGCCGTTTTAGAAGTTGCCAAACTAGTAAATTTAAATTTAGATAATGATGTTATATATGATGAAGTAATTACCGTAAATAAACTTCACCAAATTTGGGAAATACTAATTCTTTTAATGCCGAACAGTTGTGGGTCAATATTTTCAAATCCACCGATGCCTTAATTAATTTAAAAATGTTAGTGACGAAAGTATTAAGCATTCCTGTCAGCAATGCTTTTGTGGAGCGGGTATTTTCATTGATAGGATCAAGATGGAGGGATGATTGAAATAAAATGAGAGTAGAACTCGTCAAGGCAGAATTATGTGTTCGAATAAATTATAACATGAACTGCGCGAGCAGTTTTTTAGTTATTTGAAAGCTCCCAAACAAAAAAGACATTTTTTATGGTATTTTTCAAATTTACTTGTACGTATATTTTTAAAAGTATGTATTCAGACTCAAAATGTTCGATCTGAAAGAATATTAAATAATGTCTTTTAATGCGAAATACATTATCACTCCAAAACAGCATGGTTTCTCTCCAGGCAGATCAACTGTTACTAACTTATTCATGCTTACAAATTGTGTCTCTAATGCCTTATATAGAGGTAAAATTGTGCAGGTTGTGCACACTAATTTCTGTAAGGCCTTTGATAAGATTGATCATGATTTGCTGTTGAAGAAACTTGATTCCTTGCATTGCAGGTTTCTCCCACTGGACTAGATCAGATCTTATCTTGATTCCAGAACTCAGATAGTAAAGATTGGTGGTTTGACATCCAGTGTGTAGTTGATGTCACTTCGGGAGTGCCTCAAGATAGTCATTTGGGTCGTATAAAGCATACTATTCATCAATGACGTGGATTGTTTGAGTTATTCCGACATCCTCGGACGACATTAAAATTTTTAAAACCATTTTATGCACCAAAGACGCAAGAGACTTCTAATATGGCTTAAATAATTTCAGTATGTGGTGCACATCACAGAATTTGACCCTAAACATTTCCAAATGTAAAACCATCCGTTTCACCCGTGCAATCACGCCCGCTAGTTTTGATTTTTTTCTGGATGGCCGTATTATTGATAATGTTGATACGTTTATGGACCTATACGGATCTATCTTAATGTTGATACGTTTAAGGATGCTTGAGCTTATTAAAAGGTTTTCGAGGGATTTTCAAGATCCTTATTCTATTAAAATATTATATATCTCGTTTGTGCGTTCGTTGTTGGAATATGGTGCAGCAATTTGAAATTCGTTTTATGTTCATACTGAATAGAAAGGGTTCAAAAGCACTTTTTAAGGTTTTCTCTGCGAATCTTGCCCAGAGATGGGGACCTACCAGCTTTTATACTCTCACCGTATAGAGGTACATGTAAATTAATAAATATTGAGCCGCTCTTTATCCGCAGTATCGAAATTGGCTAGATACTTGTTGATGTCTAAAATTGACTGCTCTGAGATTTTGGTGTTGTACAATATATATACTGCGTTACTATCCCTTCGCGTTAGAGATTTCCAAATTAAGCTGCCTTATATTAGCATAACTACGGTAAATATGAACCTGTTCATCAATCTTCTGTTTCTTTTAATAAAGTTCGATCCATTTTCGACTTTAATCTATCTAGGGATGCATTTAAGAATTTAATGTCTAATGTTCTTTTAAATTATTGATAATTTTTCATGTATGTTTAATTTTCCTTTTTTTTTTATTAAATTCTTAGTATATTTTAATGTATTATTGAAATTGTAACCAGATTGTTTATAAGTATAAATTTGGTAATAAATAAATAAATAAATGAATAGAATTTATTTTAATACAACAGTTTGAGCCCATAAATTATTCTGTCGGCTAATAACTCTTTAAAATTTTAACATTTACTTATTTGTTAAACCCTCTAAATGTTTTGGGTTTAATAGTTGGAGCAACTACCAGAATTACAGAATTAAATGTATTTACGTCCATTGATTGTGCACCTTAAACAAGATTAACAGTTCACCGAATACCGTTTTGCGTCAATCGTGACATTTTCTTCAGAACATTTGTACTGGGATGAGGTCCTGTCACTGCTCTTAAACATTCCGTTATCAAAATCGAGATTTTCAAAATCCTTCGGTTCAAAATCCCACTATACAGAATCCAGCTTTTCAAAATCCTGAGTTTAAAAATATAAAGCCTTATTTTAATAGTTTGTTTCAAGACAGTACAATGTATAGAAAATGCATAAAATAATTGATGGGTCCGGATCAAGATGAATTTTAATTCTTATATGAAAGTTTGAAGTAATTTTCAATTTTGGTCGTAATAAAGGAATTAGATTGTTTCTTAACAAGAAAAGGTTAAATTTGGTTTGTGACTCTGTACTCAGATACAGGAAATGGGACTAATACACTGTCAACCGAAAATTTGCAAATTTGAAAGAAACAGACCCAGCTGTAGTGAATCCTTGGATATAAATTTGGGATACTATTCTAGAATTCGGCCGGTAGACTAAATGGAACCAGGCGGCGGATTGGGTATTTAGATACATTTTTTTGTTCGATTTTTTGGAATGTTTTTTAATTTTGATTTGAAATTTGATATTTACATCATTTATTCAAAATGTCCAAAATCCAAAACTTTATTCAAAGTTGATGTAAGATTTCCAATGCTGCCAATTAAATCAAACTTGACTATTATTAGAAAAGAAATCCAAAAAATGGGTTTAAGAAATACTGTTAAAGTTAGCCGAAAGTTTCCACCCGAAAGATAATGCAGATAGTGTCTTGAATACAGCAAAAATCAGTCATGAACTCGAATTTAGGAGAATTTAGGATCGAATTACATCATTCGGATGAAGGAGAAAATATTTCAGTTTATAGGAATTTAAAAATCGATAGGGGCGAGAGTATAAAGAGAGTTTAAAAATAGTCAAGACACTATCTGCATTATCTTTCGGCTGGAATCTTTCGGCTAACTTTAACCAGGTGTTTAAGAACCCAAATACAAATCTGAATACCAAATTTGGCAATATAATTTGTCAAATTTCGTACAGAATGATCAAATTTCAACTTCATTTAAAATTCACAATAAATTCTAAATTTATTTCTAAATACCAAATTTAATCAATAGGTTATGAAATGGTCTAGAACGACTTGGGTACGATTTTTCAAATCTAGAATTCCAAAATTCAAATTCTACAAATCAAAATTATAGAAACCAAATTTTCAATAATCCAAATTGAAAAATCTAAATAAAAATAATCTAAATAAAAATAAAATTTTATACAATAAACCAAATTTTAAAATTCCTAAATACAAAAACACAAAATTCGCACCATTTTATGCCCATGTAAATTATTTTGATTTTATTATAATTTATAATTGTTTATAATTTAGAAACGTACGGTTAAATTTTTATCAACGATTTATTGTCGTCCCGGTGACAAAGTGGTCAGCATGCTTGCTCCAACGACCGGAGGTCCTGGGTTCGATTCCCGGTGGTGACGAGGAACATTTTTCACGGCTGGTTTAGGATCAATGAATTAATCACTCCTTATCCGAAATGAAAATATGATTATGAAACCATATTTGAGGGGCCCAAATCCCTTGATGGGATATAGTACCAGAGAGAGAGAGAGAGAGAGAGAGATTTATTGTAATTTGGTAAAATTGTTCAAAGAAACCCAACTCCGTTTGTAGAACCACAGTTCATAACTTCCGTTAACAATAATCTTGCGAAATATGTATATAGAATTTTTATGAATTGGAATTTGTTGTAAAATAAATCAATTGTTGAATTCAACAAGTTTTGGAATTAGAATTTTGAATTTAGTTGTCTATGTGAAATGGAATTTTAATTTTTTCTAAACTATTGCTTTGGAATTTTGGTCAATTGGGTTTTTTTAGGAATTGGATTAATTAGTGTACCGCCCTTCCAATGCTTATTTCAAAATCCAATTTGAAATCCCAATCAGATTCTGCATACCAAATTTCACAGTTATGTTCTGCATTTACCAAAAATGTCCATTGATCGGTCAAGAAATAGCTGACTTCCGCATATAAGAAAAAAAAATTTTATGTTTAAAAAAACTTTTTTTTATTGGAACTATTTAAGTTTTCAGCAAAGAGTGCATCATTTGCTAAGTATAATCATGTCATTTGGCAATCGAGTTTAGGAAAACCATTTTGTTTACACAATTTTAAGATTATTAAAATAAACCCCTTTTCAATGATAATGCTTTGGCATTATTTGGGCCAACATAAGCGTGCTCGCACTCGTTGGAGTTAGATCAACATTTATTGTTCGCAGATCTGTCGATAAATTAGTGCGCGCCGCTAAAATCATTGATGTAAGAGATGTAATACAGGATGGTTGAAAAGTATTGAACGCGACACCTATAGATAGAGTAGAGGAATCAAAATTTATACGGCATTTTAATATTTCGTCTTTTATTTAAACATATGAAATTTTTTATTTCGATCTGGCAATTCATTCTTTGTTCACACGCCATTAGAAGTGGACGTGTTAGTGGAGTATTCGTTTACAATTGAAAAAATCCAATATCGTGCAGTGATAAAATTTTTGGTTTTGGAAGGTTTATCAGCTCCTTCATTTCCAATTGTACATCGATGGATTTTAGAGCCTAAACGTGGTTGTTCAAACTGTAAAAATGAACCACGTTGTGGACGCCCAAAAATTGCAATAACACCAAAAATCATTGAGCAAGTGCATAATATTGTTTGTGAAGATCCCAGTCTGACTAAGCGAGAAATTGCAGATACCATTGGCATTTCGGACGAACGAGTACTCTATATTTTACATATAGTATGACGTATGGAAAAATACTTGGAAAACTGGTGCCGCATTCATTAATAATTCAACATAAACTGAATCGAAAATAAATTTCCCAGCATAATTTGACGCGTTTTAAGCAGGATTAAATCGATTTTGTGTGAAGATTTATGGGTTGGTGAATTTTCGCGCTAAAAATCCAGTATGGTTTAATATGGTAATATTCTTTGGTAGATTTATAATATTTCTGTGCTTCTGGAGATTCACATTTGGATGAGAGAATCTTGAGACCTTTTTCACTAGGGTTTTATTGTCTAAAATATCCAGCGTACTATCGGTAAAACTACCAACCTTATACGGATTATTAACCCAACGGTTAGTGACAGCTCTGCCATTTACAAGTCATTGGCTTTATTGGTAGTTGTGTCAAAAATGTGATCAATGTGTAGCATTAAAGTAAATAGTAAAACCATATTACGGAAATGACTGGATGTGTATTCTATACCAAATCAGGAGACAGCACCTATCGTTGACGTCATAATTAACAACTTAATCAGCGGCTACGGACTCTTGATAAAAACTCATTGGAACTCTGGACGAAATTTGTAATCAGAGGTATTCGAGGAAATTTTGTTAATTGTTCGGCATAAATAAATAGCATTTGCAACCCCCAAGCAGATAATGTGGTGGAAATTTTTAGTAGTACGGTGGATAAATATTTAGCAAAATTTGTGCCAAATTTTGATGGCTTATCGACCAGCAGTACACGATACACCAGCCAGGGCAATTTTCAGGAATAGTCTACAATTTACGGCAGATATTAAATTTTGCAATACTGGCTTAGCTCTCCAATTCGCAACGGAGAAAAGGGTTTTCACCGAACCTTCAACCGGTATGGGAGGCGCAATATACTCATTAAAATAATCGGTTACAAAATAATAAAAGACCAGCGAGGGAAACGATAGATGTCAGTGTGATAGATGTAAATGTGCGATAGTAAAACAGAGGTGGTAGTTTGGATCCTATTTAAGAAGAACATGCTTCGGTTAAGTGTAATGTTACGGATTGGTCACTTGTGCTTGAAATTAATTTCGCGGAAATTGTTAAATATACAGTGCGAAATTTAATAATATTTA
The DNA here is from genome assembly GCA_932526605.1 of Nephrotoma flavescens. NCBI lineage: Eukaryota > Metazoa > Arthropoda > Insecta > Diptera > Tipulidae > Nephrotoma > Nephrotoma flavescens. Next base: position 224,042,029 of record OW052221.1, read on the forward strand.
TGAAAGAGTGATAGATTTATCGTCATTGAACGTCATATACTGATACGAGTTCGACGAACGCAAAAGGTAAATTAAACATTTCGTAAAATTATTGATGGCATTTAAAAGGAAATAAATTATTGTACAAAATATATTCTAACATTATTTTCAGTTTGGCCCAGAATATTCTGAAAAAATTATAGGAATTATTATTATAATATTTGCTTCTTGCGAAAGCAAAGTGGAATAGCAGGGCAGACACCAAAAACTTGCACAAAACCGGAAAACTGAACTGGCTGGATAGACAGACAGACACATAGGAAAACAAAATTTTAAATGTACTTGATTATGATTTTTTGCCCAAATACATCTTCCACAAATAATTTCATGAACATTCAATATTAGCATAGGTACCATAAAAACTACATAATATATTGATTATATGTATGATTAGTGAGGTATTGAACAGAAACTGAAAAAAACTTTTTTTATTTCAATTTTTATGTTATAAAGGTACATCTGGCAATAACTAGCGGAAAATTTATACTGAATGAAATCTAATTTATATTTTAAAAACTAGTTTAATTCTGTAAAAAAAAATTAATCAGCCTGAAATCATATATTTCAAAATGTCTATATAGTGTTACTAAAAATGTTATGTACTTAATACAGTAGATACAAAAATTGTTCTCTCAAATTAAACTTTCATGTATTGGAGGTACAAATAAGTTTTGAGGATTTTTTTATAACTTCGAAGATTTATTCAGAGAAATTGGTATTGTCCATCTTTTCTCATCGTTCAGGTAGCGTAACGGATTCCGAGCAAATTCCTCGTGTTTTGAGGCGATCCAAAAGTCAGCCCAATGTATGGCTTACAACTTGTTTGTACCCCCAATATTATTCTTGTAATTTCGATTCAATATTTTTTTTTACCAAAAATAGCAGTAATCACCTTCTCCAACCATTTAGTCATCAAATTACACTAATTTTTAATTTTTATATAAATAAAAGTTGTAAATTCATAGAATAGATACTCGGTAAACTTCACAGTATTTACACAAAAATCAAAGTGGCCCAGAAGGAGTGGTGCTTTTAGTATATATACAGTCACAACCAGAAAGTATATAAAATCACTCGTTACTGTATCAATATTTCCGTATTTGGAACCGATGTACAACGAGTATAAAAAATTATTCAACTGGAAAAGGACAATAAGTCGAACAATTCTAAATTCACTTTATATGTAAATAGGTATACGTTATACGATGAAAAGCTTCCACGAATATCATAAAGGATACGGAAATGAATTTAATTTTCAATTGAAACAGAAGTATTCAGATTATTTTTACTCTACATGTATTGTATACATATAAGTACTCGTATGCACTTGTTATATACCATAGTGGTGTGTTGAACTAAAATCCATTTACCGTATTCAAAGTAGCTGAATCTTTTTAGTTTTTATTGTTTTTGTACTATACAAATATGCAAATGCACATATGTTTATAGTCAATTTTAGATAAATGAATAATTTTTCTCTGTATTTCTATTTCGAAAATTCATCGAACCGATAGTTTTAATTTATACTCGTACATAAGTGTAACGCGGTACATTCATACAGCTAAAAATCTAACATAAATAATAAGAGACAAACAGAATGCAAAAAAAAAATTAAATCGAAAAAGAAACGAAAATACGAAAAGTTCTTATCTGTGAAACATCCGAAAACTTTACTGTGCTTTTTATACAAATTTTATTTTTTTACTGCTGTTGGAATTAGAATTTTCTATGTTTTGAAACAAAGTTTCTCTCGTATTTTTTTTTGTTCGTGGAAATGAGAAATGAAAAAAAACGAAGCCGTAAGCATATATTAGAATCAGAAATATATTGACACATCGTAAATCATGTAAAAAAAAAGTTTTGAATTATTCAAAAGTTGTCTGTGCTTTTATTTTTGTTCGTCGTATATTATGTTGGAACGTATATACCTAGAGTCACTCTCTAAAAGAAAAGTTTTTGGTACTTTTTTGCCTTTTGTAATAATCATCTTATGTAAGATCAATCTGAAGTTAGGAGAACATTAAGTATATATTTTGCCAAGTAATTGCGCATTTAATAATAGTTGTTACAATGTTAAATGCTTGTTTTTCAGTCTAATATCGAATATAAATGATTATTTGTTATTTTCTAGTTCAAGCGTAATTAGTTTTTTGGTGTTTGCAATGTAATATGAAATGGAATACAAAAAATTCGTCGAATTCGTTTTAAGATTGTCTGATTTTTTGGCATCGTATGCTAAACAGAAAATACACAAACTGGCGTTAATTGCAGATTTTGGAAAAATTTCTTTATTTTACTGTTAACTTCACAAGTTTTTTTTCAAAATTCACCACACTTGATTGGCCTCAATTCAGTATTAATGTTTTTAGTAGGGAATGATATTAAACAAAATATTTGAACTTAATTAGCTTGGTAAGCTTTAGCCATAGGTTCCTTACCGGCTTTGTTATTTGTCAGTTGTTGTTACGTTTGCGTAAATAATAGTTGAATTTGGACAACGAAAAGATCAGCTTCGTGAAAAATACTACATCCTGGTTAAAAATAAGGAGTAGTAAATAAATTAAATAGAACAATACGAGTAACATCTAAATATAGGTACTCGTACACTGGGTGGAGAAAGTATTTGCAAACAAACATTTTTTTGTTAAAATACCTAAAATAAATACATTTACAAAATAATTCAATTCTGTTTAAAATTTATTGCAGTCATTAACAATTTAAAAAACAGTTAGAAAAAATAAAAAAATTATAAATTTATACATACATTAAATTACGGATTCATCAATATGACCGCCCCGCCTTTTAATTATTGCCAAACAGAGTTTTGGCATTCGATTTTATCTACAGTTTCGGTTTCAATACTTTTCGAAATATTTTAAAGATTCTCAAACAAGTTTTTGGACGAAGTCTAAAACACCCTCACACCATTACCGAACCTCCGCAATGTTTTACAGATGATGCCAAACAATCATTCATTAACTTTTCCCCGGATCGTTTTCGTATGTATGTTTTTCGGTAGAACATAAACACTACAATTTTTGATTCATTAGACCAAAGTGTCTTTTTCCAGCCCCGAATTGACTATTTTATATGTTGCCTGGCCCATTGTAAATAATTTTGTTTATTTATTTTTCTAAGCAATAGTTTTCTGACCGCCACGCACCCTCGAAGGCCAGCTTGCTTCAATCGATCTCTTACGGTGGTTTTACTAATTGATTTTGAAGAGATTTGTTAACACTAGCAAGTATTTCAGCGGCTGTAAGACGTCTGTTTCGTTTCCATAGTGTGTAGATATAACTGCCATCCTTTTTGTTGTGGACCTAGGCCGCCCTATTCGGTGTTTAGACTCCACACTTCCAGTGATACGAAACCGGTGTGTAGTATATGACACTGTTGTTTGTAGTATTTCAAGTTTATTCGAAATTTCTCTAGTTACATATCCTTCTTTATGTAATGTAATAGTCGCTGCACGTTCTGCAATTGTTAATTCACGTGTTTTCGACATTTTTCCATCCTATAAAATGAAGAACTTGAAGTGACACAAATTTGATTAATTTAGCAAAAACATTTAGCAATTAAATTACTTACTTATACGAAGGGAATGTTCGTGTGTTATTTACCATTTATCGGTACGCATTATTTGATTATACCTTTATTGAAAACTTGTTGCTACAGGACTCAGAAATATTCGGTGACATTTAGCGGTGGCTAAGAAACGATTGTCATGGCCATGAAAATGTATTTCTGTATTCCTGTAAATGTATTTTACAAATTTCGGTCAAGATGTTTATAAATTAGAGCACTGGACTAGCATTATATTGTGCTGCGTTGCAGTTTATGCTGACGGTGACATTTTTGTTGCTGTTACTCCATTATGTCACAGGATAATTCCTATATGCTATATAATTCATGGCTCGTGATATTGAAATGCATGTTGGTAAATGTTTACTCATCGTAGTTGTTACTGCTTACTTAAATTATATGCAAAATACCGTGAAATAATAAATTAGCGTACTTTATTTGATTTTTCTAGCTCCTTCTCTTCTCTTTTTCTTTTTTCTCTTATTCTACACGAAATGAGCCATCCCACACGTGTTGTCAAGAAGCTGTTTTATCTCCGTTTCTTTCCCCGTATACCTTTGATACCGCGGTTTTAATTATGACTCATGTTTGAACAAAAAAAAAGAAATTCTGAAAAACAGCTTCAACAAAATTATAAATGAAATAAAAAAAAATGTAAGGCCATTTTTGAGATGTAGATTTTATTTTATATTTCATTTTCGAGAGAGCAGAATAAAACAATACAAAAAATGTTGTGTTTTAATATAAAAAAGGTTTTAAATTATCAATAAAAAATCTATTAAGATTTATTTTGAAGTGTGCAGTCGATTTCATTTGACAACTCGTGTAGAACTGCTGAATGAGTTTACTAATATAACACTTGTTTGTACTTTATTTTATTTAGCTAGCCGCATTCATAAAAAAATTAATTAAACTTTTCAATTTAGAAAGACAATTTATTTTAATTTTTTACATTTTATTTTATTATGCGAGCGAGATTTTGATTGCGGAAAGCGAATGAATATCAAATATCAAAAGCTTTAATCATTAAACAAGTTCAGCGGTTCATAACGCTACAAAATAAGAAAATTTGACAGAACCAGAAAAAACAATCAATTATTGCAAATGTTGATTCTCTCAACCGAATGTAAGTTTGAGATTGTCAAAATCTTTATGCTTTTCGATTAACTCCATCAAAGGGGATTACTTAGTGATGTTTTATTTGGACTCGCTAAGGCTAGCATTACGTTGCTGTAAAATTATACATGATGAAACTAATTTAGCAATTCACGAACAGCTCGTCGTACTCCAGTTTTACGATAAAAATGAATTTTAAGACAGTCCAATAGTGTCGCAAATGTTCAAAATATTTGCAAAGAACGATAAAGCTCCAATGGAAGCTGCCACTTCCGGTGGACCGATTTTGGACAAAAAATAATTCTGGGAAAAAGTTTGGTCGCAGAAACTTATAGTCTGACACACACCTAGATATTAAAATAAAACACTTACGAATGGTAAATCTTCAAAAATTTCGAGGTCGAAAATGTGTATTATTACCATACTTTATTTTACGAAGTAAAATATTAATTACACCAGTAAATATAAAACTGTGTAATTTACACAATGTTCAAATTTGCAGAATAAGAACGTAATTTATAGACCTGTATAGTCAAAATATACTATAGAAGAGTAGAAAATTGATTTTCGTAATCACAAAAACATCTCATTTATGGTTGTTAGTCTATGCTAAAAAGAAATGGGCATTTACGCGTCATCTACAAATTTCTACGTGATTACATCAATAACGTCAGTCGCTTCAGTAGTGATTGGACGATCTACATATCTTGAACTTGTGGTTACGGAGGGTTTAGTTAATCCCAATAACTGTTATTATAAAATATACTTCTTTTTCAAAGTAACTCCAAGTAGCACCGAATTTTTCGATTTAATTACTAAACAAAACTAAATTGGTGATAGTATGTTCTTGTGTTTGATAGTTGTCAGTTCATTCATAAAACGTAATATGTGTACGAAAAGATTTAAGATTTCTCGTCACAAATGTGCAACCGACCGCTAAAATATTGGTGGTCGTATACGACGTCCCCTAGGGGGTCCAACCGTTTTAATTTTTATATTTTACAGTGCTGTATTATCATGCTGTATTATGTAGCGGAAATTTGACAGCGGAAAATGCTGCCACTATCGGTGAGTGACGTAATCTCATATTTTTCGCTGTTAAATTTGCGCTATCTTATACAGCATCAGCGGCAGCGCATCCCCAAAGTAAAAAACTTTTTCTCCGCCATTTATTTTTACCTTATGGGGGCATACCCAATAGAAGCTTATAGAAATAATAAAATTCGAACTGACTTTTCATTATTATTTATTTGTTTACAAAATTTTGACATATTAATTTTTAATCATCAAATTTTTCCGAAAATTTATTATTAAAACACCAAATCCATTAAAAAAACTCAAATACATATTCGGATATAGTTTTACAAAAATATTTATCAAGGGTTATTGATTTATCGTTCTGTTTGAATCATAAAGATGCATCACTAAACACAGTAATTATACAATGCTTCCGTGATGCAAATGCCGACGGTATCACTATTTGAGTTGTAACCATTTTCCCAAGTAATGCTTCACCAAATTGAAGTTGTTAAATCTCCAGATTTTCACCTCGCTCAAGAAAAAAAGGACCGAGATTTATAGGTGTTGTGAAAATAATCGAGGATTTCTTAAATTTGCAGTTAAGTATACATCATTAAACAATTGTCGTTAAATTCAAAACGCGATTAACTTCATAGTATTTCTCGTAAGCCATAAGTTAAAAGTTTGATAACTTTATTCACAAAAAACCACCAACCATAGAGACAAAAATGGTTTCCATACTTTTTTGTAAGGCAAAAGTCATAATTTTTCTGTTGGGGTTGCGCAGTTAGTTTACACCATTCTCAACTATTTTAGACAAGAAAAAAAATATCAATGTGTAGTATTCGAATGAGAAGAAAGTCAAAAGTAGCGATTTGCGTATGATATATCAATGTGAATAAATGGGTTAATTATAGTTTAGGGATCCCGACTACAGAACGAATATAGACATGTTTGGCATAAATATGAATAAAGCAGTTTGAAAACACTCCAGGATGATCAAAGATAAATATTATAATCAGAATATGTCCCAGCCTCGTGCCTTGACGATCGGTGACTTCTGATGAACACATAGTGACTGTTAGCTTCTGAAAGCTTGGATACAAGTATTCGAATGTTATACTGAGGGTAGTATTTATACTTTACAATATTTTTCCAAGCTAAAAAGAAATAAGACTAAGACTGGCTGTTATTTATTACAAGGAGCATGTAGCTAGACCATTTCCCCTACTGCTCCTAGTTTCCACTAAAATAAAATTAATGATATAAAAAATCAAGTAGCTTCCTTTTGGCTTCTCTAATAAGATGTTGTTTGTTAAAGTATATATGCAAATCCGACACCAGCGCCCAGTGTATTTATTTTCATTAATTGGGCGGTAATAGTGTTCCAGCTATCCAACAAATTACCATCGAGGTTGGCGTGCTTGGTTTGAATCGGTATTTTTGGAGATCGAACAGAGAGCAGAAAGAATTACTATGGTTGGTTACCTGCTCATCGAACGAAGAAAAACACATCAACTTTTGATGAGCGTTATCGCAGATAAGGCTACCACACGGCATAGCTGGAACCACCAAGACAATCTCAACCTGTTGAACACCTAAGTTTCTTATTTTAATGAAAGAGCACAATTTGCTATGGAACAAAGTGCAATACCAACAGAGTTTTATTATTCTTCAGATATATAAGCATCTCCAACAACAACACTCGCCCTCGCAACCCAACCTTCAACGAATTTTTATTTAAACATTGAAAACGGGTCTGATTTAAAACTACCTAAGCGTCGAACTTGGTTTACATAGTTCATTCCCATCCCTCAATACCGTTCTATCGTTAGGAATGGGTGATTTTAGCTAGGTAAAGTATAAGCGAAAAAGAATTACCCATTTTTTTGTGCACATTAAAAACAACGTAACGCAGACTCAATTTACTTTTTTGAATTTTTGATTTTTAGTTGGAAAATTTGTAAGAATCACAACAATAAGTTTCGAACAGAAGAAATCATTGATATGAAAAAATCAGCCTTCTCATCAGGTCGCGACGACTGATGTTGTACTGTTCACATTGGAATATTGTCTATATGTTGATAAAACAATACCATCTTAGTTGGAGATTTGTCAACATCCATGTGGATTATTTTTCACAACAACATACGTTTTTATTTCTTACTCTTTTTTCTAATTGTGTATGAAAAAGAAAAAAGCTTAGTTTTGTCTTGTCGTTTTTTGGTGGTACATTGATAAATGACTAATATATGACAAGCCAAATTTGATTCTCAAATTACGCGTACAGTGTCTGTTGATAAACAAAGACATATCATGTACACAACAATGTCTTGAGCGAAACATGTATGACGAAACATGTCTTCGATGTTTCTCATTCAAAATTGATAAAAATAAAATATTTTGCATGTCATCTTCAGTCTTGTCTTCTATGTAATAATTTTTCTTTTTATATATAATTTTTTTTATAATATATATATTGTTGCAACATATTTTTAACATTTTATTTGTCAAATTCGTTAATAAACGTTTTTTAGTAGTACTTTATATCAAAATTGTTCAATTTTTAGTTTATTTTATAGTTAAACAAACTTTGTGTTTTGTATTCTAGGCAAACTTCCGCCAGTTGAAGTACGAACTATGAAATTTATTCATTACCGAAATTAAGTTTTAATATTTTGAAAGTCATCTCAGACATATCTATAATTATGGATTTTAGGCAACCCACATTATATACGTCTAATATACGCATTGTCACACATGATTGCTCACATACAATTCATCTCCAACATGTCAAACACGATTAATATCAGACATGTCATATTAATTCATCTCAGTCATGTCATGTACGACTCATCTCAGACATGTCACAAACGAAAATTAGCCCCATTTACTGAAAAAATTTTATAAACATGTCATGCTTGACTGTCGCTGATGATTCAGTAATGTATCGTGAATAACTTTCCTGCTGGGATGTAGTTGTGGTACTAGCAAATTACTGCTTAACACACGAAATTCGGTTCTTTCAAATTTTTCCATCTATAAGTCAAAAATTCAAATTAACCCAGCGTTAATGAAAAGAAAAAGTATGGGGTAATTGGGAAGTTGATTGCGTATAAGTAAGTGCCGATTATCATAGTCGTTGAGAGTACTGAAAATAGACCAATGTACGAAACAATCACAATAAAACCATTACAATAAAACAACAAAATAATCAATTTACTTTGCTTAAATAAAAATTGAAATAGAGCGGAAAATAAGAGAGTACGCTACTCACCGCAAGTGACAGTACTGTCAATAAAAATAATTAATTTTGTTATGTAATAACCAGAGGAAATTTTTTATTCATTATGGATCTCTTTTTTTCACTACATAAAACATCTTAGCGAAATAAAATAATAAAAGTTATCCTTCAAATGGCAAATTGATTAATCTCCGAAGTAATGGAACTCAGTACATGTAATCTTGAAATTTAACAATATTCTGTGTTTCCGCCATTTCTTATCGGATTACGATGAAATTTGGATAGTAGTATTGATAAGGAATTTCAAAGTAAGTTTTGACCATAATTCTAAGATCTGTTTGTGCTGAACTAAACTGGCCATTTCTTAACCAGGCCATTTTATAATCTTATAAAAAATGACATTTGGACATTTTACACGATTTAAATAAATTTTAAAGTAGAGGAAACTCGGCTATTTCTTAATTCAATTTTGTAAAATTTGCATCGCATACAGGGACAATTCGGAAAAAAATGTATGGACAAAAATTTTTTGATTTCTGTGGCCATATAAGTTATTTTCAGTTTTTGGCCAATTTCTCAAAAACTTCCACTAGTAACCAATACTTTCGATTATTTTTATAATAGTTTAGGTCATAGTGAAACTACATAGAAAATTTGTAGTAAACTGTTTTTTGTAGTAATACATTTTTCCGCAGACCACCGTTTCAATTGTGATATTCGTCTCAACTTCAGCCAATGTGTTCTCGCGGAAAATTTTATTACTACGAAAGACTTTAGTCAGGATTTTCTATGAATTATCGATAAAAAGTGATCTTGGAAAGTTTAATATCATTTGTATATTGCATTAAAATATAAAAACTCTCATTTTATTGATAAAATTATCAATTTAAAGAGGAAAAATGTGTCTTAGATGTAGAACTTCATTTTTTTCCACTGACAACGTTTTCTATACTGTCATACCTAGACTTAATATTGACAATTAGAAATGAAAAGAAAACACTAGGTAGCTATCGGAATAAAACTATACGGCCAACTATAAATAACCACTATTTCTTGAAAATCGTATAGCGGAGAAATTTTAAAACTTAGGAGCAACAAAAAAAAAAATAGTCTAAAATCACGGCTGCAATCGTCATTAGTAAATAACTAAATTACATTTTGGTAATTATATTTTTTGTTCGCTGGAGGTTTACTAGTGGAAGTTTTTGAGATATTGGCCAAAAAATGAAAATAACTTATCTGGCCGCAGAAAATCAAAAAATTCTAGTCCATAAAATTTTTTCGAATTGTCCCTGTATGCGATGCAAATTTTACATTTAATTTTATTTATTTTATATTTATTTATTTCATTCAAAATTAATTACCGTGTTAGCATAAACACGATTTACAACATTAATTATAATAAAATAAAATAGAATCAGTATTTCAAATTAAAAATAATTGAAAAGATTAATAAAATATCTCAATTTAATTTTAAAGGTGATTAGAATTGTCTAAAATGGTAAATACATATTTTTTGTAAATTGCTAAAGAACCAATATTAAATTCTAAATCATTAAAATAAATATTATGAGCATTTTGCATACGAATTAAAGGAGAGTTTTTACAATAATTTGTTTTAAACGGTTTAACATTAAATGTTAGGGGTTTCTGATGTTGAATAGATTTGTGTTCAGTTTAACTTTCGTTTTTAAATCCGAATAAATTGTGTCATTTAAAATTTTATATAACCTAAGCTCGCCATTGGTTTTACGTCTATTTTGAAGCGAATGTAGACAATATCTCTCCAGACGGAAAGGATATGGTTCGTAGGGTAATCTCATTCTAAAGTTAAGTAAGCGAGTGAATTTTCTCCAAAGCTTTACTATGTACCTCATAATTTGGATTCCAAATTGGTGAGTAATGTTGGTGAAACTCCCAAATAAATAAAAACAGCTGGTTTACTCAAAGATTATTTATTGAATGTTTGTAAACAAATGGATCCACAGTTATCTGCAATATCAGCGGTATTATCATCATCATCGTTTATAATCAGCTGTTTAGGTACAAAAAAACCTGAAAACCAAACAAGACAATTATTTTATATTCAAATACTTACCAACTTTGTTAAATTAAGCCAAATAATATGTATCTAAAATTAAGAAACTAATTAATAATTTTATATTGTTAAACATTAATTTTATATAATTTATACTTATCTTTTGACATTCCTGTAAAAATCCACTTTGTAAACACAACTTGTCGACTTAACTGTCATTATTTTCATTATGTCATGTTGTAGTACTAGAGTAGTAGCACGATGGGTGCGTTTTATAATATAATTAGTTACGTAGTATATCGTACTAGTATTTTATTAAATAATATTTGTAGTACATTTTTATATTCAAGTTAGTTACATTCTACATTAATTATACAATTCAAACGTGACAGTTATAGATTAACGTATAATATGTAAAATATATATTGTAAAATTTTATTATATTCATTCGATTACAAACCAGCGACAAATTAAGATTAAAAATTAAAATTAAATATACCGTGTGTTAATTCGTTTATTAAAATGATAAATTTGGCTTTCTTTAATTTAATAAAGTATAGTATTCAATAGTTCAATAGTGTGGCTTTTATTTTCCTGGATCATCTTTAATTCAATTCATCAACATATTTACAACTTCACCACCATCTCATTTCGAATAACTGGAGCAACAGCTTTTTTCAACATTTCATTTCATTGAAACATCACCGTCATCATCATCTTTACAAACAGGTAATATTCAGTAATCGATTTAACATGAGCACGGTAAAGCGCCAGAAATGATTGATAATTGCTTGCACAAAAATTTGATGTAACTCACATAATAAAACCAAATTTGATTAAGAAATAGCCAAAATTCCTCCACTTCAAAATTTATTTATATGGTGTAAAATGTAAAAATGCTATTTTTCATAAGGACTGGTTATGAAATTGCCAGTCTAGTTCAGCATGAAAAGATCCTAAAATTATATCCAAACCTTACTTTCAAATCTCTGATCAATACTAATATCCAAATTTCATCGTAATTCGGTAATAAATGGCGGTCTTCGTAATTCGGTAAGAAATGGCGGTAGAAAAACTCGGTAAATGAAATCTTGAAACACGCCGGGAATACTGTTAAATTTCAAGATTTCGTTTGCCGAAATTTCTACTTCGGAGATGTATCAATTTGCCCTTTTAAAGGTCTTTTAATATTTTATTCCGCTGAGATATATTTTATAGTGAAAAAAGAGAAACATAAAAAATTAACTATGTTCTGTGATAGTGCTGCTGCTTGCGGCAATTTGCGTAACCTCTTATTTTCCGCTGTCAAATTTCCGCTATCTTATACAGCATAACATTTACTTCGTACGTTAAGCAGCCAGATTTCTGTTCTCCAATGCATAATTTTCGAATTTCTGTCAAAGGTTTACTTAAAAAATTTTATCAAACCATGAGACTATGGTAATTGTCGGGCTGAAAAGTGAAAGGACATGCATGCGTATACCACAAACCAAAATAAGATTTAAAAATATGAAGGCTAGACAAACTAATATAATATCAACCGTCGTTTAAGTGAGGCACACAATTTTTATTTTTCAAAGTAAAGGATAATTCCCACCAGTATTATTCCCACCATGTTTTCACAATAGTGAAGGACATTCCAACAATTTTCTTAACAATATTCCGAATTAATCATGAAAGGATTTATTTGCTAACGAAATTATCACGAACGGACCAGTGAGAAACAAATTATTAAAATAAATTCTAAAGATTGCAGTAAAATGGAAATTAATTTATTAATGGATATTTTTATGTTATTAAAAAATAAATACATCTTAACTATATATAAATTGTGTAGCTTTTGTGGCACCGACACGTCTAGACGTAAAATTATGAAGTCGACGTACAATAAAAAGCGTTGCAACCAAATATTTATACATTACAAATTATTGTAATTGAATATTCTTAGAAATTAGTCTTTTAAGGATGTATCTGTTTTCAAAACTCATTTATATTAAATTTTTTACAACAAAAACCCATTTCAAAAGTCTGTACAATGGTAAATATTAAAGATGTTGAAGGATGTAAATTATAAATTTTTATTGATCAATCAATTCGATATATCGGGGGTAACGTACAATGGACAAAATAATCCTTTACTTGTTATATCACTATACGAAGATACGTTTTATTTACTTGGTCAAATGTTTTTTTTACATCAAAACCATTATTTTTTATTCCAGGGACATCTCTATAGAATAACGTAAAACAATACAAATGGTTCAATAAATTTTCCTGTGCAGAATTTTAGATTATTATATAGGGTGTACCATAAATAACTGTCCGTTCAATTATAAATATATGTACCGTCGAGGAGTTGAAATAGATTTTGAACAGATCGAGCACCCAATATATATTACTCTCTAGGGACATCTTTTTCAACATATATACGTTTAGTTCGATTTCGGTCATATGTGCTCCCCAATTTTACTGTAATATATGAGATTTTTAATAGTATTTTTTGTTTGTGTATGCGTGCTACTAATATTTTTACCCGAATTATCAAAAAAAAAAGTTATGATTTTTATCCTTCGTCCAATTTATTGATGTAATATTTTTAATATAACGTGAAACTTTTCCCATCACCTTATAATGGATTAGTCACGCAATGGTGCTATATAATAAAATGGCAATTGGCATAAAGTACTGCAGTCTGTTATTATTATCAAAAACTTTTGTATATTTTCGGTTTGCAACACTAATAATAAGATTATTATATATACAACAAAAGTGTTATATCTCTAAAGAACAAAACTAAGTTCTTTTTGTTTGCTCGGTTTCTTCAACAAGTTTAATTTTACTCAAGTGAGACAAAACATAAACTTAAACAGATAATCCTGATAATAAATATATAATGGAGTGATGTGTGGACTCAAGATATAAGTATGTATATGTTATAAATGTGAGATTGTGAGGGATGGGATTTGGATGCTGTGTAACCTCTAAAATAAAAGTAATTGGGGATCAATATAGTATTGGATTTAGGGCAAAATCAAATTAGATACAATTTCATCATCAATTTAGAGATATTAGACGATATATTTTTAATTATTTAAGATTCCGTAATTGATTTTTTGTATAAAGCACATTGCGTTAAATAATATTTTGAAAATGTTTGGTTTACATAAGAAATTGGAACGCGAATTAAATTTGTGAAATCATCAAACTGTGTTTAGGAAATTTCATATTTTTTATTTACAAAACAAGCAATCTAAGCAAAAATACTAAAATCTTTAATGTTCACATTATTTTCTCTTTATGTTAGGATAGCCGGTCTGATAAAGTTGATATCTAGCTGTTACGTAATCGTCATATAAATTATCATGTTTATACTAAAATACATAAATGATTCCCTAGTATATAACCAACTCCTTCGCCGACTCTGCACACATTATTTGCTAGATTGGCCACCATAAACATATATAAAATGAGAGCCAGTGAAGTTTCTTAGAAAAAATAACACCTATAGGGTTTCAATTGGAAAACATGGCGGAAACAAAATGCTTGTTGGATTCAAATAGATTCCAATAGATTTATTTTACCCCTTAGCCTAGGGTACTCAGAGGGCTTCGGCTGTCTCTGTCTACACCTAGGTAGCACCAAAGTAGTCGCGTCCATGAAGCGGGGGTGGGTTCTGCTTCAGCAGTAGCGAAGTGCTACCAGGGACCGAATGCCAGTGGTATAAATTGGCTATAACAAACAATGAATAAAACAAATACGGAATGTAATACCCCAGATGGTACAGCAGCAGATATGCTGACAAATCCACACTCTTCGGAGGCAGGCTCAATAGATTCTGAGGTAGGCCAATCATTGTTTAACCCATTTGGACAAATTTCCAAATTACCAAGATCACCAAAATTTTCAACTGAAAATATATTTCAGTACGAGAAGGAAAACGCTGAACTCCGTGAACAACTACGAGTAATAAAGGAATTTACAGCTAAATTGAAAGAAGAATTTACCATTTTAAAGAAAGAGAATAAAGAACTCAAAAAAACAGTTGAAACACGTGCAGAACTTCGGACGAAACCTAATCCTGCAATCGATGATGACATCAATCCATTCCACACGGATGAAGAAGAATTAGAAAGAGAAACAAATTGGATGTTGAAACGGAGTAAAAGACCAAGTAAGAAAAGGAAAGCTCAACACTCACCAGAAATGCCAGAAACTTTACCATCAACTTCAAAAGAGGTTTCTAGAAAACAGTTAATCATCACGAAACAAATAGCTCTAGACCAACAACCAGCTAAACCAAAAGAGAAATCACTTTCAACAATAAATGTCGATGAGGTAGAAAATTACAATATCTAAAAATGCCAAGGCTTTAACCATACGCAACGATATTGCACGCGCGATCCAATATGTGTGAAATGTGATGAAAAGCACCCAACACAAACTTGCAAACTATCAAAAGAAGAACCAGCAAAATGTATAAATTGTAATGGGCAGCATCCAGCCAGCTACCGAGGGTGTGGGGTTGCCAAGCAGCTACAAAAAATGAGAGATCAGGCACGCAGACCACCTCTAAGTCATCCAAACAAGAATCGAGCAAGAAACGAATCATCTATGCGTAGGGAGAATTATACATATGCACAGGCCACTTCAAATTCGATAGAAAATGAACCGAAAAGTACCAAAAATTTCAAAAACACTCTCCAAGCAATTCTAAATTGCGGAGCAGAAACTAGATATCAAAACTACTCATTAAGAATAGCCATATGGAATGCAAACGGATTAACACAACACTTAGAAGAATTAGAATATTTTCTAAATACAGATAAAATTGATATATGCTTAATATCAGAAACACATTTTACCAGCAGCTCCTGTTTATCAATCCAGAGATATACTTGTTACCATACCACACATCCTGCAGAAAGAGCAAGAGGAGGGTCAGCTATATTTATTAGGGATAATATCAAACATTATGAAGAATTAAAAATAGAAAAAGAATCCATGCAAGTAACCACCGTGACGGTTAAATTTGGTCAGCACAATACCTGAAATAGATTTGCAATGTATTGCCCCCCACGGTATAACCTAAAAAAAGAAGACTACATTAACCTGTTCCAGAAATTAGGAAGTAACTTCATGTCGGAGGTGATTTTAATGCAAAGAATACCTTCTGGGCTTCAAGATTAACCTCTCCAAAAGGCAAGAAATTACTTGCAGCTGGCCAATACTCAAACTGTGAGTTATACTCAGAAGGGAAACCAACGTACTGGCCAACAGATCGTAACAAAATCCCAGACCTAATAGATTTCTACATTACTAAAGGCATATCGGAAAGCTACATCTTCTTGGAAAAGGATGAAAGTCTAATATCTGATCATTCTCCTATTATTATGACGGTTAGTGAAAATGTAATAGAAAAAACAAATTCACTACAACTAACAAACAACAAAACAAACTGGGAATTGTTAAGCAGTTAGTAAAGGAAAAAATAGAACTTCAAGTGCCAACCAAAAGTGAAAATGAAATAGAAGAGGAACTAGACCGGCTCATTGATGTCATACTATGGTCGGCTTGGGAATGCATCCCCAAATTATCATCCAGGAAAGAAAACTCCGTTATTTACCCAATAGAAGTAAGAGAATTAGTGCAGGAAAAACGAAAAGCCCGAAAGAAATGGCGCAGAATACTCGTGCGCCATAAGATAAAACCACCTTAAACAACTTGTGCATCAAA
This sequence comes from Nephrotoma flavescens, assembly GCA_932526605.1. NCBI lineage: Eukaryota > Metazoa > Arthropoda > Insecta > Diptera > Tipulidae > Nephrotoma > Nephrotoma flavescens. The sequence goes on from OW052221.1 coordinate 224,058,801, forward strand.
CTTATGGTACCCATAAAAGCAGTGAAAAATGAAACAATTGGAAAATATCTTTGTTCTCTAGCCCCTACTAAAAATACCGACTATTCCCTCTGGAAAGCAACAAAAGTGCTAAAACGATCAAAAACGCAGATCCCCCTAATCTAAACAAACGATGGGGATTGGGCTAGAAGTGCAAAAGATAAAGCTGACCTATTTGCTGAACATCTTGAAGAAACATTTTAACCTCTAGGTCTGCAGACCAGTTACGAAAACACTGCTAACACGCCCAGAATATCTGATTTCGAAGATATCAGGCCTGTTACATTGAAAGAACTAAAAGCTGAAATTAAGAACATAAAAGTAAAGAAAGCTCCTGGTTACGATCTGATAACAGGGCAAATAATAAAGGAGCTGCCTGAAAAATGGACCCGTAAATTACTGCACATAATCAATGCGATCCTAAGGAAAAAACATGTGTCAATGCAGTGGAAAGTAGCAGAAGTAACAATGATTCCAAAACCGGGTTAGCCACCAAATGATAAAAAATCTTATCGGCCGATTTCACTTCTACCAACACTAGCGAAGTTGTTTGAGAGACTGTTGCTCTAAAGATTGAAAAACGATTGCAGAGATCGAAACCAATTGATTTAATGGATTAAGGACACCAAAGCAAACACTACTTCAGTAAATAACCTATAAATGGAGCCGGCCAATGGGCGTCTTCTCATTCATAAGTGACTAAATTAAGAAAGAAACATTACTAGATGAATTGTATTCAGTTGTATCTAAATAAATAAAAAAAAAAATAGATTTATTTTAAAAGAAGAGTTCTAGCATTTTAAAGCAATCTATTTTTTGATAAAAATGACAACTTATAAAAATGTTTATATATATTGTTTTGCCAGAAATCCCGTTGTTTTATTTTTCAATTCGTCTATATTTTATTTTTTTATTTTAAAGTTTTTTCGGCTATTTAAATAATTTTCCAAAGCGACATGTTCTTGTGTTATACTAAAGGTATGAAGGTTTTACAGTATGTTCAACAAGAGCGTGTACGGCATAACTATACTTAAAAGTATAGGAATAAATATGGGCGGGGCTTACATCGGTTTTCTATTGGTTCTTCTTGGGCGCTCTAAAACAAACATTAGTTTAACTGCAACTGTGTAGCGGATAACATTCTTGAAAGAAATGAGTGCGATTTACATTTTATTTGATTTTACTTGAAGCGGTGTTTTTAAGTGCACAGCCGAAACAGAAATGTCGGTTGCAAGTGAAGCAAAATATATAAAAAAAAGTCGAAAACATTTGTGCAGTAGTGGATAAACCCATTATTCAATGCATAAAAATGTTGACGAGTTGCCAGATAGAAGCAAAATCCGAACCAATACAGAAAAAAGGATGACGCCATCATATAGTTATTTGATGAAAATTCTTCGCTTGACAAACGCTTAGCTGTTTCCACACGGAACCTAAACACACTTTTCATGAATAAAAATTTTTCACGAAGTTTGTTACCATCTATCCTGAAATGGTTTGGAGCGGTGAAATTGTGTTCGTAATTTAAACTCAAAAAGGACATCACAACATTAGATTCGCCGTCTCAGGCACCTAATTCTAATCCGGTCAAAACTTATGAGCACTCATGAAGATTAAGCTGAAGGTCCGAAAGATATGGAAAAATGTAACACCACAGTATGCAGAGAAATTGGTTGATAGTATGGACAAAAGGAGCCATTCAATTATTAACAATAATGGTGACTTTACTACGTTTCAGTTGATAGCGCCCTAGAAAATACAACAAACTTTCATAATAAAAACAAAAAAAATCATAGTTTATTTTTACTTAGGTTTTCTCCGTACACGCTCTTGTTGCACATACTGTATTTTATGCAGTTTGGTCGTTGCAACCTGATAAGTGAACCAACGTTTTATCAGTACAAAACCAAACTACCAAGAAAGAACTTGAGGAGATCTCATTATATTTTTTTAAAGGTTGTGTGTATTTTTATACAATGGCGCTGGGGGTTACAAAATTGGGTAGGGGGAGTTACATGTAATGAGTAGATAAACTCTTTGTTTTTGCTGAGTTGAACACTGTGAATGTCATTGTATTTCTAAAGCGAATTACGGATTACTTTGATGTAATAAAATTGTGTGACATTATTGTTAAAAAATAATTATACAAAAATTAAACTAAATCTTTTAAAACTAACCAATAGATTTTTAGTTTTAAAAAACAACCTCTTAAAATTTAAGAAAACTATTTGACATAAGTAAGGAAAGTGATTTTGAAATTAAAACAATTTTTTTATTTTTATAAACAAATTTGGCGAAAAAATGTATTTTAGAAATAAAAATATTATTCTTTTGATTTTAAAAACGAGAGTTTTCGCCTAAAAAATACATGTATATTTTTTTGATTTTAAATGTATATTTTTTTTACTGTTTTTTTCTTAGTGTATAAAGTCTTAAAGGGGACGAGGTTACACGTTCCATAATTGAGTTTCCACAAAAAAAAACAGTAGCATTATTTTACTTAAGTGACATTAGTAACTATAACGGACTACACACGTTTCTGGGATAACCATCGATTATGTGGATAACTGGAGCAGGAAAACTTCGAATTTCAAAATGGAACTTTGAATACCGATTAAGCCCAATTTGTGGTAATTAGTGATCACGAGAAAAAACTAGTGTTAGTCCAGGAAACGAAAAAACGGGAAAAGAAAATTTCAAACTTCGCCTGAAAGACGAAACAAATAAAACCTGATTTTTAGAAAAAAAAAAAAAAAATATTTAAGCTTAATTTTAAAACTTTCCAAATGCGGCTACACTGACAAAATTTGTGCTTATCATAGAAATATAATTTTCATTCATAAATTGAGGAAAATCAAACTAGCCTTTAAAGTATACTATATTAAACAAACTAAATACAGAGGTATACCGTTCAATAATATTTGTGTTGAACAACAAATTAAAAAAATAGAAATAGCTTATTATAAAAATACAATAAGATAGCATATTCCTATCAGGTATGGTCATTGCCATTAGGAATACTCAATCAGAAGTGCCAACTTTATTGGTTTCTTGAACACTTTTTGTTTGAAAATTGTTGAACCAATTCTGGATTAGCACAAATTCAGCCACTATATTTTTGGATGGTAATGAACATGCCACAGAAACATGCTATCTGAATAGCTTATTCTTGGATTTTAAAACCGTTTACTTGTTTTGTTTAATTGGTTGTTCAACACAAATATTATTATTCTCTGTATTTTGTTTGTTTCTTATAGTATCTTTTAGGGGCAAGTTTGTTTTCCTCAATTTATGAATGAAAATTATATTTCTATTATAAACAATAGCTGTTTTGCTTTCGCAAAGCCGATTAGCTTTAATGTTAGAGGCCAATTTTGGTTTCAGCAATATTTGTTTTGAATTTCCAGTAATGGAAAATAATTGTTCATCATAGTGGGCTTTTTTGTCAGTAGTAATTGTAATCTGAATCGGTTTTATGAAAATCTTTTTTTTTGTAGTTTTATGTAAAAGCCAACTCTACTTTAATTACTACTGATAAATTAGCCAACTATGATGAACAAATATTTTCGTTACTGGAAATTCATAAACAAATATTGCTGAAACCAAAATTGGCCTCTAACATTAAAGCTAATCGGCTTTGCGAAAGCAAAACAGCTAATAATTTTGTCAGATTAGCCGCCTTTGTAAAGTGTTAAAATTAGGCTTAAATTATTTCAGTTTTTTTCTAGAAATCTGGTTTTATTTGTTTCTTCTTTCAGGGGAATTTTGAAATTTTCTTTTCCCGTTTTTTCGGCTTCTTGACTAGCACTTTTTTTTATGAGCACTAAATAACACAAATTGGGCTTAATTGGCATGCAAAGTTTCATTTTGAAATTTGGGGAGGGGAGGGGGGGTACCTTCATCCCTACTGCAGTAACCAACACATTGATTAAGTACTTTCTTAGTTTAGTTTCAAATTTTTATAATTTATTGAGTTCCCGATTCATTTAGAATATTGCAAAAAAAAGAAACTGTGTCCTTGACTATTTAAGCAAAATTTCTTCCTTAGTATATAATAAATTATGAACTTTGATTTTCCAATACTACTACAAAACATTAAAGGAAACTTGATAAAAGAAAATTTATATGCGAAAAACATAGAAGCCTTCAAAAAACGGGAACAATGGAAATCAAAATTCTGATTAAAAATCATTTACGCGTGATATAAAAAATTTTCCTATTATTTTCCCATCCCATACATGTTTACGTTTTGCCTTCGCCTATAAATAATTGCTGTTTGTTGATGTTCGCTTGGTTGTTGATTAGAATTTTTTCGCAAACAAAAGCAAAATTTATGGTAAATATTGTAGCTGCGTGCTTTCATATAAGAGCTTCATACATTGTTGGTTGTTGATGCGTTAGCAGAGGGTGCAAAAAATAAAATATTCAAGGAAACATATATTCACAGCACAAATGTGATGAAGATTTTTTTTTTTATTAATTTTCCTTATATGCCATTCTGTCTGAATAAATGATTTTTGATCAGACATCTATCTGACTGTTCTTTCTTGTTTATTTTTGTGTTATAAAAATTGCAACCGTTTCTTTCTTTTTTATTTTTAAGTTATGAATATAAAATATTTTATGAGATTTAAATTAAGTTATGTTATACGTAGAAAAAAAAATAGATTGTTAAAAAACCCAAAGAAAACATGCAGAAATATTAATTAATTTATGTAAATAAAAGCGTAAAAATAAAATAAGCAATTATTTCAACCTTGGAGGAATTTTATCATAATAAATATTTAATTGTTATTGCAACTTTGTACATCAACATTATGGCTTCAATCAAACTTTCATTTAATTTTTTATTGCCAATTTTAAAAATGCCATAAAAAAACTTTGAATACGGTAAAAGTAGCGTATATAGTATTTTCAGAATGGGGGATTGCATGATTAAAAGTCTAATTTTTTTTTAGTTAAATTTACCGCTTCAAAACGGGCGATATTAAATACCCCCAACAAGATCAGTCTGTCGCAAAAGCTCTACTCAAACATAATTTGACTTCTGCTCGAATATACCATGTGTTCCATCTGTAGGTTTTTTAAACCACAAAAAAAAAATATTGTGTGCGGTGGCAAACAGAAAAAAACTTGCGTGCTATTTTCATTGGATCGTGGTAGAAGTGCTGGTGCTGAATTTGAGTCATTCGAAAATATTGATATAAGTGATTTCCCTTAGATAACAACCTATCGGATTTGCAACATAATTTTTTTTTTCGATCAATTGATGACTAAATATAACCCTTCGTATGGTTGTTTACGTGATCTCATAACTGTATCTATGCGTGTAAACACATATCAATATTAATTATTTAAACCATTAGAGATGATAACTGCATCTAAATGCACTCTTGTTGGTTCTACGTACGAAACTCAAATCTGAATTTTAATCTCACCAAATTTTTACGAATTTCATGGTTTCGTTGGTCTCCGTAATATTATTTTATTCATATTTGGGACTACATCTTTCATTCCAGGTGTATGTTGTATATCCATGGTAAATTGGTCACTGTTGTCCATTAATGGAAATTGTCGTGAAGATATTTTATCTGATGGATTTTGATAAAAAAACTGAAAATAACCGGTTAATTAATTACTTTCGGATGGGTCCAAATTTACTGCATGCTTGGCCGTGGACGACGGGTGTACTAACATAGTGACTTGATTTAGTTTTTGGAACGCACTGATAGCTTGATATTTCCAATCAATAATTCGGGCATTATTGTTCTTATGCCGTAGACAAACACAAAATTTATCGCGATTTTCATTTATCTAGATTGAAAATTAAATTATAGTAATCGTAATAAACAAATTGTGGTGACTAATAGAAACGCGATTTTTGCAAGTGTGCCTAATTTATCGGGATAGATTGCATTTATCTAGTTATGAAAACTTAATAATTCTGTTTTAAAAAAATCGAGTACAGACAGACAGGCAGAAATAACTTAATAATCTAAATAACGAGGTTATCTAGTGTGTGTCTATCTACGATATTACTTTCTTTTAGATAATCGCGATTCTATTTAAAAATTTCGTCGAAATAAAATTTTGTAAGTCGAAATTTAGACAAAAAAATTGGCGAGACACACGCAGTCTATAAATGACTTACTATTCTAAATAGTCGTTACTAGCTACTAATTATTACTAGTTTTGGAAGTATCAATGACGTGTATTGGGTTTAATATTTTGTACTAAATTGTTAATTGTCTACCATCGGTAATAAATACTTCGACAATTGATAAAAGTCAAATTAAATTAACGAATTATAATAAAATTTTAGTGCATTATGTTTTACGCCATCTATTGCCAACTAGTATGAACTATCATGAAGTTAGGTTATACTTTGTCCAAACTTCCGACTAACAGAATTAATGGCTAATTCTCACTTGTCGTTTAGTGATAGCACTAAGCAAATCACGTCTTATGTTTAACTAAATTTTGCTAAATAAAGTAAAATTTATCAATTCCCAAAATGTTCGGAACCAGCTATTGTACAAATCTGAACGACGTTTGCAGGTTGAAATAGCAAGCATGTTCTGTTTTATGAACACAAATATCAATATTTTGTAAGAACCGACCATCAATTTAGTTATTCGGAAATTTAGAAAAAAAAAAAATCGGCATCAGATGCTTGGCTTTACTTAGTAATTTAGCCGAAAAAATCGGCATCAGGCACAAAGTATTAGAAGTTTTAGTTATGCGCCTGACATCGACTTCTTTGTTATAAGCCGCATTTTAAATTTAATTTTTCGAGTTCTCGAGCAGCTACGTAACAAATTTTAATGCATGGCCTATGTTTCCCAAAAAATATTCATCATAAAAGGTAGATGAATTTCCCGTAATATTATACAGAACTATTCAGAACTGTGGAGTCAACCAGATTACAAGAACTTATTCGATGGATTCTTTGTATTATGCAATTTCGGCGTAAGTGTAGATGACTTATATATCGCCGAAATTGGGTAAGATGAACATTTTTTAAATACCGTCATTTTTCCAAAAATGTGGTGATTTGAAAAAAAGTTTTTCCAAAAATATTTATTGTTTTTTTTATTTTTCAAACCTTAATTCTAATTATAAAAATATGAAATACCCTTCCTTGGAACAGGTAAAAATTTATTTACTTTATTTTAATTCGTCTTATACATTACAAGATGGGGCTGCCCTAAACCCCCGCTTCTCTAGAAAAAATTAAAACTCAACTGCTTTCATATTAAAACAGCAAATTCTTAATTTGTGGGATTTCGGGAAATATGTCCGAAATTTTTGGCTTGCACCTCCTAAAAACAATAGATACTCAATCCAACAAAGATTTTTTTTTTAAATTCTCATTTTACTCGATTTTGATGTATACGTCATCTACACTTTAGTAGCAATTTCATCTAAGATATTTAATTAAGAAAAAATAAAACTTAGTTTTTAATATGACAAAATTTGACTTCAGCTGTTAAAAAACGGCTACAATTTTTAACTAAATTAGTGGTCAATTCACCACCATTAATCATGCAGCGGCCTCACTCAAGGCATTGGGTCGTGGGGGACTTGGAGGCTTACATGTCTCTGGCCAACACCGTGTTTACAGAAAATTTATATGAAAACATAATAAAAACTTAAATTAAATCAACCTCAATCTGACGAACGAAATTTGAGGAACTGAATAAAATATTGATAACTGGGTGTGTCCATCCGGTGACGACCGGATCTCCCCGAGTGACAAGCTGAAATGACCCCCACCCCAGCGGAGCAGCATTAGAGGGTAAGGACGTATCCCCAACAGACAAAGCCTCTCTCCACCCGGAGGGAAAACGAATCTCCCACAATTCACGCTTCAAAAGCATGAAACAAAGACCGCTGAATTTTACGGTCGCCCCCGAATGGACGACAAATATACTGAACTCGCCACTCCAACCCTGTATACGTCCTGCTAAGGGAAAGAATGGAAGTGACAAACCCAGTATCTATCGCACCGGTCCAGAATGAGAACTACCCCTCCGGTCATACCAAACCGAAAACTTTAGTAATTCATTTCCATAGCACCCATTGGAGCTAGAGAAATAACTCCGAATGCAGTGAAGCACCGTTCGGTATTTGTATTTAAAATAAAGAAGAGGAAAAAAACAAATTCATCGGGCCCGAGGAAAAGAAAGAGAAGAAGAAAAGAGAGCAAAGAAAAATATCTGAACGACACAAAAAATACGAACTGCAAGTGAGAAACCAAAACTAATAAAATGTGTGAGATTATTGTAAACTGCGGTCGCGCGCATGAACACGGCTACCTTGGGGCTCGATAACAATATAAATTTAATTAAGAAAAAAATATTAAAAATTTATGAATTCAAAAAATAAAAAAACTTAAATAAAAATCAAAAAAATCGTACCTTTGATCTTGTAACGGCCACCTGGTTGAGTTGAGTCGCTGTCGAGTTGCGGTCTTATGGGGAGCCGTCATGCCACAGGCGCCACGCCCGGACCGTGAGGCGTCCTCCCGCCGTTAAATGTATAAATACGCTGCTGATAGCCCGCCCGCCCGACACAAGTGTTTAAAATGGTGTTTAGTTTATTACCCCGTTAGGCCACCTACTACCTTAGCGGTGTCTTCCCGCCGATAATATCAATTCACTAATAACCTCAGTTGGCCACCCGTTGCCGTAACAGTGTCTTCCCACCGATAAAATCAATTCACGAATAACCTATGTTGGCTACCCGTGACCCCAATGACCCAAATGACCCCGAAAATAATATGGCACCCGTTGATAATACGGTACCCGTTTACAAAGCGGAACTCGTAGAACACACGTGGTTGTCTCATTCAAAGCCAAACTCAGAAAATTCAAAATGTCCACTCACAAATTAAATAATTTTTTATTATATGGTTCATAGACTTGTTAATTTTACATCAACAAAATTTTTTTTGTGTTTCATATTTTAATTTAATCAAAAAAGTAAATGCCACAGTCCAATCAAAAAAAAACTAATCGATTGACAAAAAAACTCGACTCAAAAATTCTTAGAAACTAAAAATTCTCCACGAGACTCTTTTATACAAAATCCCAATCAAGGCCCAAAAACTCGTAAAAACAATACTCTCGTACCCACAAAAGCGATGCAGAAAAAATATTCTTTCTTATGTGCCTCTCGTTCTTGCACATCTAGTTGATCAGCGGCGCAAAACAAATATACAACGTGACGCTCGTACACATGCACAAGGGCACACATTGGTCTCGCTTCATCATTTATTCGTCAAACCACTAAATAAGAGGGATGTTCAAAAACACAAAATACAAAGATGTTGATTACAATGAAATTAAAATTTAAAGTAAAGTGTCAGAAGCATTGTTATGACCGTGAAGTCGTAACGATGTGTCTAATGTTCAGAAACCAAATCATGACTGACATTCAGTTCAAAGCTGCAAAATTAGTTCAGATTTACCAATTTAATTTATATACAAAATTTTAATTAAAACTCATGCGCGGTATATTTTTTGTCATCTATAAGAAGCTGATATGAACCAACCATCATTTTAGTCAGCTAGCCTAATTAGTTTCAGACTACATACAAATTATTATTAAACCTGATAGCCACAAACAAAAGGTTTTTTGATCTCTACTGACATTTGGCCATTGAATTAATAATGTTTTGTTCACTGAACTGTCAAATGCATAAATTAGCTGATGTAATATTTCTTCCCTAAATATACTGAGTCAATCAAATATGGGCCAGGTAATGAACCAAGTAGTATGGAAGCAAAAAATTGCTATGTAATCTACGTGATCAATTTTGTGTCGCCCAACACTGATCACGTACTATATTGACCTGCTGGCTCAGCAAGTTTGATTGTATTTAATGAATCCTTGGTTATAGTTAATATTTCATGGTATCAGTCGGGTAGACCTTTCAGGTAGACCATTTTGATGAATTCATCATCGAAGTTACTTTCTTCATTTGTATTCATGCAACCGACCAGCTACAAAAGTTTCATATCGCCAAGTTTTTTCAGATCGTGATACAGTGTACTTTATTTAGGAACTGTAGTTACATCACCCACTTAAATTATTTCGCGGGCATTCAAAGCACTGAGAAGGTGATTGTAGTGTGTGAAAGGGAGACATTCGAGAAATGTGGATCTGAACCAAACTCTAATATCCTGCGATACTGATGCTGGTTCTCGATCGGTTGAAGCCTTTCGATTAAATTTGGACACATTTTTTTAGCCATTTGAAGAGCTATTAGTTATTTTTGTTCTAAATGTCCTTTTCATAATTTTAGGTTTAGTTATGGACAAACGCAAGTTTTGAAATTTAATCTTAATCAGTGGATCAGTCTGGGCTGAAGGATGCTGAATAAATTTTTTTGGAATAAATGTCTAAACCAATTTTGTTTCCATTTTAATTTAGAACGTAAAACAAATTTAAAAAATTAAATGCTCATATTGAAACAACAATTCGTCGAAGAGCCCCACAATTTATCCAAAAAACCTACGTGTAAAATTGTATCCCGATCAATGAATACTTGTGAACTGTAGATAAGATACAGGCATTTACTTTGCGAGGTCAATCTGCCAAACTTGAAAATTTAAATTTATTTATTACGACTTTACTACTTTTCATCCAAAAAAGAATGCAAGTGCAGACGGGCAAGCATGAAAAGCGTATAGTCAAAAATTATATTTTCATCAATCAAATTAATATATTTTTTTTCTTTTTAATTTCAGTTCATTGGCACCCAAGTGGTAGCATTCATCATCGGTCTGCTTGGATCTGCCATCCTATTAATGTTCAGCACGCGAGACTCTCTTATTCAACCGTTAATTCATCGTACAATGACACGTTTAATTATGACATCAGAATTTCCCCCATCAACCGAAATTTTGAAAATGATCCAAGAAAATGTAAGTACAAATTATAAGTGTTTTTCTTTTTGTTCGTAATTGTTTTAATTTAACCGTAAAAAAATAAAAATTATAAATTAAAAACAAAAAGTTTTTTGGCACAACTACCTACTACACCCCATCCTGACAGTATTATAGTGGTAGAAGTATATAGCAATAAAAAAGCACAAAAATAAAATTCATTAAAACATTTAATTAAGCGTAGATTAAACCCCTTTTTGTTCTTGCGTAATTTATTTCTGAACGATTAAAATTCACTTGCTTCTGTTTTATATAAATTTTATTTGTGTGCGTATAGCCCTATATACATACAGGGGTTTTCCAGGCAGACGAGGGATTTCGTATATTTAAACCAAAAATATAGAAAAACAAAATTATTTTGCTCTAGGATTGTGATTCATTTACCACCTGTGCTTTGTATACGGAACGCAAAAAAAATATATGACGGTTGATGGTATATAGATGGTTGGTTTAATTACACTGTGCTAATTGAAAAATGTAACAAGTTGGGCACCGAAGGGGTAATTCTAATTGGAGTCGCTAAATTCAATGGTGCTACTCTAATTTCAAAGTTAGTCCCCATTTTTGAGATATCGCCTTCGACATGTTTTGGCTCTGAGTCAAAATTTGGCAAAATATACTCATTTTCACTTTAATAGTTCTTGAACCATTAGGATTTTCGTTTTGCTTTCTTCAGGAAAGTTGTTGCGCAAGTCAAGACAAACAACTTTACCGAGCGTTACCGAGGAGAGAAATTTCCTTGGGGAATCCCCTAGGGAAACCCCCTAGGGAAATCCCCTGGGGAAATTCCCTAGGAAAATTACCTAGGGAAATTACCTAGGGGAATTCCCTCGAAAAATTCCCTAAGGAAATTTCTTAGGGAAAACCCTAGGGACTTTCCCTAGGGGATTAGGCCACCTGGAACGGAACTCAATCAATTCATAACCGATTTTGATGGGATTGGATATACTGGATAGAATTTTGGAAAGAAATTCTGGAAACTGGCCACATCGAATGGAACTTGGCCAATTCTTAGCCGATTTTGATGGGAATAGATATGCTGGATGGGAATAAGATTCTCAAATGATTTTTAGAAGAAGTTTTGGAAAGTGGCCACTCGGAACCGAAGTCGACTAATTCTTAGTCGATTATTATGGGGGGCTGCATGGAAATGGGATTCTTAATTGTTTTTGGAAGAAGTTCTGGAAAATGTCAAACTGAAACGGAACTCGACCATTTCTTAGCCGATTATGATAGGATTGGGTATACTCGATAAAAATGGAATTCTTAAATGATTTTTGAAGAAATTCTGGAATATAACAACCATGGATGGATATTAATCAATTATTAACCGAATATGATGAGATTGGGTATGTTGGATGGAAATGGGATTCTTAAATAATTTTTGAAATAATTTGCAAAATTAGGCCACCTGGAGCGGAACTCGATCAAATATTAACCGATTATGATGGAATTGGATATGCTGAATGAAAATGATATTCTGAAATGACTTATGGAAGAACTTCTGGAATTTGGCTACATGGAACAAAACCCAACAAACTCTTAACCGATTATAATGGTATTTGTTATGCTGTATGGAAATGAGTTTCTTAAATGATTTTTGGAAGCAGTTCTAGAAAACGGCCACCTGGAACGGAACTCAATCAATTTTTAGCCGATTATGATGGGATTAGGAATGCTGGATGTAATTGGGATACTTAAATGAATTTTAGAAGAATTTTTGAAATGTGGCCACCTGAGACGGAACTTGATCAATTCTTAACAGACTATAATGAGATTAGGTATGCTGAATGAAAATAGGATTCTAAATGAATAAATTCTGGAATTAGGCCCCATGGAACAGAACTCGACAAGTTCTTAATAGATTATGTTGGGACTAGGTATGATGGATAGAAATGGGATTCTTAAATAATTTTTGGAAGAAGTTCTGGAATTACACCATCTGGATCGGAAGCCCACCAATTCTAAGCCGATTATAATGGGGTTGGGTAAGCTGGATGCAAATGGGATTCGTAATTGGTTTTTTGAAGAAGTTCTGCAAAATGGCCTCCTAGAACGGAACTCGACCAATTCTTAGTCGATAATGATGGTATTTGCTATGCTGGATGGAAATGGGATTCTTAAATGCTTTTTAGAAGAAATTTTGAAATACGGCGAACTGGGACGGAACTCGATCAATTCTTACCAGATTATAATGAGATTGAGTAGGTAGGAGGGAAATGGAATTCTTAAATTATTTTTGGAATAAGTTGTGAACTTGGCCCCACTGGAACAGAACTCGGCCAATTCTTAACTGATTATGATGGGATTGGTTATACTGGATTGAAATTGATGATTTTTGGAAAGAGATTCAGGAATATGACAACCTGGGACGGATATCCATTAATTATTAGCCGAATATGATGGGATTGGGTATGTTTGATGGAAATAGGATTCTAAAATAACACTTTGCTAGTTGGTCACCAAGGGGGTAAACCTAGTTCGAATACGCGGAATTCAATGCGGCAAGTCTCATTTCAAAGTCAGTCCCCATTTTTGAGGTATCGCTTTCGATATGTTTTGGCTCTGAGTCAAAAATTTGTCAAAACATACTCATTTTCACTTTGATAGCTCTTGAACCATTAAGATTTTCGTTTTGCTTTCTTCAGCAAAGGCGCAAGTCAAGACAAACAACTTTACCGAACACATCAAAACCGAAAACCACATCTATCATGTATGTGTGGTTGACTTAGGCCAAGGTTAGTTTAAGTTAGGTTGAAGTGGCTGCTTTTGCACACTTACACCCTTGTCCCTGTTCAAAACCATTCTGAGCTACGTACACAGTGCAAAATATCTCGCTCTCCACAATCCGCGAATCTGAACAGCTGGCTATACTGTTCACGCCCAAATACCTATGCGTTTTGTACGATAGTGCCGGACACGAACATAGGAAGTTATTTAAAGTTTTTTCCTCCTCCTCGTCAATGTTACTTCTACGAAGTCATTCATCTGTAGACTTAGCCTTCTCGCATGTTCTCCAAAAAGACAGGGTCTTGTTACTTTTGGCAAAAGCTTCTCACAGAAGACTCCGGATCCTACCTTGTCACCAGAGAAACATGGGTTTACGTGAGCAGAGACCCGTTTACACAGGTAAGGCTAAATACAACTGTAGGTCAACATACTTAGATGCTCATTTCAAATAATATACAAAGTACACAAGGATTGCACAACCAAATTTAAAAAAATTACATAAGATCAAGTTTCGCACAACTCATAAAAACTGAAAATCATAGGTACACAAAATTCAATAAAAATTCAATGGCACAGATTCAAAAAAGGACTAAAATTAGACAGGTTAAAAGATCTTGGTATAAATGTTGGGCACAATTTGACTCATGACTCATATTTGTATATTTTGTACGTATACAAATTTCTCATGAGTCATGGAGTCAAATTACGGCCAAAATTCACACCCTAAAAATTGGTTAGGTTGGTACACCAACAATTTAGTTAACAATGTAGTTCTCGGAATTAATCGATCCGATGATTGGCGGAAATATCATTTGGCACTGCACAACCCGTGCTCAGTGTACAATACCCAGGGCAAGAATTGCTCGTGTTTAATTAAAAAAAGACCGTTGGAATGCCATTGAAAAAACATTTTTTTGCATTGTCACATGGAAAAATTCGCTGAAAAATCACCAGCAGAGTCCGATGAGCACGGCGAGCGTTTTTACCAGGTGACGGCAAGGCTCAAACATTGGTACATCGGCAAAAACCTACATGCACTCTTGGGTGATATTTGTTCGAGTTTGCAAAAGGAAGAAGATCCCGAGGAACACACGAACAAATCAGAAAAAACGGTTTAACACAAAATTGTGAATGTAGATGTGGTTTTTCAACAACTTTGCTGAAAAATGGTTTAAGAGTTATCAACGTGGAAATTAGTATATATTGAAAAATTTTTGACTCGGAGCAAAAACATCTCAAAAATGGGGACTGACTTTGAAATGAGACTAACACCATTGAATTCAGCATACTTGAATTAGCATTACCTCCTGGGTGCCCAGCTTGTCACAAAAAAAAAGTTTGCGATTCAAGCACAGTGTTATTATTTTCCATCTGTATGTCTAAATATATATGTATATATATACGATAGTACCTCTCTATGCATAAGGAAAATTAGTGCGGAAAGGAAATTATTTTTTAACGCATTTTCCTTTTATCTGCAGGTTCTTTATACCGCTGACTTTTAATTTTCAAATTAAGAATAAGACACGATGCCATTGTTGATGAGAAAAACAAAGAAAATTACCAGAAAAAATATCCGTTGTATAATTAAATTAACACACAGTAAATATTTTCCTGTAAATACTACGTGTGCTCGCTTGGTAAATTATTAGAATATGACATAAGAAAATTTCATGAGTATGTGTAGGGCGTATAGGGTTATAAAAGTAATTAAATCGTATTTTTTGCTTTTTTGATTGAAATAAACTTAATTTTAGATAGGGAAACATGTCACGCACTTGAAATAAATATTTTTTACTTTGTTTTGGAAATATAAAAACACACCATGAAGAACATTTTCTTAAATTAAAAATATTTTGTTTTTATTTTTCGTCTTTTTATTCTACATTAATTTTAATTAAATTTTCTATCGTAGACACATACACAATATACAAAAATAATGTAATGTTTTCCTGTTTTGAACGGAATTTTTGTCGTTCGCATGTAATATTGTACTCGTGTATATAAAAAAATATATAGGTGTATTAAAATTATTTGACATATTATAGTCGTGGCAAAAATATTTAAATATACACACGTAATAAACCAATTTGGCGGTTGAGGGTGCCATGAAATATACACTCCCGGACAAAACACTCGATACATTTAGAATTTTTAGATTAACTCGAATATGGAAACTATAGCAAATTGGTCGATTGGTTAAAGATTTCGACTAGATGACCGGAGCTTACAAGATCGCACACATTGATCCGGATCAGTTCAAGTTTTATATGGAAAACGTGATCCCAATTTTGCGGGGCATTTTTTCACAAGAAATGATTGGTCGAAAAAAAATTGTTTGAATGAATGAAGTCGTTAAGAGAGTTTTTCGCACTTAAAGTACTCGAAACTGCAAGTTGAAATAATCATTAAATCGGTCGTGATCGGACGTCCGTTTTTAAGGATTTGCTTGATCAAGTCTCCTCGCTCGGTTTAAAAAAAGGGAATATCGCACAATAGATAGAAATAGATAATCTCATATATAACCTAAATCAATATTTTTGACAATTTCTGTAATAGGACCAGAAAATATTACTTTGATCCTTCTTAAGAAAAATAGCCATTTAGCGGGCAATTCTCTGCGTTTTGCGCCGGGTTTTCGAAATTTACCCCTCTTTACAGTTTTTGGAGCACAAATTTACTATAGGTTAGAAACCTTTTGACGTTCACAGTTCACTTGTTTCCAAATCGTGATCAATGTTTTTTAAAATAAAATCGCATTGTTGCAAATCATTATCACTGATGTATGAATAAAAATAAATACATTGGTTGCGTTCAGGATGCCCAACACTTGGGAACTTGTTCAGTAAAATCACAGCCAACGTTATGAAAATGTTAAGCACTATGAAATTTGGCTATGATTTCACTAATCATGTTTCGATTCAGGTTCCCTGAAAATGGGTGCTTAAATCAAATTCAAATTTTTATATTTCACTGTTACGAACATTTTACAATTTATTCAAATTTAATATTTGGTCGCGCTAGTTATAAAAAACGTTATAGTTATCCCAGCAATCTAATCTATCCCAGAAAATAAAAATTTTTATAAGGCAACATAAGCATAACTAATTTACTAGTATATAAAGTTAACCCAGCCTAGACGATTTTGAAACGTATAGTACTGTATAGTAGCTAAATTTAGATCAAATTAGAAGAAAATCGTTTCGTGGCTTCACAGAAAAAAATTGAGTTGCTTAAATCAATAAACTGTATTTCTCGATTCAAATGCCAGGCCAAATTCAAAATTTTAGCAGTTTTTACTTAAACCGAGAAAATTTTTATTGTATTTTCTCTAAATTTTATTTATAATACAATTCTTAAATTTAGAATATTTATTTTAAATCAAGCAGCTAGTATGTTTCAATATCACTCAAAAATTTGCTAAATACGAGAAACTAGTATATCAATAGCTTATAATATAAAAAAAAACAATTGGTTCTAAAATCAATGTTTCATTCTTTTAATTGGAGATAGAGTTTACTTTTAATTTTAATCTTTATTATTAGATCAAAGCATCAATAATCGTTTGGTTATTGAATAATTTTTGAATTTGATTAAATAATTATCTAAAATAATTCTATGTTTGATAAAATTAAGAATTAGGTAATATATCGCTTTTTAAAATCCTATTTTTGAGTCCCAACAAAGGATATTTTAAATATTAAAAATGATTTCATTCAAATATTCACATTATAAAATTTCAGGCTAAGTTCGTATTTATTATACATTGTTGTTTTTCTTTTGGAATAATATTCCACAATAAAATATTGTCTCCGAATAAATACGGGTTAAATATTAAAAATTAAGTCGTTTAGCATAATCCTTGCGATAATGATTTGGTTAGCCCTATTTCGATATTAACCACAAGAAACGTAAACAAGAGTTAATATAGGATTATTTACTTAAATTCTCAATTCACTGTGACACAGTTTGCCACAGTGATCTTTCGAACATCACTTTTAAACATATATTAAATTTCATTCACGTATGTTGAAAGGTGCTGAAATTATCAAGATGACTGACACAGATACGTAATTTTATTATCATCAAATGGGAAACTGTTAGTATGTCCCATTCCACTGTTAAAATCGAGCCTATAAAAATAAACGAATAAAGTGGAGAAAACAGATGACGATCTTTGGTATATGAAATCCATTTGTGCTTGTTCTTCTTATCAAGATCCAGAATCGAGAGCTCGTTCAATTTGAACTTACTGTTTGGACACGGATGATCTTGCGAGCCTATAACCAAGATGGCATGTATAAATGATACGCGTAATAAATACGTATAAATATTAAGCACTCAAAAGTAATTATTTTATCGCAATTAGTACTTTAGACGAGTACGGTTCCGTGAACAGTGAAATCACCAATAACGTTTCGTTTCACAATAATAATTTTTTTTTTTTATTTCCAGTTTACTATATATGACAAAAATGAAAAGAAAACCCAAACAAAACTTTAAACAAAATCAGGGGCGGAATCATGAACGCCGCACGGAAATTTTAGACGGAGAGAAATTTTATATGGAAAGCAGTAATAATTCTACCGGTTTTATTCTGTTGTTTCAAAAAAACCTTAAAAATTCGTTCGATTGCTATAAAGCTGACGAATGAATTATTTTTTTTTCTGGCTTGCTATTTGTGTTTTTTTTGCGAAACAATGAAACAAAACCGGTACAATTATTGCTGTTTTCCATATAAAATTTCACTACCGTTTAAATTTTCCGTCCGGCGTTCATGATTCCACCCCAGAGCGAAGCTTCAGTGATTGTACAGTACAAAGTTATATTTGGTTAAATTACATTCAAAACCATACCATTCGCATCAATCGCCACGCAATAAATCAATTAGCTTGTGGTCATGTTTGGGATCTAAACAAAATTTTATGTATATAAAAAACAGTAAAATTTGCATACCTATGTGTACATACAAATATGTGTACATTGTAATATGACAACTGCGCTCGAGTGAAATCAACAAACATTTCTAAGATGATTAAACATTTTCAAAAATGTCTAGAATCAAGATCATCCTTGATCTATTCTAGCAAGCTTGGATATTTTCACGGGTATATAACTATTTATAGTTCACGGGTATATAAATATTGGTGAACTGGCAAACGTAAATTAGAATCAGCTTGCTCAATTGTAGCAATCGTTTATTTAAAATAATCAAGCTTGCTAAAATACAGCAAGGATTATCTTGATTCTAGATATCTTTCTTAATTTTTCACCATTTTAGAAATGTTTGCTGATTTCACTCATGCGCAGTTGACATTTATACACAAAAAAGACTGGTAAGCGTGCTATTTTAGTTCAGTTGAAAGTGTAATGTGAAATCGTCAAAAACGTTCTCTAAAACTTCTAAATTTTAATTAAAGCGTTCTCTAAATATGTTTATAAAAGGTCTAAGAGTGTAATAATAAGTGTTTTACAAGTAATTGCTGATTTACATTTTTAAAAAATAAAACCAATCGGGTGGTCAATGACTATAGTGTTATTTTTAGTCGAAAGATTAATGTGTGATCGGAAAAACGTTTTGTAGTGTTCAGTGAGAAT
This sequence comes from Nephrotoma flavescens, assembly GCA_932526605.1. Taxonomy (NCBI): domain Eukaryota; kingdom Metazoa; phylum Arthropoda; class Insecta; order Diptera; family Tipulidae; genus Nephrotoma; species Nephrotoma flavescens. Next base: position 224,078,099 of record OW052221.1, read on the forward strand.
GAAAAATATTAAAATATAAAAAATTTGTGAATTTGTTATAAAAAAGAATGCTGTAATATACGTGCTGTATAAATTATAAAAATTGATGTAAAATTTTGATTTTAATATTAGTTACTCGTATCCAAATAATTTGGCGTTTCACCCATTAGTGTAGTTCTAATGCGTTTTTGGTAAGTAAAAGGAGAAGGAATTGGTGTTTATTTTAGATGAAGAGTTATTATGAATTTGTAAACTATTTTTAATTAACGAATGCATTTGTTACGAATAAGGAAACAATTTTAATCATTTTCAAACTATTTAAAATAAAATAATTCCTTTTGTTTATGAAATTTGAAATATAAAAATTTTAAACACGCACGCGCTGGTGAAATTATATAGTTACAAAATATTTTTCATTTTTTGGAGAAAAAATAGTATATGTGCTATTGGATTAAAGTGACCTTGCTTGACTCGCAATGTTTGCATTTGCTCTTGACTATGCTGCTCTCCATCTCACATACTAGTAAATTGCTCGTCAAAATATCACTTTTAAGTCTAATGACACGATTTTATACAATTTTCATCTCCCGTAAAACAAAGTACTTTGTTCTCTCTACTTACACACGACACATGTTTATTTTCAGATCGATATTGGTTTCGAGGTATTATACCTACAGTCTAGTTTTAAGCTATTAGAAAAGTGGGAAAACACTTCAATAAATATACAAGCCGTTCTATAATGGAGATAGGAGAAAACAAGGCCGTTATTAACCAGTTTCAATTGTTACCAGAGGAGGAAGGTAATCAAAATTTATAATAGTTTAAATTTTCATAAAACTAATATTATATATTTTCTCATTTTCCTTAAACACTACAGAAACTTCACTTTTTGTAAACAGCTGCACTATGTGTTGAAACCGGGCACTATACTTACAAACAAAGCAAAAATAAAAGTTTGTAAACCACCAATGGCAAATTCCATAAATTCATTTGGAACTGAAATTAATTCAATTATAAAACCCAACAACGTGTTAAGTTTAAAACGTCACCGATTTACAAAAAAAAAAAAAATTATATATTTGATTCAGTTAAAACACGTTTGTTGAAACTTTGTGACATTGCCTACTCAGAAGTAAATGTTATACTTATTACTCAGGAAATAAATTTAACTCGTTTCGATGAAAATTATCGAGCTTATATTACGGATAACTCAATTTGTCATAATTCATACATTTTTATTGTTTTGAATTCATTCTTCAAAAAACCGATTTTGCTTCATACACTGGTAAATGGTGAGAAATGCATAAATCCAGGATTTCTTTAAAATTATATTTTAATATCTATGTAGCATATTTTATATATACATAATAATAATATTTAATTTATATAGTACATATATATATATATATATATATATATATATATATATATATATATATATATATATATATATATATATATATATAAGTAAATAAAAAATGTAGATTGATTGAATTTTTAATAATAAATGGTTTATGTATTCTTATTTTATTACAAAATGTAATTGAGGTTTTATAAATAAAATTAAATTATTACCAAATCTTTGTTTATTAAAATTTCCCGTTATTTTACTTTATAAATAAGAAGGAATGGGTTACCCTTCTGTTCGAGTAAATGTTAAAAAAGTTCACATTATACTGGAAGACAGCCATTGTACCAGGTCCAGAATATTATATGTAATTCACATTATTTTAGTAAGTATTAAATATTTTATATGGCAATTGCTTAAGTTCATCAAATGTAAAATTAAATTTTATGATCAAACTTATTCAATTTTAGTAAAAAATATAATTGATAGAAGCAAGCGGTTAATAAATTTAAGCATTAGAAAGTTTCCTTTATAAATACATCCTCGTATTCAATTTAGCAAGCATTTAATAAAAAGCAATCTTCAGCTTACATTATACTATCAAGCCAGTTTCTATAATTAAACGACAATACTATGAATTTTATCCTTCTTTCTTCTCAAAATCAGCAAGCAATCCAGATAAAATTGTCTTACCTAAAGCAAACACTTGCTTAGATTAAGTAATTTAAAAGCTTAATTTTATTAAATCGCAAAGAAATTTAGACATTCATACTATTAAGGAGAGCAAGCTACTTTATTTATTTTAGAAATTTACTTTCAAAGTTTAGTAAAGTAATTTCTATATTTAATATAGTAGGGCTTTCTTGATTTAAAAAATAACTATCTTAGAAGAAGAAATTCTAATTTAATAGGATTATTCGAGCTATTTCTCAATTCAAACAATGGGCTTGATAGGTTGAATATCAAGGGGTAAAAATTATTAAATCATGCGATTTTTGCTTAGTATTAGCAATCTTTTTTTTCTGTGTTGTTTTTGAAAATTAGCTATGAGCTAGGAATTTCGTTGATTATTATTTAAATTTTGGTGGTGTACAAAATGATTTAGCCCTCAAATTCCTATAGTTCAGAGTTGATTTTCGGAACTTACCATGGACAGTTTTTTTTTTATTTGACTTTAAATTAGCTACTAGTGTATACCTGCGAAAATCGTTTTTAGTTTTGCCGAAATAGTTTTAGTTTTATCGAGCGAGACAAAAATTTAAATAAAAGCCAATGAAATTCTTAACCCAGAGTTCATTTTCGGGAAATTGGCCTTTAATTTTCCATTAGTATATTCATCTCACAATCTAATATATTTTTTGGTTTTGAGTTACTATTCGATCAGTTCTAGTTAGATTGTCATCAGATACATTGGTTTCACAATAAATTAGTTAACAGCTAAACGTGAATATATTAAATTAGAACAACCGAATTATTTTTCTTTATAATAGTTGTCAACATAACATAAAATAGATTTAAATTACACAAAAATCAAATAAGGAACAAAAACTATCATTTCAACAATTTTAGGTTTTAGGTTTCAGTGGTTTACACTTAGGCCATTTTTTGGCCCATTGTGATACCACGCATTCATGCTACATCATTAACCCATTCACCTATTCACCTACTCACACAACTACAGTATACCACCTGCACATTGCAAGCTCCATGTCAACCTGAACATTGGCATGAACGTTGGGTCGGAGCTGAATTCTGCACTCCATCAGAGGGTCTTAGTTGTGTTTATTAACATCACCGATTGTAATCGATGATGAAAATTCGATTTGCATCTAGCTTCTGATGGGATTCGAACCCAGTACCTCCCGGTCCAAGTGCCGAAGCTTTAACCACTGCACCACTTGTCCGGTTTTCAACAAACTAGATGACAAAGAAATATTGTTCAGCTTTCTGTACTTGTAAAGATTTTCTAATATTTTTTGTATCCTCTTTTATTCCGAATGATTCAAGCAATAAGTCGCTTAAGAACACTTTCCACTAATTTATATAAAAAGGGATTGTCGATAGATGGTTTATAGTCTCCTTGTTTTTGGATTTTTCCATTTTACGATCAATTTTATTTTACAAATGCTCGATCAGATTTAAATCGGGAGACATTGCAGGCCAATCCAATACTTGAAACCAATTTTCTGACAAAAAAAAAATTCGTTATGCGAGCCGTATGTTTAGGATCATTTTCGTGCGGGAAAATGTAATTATGGTAGAGACGACAAACGTTCTTTTTTCGGCAGATGCTGATAAATTGGTTCTTGGAATTTCGCAATAGTTAATTACCGTTATTCTAGACTCCACGAAATTTTTTATTGTTTACCTTTTTTGCGCCATCCGATGACCCTGCGACCATCCCCGAACTTTTCGAATTTGAATTCGTCAATCCATATAGCTTTTTTACCGAACTCTGCAGATTTGTTTGCATATTTTAATGCGACTTCTAATCGTGTTTTTAGCAACGATTTTGCAATAATGGCTTTTTTTTTACCACCTATACTGAAAAGGTTATATTGCTTATTGTATTTTGGCAAATATAAATGTTCGTTAATTTTTCCTGCATATTTCGTGCTGTTGATTCTAAATTTTGAACATTCTAACAGCATCACGATCGTTGCGCCATGTTCTATTTTTGGTTGCCCAGTTTTCAGTAATTCTTGCAACGGTACCTGTATCATTTAACCATTTTTCTTACCGCTTCTTGAGTAATACCATGGATATGGACAACTTACCGTTGTGATTTAAGCTGTTGGTATTGTTTCGCTATGAGTAATCGTTCATCAGGCTGTAAATGTCGTTAAAGAATCAGTATTGCACTTGCAATATCGAAAAGCTTATTATATGAAAAACAATACTAATTATTTTCGTGTTTCGCAATCCAAACCACGATTGCACACACTTTTTTAATTGATTGTACTTACGTTACTTCACAACTGAAAGGAATGACACGGTGCGGGGGGGGGGGGTGGTTGAGTTAAAACCCGATATTCAAATATTTTGCTCTACTTATTTATCGAGAGCCGCTATCGGTAGTGCATGTTTGTTTTATAGATGCATTTATTTTTCGTGTTTATGGTATAGCGACACCTAATAGCTGCAGTTTCTGTAAAAATTCCCCATTCGGCTCAGGATAGTGCTCGCATAATAAAACACGGTTATTATAATACATTATTTACATCATCGTAAAACACCAGTACTCCAGATGGCAGAAAAAATTACTGCTACTATGTGATATTACTATGAATAGAGTACAACATTGTAAAATTTCAGAGCTGTCAACTTATTGATTTTATCAATTTATTGAGACCACTGTATGTTTGAACGCAAATCGTATTTAATGAATATGATATTTTTTTGTTTTTTCATGAATTTTGATAAAGTTTCTGTATAATTTATTTGAATGATTTAATTCGAAACTGGGCTGCGATAACACAAGAGCAATATTCCATGAACTTGGAAAGAAGCTAGCCATCGAATAAATTAATTTAATTGTTTACGTGCCCCACTTCATAAATAAGATTAGACCCCTAGTTCAGCCCCCTATAGATAGAAATAACATTTAACTTACAACCATTCAGAAGCCGGCAACCAGTAAATTCTTATCAAGTCGGAAAAATATAGACCGTGGCTTCGAATGAGTTTATTAAACAAAATGACCCTCAGTTTATACGACTCTACAATTCATTTATCTAAAGTTCAGGATCAGTTACGTTATGAACTTTTACCACATCTTGCAATTTTGTTGTAACAATCCACATTTTTACCACATAGAAATCACCTCCCGGCTGATTCTTATTTATGTTAGCCAATTTTCAAGAACTTCAGATCAAATTTTACTTTAAATGGCTAAGTCCCAAAACTTTTTCTAAAATTTGAATTAGAATCCGAAGGTAAATTTTATTGCCAAATGACGATAAAGTATTATCAGATTTCAGTGAATACTTGAATCTTAAAGGTTCACCTAGTTTAACTTTAAATAATCGATGTTGGGTTAGGTTTTCATTTGATTTTAAACTGGAAGATACTTTTGAAGTCGGGCTAAGTTGAAATTTTTAATTGTGGGGGTTTTATTTTTGTACTAACGTATTCCAAATACTAAATATTATGGACAATTTGGTTTAAAATTTATTAATTTTTAACTGTGGCCTTTGTTGTAAAACTGATCTACCGAAATGAATACATCTGTGCGATAAAATAATTTAGCAGGTCCAGCGTGATATTACTGTCCTCTCAATTGTTTGTATATAAGACAACTTGAAAAGGCACGGGTAACATTTGCCTGTTAATGCAATACAACTGTAAACGATTCTAATTTATTGGTTGGTTTAGTTCAGTACGAAATTATTATTTAGGATACGGTTTTTTCATCAATCTGTTCCAATCATTTCTTAAGCCATGACCGAGGAATTTGTTGAATTTGGGCTAACCTGACAACATATGTACTTGCCCCGGGTAGCTATAGTTTATTGGTAATATTTTTTTCAGGTAATACTCAAAAGTGTGCTGAACTAATTTTGGGTAAACACAATATTTATGTTTCTCAACAACAGCATATATCTCCGCTTGTTCTTGTAAAAAAATAAAAAAAAACGCGTGAACATTATTTTCATCAATACGATATAAGCGTGGTGTAATGGTTGTTTCAAAATATTTTTGTATTTAAGAATGAAAACTAGACATGATCCATTTTATGTTCCCACGAATTACCCAAAAACAATGTTTTCTCTTGGTCGAAATCTAACAAGGTTCTTAGGTTCGCATTAAGCATTTGAGGTTCATTTACGTAGTACGACTATACTCTTCACAAAGTCACAAATATTGTGTACCTGTTTCTCCCATAGCTTTATTGGACTCAGCGTCTCAGGCTCATAATATTAAGGATTCTTTTGCTGCTAAGTTTGGAATACTGAGCAAACCGTCCATGTCTTCAATAGGTGAATCAACATTAAAGCAACACCAACTATTTCTTCCGACAATCTGAAACTTTGCTTTTGGAAGTCTGAATTTGGCACTCTTTTAGGCTCACAACCCTTGATCAAAAATAGCATATTAAATTGGCAACTACCTAAAACTTGCCGTATCAACAAAATACACAGGTCGGTTGGGTCATAGCTGGGGAAATAACTAATTTCACTTGTACTGAGTCGTATTCTGTCATGGCAGCGGCCATTAACAAGCCAGTTTTAGACGGTATATAAGAAAAATTTTGGAACGTGGAACCTACAGTCGGAACGCAATTACACTTGAAAGGGATTAGCTGCAAAAGTCACATTGAACCGAATACTTAACGTGATGATTCTGATTGTTTCGTCATTTCTCTTGTTTCTGTTCACCTGCTAGTGAAACGGCTAAATAAGGACTGAAAGCTCAAACCATATACGAGATTTTTCAACGATGGCTCCGCAAAGATGCGAATATAATAAAATGTTGGAATTTAATACCCGTATTAATCGAACATAACAAAATACGGATGCCCCGATTCATCAATATGAACAACATTCTGAAGTCCAAATTCAAGACTTCTCAAATGCTAGCGTTTCAGCATTAAGGGCACTAATATACTACGCACGCTGCAAAAATAATTATGTAAATTTGTTAAACGGGCTACTGTGCCCAAAATCTCGGATCACGCATGATAACCAAAAAGGTATCACCTGTACGACTTGAGTTCTACCCCGCTGAATTAATCAACTTAATGAAGCGCGTTATACGATATGATATGAAAATTCATAAAATCATAACCCAATATAATATTTTATTTTACCGACTTAATCATAGGACTGAATTGGATCGCCCATTTAACAATATTATTATTATTTAACAATATTGGAATCTGCCCATTTAACAATATTATTGCTCCACACCGTGTGGCGAAAAACAAATCAATGAGAATCGTTCATAAAAGAATATCGACATTTGGGCCCAGAAAAGCGAATCAATTGTCATATTCTTGTGTGAAATCTTTCCAACTCAATTAGCCATCCTATCCTTCCCCCATTTACATTATTATAAGCAGCCAGCTAGGATATCGTCCAAGAAGATGCGTATAAGCCCAGGGCTACATATGTTTTTTAGTCTTGATACGACATATGTAACGAATTTAAAACGAAGATGTTCGCAATTTGAAAACGAAAGGACGGTACATTTTTGTCACAAGGCCTCTAAGAGCAAAAAAATTTATTTGATTTGTAAAAGTTTCAATTTGAGTTGTAAAATCAATCTTACTTATAATACATGAAACTAGATTTGCTTTGTAAATTATTAAATCCATTTTAAGATTTGTAAAATTTTAATTATTTTAAAAAATCATTAACCTTGTTTGTATAAAATTAAACCCAATATTAGAGAGATATGCTAGTTGGCGCTAGATGCCTCTGCTACACCTTATTTCGACTTTCAATTTATTATAACTATTTTATCGTTTGGAATTCTTCCGAGTCATACCAACCACATAAAAAAATTGAGACACTATTATAGCATTCTGTGTAAATTTTTGGCACATAAACCATTTGACAATTATCGAAAAAAATCAATAAACCATCGAACTTTATAGTCTCCACTCATATAAATAATATTTTAATTAAAACAAGCGATTGATCTGAGTAAAATATTTGGCCAGAAAGTGACAAGCTCCATAAGAGATTTTTTGGTTTTATGCAAAAATGTTTAGGAGTATTTCATTTACGAAAAAAAACGATCAGTAACGATAGATTCTAAATAAATTTTTAAATAAAAAAGGTTCAGATCATTTTGTTAATTTTATCCGGAAATGACGATTTGTTTAAAAAAAAACTTTTTTTCAACAATTACGAAGTACGAATGAAAGCATGAAGCATGAACTATGAAGCAATGGAAAGAAAATTAGATTGTCATGGTAAATACTTTAGATAAAACAGTTTACATATTTCGTTAGTTGACGAGTCAAATGGTTTCGTAAACAAATTATATCTGTTTTTTGAATAGCAGCGCCGTTATTGTGTAACTTCTTTTTGAACTAGGTTGCGTTTTTTATTGTAACTATTTAGTTTATGCATTAGCATAAACATAGCGAATAGACGACTATAAGTGACGGATTTTTTTTCTACAGGTAAAAAGTGATTTTGGCCCATTGTCCAAATTTTTTTACAAAGGAATTACGCGGCTAACTTAATTAATTTCAGTAAACCTTTTTAAATATAATCATTATGCAGTAAATACTTCAGCTAATGGAATATATTTTTAATGCTCATGACAAAATATAGTTGTTAGAACACCTGACAACATGAGAAAATGCCTGTAAGTTTCTTTAGTAAAATATCTTTCAGAACTGCAAACCAAGGTAAAGTAGAATATTTCGGTACTCTGATCCTTTTCTTAACTTTAAATATTTCAGATCTCCAAGGTTTCGTTTTATTACAATCTTCAAAATGGTTTTGGCAGTTTCTTTCCCAAATTGTAACTATACCAATGCACCAACCAAACAAGCATCTTTTCTTGATTTCAGAATATGAAACAAAACATACATAAAATTTTGGTTCTTAACAGTTTAATTGCTGTATTCAGCCACCAAAATCAAATAAATTTAAAGAGTCGGGAATAATGAAAGATTTTGCTAGAACCCTTCCATTGGTGATTGTACTTACGGCATCTTTGTGGCATCATCAACATCATTTTTAATTTTAATTAGTTCGTAGTCTTTACTTAAAAACTCATGTGGCAGCGAATTTCTGGGTAACTCATGTGGCAGCGAATTTCTTTAAAACTGGCACATATGGAACACGAAATAAACCTGCCCAAAATTCAAAGAGCGAGCTTTCCATATCGATAGGTCTGGATGCCCTTGATCCTTTATTGTTTTTTGTAAATTATTGACGCAAATGAATGTAAACATTTGTTCTGGTAAGCTCAGTACATTAACTTTTGTTATAAATCAATTTTTTGACATTAGTGAAAGAAATTGGAGCCCAAAAAAAATCTAGAAAATAATCCTAAGGGTAATCGATTTCAAGGTTGAAAATAGATGAAATGTAATTTAGTAAATTTCTAAAAATATTTAACTAAACCCTTTCGACATTAATAACGGTTCGTTTTTACAAATTAGATCCAACTCCATTACTATTAGACTATAAAATAAAAAACTTGTGAAAGTTTTTGTAAAATATTTCCAAAATTTTTCCCAATTTGAAAAATCGCTTTATACTTGAAAAATAGCCAAAAAGTTACGTAAGTTCTACCTTAATAGCACACATTACTTTAAACAATATTATTTGACGGCAGTTTTGTAAATCTTTTAAAAGAATACCTTTCTGTTCAATCAACAATGCAATCATAAAAATTATTCCTTCTAACCCGCCTCCCCTTCCATAAGAACCAAAATATTTCAAAAACAAATTTCCGAACTAAATAAAATGGATCGAAATTTTTGCTCGCCAGTGTATTTATTTGAGTGAAATAATTAAATTTATCAAACCTTTTTATTACCATTTAAATATATAACGGGTGATTTTTTTTTGGTTAGGATTTTCATGCATTAGTATTTGACAGATCACGCGGGATTTCAGACAAGGTGTCAAAGAGAAAGATGCTCAGTATGCTTTGACATTTCATAATGAATAGACTTACTAACGAGCAACGCTTGCAAATAATTGAATTATATTACAAAAATCAGTGTTCGGTTCGAAAAGTGTTTCGCGATTTACGTCCGATTTATGGTCTACATAATCGACCAAGTGAGCAAACAATTAATGCGATTGTGACCAAGTTTCGCACTCAGTTTACTTTATTGGACATTAAACCAACCACACGAATGCGTACAGTGCGTACAGAAGAGAATGTTGCGTCTGTTTCTGAGAGTGTTGCTGAAGACCGTGAAATGTCGATTCGTCGCCGTTCGCAGCAATTGAGTTTGTGTCTTTGACGACATGGAAGATTTTACGCAAAGATCTTGGTGTAAAACCGTATAAAATACAGCTCCTGCAAGAACTGAAGCCGAACGATCTGCCACAACGTCGAATTTTTAGTGAATGGGCCCTAGAAAAGTTGGCAGAAAATCCGCTTTTTTATCGACAAATTTTGTTCAGCGATGAGGCTCATTTCTGGTTGAATGGCTACGTAAATAAGCAAAATTGCCGCATTTGGAGTGAAGAGCAACCAGAAGCCGTTCAAGAACTGCCCATGCATCCCGAAAAATGCACTGTTTGGTGTGGTTTGTACGCTGGTGGAATCATTGGACCGTATTTTTTCAAAGATGCTGTTGGACGCAACGTTACGGTGAATGGCGATCGCTATCGTTCGATGCTAACAAACTTTTTGTTGCCAAAAATGGAAGAACTGAACTTAGTTGACATGTGGTTTCAACAAGATGGCGCTACATGCCACACAGCTCGCGATTCTATGGCCATTTTGAGGGAAAACTTCGGAGAACAATTCATCTCAAGAAATGGCCCGGTAAGTTGGCCACCAAGATCATGCGATTTGACGCCTTTAGACTATTTTTTGTGGGGCTACGTCAAGTCTAAAGTCTACAGAAATAAGTCAGCAACTATTCCAGTTTTGGAAGACAACATTTCCGAAGAAATTCGGGCTATTCCGGCCGAAATGCTCGAAAAAGTTGCCCAAAATTGGACTTTCCGAATGGACCACCTAAGACGCAACCGCGGTCAACATTTAAATGAAATTATCTTCAAAAAGTAAATGTCATGGACCAATCTAACGTTTCAAATAAAGAACCGATGAGATTTTGCAAATTTTATGCGTTTTTTTTTAAAAAAAAGTTCTCAAGCTCTTAAAAAATCACCCTTTATTTGATCTTCCATCATCATTATATTACACGAAAATAATATAAACCATCATTGTCATCGCTATTACCATAGAGAAAGTTAATTAAATTTTCATTTCAAATAACGTAAAAAAAAATTAAAATATAATTGAAATAAATTTAATTACATTTTTGAGGCCAGATGTAGTCATATTGATAAATTTTTATATAAATGAAATTTTAATCATAAATTTTGTGCTTTTTATTTGTATTTTGTAATAAAAAATTTTAATGAATTAATGATGAAAATTAAGTTTTTTCCCTGTTTGTTATTTATTGTTCAGCGTATATGTGAAATTTTTCAATTGTTTTTTATTGAAAACTATATTGCTTGTTATTGATAGATTGACGTTTCCCCGATATGTAGCTGAATAAAAATAGTTAATGAAATATTAATATTTCTTTTTTTTAAAATATTAATCGACTTGTTCAAAGAAAGAAATTCTACGTTTTTGTTTGACAGGTTGTATTTAGTTTTCCATTAAGTATTAAATGTTTAATGAGCTTTCATTTCACATAATATATAATGTTAACTGTCTGAGTTTTTTAACATTTATATTTGAATAAATGAAATGATGCTACACAATTTTAAATTATGAGAATAATATGGTAGTATCGTTTCAAACTAATATGAATTAGTAAGTACACTGTTGTAGTAAACCAAAGTATATATATATAAAATTCGTGAATGCAAAAAGTTAGTTGTTAAAGTAGAATATAGAAGGAAATGTGAAAGAATCAAATTTCGTACGCCACGCAGTAATTCGCTAGTAGCACAACTACATTGTATCTCTATATATATAAAAATCACGTGTCACGATGTTCGTACACGCTAATCTCCGAAAACGCCCAACCGAAGAATTGTAGATTGTAGTTTAATATTGAATCGTCAATTTATTGTGTGTGCAGATCTCTATACCTACGTGTTAAAAAATAATTAAAATACCAGAAGTTTATGAAAAATACAGATCAAGTGAAAAAAATGTTTCGCATACAAGATGCGATGACTTATATACGCCATTACGGTCGTCCAAATTTATTTATTTACGGTTACATGTAATCTAAAATGAGAGGAAATACAAACTTTGCTATTGCCAGGCCAATTTCTAATGCATCGTCATGATATCACTGCACGTGTGTTCAATCAAACATTAAAATCATTGATGGATTTGATCGTAAAATACTCTATTTCCGGTAACACACGTTACTTGATATATTCGGTTGAGTGGCAAAAGCGAGGTTTACGTCAAGCTCATATTTTGATTTGGCTTGAAGATGAAATCCACCCAGACGAAATTGATCAGGTAATTTCAGCATCGACCAATTGACCAAGAATTATTCGATATTGTTACCACAAGTTTGATCCATAGTCCGAGCAGGGCTTTTAACATGACATCGCCATGCATGGACAATGGAAAATATACAAAGGTTATCCATTGTATTGACGCAGAAACACAGATTCACAATCTGAATGTCGACCATTCAAATTGAAATTGATAATCAGTGGGTGGGACGGGCAGTATTTGAAGTACAAAATATAACTGAAAACGACGAAATATCACGATACCAAATGGGCAGATACATCACCAGCAACGAAACTGTCGGGCATATCCTTAGTTTTCCCATACACGAAAGAAACCCAAGTGTCGCATCTTGCAATTCATCTTCACAACGGACAACGTGTATATTTCACTAAAGAAAATGCTCTCCAAGGAGCATTCGAGCGACCAAAAACGACACTTAGCGATGTTTTCAGACTGTGCCAAAAACCTGATGTTTTCAGACAATTCGCAAAAACATTATTATATACCGACGTTCCACGCTATTTGAAAAGTCACGCTATGGAAGAAGTCAGGTAACAAATGGGATCCACATAGACAAGGCGAACCACACCCAACAATCGCAGGCGTATTCAAAGCCAATACATTGGGAAAACTTTACACAGCACATTCAAAACAACTTTTCTTTTTGCGTCTGTTGATGGTCTCAGGACCAACATCTTTTCAATTTTTGTGAGCAGTCAAGTGCTCAATACATATCAAGATGTATGTTGTGAGATACAATTGCTGAAAGGCGATAATCACTGGAATCTGACACTTGCGGATGCAACATTTACATCTACGCCGAATAACATTAGTCAACTGTTCATTTTATTAACGACATATTATCCAACTCAATGATCGCCTTTGTGGGAAACATACAATAATTACATGGCTGAAGGCGTATACTACACCGAGTTAGACACACAAACCATAACATCCAAACAATGATTACACGCCACAAATGTACAACGAAGCCTCAGTGTTGATCGAAGATTTATTTATTTTAACTTAGTTAACAGTGATGTGCAGCGAGAAGAACAGTATAAAAATGTTGACTTAGCTAGATTTATTGCAAACAATGAGCCTATTAATGACTGCTGAACAAAAAAGTATTTATGATCGAGCTATGCTGACTGTTGCTGCTAATCAAGGCGGCTTTTTATTTATGGATACATCACGCGGAATCGGCAAGACGTTTTTAATATCACTCCATCCTTGCAAGGATACGTTCGCAGCACAAAATTGCTTTGGCAGTTACATTATCAGGCATTGCTGCCACTTTGTTAGATGGTGGACGAACGTCACATTCAGCTCTCAAACTGCCATTAGACGTTCATAACAGACCGAACGCATTGTGTAGCATTAAAAAAAAGAAAGAACGGCTGCAGAGCTGCAAAAAAGTTCAATCATTATCTGGGATGATTGTACTATGGCTCATAAACATTCACTCAAAGCATTGCATAGAACTATGCAAGATTTAAACGGCAACAGAAAAATATTCAGTGGTGCTACCTTATTACTATCTGGTGATTTCCGACAGACGTTGCCCGTCGTTCCACGATCTACTTATGAGATTAATGCATGTTTAAAACAATCGTTTCAATGGCGACGCGTAGATACTGTTCGGTTGACCATTTACATGCAAGTACAATTGCAAAATGACCCGTCGGCACAAATATTTTTTAACATTCGAGCTGCATCTAAACACACAATGCAACAAATTGCCAGACAATCTATGCGCTATCGTTAATTCAAAATATGAGTTTATTGAGAATGTCTCCCCATACATTCTGAATAATTCCTTGAAACATAATTGGGCAATAATTGAAAAATGTTGATGCTGACGAAATTAATTTTTGGGCCGGAATTGGGCCAATTCTGGATTAGCACAAATTCAGCCACTATATTTTTCGGATGGCAATGAACACACCTGATCGAAATATGCAACCAGAAGTGCCAACTCCATTGGTTTGTAGAACACTTTTTGTCAGAAAATTGTTAATTCAACGGTCTCTGTTGTTCAACGGAATTGGGCCAATTCTGGATAAGCACAAATTTAGCCACTATATTTTTCGGATGACAATGAACATACCTGATAGGAATATGCAATCAGAAGTGCTAACTTCATTGGTTTGTAGAACACTTTTTGTCAATCGTTAATTCAACGGAGTCTTTGTTGCTCAACGGAATTGGGCCAATTAAGGATTAGCACAAGTCCAGCCTTTCTATTTTGCGGATGACAATGAACATACCTAATTGGAATATGCAATCAGAAGTGCCCACTTCATTGGTTTGTAGAACACTTTTTGTCAGAAAATTGTTCATTCAACGGTCCCTGTTGTTCAATGGAATTGGGCCGATTCTGGATTAGCACCAACTGAGCCGCTATATTTTTCGGATGGCAATGAACATGCGTGACAAGAATATGCTATCTGAATTGCTCAGTCTTTGGTTTTACAATAATGTATTTCTATTTTTTAAGTTTTTGTTTAACAAAAATATTATTGAACGGTATACCTCTGTATTTTCTATGTTCAATATAGTATCCCATAAGGGCTAGTTTGTTTTTCCTGTATTCATGAATGAAAATTTATGAAAATCACACTTCTTTGATAAGCACAAATTTCGTCGGTGTAGCCGCTTTTGTGAAGTTTTAAAATTTGGCTTAAATTATTTCTGGTTTTTTCTAGAAATTGGGTTTTATTTTTTTCGTCTTTCAGGCGAAATTTGAAATTTTCTTTTCCGGTTTTCCGGCTCCTGGACTAGCACTAATTTTTTCCCGTGAGCACTAATTATCACAAATTGGACTTAATCGGGTGCGTCAATGTACAGGTTGACATGAATGAAGCTTGCAATGTGCAGGTGGTACACCGTAATTGTGTGAGTAGGTGAATATGTGAATGGATTAATGATGCGGCGTGAATGCGTGATATCACAATGAGCCAAAATTGGCCTGTGCCAACCACTGAAACCTACCTTTTATTTTAAGGTTTAAAAAGTGGGATATAAATTAAAACCATTATAATTTCAACCCTACCACATTTTTTCTGTGTACGACTACATTTTTTGTTAAATTCTGTAACTACATTTTTATTTTTTTATTAATTTGTGTGGCTACAAGAGACCTAAAAATGAATAGCGAGAAATTTACAGAGAAAGTTTTGGTTTGGCTATACAATCCCAAGATAAGAAAAGGAATATCACCGAAACTACGCGGTCGGTCATTAGGATACGTCACCGAGGAAGGTGACTCAATATTGGACTAGTGCGCTACTGATACTATATTTTGAATAATTTATTTATTTCGACAAGCCGTGTAATGCTACACCTGTATACAATCCTTGTGAATTAAGTGACACATGAGACAGAATGACAGAACAATCCGGACATAACATTACCATAATGTGATTAATGAGTCGGTATTGTAATTTAAATTAGTTATGTTACAAATCATGTACAAATCATGTCATATAATTTAGTAACATGCTAATTAACATATATATGATTTCACTATACTCGCGTATGTACATTCACACAGTTTTATGTATTTATACCAAATCCATTGAATATTTAACCTTCTGTATACACATGTCATACATAATGTTATTATTTATACGTATGAATAAAAAAAAATTTTAACCGAATAAATATTAATAAAATTAACATAAATAATATTCCACTATACTACATATTTATGTTAAAAATCGATTTTGTGATCAACAAAAAGTGTCACGTTAAAAATAATTTTCCATGATTAGAATTTGGAAAATGTTTTGAAATCAGCGCACAGTTTGGAAATGGATATAATATACTTTACTGTTATACGGTGTAATAACCTCATACTTAAAATATTTTTAGACATTCAGACAAATAATTTGTACAACATAATGAAAATCGTACATACCATTATGAGTCTAATCAAAAACCATTCATATTATAAAATTACCATACTCTATACACACACACACATACAAACATGTATGTAGATGGAAATCCCTTTTCACATTATCATTATTACATTTTCATTTTCTCATTTTTTTTTTTTACCAATTTGTGTTTTTCGAAAAATTCTAACAAAATTTACACTCAACAAACGTGAGCATAATATTCGTATATAGCTAGGGAAATACATATATATAGCATATAAACGAATATTAGATGTGTTGTACATTTGGAAATACATGTTTGAGGCATACAAAAAATATGGAAAATGTTAAAAGTTGAAAATTATCGGTCAAGCATTTGCTTTTTTCGTATATATATATATATATCTGGATATATATTTGGATACATTTTATAACATACTAAAATAATTTTGTGGTAAAAATAGAACATAATACGTTGTACGTACATATCCATTCCTCATAAATATACATATGTCCATCCAAACGAGTTTTGTGTGTACCATTTGGATATTATTGCGGAGGGCACCAGATAAAATTCTAATAATCATGAACTGATTATCTTTTTAATATTTCTGCTATATGTATACGATTTTTGATAGTCCAACTTATCGGCCGTTAAAATATTATTAGATCGCTCGAAGCGTGGCAAAATATTTGTTCAATAATCTGGTCACCTGCTTGCATAATATCATTATTGTATAATTTACGCTCAATTGTGAAAAAGAACAAAAAAAATATTTATTACGTAATTGGAATAAAAGTTTCTAGGCAAAAAATGGATAATTTGAAAGGAACACATCTCTGAATACCAATTAATTTTTAGTTTGGATTCTAGTGTGTTCTGAAACAGTTGTTGGCACACAAAGTTCATAATAACGATGAATATTCGATTCAATTATTTAAATTTGTTTAATTTTCATGAAGAGGGGGGAAATTAAAAAATTTACCAATTTGCCTGCTCAGTGCCTTATTTGGTCAATTAAGTGCATAATTAAGAATACCAGTGAC
The DNA here is from genome assembly GCA_932526605.1 of Nephrotoma flavescens. NCBI lineage: Eukaryota > Metazoa > Arthropoda > Insecta > Diptera > Tipulidae > Nephrotoma > Nephrotoma flavescens. The sequence continues at coordinate 224,095,502 of OW052221.1, forward strand.
TAGCCCAAAGGCAACATCAATCTTTTTTGTGAGACAACGTTTTTATATTATTTTATGAATATAATTGGATAATAAAGTCTACAAAGTTTCAATGCTTGTTTTGTGATTCTTCTAAAATTAAGAGATTTAGAAATTATTAGGCGGTGCTTCTTCAATATTTCTAGTCGAAAGATTTTACAACTGAAGACGCACCACTTTATAATTTCTAAATCTCTTAATCTTTCACTTAACATTAAAAAACATATTCTTCAAAGAAAATATTTGACGATTAATAAACACATTTTATTAACCGTTATGTTCCTAAACAACTTTGCCTATACGTAATACCCTGAAGAGGTACATATGTACCTTCATGTTATTTCGTATATAAATTGGCATTTTTTAAATTTTATGCACAAAATAAGGCAAACAATTTATTAGCTGACGAAAAATTGTGTTATAAACTAAACAACAATTTTAATATTCGTTGGAAATGGAAATAATCTCATACAAAATAAACCCAATAAAGTTGCCTTTTTTATTTATTAAAGGGAGGAATACAGTGGTGTGCAGTAAATAATGTGTTTTTATATGTCTATTTTCGAAAAAAAGATTAGCAACTTACTGTTCTATTTTACTGTACACCACTATATGTAAACAACTGTAAATAAACTGAAAATACAATAATCCTATACAAAACTCTGGACATGTGATGAACATCCTCTGTGCAACGATGTCTTGCGACAGATTTTGCGAGACAACACGGTTTCTCACGTTCGATGATAATAATACTAGATCGGAAAACTTAATTACGGATAAAGCAGTGCCTATTTCAGATATTTGGCTAATGCTAAATGAAAATTTACGTAAAGCGTGCGTGCCATCAGAAAATCTAGTTATAGAGTAGGTTCACAGCGTATATGCCTTCCAAACCAGCTAAATATGGCATTAGATCTGTTGAATCTCTGATGCAGCAAATGATTATCCACCTACCGGTCAAATATTGTGTATACCGGAAAACCAACGACTGGAAGAGAAAAGAACCCGGGTTAACGAATTGTTCAAGATTAAGCATAGCCGCAATATTCCGATCGATAATTTTTTTTATGATGCTACCAGGCGCACGTTTGTTGATCTCTTGGAATTTGTCAGTAGTGGGTACGATCAGAAATCGAGAACGTCTTCCATATTTGGATTTTCGGAGGATAATAACGTTACCATTTGTTAATATGTTCCCAAAAAAACAGAAATGTAATTATGTTGCCAACTTTACGATCCCTACCAATGCCATAGAAACGAGATCTAAAAATCCCAAAATTATAAAACACTTTTCAACAAAGTTAGCAATAAAATTGGTTCTCGGTCACTCAATAACTCCAAATCAATCAGCAACAACCAGTGAACGTGCAAAAAATATTTGAAGTTTCAAACCAATCATCGGTTCTTGTTATTTATTTTGAACAATGGCTCATAAACAGAGAAAAAACAGAAAAAATTGTTATTTGCTATCGACGGATATGCGATGAGATTTCGAAGGAAAAACATTTAAACTGTAATTTTTAATTTTTTGAGTGACATACCTAGCATCACACTGAGTGGCTTCAAGATGTAACTGAAGCTCAGTTCTCTAACTTTATGATAATTATTAAATAAAAACATTTCAAAATATGGAAAAGTTACACCTGTACCTAATCAAAGGTATAAGGGTAAAACGCTTTTTTTTTATTTCGCAAGACTTAGAGTTTTGAATATTTTAATTAAAAAATATTTGTTCCAAAAGGTTAAAAAAACCACTCGATCGATTTCCCCTTGCTTGGTCACCATCAGAAGTATCTACTGATTTGTAAAAGTAAAAACTTAGTTATATATAGTAGAAAAAAGCAAAAAAGAAAAAATTAGAAGGAGAGACAAAAATATTCCAGTCAAATTGATCTATTGATCGTCTCAGCCAACTGTTGTTTGTACGCCAAAAATTATTAATTAAAAAGATGGAAAAAGCATAAGCAAGTAAGCGAATTGTCATCAAGTGAGTAACAAAATTCAAGGTATATTGAAGTATATTTAATGATCCGATGTATTAGTCATATTAATACAAACGTGAGAATAGAACAGGGCTGGATCATAGCAATGATTATAGTTTCTCCTATATTGGACAGAGTGGGCGCAATTTTGTAGTTAGAGCTAAAAAACATTTATCAGGTTGCAATCAATCAACTTTCCATACTCATTTAACTTTAGAAAATCATACAGCTAGCTTGAACAATTTAGATATATTATATATACAACCCAAAAGCAGACGTTTAGATACCATAGAACCTTACGAAATTCGAAAATACATAGTCCTTAACAAAATATCCTTAACAAACAAAGAGAAATCCGTTTCTCACCAGTTACGGATCCCACCTAGTTCTCTTCTCACGTTCGTAATAATATGACCAATACATCGGATAACTAAATGTACTTCAATATACCTTGAATTATGTTATTCTATGTTATTCGCTTACCTGCTATACTCTTCCCACTTTTAACATGGAAAATGTTTTTTAGGTCGCATTATGTAGAAAAATGCAACGAAATTTTGTCACAAGAATAAATAAATTAAATACGATATATTCAAAACACTAGTGCGCCATTTTTTATTTATTTCTCATCTTTTCTACGATATCAATTAGTGAGCGTAATATTTTAAATTTGTTAATTAAGCATTAACAAAATTCACAGGAAATAAACTTTTTTATTTTTTGTTTTAAGGTCTATATAAATAAAATCAGTAGGCTTAAGCCATTTTATTTAGGCATTTCAAGCCCCATCGTCGATGTTTAAATTTTTAGCCTTAGGCTCAAACTTTTAATTTTTTATCTTTTATTTTTCCGTATAAACAACAATTGGCTGGGACGATCAATAGATTAATTTTTGTTGCCTATTTTTTGTTTCTTCTTCTCTTTTTTTTTGTTTTTTTGCTTTTTCTACTATATATCCCTTTTTCAACCATAAAAAAATGGCTCTTTCTAAGGCGAACCCGCAAAAATGTGTGACTAAAAAATCATAGTATGTAATGGCGTTCGTGGTCAATCCTACTTTAGAGATTGTGAATTGACAAAAATTAGGTGGGAACGAAATCAAGCCAGTCCGCCAAAAGCAACCTGAATTGGTCTTTGCTAATGTGTAATGTTGTGCTTGGAAAACACACCCACCAATTCGTCATTTTGTAACATTACTCACATCTCTACAAAATACAATGACTTGAAGCAAGCGTTTGTTTCATCAGCAGCTGTTGATCTTGGAATGGCTGGCAGCGTTTGGTCTACCAGCAGAATCATCATACCTCCAAAGAGGTCCTGAATGCCTCCAATAATCGTTTCTCCGCCATCGTACACTTATCCTAAATGAGTATTTTGCAATTCTGTAGTACTTTCGCAAATGCTGATTGTTTGGAAATTTTGCACGTCGGTTTGAGCTCAGAACGAGCTGTTTGTTCTTCTTCTAACAATGTGACAGCGGTCCCAGATGATGCTGCAGCCAGTGCTATTTGACTTAGTTTGCGAATCGAATCTAAAATCAATGAAATTAGGAATATTTTGCCAGTTCCGCCAGGTGCATCTAGGAAGAAGATTCCTCCTTAGCCGTCGTTGACTGCTACGCGGTTTTCTGCTGCTGATTCAAAAATTGCACTTACGTTCGTACTGATTGACTCAAAGCAACTCAATCTTATTGGCGTCCTCGTTCAAATTTTCTATTAAATACATCGTGAAATGGACAATTCAGCGCTGACATTCTTAATTCGTACAACATCTTGCCTTGTTGTACACTTTCGATGAAAATGTATTCAGCCAAATTGTCTTTGTATTTGTTCCACAAATGAAGTTGGTTCGATGGAAAAAAACGTTAAAATGATGATGGGCAAAAGTGATAGCTGCGATGATATGCAGTAGACGAAATAATAGCATTAGCGAGTGTATGATCCCAATGAATGTCCCTAGAACAAAAATAAACACTGACATGTTTCTCGATATGTTGCGAACAACTAACCATTATCAGTTCGTAGAAATTCAAATGTAGCCGGCCCACCAACATTAACCAGGAATGAACTCTTCGAATAAACTGTGCAAATTCGGCCCAATATACATTCACGTATCCAGGAACAGACTGTCCAAGTTTCCGACGTTGGAATTTTTTTGATGTTGCGTTCCATGTGAAATATCTCGGTTTCTCTAAGTAAAACTGCTCTTTGCGCTACGTTTTCTGCTGTGGATTAAGCTAGCTGTCCATTCTCCAAGTGCACAGCTCAAAGGACCATCGTGGGGTGACGTACGTGTAATGAAAATGAAAAAAATCTCCAAACTAATTGCAGTACTCAATATTTCAATGCGATTTGAATGTTTTGGAAAGCAGCTGCGAATACGGAACAATCCAACCGTTGTCGACCACCATGTCCTTATTTTTGACTTTCAACGTTCATCGTTGAACCGAAAGGGCGTGAAAAGCGAACTGCGAAAGACCCCAACTATTTCGTGCTTCGGCATCAGAACAGATTGCAAAGATTAAACAATAAAAACAAAAAAAAGTCCATGATCGCCTTGAATTTTTACTTGAATACTCGGGATATTGCGATCCATTTTCGGTTGCAAATGGAAGTGAGGAATAAGTGTGTTCGACCGCATTAACCCACTTGCTTCCAACATACGTCGCTGGCAAAATGATAAGTCGGACGACATTTTTTACATTTCCATTTACATTCATGGCGTTGTGCAAATGAATGTATTCATGCGTTCGCAATTTTTGCTGATTTAAACGTATACGTATGTCCGTTTCGGTTTTCACATACTTATCAACGGCGAACTGATGTAACAATATGCATTGAGTTGACTTTTTGTTTGTTTTTTGACCTGTAAATGAATAATGAACTTTTGTTTTGGATCGAAAAATGATATCTATCCTCTCCTCGGCAAAATATCAGCGGAAATTGAAACGCATTTAACGAACGGTGGGTTTTGCAGATACGGTAAAGTTTATCACCATCACGTCGTCGAACCACAATGTCGCGAGACTCCAAATTCTCGCCAACAACCACAATAGCAACTTTATTTAACATCGGTACATTGAAGCGTCCATCGTGTTCGCCTCAAGAATTTGCATTAAAAGTTCGGTTAAAACCTAGTGCTACGATAATATTGACCCTAAATGCCACAAAGCAATGATGCCAGTGGTTCTGATAGCGGTATCACTTGTGGTAGTTTGACTTTTTCGCTCACACAACATTATTCTGGTGAAACCTCAAAACAGTGCAATCGTGACAAACAGTGCTCATTTTTCCGAAGTCGGCCGCGATACATCTACTGCGTGATCGACTATTGTATCGGATCTGAACGCAAAATAATGTTTTTGTAGTCGATTGATATGTTATCGGATTCATTCACTATCTTTATCGAAAGCACCTTGATACCAAAGCGACCCATGCTATCGTGAAAATGTTGTATTACTCAAAATCGAACTGTTTTTGACTTCTGCTATCCGTTAAGTACGACGATGATTCAATTTAAGTTTTCGGCCTGGAGTTGCATGGTAAGAACCCAGTCGTTTAGATCAATTCCAATTTTCATAATAGAACCAGCAGTCTATTTTTTTCGACGGTTTGTTTGGAGACCGACTTACCACATCGACTTTAGCCATGCAGTCCCCTGGTCGATGAATTGTCTCAAAATAATATTCGCGCAGTCGCATCCACCATCTTGCGATTCTCGGTACCATCTCCGTTTTCTCTTTTATTTGTGCGGTGGTAACGTCCTTCTGTCGTTACGAAAGTGGTGTATTTCTTCGATTCATCGTTTAACTTTGTTCGATTTCGCTATAGTCTCAGTTGTACAGCGGTCCTCTTCTATTATAAGTCGAGTTCCTTCTGTTCACAAAATGTCACGGCGCAACAATACATTTTAGAAAATAAATTCGGCCCGTACGACAAAAACGTCTGAATATGTATTGTTATTGACGTCAAATGTTGCCAGCAATAAATTTTTGACACACGTATTGACCACAGCAGCAAACCCCGTAAGAATGATGAAACCATCAAATTTCGGATTCATTTTTTTGGCGAATGACTTACGGGAAGGGTTCGTTCGATGAAGGGTTTGATTGCTACCAACACGCAGAGAAAAAATATGGTTACTACAATCATATATAAAAGGTATCATATTATGATTGGCATTATGATTGCAACAATCATTAATATATATTGAATATGATTGGTAGAATTATATGAATGATTACAGCAAACATAAAATGATTTCTGTAACCATGTGTGAGACTCAAACTATGATTGCAATAACCATTTTATGTTTGCTGTAATCATGCATATGATTCTACCAATCATATTTTTGATTCAATACCAATCATATTTATAATTACAGTAAACATAAAACATAATATTGATGACGCATTGATATCGCATTGAAAGAAATACCCCATCCCTTTCATCCCAATTGACCATTATTGTGGTAGCTCAAAACAACAAAATCTGGAATTTATTTTCCCCGTCGTGATCATACCAAAAAGTTTGGTTTTTCACTATCATCTCAAAATTTAATTAACATTTGTTATAAAATGTTCGATAATCGCATCAGGCTACATTACTGCAGCCATGAAACTACAAAGTGAATGTTGGATATTTAGTGTTTACATACGAATTAATCACACATTAAGATAGCGAATTTTTTATAAATACACTAAAAATTATTAATCATTCAATAATCACAGAATAATTGCCTCAACAACTTAAATGATTCAAAATTTTATTTAGCACAATCATAATTGTATTACCACCATTAATAGTTGCAGGAATCATAATAGCAAATGAATTTTAAAAATAATATGGTTGGAGCAATTATATTTCTATCCTTCACAATTATGTGGCGAATATGATATAATGGCGGTGACCAAAAATTGTTTACAGTAATTATAATATAATTTAAATAAAAATAGTTTGGTTGTAGCAATCGTGCATCAACTATATTATTTCTCTGCGTGAAGGTCAACAAATAAAGAAGTTTATTTACCACTTATTTTAATTTCTTTTGAAACTAAATCGTAACCGGCGTCGGTTGGTAATCGATTTTTCTCAATTTTAAGGACATTTAGTTTGGTGTGTCGTTCGAAGGTAGTTCATGGAACGTTCTCGTCTCTGTGGCTCTGAGCATTTTATTGACAAAGGTCCTGTGTTGAAGCAATTGTGCCAGATCACGGAATTGGAATCTACATATTTTTGAATCGGCGATTTTGCATGATTTGACGACACGGATAGATTCGACAATTGAGATTTCACTAGCGTAGTGAATGATTTAGTTTTCGACGTATAAATAAATGGTTTTGGTGTGAATGGCGATGTTCTTTGGACTATGGGATTATAGTTGACGTATACTCTGATGGCGGTCAGCAACTTGGTACAATTCGAGAATGGTTTGGATGTCTGCTTTTTCAAATCGTTCTGGTTATAAAATTTCTCGGGTGTTTCGTGAAATGTACATTTTGTTTCCATCATTTAAATATGAACGTTTGTCTCATTCGTCTCACACGGAAAATCCTGAAAAATTTATTCTTAAATTGTTGCCACGTACCAAAGGCTTCTCGAACGCCGTCAATTCCATATGTTGCAGGTCCTAAAAGCTTCGATAGAACAACAAAATTCACAACTAAGATGTCCCAGCTGTAAATTTTCTGAATAAATTTGGCCGAAATCATTGACGACGACGATGAAAGGTTAAATTCCGGAAGGATTGGCATAACGTCCTTTGACATTACTGAATGGTTTGCTATGATAAACGTTTGGCACGTTCCCATACATTGGGTTATTCGTATTTGGATTAAAATTGTTCGTTGGCTTCGGTTGGTATGTTAATGATACGGGAAACTATGAACGGGCTGCGGTCTAGGTTGGTAATATCGGATACCAACCCGGTTAAGGTTAACAACATTTTGTTGATCAGCACAAATTGTTGATCTGGTATCGCTTCAAAATGAGGAATAGATGACCTAACCACCCCCGATACTCCAGTCGTCAGCGGATTGGTAGTATAGTTCGACGAAATCGGTCTATCGGGCGTATTCATGACAGAAGCCGACAATGCAACATTTGTTGTTGCCCTACAACCTTTATTTAATTGATTGACCATGTATGTTCGCATTAAACGATGTTGTATTGTTATTTACAAACTGCTGACTCAGTAAGCTCACATCAATTTGTTGCGTTGGAGTGAGAGAAGACGAAAATTGTGATGACGTCACTAGCTCAACCGGATGTGACAAAACTTGTGTGTGTGGTGGTGGTTCAAATGAACAAATGAGATTTCGGAATCGTGTTGATACATGGCGATGACGCAATTCATGACTGCAACATTGATTTGTTCACGACACTTTCGCATTCCTCATGTAGACTAGCACTTTTAAATTTTTTTTTAAGCGTTTCTTAAACTTTCAAGCGTTTGACACTCGGCATTTTTGAATTATTTTTACAACATGGAAAGTTTCAAATTGTTACTACTTTACGGAGTAATTACGAATTTATTTTACGGGATTTTTTTTTGTAACCCACATCTGAGTTTGTCAAATTGGCAAAGTTGGGGAATTAAAGGCGGTTTTGATTTACAAATAAAATGAGATAAATAAAAATTTTAAATTATTTAATATCAAGGAAAACAATTTATTTTATTTTTTTTATAGCAAACACGTTTTTCTATTTTAATGTTACGGCTTAAGAATAATAATCGCCTCAATAAAGTTATAGGCTCTGACTAGATTTGAGCTGGCAACCTTTGGGTTGATAACACTTGGTGGTGAACCAGTGGGCCATGGAGTGGTATATAAATGTAAAGAGTAGAATTCGTAACACTACTCCCACCTTTGAATATGTTCGCCCTAAACACTCGTAAACTATCCTTATGTAGTATCGCCGTAATCTATCAATGAAGATCACTATCATTTTAGTTCTAGGGCATAGTTCAATCCGTTATACAACGTCGTTAATCCATCGGTTTTATGGTTTTGTATAGGCTCTTCCCAATTCTTTTGTAGTTTCGGTGATATCCCCTTACCGGGATTGTATGGCCAAACCAAATTTTCCTTTGCAAATTCCTATCCATCTTACTTAGGTCTGTTTCTTTATTAGAAATCCTGTTCATTTTTTATCTTAGTAGCATATCAGTTACTGATCTGAATTGATCTAATCCACTTATCACCCCACACGTGCTTAATGGGATTGAGGTGAGCCTTTTAGTTCTCACTAATTACTAAAGGGGCATTGAAGTTATTTTTATTTTTTCGAGCAGTAAAGTTCCTTAGGTTTCGAGAATTGCATGAATAAGAATTAAAATTAATTTGCACACACAACCAGCAAGCAAAAGTATAAGATACTTAAAATAAAATTTTAATAAAATAACATTATAATTATAATTAATTAAATTAGAAATCTTTATTATTTCTTGATTTGATTTGATAGCTAGCACCGCAAACCAACAAAAAAGGAAAAGAAAACCAAAATCATAGTTACTAAATTATTTGAAAAACTCTAAACTGCAACAAAACATTTCTTTCCAACTTTGTTTTAAAATCGGTTTTTGATATATTTCCGATACACGAGTTAATTTATATCTAATTTTAGCATTATATTTCATTTTTGATAAAATTATTTTCTGACGTTTATATGTTTTTTCATATAATTGGGTAATAAAATAACACTGTGCTTTCTTTACAGATGAACGTGCCATATTATTTTTAAGTTCACCCTGTATTCTTTTATTTATAAACACATATATAATCTTATACCAGATATTAATTTTGTCTGTTTTTCTATCGAATTTATATCGTAAAAATCAAAAAATTTAAAAATTACCACCAAATTGTCTGAGGTTACCATCTGTCATGGTATACACAAAACGAAGAAAACTTTATTTTTATTTTTTAGTTTTTCCAAACATAAAGATAAAATTGATTTTTATTTTTAACTTTTTATTTGTCGTTTTTAATTTAAAAATAAAATTTTATTCTTATATAGTTTTATGTGGATATATACGTATCGTAGATATCTTTCTAGTTCGTTTGCTCTTCTTCGACTGTACACCATATATATTGGGAGAAAGAAAATTGAAACAATTGTATTGTTACAGCTTTTCAAGAAGAAAATGTGAAGCTTTTCTGTTATTGTTCCTTTTTGCGTTATTATATTGTTAGTATTATTATTATTATTATTGTTGTTGTAGGATTGGGTTGAGATAACTATTTTTACTTTAATTGGATAATAAAATATTAGATTTATGCTTTTTATTTCGTTTCGTAAAGCACAGTAACATAAAATATTTTAACGTACACAAAGAAGCACAAACTGACAATTATTTGTTCGAATGTGTAAAGATGTCTGTATTATTATGGTCTATATTTCTGTTGAAAATTTATGAGAATGCTTTAATATCAATTAAAATGGAATATGTTCAAAATGGCAGAATTCCCAACCTGGGATTGCTTTATAAGTCTAACCGATTGATCCATAATTATTCTACTGGCTGCGCTTTTCAAATCTGTATACATAAATGAACCTGTACACTTCGGGATGACTATTTGTTTTGATACTCGAAAAGTACGATCGGACCGAAGTTGTTAACACCAGTGGCTGTGATTGGAAAAGTAGGTCGAACTCTTACATGAGGCAAATCACCCGTTACAGGTTTTCAATTGTAAATCGACGATTCAACGTGCGTGTAAAATCCAATAAGTTTTGCGAGTTTCATTCAATGTACGTTGGATACCTCCATGTTTTTGATCGAATGGTAATAATGAATTTTGACCGACTCTCAGTACTCCAGCACGATCGATGAATGGATTCAGACCACTCAAACTGGACGATCGTATATGCAATGCAACACTCTGGTTCCTTTCAATAAGTGTTAAGTAACCTTAAGTGATTCGATTGTCGATAATTTTTTCACAAAAATAGTTGATGAAATTTTAGTTAAACGAATAAGCAAGCTGTATAAGATAGCGGAAATTTGACAGCGAAAAATACGAGATTACACTACTCACCGCAAGTAGCAGCAATATCACAAAAAAAATTTTTTTTTGTATAATTACCAGCTGAAATTTTTTATTCATTTTGGATCTCTTTTATCACTAAGTAAAACATCCTTATAAGATCCTTAAAATAACAAACTGATTGTTTTTCGAAGTAATGGAACTAACGCATAAATAATTTTCAGTTTTTGGCCAATATCTCAAAATGTTCAACTATATAGTAACAGAAAATCACTTATGTGGCCGCAGAAAATTAAAAAATTACAGTAAAAATTCAAATCAATAAGTTTTGTCTGAATTGTCCGTGTATGCCTTTCAAATTTTACAAATATTAATTAAGAAATAGCTGAGCTTTATCCAGTTTAAAATCCATTTAAATCGCGTAGAATGTAGACAACTTTTTATCTAAAATTTATATTTAAAAAAAAATCAATCTAGAAAACAATTTTCATGTGGATTGATGATCAGATTATAGAATTTTTTCCAAAACTTACATTAAAATCCTCAATCAATACTACTATCGTTAAGAAATGTCGGACAGACGGAATATTGTTAATTTTCAAGATTTCATTTACCGAGTTCCTTTACTTCGGAGATCAATCAGTTCGTCATTTTAGGAATGACTTTTAATATTTAAATCCGCTGGGATGTTTTATTTAGTGATAAAAGAGATACAAAATAAATAATAAATTTCCGCTGGTAATTATTTAACAAAAAAAATATCTTCTGTCACTTTCGGCGAGTAGCGTAATCTCTTATTTTCCACTGTTAAACTTCCACTAAATATTACAGCATCAAATTTACGATGAATAGCGACATATCTTTTCATCATTTCTGAGTCGCTCTCTTTTTCGAAGGAGCATGATGAGGAAAAAACGATTCTGGCCATTTATGGAAGCATTTTTTTTTTTGAGACAATGAGGTCCTTGCCTCCATAGAGTTCCCTATGGATTAACTGTTCAGCAGTTAGATATTAATGCAAATTGATAGAACTGCCTCACACAATTCAATCCTTGAAATTGTAAGAGCTCACTTTGGAGCTACCTATTTAGCGAATAGTAAATGAACGAAACTACTGCATAAATGAACGGAACTGTTTGATTCGTAAATACATTGCAACAAAATAAGCCTGCATTGATCCATCACAAAACGTATGTAATTCGAATGTTTGTTGACTCCTGTCAGTGTGTAAATAAAAAATGTTCAAACTCTCGATGAATGATTGCCAAACGTGAGCTAGAATTTGTGAAGCTATCCCAACCAAGGCCTTCGCACCACTGATGTTTAAGGAATGTTTGGCCTTTTATAACAATTAGATTGACCCATTCCAACGGATCAACTAGGCCAGCAATACGTGCGTTTTGTGTGATACTCAGTTTCTAGATCGAAAGACTTTGTAGTAGTTGGCCATCAGTCTCTCTGAGATTTTTGCACTGATCTGGTTCTAGCCTTTACGAGTAAGAAGTTTCAGGAGGCTGTAATGGGGTCTTCATACCGAGAATGGCCTATATTCGGTCGCTTTTCGAACAATTATAATATTTAAGGAAGTTGAGATTTCCGGTGTTGGCCATCGGTCGCATTTTGATTTTTGGACAGATCTGATTCTAGCATTTACGAGTAGAAATTTTAGGAGGTTGTGGTGGAGTCCTCATACCGAGAATAAGGAAAACATCATACTCGTACGACCGGACAAGTGGTGCAGTGGCTAAAGCTTCGGCACTTAATTCGGCACTTGATTCGAATCCCATCAGAGGCTAGATGCAAATCGAATTTTCATCATCGATTACAATCGGTGATGTTAATAAACACAACTAAGACCCTCTGATGGAGTGCAGAATTCAACGCCGACCCACCGTCAATGTCAGTGTACAGGTTGACATGAAGCTTGCAATGTGCAGGTGGTGTACTGTAATTGTGTGAGTAGGTGAATAGGTGGGTTAATGATGTGGCGTGAATGCGTGGTATCACAATGGGCTAAAAATGGCCTAAGTGTCAACCACTGAAACCTAAACCTAAACCTACTCGTAATTAGAGTCCTAAAAGTTTTAGATGATCCTAAAGTATTTTTAATCGATTTAAACAATTTTTTGTCACTGTAGCTTATAACTGGAAATAACAAAGCAATTGTAACCAATTAGACCCAGCTTTTGATTTTACAAAACTTGCTTGGTGAGGTGTCAGATTTATGGAAGTTGTTGCGGAATTATTTTATTTCATTTTTTTATTTTATTTTTTTATTATTCTTGCAATCTGTTCTGGGGCCAAGGCTCTTCCAACTTTGCTTTTTCCGTTTATAATGTTACGCCTTTGTCAGCCAATTCCAGGACGTGTGGCTATAGGTCCCATTTTTATCACCATCTGCATCTGAATTTCACATCCCGACAGGGGGTCATAGATGTGTTCTATGTGTGATGCGTAATCTGTAAACGAAAAACTTGTGGAGGTCGTGCTGGCACATTCTAATATCACCCTCATCGATATTTTATCGAACTTTATGTCTGTAATCTGTAGAATAAAAATTGTTTCTGTTTTAAATTTTGTATTACAATTTACCAGCATCCTATAGATTAAAACCTTTTGATTTTTTTACTCTGTTTATATCACCAAATAAATTATTTTCGATACATAAACGAAAATTGAGAAATAAAAAATGTTCAAATATATTCAAATAGGTTACGCTTGTGATAGCAATAGAAAATGAACCTCACCACACTTTTATTCTTTCGTCGTGATTCAATGACTTGAAAAAATCAATCGACTTCCACATTTGATTTCTTTGCGCGTTTCTTTTTTGTCTATGTGTCTAAAATTATGTTTTTAATTTGTTCGTATATAGTAAAAAAAATTAAGTTTTGCTGATATATCTCTCCACTCGAAGCAAAAAAAAACCTAAAATTAACCCAAAAACGACAAATAAAGAAGGTGGCCTTGAAATATTTTATCTTTGTTCTAGTGCCAGAATCAGTAGAATCAAAAAAAAATTTGCGGAAAAAAGAATTACAAATTTCCCCGACGCCACATTAGTTTGTTGGCGAAGGGCAAGAAACCGAGAAGGGAATCATGGCGAAAGAATCAAAATGTATGGAACGGCAGAATAAAATTAGTTTCATCAAACGAAATAATAGGGAAATTAATTAAAATATCAAAAATTGTGACAGGAGTCTATAACAGCACCAGGATTTCGTTGTAATGTGTCATGCCGAACCGTGATTTACGCTTTGGTTTAAATATAGATCCAGAATGTGATATTTTTGTTAATTCTGATACAATTTAGTTGAAACATTGCAAAACAAATCAAAAATTTCGATTCCACACTAATAATGTACTAGAAAAATTAAGTTGTCTTTGAGCTTCTGTTTCCTTTCCACACTTTGATTATTTCGTCGTGATTTACAAGTACGTTTTATTTTACACAACTTATTATTTATTTAATTTTAAACACACGATCAACTAGCCGTGGTGGCTTCTTAGTAAATCTGTAAAATTTTGACTAACAGGTCGATATATATAAACTCTATTATATACTAATAAATATTTATGTATATACAACTACCTAATTGCAATATTGCATTACATACCACCAAATTCCTCATTTATCTACGGTACTGAAGTACTACCACAAAGAAGATTAGTAAATGGGTCGTCGTAACCACCTCCGAATGTATATATAAATACAATAGGGAACATAAAAATGCATGTTATTAAACTCAACAAAAAATATCTATCATTATCTTCGGACAACAACAAAACCAGCAAAATTATAAGTTGGTAGCATAACATTTGATAGCGCCTTGAAAGAAGAGGAGACTGTGTTCGCTTTATTGCAACGAATTGTCATTCGAATGTACGTAAACTAAAATCTCCACTTTATACAACTGTAACAAGTTGTATCATTTTTGCTTTTCGAAAATGATACAACATACCGCCATTCGACTTTTTTCGAATTTCGATTCGTAGTGATCGTATACAACATACCGCCCCAGATAATAGTCACAGTTTTAAATAAATCTGTGGCGACTATGTTCGCCAACACAAGCGCTAAGTATGTATGTTGAAAATGTATTGGTTTTGATCGTAAATTGAAAATTGAATTTAAAAATACTTTTGGTACAAAAATTGATCATAATATTGTCTATAAGGCTGGGTTGCCATGTAAAAAAATGTTTGATAATGTAATATTCTGAATGGTGTCCTCAATGGGTATATAGCATAAACATACAAAACCTATCCTAATTCGTACAGTCGTACGGTATGGACGTACGTCTTTCAGTCTCAATTTTATCTCAAATTTGTTTAATTTAAAATATAGCTTAGTCTTAAACCAGTAGGACAAATTTAAACCAGTTTCGATTATCATAAAGTTAAAAAATATTTTATTAGCGTAGCTCTCCAAATTTTTACATGAGACATTAAAATATATTTTAAAACACTCCGGATTATAAATACAATTTTAAAAGTAAGAAGTCACTGTTAAAATATCGGTGAAAATTTGATTAATTGTTGGAATATAATTAAACTCCTGATTTTCAAATTTTTCGTTTAACTGTTTCTTGACAAAAGATTAATCTCTCAAAAAACTGATAGCAAAACCTACCTTATCCATTAGAAAAACTAAAGCCTCTCTATAAAACGTTTCTGAGCACAAACCATAAAATTAAAAACAGGTTTGCAGGACCTGGGTAACTAAAACAAGTTCAGTAAAAAAGTTTCACTATAGGGCACAGATTATTGGCCATACAGAACTCCATAATTATTTACCGGATATTATGCCTCGTTTTAAAGCTTACCTGCATTTTGGAATGGCGGTGATTATAAATAAACATTTAAAAAACACGGATTTATCAATATGAAGTGGATGCCGAAAAAATTTAATGGGCCATTTAGCTAACCTAAATCTGGCTTCCAATAATTCATAAATTACGGTCTGTATGACCAAGTTATGGCAATCTGGATAGAAGTTGCAAATTGACCGGGGTCCTTAACCAGTTTATGACACTTGATCTCAAAAAGCAAGAAAAATTGGTTATGCCTCAGAATGTCTGGAAATAGATGTCTGATTGTCTTTACGCCTTGTGCTATTTGAATTTTTTGTTCGTCTTTTTCAATATTTTTTTAAATTGAATAAGTTTTGAGATGTCCACCTCGGGTCGGATACCTGCCGCAAGAAATCATCAAAACAATCCGATATCACGATATTGCTTTACATTATTCTATGAAAGACGTGCAGCATATCGGTTGAAAGGTTTTGTATTAGACAATAATTTTGACGATGAAACTTTAGTTCATAAATCAACCGTTTTGGCGATTGAAGATAATTTTTCGTCAATAACGTAATACTTTTTTTTTATCTTACTTTTATCGTAAAAACGGGTCTGAAGAATGAAGTGATTTATTACTCAAAATTACCAATGTCTCGCTGGAATACGGTACAATTGGAGGATCTTGGAGAAAATAACTATTTACGTACTTTATTATTGAGAAAAAGTAACTTTTGTTTTGTCTTTTCGAACCCAACACTTCCTACAGGCAAACTGTTTGAACCTTTAACCACAGCAGCAACTTCCTGGTTTTGGATTGTCTCAAGGGGTCAATATTTTGTGGCCAGCACCCAACTTTATTTTACCTGCTTAAAATGAAAAATTAAATTTACACGAATGCTTGTAAAACTGTCTTGTATAATCAAAAATCGTTATTCCTGCTTAAATTTCAAAAAACAAACCATGTTGCTAATTTAATCTTTTAATTTATTTGACTTTTTTCATTATTTGTCGTTTTTTTTTGTAATTGCTTAACTTTTACAAACCATTGCAATAATTTAAAAAGTTCTCATGGCAGCTGCCACTTACGGTACAAAGATTCCTAATAATTATGCAAAGATCTCCTAACCAATAGAAATAGTTTAAGTATGGAGTTTCATTTTGTAGTGAATTTTGATGGAATAAATTTATTTTTGTACTCTCGTTATTTCCGTCATATTGGTCGAAAGTATTCATTTCCAGTTACGTTGTGAAAAATTCATCTCAACCCATATTGTTTCAAATTAAATTTAGAATCTTTTAATTTGTAGCCGTTTCTCTCGAAAATGCTATACGTTTCAAAATATTAACAAAAAACGATAAAGCTCCTTTGAAAGCAGCCACTTCTGGTGGGCCTACTTCGCCCAAAATTCACCAGGGTCTGTTATTTTGGGGAAAATCTCTGGTATAAAGTTTCATACCGATTGATCTGTGGATCTGTGGCATCTTTTGGAAACTTTTTTTCTACAAAGTTTTTATAGGGATAAATAATTCCCAGTTTAATTTTGTTTCGAAAATGTTTTCACCAAATTAATTTCATTAGTAATCGCTTAAATTTTGAAAAATTGATCTGGAAAGGTTTTGTGGTAAATTTTATACAAAATCTTTTAGTTGGTAGTAGTTTTTCTCGTAGATGCTATACTTTTCAAAATATTGGCCAAAAAGACAAAAAACCTGTGCAATCTGTCATTTCCACTAGACCTATTTCGGTCGAAATCCACCGGTCCACCGATATTTATGGAAAAAGCTTAAGTATGCAGATTTATCTCGATCAATAAGTCCGTCTTGGCTGCATAAAGCCGATTTTTTTTTTTGTTGAAAATCAGTTTTTTTTTCAAAAATGGTATAATTCGGCTAAAGTTGAAAAATTGATGGAAATTAAATAGAGAATATTTTAATTTTCACTCCTATTCCTACTAAATGCTATAATTTTTCAAAATATTTACAAAATTCGGAAAAACTGTTTTAGAAGATAACACTTCCGGTCAATTGATTTCTTCCAAAAATCACTGAGATCTGGGATACCGTCTGCAGATAAGACACAGGCAGTTAGTCTGAATGTAATTTCATATGCACATACACACATACACTAACAGCCATTTCTAAACACAAAATTTTTTGACTTTAGCGATAGAGCAACAGGTAAGTCAGAAAAAATTGCCAGGTCAAAACTTCTCACTAAAGTATAGTTTACTACGTGAATAAGAAAGTAAAACCAACTTCTAGTTACAAACATAGGATGGCATACACCATACATACAGAAATAACAATTTGCTGTAAATAGCGTTTAATCTTCTAAAATACTTACATATAGTTGCAGCTTGAAGAGCTACATCCCATGCAACGATGCCAATAACATGATTACCAATATTTGCGAATCCTTTTTTTAATTGAGTAGGGGGTCTTGGTTGGTTCAGTTTTCCGATCGAAGAACTTGTCCTAAATATCTCAATCTCGATAAGTTTATAAATTCAATAATGTCATTTTTATCAAGATCATTTCTGTTCCCGTGGTTTATTGAACAACAACATCATACTTATTAATTTGCGTACAGTGACAGGAAGGTATGATGGTACAAAACTCGCACCTAAATGTAATGACTGGTTGTATTGTTACCTAGTAATTTTTTAATATTATTTGGCGCAATTTTTCACAGGATTTGAAGATTTTGATGTTTTCGTATAATTTTCGAAAAGGAATTCTCCTAGATTTAAAACCTTTTACTTTCTTAATTTGAACGTCACCAAAAAAATGTGTCTGCGTGTTTGCATCCTTGCATGTTGGATACCCAAATAATACAAAATCCTGCATTGTGTGTTTGGATGCTAACAAAGAGATTCTGAAACTCTACAAATAGGTAATGGAAAATAAAAGCCCAACTACACTCGTGAGCAACTAAATCGATTCAAACCTCTGCATGTACAAAGAGACGTACTTTTTAAAATGAGTTAACTGATTTTCGTACAACCAACTTTAATGACAGTTTAGTATTTTATCTTTAAAAGGACACCTATATCATTAAAATCTGTACAGTACTTTTCAAATTACAGCAATCGTAGCAAAACGCGACGTTTCGGTAAAAACAATTGGCGTGCTACGATCTCCTGTATAATACCAAGTTGACCAATAATCCCTTAGACGTTGACCTGAACAAATCCTTACCAGTTTCATTCGTTGTTTCATTGGAGGAAAGACGCAATCAACGAGAAGTCGCTCATCAGATAAACATCAGCCAATCTGCTCTGTCTCAAGAGTATCCAGAAGGATTCAGAAAACTGGTTCTTTTAATCGGAGACCAGCCGATGTCGGTGTACATCTGAGAAGGACAATTGATTGTCGTCCATACTGTTGTTATTAGATATCACCATTTCACGGGCGTCGACGTGCAAAGAATACGTTTAAAGGAGGCAAACCTCAAGCATGGGACAATTAAGGTCCATTATTCTTCTCAAGGGAAGCGATTTTCGAAGTGCTGTTTTGCTGAAACAGTCTCGTACGATAGCAGTTCAATCATTGTATGGGCTGGCATATCTCTTGATGGAAAAACAGATCTTGTTTTTTAGGTATTAGGTGAAGGCGGTAGAGATGGTTTGACCGATGAAAAATATATGTTCGATGCCACCAGGTTGGACTCGAGACGACGAAGAGGCTAGCCCTCACTCAGTCCAGACATGAATCCAATTGAGTATTTATGGGACGACCCATAAAAGGGAACGGCATGCGAACCATTCTAGATGCGGGGGGGGGGGGCAATAATAAGCATTAACCAATTGGTTTTGGTTCTTTTGTAATTTTTTGTTGTATTTCAATATCCCCAATATTTTTTTTTCATAATCATCAAATTTGGTTGCGTTTTCATTCAAAATTCATTATAAAAAAAAATACGAAACCAATTTTCATGAAAATATTGTCATTTTAAAATAAAAATACCAGGCTTTCAAAAAAATAATGAGGATGCGAAAATCGGTTAAACCGTTATAAAAACTTCGCCTGGGGGCTGAAAGTTTGAGTCGATTTAGTTGTTCGCGAGTGTAGTTTGGTGTAAATACTTATAAAACAAAGTTGATTGAAAAACTTTCGTTCTACAAAGTTTTTATAGGGACAAATAATTCCCAATTTAGACTTGTTTCGAAAATATATGCACCAAATCAATTTCTTTAATATAGGGAAAAAAAGTACAAGTTCGGCAAAAATGTTATGAAAATATTTGACTGTACATGGGCATAATTTTTGTAGAAAAACTGGGTTTCAATTCTCCCTTAAATTTTGGGTAAATTGAGCTGGAACGGTATTGTGGGAAATTTTATTTATTAGTTTGTAATCGTTTTTCTCTTAAATGCTGACACATACTTTTTAAAATATTTATTAAAACGAAAAGCTCCTATGTGAGCTGCCACCTTCGGTTTTCCGATTTTTAGCAAAACTTTCTGGGATTTCCAAATTAATGGAAAAAGTTTAAGTTTGCAGTTTTATCTCGATCGGAAAAACCGTCTGATCTGCAGATAGTACAGACAACATACACACATATACACAAATACTCAAACACACAAATCTCTAAACATTTTAAGTAAAAACCTTTTTAGACGTTGGCGATATGTATAGCAGCAAATATCGCGTTATATTTTTTAATATATTTTTTTATAATATTTAGTCTTTGCGATATGTACTGTGCCCAATGACTCCCAACTCTTTCACAGCTCTTTTTTCACGCCCTTTCCTAGCGCAGTCGCCTGCTAAATCGAGGACGTAAGAATTTAGGCCTGATTTTCGTAGAACCACCTGCACATTGCATAGCCCCATGCCAGTCTATAGTATTGGCATGGACGATGGGTTAACTTATGTGTTTTGCACTCCAACAGGGGGTCATATTTGTTTTCCTTTTCATCAAAAATTGTAATTTGGTGATGAAAAAACCCTTTTGCATCTTGTTTGTATCGAAGTTCGAACCCGGTACCTCCCGATCTAAACAAAAACCACTGAGCCGTTTGGTTGTTTTCTAAAATATTTGCTTAGTTGCTGCTGGAGCTTCTTTCGATTAAACGATACCAACAATAATATTTCAAAAGTTTGCAAATACTTTTCTAAGTTGTCAATCCATTGAGTAAATGGTCTTCCACGATGTTCCATTTTCGTAAGTGTCAATGACAGAACATGCTTAATCATTCGAAATTGTGATCGCTAGAAATTCTTCTAACTATTTGTGATTTGTGATTTCTTTACACCCTGTACACACCTCTTTATTTAATATTGGACATCGTTACCATGCGTTCATTGACAGCAGGCTATATGCGGGCCCAACACTTGCAACTAAACGTAATGAATAAAGCTTTATACATTGTACATTGTAGTGTTTTGTGCGATATCTGGCAAGACTTGAACATTTCGATATGTCCATGGAACGCTCGAAACTCGGCTGTGATGCTCAATGTTATGTCTACAAAATCATAATTACTTTCAAAAAACATAATTACTTTGAAATAAAATAAATGATCGATTTTCTGCAAGTCATTTCCAAAAATTTTTTTGATAAGAATTTCACTATTATTGTTGTTGTTTCATTAGTAATTTAAATGATGTTACCTTATATGGTTGAAACCTTAATAACGGATCAAAACAATAATACTAATTTATTAGAAAATAAAACAAAAAAATATACCACAAAATTAATAAGAAGGCAAGTGTATGTAGGCAAGTGTTCTCAATGTTAGTAAATTTTCAAAAAGTGAACTTCTAAAAGACGAAGGATTTATTACCACAAGATTCAAATTAGAAATCTGTTCAACAAATTTCACAAAATGTGCAATTGGGTAGATTTTCTGAAATTCTCATGATACGAACTTTTGATGGGGCCAACGAATTGAACTTGACTCCTGGGGACGACGATATAAATACCGGATCTTTTACAAATGGGTTGTTGCAACAAATTTATAAGAGATCATATGGCATTCCAGGAAACCAACACACTTGTTAATCTTTTGAAATTTTGTGAAGAGATTGTTTAATTGAACCTAATTGCAACTACCCATTTGTAAAAGACCCGTTATTTATATCACCGACTCCATGAATCATTATATTCGTTTGTCCCGATAAGAGATCATTTCATGAACATTCAAGAAAACCGATTAACCTTTCAATCTTTTGACATTTGTTAAACAGATTTCTTAATTGAAATTTGTTGCAGCAAACCATTTTTAAAAGACACTTTATTTATATCGCCGATCCTAGGAGCCGTACATTGGTTCCTGTAAGAGAAGGTGTCACGAGCATTCTAGAAAACCTACCAACAAGTTAATCTTTTGAAATTTGTTGAACAAATTTCTTAATTTAATTTGCTGCAACAACCTATGGATTGTGAAACATTTATTGCATGCAACAAATTAGGTTTGGGACTATTTCTTTTGAGTATATTTTCGATATTCACAATTCTTCTTTGTGTTTTTCTCCTGAACGATCAAATGAACACTTGTTTTGCGGTCTTTTATCCTTTGTGAGATCTCCCGAATAGCATCAGTATATTTTTTATCCTACCAGTTATTTTTCTTGTTGAGGATTTCGTCCTTAAGTATGCACAACCATCTGAGACTTCCATTTTAATAATAATTTACTCGTTCTCGGCGGTCTAAGGAAACGGCTGATTTATGTACTTGTGGGCTTCATGATCTGTACTTATATTTTTATTGCTATCGAAATGTCTTTTGGGGCCGCTAAATTTTTGAATACGGCTAGTATAGTAGTTCCTACTACATTACTAGTTTGACACAGAATATTTAGTTTCCGGACCAATGGTGAGAGAATATGCTGTCTCAGGCTCCCGATTTTAGTATTCCAACGGCAGAATATTATTTTTATGTCGTGTTGTAGTGCAAAATAAGCTGAAACGAGTTTCAATAAAATCGAATATATAGTCGATCTCCTCCAAATATTTAGTTTTAAAATTCAATGATACCACAAAAGATATTATTAAAAGTTTTATCTTCCACCAAGCCTTAGTTTAGAAATGGTTGAGTTATACCTACTATACTGCACCACTATAAGTATTTTGTTTGGTTGTGAATCGTTTGTTTCATGAAACACTTTTCGCCAAAATGTATGTTATTTTGTATACACGAACTCACATATTAGATTTTTTGCATAATTTTATATTTTGTTTCGCCAATTTATATATAAGAGCTCCATCCGGCTCCACGGCCCCAAAAATATTTCAAATCTATATTTTGCCGTCAAATCGTAAAATTTTAAAGCGTTCGAAACAACATAATAGGAACGTCGTATGGCTATGATTTTTCGTACCACCAAAATATTATTTAAAACTGTTGGTGCAAATTATTAAATGTGGCAGAGAATTAGGTGGCAAAAACGACTTACGGCTTATCAGATCGCGGTTATATTTTGGAGATCAGTATTTAGAAATTAGTGTTTGTTTTCACTGCGCTATATCGTGATTTTAGAAAGATGATAGAAAAGACCCATATTGTAGTTTGAAACCATGACGCACTACCACAATAACATATATAAAAGCACATTCCCAAATTGATTTTCCCACAGTCTTAAGGGTTTTCTTCAATCCTATTTTAAACTAATTAAAGTTTGTACCTTTCCCTATTTTTCTATAGGAAAATATTATGAAAGCTCATGGATCAAATAGACTTAAATTAATCAATAAAATTGGTCATTTTTCTAGATTTTTCTAGACTTTTTAATCTAGATGGGTCTGGTTGAATCCATACGATTTGAGCTGAACTAATACAATGCAAATTTTACTAAACGTTGAAGTTTTAATATGATAATATTAAAGAACTGATTTGTGAAAAAACCAGTACATTTCTCACGGTTCAATAATCTGTTTAGTTTTTATGGATAATTGTGATTTTGCGGATTTTTTAATTGTACATCAAAATGTTCGTAGTCTTCGAAGGAATTTTGACGTACTGGTTGCCAATATTAATGCATATAACACAAGGCCCTCGTTTATATTTTTGAGTGAAATTTGGATTCATACTGATGAAATGTCTTCATATAATTTAAATGGTTATACGTTGTTCGGTGCGTGCAATGATTCGTATAGAGCAGGTGGTGTTGCCGTGTTTTTTGATTCTAATTTAGATTGCTCAGTTAGTGCCCATAACTTACCATCAGCCGATGTCATAAAGGTTGAGTGGAGATTTTCAAATGATTTATATGTCTTTTTATGCATCTATCGACTTCAATCTACAGCTGTGAGTGTCTATGTTCTGGAAGTGGCCGAGGTTTTGGGCAGTATTAGGTCAAAAAACCTTTTTGTTTTTGGAGACATTAACATTGATATTCTCGGGTTTCCAAGCAACAGTATTGATTATCTAAACCTTATGTCATGTTTTGGGCTTGAGTCATTGATTGGTACTCCCACGCGGGTTACTGCTTCTTCTTCAACGTGTATTGACCACTTTTTTCCTAGACTTAGGTCTAATGACCTTTCAGGTATAAGAACATCTGCTGTGGACTTAAAAATTTCTGACCACCACTTGATTGAGATACGGTTTAAGGCTTCTCAGATACTGTTACCAAGGTCTAATTTGAACCAAAATTCCACGAGAAGTAGAAAGAAACTCAATCTGTTGTTGTTTTATGAAAGGTTGGATCATATGGACTGGGGGTTCATTTTTAACATCGACAATCCATCGCTAGCTCTTGAGGTATTTTTGGATAATATTTTAACTATCTTGGAAAGCTGCTACACATATTGCTCGTCTAAAATTAAACGCCTGCAGCCTTGGATCTCCTTTGACCTTGCGCGACGTGTTAATAAAAAGAATAAACTGCGGTCTAAGTTAAATAGGCGTCCTGATAATGCATAGTACTTCGTGATAGCTATAACAGAATGTGCACCATAATTAACGCAAATATCAAAAAAGAAAAGGAAACCTATTATTCTAAGCGTTTTTCTGCTAACCGCGGTGATATAAAAAAAACTGGATTTTAGTGAACGAGATTCTGACTCGTAAACAAAAAACTTCACTAGTCAAATCTATTTTACCACAGAACGGAAAACTTCTTACGAGTGATCTAGAAATTGCTAATGAGTTTAATTGTTATTTTTCTAGTGTTGCTAAAGATTTAGGTGCTAAATTTAACTCTTTCAACACGTCATCTAGTTTCGATTTGCCTTTTGATTTCGGTCCGACAACGTTTTTTATGACCCCAGTATCTTGTAATGAAGTTTTTTCAATTATTTGTGCTTTAGAACCTAAATACTCAATTGATAACGTTGGCGTGAGTAAATTATATATTAAAAGCCATTGCTGGGCATATTAGTCCCGTTCTTGCACACATTTTCAACCTTTCCTTTGAGATGGGAGTTGTACCCGATCGACTGAAAACAGCAACTATAATTCCCCTTTTCAAGAATGGTAATCGCCTTGATAAAGGTAATTATAGACCTATTGCTTTGCAGCCAGTAATCCTGAAGGTTCTTGAAAAGGTAGTTAAAAATAGGGTTTCCAGTTTTTTAGATAAAACGGGTGTGCTGAGTATCCATCAACATGGTTTTCGTCATGGTATGAGTACCGAATCAGCCTTGTTAGATTTTCTAAATACAATCAACGTTGGTTTAAATAAAGGTAATAGTTGCGGTGCTTTATTTATTGATACAGCTAAAGCCTTTGATATGGTTGATCACAATCTTTTGCTACCTATTATGTATGATATAGGGTTTAGGGGAGTGGCAAATACGTGGTTTGCATCGTATTTAGATGGTAGATCGGTGAGAGTTAAGATTAATGATAATTTAAGCGATCCGAAATTTATTGACGTTGATGTTCCCCAGGGTTCAGTATTAGGCCCTCTGCTGTTTCTCATTTATACAAACTCCGTATTTAAATTGAATCTTCATGGTTATTCAACCGGGTTTGCTGATGACATAGCTCTGGCTTACTGTGGGAATTCTCCCAGCAACGTTATTTCGATGATCAATTCTGATCTAAAAGTGTTACTCTCATGGTTCGACAAGCATCGCCTGATCTTAAGCCGGAAAACTAAATTCATGTTGTTTAAATTGTCTGGTAGCTTTAATATGTCTATTTTGCCGCGGGTGACTAATCACAGTAGGTATGAATGTGCGTCTAGTGGTTGCCACTCTGAGTGTTTTGTTATCAAACAAGTTGACTCGTTTAAATATCTTGGTCTTCACTTGGACACTTGCCTTAATTGGAAAACGCATGATAATTCTGTCAACCAGTATCTGTCATCAACTGCTAGAATTTTCTACCTTCTTCGTGACTATTGCCCTCCGTCGGTTCTAAAAATAGCTTACCATGCACTAGTTATGGCTAAATTGGAATATGGATTGTCGTGCTGGGGTGGTTGTTATGCTGCTACTTTGTATCCTTTATATGTTCTACAGAAAATGATTTTGAGAATATATCTAAAGAAACCAAAAACTGAACCATCATGGAATTTATTCTTTACGACGAATATTTTGCCGTTGAAACATTTGTATGTTTATAAGGTATTGAGAGTTTTTTTTAATCGAAGTGGTCAACAAATAATGAGAAGCGATTTTCGTTACAATTTTCGCGGTAACCATCAATTTCTTTGTAACATCCCAAGATTCTTCAATGACCACTGACCACTTCCGACGCTCTATTCAGGTCACTGCACCAACCTGTTTTAATGCGTTACCAATTTACATTAGGAAGGACATTCATTTGAAGTCCTTTTTACCTAAAGTTAAACAATGGCTATTTGAAACTGTTGATATCTCCTTTTTATTCAGTGTTATTACATAAAACTTGATGTATTTAGTCACATGTTATGAAGTTGAAATTTAGTAGTAAAAGTAGTTGTAGTGGTAATGGTAGTAATAGTAGTAGTATCTTAGTCATTTTATTGTAAGCTTTTATCACATTTTATACTCATTTTAATCATTTAATTTTGTAAATATTAGGATTATCTTGTATTTTTATGTATTACGCGAATTTGCTTCTGCCGTTTTTTCGGCACAAAATTAGTTATATTTTTTTTGAATAAATAAATAAATAATAAATAAAAAAAAATAAAAAAAAAACCAACCCTACAAATTTGTTTTACCCTTAATATAAAATGGAAAACAAAAATATCTAAATTGAATCATGCAACACTGCGTTGGCTAGTAATCTATTTAGTATTTAGAGTGTATGCAAATATTGAAGCAATTTTGACACTATTTGCAATTTATAGTTTTTATAGCAATAGTTTTAATGTTTGTTTTGTTATGCTCCATTTCCAATGCAACATCAGCTCCCATATGAGTGAGTATATATGTATATAGTAGTTGGAACTAAACTATATAATTTTGAATTTAAATATTCATGTATAAACTAAATACACATCGCATACAGTAAAATAAAAAAAAAATGGTTTAAATAAATAAAATTTTTAAATGAAATTTGAATATGTTCTACTCGTATATAGTGTTGCATTCAATATTATGTGATTGTAACAGAAATAAACTAACAGAAAAAAAATAATTCTACTGTACAAATAAATTTTATTTCAAATTTGTGAAATGAATTTTAAAACAGTTTTATATATTATATTTTTCTATTTTCTTTAATGTTTTAACAAGTACATGACGTTTTGTTACGAACAAAAAAAAAGTTCTATATAAACTAATTACCTGATTAGCAAGATAATTTCTATAACAAAAATTTTCTAATTTATCGATTTCAGATTGGGTGCTGCGGCGCTGATGGACCAAATGATTACATGCTACTTCGTCAACCGCTACCATTAGAATGTCGTGACACTGTTTCCGGAAATGCTTTTTCAAATGGTTGTGTTCGTGAACTAACCTGGTTCTTGGAAGATAAATCAGTTTGGGCTGTCGGTCTCGCTATGTCACTTGTATTGATTCATGTAAGTAAAACATTCAACTTGTATTCAAAACTTTTAAACAAAAAGTTTTTAGAATATTATTTTATTGTGTTCGATATAAATTTCCATGCTATTGATTTCGAGATAAAAAAAATACGTAAAGATGTTTAAAAGAAAAAAAAACTTTTTGTGATAGTTTTAAATTCTCTAAACTTTAAAGACATTAAACTTTGACTTGAAAAATATTTTTTTTATTTTATTTCCATATTTATTACATAGACCATTAACGGCGTGCTCAGCATTGTCTTGATTCAGGCGCTTCGAAAGGAGGAGGATGAAGCCAGAATTTATCGAAATTAATTTAAAAGAAATATTTTTTTCTAACATTCTTTGTTTTTAATTAAATTTACCAAAAACTATAAATTGTTCAATAGGATGCAAAAACCTTTGTGTGAGTTTAAATGACAATAAAATGAAAATCAATAATTTTGTATCAAATAAACAAAATAAAAATATTAGACAATAATTTATAATATCTCGTACTACAAAAACCATGTAACTAAATTTGTCAAATAATAAAAATTATGTACATTTTATAGTAAAGCAACAAAGCATAAAACTTCTTTTTAATACTTTCCAATTTTTTAGAGACATACACATCATAACATTGAGCTTTTGAACTTTTTATGATTTTTTTATATCAGTTAAATAATTTTATTCGCAACAGCTTTAACATTTCTTCATCGTCTCTCTGCTGGTGCATTATTCAATAACGTCTTATTGGTGTAATCAATAATAGTTTTCCTAGAATCTACAATATAATTTTAAATCAATTTTCTGCACAATCATCTATGTACATATATTGTGTCTGAGGTTGAGGAGATCGGATCAATGTGGGTGTCACAACATAAGAAGACATTATTATTACAAAAATCATAGAAATTATATTGTAGAATGTACTAAGCCACCTGTTGCTTATTTCTAAGGTAAGAAAACAATTCTTGATAATCAATTCATACAATTCAACAAAGTGTAATCAAGTCCAAATTTTATTCATGCTTGAAAGTTAAGAATATTACATTTGTGGTGATCAATATGGTGAGTGGTAAGAAATTAATTTGAATCGAAACTGTAATTGTGTCGTTCTAACCACAAATTGGAAATTCTTGATTTTTTTAACCTTGTCAGCTTCGTTAATCGTCAAAATTGACCCATTTGGAGTTCAGAGGCGGTACATTGGATTGTCTAAAACCTAATGGATCCACAACGTTTCACTGTTTGATGCGGATTTTTGGCTGGAGGCGTCATTGAACCATACTATTTGAAAATGACGCTGATCAAACAGTTAGTGTTACTGGTGTTCGATATCGCGGCACCATATAACCAAGTTCTTCCTAAACTGGATGATATTATTGATATCGCCATGTGGTTTAAACAAGACGATGCAACATGACTTACAGTCAAGTACTTTCCCGTCTTTGTGATCAAAATTGGCAAACAAAAAGATCAAGTGATTTAAAAACATAAGGTATATTTCTATTAAGGGGAGTTATTTGGCGTCAAATGTCTACTTCAAAAAGCTCACATTCATGAATTGAAGGAGAAAATTCAACACTGTATCAATGTAATTCAGCAAAATAGTAAACGCGATTATTGGAAGTTTCGTATTTTGGAATTCGGACACATTGTGTAATCGAACCGGGATTGCAGGCGAATGAGGTGACGTATTGCAGCAAATTAAACATTGATCTATTCATAATTTCATTAACAACCCAAAATTAATGAAAAAAACGGAATCTGAGACATCAAATTTTATCCGTTCAAAATAAGTAAGGCTAACCATCAGGGATTTTCGCAAAAAATTGACAAAATTTTGTTGTTGATATTCCAGTTCAAAATGATTATAGGTAATGTATACAACGTGTTGAGCACGAAATTACCGGTAGGATGCATAAATAAAGCTCGGTTATTGGAAATTCCGTATTTTGGAATTCGGCCACATTGTGTAATCGAACCGGGATTGCAGGCGAATGAGGCGACATATTGCAGCAAATTAAATGTTGGTCTACTCGTAATTTCATTAACAACCCAAAATTAATGAAACCAACGGAACCTGAGACATCAAATTTTATCCGATCAAAATAAGTAAGGCTAACCATCAGGGATTTTCGCAAAAAATTGACAAAATTTTGTTGTTGATATTCCAGTTCAAAATGATTATAGGTAATGTATACAACGTGTTGAGCACGAAATTACCGGTAGGATGCATAAATAAAGCTCGGTTATTGTAAGTTCCGTATTTTGGAATTCGGCCACATTGTGTAATCGAACCGGGATTGCAGGCGAATGAGGCGACATATTGCAGCAAATTAAACGTTGGTCTACTCATAATTTCATTAACCACCCAAAATTAATAAAACAAACGGAACCTGAGTTTACAAATTTTATCCGATCAAAATAAGTAAGGCTAACCATCAGGGATTTTCGCAAAAAATTGACAAAATTATGTTGTTGATATTCCAGTTCAAAATGATTATAGGTAATGTATACAACTTGTTGAGCACGAAATTACCGGTAGGATGCATTAATAAAGCTCGGTTATTGGAAGTTCCGTATTTTGGAATTCAGCCAAATTGTGTAATCGAACCGGGATTGCAGGCGAATGAGGCGACATGTTGCAGCAAATTGAACAGTAAGGCTAACCATCAGGGATTTTCGCAAAAAATTTATAAAATTTTGTTGTTGATATTCCAGTTCAAAATGATTATAGGTAATGTATGCAACGTGTTGAGCACGAAATAACCAGTAGGATGCATAAATAAAGCTCGGTTATTGGAAGTTTCGTATTTTGGAATTCGGTCACATTGTGTAATCGAACCGGGATTGCAGGCGAATGAAGCGACTAATTGCAGCAAATTAAACGTTGATCTACTCATTATTTCATTAACAACCCAAAATTAACGAAACAAACGGAATCTGAGACATCAAATTTTATCCGATCAAAATAAGTAAGGCTAACCATCAGGGATTTTCGCAAAAAATTGGCATGATTTTTGTTGTTGATATTCCAGTTCAAAATGATTATAGGTAATGTATACAACGTGTTGAGCACAAAATTACCGGTAGGATGCATAAATAAAGCTCGGTTATTGGAAGTTTCGTATTTTGGAATTCGGCCACATTGTGTAATCGAACCGGGATTGCAGGCGAATGAGGCGACATATTGCAGCATATTAAATGTTGGTCTACTCATAATTTCATTAACAATCCAAAGTTAACGAAACAAACGGAATCTGAGACATCAAATTTTATCTGTTCAAAATAAGTAAGGCTAACCATCAGGTGTTTTCGCAAAAAATTGACAAAATTTTGTTGTTGATATTCCAGTTCAAAATGATTACAGGTAATGTATACAACGTGTTGAGCATGAAATTACCGGTAGGATGCGTAAATAAAGATCGGTTATTGGAAGTTTCGTATTTTGGAATTCGGCCACATTGTGTAATCGAACCGGGATTGCAGGCGAATGAGGTGACGTATTGCAGCAAATTAAACGTTGATCTACTCATATTTTCATTAACCACCCAAAATTAACGAAACAAACGGAATCTGAGACATCAAATTTTATCCGATCAAAATAAGTAAGGCATCAGGGATTTTCGCAAAAAATTGACAAAATTTTGTTGTTGATATTCCAGTTCAAAATGATTATAGGTAATGTATACAACGTGTTGAGCACGAAATTACCGGTAGGATGCGTAAATACAGATCGGTTATTGGAAGTTTCGTATTTTGGAATTCGGTCGCATTGTGTAATCAAATCGGGATTGCAGGCGAATAAGGTGATGTATTGCAGCAAATTAAACGTTGATCTACTCATAATTTCATTAACAACCCAAAATTAACGAAACAAACGGACTCTGAGACATCAAATTTCATCCGTTCAAAATAAGTAAGGCTAACCATCAGGTGTTTTCGCAAAAAATTGTATTTTGGAAATAAAGCTCGGTTATTGGAAGTTTCGTATTTTGGAATTCGGACACATTGTGTAATCGAACCGGGATTGCAGGCGAATGAGGTGACGTATTGCAGCAAATTAAACGTTGATCTACTCATAATTTCATTAACAACCCAAAATTAATGAAACAAACGGAATCTGAGACATCAAATTTTATCTGTTTAAAATAAGTAAGGCTATCCATCAGGGGTTTTCGCAAAAAATTGACAAAATTTTGTTGTTGATATTCCAGTTCAAAATGATTACAGGTAATGTATACAACGTGTTGAGCATGAAATTACCGGTAGGATGCATAAATAAAGATCGGTTATTGGAAGTTTCGTATTTTGGAATTCGGCCACATTGTGTAATCGAACCGGGATTGCAGGCGAATGAGGTGACGTATTGCAGCAAATTAAACGTTGATCTACTCATAAATTCATTAACCACCCAAAATTAACGAAACAAACGGAATCTGAGACATCAAATTTTATCAGATCAAAATAAGTAATACTAACCATCAGGGATTTTCGCAAAAAATTGACAAAATTTTGTTGTTGATATTCCAGTTCAAAATGATTATAGGTAATGTATACAACGTGTTGAGCACGAAATTACCGGTAGGATGCATAAATAAAGCTCGGTTATTGCAAGTTTTGTATTTTGGAATTCGGCCACATTGTGTAATCGAACCGGGATTGCAGGCGAATGAGGCGACATATTGCAGCAAATTAAACGTTGATCTACTCATAATTTCATAAACCACCCAAAATTAATGAAACAAATGGAATCTGAGACATCAAACTTTATCCGATCAAAATAAGTAAGGCTAACCATCAGGGATTTTCGCAAAAAATTGACAAAATTTTGTTGTTGATATTCCAGTTCAAAATGATTAAAGGTAATGTATACAACTTGTTGAGCACGAAATTACCTTTAGGATGCATAAATAAAGCTCGGTTATTGGAAGCTCCGTATTTTGGAATTCGGCCACATTGTGTAATCGAACCGGGATCGCAGGCGAATGAGGCGACATATTGCAGCAAATTAAACGTTGATCTACTCATAATTTCATTAACAACATAAAGTTAACGAAACAAACGGAATCTGAGACATCAAATTTTATCCGTTCAAAATAAGTAAGGCTAACCATCAGGGATAATAGTGATTTTCATTTTTTGTTATATTTTACTTGTTTATTCTCGCTTGTTATTTCAAGTATTGTGCTTAATGCGATCCCTTATGTCCATTTTACGAAGGACATTTCAAGAGTATTGAGAAAATGTAAATGAACGTTTTACACTTATTGGCCTGCAAGGCTGGATGGGGATATGACCATGATCTACCGTACCACGCTTAAATATATTGCAACAACCACAATGCCTAACGGGATGTAAGACTTGGGCTTAATCAACACACGGGAAGTACTTAATTTAATTAAAATACAGAAGCTAAATGCAGAATCTAATTGATATTAAAACTGATTTGGAAAGATGATGTAGACGATTCAACGTTCAAAATATTTTCATTTAAAAAAAATTAACATTCCTTTCTACATGAAATTTAATTTTGATTAGACATTGCAGCAGAAATCTGTTTGCAGCCAGCCAATGATCTAAATTTTCTTATAAACAAACAATCAGTTCGAAATCGTGTAATTCGGAAAATAAATATGATTAAAATTTAATCCATGTGTGACAAAAGACGATGAACCCGAAGTGTAACCAAATCATTTTCAGACGATGCCATTCCACGGGTAACTCAAGTTCAATAAAATAATTTAGTCTTTCAGTCGCAACTTCATGAAATGTAAGAAAAATAATTTCATACTAATGTGTCCAAACACAGTTTCTTTTTAGTTTCCCCAGATTCTACATTTTTTTTGTAACCATAAAAACTGAATCAATAAAAAACCAAACATGCCATTTTAAGAACCATAAGGTTAAGGATACAGAATATTACATTTCAAAGCTCTAAAAAAATTGTGAATGTAACTTAAAAAGAAAAAAAACGAAAAAGTTTCATTCTATCAAGTATGTGCTAACAACATAATCGTAAAAAATGAAACTCTATGGTTTCGGAGCGGCAACCGACACCAGCCAATAGCAACAAGCGCAACAACAACAATAACAAAATTTAATGAAAATATAATAAAATAAAATTATTGAAAATTTTCACTAATAAATTTGATTATTTATATTAAAACTTTTATTTTATTTTATGTTACCATTATGTGGAGCTAGAGAGAGAGAGAGCTTTCAACACTCAGAATATGTGTGTTGAGTGTCTGATAAAAACAACACGAACATAAACACATTTGATGTTCTTTTATAATATAAAGTAAAAAATTACAGTTGGATATTAAATTAAAAACTTAAAAAGTTTTCGTTTCGTCTTTGTTTTTGTCGGTGATGATGTCTTACGAAATAATAGTAGTATATTTTCGGGGTTTACCATTTTTTTTTGCTCTAGTTTAAATTTAAAAGTTGAAATTTTTTACCATTAATTTTTATCTTCATAATATTTTTTCGTCTTGAATTGTACTAAAAAGGTACATAGCACAAAGCGCAAGTAGGTATGGTACGCAAACAAACGTAAAAAAAAAATATTTATGAAAATCTTGAGCAAAACAACTTATATGTTCTAATTCTTTGTCTTAATCCGAGCGCATATAAAATGACAAAGGAAATAACCGAAGCTGCCTTAATATTTTGTTTTATACTACACATCAGCGTTGTACTTATATGAAGTAGTGTAATAAAAACAATCTCGCGGTATATCGTTCTTTTATTTAAGTAGTTTTCGTAATCCAAGAAATACTCGTTCTTCAAAATGTATAGTCAAGAGCAGCAGAAGCTGTAATACGGTAAAGGAAAATATGCCAAAAAATTTAAAATTTTAAAGTTGGCAGAGTGGAAGCAACGAAAATAAATTATGAAAACAGAACGAAAAGTTTATTTGTTTTAGTACACAATTTTGTATAATGTGAAGTATCATCTCGGCAGCATAAGAGATTATGGAAGGTTTTATGTGAGTTTTAAACCGCGCAGTTTATTAATATTATACTTTTGTATATAAATGTACACTTTGTCAAAAAAGTAACGGGAAGTGGAAAATTAAAAGATCCCCTTAAAGGGATTGAAAAAGTTGTTTGTCACTAAGTTAGCACAACTGTCTTCTATCTTAATAGTTTGAGCATTTTCGATCATTTAGTTTGTTTAAAGTACATCATCAGTTCATCTCAAGTGTGTTTTGCTATTTTTATAATTAATAAAAATTTCGAACACAGAATTGGTGTCAAATTTTATATGCAAATAAAATTTCGTATGCCGAATCGCTGAAAATGTTACAGAAAGCTAACGGTGAATCGACTTTATAAAATCATGAGTGAGACAGTATATTCAAAAGTGGTCGAGGTGTGGTGGATGATTTAATAAAGTGAACGAAATGGTGACAAAAAATCGTCAGGTACGTTTGAGAGAGATAGCCGCTGAAATTTCTGTTACACTTGCATCAATTCGTATCATTGGTTGGGCACCATTGGTTGGGCATGAAACTGAAATATAAACATAAATATTCACTTCGTGCTTGTAATTGTTTGATATTTAAATTAATTTAAATTATGGCTTAAATTGTTTGCAATGTTCCAAATTGTTGCCCAATTGTGCCCAATTGCCGACTCAACAAATATTATCTAACAACCACCGTATTCTCTTGATATGGCTCCGGCTGACTATTTTATTTTTCGATATTTTTATTCAATATAAAAGTCGCGCAGCACACTTTAGATGAATTTAGAAAATAGAGCACTGTAAACAATCTAGATGACAGATCGTGCTCAAACTTCAGGTCAAGTTAGAGGACATTTGTGTTAACTTACCGACAAAAAGAATTTCTACTATGCCTTCAAGCGGGCTTTTTAAATTATCAATTTCCGTAACCTTTTGACAGCATGTATGTCAAAAATTAATAAATTGTCGTCGAAAATGAATGGAGAGTACACTCATACCAGTTTTTACACTGTGATACATTCCAACCGTGTAAACAATCATCGTAAATAAACAAAAAAAATCGTGTAAAAAACTGTGCTAAAACGACATTGAGTACACAGAAAAATAATATTTTTTCGTATTTTCTACATGTTGGTGTCGAAAATAGCGCAGACAATTAGTTGTTAAATAGACAATGTCAAGAATTACCTCACAATCGCCTCGGCCTCCATGTTCTCATTCTTGAAAAGAAGAATGGGTTAAATGGTGGTAGATATGTCGGATCAAGGTGTTATGCAAACCGTGCCAATTATCAGCTGGGCTGGGGACGCATCTAAAAATAATTGCTCAGTTCTGAACGGAGCCATCTAGATAACTGGCGACCTCCAGTTAAATTTGTATATAGCCTTATCCATGTACACGGATCTCTGCACAGGTGTACCATCATTTTCTCCGATACTCCTGGGGGCAAAATATGCAATTTGGCAAGAAATAAAAAAATTAAAGAAGGGGCCAGCACTTCTCAAATGGTGGTAAAGACGGGAGGCTGAAAGATATGTGACTTCAGCCGTCAGGGTTGCTAGGACTAGTCCGAGGGTTGCAAGCGAGGGACTAGCGGTAGTAATGAAAAGGAGAACAAATTTCTCTTTCGGTTCGGAGATACAGAACTAGGCGTTTGGCCTTCCGTGTTTTGGACAGAGCTCCAACGAAAAAGAGTACGGAGGTTTGGATGCCGAGAGAAAACGAGTTCATGACAGATAACCGAAATGTGGTATTAGCCGCCGTGGATGGGAGCATCACTGGATAAAAATGGAGGTTGGTGTTTAATGCACTAACCTCGTTTTTCATAATGTCCTTGGACAACATCGGAGACCCCCGCTAATTTGCAGGGACACAGGCT
The DNA here is from genome assembly GCA_932526605.1 of Nephrotoma flavescens. Classification (NCBI taxonomy): domain Eukaryota; kingdom Metazoa; phylum Arthropoda; class Insecta; order Diptera; family Tipulidae; genus Nephrotoma; species Nephrotoma flavescens. The sequence continues at coordinate 224,132,042 of OW052221.1, forward strand.
GGTATCAGCGATGACTGAAGAGACCAGAGATGGGGTTTCTTGTATAGGAAGGCGATCGAGGAGTTAGGCGAGGTTTGGGCGGGAGCCAAGCTCAGAGCAGTTCCTATTGTGAAACTACCAAGCAGACCTGTGTCACTGGTCTGGAATCCCACTTAGCTGGCAAGCCTGGAACAATCATTAAGCATTATCCAGGTTTACAATCCGAATGCACCGGCGGGGAACTGGAAGATTGCAAAGCAGGAGGAGCTTAAAGGCTTTTTTATTTTATCCATAATGATAATCAGTAAGGAATCTCTGGCTCCCCTGTCAAAAACTAAAGAAGTAATAAACTTTGGTTTCGGATCAGTAACACTAAAGGTGTTCAACAAGGACGATGTCGAGATTGAACCGAGCACAGTACGGCCCAACAAGGGGGTGGAAGAAGTACAGCCTGAAAAGATCGTCGACTTCTTTGGGTCCAACTAACCGACGAAGTACGACTGTCGTAAGAAGGTTAGCGAACAGTGTAAACAATGATCAGGTTTGTGCAAAAAAATTTACACCACACAACGGCTGTTTCGGCGGAGCTATGATACTTCTGATCCAAGAGCCTTGGATCAATAATAACCAGATCCGTGGTCTGCAAGCAAATGGTTATACCCTATTATACTCTTGTGGCATAGACAGGAGCAGATCATGTATACTGGTGAAGAATAATATAAATGTTTCCCTACTTCCGCAGTACTGCAATGGGGACATTACTGGGGTCAGTGTAGAAACAGAGGGTAGCAGATTCTGGCTTGCAGCCACATACATGTACCGGGAGAAGCTACGATGCAGGAAGGAGAAAAAGGTCGGAGTTATCTTAGGGTGTGACGCGAACGGGAACCATACCATCTGGGGTAGCTTGACATCAATACCAGGGGTGAGTCAATATTTGAATTTCTTTCAAAAAGTAACCTTATTATTAGTAATATAGGTTAGGAACCTACCTTTATTATTAGAAATAGGCAGGAGGTTCTGGATCTCTCTCTGCTCTCGGATTTTAGCTAACCTATGATCAGGGAATGGAGGGTATGATATCAAAGGGTTGAATGTTGAAGGGCTGAATGTCAAAGAGCCGAATTTTAAAGGGCCGAATGTGTCGAAGGGTCGAGTGTCAAAGTACCGAATGTGTCGAAGGGCTGAATGTCGAATGACCGAATGTCGAAGTTACTAAACTGTTTTTTTACTTTCTTTTTGTTTTTAGAAATACTTAATTAATAAATAATTTTTTTATTTAATTTAATTATTTTTTTCTATTTTTTGTACCATATACCTAATATTAGATGGCTGACATAGGGCCGAATGCCTCAGGTGGCGCATGACACAATTTTTCTTCACTAAAATGTATCGCTGACTGGATACGTGAAATTTCATGAATATCCAAAAATGAAAAATAGTAAAATACATAAATTCATAAGAAATTCATTTATGTTTAATAAAATTAAAATTACAAAATATTCCATAAATACTTTGATACATTCGGCCCTTCGACACATTCGACCGTTCAACATTCGGCCCTTCGACACATTCGGCAATTTGACATTTGGCCCTTTGACATTCGGCCCTTCGACATTCGGCCCTTCAGCATGTGGCGATTTGAAATTCGGCCCTATTTAACCATTCCAAATGGAGTCTCCGACACGGGTAGTTTCAGATCACTTCAAAGGTGGATGTATGTAGTATGAGTCTAGGGCATACAAAACTTCTATGAGGAAAGCCTTCCCATTAACAAAGCTGAGGGGAAAACGATAACCTGTGGACATTGACACTTGCGGAGTGTCAAAAAGACTGCGGGTCTCCTTTCAATAGAGCGAAAAGATCCAGAGAAAGACAAAACCTTCTATAAGGAATGTCTCAGAGAATATAAAATAGTGACATGGAAGACCCAAAGGAATTTTTGCAGGCTTTTCTGAGATACACAATGGAAGGGGTCTCAGAAACCTCGCGCTAAAAAAATATTCTCTATACCAGTCTAACTGTTCCTGGCTATCTGATTCAACCGGATGGTGAATGAACGATTGCTAGTGTAAGGACTCTTACTGTTCTGATAGAAACTCACTTCGCTTGAAGTATAGGAGCAACGTTTGTGGGGGTGGATGACTGCGGTTTATGGATGACTGCGAGGCCCAAGATATTCTGACTACACGAAAGATTAATGGGCTATTAAGAGTTGTACGCTCTATAAGTCAGCAGGTCTGCATGGAATTGTACCAGCAGAAATTCAGAAAAACTCTGAGGTCTTGCTTCACAGGCTGTAAGTATTCTTGAAAGAGTGTCTGAAGCTGCGGTACAACCTGAAGCAATGGAGGGAGGCTCGAGTGATCTTTATCACGAAATCATGAATAAGTTCACACAGCAACCCTAATTACTTAAGACCAATATCTATGCCATCCTTTCTGCTGAACATCCTGGAAAGGCTGCTTAATGTCTATATTCGTTCGAAAATTGTACCCAGAAACTAGGCACAATCTCAACATGCGTAACCATAATGGACACGGCACTACATGCCTTGGTTCGGGAAATTGATACGTCACTGGATTTTTATGAATTTCCGCTGGTCACGTTTCTCGATGTTGAGGGCGTTTTTAGCAACGTGAAGGTGGAAGCAATTATAAAAGGATTGCTGCCACTCGAGGCTAATTAATCGCTTGCTGGGAAGCAGAAGGGTTATTGCGGGGATGGGGGAAGTTTCGGTCAGACGAAGGTTTGTGCAGGGAATACTTCGGGGAGTTGTCTTCTCTCTCCTTCTTTGGAACAAAGTAATCAACGGACTACCATTGAAACTGGATGGGGAAGGCCAAAGGAATAGGTGTGGTTGCTTATGCCGATGATGTAGCGATAGTTGTCACGGGAAAGCACCTTGGTACAATTATTGATGTGATGCAAAATGCGCTATCAGCAGATGAAGTTTGGGAATCAACCCATATCTAAAACAGAGCTGGTTCTTTTCACTAGGAGATACAAAATTCTGGAAGTGGTTCCATCAAGTATTTGACGTTTGCGTCTAGTGCTCGCATTTTTTTTAAGAATAAAATTATTTTTTATTAAGCGTTGCCTACATACAAAATATTAATAAATTGCACCAGCCATACCTAGTTTAAAAGATGAGAAAAATATTCACAACAGGCGGATCATAAAATTTCAAAGAACTATTTTCGGGATTAAATACACTGAGCTGTAAACGAAGCTATTCAGCAATGGTTTGAAATCGGAAAATCTGTGGCTCTGGACAGCAGTGGTTGAAATTTGAATGGGCTACACAATATCTTATAAATAAGCTTCCTATAGCTTAAAATTTTATGTAAAGTGCAAATCTATAAACTAAATTGTGGCTAAATAAAACAATAAAAAAATCTACACTGCAGTAGTAAGGCCTGTACTGCTGTATGGTGTGAGCGTATGGTAAAAACTATCATAAGGAACATGATGAGGAAGGTGCAGAGGACAGCTTGTTTGCTTATTAGTGAGGCGCTGAAAACGATACCCACTAGTGCCCTCGAGGTCATGCTGTTCTCCCGTTGAATATCCTTAGTAAGAAAATGGCGGTCAATACGGCCGTCTGGCTATCAGCGATTTTGGGGTGGAAGTGCCTGCAAAAAGGGCACTCAACTATAGTCAACTCTGTGAGGCAGAACCTGGTGTATTTGGACTATATAACATCTTCGTTTTGCTTTGGCAAAGTTTTTAAGGTCATTCTCTCTTCTAGGGAGGATTGAAAGAGTGTGAAAGAGTGAAAGAGTTCTCTTCGTGAAGACCGGGACGGTTACATTTTTCATCGAAGACTCCAAATTTGATGGTATAGAAGGGAGAGGGTGTGTTTTGGGGGAAATTAAATTTAGATCTATCCTTTTGTCACCTTGATTACTGCAGTGTGTACCAGGCTGAAGTTATAGCCATGAAAGAGATCATGAACTGGTAAACGCATAATGTCGTTGACTGATATCACTGCTTAGTCAGTGACTTTTAGTCTTCACAAATGGTCTGAGTTCCGGGCCATTTTGTTGTTGAGGGTAATCATAGGCCTAAGTGTGCGTCGTCGCTAAAACACGTGTCGAAATGGGTGGCTATGTAAATGCAAACAGTTGTTAATCTTCTACTAGCGATCAAAAATTTACAAAGCTATAGAGGTTATTAGTCGTCGACGGTTCAGATGAGTGACTCTTATATAAGTGTCGTTATAACCAAAAATCGACAAAAATGGGTCTTTAGTTTTTTACATTTGAACGATAATGATAAGCAGCCTAAATGATACAAGAAAAATTAATAAGAAAAATTGATAAGTTGTATAAACTTCGGCTCGAGCTCGACAAATTGAGCAAAACGTGAACATGAATCCAAACGAAATTCAATCGGTGGATGAATGTATGATCCGGTTTAAATGTAGAAGCAACATTCGTCAATATATTGCAAAATGAAAGGGCAGGAATTCTAGGAAAATTTCCACAACCTTACCGAAACGAAATCTGTTGGAAGGCGAAAAATGATGGTTTCCTAGATCGTGCATGGTCAAAGATTATAATTGCAATATTGAGTATGTGGATAAATTCGATATGCTAAAATCATTATACGAAATAGACCGAAAATTCCAAAAGTTTTATTTTGTAGATGCGTATGTTGTTACCCGCATGCTATTTTCAGAATGGTTGAAGTCAGGTTTGATCATAAAGGAATTTCGACTTTTAATATACAGCATTAATCTGTGCATACCAAAATATCTCTCTGGGTAAGCAAATTCGAAAAAAAGTCGTATTCTGGAACGAATTTACGACAAAAGGTTCATTGGAAGTGCGCTATGCAAACTTCTGCAAGATGCTCTCAATGTAGTACCCGAGACGAATCCCACAGGACCATGTGGAAATGTTCTATGCGCGATATCGTCGTATGTTTGAATGATAAAAGAATTTCACTGGCCACTGGAAACTTGGCGCAGAATCCCCTTCGCCCCTTCGATCAGTGGTCAGTTATAGTAACTACCTTCCCATTACTCCACAGTCTGAATTTTTTTAGTTTTTTTGTCCTAATGAATTAAATTAAATATAATATAATATATTTTTCCAATTAATTACGTTTTTATTTGGCTAAAAGTGATAACTGACGTCAAAGGGTTAATCAAAAAATTATATTTTACATTTTACATACCGATCGTCACGAAAAATTGTTTAGTAGTTTTACCGAAGATAATATTTCAAAATTTCTAAATGCCTAGTATAGAACATTTGTGAACAAATTAATAACACAATCTGAGCTAAAAGACATTTCTAAAAAATTGGGATAATTCTTAATTTTGATTTGGTAAGTTAAGTGATTTCCGTCATTTTGATTAACACAATCAAATGAACCAAGTGCAATTTCCAAATTGACAGTAGGAGTATCCTTTTTAGTGGTCTGGTAAATCGATTTTATTCGTTTCCGTAATTCTTGGTAAGATAAATTCTTAATATCGTAAAATTTCAGGACAATTCCAATTTATGGAAATAATGTCCTTCGGTCGGCCCAATCAAATGAGTTAACTGCCATTCCCAAACAGAGAGTTGGGATCTTTATTCTTTAGCTCTGGTAAATGAAGACGATTTTATTGGTTTTATTTAAAAAGTTGTTCTGATAAAATCTGGATATCGTGTGGTTTGTCGGAAAATGTAAAAATAAAGCTTTAGGTTGACATAATTAAATCAGTCAAAACTCATTTCCAAAAGGAGGGGATAAGTATTCTTTCTTTTTCGTAAATCAAATCATAATTATTGGTTTAGTAGTTTTAGTTTAGATAAATCCTCGTTATCGTAGAGTTTTTTTATATTACCCTGTTCTGGGGCCAAGGCGCTCATAAATCTTGCGCTGTTTGCTTTTTTCCATCTTTACTTTTACGCCGTGGCCAGCCAATTTGAGGACGTACTGCTGTAGGTCCGGTTTTATTACCATCTGGACATTGCATAGCTCCATGCCAACCTATACTGGCATGGAAGATGGGTCGGTCCATGCATCCTGCCCCTATCGGGATTTCACCCCGAGAGTTATCGATCCAAACGCAAAAGTTTTAGCCACTGTGCCATTTGGTCGGTCGCCAAATAAGATAAAACATTTATTTTTTCATCCGAACTAATGTTTCAGTTTAGAACTGAATGTTAGCGGCAATTTCGAAAAAAATGATGCCAGGCACGACAAGACAAAAATTAACATTTAATGCCATGTGTCGCATACCGATATTTGTCTAAATTTCAGGCTAACTAAATTGATGGTTAGTTCGTACAAGTTAACAATAAATGTCTCCAACGTTTTCTAACCAAAATGATTCTGGTGTTGAATAGACAAGATTTAATTTATTTAACAAATTTTAATAAAACATGAGGCATAAAACATCTATGAACAACTGGTGTGAACTAACCATCAATTTAGTAAGTCAAAAATTTTAGACAAACTATGTCTGTTAATTTGGCCGGAAAAAACCAACCCGAAAATACTTTTTTATAAGGTGTGTTTCCATGATAAATGTAAATGTCAGCCCGAAAAAAATTTAAAAAAATTATCAAAATGTGAGTTTCATCCCGAAATATTTTTTCTAGCCAGAAAAAATATTTATCAACAACAAAAAAATATGTTTTAAGCATAAAACTTTATTTCACTCCGAGAAATACTTTTTTTTTAAATTACGGAACGCTTTTTTGATTTCAATAATATAAAAACATATATTCACTAATTACGATATCTGTATTAAAACACTGCATCCAGCTTCTGTTGTTTTAAAAAATAGAAGCTGAGTGGTTTTATTATAAAAAAACAAAAAAAAAAAATTAAGCATGAAACGTGACCACAACATCAAATCAGGATAGTTACGATATCATTGGGAATACTGAAGAAATAATTTATTGAATCATTCTACCACTTGCGTATTATGAATTTCTGTAAACTAGGATTTTTTCAGCTTTTGTACGAAAATTTAAAGTATGAAAATGTGTCCCTATCAATAAAACCGTTTGGGGCTGTACAGAGCGCCAATTTTTGTTTTATTGAAAATGAGTTTTTTGGTCCACTATTTTTTCATGATATAATCTTTGAAATCTGTTCTGGGCTGAACTCTTTTGCGGTTTGTTTTTTACGTTCTACCTTTCACATTGTCTGCCAAATTGAGGATGTATGGCTGTTAGTCCGAAATACGTAGAACCATCTACATTGCATATCTTCATATAAGATCTTGAGTGCCGTTTAATCCGTATTTTTGGTTTCATTTTGAAAAGCTGGGGTGGAATCATGAAATACGACCGGAAAATTTAAACGGATTTAAAAATATTTTCAAATTTATTAGATTAAAAGTACTGAAATTTATCACGATGGATACAGACTGATGTATAAACGCAACTTCTATAATATTTGAAGAGCAATGGTTAACCTCCAACAAGATTTTCGAAATTCTTTTTTTACTGGTACAACATTTCCGTGTGAAACTGCTTGATTATGAAATAGTTGTAGAATACAATTTTTAGGTTAAACTTTCATTTATTTGTATCTACGCCAACTTTGGCCATTTTTCGAATGTTTTTGAAATATTTTCTAACAATTTATTTTTCCGGTCGGATTTCATGATCTTGCCCCTGCATACATAAAAATAATTATTTATTTCCGGAATTTTTACAGTTTTGAAATACAAAATACTTCAATGCCATCTCATAAAATAAAATGACGACGAACCTGGGGCGAGAAAAATAAATTTCGAAAATCTTGTAGGAGATTAGCCATTGCTCTTAAAACATTATAGAAGTTGCATTTATACATCAGTTTGCATCCACCATAGTAATTTTGAATACTTTTAATCTAGTAAATTTGAAAATATTTTTAATTTCGTTTAAATTTTTTCGGTCGTATTTCATGATTTCGCCCCTGTTCTGGACAAACGAATATTAAAAAACAAAAGTATTTAGGATCGGTTTTCTTTTATATGATAAGTTTTTCAAAATATTTCTAAAACTTTTCAAAAACGGATAAATTAGAAATTAGAAAATTTTGCTTGAGCAGCAATAAAACTACCAACGAATTAGTTTATCAAAAACCAATAAACTAAATATTGTCTAGTAATTAAATGCGATCGAAAGTGTCAAGTGGTGAATGCTGTTTTATTTTAATTGATCAAAAACCGATAAATTAAAATACGCTGAAAAATTCACTCGACCCATTTAGTCCAGACAATTCTGAGATTGGAACTGCAAAATTCCAAAATTATAGAATTTCATAATAATTCATAATACTCGGGTGGTAGAATGATTCAATAAATTACTTCTACCAGTATTGCCCATGATATCATAATGAGATTTTGTTGTTGTGTTATCTAATAATTCAGAAGTTTGAAACCACTACACTTTTGGTCCAGACAATTCTGAGATTCCAAAATTCCACATTTACAGAAATTTTATTAATATTGCACAAATGTTCGTAGATTTTGTCAACTCGAGAAGGGTAATACGAAAAAAATGGATATTTGACATACTTTTAGGGTGCGGTGAGAAAAGTTCATAGCCGTTGGAACTACACCGATAGGTTCTTCCTGGGCTGAGCTGTGGCGGAACAAATTTTCAGGAAAATACATGGGATTCAAAAATTGATATTTTTAAATTTTGCAACTTAAAAATACTACTTATTACCATGTTTAGAGGTATATTAATTTCTCTATTTTTTTTTTTTAATTTTTTTTAAATTTATCTTTAATTTCTAACCAAATCATAAATTCTAACCTATACTGTTTGCATGGGTCGCACAGGCCGCTAGTTTATAATAAATCATAATACGCAAGTGGTAGTATGATTCAATAAACTATTTCTTTCATTTTTTCTAGAATTACTTCGCATATAAATTCATGAAATCGCCATAAGAAATTTTTAAAATGTATGATTAATGCGCGATTTCCATTACGAAAAAATTTATCTCGGTAAAAGATTCTGAGAAAACGAACAGAGAAAGGTAATATTAAATCTACAACAGAGGGAAAGAAAAACTTCGATTTGTTTATTTGTTTTTTTGCAAATTTTTATAGTTAAACAATTGACAACCTAACCAAAAAATTTCATTATTTTAAGAAAAAATAATGAAATTTTTTGGTTTCTTATTATTTAATTTGAATCGATTATTTTAATTTTTGGCATTTTAATTTTTGTTGTAAACTTATTAACCTATTTTTAAGATGTCTGAAACCGTAAAGTACACAACAAGAATGACAAAATCAAACCATAAATGAACTATAATCAAAAAAGGTTTTGTAGTGTGGGAGAATTTTGTTCATATTGCAACACAATATTTATGTAGATGTGTTGGAATGTTGCCATAAAAGTACTCCGTTGAGTATTTTTTTCAATTTTTATGGCAGTATACTAACACTAATAAACAATAATTTTGTCAGTAAAATGTTACTGTATAAAATTGTGCGCGATTTCCATTACGAAAAAATTTATCTCAGTAAATAAAAAGCGAGACCAGCTTATCGATTTGTCAAGTGTGGGAGAGAAACAAAAATTTTATTCAGTAAAATTTTGCTGTTGCAATATGAAAAAAATTCTCCCACACTACCAAACCTCTTTTGATTATAGTTCATTTATGGTTTGATTTTGACATTCTTGTTGTGTACTCTACGGTTTCAGACATCTTAAAAATAGATTTACAAGTTTACAAAAATTAAAATAAGAAAAATTAAATAACCGGTTTAAATTAAATAATAAGAAATAATAAAATAATTTTAGATTAATATATAATATTAAAATATTATAATTTATAATAATAAAAAATTATACTTTTTTACAATGAATATCATAACAACAAATATCATAACGGTAAGTTTTTGACATTTTTTTTACTACCTTCAAGTTTTATCTAAATTAATTTAATTGTAGGAAACAAAATTGTGGTGTTAGAAAACATAGGGGTAAATGCCGAGGATTTACCAAATAGGAGTATACGAGCAATGACACACTCGTTAATTATTTCAACAGCCACACAGATTTCGAGGAAGATTTAGAGGTAAGCGTTGCTACCCAGGAGGATATAGCGCTAAATCCGTCATCTCCAGTAAACGACCAACCTTCACACATTTCCACTCCTTGACCTTTGGATAAAAACGTACATTTCGACGATTCGGCACAAGGTAAATACCCGTAATGATACGTATTTGTTATATTTGGTGGAAATTCGTGGACTATTTTTATTAAATAGTTTTAGAATTAATAATTGATGCTATCAGTGCGCGACCGGCAATCTGGAACATTAGGCGTCCTAATTTTAAAATTCGGTCGATTAAAAACAGATTGTAAGTATTTCTCGTTTGTAACGCTGTATGTTTTTAGACAATCATTTTAAAATAAAAAGTATAGCTTAATGGAATTGGGCTCGTTTTTTAATTTCTACAAAATTTTATTAATGACTTTAAAACCATTAAATTGTATTTTTTTATTAAATATTTGGCTCAATAAAGAATCTACATTTTATTTTTTTTTATTTTTTCTACAGATATTCCGGTTACCGCTTCCAATATTTTAAAAGTAAGAAGACAGTGCGGGACACAATAAAGGCGACTTATATTAGATCAACAAAAAAAAAGAAAGGCCAGTGCTTCTGCTGGCGGCCCTGTCAAGGAATATACATTTGTAAACAACCCTACGTTTCTTGAAGACACGACGGAGCCCACAGAGTAATAAACCTTTATTTTTATGTGAACACTAAGTCTCAATTAATTTAGGCATCTATTATAATTTTCATTTCACCTAAAATTACTAGATAATTAGATTTGTATGAAGTCACTCGGTGAGGTGAGAACCATAATAGAGGCATTAAATTAAACTAAATTATTAAAATTAAACTTAATTCCTGGTGGCCTATTTCTGAATACCATATGAAACCCAGAGTAATGGATTCGCATTTAATTTAAATCAGAATTGTACGATTTTTTATTTAAAAAAATAGCATTTTTGGACCCTTGTGTACTTATGGTATCTAGAAATAGGGCTTTGGCTTACTGTGTGTGTAGTGTCGATATCAACAACGTCGTTGTTCCATTAAAATCGGTCCAAACGGAACACAACTTACGCTTAAAGTTTTCGCTGGTTGACGTCTAATACCGACAGGTGGTGAAAATGATGCTAACATTACATTCCTAGTTAGGATAGGACTCTGATTAGTTAGCTTGTTGATTTTTATTAACGTCTTTATGGAATTTATAAAGCACTTTATGTAATATGTAATACAATAATTTAATCATAATCTAAAAATATTACATCGATGATTACTTGTATAATTTCAATTTCTCACGTATTCTTTATAAATATATATTAATCTTTATAGATCGTTTCACTCTGGCTGTTACATTCTGGCTGTTACACTACACAGCCGCCATTGCAAACCACCACTGGCGAGCGTAAACGAAAAACGAAATGTAATGATGAAGCAACAAGTTTAAAACGTTGATATATAAGCGTCTTAGAGCAAAGTGTCCAGAGCCGTACTTCAAGCCCCGATGAGGTTAATCTTTCTCTTGAAACAGTTTGTGGTACGATGAAGCCTTACTGAAGACGCTTAACCTATACTTAACAGGTTGCAGATTCACCAGAATTATTTTTATTAACATATTTTTTCATTTCCTCAGGAAAACACTTGAATACATGAGGCAATTTGAGCTTGCGGAACTTGATGCAGCATAAATGGCCAGAATACACAATGAACTTATAAGATGAGTATTATTCCAATAATTATTATTTTTGTTTTCATTTGGATCAATAGCTTTTTTTTGTATTTTAGGGGAACTCCATGTGATGAGGCACAAAGAAAGTCGACAACTCGGACTAAATTTTTAATTTTTGATTGTATGGTGTAAGGTTTTTGTATTATTTTAATAATATGGTTTTTATGCCTAACTGAAGTTGAAAAAGAATTTGAAATAGCTTTAATTTATGCTTTTCCTTGCGACAAAAAAACAAATATAACCCAGTTTTCCTTTTCTTGAGAAGAAAATCAAAGCAATTTTCTACATTGAAAACACAAAGTACAATGTCGAATGGATTTCAACGGGTCGTAGCAAGGAAGCAATTTGGTCGATAAAAATAACTGCATTCTTTTCTTTTTGGATGTAGGTTTTGAATTTGGGCTTGTTTATTGCAGCACAAAAAATCATTCAACATATTTGGCCGTTTTTTATTTTTCAAAACCATAAAGCATTACTGAATTCTACCCGATCATTTTTAAAATGAAATTTTATATTCTTATTCTTACATTTAAATAATAACAGCTTATCATTTGATACAGATGAAAATATCTATGATTTGGAATTATTTAGCGGAAGAAATTAAAACCCAAAACATAATCATTTTTATGAAAAACAATAAACAGCAACAACTTACAGGAAATATTGGTAATTGAAAAGAAAATTCAAATTATAGATTTTTATAATTTTTATGTTTTAGTGAAGGAAAAGCATATATGAAAGCTAATAGACGTTTATTTACAAAGAACTAATATTTTATTTAAAAGTGAAGCTTTCATTGGGCATTAAAACCTTACTAGTTTTGAAATCACGAAAATAATAAAATATCTAATATTAAAAGTTTTATCTCAGCCAATTGTGGAGACAAACACAGCATTGAATCACATCTTCCACCAATTTGACGTCCGTAATAATTGGTGGTTTAAATATCCTCCACTTTGAAGAAAGGATTCCAAAACAATTTTCAATCATGCGACGAGCACGATTAAGGCGGTAATTGAAAATTTTTTGAGTCGCAGTCTGGATAGATTTGTATGGTTTCAGCATATTTTCACGTAAAGCGAATGCATCATCCGTCACAAAAACGTATAGTACATCGATGAAGTTATTGCTTACCACTGTTGGTTTAGGAATCATAATTGGATGTTATACGTACATTAGCATAGTAAATTCATATGTGTTATAATCAAAACTTACGGAAGAGTGTGATCATAAAAAGCTCGGACCAAATTTACTTTCCCGAAATATGCCACCATCACTCTGCCGAACAGCACCACCAATATCGCACCAAATAAAATTATAATTATGGTCGCAAATTGCCATGAGCACAATCGAGTGATTCTTTTTGTAATTAAAGAACTCGGAGCCAGAGTTACATGGTGCCTGGAAAAAATATAAAATAATAAAAATAATCAAATCTCAAATAATTTACTCACTTGAATGGCGACTTGTTTTTCGTCAATGGCTCCCATACAATATGGAAAGATCCATCAGTCATTAAACCCTGCTGCAACGGTCTGAAAATATTCGGTAGTAATTTATGGGAACAGTTTTCCTTTTAAAACTTCTGTTATGGCTCATATTGTTTCGCATACGATCCTGTGAATGCTGATTGGTGAACATTTAATCGCAATGGCTAAGCTCGCCTTAATTCGCCAGTAGCAAACTATCTGAATTGAAAAAAAAATTGTTAATATTTTATTTTTAAAAACACACGAATTACAAGCTTTTAATAAAAAAACTTAATAGAAATTACTTTTGCTTCGTACAATAATAAACAATGAAATATGTTAATGGAATAGAATAATTCCATAAAATAAAATAAAAATAGACTTTAGTACAAAACATGAACCTTCCCCTCCACATCATAACCTATTATTATATTAATATTTTACATACCTTAATGTTACCGCCAATCTTAGATCTGGGCTTAATGGTTCTCTAAGCACAGTTTGCTTTTATATTAATGGCCCGCAACCATCTCCAGTAAATCTTCGAATTCGGCTAAATTCATCCGAGTGTATTTATAAAAAAAATGAGCGTCTTGCTTTAACTGACTAAAGACACATTTGAATCCACCGCTCAAACTCCGCTCCATATAGTATGGGCGTACCCAACATTTTTTTTTGGAACACAATCACAGTTGTCTTCATCTTCGCTGCTACTGAAGATGATGTTTAATGGATCCATAAAATCAAGCATACTTAATTAATATTTTGAATTGATTTTATGCACGAAAAATTAAAAACACTTAACGTCACATAAATCACTAAAAATTATGAAATTTTTTGGTTAGATTGTCAATTGTTTAACTATAAAAATTTGCTCTAAAAAAAATAAACAAATCGTAGTTTCTCTTTCACTCTGTTTTAAATTTAATATTACCTTTCTCTGTTCGTTTTTTCAGTATTTTTTTTTACTGAGATAAATGTTTTCGTAATGGAAATCACGAATTAGGCATTACAACAATTCTCCTTTGTAAAGAAGATTTTATTTTTAAATGTGTATATATGAATACCAATATATTTATGAAAATTGTATAAATATATTGGGGGTACAAATTGAAAATGCGGGATTGATAACAGATGGCGTTACTAACGCTATACGCATCAGGCAGTACTGTGACTATGTTCATGTCAAAGCTACGTCTTATAGCTTTAATTTTCAGTATGTGTCAATTTGTCGCAGTGTCAAATTCATAGTTTTTTTGAGCTCTCAATATGTCGAGTTTCGTCCAACAAAACAGCATTTGCGGGAAGTTTTAATTTACTTCTTTAATTTGAAGAAAAGTGCTGCTGAAGCACATCGATTGGTCTTCGAGGCTTATCCGAGTCATGTTCCATCGGTTTCAACGTGCGAGAGATGGTTTGTGCGGTTTAGAAGTGGTGATTTTGACGTTGAGGACAAAGAGCGGCCGGGCCAAGTGAAAAAGTTTGAGAATGCTGAATTGGAGGCAATACTCAATGAAGACTCGTGTCAAACTCAACAAGAGCTCGCAGATTCATTGGGAGTGACACAACAAGCCATTTCCCATCGTATAAAAGCCCTCGGAATGATCCAAAAGCAAGGACATTGGGTGCCGTATGAGCTGAAGCCGAGAGACGTCGAGCGCCGTTTTTTTGCATGCGAACTGCTGCTCGAACGGCAAAAACGGAAGGGTTTTTTGCATCGCATTGTCACTGGTGATGAAAAGTGGATCCATTACGATAACCCGAAGCGCAAAAAATCATATGGTTACCCCGGCCATGCATCATCATCGACGGCCAAACCAAATATTCACGGCGCCAAGCTCATGCTCTGTATTTGGTGGGACCAGCTGGGTGTGGTGTATTATGAGCTATTGAAATCGAACGAAACCATCACAGGAGCACTATACCGAACTCAATTGATGCGTTTGAGCCGCGCACTCAAAGAAAAACGGCCACAATACGAGCAAAGACACGACAAAGTAATTTTGCAACATGACAACGCTCGGCCACATGTTGCAGCGCCGGTCAAAACATACCTACAAACGCTGAAATGGGAAGTCTTACCCCACCCGCCGTATAGCCCAGATATTGCTCCTTCCGATTACCACCTTTTCCGATCGATGACACATGACCTAGCTGACCAGCGCTTCCATTCTTACGAAGAAGCCCAAAAATGGGTCGATGACTGGATAGCAGTCAAGCCGGCCGAATTTTTTCGCGACGGTATCCGTAAATTGCCAGAAAGATGGGAAAAGTTGTGGCTAGCGATGGACAATATTTTGAATAATTCATTTGTTACCATTTTTTCAGAATAAACGTTCAAAAATAGAAAAAAATCCCGCATTTTCAATTTGTACCCCCAATAATTTTACAGTTTAATATTTATTCTTATGTATTTTAAGTAATGTTGTTTAATTTTTTGTTGTAATTTCTTCTGGATAAGTTATCACACGTATTAAAAGTATAATACTCTGTGTGCTTAGCAGTCGACATTGTCTACGAGTTATCGACGTTTTCTACGAGTAGTCATCGTTGTCGACGAGTTGTTGACATGATCACGTAAAAATTAGTAGATGACGCGTACACTCCTATCACCGCTTAAAAGTCGCACATGGAGAGGCATTTATAGTTAGAACGTAAATAATTTTGTGTACGCGTCATCAAAGATTTATATGTTGATGCACTGAATCACAATATCCCACCTCCATCCGCTGTTTGCCAAACATTTTCCAGGACACTTCCAATTCTATTCGTAATTAGAAAATAATGAAAACATGATCATATTTTTTCACTGCTCGTTACGTTCACCATTTTTTACACAAAATCATATCATGAACAACGATGCACATGTTTTGACTTATGGTTACAATAAAGTTTCTAGTAAATAATTTATGGCTCACTAATGCAACGGTCTATTACAAAGGTTTATAAAATCGGCGATGCAGATTGTACTGTATCCGTTTATCGACGTTGACTTAAACAACAATTTTTGGTTTTAAATGTATATATATAATGATATAATTAAATTAGTGTTAATTTAAAAATTAATTAATTTAAATGATAAAGATAACACAGAGGAACTTAAATTAACAAATCAGTTTATATGTTGTCACTTGGTATTATATTGACATTGACTATCACGGTACTCCAAATTGATTTTATGATAGATAAACATTTTTTTAAACTTTTGCAGCATCTGCTTGATCAGTTTGCGCACAACTGATTGTACTCCTGATAAATGATCGTAATTGGTATCAATTTTGCCCAAAAATTGTACTGTTTGCTCACGTAATACAATGTGTTGATAACGTATCACTTGAAAAATGATTTCCAATAGTGTAATCTCTGGCCACAAGGTTCTTATAAAAAGCAATCTACTCGATGCTGCCTATACACAATACAAAATAATTATTGCAGGAGGTATAAATTTAAATTGTTAATTTTATTAAATTACCTGCCACATTAAAAAATCACTTAACCGTGTTTCACCCGATGTCCTAATCATAAGATCAACTTCTGGACTATCGCGCGTATACAAACTTTTCGTAAAAAATAATTCATCAACGGCATTCACATCAATTTCCGAATTTTCAACACTCCGTACTATCGATTTCATCGTACTACAAATCTCTTCTCGTGACGTGTACGACATAGCAATATTGATTTGAATCCTGTTGCAATCTTTTGTTGCTGCTGTTAGGTTTGAAATAAGCTCATGAAATCTGGACGGCAATAATGATACATCACCGATTATATTAAATCGGACACCATTCCTTCGATAATAATCTAAATTTTCGATAAATAATTGAAGTTTAATTTCCATCAGATTATAAATAAAATCCAATTCATTTTGGGGTCGTTTAAAATTTTCGATGCTTAGCGCGTACACTGTAATTTGCTCGATGCCGAGTAGTACTGACCACTTCATTACTTGGACAAAACGCTCGAATCCAAATGAAATGCCAGATTGTTTCTCAAATTGATTTTTCTTCGCAAATCGGCGATTGCCATCCATAATGTAGGCCATGTGTCGGGGCACAGGCCTACTTCGAACCACATTTATCGCAATTTTATGATGCCACGGCAGATTACTATATTCCTCTGAGTCCATTTTGTTATATAATTCTGATTTGGTATAGCACACCAACACAAGCTATTCACGTTTAAACTTTAACTGAAATGTATTTGCGATGAAAACTTTTATTTATACAGAGTTCCTACATTTTAAAAACAGAGCAACTTTTAATTGTTTTTTTTTTATTTTTCAAGTGTTCATATTTCGTCTGTTAAGCCAAATTTTATTAGGTGATTTGTTGTTTTGCACATTAGATCTTTTTACGGCATTCATATGATTTATTTCATTATTATATGAGTACTTTACGCTGTAAATACCGAAAAAAAAGTTGTTTGGAAAGAGCAATTAAGGGGGAACTTAAAGTTCATATTTTGGTTGGAGATCATTTTCAAGGCCGTAACGAGATTAAAGAAGCAATTATAATGTGTTTCTTATAATTGTCTAGTTTATATACCAAAATAATAAATTTATGTCAAAAGCAATTACATAAGAACATAATACACTCAGGTGCAAAATTAACCGGTCATTATCACATAAATTTTTTGTTTTATTATATTAAGTTGACAATGGTGACTTCTAGATTATTGTTTGCACATATACTGTATTTCTTAATGATTAAACATCAGCAAAATCCAATGTAAACTAAATGAAACTAAAAATTTTGTACGTGGTAGAAAAAGTAGTTTTAAAAAATTTAGAATTAGCTGGTTTTGCCAAAATCGGTAGTTAGAACTATATGTAAATTGAACTGAAAATCAAAATTTGATGCAACATCATAAAAAAAATTCAATAAAAATTCAAAATTCCCTATCAGATTTTTCACACACAAGACCCCGGAAATTAAACATGGACCACATTTAAAAAATGCGAGCTTGGAACGTAGTTATATTAAGACCTAATGATCTACAAGGGCGAAAAGAGTAGAATTAATAGTTTATAATCATCCTCAGTTACTTGTAATGTTTTGCTGGATAGGTCCTGCTATCTTTAGGGTAATTGAGAAATACGCAACTTATATTAAGTTTCCAAACTAAAAACTGAGCTTTACCCTGCTAATTATGCACGAACGTTGACCCAACTTTAGTCCATTGGCTAAGACTGTAAATATTCTGAACTAAATTACTCAACGATTATCTGGAAGGCAGACAATATTCCGAATTTATTTAGAACGTTTACATGCCTTGAAAATAATTAAAAAAAAAGGAAAATGGTTACCACTTGAACTGACTGAAGCCAACATTGTAAATCGTTTAATTGTTTGCAATTCAAGACGCCGGAGATGGAATTTTTTGTCTCAAATTGTGACTGGCGATGAAAAGTGGATTTACTACAATAACCCCAAAAGCAAAAAATCATTGGTTTATCCAGGCGAACCATCCACATCAACAGCAAAACGAAACATTGAAGTAAGGTAATGTTGTGCATTTGGTGGGATCAGAAAAGAGTGGTGTACTATGATCTGCTAAAACCAAACAAAACTATTATTGGTGAATGTTACCAACAACAATTGCTAGATTTGAACCCTGCATTGAACGGAAATCGTCCGATTCCAGCCAACAAACAGCGCAAAGTGATTTTACTGCACGACAATTTTCGACCACATATCGCAAAACAAGTAAAAAATACGCTTGAAGTACTTAAATGGGAAATTCTACCTCATGCTCCCTATTCACCAGATTGTGCCCCATCAGATTACTATTTATTCCGATCAATGCAAAGCGATCTTCAAGACCAGCACTTTAGAAACCACAAAGAAATCAAAAAAATTTGCTCGACGAATAGATCGCATCAAAAGACAAACAATTTTGTTTTCGATGGAATCTATAAATTGCCAGAAAGATGGTCGAAAGTAATAAGTAGCGATGGAAAATATTTTGATTAAAATAAAATTTATCATTTCTTAGAAATATCAAGTTTTTTCTGCAAATGCAAAAAACTAAGTTATACTCCCAATACTAATACTAGCTGACCCGGCAAACCTCGTTCCGCACGAAATTAGTTTGACCCGAGCAAATACTTTTGTCCTTCACGAAAATTGATTTTGACGAGAGAAAAAATTGAACAACTCAACTTGGCGATTCCATTCATTTTTTCATCGAACACTAAAGGCAGGTTCGTTTATTCGGTCCTTTTTTCGACCAATCTTCTCTTGTAAAAAAATCCAGAAGGTCATTTCAACGCAGATCAATAGAATGTATTGTGGTTAACAATATTTTTCGTTTTGTTCCCCGTACACCCGACGTACAACTTTTCATGTGAAAAACACGGAAATCAAATATTTATTTCGCACACCTTTCAAAGATTGATCTTACGATTTGTTAATCGTCATAGCAAAGGCCAAACGAACGGGGACCTAAATTCGCTTTAAGACGAACGGAATCAGAGGAGTCCTGGGAATTAGAACAGCTACTCCTCTAAATTTACCCTTAATGATCGTCACTCGAATCACGTTGTGCATCAGTTTCTTCACAGACAATCGCGTTCTGTTATACAATATTGCATGGTTAAAATTAAGCAGCATGATTATCACAGATCCTACTTTGAGCATCAAGTTATGCGGTGATATTCACGGCCAGATAGTTGGTTGCCTCGTCTATATTGGTCCCACAGTCAACGGCTTTGTAACAATGTATGTCCTCAGCGAGTAATTCAGACAGTTTCTTGTTCTTCGCTGCAAAAACCGCTCGTTCGCTGAGCCAATCGTGATTCATATATTTTCGGCAGAAGTCTGGAAACACTTTCGTGATAAGCTCTTCCTTCGATGTCGTGACCGTGCAAAAATTCGAGGAAAACGAAATCAAAAAATCAACAAGCATCAATGGCAGACCATTGCTAATCTCCAACAGATATTTAGAAAAATCAGCAGTTGATAAGTCGTTGTGTAACGCGACTCTCATTTTCGTGGTCAACTGTAACTTCTTCACAAAGCGCCACAAACTTGATGATTTCAGACATGCGTTGAGTTTATCTGCAGCTATTGATCTCGGAATGACAGGTAGCGTTTTACGAAAACCGCCGGCCAGCAGACTCATCGCTCCACCAAAACATCTTGAGACACTTCGTAAATCCTTCATTGTTCGATTGAACGCCAATGGTCGTTTATGTGCCATTTTGCACTGGTCCCAGACGATGATTTTGCATTCTTGCAATACCTTGGTCATCGCCGAGCTCATGGCAATTGAGCACACTGGCTTGTCATACGTGTTGATATTCATCGGCAACTTCAAAGCAGAATGCAACCACGCAAACACGGTTGTATTTAACAGTAACTTTTCTTTCCATTATCCCGTTATCTTTTTTTGCATTGTATAACCTTGTACATATTAGTAGTTCATCCATTATTGTGTTTACACAATTACAATTTAACTCCCTTTCCAACGTGTTCCATGTTTGCATAATTATTATCAGTGAGTCATCAATGTGAATATAATTACAGCACATCTCGTCCTCTGTAGTTGGTGTCAAAAACCCTACCCACCGTCTTCACCTAGCCGGCAAACGTGCTGCAGGTCACCTTATATAGAATTACAGGGGAATTCTGCGAACGGAGCGATAATCAACCGGCGAAGCTGAAACATTCCGATAGCTCCTTTGTCGAGATTGTCATGAGATGTAGAAATCCTGGGGAATTGAAAAGCCAATACCCACAACTAATCCCAATTTATGTATCAATAAATGTGAAACAGTTTATGAACAGACAACCAAGAAAAGTGCCAGCTGTCAATTTTACATCAAATTACCTTTTATAAAAATGTCACAGTTATTAGGTAGCTCGCTTCAAACCGCATGTTATATTGATTCAAAATATAACTCAGCAGACGTGATAGAGAGGTGTACCGAGATGATTTAAATGATCAAATTTGATAATCGAAGTGTACAACTAACTTGGATGGCATAAACCTAGAAGAAAAGCGAAAATATCTCCACCTTCTGTCCGAGACCTCAGATAACAATGACATAATACAAAAGCTATTAAACAAATGCCCGTCGTGGATCAACTCAAAGGAAGCAGAGATAATCCAAACATATTTCAATCGATCCAGCTGGATTACTACAAGTAGGCAGGCGGCTATACGCAGATAATATTCAACATATGCGGCCAAATCCCCAATTGATTTGCCAGAAAAATTATTTAGTTTGCAATCTCATAGCACGATACATACAAATTAATCACATGCATGGAAGCAACTCAATAACACTGAAAAATTTTCGAAATAAATACTGGATAGTAGTAACGAGGTACATCATCAAGCACTACATAAAGGAATGCACAATATGCATTCGTTACCGGTGCCACATAATTGATCAAAAGATGGCTAATGTACCAGCAGAACGTCGTCAGCAGAGCCAACCATTTTAAAAAATTGGCCTAGATTATGCTTGGCCTATGTATATTAAAACATCAAAACATAAAAACGCTCCAATGGAAAAGTCATATGTGGCAGTTTTTGTGTACCTAGTTGTTAAAGCTGTCACTTAGAACTCATTTTTGGCAGCATTAGAACATTTCGTGTCAAGACTTGGAAGTTCAGAACAACCTTGGTGAGACAACGGGATCAACTTTATTGACGCTAATCGACAATTACAAAACCTGAAACAAGAAATAAAAAATCAAACCACAAATCCACTAATCACTGATTCTTTCTTTTGTATAAGAACCATCTTCTGGTAATTGCGAATACCACAAAAGCAGATGGAGCCAAATCGGTTAAGCCGTTCTCAACTGATGCGCCAGAAAACAAATTTATGTTCTTCGGGGTTTCCAGAAGTTTCCAAGTTTTCGACTCAGATTTTCTATTTTTCTCTTCTAAAAAACCATCTGGATTGGATACGAGTAAAAACCCGTACAAAAAAATAATTTTTCAAATTTCCGAATTGTTCGACCGTTTCGGTGATTTTCCAAAATTTTTTTTCGTAAGAACCATCTCCTGGCAATTGCGAATACCACAAAAGAAAATTGAGCCAAATTGGTTTAGCCGTTCTCAAATGATGCGCTAGAGCATTAAAATTTATAAACAAACATTTTTAAGAACTGTTCAGGTTGTTTAAATATTTTCTGTAAATTACAGAAATTTTTACGTATAGTTTACGTTATTTAGAAACAAAAGAAAGTGAATACGTTTTTACAATGTAAATGCCCAACAGTGGTTCTCATTTCGGTTTTTTCTTATTTTCGATTTGTATTCTGTTGGATTTGAAATTATAAAAAAAATAATGAGGCATTTATTTAACCTCTAGTGAGCTTATAATTTTTCAACTGGTTTTAAATTATTTTTTGATATAGCTTCAGCTAGTTTTCCAAAAACTAGCAGAACCCAGAGAATTCGTTGGAAGGGATGGATCCACAATTTTCATAATCGAGCATTTAATTAGAAAGTTATTAGCTTATTCTTATCCATAGTATCTTGCAATGTTTTGCTATAGCTTTAAGAAAGTTGAAAAACGCTCAACTCATAAAGTTTCCAAACTATAAAACCAAATATTCAATAGTAAAATATAAGAAAATATGATACTATATCCTAACACCAACAATAAATCAAGTTCGCAAAATATTTGTACTTTTACTAATCATGGATTTGGTTGTCAGAGAATAAGTCGAGTGGGAAAAAGCCGTAATCTGTGGGAGTTTGTAAAGGAAGCCCCACAATATCAAACACAATTCATTCTATCGTTAGAAAATACGTCATTCGATTAGTGCAACATAGCGCTGCATATATTACAACTCTATAGCAAAATATTAGCTTGCGCGCACGTTATATGCATCCTGAGTCCTAATATTATGTCTCTTGCAGAAGCAATCAGCCCCCATATTAACGTGGCGAAACCTAACACTAGAATGTACATGTGCAGATACTTGTTAATAAGCAACACGCAAGATTTATTAATTTGAAATAATTTTTTTAACAAATGTCACACAAATTTATTAAATCAATGTTATCCCTAACACACTCTGCAAATACATTGACATTCACAATGTTTGCGACTGTTCAAGTCAGCAAAAACAAAGCGGTCTACTACTCAGTCATAAACTCACAACATAATATATCTACCACAAAAAGTAGAAAAAAATTCCCCCTCCCCAATTATTATTCTCCAGGGCCATTGTGTAAAAATACACACAACTCTTAAATAAACAACATTAGTATCTCCTCAAGTACTTTCTTGACAGATTGGTTAGGTTGCTACGACCAAACTACAAAAATTGAAATCTTGCTGGATGCGTTTAGTGTAACACAAGAACATTTCGATTTGGCGAATTATATCACCAAATTAAAACTTCTGGAATAGTGAATGTCATTGTATTTGTAAATAATATTTTGTCTAAAAAAGTTGAAAAAACTTTAAAATAAAAAATTAAATG
Organism: Nephrotoma flavescens; assembly: GCA_932526605.1. Taxonomy (NCBI): domain Eukaryota; kingdom Metazoa; phylum Arthropoda; class Insecta; order Diptera; family Tipulidae; genus Nephrotoma; species Nephrotoma flavescens. Next base: position 224,155,696 of record OW052221.1, read on the forward strand.
TAGATGAATTGAAAAAAACGCGATTTCTGCCAAAAACAATAAATATAAACATTTTCATAAGTTGTCATTATTACCAAAGGCTTTAAAATGCTAAAACTCTTGTTTTTAAATAAATTGTTCTGTTTAAATAAATAAACTTTTTAATTTTAAAAAGTATTTTATGAATTATTTATTTGTTTGTAAAAAAATCATTTAATTTCAACAATATACTTTTTAAAAATAAAATATAAAAATATAACTTTTAGAAATTGAAAACTTCGTTTTTTTATTTTACAAACAAAAATTTTTCTCACTGTGCGAATCGTAACAGCTCGTAATAGAAAATTTCTGAATTTCGAAATATATTAGTCACTTTTGAAAGGATTGGCGCTAAAACACGGGCAGCACCCCGATGTAATGTACCGGATGAGCCTTCCCATGAGGTCCTGGTATCGGCGCCAATGAATCAATAATATCACTAAATGAATCCTGGTTTTTATTCTTGTATAATAAATTTTGAAAAATTTAATTTAGAAATCTATCTTTTACTGGTATGTTCTCACGAACATGCCAAGCAACGTGTTAAATGTTAAGACATAGCAAGAGAATAAACTTGAATTTTTGTTTAACAGCTTATACGTATTACAATTCCCCATAAATGATTTTCATTTAACCAATATTTGCAATAAATATGAATGTGACAGTAAAAAATGCACAAAATCATTATTAAAATAATAGTAATAAACCATTAAAAAATTCACTTAGGCGAACCGCCATTAAACCCATTCCCATATGGGTAACGATTTAACAAACAATTTTATCGCGTTACGTTTAAAAATAAAAGTCAATAAAAAACCACCATAAATATTTATTATTATTATTATTATTATTATTGTTATTGCAAAAATGTATGCGGGCGTTATTAAAGTCAACAAACCGCTGTTAAAAAAGCTCTCGATGCAATATTTGTTTTTAATGTAAACAAACACAAAACCCATTAATCGTTTGTTTGAGGACAAAATAAACGTTGGTTTATACCATAAATACAAATACTAAAACCTTTAATCCTTATATGTCAGCTTTATCTGATACATTTCAAAACAATTTTCTTATCTTATATTATGTGCGCTTAAGTAAAAAAAATATATAAACGAAACATAAAATTACACATGTAAACTTACAGCTTTTGTAACGATTACTTATATTTTTTCGAAATAAGTTAGAACACAAATTTTATATTTAAAGTCGTAACATATTTATCTTAATATTTATTTTTTGCTTCATTTTAAGGCGAGAGTTACACTTCTTTATATTATGTATGTATGTATGTATGTACAAAATAAATACAAAAATAGTTAACCACTCCCGACAAGTAAACATTTTATAAACCGTCCCAATAACACAAAATTTTAGAATATTTTTGATAAGAAGGATAACAAGTTTCAAGATTTATATTTTTGTTACACTAAGTTTCTTTTTCATATATTTCTATTTCAAACAAAATAAACTTAGCTTTAAAAAAATAAATAGATGGCTACATTTGAGTATGTTCATATGTATGTAAGCATCTAGAATACCATAACAAGGATGTTTGCTTTTAAATTATGCGAGTATACGAGTACGTAAACACAGTTAGTGTTTAAAAACATCACATAGATGGTTTTTTATTTTGTCTGAAAAACTATAAAAGCAAGAAAAGTAATATTTTTAATAAATAAAATGGAGGGGTGAGTATGCTGTGACCAGCACTCCAACATGTTTTACATTGAATGTATACAAAGATCTGGGATACACACCTTAGATTTCTAAAGCGAAAAATTAAACACCCAATACTTTTTGTAAATATAATATTTAAATTGATTTGAATCTTTTAATCCTTTTTTGTAATTTGTAAATGCTGAACTTTTCATAACATTGAATTCAAAAATTGAAAAAGCTCCAATGGAAGCTGCCACTACCAGTACACTCATTTCCATCAAATTTCTCAAGGGTCTCAAAATTATAAGTTGAAAAAGTGAATATCTAGCTTTTGCATCTACCTGATATCTACCTTTGACATAAGAGTAATGCAATAATTCCATTATCATATTTTTTTCTGATATGCTATACTACATTTTCTCTCTCTCTCTCTCTCTCTCTGGCACTCTATCCCATCAAGGCCGCCTCAAATGAGGTTTAATAATCATATTTTCATTTCGGATAATGAGTGATTAATTCGTTGATCCTAAACCAGCCGTGAAATTTTTTCCTTGTCAACACGGGGAATCGAACGCGGGACCTTCGGTTATTGGAGCAAGCATGCTGACTACTTTGCCAACGGGGCTGCAACCATCAGACAACCCACAACTTGACCCATTTTCGAGTCAAGATTGTAGTGTTGTTCTAATCACAAACATTATATCAGAATTCAGCACTTGGTTTTGTATCGTAAGTTTTTAAACCTACTTGATTAGTTATAATAAAGGGTGGTTAAATTTTAAGGGCCGATGTTGATTTTCAATAAAACACAAATTATTTATAAAATTTTTTGTCAATTTTATGATAATATGGTATGGTTCAATTATGTATGGAACAAAATATCGGCCAAATGGCCGCCGCGACCTCGGCGGCACACCTCCACCCGATGGTCCAAATTTTCGATGACGCTTAGGCATAATTGAGGTTCTATGCCGTTAATGTGCCGAATTATCTCATCCTCTAGCTCTTGAATTGTTGCTGGCTTATCGACGTACACCTTTTCATTCAAATAATCCCAAAGCAAGAAGTCCAACGGTGTCAAATCACATGATCTTGGCGGCCAATTGACATCGCCATCACGTGAGAGATGGCAATTGAATTTGTTGCGCAAAAGAGCTATTGTTTCGTTAGCTGTGTGGCAACTGGCACCGTCCTGTTGAAACCACATATCGTCCACATTCATATCTTCCAATTCGGGCCATAAAAGTTCGTTATTATCTCACGATAGCGAACACCATTCAAAGTAACTGCCTGACCGGCCTCATTTTGGAAAAAAAACGGTCCGATGATGCCGCTAGTCCATAAACCGCACCAAACAGTCACTATTTGTGGGTGCATTGGTTTTTCGAAAATCACTCTTGGATTATGATTCGCCCTAATGCGGCAATTCTGCTTATTGACGAATCCACTGAGGTGAAAATGTGCCTCATCACTGAAGACGATTTTTTTCGAAAATTGATCATACACTGTTGCCATTTCTTGAAAACCATTCTGACCATTGACGACGTTTGGAATGGTCAAGAGGCTTTAGTTCTTGAGTCAATTGCACATCAATCTTCATCAACGACGAGCGTGAGAGGTGCAATTGTTGGGCATGACGACGAGTTGAGGTGGATGGCTCTTCAGCCACACTGTCGCGAACAGCAGAAATATTTTCTGCAGTACGGGCTGTATAATGCACTGGTGTTTTAAAATCTCCTACAGACCTGGATTGCTCAAATTTTTGCATGATTTTTCCGATTGCACATTTGGATGATTAAATTGACCGAAAAAATCACGAAGTTCACGATATGCATTTTGATTTGTACGTCTATTTTCATAATATGCCTGAATAACTTTAACGCGTTACTTGTGTATCTTTCCATGGTTCAAATTGAGTTAGTCTGAAATTGAGAAAGGTCAAATTAAATGCAGAAAAAAACTTGACGTTTAGGTGTGGTTCACATTCAACGTCGGCCCTTAAAATTTAACCACCCTTTACATACCGATGTTTAACTTTATTTTCTGTTTTCTTGATGTTAAAATTATTATAATTATTGAGTTCATCTGATTATTTCAATCCGTAATTACAGAATTACCAAAAATAAAAATAAAAAGTCTAACACTAAAATTGTCTGAATACAGTTTAATATTAATTGCACATTATGTAAGTTTTGGGTAGCGTGGATTATTTTCAAGTGGAGCCAGTGGCCAGTACCTCACATGGAAATTTGGACAAAGGGGGAAATAGCTGAAAACGGTAAACCGAAATTTTTTTATCACTAATGCCCAGTTGCACAGAAAAAACGATCAGTTAGTTGCGCGCCAGTTAAATATTTTATATGAAATCTGTATAGGAACCAAGCGCAAATTTTAGTGGAAAAAAATATTCGATATAATTTTTTCCGTTTAAATCGAAATGTATGTATGCATCCAAAATTGCTATACAAATTTTTTGCATGCAACCCACATAAAAACTAACTAAATTTAGGCAAAATTCTATCAGTACATTGGAGGGTACTTCTAAAAAGATATTCATTACTTTTAAAGCTAATTTTTATTTTTGTAACAAGAATCAAACAAATTTCTTTATAATTATTTGTAATTTTTATTGAGAAACACGAAATCGCCTTGGTTTGATATAATTTTACTAAATATTTATTTATTAATTTTTTAATATATTATGGATCTATTTATTCGGGTATTTTAACATTTAGAAATTTAAATAAATAATAAATTAGTCAATACCCGGACATATTAATAGGTTTCAATATCATATTAAGTAAAATACAAATATTTGTTTAATAAACTCAAAATTGTTTCATTTTCATAAATGTACAACAAACGGCGACAAATTGAAAAGTCATTGCAAAATGTCAGTTGTTTGTAAACATCAAAGACATGTTGTAATCAAAGATACAAATACGTCTGCTATGATTAAAAAAATATTAAAAGAACTTACGTTTTTCTAGCAATTACAAGAAATTATATCGAATATTTTTTTCCACTAAAATATGCGCTTGGTTTATATACCGTTTTCGCAATCAGCAAAAAATCGGCGCAAACTTGATTAAATATATTTTATCCCGTGGAAAAGTTCTTCAGGTTCGAAAGTTCAGGTTCCTTCTCCAGGTCCAAGTGCCAAAGCTTTAGCCACTGTACCACCTGTCCGGATTGATTGATCGCAATGAAACTTCATACTTAAGCTTTTTACACAAATTGGGGGTGCCTTATTGAATAATATTCTTTATTTTTTAACAATTTTTTACCGACCCGTCAATTCTGAAAAAAACTTTTGGGACTAAATTATGGAGGCAAGCCTTAATTCGCAAATTATTTTTATTATCATTTTTGAAAAACTAAAATCCAAAACCACTAAATTTAGTGTCTATTAGGAAAAACAACAAAATTATTATTTGTTTAAATAACATTTCCATAGTTTACAAATATAGAGAGCCAAATATTTTCTCGGCAAATTCTAAACAAAATTTTACGAGACGCGAAATTGATCAATCACATTTCTTATAGTTGCTTTGCGATAGTCGAGTAATAAATTTTAGACACAAAGAAACCGGCCTTAAGAATATTGCGAATTGTTTTGAATGGAAATAGTTAAAATGACGAGAACGATTTTAACAGCGGGAATTTGAGGATTAATATCTTACTTAAGGTGAATTTCATTAAGACACAGTTTATTTATGAATTGTCATTCATACTCAAAGCTAAATCACTCAGATAGAGCCAAGGAGCGCCGAAGTATATTTGATTTAAACATTACTGCTTACAGTTAAACTGAGTATCCAAAGCGATTCAATAATTACTTAGAACTAACTTAATGCCATTTATTCAAGTCTGGAAAGTTGAGACTTGAAAAAGTCACGTTAAGTTAGTTCCATTGATGAGATTACCATAAGATTACATGAAGAAAATTGGTTTAATTATCAACCGGTTAATGTCAGTCAACAACAGCACACGCATCATCCATCTCAAGTAAATCGAGCATAACGATTGACGAAGTTCTAAAGCTTTTCTTGGATTTTTCTCAATAATAGCACCAGGGACAATCACCAGTGAAAATTCAACTCCTTGTCAAATAAGAAATGGTGAATCGTTAAATTATACTTTCAAAATGATGCCTTTTTTGTGTATGGTTTCCATTGATATAAAATCTGTAGAATCCAAATCATTTAAAAATAAGTACAATAGATTTACATAAATTTTCCGACATGAACATCGTTGAGAATATTAGTATTGCGCTAGTTTGCTGCTGTCTAATCTCTGCCGTACCAGAACTCATTAATTAAAATTGCGAAAGAGCATTTATTTTGGTTTAGGTCCCATCAGACTTAAATTAATTCTCCTTGAAATTCACGTGTAAGGTTGCTGCAGTATTGGTGGAGTAAAGCTGCAATAACGACCGATGTGAAGTATTTAACGTTAATAAAAAGTGTAGCTACACTTTTAACGAAAAGTGTAGACTCAAAATGTGTAGCTACAGAAATTATTAAAAAGTGTAGCTAGAAAAGAAAAAAAAGTCAGAAACTCGAAACACGTGGTTTAATTAAAAATATTTATTAAAAATAAAAAATAAATATTAAGAATCACAGTAATACAAAAATAAGTTTATATACATATTTTATAAAAAAAAAATTGTTTAAAGTATTTTAATTCACAAAACAATCGCAGCAATGATTGCCAAGTGTGGAATTTAGTGTTTTTAACTTGGGATGGTGTCTGGAATTTGCAAAAAAAATTCAAGGCAATTTGCATGTTGTGATTGGCGGTATGGCCCTACACGTTGAAGCATCTTCGGCCAAATTATCTTAAATCTTAAAAATTCAAAAATCATCACAACAATGATTGCCAAGTATGGAATTTAGCGTTTTAACTTGGGATGGTGTCTGGAATTTTTAAAAAAAAATTTCAAGACAATTTGCACGTTGTGATTGGCGGTATGGCCCTACACGTACACGTGGGAGCATTTTTGACAAAAATCACACCACAGCATGAAGAATCTAAAAAAATATTTAACCAATTGGTTGACACAAGTATTGGCTTAATAAACGCGTCCGCGTTTAACACCATATCGCCAAAATGCAAATTGTCTTCCACAACAGGAAAATTGTCTTGAGTTTTTTTTACAAATTCCAAAACCACTAAATTCCACACTTGGCAAGCATTTTCCGATGATTTATTGAATTATTAAAGAATTAAGTGAATTTGGCCAAAGATGCTTCCACGTGTAGGGACATACCGCCAATCACAACATGCAAATTGTTTTGAATTTTTTTTTTACAAATTTCAGAATCCATTCCAAGTTAAAACACTAAATTCCACACTTGGTAATCATTGTTGCAGTGATTTTTAAAATTTTTATAGATTTAAGTGAATTTGGTTAAATATGTTTCCACGTGTCAGGCCATATACCGCCAATCACAACATGCAAATTGTCTTGATTTTTTTTTACAAGCTCCAAACACAATCACAAGTTAAAAACACTAAACTCCACAATTAGCAATCATTATTGCGATGATTTTTTGATTTTTTGATTTTTTAAGAATTAAGTGAATTTGGCCAAAGATGCTTTCACGTGTACGTGTAGCGGCATACCGCCAATAACAACGTGCAAATTGTCTTGAAATTTTTTTTACAAATTTCAGACACCATCCCAAGTTAAAACACTAAATTCCACGCTTGGCAACCATTGTCCTGATGATTTTTTGAATTAATAAAAAATTAAGTTAATTTAGCCACAGATGCTCCCACGTGTACGTGTAGGGCCATATCGCCAATCACAACATGCAAATTGTCTTGAATTTTTTTTTACAAATTCCAGACACCATCACAAGTTAAAAACAATAAATTCCACACTTAGCAATCATTGTTGCAATGGTTTTTTGAATTAAAATACTTTAAACAATTCTTTTTATAAAATATGTATTTAAACTTATTTTTGTATTACTTTGATTCTCAATATTTATTTTTTATTTTTAATAAATAATTTTAATTAAACCACGTGTTTCGAGTTTCGTACCTTTTTTTCTTTTCTAGCTACACTTTTTAATAATTTGTGTAGCTACACATTTTGAGTCTACACTTTTCGTTAAAAAGTGTAGCTACACTTTTTATTAACGTTAAATACTTCACACTGGTGCAATAACGGTGCAGAAATTACTGCAAAAAAAATGAAATTAATGCAGTACTAATTAGTACTTTCTCAAATTATCCTTTTTCTATTAAAACATTTTACTTGATTTCCCAAAAATCAAAAGATTCGACTACAAATAAGAATATGGCATTGTTACAAAACGAACCGTAAAATATTTAATTCCGTTGAATAATTGATAACTCGAGTTAAATGTGCTGTAGCTATACACATCCAAGATATCGTTGATGTTAATGTCAATTTGTTTTTTACCAAAAATTTTTTTAAGTTAATCACCTCTGTAAGCTGATTTAGAAACTCTTATTGTGGTCAATTTAGACAGACTTTACTGTATATTTTATAGTAATATTGCTGTAAACTGAATAAACCGAAACCTCTGGAGACCGTTTAAAATATGTTGATCGGCCAATTACTACTGACGTGAATAAAAAGTATAGTTGTCGGCTTGCCTAGTCGGCATTATCGGCGAGTAGTCGATAAGATCACGTAAAAACTATTAGATGACTGAATTCACCTATCTAGAGTTGTGAAAAACTGCTAAATAGTTCAGCATATTTTTGTGTAAAATATACAAAATCCATCATATTAAACTGAAATAATAATTTTTAATTGTATTAGATTGGATTTTATGATATCGTTTGTGGCACTTTTCGTAGTAGAAAATAGTTTTGAGTCTGCCAAATCGAAAAATCATACACAATTTTCAAAAAGTATTTTTACAGGTAGTTAGGATTAAGGATATATGAACATTTTACCACGATCGATTACCCAAATGGAAAATAAGTTTTAGCACGACTTATAATCTTCCTTTTCGGAAGCTATAATACCTGTCCATGGGCTGACCCATCTTCCATGCCAGTACTATAAGCTGTCTGGCTATATGCAATGTGTATATGGTTCTTCGAAAATCTGACCTATACCCGTACGTCTTAGACTTGACATGCGACTGCTTAAGGTACGGACGTGAATAGCGAACCCAAAGAGTTGGAAGTGCTGCGGTCCCAGAATAGATTGATTAAACAGAATAGATTGATTGATCAACGATTAAATACTAAAAAAGTACCAGTCGAAAGGGCCCTATTCTTGAAATCGGAGGAAATTTTCGTAATCGGAATACAATTTGCTTTGAATTTCTTTATACAGAGTGTTTGGTGCATCGTTTGCCAAATTGAATTGGCTGAAAGGATGGGTCATTTGTTAACTCTTAAACTCCAATAACTCATTTTTGGCCATACAGATTTTTTTATTTTAACTTTTAAATGTTTATTTTGAAAAATCGCAATATTCAGCATTCAAGTTGTATTATTTTGTTAAATTACAAAAATATTGTGATAAAGTAAAGTGTTTAAAAGGGTTTTAATGGCATATTGTATATCGTTGGAAAGGGAATAGACTAGAAAGTTTAATAAAAGAGTTGGAAGATCACGATCACTTTTAGTTTTTTTTTGTATTGCTATGTAAAGTTGAGTTTCAAGTTTTCTTTTACCATTTTCAAACATTTCACGAGTAAATAAAAAGGAAAGTAGATGTTTTTTGGGACGAATTGTGAATTTGATAGAACCATACAACAGTAAACGTAAGAGTTAATACTAAATTTGGAACCTATACCAGTTATTTAAAAAAAAAAATACAACTTGAATGCTAAATATTGCGATTTTTCAAAATAAACATTAACAAGCAAAAACTAAAAAAATCCGTAGAGCCAAAAATGAGTCATTGTGGTTTAAGAGTTACAAATGGCACATCCTTTCTTCAAAATTTTTATTACCGGGAATGGCAAGTTTTGACAAATAAAACTATTTTTCAACAAGAGTTCGTCTCTGTATAGCTCAAACAGATTTATTGGTCGGAAGAAAGCATCATAATTAAGCTGTTTTTCCAAATTACTAATTTATTGTTAATTTTGGTCGAAACTGGCCTACTGAAAGTGACAGCTTCGTATGAGCTTTTCGTTTTTTGCAAATATTTTAAAAATAATAGCATTTACGAGCAAAACCACTATGAATCAAAACATTCTAAATAAAATTTGCAACAGTACCGTTTCACATCCGTTTTCTAAAAATTTTAGCCATAATAATGATTATTGGAAAAAAACATTTAAAACAAAAATCAGCCCCTGATGGGCTGATTGGAATTTAACCGGGAATCATTATAATCGACAAAAAACTGTATTTCAACAAAAATTCGACCTTGTGTAGCCCAGGCGGATTGATTGATCTTAAGCTTTTTTCATAAACTTAGAGAGTCTAGTAATATTTGGCCAAAATTGGTCCACCAAATGGAACTTTTTATTCGAGCTCTTTTTTGGAAAAATTTTAAAAGTATAGCATTTACGACCAAATCCGGCAAAAATTAAAAGATTCTAAATTAAATTTCCTACGTTATCGGTTCCGATTGTTTTCCAAAGCGAAAGTGTCGATTTTTGAGAAAAAAAAAATCTACAAAAATTCGGACAATGGTTAATGGGAAAGACTTTTCCCACAAGCTTTTCCCACAAATTACCAGTGAATTTAGACCGAAATCGGTCTCTCGGAAATAGCTTTCATCAGCTTGCCAGTTTTTTCATCTGAATGGAGCCAGTTAATGATTTTAAATTATACACCCCGCGAAATTCAAATAAAGCCACTCTTAATTGTTCGATATGAAAGACACGCCTAGAGTGGAACTTGTTTTTTTTCTTTTTGTTAATTTATAATAAAAAGTAGATTTTACGCTGAAAATGCTATTAAAATAAGTAATTTTAAGAAAAACAATAAACTCAATAAACATTAAATATTTGCAATTAAACACGTAATTAAAAATGAGTATAACCTACATTTTAGTCAATTATTTCAAAAATAAACCAACGGTTAATTAACCAACGTCATAAAATTAACCAACGAAATTATTGTGAAATTCAATTAAAGTCACGAAGCATAAATAAATAAAAAATTTGACTTAGAAATCGAAATGAATCATGAACGAGAAAAAAACAAAAGAAGTTCCGATGCAACATCATTAAACACGAAATTTAAAGACAATTATCTTAGGCGTTTGATTTAATTAGTTTACTATTAGTGTATTTTTAACGAATTTTCTAATTAGTGACATCATTAGGTAGTATTTATTAAAATTTTGATAAAAACGGGCAAAGGAAAAACTCTAACACAAAAAGAAATATGAAAAGTTTGAGAGTACAAGAACTTGTACGAGGAGAGCTTTCCAATCGGCTAATCGATAAAAAATTGGGCAGATCACGAACGGTATCAACAAAAACAAAGGAGAATTTTCAGATAACACAAATCTTAAAAATTGATATTAAAGGGGAACGACGGCCACAAAAATAGTTTCGGAACGTGATCTGCCAGTTAGTATCCACCACATACAAGTTTGGCATCAGATCAACCATTTATCAAAAGGTTAATAAAACAAGTTTTAACGGAAACACATAAAACCAGTAGAATAAACTTTGCCAAAACTTACATGTGCATGGTACCAATTTGGAAAAATGGTATCTCTCGGACGAGAAGAAATTTAATTTAGATGGACCAGACGGATGGAAGTATGACCCAATTTAATATCGGACAAGGAAAGCGGCAACTCCTTTTAGATTACCGCATTTTCTAAGTTTAGGAGAACTCCTATATGAAGATTTTCGACTCGAAATGTTAGATGTTCGATCGATTGGTTTAGAGAATGACAGATTGAAAACGGTTAAAAATACAAAGATTGTACAATAAATTAAATTAATTTCAAAAATAATTAAGACCGTTTTTTAAAATTACCCGAAAATGACGAGTTCAGGAAAAAAAATATTTCAACAAAATTCGGCATCCCTAGAGAATTGGCAATTCGGAACGGAATTTCATATGTAATCTTTTTCATTGGTTGAGAAATCGTAAAAAATTTGTTAAAAATTTGTACTCAAAGTGGTTCCATAGAATTTTTCAATTCTTGTAGGAAAATTCTTCTTGTTCTTCTTAAAATTCAATTCTTACTGACCCGTGTGGAGATGCCGAACTCCCATCGTGGCGCGTCCCCAGGTGGCGGATAGGGGAATGCTCTTTAACCGGCTTGCCGGATTGTAGGTGGGAAATAAAACACCATCCGCGGACCAAATTTGGATAGGGGAAGGAACCCCGAACAATAAACCAACCATTAAAGCAATGAGTTTACAACCAAACGGAATGTATACCCCCCCACGTGGTACGTCAACTTTACAGTTGGCCAATCCACCCTTACACGAGGCAGGCTCAACGGATTCTGGGGTTAGCCAACCATTGCTAAACCCGTTTATACCAAGCACAAGTATTTGTAGATCACCAACTACACAAATGCATTCCGCTATTCAGCAGGAGAACAATAATGCTGAATGCAGTCAGAACGGAAACCACGATGTCACTAGAGAAAACGATGAGTTAAAAAAATCGTTAGAAAATTTAATGAAAATCAATGAACAGCTATTCAAAGAAGTGCAACAGCTTAAAGAAGAAATTGCTGTAATCAAAAATGATAATCAAGCCAATACTATAGCTATCTATGAAACAGATGAAGACGAATTGGCATATGAAACGAGTTTTATACGAAAGCAAATTAAAACTAAACGTCAAAACAAAAAAATAAAAGCAGAATCTTCGCCTGAAGTGGAACAATCAATACAGAGTGTCAGAAAACCACAACCCCAACGACCTGAACAGTCAACTACGGACCTAGTGAAGGTGCATAAGAACGTATCACTGATACCGAAAGAGAGACCACTGCAGCCAATTAAAACATCAAACGTAATCATCCAAGGGGAAATGCAGGAAAAACAAACAACACATAAAGAGATACCACCTCCACCCATTAACATACTTAATGTTAGTGAATACGAAACCATTAAAAAAATAGTGAAGGTAGTTCCAAACTATAAATATAAAGTCACTGCACTGAATAATAACGTTTGGAAAGTGAATGCACTTGACAAAGAAAACTAACGGAATGTTATCAAATGCAATCACCGCTCAAAACCTCGAACGGTTCACCTATGAAAACAAGGCTGAGCAACCAATTAAAGTCATGGCTAGAGGGCTACATCATACATGCCCAAACGAAGAAATAATTGAGGAATTAGCCAGAAAGGATTCAAAATTATAAACGCCGTGAACATATTAAAGAGAAAGGTCACTATAAAAGCAAACGGTGAACGAGAAACAACCAAAGTTGGTCTGCCCCTTTTCATGCTAACATTTGACAACGCTGAGACCATTGATAGGGTATATGGAATCAAAGCAATCCTTAATATGAAAGTTAAGATTGAGACATTAAAAAAGAACCCTAGTAGAATACCACAGTGCTACAACTGCCAGGCATATAACCACACACGCAAATACTGCAATAGGGAACCAAGATGCGTAAAGTGCGCTGGGAAACATCTAACAAAAGAATGCGACAAAAGTAAGAACGAACCAGTAAAATGTATACACTGTGGTAATCATCACCCAGCAAATTACAGAGGCTGCGAGGTAGCGAAAGAGCTGCAAAGAATGAGAGACAACAAGAGAAATCAAATGGCTAAGCAGAATGAAAATATCAGGAACGCTCCAAGTCAGGAAAACCATGTCCTGCAAGAAATAATTCAGAAGCTTAACGCTATCAATTCACATCTGGCTGGCCAAGACCAAAAACTAGAATCTATGGGCGAGTTACTGAAAAAACAAGAACAGAGACTAGTAACACCAGAAAAAACATACATGAGCCAAGATAAAAGAATAACGGATGCGTCAAGTAAAACAAGAGTAGTTATTGAGTACCTTCATTCTAGTCCATACAAACTTAACAAGAAAAAAAAAATGACATAATATTTAAGAATTGCTACCTGGAATGCAAATGGCCTAGCGCAACGCATTCCAGAATTAGAAGTATTTTTCAACACAAAAAAAATTGATATATGTCTAATTTCAGAAAGTCATTTTACCAGAACGTCGTATGTCAAAATACGTGGATATCAGTGCTATCAAGCTCTACACTCAGCAGAAAGAGCTAGAGGCGGGACAGCAATCTTCGTTAAGGACAATATAAAACACCACGAAGAATTTAAAATAGAGGAAGTAGCTACTGTATCTATTGAAACCAAAAACAACAAGAGCTATAGTATATCAGCAATCTACTGTCCACCCAGATATAACACAAAAAAAGAAGACTACATCAAACTTCTTAAATCGCTTGGTAGTAATTTTATTATTGGAGGCGACTTTAACGCGAAACACATATTCTGGGGATCAAATAGAACTAGTCCTAAAGGAAGGGAGCTATTTGAAGCAGGCAGGATATTAAAATGTGAGTTCCACTCCAGTAGAAAGCCAACCTACTGGCCTACGGACCCAAATAAAATTCCTGATCTTCTGGATTTCTATATATCAAGAGGTATCTCCGAAAATTACATAGCAGTTGAAAATGATGAAGGGCTATCGTCAGACCATTCTCCAGTTCTAATGACAATAAGTGACACGGTAATAAGGAAAGCAAGCCCTCCACGATTCACAAATAACAAAACCAACTGGGAATACTTTCGACAGCTAGTCGAAAGCATCAACCTACACGTGCAGATGAAGAAATATTACAAAAAAGTATAACCTGTCCAGTTGAAGTGAGAGAGTTGGTTAACGAAAAAAGAAGAGCTCGTAAGACTTGGCAGAGAACCAGAGCCCCTGCAGACAAAACAATCCTAAACAACTTGTGCAACAAACTTAAACTACTTATAAAGGAGATTAAGAATGAGTCAGTTGCAAGCTTTCTAAGTAACCTGACACAGACTATTCCCTGTGGAAAGCCACCAAAGGTTTAAAAAGGCCTAAAATGCAAGTGCCACCCATTAGAATGGTTGATGGAACCTGGGCTCGCAGCGAAAAGCAAAAAACTGATCTGTTTGCCGAACACCTAGAAAAAACCTTCAAGCCATCAACTGGACAAGCGGATAATGAATATCTAACACCTATAAGCAAAGTAGACGAGGCATCTGTGCTACCAGTTACTCTGAAAGAAATCAAACAAGAAGTAAAAAACCTCAAAGATAAAAAAGCCCCTGGATACGACTTGATAACGGGCGAATAATCAAAGCTTTACCAGAGAAAGCCCTAAGAAAACTACAGCACATAATCAATGCTATCTTTAGACTATGTTATGTTCCGAGACAGTGGAAAGTAGCGGAAATCATAATGATTCCAAAGCCCAATAAATCACTAAACGACAAAACGTCGTATAGGCCTATTTCTTTGTTAACAACAACATCAAAAATTTTCGAGAGACTGTTTCTCAAGAGATTAAAGCCAATTATAGAGAGCAGAAATCTTATACCAGAACATCAATTTGGGTTTCGAGAAAGGCACTCAACGATAGAACAGGTACATAGGATTACTGATACTATTGAGGAGGCGCTAGAAAAAAAGGAAGTATGTTCAGCAATATTCTTAGACGTAGCCCAAGCATTTGATAAGGTTTGGCACCGCGGTCTAGAATTTAAGCTCCAACGAGATCTGCCAAAACAACATTTTGAATTGCTAAAGTCTTACATCAACGACCGTTACTTCCGGGTGAGACAGGACGGAGAATACTCTAAACAGAAGAAAATATTGGTAGGGGTTCCACAAGGCAGTGTTCTAGGCCCCGTTTTATACCTCCTGTATACGAATGATCTACCAGACATCGAAGAAGCTAGAATAGGAACGTTTGCTGATGACACAGCTGTTATGACCACCGATGCTAGTATCGTTTAATCCACCAGGAGACTACAAAATGCTATTAATATAGTAGATAGCTGGACAAAACGATGGAGGATAACACTTAACGAATCGAAATCAACACATATCACCTTTACAAATAGGAAATTAGAATATATTCCGATTAGTCTGAATTCACAACCAATTCCATATTCTGATAATGCTAAGTATCTCGGCATGACGCTAGACTCTAAACTCAGGTGGAAAGCGCATGTTAAAAAGAAAAGGCAAGAACTAAATTTAAAATTCAGAAAAATGCACTGGCTTATTGGACGAAACTCCGAACTTACAACGCACAACAAACTGCTGCTATATAAACAAATCCTAAAACCTATCTGGACGTATGGTATTCAGCTTTGGGGCTGCGCAAGAAAAACTAAAGTGAAGATCATTCAAAAATTTCAAAACAAAGTACTACGTAGCATTGTGAATGCTCCTTGATACATTAGAAATGACAATCTCTATCGAGACCTAAACATGGAATACGTCAGCGATGAAATAAAAAAATTTGCAAGGAGTCATGTACTGCGACTGCAGCAGACTGACAGCGAGGAGCTGCGGAACCTACTGGATCGCGCCAATGGAGCAAAGCGCCTAAAAAGAACAAAGCCTTTAGAATTGGTGGTTCCTTGAGCCGCTTAAATCAAAGGACTAGCAGAGCTGGGATGAAGCAATAGGTCTCATTCCATAAGAATAGACTACAAAAATAATAAAACAGCTACAAGATAATCTATATGATTAGTTGTAATATTATACAGAAATAAAGATTTCTTAAATTAAAAAAAAAAAAAAAAAAAAAAAATCTTACTGAAAAGTTTAGCATTTAAAAACAAAGACAAAGAATTAAAAGATTAAATTATCTACAAGGTTTTTGATTATAAAAGACAGTTTTACCAAATTCGATTGAAAAAATATTCGGTATATTCGGTGTGAGTTCAAAAACTAATATCAGATGACAAAGCAAGTGACGAAACACTATGACTAAAGAAAAATTCGAGCGAGATATTGGGGGTACTTAAATCGCATAAGTAAAAATCAGTATGTGTCATTTCGCTAAAGTGTAAACAAACTATTTTTTGTGGTCTAACCATGTCTACATTTGTGCCAACAATACACAGTTTTCGGAAAGAGCTGCTTTTTTGTTTTAATTTGAAGAAAATTGCAGCCAATGGACATCGATTACTGTGCAAAGTATATGGGGAACTGGTCCCATCAAAATAAAATTGTGAGTACTGATTCCGTCATTTTAAAGGTAATGGTTTTAACACCAGTGACAAAGAACGCGAAGGAAGACCAATAAAGTTTGAAGACGGTGAGTTGGAGACGTTATTGGACCAAAATCCATGCCAAGCTGAAGAGAAGCTAATTGGCAAACATTGATAGCAACTCAAAATGTGACTCAAAATAGCTTCAAGACCATAAGTATGGTGCAAAACAACTTCTTGAAAGAAAAAACCGTAAGGGTCTTTTGCTTCGAATTGTAACGGTGGACAAAAAGTGGATGGACTACGACAACCCAGAGCGCAGAACCATCAAACCGAATATTCAAGGCAAGAAGTTAATACTGTGTATACGGTGGGGTCAGTTTGGTGTGATCTACTATGAGCTACTCCAGCCTAATAAAACTGTTACTGGAGAACGTTATCAACCACAATTGATGCAATTAAGCCGAGCACTGAAGCTAAAACACCCACAATATTCCAAAAACACGACAAAGTGATCTTTTGTACGACGGCGCTCGGTCACATGTTGCAATAGTCATCAAAGAAACTTTGGAGGTGCTTCAATATAGGATGAAATTACCACTAGTTCTGGTCGATGACTCATGGTCTTGCCAAAAAGCACTTCACTGCTGACGAAGACGCCATAAATTTGGTCGATTCTTGAATCTTCTGAAAACACAAAAAAAAAGTTCAACGCGGAATCCGTATACTACCTGAAAGTTGGGAAAAAGTCGTAACTATTGATGGACAATACCTTTGAATAAAATATATTGTACCAATTTCTCTACGCCCAATATATCAAATGAAAAACTAGATAAAGAAATTTTAGAAGCGTTTAAACAAACCTTTAGAAAGCAACCATTTTTATAGGCGAAACCCCTACTAACATAGAAGTAAAGAAACATTGGCCACTCGTGTTATCACAAAAATAAATTATTTGGTTGTTCTGCGACTTAATGAATATCGAACAGCTTTATACTAATTAGAATGATAACGCTTTGATTATTATTTGTTTGTGGTTTACAAAAATATTTTACAAACAATTACATTCTAATAAATTCAAAACACATTTTCGCTCCCTTTAATATCGAAAAAAACACGTGCAATAAATGTTTTATTTTGTAAGATTATATTGTTAAAATGTAAGAATAACAAAAGTATCCTAATGGCAATCGTAATCCACCTTAAGGGGCTTTATATCCATCTATATATACGCTCGTAAATCTCTAGAGAGGAATAGAGGAAAACATCGAAATGTTAAACAAATTTCCGTCATTTATTATTCGATTTCCAACGGAATGAAAATGCTGTTGCCCTTTTAAGAAGCGAAAAACAAACGTATATACACGTCAATCGATTAGATTAATGACTTATTCTAATCTTTTATACTTTATTATGGTTTCTTTAGGCGAAAACAAAATACAACTTTAATTCAATTTATTTTAATTAAAATTGATATTCTCTGTATTTTCATTTCCAATTTTCCATTTTAATCATCCATCCCCTGAATTTAAATTATATTGAATTGCAAAACCATAAAGAAAATGCTGTCTGTCTGTCTAAATGTGTACGAGCATAGAAGAGGGATTTACGCAGGTAAAAATTTATATAAAAAAAAACACAAAAGATTTATTAAGATTTTCTGTCTATTTCCGATTATTGATACAATCGATTATAATCAATTCATTTCTAAATTGTCACGTTATTTAAATTGTTTTCTAGAAAATTTATAATTCATTTTCTAATAATAAAACAAAATTGAATTACACGTAATATGATAAAATATGTGTGTGTATGTGCGGTTTGAACTTTCCATATCGAGAAAATGAAAAAATGTAATATAGAATACCGAAAATTCATTCAACTTTGACTTTCATATGAATTGGAAGATGTTCACCATATACACACCCACATATTGTCTGCTCGATAGTTTTCAGTACGTTTATCTTTGGAAAACAACCTTTTCATATTATATATTGTTGTTATGCACTCTAGCTCTGTACTCAGCTCTGAATAAATTGGTGTAATTATCGTCAGATTTAGTTAGTATACAACACAAATGTATATACGAGATTGTGCTCTCGATTTGAGTGCACCGAATTAATTTAGAATTCTAAATAAAATAAATGAACACAAAAAAAAAGTTTTGCTTGGGATAATTTATTTTTTATCGAGTTGGATTTTAGTTTTTCGCATCTTGTCGAAATGGAACGAGATTTATAAAATGAAAATAAAGACGAAACGTATCTATACCAAAACGAGATAATTTAATTCTGTTTAATCATCGTAATAGAAATTATTAATTATGATGAAACTGATGGATCTCTATGTTAAGTTACGATGCTTGCGTTATCATTTCCCTTGCGCTTTCTCGTGAAATTTTTAACAAGAATTTCTAGATAGCGTAGCGCATTCAACTTTTGGTAAAATTTAATCGATTTTATATTTTAAAATTGTTGGTTATAAAAATCAAAAAGATAAAATTGTAATGGTATTGTCTATTTACGGTTATTCGACTTTAAGAACCTATAAGTGTAACGTTGATTTATACAAGATTGATAAATAAATTAAACCAACTAACTTGTTTTGAATCGTTTTATTAATTTTTATAAGAGAAACTCATAAAATTGTGCTAGGACACAGTTGCTTTTGTGAAATCATAATGAGCGATTAATATTATAATTTTTTATATAAACCCGCAAAATAAAATACGATTTCGTCAACATAACCGGTAACTAGAAATAGAATAAAAGAATCAAATATTTACATGCTGCCTGAAGTGAATTTAAATTAAAAAATTGAATATTTAAAAATATTTACTTTTACTTACAATTTTTGGATATTTTAATTTATTTGGAACTTTACAAACAATTTAAACTATATTTAAATTATTTTAAATAAGTATCAAACAATTACAAGCAGGAAGTGAATACTAAAGTATATTTTGCAAAATTTTGTAAAGTAATAAGACACGGGAAGAATATTTATCTAGGGTTCAAACCAAAATGCAATTGAGTATCGAGTTTTTTTTTCTGTACACTACAAATACCCTTAACTGAAAATTGCTTGACAAAATCCCAAAATGCAAATGAGTATAGTTTATTTTTCAGTACACTAAACAGTAGTTAAGGGTATTTAACTGAAAATTGTTGGATATAATAAAATATTACATGCACGAAGTGAATATAAAAATTGAATTTATAAAAGTATTTACTACTACTTACAACTTTTGGTTTTTTTATTATGTGTAACATTGCAAACAATTTTAACAGTAATTTAAATTAATTAAAATATCAAACCATTACAAGCAGGAAGTGAATATTAAAGTTTATATTGCAAAATCTTGTAAAATAACAACACACTGGAAGAGTACTTATCTAGAGTTTAAACCAAAATGCAAATGAGTATCGAGTTTTTTTCAGTACACTATAAATACTCTTAACTGAAAAAAGCTTTGTATAATCAATAATTACATGCACGAAGTGAATATAAATAATGAATTTTTAAAAATATTTACTTTGACTTACAACTTTTGGATATTTTAATATATATTTGAAACATTGCAAACAATTTCAACTATAATTTAAATTTATTTAAATATCAAACCATTACAAGCAGGAAGTGAATATTAAAGTTTATTTTGCAAAATCTTGTAAAATAACAACACACTGGAAGAGTATTTATCGTTCAACCCAAAATGAAAATGAGTATCGAGTTTTTTGTTCTGTACACTACAAATACTCTTAACTGAAAAAGCTTGATATTATCAAATCATTACATGCACGAAGTGAATATAATTATTTTTTTAAAATATTTACTTTTACTTACAACTTTAGGGAGCCCTATAAACGGTAATCCCCTGAATGAAATGGGTCCCATATCCATATAGATGGGTGAATGAGTGGGTGGATGTTGGAGGGACGGGTGCGTGGGGTGGAGTACTCGGTGAGCCAATGGGCTGGATTAAGGTGTTACGCGACCCGTGCAGATGATCGAATAGACTGGGGGCCCATTTAACAAACCCCAGTGGTGAACGGAGCCCTCTGGATACCTGGCGACCTCCAGTTGTATTTAGCCTTACCTGCGTATATGGATCTCTGCGCAGGTGAACGTATTTCTCCGGTGCTCTTGGGAATAAATGGAAGATTTTAAAAAAAATAATGAAAACAAGGGGACTGGTACCCAGCAAAAACCGGAAAGTACTATAGAGGGGAGTAACTCTAACCAGAAAAGTGGGGCTCCCTCATCTGAGGCACAGGTAAGCAACAGCATGGCATCGAAGCCAGGTGAAAGCGAAACCGCCAAACAGAAGAGCGGGGGACTGAAAAAGATCCCCCCAGCAACGCGACGGTACAGAGAGAGACGGTCGGCGCCTAGAATTCTGGAGAAACTAGCTGCGACCCCTGAGAGGCAGCTTACAGTTGCGCAGAAGGAATCTGTAGCATGGGCTAAGAAAACTGTCGGCTGCAATAGCTCGGAGAGGGTCCTTGTTTCTAAAAGACAGAGGTCCCAGGATGAGCTTGAAGCAGAAGGCAGTAAGCGGGCCAAAGTTCAAGCAGACATGACTTTGGGTGCTCCTAAGGAGCAGAAACTGAAATTATTCAGTGAAATCCTGAAGGAGCACGTGCTGGTGCTAGCCGTCATTGACAAAGGTCAGGAAGATGGGAGCATCACATCAGAAAAGTGGAGGGTAATGTTTAATGCACTAACTCCATTTTCTTGAGGATCCTGAGAGAAAATCAAGGATCCCCCCCCGTCCTGCAGAGATGTGGTATGGCACAAAGGGCACGTTAAGCTAACTGCGTGCTCGGACCAGAGATCGGTCGATCTCTATAAAAGGGCAGTGGCCTAGGTAGGCGAGGTGTGGCCGGGCACGAGACTTGAAGCAGTCAGCAGAGGGGAAATCCCGAGCAGGCCGAGGGCACGCGTCTGGTTACCAACTGAGTCGGATAAGCCAGAGGAGATCATTGAGATTATCCGGGCCAGTAATCTCGATCTTCAACAGAAGGATGGACGATTGTGAAGCAAGAGGAGGCCAGGGAGGGCTTTAGATTGGCAATCATGCTGATCAATAAGGAATCCTTGGCTTCCCTTGCTAGATCTAAGGGAGTAATCAACTTCGGTTTCGGGTCGATCATTCTTAAAGTTTATAAGAAAGACGAGGTCGACAAGGGTGCGGAAGACCAGCGTGGGGGCGACGGCGAATGGACCCGGCAGGAAACGGTCAAGCGGGCTGAGAACGACCAGTGTAACCATTCCGATATTTCGGATTAACAATAACAGGATCTGTGGCCTCAGAATGAAAGGGTATAAATTATTATACTCAAGCAACTCTGAAAAGATCAGATCGTGTATCTTAGCGAAAAATAATTTGAATATTTTTCTTCTTCCACAATTTAGTAGCGGGGACGTTACAGCGGTGAGCGCTGAGGTAGGCTGTGAAAAACTATGGCTAGCCTCAGCCTATATGGATCGTGAGAAGGAGGTTCCACCGGATAAGCTGGGGGAACTGATCCGGGAAGCAGGTCAGAAAAAGGTAGGTGTGATACTTGGATGTGATGCAAACGCGCATCACACAATCTGGGGGAGCACAGACATTAACGAAAGAGGTGAGTTATTTTTTGATTACTTATTAAATACTAACCTTGTAGTTTGCAATACTGGGTGTGAACCAGCATTCATTGTTAGAAATCGACAGCAGGTTCTAGATGTAACCTGTGCGTCAGAAACTATTTTTGATATGATCAGTGGGTGGAGAGTGGCGCAGGAGCACTAATTCTCTGATCAACGATATATTACATATAACCTCAACATCAAACCTGTTGCCCGGAAAGCCTTTAGAAATCCGTGAAGGACAAACTGGAACAAATATGGGGAGGTGTTGAAGGAAATATTTCCGCTGGAGGTTCCTGGACTTCCGGCGACAGTAGAGGAATTAGATGGCATGGTTGATATTATCACAAAAGCATGCAATCTGTCATTTAATGCTGCGTGTCCCCTGATAAAACTTAGGGGCAGGCAGAAACCGACATGGTGGACCACGGAGTTGGGAACCTATCGGAGAGTGTGTAGGACAGCCTTTAATAAAGCTAAGAAAACCAGGGATTGGTGGGATTGGGGTTCCTATAAGGAAGACCTGAGAGAATACAAAAAAGAGTTAAGGAAGGCACAAAGGGGGTCTTGGAGGCTCTTCTGTTATAGAATGGAGGAAGTCTCTGAGAATTCTCGCCTAAGGAAAATTCTATCTACTAACCCAACCAGTCCTAGTTACTTAATTAGGCCGGAGCTTCTCATTGAGACCCATTTTCCGGGAAGCATTGATGACTCGATGGAGCCTGAAGCTCATCGAGGAACACCTTTAACAGATGTGGATGGCATCGTGGACAGGAAACGAATTCTGTGGGCGCTGAACGGTTTTAAGCCTTATAAATCGGCGGGCCCGGATTGGATTATACCAGCAGAGATCCAAAGGAGCGTGTACCAGGCTGAAGTAGGGGCGATAGTCGTGACATGGTTTAAGCATAACGTGGTATCTGTTAGGGATATCGCGATTTATGTGGACAGTCAAGCGGCACTCAGGTCACTAGAGGCGGTTTCTCTGAAGTCACGGGTGGCGCTGGATTGCCGATCATCTCTTAATGAGATGAGCGAGTATTTCAGTATCCAGATAATCTGGGTCCCTGGTCACTCGGACGTCACGGGAAACTGCAGGGCAGACGAACTAGCTAGGTATGGTACGACTCTCCAGATGCAACCGGAAAGGGCAGGTCTGGGGAGCCCTATAGCAGTGCTTAGATCGGCGCTCAGTAAAAAGGCAATCGCCTTGACAAATGAGAGGTGGACCAACACCCTCATGTGCAGGGTAGCAAAACAGGTTTAGCCAAAACTGGACCTGCGGCGCTCCAAGGCGCTTGTATCCCTGGGAAAACGAGATTTAGGATTTATTCGTAGGGATACTGACAGGACACTTGGGGAACATTCGAGAAGGCTGGGTCTAGAGGCGAATGACTTTTGTAGAAGTTGTATGGACGAAGAGGAGGAAGAGACGTTAGTTCACTTCTTATGCTCGTGTCCAGCACTATAATACAAAAGACATAAGTACTTGGGTGTGTACAACATTGACAGCCTTTCTGAACTCGCGGACTTTGGGGTGCGAGATGTTTTACGCTACATCAGTAGCTCTGGTTGGTTTCAGCGGGAGTAAGGGGAGATTGGATCCTGTGGTATCACAATGGGCCATTATTGGCGTAAGTGTGCGATAGCAGCCACTCTAACCTAACCTATCCTAACCTACAACTTTTGGATATTTTAATAAATATTTGGAACATCACAAACAATTTTATCTATAATTTAAATTAATTTAAATATCAAAGAATTACAAGCACGAAGTGAATATTAACGATTTTCCAAAATCTTGTAAATTAACAATATACGAGAAGAGTATTATTCTGTTCTATTCTATTATTCTTACAAATACCCTTAACTGAAAATAGCTTGATATTTTTAAATACAACAAACATTGGTTAAATCTGGGCCAATAAATATTCCTAATCCTCATTGTATGACAACTAGGTTACCGAATATAAGTCAGAAATGATCTAATCGAGTCAATTCCATCAACCAATGTACTCGGCAGTCTTTGTGAGTGGCAATATGTGGGTTTGAGTATGTTTAATTTTGAATAACGTTCTTTATACTCTAATATCTATAAATTTAGGTATTTCATTGTACAGATCATATGCATGTTATTAGGTTAGTAAATTATGTATTATGGCTGCGGGCCAATAGTCGGGTTAAAGTCAATTTTAAGTAAATTTTTCGGTAAATTCATTTATTTTTCAAAAACTCTATGGCAAACTGATCGAAAAAACTGTTCTAAATCCGATTTTTGCCATAGTAAACGATTTACCCGACTATTGGCCAGCAGCCTTAGTCTTTAAATACAACAACACGTTAGTAATGACGATTTATAATATTTAAGAATACCTAAATATGTACTATGTTTAAAATAATTATATTGAAATTTTTTTATTCTACAAAATTTAAACTCACAAAAATAAAAAAAAAGGTTTTTAAATCAATTTTTTTTGGGAGATAGGCTGTGTGCCAAACTTAAGGTAAATCGTTTACTACGCTAAAAACCGGTTTTAGGACAGATTTTTCGATCAGTTTGTCATAGAGTTTTTGAAAAATAGTTGAATTTACCGAAAAATTTACTTAAAATTGACTTTTACCTTAAGTTTGGCAAGCAGAATAGAGTGTAATTTACAGATGTTTCAAGTAGTTTTTCGGTTAAAAAGGTTATTATCGTATTTAGTGGAGACTAAACCAAAATTTTAAAAGCTAATTTTCGGAAAGGTTTTTGGCCTATCTTGACGTACGTGGTAGCTAACGGTTTCTTCTTTCTAGAACATCCACGCCAGATTGAACTACTGGACTGAGAGTCAGAACGGGCATCCACATATGCGCTAGCATGCTCTCTGGCTTACCAGGGTGGCACCAAACATCATTTAAGTCTACTTAGTCTGCAGGGAGGGAATCACAACGCCACCTACGCTATACATGTATATTTAGAAAACTACCGTTTTTTTGTTTTCTTGTTTTTTCTGTATATTTCGTGTAGTCGTCGCCAAACACTTGATTACTACCACACAAACACCAAAGACCAAACAACAGAAAAAAAACAATTCAGCAAACAAAGGGGAGGAAATTAAAAAATTCTTATAAAATTTTGACAATAATAAAGTAAATAGAATTTAAAATAGACCACATAGCCGGAATTTTTTTAAGCATTTTTGTTCAAAATTGCTATATGATTCATATTTGCCATCTGTCCATCTGTGTCCACGATAAATTGAGAATGGATGGTGATATCAACTTAATTTCTTCAATAAAAGTTCAAGCAATTCATAGGATAAAGCCCTATTGATTTGGACATTTTTGAGATGTGTAGGGTTTTGTTTACCCTCCTTAAAATTGATAAACTTTTTAATTTTCTAAATAATCTTTTTTGGTTTCATAGAGCATGAAATGTGGAACAAAAATACACCTCGTGTGAATGTGGATTTGTGTGGGTGGTGAGGAGGTTGGATAAGGTGCTTTAATAATAAGGAATCTGGGATTTGGCAGTCCCAATTCCATCCCCCTCCCTTTTCTGTCTCTTTTTATGTTAGCCTGCTCTCTTTAGTAACAGCTGGAAGTACTACAAATTGTGGAACCTATAAACATTTTTTTCTTTTTATAGTCGCCCGAAAAAAGTTGAGATACCAGAATAATCCGGATTTATGAAAATTATTTTTTTAATAAAACACAGGAGAATTTCACTAATCAACAGTTGTTTTATTTAAAAAAAAATCAGGGAAGGATTACCGAAGATTACAAGTAATGCTCGAGCACCTTGCCTTTCTTGTCCCTGGAATTCTTCGGCTGACCAAACTTTAGGGGCTCCCATGTCAGACTCCTCGAACACGAAACTGTTGACTGCAAGGGGTAATTATACTGATATCCAAAGAATTAAATCCACCTTGATGACGAACCAAATAATTTGGTTGCGTCGGCTGAATTGAACCACGATGGACTGTCGGTATGGTAGATTGTGATCACGTAATCCGTGGAAAGACAACAATATTTTTTATTCGATCTGGGAATATTCGATCAAAAATAGTTAATACCCACACCACAGAATATAGTATATTCTGTACCCGTGCTAAATCTTTAGAATAAATCGAATAATTTTCATTAAAAATAATACTCATTGCTTGACAAATGCTCACAAAAAATTTGACAGAAGTCGAAGAAACAGAATTTAATTTTACACTTCTAAAAACGTTTAATGTTTACAAAATTTTCAAATTTAGAGCCATCTCTACCTAAGTAGGAACTATTTTAAGAGTATTGTAAATAAAATGGTTTTTAAATGTCGTTTCTGTAGTATGTTCTGTGACCTATCCATATGGGTGGCTATCGTGTCAGATCGCTTTGGATATTTTAGAAATTAAAATGTAATAATTGTCTTTATATGAGCAATAAAGATTTTTTTTCAAAAATGGCTTATCTTAAATTAGTCCTGCCGAGAGCAAGTCTCTTGATAGCCGCGATATATAATATCATAATGAAACTTGAATATACATATATGTAATTGAAATTAGCACACCATCAAAAAATAATTGATATTTTCTATCCAGTTAGAGCATAATCCCAAAATTCGCTTAATTATTAAAAAATTGTTCAACAAAATCCAGATGTCCTGCCATAATAATACTCGTATTTAATAAAAAAAATACGGATAGAAATTTTTTTTTGTTGGTTGGTGCCTTATATTCCCACCCTTCTGATGAGCTTATCTATGTTGTCGATTGTATTTTAATTAAATAATAACTACTTTTTGATTATAATAATCACATCAGATAACGCCATCTGGTTAATGTTTATATTCAGTTTTCCAGCATCGTTCACCAAATGAATTCAAATTTATCCATTTTTTTGTATTTTGTTCGTTTGCCTTTTCGTATTCGTTGTATGCTTAATTTCGAATACTTAATATTTGTACAGGATTGCGTGTACAGTTCGCCATTATGCATATATTTTGGCATCCAAAATTTTACATATTGTGTTAAGGGGACTCAAAAACCACATATAATATTTTGCTTCATTCATTGCTGTGGAAATTAAACAGTGAACACACATTTTATTGGTATAATCGTATGAGTATGTACTCGTTTATGAAATTATTACTCCCAAAAGCTTTTCATAATTATAATTTTAATGCCCTTTTATTTTGTCGTTTCTTTCTTTTCGTTAATTTTAGTAATGTACAATATTATGTAATACTCGAGAAATTCATAAAATGTATTTTTATTTATGATAGTAGATTATATTGCCCCATCCCCCCCTTTCCACAGAGAAATAAAAAAGATGATATAAATGACACAAATGGCCAGAAAAAAGGGATCTCTTCAATCCTGCAGAACTACACAAAATCACAAAAAATATCTACCACAATTTTATTAATTTTTCGGTTTTTTAATGTATCTCTAAAGACTTAAAATCCAAGTACCAAAATTAATTAATTTAAACTTTCACCATTTTGGGTTCTCACAGAATATTTTTGATTTTCTTTAATATCTAATTACAAATTTACTTTTATAATTTTCCAGAATGTGAAATGAACAAGTACACGAGAAGAGCAAACATCGTATGCAGGTTTAAAATATGTATGGTTTCATAAGAATATTTGTATGACAACCGTAGCACGAAAATTCTACACCACCTAAACAATTTTCCCACGAAGCTATTCTTGCCAGAGTCATACATCGAAAAAATATTATCGACAGCACTTAATAATTTATCGATAAATTGCATTTTAAGCAGAGACACATATTGAAAAATCTATGTTGATCAAAATTATTTTTGTGTTTTGTATTGAAAAATTTGCTGCCTTCGTATGTTTGGAGTATTATGTTGTGGTAAAAATTGAACTAATGATATCTGAGATGTCAATTCAACACATTTATTATTTAATAAACTCTAAAATTGTATGAACAATTTATTTGTTTATAAACTTTGTTGTTGTTAACCGATTTTATATTTTTTCATCGCAATTTCGCGAAAAACACGTTTATAAGTATTTTTTTTTTATTTTAGAGAACACGAATACTTTCATCCCCAACCATTAAAAAAATCCTATTTTTCATTTTGTTTATAATAACTAATATTATTTGGAATTTATTAATGATTGTTAATTAATTTGTTTATAATAAACCAAATTGTTGATTAGAAAAAAATATGTTGAATTGTTAGACGATTTACTAATAATAATCTATGGAGATGAAATTGGTGGAACATATTATATATTTTGACAAGAAAACGCCCGTATGCATTCGAATTCAGCAGATTTCAAAGTCTAATAGTATCCCAAACCCGATCGGGGGAACCTCTGAGCAATATTATGAAACAAGTTTTAAAAAATAGTTTCAGTTCGACTATGTTTGACAACCAGAAAGGAGCGACGAAATGGGCCAAACTTGACCATAAGGCAGGATTCGAAAACGTATAATTTATATGCCAACTCATTTATATAACAAGTCATTATCAACCGAGGTGCTAATACAAACTATTCAATTTGCAATTATGGTATTTAAACTAATATTTTATTGTGATAAAAATGGTTGTGGTCTTATCATTATTTGGTAAGGGTGACAAATTTAAAGCTACTTTTTTCCAAGCTTCTTAAAACTGCTGTCGCTCAAAGTTCGTAAAACATATATTCCAATTAAATTCACCGTGTCTTCTTCAGGCATTACAATGGCCTCTTGGAAAATTTCAATTGCTCCATTCGGTCGAACTTTTTTTCGGTTCAAGAATAATAACAAAGCCACTGTCATTTCTTTCAATTTTCATATCAGCATTACACATCATCGTGCACTTATCCTATTAAATTGTGTAAGCATAACTTAGTGAACATATTACAAATTGTATGAAAAACCTCAATAGTATCTTCGATTGCTTATCTAAGTTCAGCATTCCACTGATTTCTCAAAATACTTAAATTAAAAATATCATCGATGGATGATCCAAATATGATTTACTTCAACAAAATCAAGTTTGTTTTTCCCAACATAAGGAGCAAAGTACTGTACCGAAAACTTTCTACAGCTGCATTTAAACAAAGAATAGTTTCTTTAAGGTTCAAATTATTTAGCGACACCGATATATCAAATTAGCTACAGTTCAATGAAATAAACTACTCCTTATTTAATTAAAAAATAAAATGTTAATTTAAATTTTTTGGTTCAAAAGAATTTTTTACCTGTGGCCAAACCGATTTACTGAACTAATCTTTAAATGCTGCACCTGTCATCCATATGCAGTTTTATAATATTTATAATCAACAGGGTAGTTTAATTTTTTAAATAATGGTGGATTATTCGCTTTTTCAACGGTCGTTGAAAAAACATCAATTTTAGAATTACGATTTGATTTAAATAGCTCCACAAGCTCTGGTTCACAGGACCACTTCTATCCAGTAATTTTAAAAGTTAAAATTACTTTCGTTCGTACAACCAATTTGCTCAAAATTTTCGGGTCACAGAGAATGCCAACTAATGAAAAAATTCATGACACAATTCAATTGTTCAATTCAATTGAATTGCACAAACATATTGTAAAAATCAATAAATGTTATTGAATCTAATTAATTAATCAATTTAATTAATTTTTGTGATGTATTACGAAACAAATTTTTGTAATATATGAAATTATATAACACTTTGCTCAGCTTCTGTTTTGCTCAGCTGAGCAAAGTGTTATATAATTTCATATATTACAAAAATTAGAACCAAATCAGCAATTTACAACAAAAAAATTTGAAACGAATTTTTACAAAGAATTTTTCAATGTGAGCAATGTAAAAAACTATTAGTTAAAATAAACCCCAAAATTTAACGAACTTTTGTTCGGGAGGTATCTGAAAGAAACGAAATTTTGAAGAAAAAAATATCTCATAGATTTGTCGTTGGCTAGCGCACATATTTTTTCATACTAGTGCGTAGCGGCATATTAGTGACTTCCGCCCTGCCAACATGCAGATATCCACGACTTGCATACGTACTAAAAAATTATATATCACGATTGACAAGTTGAAGACAAACCAAATGACGAGGAAAAGTTATTAATAATGTCGTGATCTTAAAGAAACATAGTAACACTATAACTGACGCTAGATTAGAGGCGCTGATATTGACAGTGGTACGCTCGTTATTTTCAAATACAAGTGCAAGTTACTTTTCATATTTAATCAAGCAAAAAAAGAACGTGCGCACAATAAAATCAACAAACTGTAATTAAACATTCATGAGTAGTGGTAAGCTATCCATGAGTAGATACTATTAGAAGAAAAGCTCCAAGATAACGTAATAATTTGTTCGGCGATCAGTGCAATGATTTCGACGAAAATAAACGAAAGCTGCGAAAATAAACAAAAACGGTTCCTCCAAAAACCCAGGAGCTCTCATATAGAATATATCTGAGCCAGGAAACCACATCCAAATACGTCCAACAAAAGAAAGTCAAATTTATGAGGAAATTCATCGAAAACATCAGATTGCTGAGTTCCAGAAATCTTACTAAAGACCTCCTAGTTGATAATGTTATATAAAACAAAATATATTAAACAAATTCTCGCCGTTGTTTAAAATTCCCATATTAGACCAATGCCCAGTAAGCAGAGAAAATTCAATAATAATTCAATCGGTCAAAATGAAATAAATGAGGCAGAAATTGTGTTACCTTGAAATGTCCAACAAAGAATGTTTTCAGCCGAATTCTCAATTTTTCGCGACAAAGCACAACTGCCAACCAAACATCAACTATCACTATTTGACCTATTTGTAGACTCTGATGCTAATAAGTGAAGCGGGAAAAAATA
This sequence comes from Nephrotoma flavescens, assembly GCA_932526605.1. Lineage (NCBI taxonomy): Eukaryota > Metazoa > Arthropoda > Insecta > Diptera > Tipulidae > Nephrotoma > Nephrotoma flavescens. The sequence goes on from OW052221.1 coordinate 224,186,941, forward strand.
AGTTGTAAACCCGTTGAGAAAACACAAAAAATAAAAATTAATGGAAGCTATTCAAAGTCATAACTAAAATTTTTTGTGTGTGTAAATTGTTGTGAAAAAAAAGAAGTGCTTGTGAGGTGTAAGGTACAAATAGCACTAGAAATTTTTTCGTTCATCAGATTGCTTTTAGTCCCGTTCATGTGCCTAATTCCACCATATAACCTTTTGGTGCTTAAACGACATCGCGACCTTGATTTTGTCTCTTATCTGACTTTTTTGCGTTCAATTTTGCGTATAGTGACCCTACTGGCTTTTGTGCGGTGCCGAAAAATGTGCAAGCTAATTTTGCAACATACATTAATTTTACAGAAGTTTATCTATAGGTTGCGGAAAGTCGTACTTTCAAATACGATTTATATGCTAACGGTTTTTGCCTCAGATAAAGTACAATATTAAATGAATTTATTAAGTATTACTCTTTCTAGTAATGATATTAAAAGGTCTAACGAGAATGTTGTTTCTTTGTTGACTGAATAACATTAAATGTGTAAATTTTCAAGTTGTCTACCCAAGCCACCTGGTCCACGAGCATTAAAAACTGCACAGACATTCTACAGTAGTTTGGTTCAAAGATTTTTATTCAATTTGTGCAACTAAATTCAATAGTGTTGATTTACTTTATTATTAAAAAAATCAACTTTAGACGTCATAATTTACCGTAGTTTTCACATTCATCAGCCAGTACTTTTCATCACGACCACTTTTACATACATTGTAATAAAATACACAGTTTGTTTTGACTATAATGAAACCCTGCTATAGCTCTTTTCATTTCTTCGAAGAAGAAAACATTTGGTTACAATGACAAAACATTTGGAGTGATAAACCCATTTAATGGAGTGATAAACCTATTTTACGGTTTTAATTGCGACTCATTTTTCAACAAAAAAAATTTCTTTGAAGCAGCTTCAACACTAATATAAATGAAAAAAAAAACTTAATACCATTTTTGAGATGTAAATTTTAGTTAAAATTTTATTTTCGAGAGAGCAGAGTAAAACAATACGAAACAGTTTGTGTTTAGATATAAAATAATATTTTAAACTAGCAATAAAAATCTATTACGACTTATTTTGAAGAGTGAAGCAGTGATTCATTTGACATTCCGTGTGGAACGACCCAATGAAAATATTTTATATAAATTTCACAAAACAAACATAAAAAGCCTATACAGTATAAGTACCATTTTTTCAAATACAAAGTATGTATTTGAAAAAGTTATAAAAATTTACTACTCTGTTATACGGAAGAGTGTGATTTTTGTTTTCCATTCATAACAATTGGCTGAAATCGGATGATAGTAGTGGTCATCACAAACGAGTCCGGGTTTTGTTCATTTTACTTCTACTCTCAAAAATGATAAAAGAATAGAGAATGGAAGATGAATGAAAATAAGATAGGGGGGAGGAGGTTTTTTTAGTTAGTAATTTTGGATTTTTTAGTTAGTAAAAGTCAATCAATTAATTCTGTGGTCTAATGATTTTTGATTTTTTCGACCATGCGAGATGCATACTAGTGGACATGAGTGGTTACAAAACAGAATAAAATTATAATAAAATATAAGTCTAAAAATCTGTTAGGTCACATTTAAGTAAGAAGTTCTGTGTAAAATAATACAAAGTTGTTAATATTGTATTATTATAAATATACCGATTGCAAGGTATGTATAATCTTTTTTGAACTCAATTTTTTATTTTCCATGAAAATTACGAGAAAGGAAAACTATTTAATTTTGATGTGGTATGCAAACCAATATTTTGAGGATTTCCGAACATAAGAAGCTGATCACGTGTATAATTTTTTTTGTCGATTGATTTCGATCAATTTGTTTAGTGTGCTGTTATTTCGACATCTGGTGCGGTGTAACCGTGTTGGATAAAAGGAATGCAATCGTGAAGAAAGAAGGCGTATCCGTTGATGTGTGATGTGAATGTGCCGCATATTTTTTTTCTTGTCTTAACAGCAGCCCATATCAACTATTGGACGTTTGCGAATGGTCTTATACGGTCATTGTTAAGTGAAGGAACCAAACTGGAATGTTCTTGGACCAAATAGAATAAGCTATAATGGGATTTAACTTGTGCGGCGTTGATAACCTTGGACAACGTGGATATAAAGCAGCTAAGACTTTTTTTGTGCTATTATTTAATATAAGTTATAAATTATTTATGATGTTTTGGTTTATTACTTGCATTCATGTATGTATGCCCATGATTTTTATCTTAGTTATTATTCGATTTTCTTTGAGGATCTGAGATTGGAATTTTCTTTTCATTGGACATTTAGGTTGAAGTCATATAAGATGTTGAGTTATTTTTTTTTCTTTAACGTACTTTGGTTAATTTGAATGCTTATTAAAGCTAAACCAACCACAAACATTACCTCTGAAGACTGAGCTCGGGTGCGTTACCCGTGGTAATGCTTTCGCTTTTTTTGGAAGTATATCATTCTTTTCTAAGCATATCGAAAGCACGAAAGTGTTTATGTTTTCACCTTGTAAGAAGTAATTTCAAAATTTCAATACCATAACAAACACCAAAGTCAAAATTCCAGATTGTAGGGACCTTCAATTGAACTATTTAAGTTTATTACGCTTAGGAAGAATTTAGCACATTCACTACAAACCAAATAACTCTTTACATACTCCATAGTCACCATTACCTACATAATCAACGAAGGATTCATGGTCAACCTAAATTAGTTTTATGATGAACCATGAAAAGTTTTTTATTTTGTTTTTTACATTTTTTTAAATACTTTTGTGTTACATTTCTTTTGATTTGTATCGCAAAGATAGTTGGTTTAGTAGATATTTAAATTTTTATTCTTGGCTTCCTACTTCCTATAAAAGTATTAATTTTAAACATTTTGACTCATAAAATTTTTCAAAATTTCAGACTCCAAATTTCACTATAAAAATTTAAAAATTCTAAAAGAAATATTGTTAATATCTTTTAACAATCTTTACTTTTCTAATCGGAAAATTAATAAATCAATGTATTTGGAAACAAAAAAATATTTATTAGAGTTTCTGAAATTCAAACATTTATATGAAATAATAAAACACTTTTTCACAAATTATAATTTCAAAATTATCGGTAATTTTTCAATATGTTCAATTTATTTTTTTGAAACTTAAACATCCAATGTGATTGAATTAGCAGTCAAACTTAATTTATAAAGTTAAATGTGATTGTAATGTTGCTAGTATACGGTTCAAACGAAACAATTTTTAGAAAAAAGGATTTATCAACATAAAATTGGTGTAAATAAAAATCAACACATTTAAAGAGTTCAGGTCACTTAACAATTCCAAATAATGTAAAATATTAGAAAAAGAACGAAATTTTGGGAAAAAATCAATTTTAGAGATGCTATATATTAAATCTAGCATTAATTCTATAAATTAAATAATGATTGCGCTCAATTGCTACAATTATTTGGTTTAATTTCAATTTTTGTCTACTTTAATTCTTTGATAAATTTATTTCTTTGCTCTCCCGCTCCGTTTAGCCCTCCGAGGGCCTTTAGAGTTTTACTAGTTTTATTCTAAGTGAATGATTCGAATTCAAAACTGATTTTTTAAAACCGTTATAGAATAAGTTCGATAGTTAAAGAACTTGACCATTTGTTACTGATTTTGTTAAAACTCTACAAGTATAACGTCAAAATGGGATTCTAAAATAATTTTTTGCTAAAGCTGTAGAATATGGCCATTTGCGACAGAACTTAGCGACAGATTCTAAAATGATTTTTTGACTAAGATCTGAAATATATCGCCCTTTTGGTCCAGATACGCAGAGCCTTATCAAAAAATCATTTAATAATCTCATTTAGATCGTGTCAAATTGAAGCATAATCCCATCGCATAAGAAATACATTAGTTCTGTCTCTAATATTCCAGAACTTATTTAGATCCTAGATGTCGATTTTCGACATAATCAGTTAAGTAATGTTCTAGTTTCATCCCTATCCGCCTTATTCTAGAACTTTATCAAAAACGAATTTTTTTAATCCCATTTAGGACCATGTCGGATTTCAACTAAATTGAGTAGAAAATTGCCTAGTTCCAAAGCGATGGTCATATTTTAGAACTTCATTAAAAAATCATTTTAGAAATCCATTTCCATTGCACGTGTAAAATTTCAACAAAATCGGTTTAGAAATGGCGTAGTTCCATCTCTATTGACCGCTTTATCAAAAAATCATTTTACAAACCCATTTTCATCGCACGTATTAAATTTAAACAAAATCTGTTAAGAATTGGCCAAATTCCATCTTTATTAGCGATTTTCTAGAACTTTATCGCAAATTCATGTTTGAATTTTGTCAAAAAACCATTTAACCATTTGTCAACAAATCAAATTTTAAAAATCGGGGTTTTTTTATAAAAAAAACCGGGATTTTGAAAATCAGGATTTTAAAAGCCGGGATTTTAAAAACCTCGATTTTGAAAACCAGGATTTTAAAACCCGAGATTTTGAAAACCGGTATTTATAAAAAAAACGAGATTTTGACAAACCGGGATTTTGAAAACCGGGATTTCGTTACACACAAAATGATGTCGATGTCTCATCGAAAGCTCAGTTATTAAATTGTTTTATGTTATATTTAAAATAAAAAACGAGTCCTAAAACACAAAAAACTTTATTCGACTATTTAATGGTGAACTGACTGTGGTCAGTTCATCAAAACTTCTTTTAGTATTGCAATCTTTCCATCGGTGCATGTATGACAAAATTTTAGTGGGGAATTATCAGCTCGTCCAGGTCCAAAAACCCAATACAACCAAATCAATAAACCAAATATACCAAAACCACAATTTAAATTTGCAATCAAACCGATAAACACAATAAAACATGTATAACTTTAAAATTAGCAATACCAAGCAAAATTGTAAATCCAATAAAATTAGTATAAAATTATAAATTGTACAAAAGCACAAACACTTTTTGCGAATTGTTTTCACATTTTTATATTTTTAATTAAAAAACCGCAGAAATTTTAATATTAGATTTTCCTCTATGCAGAGTTCAAGCTGAATAGTTTAAACACAAAAAAATAACATTTTTTATTAAATTTTAATTAAAATTTCATGTCCAGCAATACGAAATATGAAATTTAAAACTAAAAAGCATAAACAAAAAACTATTTAATCTTATGTCAGATGCAAACTCATTGAATGATTTGTTAATTACTTATATTTTTTAATAATAGAATACCGTTAAGCTCGTAAAAAATATTATTGGTACACACCCCATGAAACCATTTTCTTATTAAAATTGTTTTGTAAAAAAAAAATATGTAAACTGTTTACCACAATATTGTTGTGTTTATGTATCCTGAACGGTGCGATATAGACGATGCTGGATTTTAATGACAATAAACGTTAAATATTCCCAAATGAATTTTTTATAATGCACCTTCGAACGTAATATTATTTGCAATTACATTTAGGTATGTGTATTATGTCGATCAAATGATTAAAATAATGTACCCGTATCTACTAGGTTTCCGATACACTTGTTTCGAGTTCGTATTTTTTTTTTTTCCTCGTTCGATTTTTTATTTTAACGTGGAAATTGAAAAATTATAAATAAAATCGGTAAACCAGGGAATTCATATTGCTTTTAATTTTCCTACATAAATATTTTTTTTTATTATTATCTTTCTCATATTTATTGTTTTGCAAAATGAAATTTGCTACAAAAGCAATACAGATTTTTCAATTAAGATAAATTTTAACAGTTTCCATTATACCTTTTAAACCATCATATAACCCGCAACAATAATAGCTATAACTCTGTGTACGTTTTATAGTATGCGGTAGCCACCTACTGCATATTAGAGAGTGTAGCTTTTTTATATTATTACACTTAGTTCTATTTTATTAAAATAAATTGTCTGGGATATAGTTTTCACCTCTTTCCATTTTACAGAATCAGCATATTTTAATTTAAATAAAAAATAATAATAAATATTAACGGGGTAAAACTAATATTACTATAGTTATTGGAATTGTTTGCAAATATAGTTGGCAGTTATATCTATAAGTTTCCAGTTGTGCATGGAAGTAGAACAAACAATAATTGTATAAATTTGGTCCATTGGGAATTAGTAAAACGACTTTGTATTCATACAGTATTAAGATAAAATTTATAAATATTCATATTTCATTGGGGATGATGGTGTTTTTTATACAGGATGTTGCATTGATAGCGGCTTAATAAAACCGCTAAGTATAGTGCCTAGCTGAATAGAACTTAAAATAATAAATTTTGTGCTTTAAGATAATGTGGTAAACAAATATCTTTAGTTCATCTACGAGTATTCCATCAACCATGGTTACCCTCCATTGCAAAATACACATAATCACGTTTGTTTCCAAAACTAATTTTCAAATTACCTAAAATTATTAAAACTTTACAACAAAGAGAACAAATAATAAAATGCGTGACCCAACCGGACCACGTACTGATACTCGAATTTTGAATGTAAAAACAAACGTATTTAATCAGAGCCTCCTAATATAAGAGCCATAAGATTCCGCCATTTTTTCCGATGAGCTGAAGGAGGAAGGGAGGGGGGCTTTTTGTACTTTTTCATATCAACCAGTGTATTTTAATATTTTTTTAGAAGCTTTTTTGTATATAAAATAAATGCTTCGTTTGAATTTTCAATGAGAATGGTTAATTCAGTATTCAGGACAAGCATATTTTAAAATTGAACCATATTATGTTGAGATAACGCGAAAACATTTAATTTAGTCTAACATAATTTTTTTTTTCGTAGAAACAAGAATTTGTTTATATGTGTATGTACAGAAAATAAGAAATTAGTATAGAGTGTTCCATCAAAAATTTCAGCATTATCTTTCCAAAACAAACCTTCGTTAAAAAATGCTTTTGGAGTAACAATGTAATATGGGAGTTTTTGTATTTTGGATTTTATTTCAACATTGTTGATGAACAAACTTCGAAAACTGCTTTTGCGTTACTTGTTAAAAATTTGATTTTTTATCGCAACAAATTCGCAGCCTATATTGTTTCGTCCTGTTAGTATAAACAAAATAGAGCTTCACAAAATAAAATCATTGAAATCTGATAAAGCTTTTCGCAATTACTAAACCAATCAAAAGATGTCGCTAAATATAAATTAAAGCTAAGCAATAAAACCCAAATGTTGGTTTAGCAAATTTAACAGTTTATTATGAATACTTTCAGAGATCTTCTATAAATAAAAATAATCCAACACGATTTGGGAAAATTCTGACATTTTTCTATTATTGATTTACAGCGCACAGCAACTCTGATGGTGAATATTTTACGACGAACAGTTTTATTTATGCCAACCGTATTATAAATAAAAATTATAATTGTTTTGAGTTTTATAAATCATGTTAAATTATTACATTAACGATTTGCGTTTAACTTAATAATCGTTTATTTCGTAAATACTTGTTTAATTATTTTGTTCTTTTTTGTAATTTCAGGTAAATTTATTATAGAGACATCTGTAAACGGATTAAGAAATTACAGAAAGCTCGGTTTTGCAATCGCATCAAATTGAAGTTTTCTACGTTTTGTTGTTTTTTCTAATAATATTTAACTAAGAGAATCAACAATGTCAACGATATTGTATTGTATACAATTCCAATAAATAAATTTTGTTGAATAAGTTTTATTATTAGTTCTACATGGTGATTCATAAAATTTCAGCTCACGTTTTCTCTCTTTAATTTTGTTATAAATGTGATCGTTTAGATTGCTATTAAGTCCATCGTTCATCTCGAAAATTCTGATGTGCATGGGACCAGAATTTACTAAATACATTAAAGTTTTATAAAACTAAATTTTAAATTGGTTGTAATAGGAATCCGCGGCAGCATCCTGTATTATCTTACTTTACTAACCTACACAACTAAACGGAAAGCTCATTTTTATGGAAAAGTATTAAATTTATGCTCCGCTTTTGTTTAAATTTGATAATTAAAAACTACATTATGATGGCTGATTTTTAAATATGTGTTTGTTGAATATTTTATGTAAAATATAAAATTAAAATTTAGATCATTTGTATAATTTTTTATTTATAAATTTATGTTCAAAAATTTGCCAATTACCACGGGTTCTTATAGTTACTCAATAAAAGCTTCCCCTCTATTTAAACCTCCCTTTTTAATAATACGGCTCTTTAAAATTATAGATGGCTCTGCATTTAATACTAATAGAAATTCAATTTCAAAAAAGTACCCAGATTTGAACGCTTGCAACTTGGTGAAATAATAACCTTAAACTTTTAGTGTTTTCCATGTTATAAAAACGTACTTGTTATGGCTAATTTGGATTTGGGATTGAAATATCAAGCAAGTTCGTTTACAGTCTCAAACATATATCGACAGCAACATATTTTTTTTTCTTTTAGACAATTTTTATTTAACACAAAAAAGTCATAAAAAACAAAATAAAATAAAACAAATTCCAGTATCGAACATTATTTCAATTTAAAGCAAAATTATTTTTGCTAAAGTGTTATTTCACTAAGATGCAAGCGTTCAAATATGTACCTTTTTAAAAAAAAATTAAAAAAATCGATTCCATTTTTTTTGGGGCAGCGCGAAGGTTTCAAACTTCGTAGTACCAATCAACATATGCGAACGAAAGTGGTATAACGAGTACTAATAACAACAACAGTAACCAGGTATTTCTTTTAATTTCAAGCGAACGATTTTTTTTTTCTTATTTTTGGTTGCATTATGGGCCTATTCCATGGAAGTAATCTGCTGTCAGCAAAAATAAAAGCGAGAAAAAAATATAGATTTTACTTGGTTGTGTACGAAACAAAACATGTTGTTAGTAAAATTTTACTGAGAGGGGAAGTTGCGATAGGGGAAGTTATTTGCCATAATGGGGAAGTTTACTGCCATAAAAAATGTAAATTCGAGTATTTTTTATGGCAGCATTTTTCACACATCTACAAAAAGTGTATGTAAAGATAAGAAATTTTTCTCACACTCATACAAAATAGATGTTCGCCATTTTTATAGTCAAATGATGGTTTAATTTTTTTTTCGAGTTGAAATTTGTTAACGTTAGTGGTTTTTTGTGGTACATATATAAAAATTAAAACATATAAAAGAAAATCGAATTGTACGAAAGTGTACAAATTAAAAATTTTATTGAAATTTTTAGGTTATGCCAAAATGTAAAACCATAAAATTTTTCTATAAAATGAAATAAAAAATATTTCTTTTCTTTGTCACTCTTATAAAAAATTTTTTTTGCGTATTATTAGCAAAAAAATTGCTGTCAGCAAATTTTATCCATGGAATTAAAGCATTATGGTAATATTCCACATGAAAACAGAAAAATTTTACAAAAATTTTGCAGAGAATGTGACAAAGACAAGAACTAAAATTTACATTAGAGCGACTGAGAAACAACATTTTTATTTTATAGTAGAAAAAACTTCGGAAATTTTGAAATCATCAAAAACTAACCTTACATTTTTTAAATAAATAACTAAAAAAAATTATTTTTAAAAATTGACAATTATTTTATATCGCAAAAATTAATAAAAAAAATTAATACCATTTTTGAGATGAGCAAAAAATATGTTGTGATATTATTTTGGTTAATTTACGAAAATATCTAAAAAATATCCTACTATAAAATATGGAGGAGACAGTCGTGCACCAGCGAAAAAGCACCAAAATTCTCAAACTAAATAATAAACTAAAAATAAATAATTAGATAAATGTATGTGATATTGTAATGGTTACTCCAGCGAAACCGTCATCTCGAACGTCTCTTATTCAAAACACCGTTGCCCACAGTGCGAGCTAGATTTGATCGTGAATTTCATTAAATATCCTTATTTGTTTTCTGTTTCTATTGTGACGATGAAGATGAAAGATGAAGTAGATCGGTGACCAGTAGCACTGGTATTGTAAATGTTTCAGTACTGGAAGATAATGAAGAGTTGAAAGTTTGTTTGCAACAGTTCATTGACAATGCAAGTGGTGATGATTGAAGACCTCTTGGTCAGTCTTTCAAATTAATCTGTGTTTTATATATTAATAGAAAATCAACAAAGAGATTGCAGTTCAAACAAATTTAATCGATACATTGGCAATTTCGTTACTGGCCATCGTAAATATGTGTGTGATATGCGATATGAATAGTGGGAATCGAGCTTTTCTAAATACGCTGGAATCGAATAACTTGGAAATTTTATTTGATTACGATTATCCGTACTAGGATAATACACCAAGACCAAATGGATTGATACTAAATGAGGACGCACCCGTTGTAAAAGAAGTTTTATATGAAATTCAAAATCCTGGACGGCTCGGAGTAATAATGGACGGCTCGTTAACACTATTTATGGAATATAATATTAATGAGAAGCCGTGCGACATGAATAAGTACATATTTGGCTGGAAACCTCTAAGTAAGAAATCGCTCTATAACGATCTTTTTAATTTCAGAATGATGCAATCGACCGTATAGGTGATAGTAACATAAACTTAGATGACAGCGATAGTTATAATGGATTTATGGGTGATCAGTTTCATAATCAAGCCGAAATGGATGAGCCACAAAAGATGGAAGTACCGCGTATGACATTCGCATACGAAGGAAATACCGAAATTGAATAAGTGCAAGAGTTGCTAACAAGTGGCGGGTGCTAAACGCACCCAAATCGTAATTGATTCGTTGCAACCGTCTGATGCTTAGACGAAAATATATTCCACTTTTCGTATCTTATTAAAAAAATTAGACCAACAGCATCGGTTCGCGCGGAGAACAGGTGAGGCGAACCAGTAATTGAAATTCGGAACCTGATCCGACGCTTTTACAAATGTTCGACCCGAAGCGCAAACTGAAAAATATGAAGAATTTCGATCCGAAAAAGCTAAAACTACCCGTAAATCATCATGTACATGATTAATTTGATGGATTATAGAATGAGGATAAATGTAAGTACCTCCAATATGTCAGTGATCCTGTGAAACTATATTTTTACAGGTAGTGTGAAGGCAACAAACGGGGCACGATATGTTGTTGAATGCCGACGTTAGTTAGAAAGAGAAAATTGAAGGCTGGATCTATGGTAGCCCTTGATATGAAGTGCTCGTTTAATACGTGAAATGTTTAACTACGCTCGTGATTATCAACCCTGGATTATATTCATGGATGAAATTGATGCAATTAGAGGTCATTTTTTCCGAAGGCACATCAGCCGATCATAAAATTCAACGTGCTCTAATGGAATTGCTTAATCAAATGGATGACTTCCATTCATTAGGTTAGGTTCAAGTGAATATGGCTACAAACTGTCCGGGTACGCTAGATCCAGCATTATTACGTCCCGGACGTTTAGATCGAAATTCTGCTTCCTAATTAACAGGCACGTTTGTAAATTTTAAGAATGCATGCACAAACTTATCGTCAAACACGGTGAAATTGATTATGAAGCCATTGTTACAGTGGCGGATAATTTTAACGATGCCGATTTAAGAAATGTTTGTACAGAGACGGGGCTCTGCTGTTCGTGCAGAACGGGAATACGTACGTGATTCAGGTAGGCGATGCGGAGCAGAATTTCGACTGGCTATAAGGTGGAACCGGATTCCATTCATTGCCTGTGTAGGATTTGTCATGATTTGATGACACAATCAAATGGTGGTTTATAAATACAAGTAAGTATTTCAATAAACAAATGGTAAAGTTTTTAACTAAACAATTTCGTTTTACTTTAGATTACTATATGTTGGCGTTCAAGTCAATTTTCATCAAAACATTTTGGTTTAATTTCTCTCATTTTGGCCAAAATGAATTTTCGGCTCCAATCTCGATGCTGTCCAAAGGATTTGTAATTTGTAAATAAAATTGGATTATGGTCGGAGCAATTTATTAATAAAATTATTTTGTGCCGCCAGTAAATTTCGATCAAGATATACCAATTTTGGTTAAATTCTATACTAGCTCATATCAACACTACACGATGGTGAATTTTGCCGAGAAGACGTCCTGCCCGGTTTGGTCGAACTAGCATTGCCAGAGACAAATTCATGTAACTGCAAGATGTTACCCGCGAGGATGAGGACGGGCCAACATTATCAATCAAACAAATTCGATATATTATGATATTTGAACGAATATTGGGTAAAGCATTGTACGAAAATTTACTCGTTGAACTTCCATTGGCCGAGTTCATCTTATCGAAATTGACCGGTAAGCATTCGGATATCGGTATACATCAACTGGCGTCACTGGATCCCGTATTGCATACAAATTTACTATCTCCCAAGCCATATGAGGATATCGGAATTAGATTGAGGTTTTACTGTTTTCTGTGATGATGGAATAACGCGCTTTGAAGAGCTGTGACAAAACGGTTCAAATATATGTAATGGATAACTGATCCAATTGTATGGAATGGAAATTAAATACACAAATTAAAATTAATTTTAATAAATAAGTTTTAATTTTATTGATAAATTTTAATAAAATATTTATTATCTGAAAATCCTGTGTTTTTAATATTTTGTGACACCTATGTATGGTGTTTTTTCCAACAAAAAATAATTTATTCCTTTCGACACAACAATCACAAAAAATTTATGTAGCTACTCACCATAAAAATATCAAAAATATAAAACTTTGCTGAGAGTGGGGGAATTTTTTCAGTTTGGTTGCCATAAAAAATACTTTGTTTGATATTTTTTATTTATAATTATGGCAACCAACTCAACAATAACAAAAAATCACAGAAAAAAAATTCTGATGTTTCGCTCACACACAGAGAGAATCTATATTTTTATCTCGTTCTAGTTTTCCGCAAAATAAAACGCTGTTGTAGTGGAATAGGCCTATTAAGTTTTAATTTAAAAATCATTTTTGATTTATTACAATTAATATTTTTACCTCTGGCATTACCCTCAGTCAGTAATTCCATAATTATACTCCACCGGTGTATTTCCCTACTGGTTATTATCCACAAGGCCACAAGTGGGCATAAAACTCCGTTTGCATAATGCCGCCACTATAACAGTTCAGCCACTGAACTCCAGCCGTTCCGCCTCATTTATTCTCTATCATAAGTTAATTTTTTTTATGTTTTACAATCATAAAAGATAAGCATGAGTTCAATTTGATACTAATAACACTAGTTTCAATACATCGAAAAACGACGTGTTTTGCAGCAATTATGGTTGAAAGATTTTTCATTGATCGGTGATGAAAATGAACAAGTAAGTCTGGAAGCGCAGAATTCAAGGGTCGACCAATCTTCCATGCCAGTGATATAGGCTGGCGTGGAGCTATACAGCGTGCAGATGGTTCTACATAAACCGGACCTTTAACCTACGTCGCCGATTTGGCAGGCAACTGCGTAAAATTGGACGTGGAAAGCAGACAGGGAAAGGGTTGGGCTTTGGCACCAAAACAGATTGCAAAGAATATCAAAAAAGGAAATTACAAAAAACATCGAAGTCTGTCAACTAAAAAAAAACTTCTGCTATAATGATAAACGATTATTCAGGGCTGTTAAACCAAATGGAAGTTATGTTCCTGGCAATATAACCTAAAAAATTTGAAAATAAATGATTTTAACGGAAGAAAAAATTCGAAATTTTATTATGAACGTGGTTAGTGTACGTAACGGCACATAAAAATTATCCCTCGTTTCAGTTTTCTCTTGACATTTAGCTATTTATATTTTTTCAACCATAAAACTTTCATATGCAAAATTCTTTACAACTGTTGGGCAACAAAAAATTACCCGGATTCAGTTGTCAGGGTAAAAAATCTTACGCGGGTTGAGCTGTCAGGGTAACATTTTCACATTACTTGTTCGTTAGAAAACAAAATCTTACCCAGAAAAGTTACCCAGTGTAACTTTAAAAACTCGCGATGTTTTGTCAGATTTTATAAAAAATTTACGCAAAAAGTACAGGCTACAAAAGTAGCCGCCACAACATAAATATCAAAACAGATACCGCGCGATCTGTAAAATTCAATTTTGAATTAATTGAAATTTTTAATAGATCTATTAAAATTGTAAGGACAATTTGTAATTTTGTGCGACTTATTTTCAAAATATATTGTATACTAAAATGTTGTGTTTATGTGCGAAATTATATAATTTTTTATATTATTAATTCAAAATTATTCATATTGAGTGATAAATAAATTAATAAAAATAAAATATGGGAGACACTATATTGAAAATGGTATTACTTTGCTTTATAATATTTTATGATGCGTACATAAACAATTTTTTGACTCTACCTTTTCAGCACCCCATCTAAAGGTTTTGAGAAAAATGATGATTTAATTCGTTTGGTCAGGATTGGTAACCAGTTTTTATCGTTCGGTCACTTACGATTAAACGGTAAATAAATAATGAAAAATTCAAAAAAAAAAATCCGGGTAGCACCTCATTGCAAGAAAATCATACTGTGTTTATCAAATTTCGTTAGGTAATCGTTAGGTCAGGATTGGTCGCTACATTTTGGCGTTTGGTTACCAATCGGTCAGTTTTTATTGCGAAAAAACAAAATCAAAATTTTATTAATTCAATAAAATCGGGTTCGTCGCTTAAATCGGAATTTCATTTTACAAAATTAATAAAAAATCCAATTGGAATCATTAAGATAAAAATATTTCTTTTTTAAAAGAATTGTTACTAAGTGGAAGATATAAGATATAATAAATTCAATTTTTTAATTGGTCATTAACTATTTTCGTTTGGTCCATCCCTACGTAATGATTTAACGCGAAAATTCTTTAAAAACTCAGTGGAAATTATGAGTTATTGAAGATTTTTTACAATAAATCATTATGTAGGGATGACCAAACGAAGATAACTAGCGACCAATCTTCAGTGATAATGGACCAAACGATCCCGACCATTGGATTTATAAAATTATTAGTAGGTATTGGTCATGTTTCCAGCCCCAAAACTCTTCGAATCGTGTGAAAACTATTAGTTTTTAAAGAATTTTTAATAGTGACCAATCCTCAGTGGCTATGGACCAAACGATCCCGATAGGATAGATTTATAAAATTAGTAGTATTTTGGTCCAGTTGGTTCAAGTTTCCAGTCCCAATTCTCTTCGAATCGTGTGAAAATTATTAGTTTTTAAAAAAATTTTGCAATAAATATTTGTGTAGGGATGATCAAACAAAAATAACTAGTGACCAAACCTCAGTGACAATGGACCAAACGATCCCGATCGATAGATTAATAAAGTTATTAGTATATTGGTCAAGTTTCCAGCCCCGAACACTTCGATTCGTGTGGAAATTATGAGCTTTAAATGAATTTTCGCAATAAATCATTATGCAGGGTCGGCCAAACGAAAACAACTAGTGGCCAATCTTTAGTGGGAATTGTCCAAACGACCCCGATTGTTGGATTTATAAAATTACAAGTATTGGTCCAGTTTCCAGCAACGAACATTTCGATTTATGTGGGAATTATGAACTTTTAAAGAATTTTCTCAATAAATCATTAAGTAGGATGACCAAATGCAAACAACTAGTGACCAATCATCAGTGACAATGGACCAATTGATTACGATCTATAGTTTTATAAAATTATTAGTAGTGGTCAAGTGTTGAGTCCCGAACACTTCGACTCGTGTGGAAATTATGAGCTTTTAAAGAACTTTCGCAATTAATCATTACGTAGGGATGACCAAACGAAATTAACTAATGACCAATCCTCAACGAGATGTGAAGAACCGAAAAAATTGAATTCATTTTATCTTATGCCTTACACTTTCGTAACAATTGTTTTCTTCAAAGAAATATTTTTATCTAAATGGTATACTCCAATTGGATGTTTTATTAATTACGTAAAATGAAATAGCCAAGTAAGGGACGAACCTGATTTTATTGAATTAATAAAACTTTGATATTGTTTTTTCGCAATAAAAACTGACCGATTGGTAACCAAACGCCAAAATGTGGAGACCAACCCCACCTAGCGATTACTTACGAAATTTGATAAAAACAGTATGATTTTCTTGCAATGAGGTGCTACCCGGGAAATTCTTTTTTGAATTTTTGATTATTTATTTACCGTTTAATCGTAAGTGACCAAACGATAAAAACTAGTGACTAATCCTGACCAAACGATGACCAAACGAATTCAATCATCGCTTTTCTTCTCAAAACCTTTAGATGGGGTGCTAAAAAGGTGGAGCCCAGAAAGCTACTATGGAAGCTGTTACTTCCGATGGAGAGATTTTAGTCAAAACTAACTGGGATATCCTTATTAATAGAAAAAGTTTAGGTATGAAGTGTCATCCCGATCAATCAGCCAATCGAGGTTGAATAAGAACCGAATTTTTTAGTATTGCTATAAGCAAATTTTTCGATTTCCGGGTATAGAAATTTGGGCTACCTTCACAAAGGTGAATTTTTGGTGTCGTTTTTGATGAAACTTGTCATTTCCGCTTAAATTCAGTAAATGATGTAGAACGGATTGATACAAATTTTTGTTTAAAATCTTTATGTTCGTTACTTGGAAATGGTTACTTCCCAAAGACTGTTTTCGACCAAAAATCACTCGAATCTAACAATTTGTATGAACTTGCATCTCAATTAATCTATTGATTAGGGCTGTACAAAACTGAGTTTTTGTTGAAAAACAGTATTTTTACAAAAAATCGCCATTTCCGATTGTTCTCACTTGTTGCAAATTTAATTCAGATCAGATAATCACTTTTCTCGTTAACGATTTTCTTTTCAAAATATTTGCAACAAACAAAAAGCTCATATGGGAGAGCCGCTATCTACTTCTGATAGACCGATCTCGTCCAAAAAAGCTTAAGTATGAAGTTATATTTCGATCAGTGAACCCGTCTGGGCCGCAAAAAAATAAAGACATTTAATCAAAAAATTCAAGGTCTAAAATGTTCAGGATTAGTATACAAAACTGAAGTGGTGCAATTGTTGTGGCCAACAGCCGACTTTCTCTTACGATAAATATAAATAGATCTCGAATACACCAAGCTTCATTTGAAAAGATAAAACAGAACCTAACGAATATTTGATAAAAACTGTCGTGCATAATCAAATAAAATCATTATTCCTTGGCTTTCAGAAAACCAATAAGGTCAACCCTTCTGAAAAATGTAATCTTTAATGTAAAAAATATAAAAGCAACTACGAAAGCTGCCACTTCTGGTACACAGTTGTCCACCATATTCCCAATTTATGGAAAAAGCTCTAGTATGAAGTTTTATTCTGAATAGTCAATCCGCCTTGCAATATTTTTATTTTCATCTTTTTTATCCTAAATTATTGATAATTTTATACACTAAAATCTGCCACTTCCTGTGGATCGATATCAACCAAATCTCACTGGCATCTTCCAATTTGTGGAAAAAGCCTAATTATATTGTTTCGTGTTTCATGTGCAGTTTTTTTACAAAAACCGCCATTTCCGCCTAAATTTTGGAAAACTGGATCAATTTTGTTGCAAAATTAATTTAGAATCTGTTAGTTCATAACCATTTTCTTGTACTCGTAAATAATATTTTTTCAAAATACATGCGGAAAACGAGAAGATTCTAATGAAGGTGACACTTTCCGTATAATGAAAAACGCTTCCATAGCTTTCATTTATGGTGGGCCAATTTAATAAAATCTTTAATTACATTTTGGAAACTGATCTATGTAGAAAGGTTTTTTTTCAAAATATTATATTTCCAAACACACTGGCCCAAAATCACTGGGATCTCCAATTTTATGTATTTAAATATGTTTTTATGTTTAGCTACATATTTTTTAAGATGTATAGTTGTTCGTTAAAAATTGTCATTTCTGCTTAAATTTTGGTGAATTGTTCTGGACCGATATTATTGCAAATTTAAATTAGAAGGTTTTGGTCCTTTTTCTACTTTCAAAATATTTGCAAAAACCGGAAAAGTCCTATGGAAGCTGTCACTTCCGCTATACCGATTTATTCGAACAAATTCCGTAGAATCTTCCAATTTGTATGAAAAGCTTAACTAAGAAGTTTCATGCCAATCAATTATTCCGCCTAAGCTGTACATTGCTACGTTTTTGTTCAGAATCAGTTTTGGTCGAAAAACTTCATTTTCGCTAAAAATTTTGAAAAATACTTTGGCTTGATATTGTTGCAAATATTATTTAACATGCTTTAGTTAATAGTCGTCTTTCTCCTAAGTAAGTGCCATACTTTCCAAAATATTTACAAAAACTAAAAAGCTCCTATGAAAGCTGCCCCTTTCAGTGGACTGATTTATACTAAAAACCACTGACAACTCCAAATTTATGGAGTTTGGAGTTTCGTCCTTTTTAATCTATTCGCCAGGATTTTACAGAGCTGCATTTTTGTTGAAAAGGGGGTTTTAGCCCAAAACGTCAATTTTTGCACTAAAATTTCTGAAAAATGGTTTGAACCGATATTGTCGAAAAAGTAATTTATAAGCGAAAATGCTCCTATCGTAGCTTTCACTTCCAGTAAACCGATTTCGGTCAAAAATCACTGGAACTACCAAATTAATGAAAAAATATGGAACTACACACACAGAGATCATTTTAAACCCCAGCTTTTGGCTTCGGTGTTATAGCGAAATGTAAATCACTACAAATATCGAGGTCGAAAATTTTCAGCGTGATATTAATTTATTTTATTTTTCTTTTAATAATTCATTTTTGAACCCTTTTCCGCTAAAATATAATTTTAAACATTTACATTGTTGGTTTGTTTCTAAAACGATATATCATTCACCAATTATGCTTTGGCGGGCCGAATTAAACTTAACTTGAATTTAGAAGCAAGACCACAAAAAATTAAAAGGAGACCGCATGTCAAGGATCGCCGGTTGAACACTACTGACTTAAGTTAAAAATAACATCTCTACACTAGCATTCCCAAAACCGGTTTGTTCCACCTACGTAACCAATTAAACGAGTGAATGTATTTATCGTAGCATACATGGCTAGTTCTCAACAATAGAACCAATTTTAATCATTGTTAGTGTGTTCTAATAATTTTTAGTTTAAAACTATAAATCAAAAAAGGTATACATGCAGATTACATTGTATATGGTCAATAATCTGAAATTCTTTGAATTGTTAATACCTATGAAACAATAAACCCAGCTTGCAAACGACATGCACAACAATACTTTGTGCAAAATTGAGTACAAAATCGATAACATATTTCCTTTAAACTTGTTAGGTTTTTACAAAACATTTTTTCCCATGTCCAAACAAAGAGTCCAAAATAAACAAGCATAATATTTCCAAAAATGTTCATTCGTCGCTACTTTGCATGTTATAAATCCGAGTACGAGACCATCAAAAACTAATCCTAAATCTGTAAACTTTGACGAACTGTTAGTTTTCATGAAATTTTACGATCCCGGTTCATTAAAAAGTCATATGGATATATGCACATTGTGTGCACACATCAATCGTCAAATATAATAACGTAACATAAAAACATAAATTCTATGATATTCGTAACTATACAGAATTTATTTGTTTGAAATTCAAAACTATATCAAAACATACAGCAACACTATACGTTTTCATTTCTCACTTCAATCATTGTAATCAACAAACTATTTATTATAAAACCATTTTTTGTACTTACCCAGCCATAAATTTATCTCTTTTCACATGTACATCCAAATCCATATATAGAAGAAAATTCATGTCTGGAATCTATGATAAATGTTTTTATTTAATATTATCGGTAATAGGGTGGAATATCTACCCCAAACTGCATATATACATAGAAACGGGAAAACCAGAAAACTTATACTCCTGTGTAGATTAAAAAAAAATATATGTTCTTGTGTACCGTGTTTATGTGAATCTGTAAATTGCACAAATTCATTCATTCAAATATTATTATTTTTTAAATTTTTCCGTTCCAAAGTTGTAAACGGAAAATGTTTTTCTTCCTTCTCGTTATTTTTTATGGCAGGTAATATATTTTAAATTTATCAATTTCCGCTTCAAGCTAAACATATAGGTTTTTTCTTAACATTGTTGTTGTTTTCCTTTGGATGTATTTTGTGTTCGAAACCCGATTGAAATGTAATTTTATTTCAAAAACGCAAAAAGTTTGATAAATCTAGTTTTTTTGTCTGTAATTCTGTATAACAAATTTATATATTGATCTACAACATATTATACGTATGGTGCGGAATAGTGACAATATATGTGTGCCACAGCAAGCACTTAAAACATTGTAGTAATTATCCTTTAAATATTCGTAAATCAGTTAGTCAATTTCCGTTTTATTTAAACCAGAATACTAACTTTACATTTTTGGCGGGGTCAACTATCATAGCAAATGAGATTTGGACTCCAAAAGGCTGCAATATAAAACCGGGTAACCAACATTTTAGTTTGTTTTTTTAGTATTCGCATATGCCACGGTTCAAGTGCGGAATCAGCAATTGGAAACAATTTTTATTTTGTAAATTCGTTTATAAACATGTTTGTAAACATGTTTACGAAGTGTTTGCTAACCCCGTCTCTTACGCTCCCGCAGTTCAATTTATTCCCGACAAGGTGCTATGCGGCATGAAAGAGCAGTTATATTCCGCATACTCTTAAGAAAAATGATTTTGTACTAATACACAATAAATTGTGTGGTCCGTGAAGTAAAGGGTGAAATATTTCTAGAATATTTCTCCAATTTTTTAGACTTTGGACCACTCAAACATTTTTTGCTATTTTATTTCGCACATTTCCCGATTTATCCCTTTAACAGCAATACATTAAAAAATAATTAATAAATTTGCCACCATTTATAATAAATTCAGAATATGGAAGAGAAAGTTGTCCGTTAATTGTGGTCACTTGAAAAGTTTTTCCAAAAGATATCAAAACCGGTTTGGTAAAAAATGCAAAAAAAAAATCGTAATGATTGTTCAGAGAATCAATATTGCTATTCCATTTTAGTACTTAATGTAGCTTCCGCATAGCGGTGCCGCACGTAACACAAAAACAGAACCAACTGATTGAATAGCGCGGACGCACTAAAATTTAAATTGTATTTCAATGCTGCCCAAGTTTGTCCAAACAATGTGAAAAAGGAGAATAATATTATTTGTGTTAGAGAAGATATAGAGAAGAATTTCTGTGTATTTCAATATTAATCTGTTTTAATTGCCGGTCTAGTGTTAAAATGTTGACGAGAGTTACATGCAATATTGTTAAAACGCCTAAAAATCGCTTTAATAATAAAAAGGCTGAAATTTTTTGCTAGAAGTGAATTATTGCATTGTTAAAGCCAAATATTATTTATATACCTTTAGTCTAAAAAATAAAATGCATCTTTGGGGTATCTAAACTATTAACTAATAATAATTTTGGATCAATGCTATATTTCAATACACTGCGCATTGAAAAAATGAAATCATTTGATAGCTTATTAGATAACCAAATGATTGTTACATGCACGAAGTGAATATAAATGTTCATTTTGCAAAATTATTTAAATTAACCACATACATGAAAAAATTTTATTTTATAAAGATTCATTTAAATATTAATTTAAGCATTAACAAAAAAAGCAATTAAGAATTTTTACACGCAGGAAGTGAATTTTTATAACGAAAAAGCTACTTATTACGTATTTCACTTATACTATAAATATAAACTGCAACTTTTGGATATTTTGAAGTATTTGGAACATTGCAAACAATTTAAACGCTAATTTAAATAAATATAAATATAAAACAACTACAAGCACAAAGTGAATATTAAAGTATATTTTGCAAAATTTTGTAAAACTCACTGGAAAAGTTTTTATCTAGAGTTCAAACCAAAATGTAAATGAGTATCGAGTTTTTTCTAAACTGTACAAATACCCTTAATTGAAAATACCTTGATTTAATCAAATATTACATGCACGAAGTGAATATAAATATTGAGTTTTAAAAAAATATTTACTTTTACTTACAACTTTTAGATATTTTAATGTATTTGTAACATTGCAAACAATTTATATTATAATTTACAGTGATTTAAATATCAAAAAATTACAAGCACGAAGTGAATATTAAAGTTCATTTTGCAAAATTTTGTAAAATAACAACACACGGGAAAAGTATTTATCTAGAGTCCAAACCAAAATGCATTTGAGTATCAAGCTGTGTTTCTGAACACTACTACAAGTTACACATAACTTTAACTGAAAATGGCTTGAAATAATCAAATAATTACATGCACGAAGTGAATATAAATATTAAAATTTTAAAAATATTTACTTTTACTTACAAATTTTGGATATTTTAGTATATTTGAAACATTGCGAACAATTTAAACTCTAATTAAATATCAAACAATTACAGGCAAGAAGTAAATATTAAAATTAAATTTGCAAAATTTTATAAATTACACCGGAGGAGTATTTATCTAGAGTTCAAACCAAAATACAAATGAGTATCAAGTTGTTTTTTCTGTTCACTCCAAATACTCTTAACTGAAAATAGCTTGATATAATTAAATAATTACATGCTACAAAATGATATTTGTGTTCATTTTTTGTAGTTGTAGAATTTTGATTAGCTCTTTGTGTAGAATTTTTTTAAATATTTACTTTTACTTACAACTTTTGGAAATTTTAACATATATTTGGAACATTGCAAACAATTTAAACTCTAATTAAAATTAATTTAAATACCAAACAATTACAAGCGAAGTGAATATTAGAGTTTATTTTGCAAAATTTTGTAAAATAATAACACACCGGAAGAGTATTTATCTAGAGTGCAAACCAAAATGGAAATAAATATCGAGTTTTTTTCCTTTAAACTACAAATAACTTTAACTAAAAATAGCTTGATATAATCAATTATTACATGCACGAAGTGAATATTATTATTAAACGTTTAAAAATATGTACTTTTAGTAACAACTTTTGGATATTCTAAAATATTTGTAACATTGCAAACGATTTAAAATATAAATTAAATTAATTTAAATATCAAACAATTACAAGCACGAAGTGAATATTAAAGTTTATTTTGCAAAATTTTCTAAAATAACAACACACGGGAAGAGTATTTATGTAGAGTTTTAACCAAAATGCAAATTAGTATTGAGTTTTTTTCCTGTACACTACAAATATCCTTAGCCTAAAATAGGTTAATAGAATCAAATATTTACATGCACGAAGTGAATAAAAATATTAAATTTTTAAAAGTATTAATTTTTACTTGTAATTTTATCTATAGTTCAAGCCAATATGCAAATGAGTATCGAGTATTCTTTCTGTACAATACAAATACCCTTAACAGAAAAAATAGCGTGATATATCAAATGATTACATGCACGAAGTGAATATAAAAATTGAAATTTTAAAAATATTTACTTTTGCTTATAACTTTGGGATTTTTTAATATATTTAGAACATTTCAAAGAATTTAAACTATAATTTAAATTCTGTGGTCTAGATATAAAAGGTGATAACTCATTTTGTTACTTTTTATATCTCTTAATAGAATCGAAATCGCAATAAAAATGTATATACAAAATAATTTTTATTTAATTTGTATAACTAGTTCCGTGAGATATTAAACGTTAAAAAAGGTAACTTCTCAATTCGATTCAAAGTTGCAAACAATAAAAGGGAATAACTCAGAAAATTTCATATTATTTTACCGAACTATTTAAAACATTAAAACTGAAAAGTTAAAAAAGTAATAACTCGTGTTAATCTACAATATAAAAACCAGATTTATGTTGTCGTAGG
Organism: Nephrotoma flavescens; assembly: GCA_932526605.1. Taxonomy (NCBI): domain Eukaryota; kingdom Metazoa; phylum Arthropoda; class Insecta; order Diptera; family Tipulidae; genus Nephrotoma; species Nephrotoma flavescens. Next base: position 224,210,746 of record OW052221.1, read on the forward strand.
ACAGTAAAAGGTAACATTTTATTATGTTCCCTTTTTCGCATTTTTGATTTGTAAAAATCAGTAAAATAAGTCGAGTTAATACGTTTTATAAATAATTGAATTTTCTTTAAAATAAAATAACAGACTTGTGTTCTCTTGTTGAATCGGCTAAATATACTAATAAGTGTAGTTGTTACTATTTATTGCGTGTCTTGTTTGTGTAAATTATAAAAATGAATTACTAATTATTGTTGGATAAGTAAATATAAATAACTTGCAATTATTCGCTATTATTCCAATAACAGTATTTTCGGATTTTTATTCGTCTGTTTTGGTACTTTGGAACAGTAATAAAACATGTTTCGAATTTTACAAAATTCTAAAAAGGCAAATTCTGCGTTTGCTAATAACGAAACCAGATGTAGACGAATGTCGAAAATGGCACAAGCATCCAAAGGAGCAATTCCGGTCAAGTCAGTTGTTAATACTAACATAACCGCTATAGCTACTAAAACAAATAGAAAGGAGGAAACAGACCCGTTGCACACTAAGGAATGTGGATCAATCCGGTATCCACAAAGATCAGTAAGTATTTTTTAGAACTGTATACAAATATAATTATGTAGGTATAGTTATTTAAAGCTAAGAATTTTAATTTATTCTTATAGAGGAAATTTCATTTTCACCACATCGAGAGACTTGTTCTACTTTAGACAATTCAGGCATTAAACAACTTGATATGCAACGACCTAAAAATTCATTTGGAACAACTAATAATTCTTCACTGTTGAATCGTCAAACACGTTCGTCAACCAATCAAGATTTGACATTTGCTTCGACACATGAATGCATCGATCAAGCGGAACTGCAGCGGATTACAAAACCATAGGAGCCTTCTTCTAAATTAACAACATGTGAGTCGACTTTAATAAATGTTGAAACTGGTTCAAGCTTCGCCCAAAATTCAACAATCATTTCGCCACATGAATGCACGTCGACAATACATGGAGATTCACGACCAGATGAAAACTGTTTATTGAAAGTTGCGAATAATTCATCATCGGCTGGTTCGATATTTGATGATAGTGACGCGGACCCTATTTATGAGCCCCCCGTAGGCCAGGGGTGTTCCTCAGATGATAGTGAATTAGACATGTCGATTGAGCGAATGGCTGTAGATATTGAAGGACGCCTTAATGAACTCGATAAAATATAAGGCAATAACGAAAATCAAAAGTCCAGGCAAGCTAAAAGGAATACAGGAAAGGCTTACATCTCATCCAAAAGCGTGAAAGTTCCAGAGCGGAAAAGTTAAATTCTTTCTTACTGTAGAAAAAAATGTATAACGCGAATTACATGGGGGGATCAATGTGCAATCTTCAAAAATTACTGATCTTTGGGATCATATGATCTTAGAGCAAGTTATGCTTGCTCATTAATAGAGGTCAACAATAAAAAATCTGAGTAGATTTCTGAAGTACCACTTAAGAAAAATCGACAATTTTCATGCAAATACTTTTTGGTATTGTACAGTAATAAAATAGAAACATGCAAGCAATGTTTTCATAAAACTTTAGGTCAAACGGTCAAATTTATATCAACTATTTGTACTAAAAAATTCAATCAGCCAGAATAAGGATCGAAAGACCAGATAGGGAAACATTCCAGTACCAGCAGTCTTAATCCACCGGATGTTGTACGGTCTATTGAGGACCATATAAACACTTTTCCTGCATACCAGGCCCATTACTCTAGACGTGATACAGAGTAGAAGTACTTGCACGCACACTTCAATATAACACAAATGTACAAATTAATCATAGAAAATAAAACAAAGTCAGTCTCTATCTGGACCTATAGATGGATTTTTAAAACAATGAACCTCAAATTTAAAAAGCCAAGTGACACAGTAAACTGTAAAGTTAAAGCAGCGCAAATTTCAGAAAGTGCAGATTTATTGAAAGAGCAACGAATCTATCACGAAGCAGCCGATTTTGCTTATGAGCAAAAACAAAATGACAAAATAGCAGTTAATTTGGATAAATAAAAGGGCATTTACGCCTTTGATTTGCAAAAGTGCTTGCCAACTCCTAATTCGAACACTTCGATTTCGTTTTACAAGCGTAGTCTATGGACATTTAACCTGACGGTCCATGATTGTGTGTCAAACAATGTAGTCAATCATATGTGGCATGAAGGCATTGGCAATAGAGGTAGAAATGAGGTTGCGTCATGCTTATTCAATTTTATAAAAACATTACCAACGTCATTAAAGTCACCAACTTTTTATAGTGATTCATGCCCCAGGCAAAACAAAAACAGTTTTATAGCGTCAATGTTTTTAGTTGAATTGCATTGTGTTCCGCAAATTCACACTATCGATCATAAATTTTTGGAAGTTGGCCACACGCATATCGAGTGCGATTTAGATCACACGATCATAGAAAAACAAAAAAAGTATCCTCGTGACTGGTATCAAGTTGTAATTTCAATTCATTCGCATAAGCCATTATACGTATGGTGCGGAATAGTGACAATATATGTGTGCCACAGCAAGCACTTAAAACATTGTAGTAATTATCCTTTAAATATTCGTAAATCAGTTAGTCAATTTCCGTTTTATTTAAACCAGAATACTAACTTTACATTTTTGGCGGGGTCAACTATCATAGCAAATGAGATTTGGACTCCAAAAGGCTGCAATATAAAACCGGGTAACCAACATTTTAGTTTGTTTTTTTAGTATTCGCATATGCCACGGTTCAAGTGCGGAATCAGCAATTGGAAACAATTTTTATTTTGTAAATTCGTTTATAAACATGTTTGTAAACATGTTTACGAAGTGTTTGCTAACCCCGTCTCTTACGCTCCCGCAGTTCAATTTATTCCCGACAAGGTGCTATGCGGCATGAAAGAGCAGTTATATTCCGCATACTCTTAAGAAAAATGATTTTGTACTAATACACAATAAATTGTGTGGTCCGTGAAGTAAAGGGTGAAATATTTCTAGAATATTTCTCCAATTTTTTAGACTTTGGACCACTCAAACATTTTTTGCTATTTTATTTCGCACATTTCCCGATTTATCCCTTTAACAGCAATACATTAAAAAATAATTAATAAATTTGCCACCATTTATAATAAATTCAGAATATGGAAGAGAAAGTTGTCCGTTAATTGTGGTCACTTGAAAAGTTTTTCCAAAAGATATCAAAACCGGTTTGGTAAAAAATGCAAAAAAAAAATCGTAATGATTGTTCAGAGAATCAATATTGCTATTCCATTTTAGTACTTAATGTAGCTTCCGCATAGCGGTGCCGCACGTAACACAAAAACAGAACCAACTGATTGAATAGCGCGGACGCACTAAAATTTAAATTGTATTTCAATGCTGCCCAAGTTTGTCCAAACAATGTGAAAAAGGAGAATAATATTATTTGTGTTAGAGAAGATATAGAGAAGAATTTCTGTGTATTTCAATATTAATCTGTTTTAATTGCCGGTCTAGTGTTAAAATGTTGACGAGAGTTACATGCAATATTGTTAAAACGCCTAAAAATCGCTTTAATAATAAAAAGGCTGAAATTTTTTGCTAGAAGTGAATTATTGCATTGTTAAAGCCAAATATTATTTATATACCTTTAGTCTAAAAAATAAAATGCATCTTTGGGGTATCTAAACTATTAACTAATAATAATTTTGGATCAATGCTATATTTCAATACACTGCGCATTGAAAAAATGAAATCATTTGATAGCTTATTAGATAACCAAATGATTGTTACATGCACGAAGTGAATATAAATGTTCATTTTGCAAAATTATTTAAATTAACCACATACATGAAAAAATTTTATTTTATAAAGATTCATTTAAATATTAATTTAAGCATTAACAAAAAAAGCAATTAAGAATTTTTACACGCAGGAAGTGAATTTTTATAACGAAAAAGCTACTTATTACGTATTTCACTTATACTATAAATATAAACTGCAACTTTTGGATATTTTGAAGTATTTGGAACATTGCAAACAATTTAAACGCTAATTTAAATAAATATAAATATAAAACAACTACAAGCACAAAGTGAATATTAAAGTATATTTTGCAAAATTTTGTAAAACTCACTGGAAAAGTTTTTATCTAGAGTTCAAACCAAAATGTAAATGAGTATCGAGTTTTTTCTAAACTGTACAAATACCCTTAATTGAAAATACCTTGATTTAATCAAATATTACATGCACGAAGTGAATATAAATATTGAGTTTTAAAAAAATATTTACTTTTACTTACAACTTTTAGATATTTTAATGTATTTGTAACATTGCAAACAATTTATATTATAATTTACAGTGATTTAAATATCAAAAAATTACAAGCACGAAGTGAATATTAAAGTTCATTTTGCAAAATTTTGTAAAATAACAACACACGGGAAAAGTATTTATCTAGAGTCCAAACCAAAATGCATTTGAGTATCAAGCTGTGTTTCTGAACACTACTACAAGTTACACATAACTTTAACTGAAAATGGCTTGAAATAATCAAATAATTACATGCACGAAGTGAATATAAATATTAAAATTTTAAAAATATTTACTTTTACTTACAAATTTTGGATATTTTAGTATATTTGAAACATTGCGAACAATTTAAACTCTAATTAAATATCAAACAATTACAGGCAAGAAGTAAATATTAAAATTAAATTTGCAAAATTTTATAAATTACACCGGAGGAGTATTTATCTAGAGTTCAAACCAAAATACAAATGAGTATCAAGTTGTTTTTTCTGTTCACTCCAAATACTCTTAACTGAAAATAGCTTGATATAATTAAATAATTACATGCTACAAAATGATATTTGTGTTCATTTTTTGTAGTTGTAGAATTTTGATTAGCTCTTTGTGTAGAATTTTTTTAAATATTTACTTTTACTTACAACTTTTGGAAATTTTAACATATATTTGGAACATTGCAAACAATTTAAACTCTAATTAAAATTAATTTAAATACCAAACAATTACAAGCGAAGTGAATATTAGAGTTTATTTTGCAAAATTTTGTAAAATAATAACACACCGGAAGAGTATTTATCTAGAGTGCAAACCAAAATGGAAATAAATATCGAGTTTTTTTCCTTTAAACTACAAATAACTTTAACTAAAAATAGCTTGATATAATCAATTATTACATGCACGAAGTGAATATTATTATTAAACGTTTAAAAATATGTACTTTTAGTAACAACTTTTGGATATTCTAAAATATTTGTAACATTGCAAACGATTTAAAATATAAATTAAATTAATTTAAATATCAAACAATTACAAGCACGAAGTGAATATTAAAGTTTATTTTGCAAAATTTTCTAAAATAACAACACACGGGAAGAGTATTTATGTAGAGTTTTAACCAAAATGCAAATTAGTATTGAGTTTTTTTCCTGTACACTACAAATATCCTTAGCCTAAAATAGGTTAATAGAATCAAATATTTACATGCACGAAGTGAATAAAAATATTAAATTTTTAAAAGTATTAATTTTTACTTGTAATTTTATCTATAGTTCAAGCCAATATGCAAATGAGTATCGAGTATTCTTTCTGTACAATACAAATACCCTTAACAGAAAAAATAGCGTGATATATCAAATGATTACATGCACGAAGTGAATATAAAAATTGAAATTTTAAAAATATTTACTTTTGCTTATAACTTTGGGATTTTTTAATATATTTAGAACATTTCAAAGAATTTAAACTATAATTTAAATTCTGTGGTCTAGATATAAAAGGTGATAACTCATTTTGTTACTTTTTATATCTCTTAATAGAATCGAAATCGCAATAAAAATGTATATACAAAATAATTTTTATTTAATTTGTATAACTAGTTCCGTGAGATATTAAACGTTAAAAAAGGTAACTTCTCAATTCGATTCAAAGTTGCAAACAATAAAAGGGAATAACTCAGAAAATTTCATATTATTTTACCGAACTATTTAAAACATTAAAACTGAAAAGTTAAAAAAGTAATAACTCGTGTTAATCTACAATATAAAAACCAGATTTATGTTGTCGTAGGACAGTAAAAGGTAACATTTTATTATGTTCCCTTTTTCGCATTTTTGATTTGTAAAAATCAGTAAAATAAGTCGAGTTAATACGTTTTATAAATAATTGAATTTTCTTTAAAATAAAATAACAGACTTGTGTTCTCTTGTTGAATCGGCTAAATATACTAATAAGTGTAGTTGTTACTATTTATTGCGTGTCTTGTTTGTGTAAATTATAAAAATGAATTACTAATTATTGTTGGATAAGTAAATATAAATAACTTGCAATTATTCGCTATTATTCCAATAACAGTATTTTCGGATTTTTATTCGTCTGTTTTGGTACTTTGGAACAGTAATAAAACATGTTTCGAATTTTACAAAATTCTAAAAAGGCAAATTCTGCGTTTGCTAATAACGAAACCAGATGTAGACGAATGTCGAAAATGGCACAAGCATCCAAAGGAGCAATTCCGGTCAAGTCAGTTGTTAATACTAACATAACCGCTATAGCTACTAAAACAAATAGAAAGGAGGAAACAGACCCGTTGCACACTAAGGAATGTGGATCAATCCGGTATCCACAAAGATCAGTAAGTATTTTTTAGAACTGTATACAAATATAATTATGTAGGTATAGTTATTTAAAGCTAAGAATTTTAATTTATTCTTATAGAGGAAATTTCATTTTCACCACATCGAGAGACTTGTTCTACTTTAGACAATTCAGGCATTAAACAACTTGATATGCAACGACCTAAAAATTCATTTGGAACAACTAATAATTCTTCACTGTTGAATCGTCAAACACGTTCGTCAACCAATCAAGATTTGACATTTGCTTCGACACATGAATGCATCGATCAAGCGGAACTGCAGCGGATTACAAAACCATAGGAGCCTTCTTCTAAATTAACAACATGTGAGTCGACTTTAATAAATGTTGAAACTGGTTCAAGCTTCGCCCAAAATTCAACAATCATTTCGCCACATGAATGCACGTCGACAATACATGGAGATTCACGACCAGATGAAAACTGTTTATTGAAAGTTGCGAATAATTCATCATCGGCTGGTTCGATATTTGATGATAGTGACGCGGACCCTATTTATGAGCCCCCCGTAGGCCAGGGGTGTTCCTCAGATGATAGTGAATTAGACATGTCGATTGAGCGAATGGCTGTAGATATTGAAGGACGCCTTAATGAACTCGATAAAATATAAGGCAATAACGAAAATCAAAAGTCCAGGCAAGCTAAAAGGAATACAGGAAAGGCTTACATCTCATCCAAAAGCGTGAAAGTTCCAGAGCGGAAAAGTTAAATTCTTTCTTACTGTAGAAAAAAATGTATAACGCGAATTACATGGGGGGATCAATGTGCAATCTTCAAAAATTACTGATCTTTGGGATCATATGATCTTAGAGCAAGTTATGCTTGCTCATTAATAGAGGTCAACAATAAAAAATCTGAGTAGATTTCTGAAGTACCACTTAAGAAAAATCGACAATTTTCATGCAAATACTTTTTGGTATTGTACAGTAATAAAATAGAAACATGCAAGCAATGTTTTCATAAAACTTTAGGTCAAACGGTCAAATTTATATCAACTATTTGTACTAAAAAATTCAATCAGCCAGAATAAGGATCGAAAGACCAGATAGGGAAACATTCCAGTACCAGCAGTCTTAATCCACCGGATGTTGTACGGTCTATTGAGGACCATATAAACACTTTTCCTGCATACCAGGCCCATTACTCTAGACGTGATACAGAGTAGAAGTACTTGCACGCACACTTCAATATAACACAAATGTACAAATTAATCATAGAAAATAAAACAAAGTCAGTCTCTATCTGGACCTATAGATGGATTTTTAAAACAATGAACCTCAAATTTAAAAAGCCAAGTGACACAGTAAACTGTAAAGTTAAAGCAGCGCAAATTTCAGAAAGTGCAGATTTATTGAAAGAGCAACGAATCTATCACGAAGCAGCCGATTTTGCTTATGAGCAAAAACAAAATGACAAAATAGCAGTTAATTTGGATAAATAAAAGGGCATTTACGCCTTTGATTTGCAAAAGTGCTTGCCAACTCCTAATTCGAACACTTCGATTTCGTTTTACAAGCGTAGTCTATGGACATTTAACCTGACGGTCCATGATTGTGTGTCAAACAATGTAGTCAATCATATGTGGCATGAAGGCATTGGCAATAGAGGTAGAAATGAGGTTGCGTCATGCTTATTCAATTTTATAAAAACATTACCAACGTCATTAAAGTCACCAACTTTTTATAGTGATTCATGCCCCAGGCAAAACAAAAACAGTTTTATAGCGTCAATGTTTTTAGTTGAATTGCATTGTGTTCCGCAAATTCACACTATCGATCATAAATTTTTGGAAGTTGGCCACACGCATATCGAGTGCGATTTAGATCACACGATCATAGAAAAACAAAAAAAGTATCCTCGTGACTGGTATCAAGTTGTAATTTCAATTCATTCGCATAAGCCATTTCACTAAAATGAACGAAACAGATTTCCAAAATTTTTCTAAATTCTAAAGTCCCACTTTCAATTTCGAAACGTCGATACTGATGGAAATAGATTTACATGGAATTCAGTGAAATGGCTTAGATATTCTAAAGATTTTGGATTAATCCAATATAAAAATTATCTAAGTGAGCCATTCAAAACATTAAATGTTAGGCGCCGGGGAATTTTACAACTAACTGCCGATAATATCTTACCCTGCTATGATGGACCAATTTCTATTAATCCTCGCAAAAAGAAGGATCTTATGGATTTATTACCATTGATCTCTTCAAAATTCCATAACTTTAACAAAAATTTAAAAACGGATGATTTTCCTGATATCCACCCTGACTTGGTAGAAGAAGAAGATGATGCCATTTAAAAAACTAATGTAAATTAAGGGCGCCAAATGCTTCGAAATTGAGGTAGTATTATTATTTTAATTTTATTTTTATTTAAAAACTTGAAATATCGAAATTTTAGTTTGTACTAAGCTATCATAACAAAATCTTAATAATGCAACAAGTTTATTAAATTTTTTGGTTTAATTTTAACCGTAGATTTGAAAAGGAACAACTCACTTATTTTAAGCCGGCTAATATGTTAAAATATATAAAAGGTAATAACTTATATTTTCTTCAAAATAGCCAAGGTATAATTATTGAAGTTGGTTTATTCCTTATGCCTCACTGAAAAAAATATTAGGGTGAAGTCTACAAAAAATATAAGTAAATTTAACTTAAAATCGCTGTTGAAATTGAGCCTAAGTAGCGCAAAGTAAATTTCACAAATTTTGAAATGTGAAATTAACTTCATGCTTTGTAAGAATATTTTATAATAAAATTATGTCGTTGCATGTAATATTTACTTCGCATTTTGTTGGTTCAACTTATTGGATGAAAGAAAACGAAAATATAGAATACGTAAAATGAAAATGTGGAGTTAACTTTAATTTAAGTAAAATTTACATTTTTTTACATTTACTCACCTTTTCAAAACCAGTAAGATACAAATTTTGAATCTTTTAATTAAAAGATTCGATATCCTCATCATCAGATCAGATTATGTAGTTATCAAACTACGAACATAACGTTTCAAACTTCATCAATTTAAATGATGTTTACATCAACTGACCTAGTGAATTATATTAAAAATGCAATAATAATTGTTAAAAATCGTCGATGTAAATTTAACACACCAGTTTGCAACCTTTACCTTGCTAATGTAAATTTTGGTTAAAAATTTATTTTACATTGTCTAAGTAAATTTTACTTGTTAACAATAAGTATAAGAATATAATGACGATTTTTTGATGTACATGATTTTTTACATATGATTAAGTTCTTTTAACTATTTAAAAGGTTTTGTTTCGTTTTATTTTGACAAATTGTTTTTACATTTCAAAAAATGTTATTTTGACCTAGGCTGAGTAAAGAGAACTAATAAAATTTGTACTGAGCATGGGTAAATAATCTAAAATATTATGTTAGTTTTACAATTTTAAATTTACTTAACAGGTTAAGTAAAAATCGCATCGATTATTTTTTTGAATGTAAGGAACTACATCAACAGGTCTCCAGAATATACCAAGTTTTAAGGAAGCATATCGAAACATTACAAATGGTCTCCTGAAAAATATATGAAAAACAGTTTCAAACCTTTTATACCTTTACCACAGAATTAATATCAAGATCAAACAATTACAAGCATGAAGTGAATTAAAGTTAAGCAAAATTTTATAAAATAACAACACACGGGAGGAGTATCAATCTAGAGTTCAAACCAAAATGCAAATGAGTATCGAGTTTTGTTTCCTGTGCACTACAGATACCATTAACTAAAAATTGCTTGATATAATCAAATAATTACATGCACGAAGTGAATATAAATAATGATTTTTTTTTAATATTTACTTTTACTTCTAACTTTTTGACATTTAAAAATATTTGGAACATTGCAAACAACTTAAACTTTTATTTAAAATAATTTAAATATCAAAAAATTACAAGTACGAAGTAAATATTCAAGCTAATTTTGTAAAATTTTGTAAAATAACAACTCACGGGAAGAGTATTTATCTAGAATTTAAACCAAAATGCACATGAGTATTAAGGTTTTTTCTGCCCATGTAACGGAGCTTTTTTCAGTAAAATACCAAATAAAATTCCGTTAACAGAAATTCGTCAAATTTTGTTCTCCGAGCAGCCATTGGCCCGCCAGCTGTAGTCTGCATGGGAGTGGCCTTAGAGAACTTCGACGAACCTTGAGAAGCTGCTAATATGAATTCAGAAGCAATGACAATAAATATTAAACAACAAAACCAAATATACAAGCATGGAACCTAAGCCATTCTCAGTTGAGACCCTTCATAGTTTCCCAACCTTTTGAAATACTTTATCTCATGATAAATATGAACATATTTTATTTATTTTAATAAAGAAAAAAACGACAAAAAGAAATTATTTAAAAAACAAAATTAATCTGATTAATTTTAACTGGTAGTGAAATGTTCCAAATTAAATTGAAGTTTAATCTCCGCAAACAACATAAAGTTAAATCTTGAGTCACTTACCCGAAATACCTGCAAAGCGCTTCGACGATGGATATCGTACAAAATAATGTATCTATTTATCGATTATGATTGCTAAAACAAGAAAATAATTTAATTTGATTACTTACATCACCATAAATTTAAATTTAAAGAAATCAACCGAAAACTTATTTTTAAACTATACTAGAAAATTATAATTCTACAATTAATAACTAATTTTAATTAAGAATATCCGATCAAGATTATAACATTTATATAATTAACAGAAAAGCAATATTTTTTAACTCGTAAATAATTAAACTGTAGCATTAAATGACATTATTACAATGTGTTTGTACTTAATCGTACAATTCTATTACGTCACATTTTACACCAAAAAAACGTATCCCTTAAGTGTAAAATTATATAGCAGGTGAACGACCTTCAACCAAGTGTATTGCAATCGATGCTAAAACTGTTACTTTTCGCGAACTTTCCCGCGCGCTAAAATTCCGCTGGGCGTTGGTGGATGCTCTATCACTATCATACAATCTCACCACCGTCGCTGTCCGGGTCTAGTTATAGACGCAATCATATATCGATAGTATTTTTATGTATATATATAAAGCCAATTGTCCGAATCTAATTCACAAGGAAAAAAAAATTTATGCCGCAGCTAAACAGAAATCGGCGTTAGTTAAATGATAAGAAAATCACTAGTAACATTAGAGTGTTTACCTTAATAGTATTTATTAGATGGTGTAGGATATTTAAAATAGAGTAAAATTTTCCTTATTATATTTGCAGCACATAAATTCTCATCAAAATATGGTACAAGTCCTCCAAGTTATTTTTTTTTTTTTGCTATACAATTTTGGTACTAAATTTTCAACTGAATATCACCAACACAGTATTTATACACATTAACTTTAACTGCACTTGAACAGCAATATGGATTTAATCCAGGTTATCACAACAAAAGATCTCACTTGAATGTCAATTGCAATTAATTTTCAAGTATACTAAAACATTTTTCGTTGGTTCATCTTCAAAATAAGTAATAGAACACCAGCTGATGGAAATAATTGACCCGATTAACGACAAAACGTATTAACGAATTTTTACTACAAAAAACAGCTACTACAAAACATTTCTACTACATTATTAGGTTGGTTAGGAAGTTGTGGCATAACATGAAACTGATTATGTTCAAAGTAATTTCTGTTTCACCCACTACAAATACCTTTAACTGAAAATTATTGATATGATCAAATTGCATGCACGAAGTGAATATAAATATCGAATTTTTAAAAATAATCTTTTAGTTACAACTTTTAGATATTTTAATATATTTAGAACACTGCTCGCAAACAATTGAAACTATAATTTGAATTAATTTAAATACCAAACAACTACAAGCACGAAGTGGATATTAAAGTTAATTTTGCAAGATTTTGTAAAATAACAACACAGGGGAAGAGTATTTATTTAGAGTTCAAGCCAAAATGCAAATAAGTATCGTGTTTTCTTTCTGTACACTAAAAATACCCTTAACTGAAAATAGCTTGATAGAATCAAATAATTACATGCACGTAGTGAATAAAAATATTAAATTTTAGAAAGTATTAAATTTTACTTATAACTTTATCCAGAGTTCAAACCAACATGCAAATGAGTATCGAGTATTTTTTCTGTACAATACAAATGCCCTTAACTGAAAAAAACGTGATATATCAAATGATTGCATGCACGAATTGAATATAAAAATTGAAATTTTAAAAATATTTACTTTAACTTATAAGTTAGGGATATTTTACTATATTTGTAACATTTCAAACAATTTAAACTATAATTTAAATTAATTTAAACATCAAACAATTACAAACACAAAGTGAATCGAAGTAAAGCAAAACTTTGTAAAATAACAACACACGGGATGACTATTTATCTAGAGTTCAAACCAAAATGCAAATGAGTATCAAGTCTCGTTTTATGTACACTACAAATACCTTTGAGTAAAAACTGCTTGATATAATCAAATAATTACATGCACGAAGTGAATATAAATATTGGTTTTTTAAAAATATTTACTTTTACTTACAACTTTTGGTATTTTAATAAATTTGGAAGATTGCAAACAATTTAAACTCTATTTTAAATTAATTTAAACATCAAACAATTACAAGTACGAAAGAAGTGAATATTAAAGCTTATTTTGCAAAATTTTGTAAAATAACAACACACGGGAACTATATTTATCTAGAGTTCAAGCAAAAAGGAAAATAAATATCGAGTTTTTTCCTGTACACTATAAATGACCTTAACTAAAAATAGCTTGATGTAATCAAATAATTACATGCACGAAGTAAATATAAATATAGATTTTTTTTAAATATTTACTTTTACTTATAACTTTGGATATTTTTAAATATTTGGATCATTGCAAAAAAACATAAACTCTAATTTAAAATAATTTAAATATCAAAAAATTACAAGCAAGAAGTGAATATTAAAGTTAATTTACTAAATTTTGTAAAATAACAACACAGGGGAAGAATATTTATCTAGAGGTCAAACCAAAATGCAAATGAGTATCGAATTTTTTTCCAGTACAGTACAAATACCTTTAACTGAAAATAGCTTGATATAATCAAATAATTACATGCACGAAGTGAATTTAAATATTGAAATTTTGCAGAGATTTACCATAACTACCAACAAGAAAAATGTTTTTCTAGTTAAGTTGCACATTTATATTTATTAGAACTTATACAAAAATAAAATAATCTAAAAACTATTACATGCAGGAAGTGAACCCTTCCCAAATTCACATTTTTCTAAAAATTTAATGGTTTTTTCGCTAATGCTATAATAATATTTGCACAGATCGGAAAAGCTCCTGTAGAATCTTCCGGTGAACCGATCTCGACTAGAAATCAAATTTATATGGAAAGTTTAGAGCATTGTGTGTTTAGTGTATGCATCCCATAATCAGCTAATTTACTGCAAACTTTTTTTTTGTCATTCGTCATGTTTCCTTAGTGAGATTTGACATCAAAACGTCCCAATAATATTTGTGTAAATAGATGAATTTCGATAAATGAGACCAACCGCTTGGTACCTAAGTTTCCGGAATTTTAGAATTATATTACAGCAACTGAATATGTTTCAAATAAAGGAAATACATTATGACAACAATCAAAATCTAGGGAAAGAGGTCACCGCCCTTCCTTTAAATACTGACGTCGACAGAAACTTTTAATTTTCGGGGAACCAAACTAAGTTGGTCAATTCATAACGGATCATGTTTATAATCATGTATGGGGGTAATTAGCCATGGAGTAATAGCGAGGGGTATAAACAGATAATACACCCGTTATATTTATGTGTTGGAGGTAATAGTGGCAAAATAAAATAAAACATCATCTTTTCATTTTCTACAAATAAATTTAGATTTTTCAGAATTAAATAAAGGAATTGATCGGGTGCTAGAGTGATAGTTCTGCTCGACATTGAAATGAATGAAAGAAGAAAAGTCCACATTAATTTTATTTATAAGCTGAAACTATATCATCAACTCTATTAGTTCTTTTCACAACGAATACCATTAATATAATTTCCTATGTACATGTTATTCTTTGCAAACCAATTTCTTAATTGTTCATTTTTTGTTACCTATAAATTCTTGAAGAATATTTTTTATATAACATTGCCATCATAGTTGTACATTAAATTTAAACATGCAATTCAACTACTATACCACTACTTTATATCCTTAATTCAACTGGGTTCTTCTTTTAGTTTACTTATTCGTTTGGAAAATTTTCCGTCAACTAAACAGAGAGAAAGTACGTCTCAAGGTGGCTATATATCTTATAATTTAAAGTGACTTGCCTGAAATATGTATAAAAGTCTGTTGAAACGCTAAGAAACGGAATAAACAAGAAAATATACTTATAAGAACTTAAAAGGTGGACGGTTTATGTTTTGCTCGTTGCAATTCAGATTTTCATTTATACAGAGAAGCAGATACATAATTTAGTTATAATACGAATGACATAAACAAAAAATTCCCAGTTGACACCCTAAACACCCATAATCATCTTTTCCACAATCATCACATAACACTTTTGTAGATGATTACATTTTTTTTGCTATAAAAATGCTTTGTACTTGTTGCGTGCCATATGAGGTTTTCTGTTTATAGAAGTAAAGTCGTATACATGTTTATTGGAAATGTCACATATGGTGAATAATTTATATTGTTGTTTCGTTTGCAGACAGTAAAAAAGTTAATTTTTTTTTATTGTAATTAGAAAAAGCTTTATCCCTTTTAAATGTTATTTGTTACATTTAAACATGCAATCTTTGTAAATAAAACAGAAATATAATATCTGCTATTTGTACGGATATTGTTTATTTCCGAAAAATTAATAATAAATTAAATTGATTCTATTTTAACAACGGAAGGTAATTATTTATAGTACTTTTATTGATTCGAAATTATTTTGAAGTTTTAAACAATATTATGTGGTTTTGAGCTAAGTAGGGTGAGTTTGAGGAGTTAATAATGCTTCGTCACTTAAATAATTTAATATTATTGTCATAAAAATGTATTTCTGTATATGTACATCTAATAACACAAAAACTATTATCGATTTAAGAAAATTAATTATTTTAATAAATTATGAAGATTTGTTGCAATCTGTTTAAAATATACAAAAGGCCTAAATTCAGTAGATATAATTAATACAGTGGCAAGGATGTGAATCGATTTTCGTATTTGATATTTTTAATTTTTGTCAAGAAAGTAACGGAAATTGGTCATTAAACTGATTGTAAAATTTTTTGTGTCGCTAAGTTGGCACATCTGTCTTCTAACTTGACGTGAAGCTTGAGCGCGATCTGTCATTTAGCTTTGTTACAGTACTCTCTTTCATTCAGTTCATCTCAAGTGTGATTCCCGATTTTTATAATAAATAAAAATATAAAACAAAGAAAAAAGAAAGAGAAAGAGAAAAAAGTCAGCCGGTGAATATGTTCGATGATATTTGTTGAGTCTTGCCAGAAATTTGTTCACAATGGTAGAATTGTGAGACGGTGTGTGGTCGTGGTGTAAAATTAATGTGTTTTGGTGGGGTTGGAACTGATTCGTTTTAGCATGTATTCAGCCACCTATGCGCGATTGAGTTTTTGAAGAAAACTCAGGTGTTTCAGAACTAGTCGAGCGATAACGCATTTCATGCCCAAACATTCATGTACAATGGTCAAAATTAATTCGTGAGATACGGGAAGTTCAACGAATATCTCTCTCAATGCTAAATGACGACTTTCCGTCACCATTTCTTATAATTTTTTTTGTTAAAATCAACTAACCGTAAGCCTTCTGTAACATTTTCAATGTAAGTCTTCTGTAGTGATTCAGCACTCAAAATTCTATTTGCAATACAAAATTTGAAATAAATTCTCTCTCCAATATTTTTATTCATTGAAAAAATCGGGAAATGAGATTAATTGACAAAATAGAGCACTGTAAATAAACTAAATTACAAATCGTGCTCAAACTTTACGTCAAGACTGAGAACAGTTGTGCCAACTTGGCGACTTACAACCAAGCGACAAATGTACTCTCTTAGGCGGGCCTATTAAATGACCAATTTTGGTTGATTGGTCATAGCGTATTTGTTCTTTTTCATCAGGTTTTCAATTGCCACTCTCCTGTCAATTTAATACACCTTCCTTTCTGACTACACCTTTTCGTTTGATACCCTCAGGTTGTTTTTAGTGAATAAGTTCGTTTCTTATTTCAACCGTTAGGCCGGTACGACTTACATTAGTGATTACACAAACAGTCGGATCTGACACCGTTTGGTGGGCCAGTAATTTTAAATACAACACGAATTGGAGTCAACACACGTACGAAACTACAGAAAAAACGCAAAATTTGGTTTGTTGAGTGTGGTACCCAAATTTTCTTTTATGGATAAGAATTGAATTGAATTTACGAGTTGTAAGGCGAAATCTGCTGGCTCTCTATCTGCGATAACCATATGCTTCATCAATATTTTCTTTATCGATCCAGAATGCAAAATGCCCATAAATGATATAGAGCTCAGGATTCCATTCATTAATACGAGATTTTCTTTCTGACCTTGGGAAAAATACCTTTCTTATGAGAATAGGATAATAGACCATCAGGTTCTGAATAAAGTCCTTTTCCATTTCGAAAATAGTCGGCGAGTTATATAAATACTTTAATATTGAGCCCTTCCAGTATTCATCATACTAGGATTCAAGGGCTCTACTCTTAGAGCCCTGGCTATTACGGACTATTACGAAAATCTTCAGTATCTAAAATTTTCGTAACACAATTTTTTGTAATCGTAATATAGAAATCATAAATTGGTATTCTTTAAACCATTATACGAAAATAAGAAAGAGGGGAATAAAAAATAATGACATTTCGTAATGAGGCGATTAAAAATGTCATTCCAATTGAAAAGCTTAAGCGAATCGAAAGCTTTTTTAAATTATTGTTGTTCATTTGTGTGCTTAATATTATTAAATTTTAAACATTTTATTATTAAATTATTAGTATTTTATTTTATAATATAAATTATTATGGTTATCGTGTCTTGTTTAAGTCTCACATTTAACAATGAATAGGGCTGACTATTTAGAAGGGCTTTTTCCATTGTCTGAGCTGGAATAAGCTGAGAGGAGTATTGGTGATATTCGGCAATCAAACCAGCTGGTGGATTTTTTTGAATTGACAGAAAAACTATTTAAAAATCTGTTTCGAATAAACCAGCAAATTGCGAGAAAGGTGGGAGAAACATTGTATCCACATACGATAACACCAAGGTGGGTGTCTACTCTACGTGTTGAAACAAAGGTTTGTACAATAAAAATATAGGCAATAACATATATCTGACATTTTTTAAAATATGTACGTATTTTGTTAATTTTAGATAACGTGAGAATTAAGATTTTTTTTTGACTGGCTGGTTACCAGCAGGATATAGGGAACAACAAAAATATTTCACTGAGCTAGCATTCGGTTCAGCTGTGTTTAAATACAAAATTAAGGATTTCCCAAATATAAAATAGCATTAGTAAGCACAAGAAAAACGTGGTCAAGCCTATAAAAACTCATCCTAAATTACCAATTGTAGATATTCCCATATTTCTAAGAATAGAGGCGGGTATAAATAAAATGTCTTTTATTTTAGGAAAATTCTAAAAAATTAATACATATTTTCCAAATGATCACCCATGGTAATAAAGAAAAAATGAAATCACCTTTTTTACTACATAGGTGACAAAATGTCATTAACAATAAATAATTTGAGACATCAAACTGTATGAACTTAACTACGAATATTTAAAAAAAAAATCTAAATAATTTTATTACGAAAATGAAATACGGAACGAAAAAACCATTTCGAAAATTTTAGTAATGTTATGTTTCGAATTTTTTTGGAATCCAATTTCAAGAATACAATTTTAAGATTTTCGTTATACTTTGACACTAACTCGGTACCAAAAATATTCGTAATAGTTCAAGAATAGAGCCCCAGATCATCCAGTGTTGCTGCAGTTGGATTTGTAGTCATGATGGCAATCGTTACATGCTATTTGGAATTCCTGCAACACTGATCTCACTTACGCCATCTGCTTTTGCATGGGCTAAGCCTTACCATGATGACACATTCATTTCACCGCGGGAATTTCAGAGTTTTCTGTAAATGACATCCATTACTCCGACTCAGAGGATAGGTAGTCAAGTTATATAACTTCTAAAGTGTCCATACAATAGAAGCTACGCACCGTAGTTGTCTCTCGATGAATATTTCTCAGAACAAAGTAATACTTCCTTTTCACTTATGCTTGCTGTTTCAAATCCAGAAAGTCGTCACTCGCTTATTCGTCATAATATAGAGATTTTATTTCAGTATTCGATATTTTTGGGTTAACGTTTTCTCTTGATCTCTCTAATAACATGTTGATAAGTTTGATCCTCCAAGTTTTGATGAAAAAAACGTTTAATTTTGGCTTCCGCATATTCTTCAGTTTCATTTGTTCTTAGCTCAGATAAGTGACGGTTGATCACTTTTGCTCCATTTGTTTTTACAACATTCGGTCTTCTGCTACTTTTCTTGCACATCAAGGAAACACGGAAAAAACTGTGTTAAGTACCAACTTAGTATACTGTTTACCTTATCATGCATGATAGTGACATCAACAACAAGACTAACACAAACAAGTTTCGTTTCCTATTCGATGAATCCTCTAAAACTAAAAAAGCAAAATCGTTGAATTTGGAGCTTACGGTCCGTTCCGTTACACTCTCTGTGTCAATGTCCTTTCGGCACAACTTGCGTAGTGTGCAGAACCTACCTTGTTGCCTTTCAACAAATTCCAAGATTATTTTAAGCAAGTACTCCTAGGTTCAAAAAGAGTTGTATTTTTGAATGTAATTTCAGGCCAGCGTGGTTGTCTCGTTCTTGTCAGTAATTTGTTTACTGCCCAAATTAAGTAGTCAACTTTCGGATTGTTTTTCAATTATTCTTTAGCCCCGCCCTTTTCAGCTTTAAACTTAATTCGTGCATTAACCGTGGAGCGGATGTAGTTACCTGGATGGTCTATAGATATTTGCTTAAGATTGTTAAGAGTTTTATCAAATATACAGCCTAATACAATATTACGTGATCCAAATACATGATTTTTAATTGAAAGCAGCTGGCACATTGCATAGTCCTAACGAAATTATTTGGAGTTCGACTTCCAGCTCACCGTATTGGAGTACACTTTCCTGCATCATTTTGTGCTGCAATAAATAGATTTTCATAATTCACCATTAAGAGCATTAACACAGACTCAAGTGGCCCCACAGCAACATCTCGTTAACCAGATAAACAATCATTTCGTATTACCCGTGTTATTTAAATCGAATTAACAATATTCTGTACTTAATCTATACTATATCAAAACGAACAATCAATTTCGAACCATTTGTCCTCTCTGTGTCAATGAGGAAATAACATCTTTAATTTTGCCCATATCTGTGACTGCCCATATCTCTGTTTTAACTAATTCATGACTTGCTCATAACTGCATTCCATTTTATATTTTGTTTGAAAGACACCTCTAACTTTTCCATTAAGAGCTAAAATAAGCGCATAGAGCTGCCATTTTGCGACTCAACCATCTTACTTTTACTGCCATTTTGAACTGCACATTAAAATTCTCCCATGGAATTCTCGATTCAAATGTTAAAAGCTTTAAAATTCCTTTTGAGATTCCGAAAATGTTTGCTGTTAAAAAGTCTGATAGTCTTCTCCATTAGCTTCCGAAGAAAAGGTTTCAAAAAAGTTTCTATTTGGTTATCTATTTATATCTAAGGTACTTTGCTACTCATATTTGACAATTTGCCAGCCTAATTCGGTTTCTAAATGGTTTAACTTTGTTCATTCATCATTTAATTAAATGTTTTATTAAGCGACCGTGCTTTCATCATATCTCCATGTTTATGGTTGTTTCCTATGTTTGCTCGATGTACTCTTCGATTTCCTCTTCGGAAGGGTGGTTTCTTAGGTCTTCTGTTGAGATCAGCGACAACGCTTGCAATGACTGTAACGTCGATGATGGTTGTCGGGATCGATGTTCTTCTGTAAAATTAGTTTTTTTCAGCCTAGGCGTCACTGGCGCTTTGAAGTTTCGATAGAAGCTCATTTTTATTGCCTTCGATTGAAAGTTCGAGTTTCAAAAGAATTTACCTTAAGTAGTGTAATCTCTCTCTCTGCCGCTCAACCCGCTCATTACGTCTGTGAGTCACGCAATTGTGAGACAGAGATCCAGTCCTAGCCGCTTCAGCCACTTCTAACCTGGAGAACAGACGCTGATTTGATATTGGTTTTGGGTCGCCCTGGCATGTAGTGTCGATGACTATAAACAGGGTTTTCCCTGATCGTTTTCACTATACCGCCTGATTCAATTAGACTGACTCAGTTATAACCATTGCTAGAATTTGCAAAATCTGACACCTGACATGGACTGTTTCGAAGTTCGGGTGTACGATAGGATCGTAAAGGATTTAAAAAAAAAATAATATTTTGATTTTTAATTTCCACGCTGTTTACACTTTTTGAAGAATTGCAATATTTAATGTTCACTTTATATTGTTACTACTGCGTCACTGGCTTTAAATGATAAACCAACCACAACCAAACTGTCAACGTTTTTCTACGTAAACAAAGTAATAACCTACCGAACAACAAAATGACTAAGACTTTGGCGTTTGGATCGGCAGATACCGGATTCGAATCCCGATAGGAGCAGAATGCAAGATGAACTTTACTACAACCTCTTGTCGGAGTCAGAACTCATAGGCGGACCCATCTTCCATGAGAGAACTATCGGCTTGCATTGGGCTATGTAGCTTCCAAATGTGTCTACGAAAATCGAACCTATAGGTTTATTAAATTTCCCTACTGCGTTAACGAGTACGAAGGAGTCTGGCGGTGGCGTATTGATAGCTGTCCATTCAAATCTAGAGAGTTACCCTGTTACATTAATTCCATCACGACTTGAGCAGATTTGTGCGAAGATAAAAAAAGGCACACGACTGCTATGCCAGCTGCATCGATGCAATTGATGAAGTCTTGCAAACATCTTATTCATTGGATCTAGTTCTTATACTGGGCGACTTTAATCTTCCGAATATCAACTGGAAACATGACGTGAATTTTAACTGCATTCTTCCATATATTATCAATGCGATGCAGAGTCCCTATTCGTCGGTGCTATGCTTGGTTTTAACCTCAACCAAATTAATATGATTGCTAATAACATCGATAGGTTTCTGGATTTGGTCTTCACCACTGAAGAGGATGCTTTCAAAGTAACTGAATCAATGAATCCATTTGTTGTAAACGATATCAACCACAAACCTTTGGATATTGTATTTGATACAACTTAAAGAAATCTGAGCACCTTCCCAGAATGAAATTCAACTTCAAGAAGGCAAATTACGCCGGTTTGCAAAATTATTTAGAAGCAGCAAATTGGGACTTTATAAAGCACTAATAAGACCTGTGCTGACTTTCGGAAGCGAGAGCTGGACCATGACCTCTAACGATTGTAGATTGTTATCTACATTCGAAAGGAAGGTCATCCGTTCAATTTTTGGTCCAATTAAAGTTGCGAACAACGAATACCGGATTCGTATGAATCACGAAATAAAGCAACTCCTCGGAGGCAGCGATATCATCGGATTCATTAAATCCAATCGAGTGAGATGGCTCGGCCACGTTACAAGGTCCCCACAACAACGGATGATAAATAAAGTGTTTCACCAACAACCAGCCGGAGTACGTCGTAGAGGAAGACCCCGACTACGCTGGCGTGACGACATTGAACAAGATCTGCTAGCATTAGGATGTCGAAACTGGAGGACGAGAGCAATGGATCGGGATGGATGGAGGGCCATTGTGCGGGCGGCGAAATCCCTTCATGGGATGTGAAAGCCAGAGAGAGAGAGAGAGCAAATTGGGATTTAATTTTAAATGTTGACAATGTGAACGAAAATGTTGATACATTTTATTACTTCATTCACCAAGGCTTTGAACTCCATGTGCTACTTTACAACAAAGCACCGAAAACTCATCCTCCGTGGTTCGATGACCTGCTAACCAATTTAAAAAACCGAAAATGTAAAGCCTATACTAAAATGATGAAATCTCGATTGGAACTCGACAAGCTAGCTTTTTTACAGCGCAGTGATGAATTTGATGTCCATTTTAATTTTAAGTACAGGTCTTACCTTTCAAGTATTGAAACAAAAATTAAATCAAATCCTAAAGAATTTTGGAAATACTTCCGATCCAAACGGGAAATCGAGGGATATCCTTCCAATATGAATCATAATAATACCAGCTCTTCGGACGTAAAAGTGATAGCAGTCTATAGCCCTTGTGATAATATGGAACACACTGATAAAATAGGCAACAACAATACTTCTATTATTCCACCTGTGTCATACATGAAGAGAATGTTATATCAGCCTTAAAGGAATTTGGAGATGGATGTGGGCCGGATGATATACCCGCCTTTATATTAAAAAGGTTTGCGAGTAGCTTCACAAATCCACTGTGCAAGCTTTTCAACCAATCGATAACCACAGCCGTGTTTCCTGATAAATGGAAAATATCGAAAATAACACCTATCTTTAAATCGGGTAAGAGGGAGGATGTCTCATGTTACAGAGGAATTTCAACATCTTCATCAATTCATAAATTATTTGAGCTGATTTTGTGCAATGGTTTTAAATCTACATTGATACGTCACATCTCTATTTACCGACACGGGTTCATGTCTGGAAGATCGACATCTACCGATCTGGTCGAATTTACTTACAAAGTGTTAAATGAGATAGAAAATCATCATCAAGTAGATGTAGCGTATACATATTTTAGCAAGGCGTTCGACTCTATATGCCACCTCAAAGCACTCCAAGGTCTGCGCGAATTCGGGTTTTCAACAGAATTTATTAATTGGTTCAAATCGAATCTGACAAACCGAATGCAATATGTATTAATTGGGAATGAGAAATCCAATGTTATCAAAGTGACCTCTGGTGTCCCTCAACGATCGCATATTGGACCCTGGATTTTTATTGTGTTCATCGATAGAATAGCCAAGATAATTAAACACTCAAATTTTCTAATATTTGCTGATGACGTAACATTTTTTCATAAATTAAACATGAGCATGATGTTGATAAACTGCAAGATCACCTCAACAGACTTAGTGTGTGTGTGGTGTGTCCAAGATTCATTACACCTCAATTTTAGGAAATGTAAAATTATGTCGTTTCGTCGTGATCTAGGAGTCACATTTGTTGACAACGTTAGTTTTAACCGTCATATAGATAATTGTATTGCTATAGCTAACTCCATGTTTGGTGGAGTATGCTGTAACGGTTTGGAGCCCCTCTACGCTGTGCACATGAACAGAATCGAAAGCATTCAAAAAAAAATTCTTATATTCCTGTTGAAAAAAACTGGCTAGAATTATGATTACACCATACAATTTTACAAAAATGTGGCTCGCTTACCTCCTTACTCTACAAGGTGCAAAGAATATAACATGTGCACGCTTGGAAACAGGCGTCTACTTCTGGATGCCACTTTTATCGGAAGTGTCCTTCTCGGCCACATTGATTCATCCTTCATCCTGGAAAACATATCCATAAATGTCCCAAGCAGGACTTTGCGTAATCATCAATTTTTGGCGCTCGAACACCACCCAACCAACTATGACGGCAACAACCGATCTGCAAAATCTTTTAATACCGTAATTGATCAATTTGATTTTAATTTATCAAAAACCAGTTTTAAAAAAAAGTTAAAATCGTATTTTCTAAATTTTTAATAAGTCCTTTGACAGTTTCATATGAAGTACAACTGTTTAATTTAAATAATTGTTTTATTTATAATTCTTATTTATTTACAATCTAAGTGTGAATAGATTAAATTTTTATTTTTATTTTCTATTTTTAAAATTTTTTTCTTTTTTGAGATTTTACATTTTACTTGGTATTTTTGAAATCATAATTGCAATGTACTAAATCGATTTCCTTTAATATTTAAATAAATAAATAAACGCCAGTTAAAAACAAGTAAGTAGTG
The DNA here is from genome assembly GCA_932526605.1 of Nephrotoma flavescens. NCBI lineage: Eukaryota > Metazoa > Arthropoda > Insecta > Diptera > Tipulidae > Nephrotoma > Nephrotoma flavescens. The sequence goes on from OW052221.1 coordinate 224,235,540, forward strand.
CTTCGACCTCAGAACAGTATGTAAAATTAATAATGAAACAAAGAACATACGCTTCGAGTATTTAAAAATCTGTTGAAAATTTGTTATTCGTAAAAACCAATCAAACAACTAACACCGATTAAATTTTATGGTGTCATTGTCTTAAACAAACTATTTCTAAGCGTCACGGAATTACCACAATCAGCAAAAATATAATGGACTGAGCGTTAGATTATTCAGCTTCATTAAAGTAGATGAATTGCCTTTTTAGGCAATAAGATCGACAAAGATTATCATGTCGGAGATAATCTTTGAACGGAGACGGAGGCGGAACGGATGCGGAGACGGAGACGGAGACCGAAATAGAGATAGAAATTTTACAGATAACTGAATAGCAGTTTTACTTACCATAGAACTTTTAAATGAATCATCTCAGATAGATTCATTGATTCTAATGGAACTTCATATTTAAGCTTTTCCACAAATGAGAAGTTCCAAGGATGTTTAGCCAAAATTGGTGCACTGAAAGTGGGAGCCTCCATAGCAGTTTCGTTCGTGTTTTTGGATATATTTTGGAGAAAAACCTCTATGAACTTAGAGGTTCTAAATTATATTTTCAACAATACCGGCCCAGATCAGTGTTCCAAAATTTTACTGATAACCCCGATTTTTGACAAAACAACATCAGTTTTCTCAACAAAAGTTCGTCCGCTTTACAGCCCAGATGGATTGGCTGATCGGGATGAAACTTTATACTTAATATTTTTCTACAAGTTGGGAGATCCATTTCAATTTTGGCTACAATCGGTCGACCGGAACTCGCAGGTTCCAGACAAATTTTTATTTATGTACAATTAAATTATCAAGAATTGCGGTCTTGATCAGTATTTTTCAAAATTTAACAGGAAATGATAACTTTTGTCAAAAAAAAACGATTTTTCAATAAAAATTCAACAACTCTACAACCCCCCAGATGGATTAAGTGGTCGAGAGCAAACTTCACGCTTAATGTTTTTTCCGTAAAATGGAAGATCCCAGGGATTTTTGGTTGAAATCTGCCAACTGGAAGTGGCAGCTGCCACAGGAGCATTTAAGTATTATTTATTTCAAATATTTTAAAAATATACCATTTATGAATAAAAAGATTATGAACTAAAAGTTTATAAATTAGTTTTGAACTGTAATACAGGTCCAAACTCGTTTTCGTTTTGCTTACGAAAATACGTTCTCCATAAATAAGGAGACCCGAATTATTTTTGGCCGACATTGGTTCATTAAGTGGCAGCCATCAAAGGTGCTTTTTCGTTTATTGCAAATATTTTAAAATGTATTTAGCATTTACAAAAAAAGTATTAAACACAAAAATATTGTAAATTAAAATTCAAACAAAATTATTTTAGATCATTTTTTTAATATTGCTGGAAAGTTTTGGTAGAACTACATTATATCTTTAGAATAGGTGTACTATGAAATCCCGGTCTATACCAAATCCCGTTTTCAAAATCCCGGTGCTCTTGTCTTCTAGTTCTAAACTCTAGATTTTGAAAAAAATATTTTTTATTAAAAAATAATATTTTTACAAAAATATTAATAATATTTTAAGCCGGCCGGACTAATAATATGTTAACATAAAAAAGGTAAAAGAAATCTTGCCCAAAAATTTACTAGAAAAAGGCAATGCTGCGAAGTCAGACGCGAGAGTCGGTTTCATGCATTCGGTTTTATTTTATTGGAGTCGGAGTCGGAAAAAATGAACTTCCATTTTTTTGTCAAATTACAACAACAGTGTCATATATTGATATTGACACCTGCTGTAGAATTAGTCGAATTCCTAGTTTTTGATGGTTTTGCAAGATTAATAAAAACGAAATATATTTTGTTAATGCAACATTTTATATCGATCCCAGAAAATTTTTTTCACGTATCGAATTTCAACAAAATTTGTTGAGAAATGGCCAAATTCCATTCTTATTATTTTCTAGAACTTTATCGCAAACTCATTTTTGAATTTTGTCAAAAAATCATGTGCAAATGGGACTCTTACTATTTTCGCACATGTCAAATTTCTAAGATTCAAACCAGGATTCCCAAAAAATCGGGATTTTGAAAACCAGGATTTTAAAAATTTTGATTTTGAAAACCGGTATTTTGGATCAGTCGGGATTTTCAACGTATTCACCCATATGGTCTTTTGCCATTTTTCAGGTAGATGATGAACGCCTTCACGATAGAAACTTGGTGGTGTCGAAGCAAAATAGTCATGGAACCATTTTTTCACATCTTCAACTTTCGTGATCCGCTGGTCATTCAAACATGATGACATCGATCTGAGAAAGTGGTAATCAGAGGGAACCAAGACTAAAGAATACGCCGCATGCTGTAAAACATCTCAGCCTAAGGAAACGCTGAGCTTCTCCTGGAATGTTTGAATCAAAGAACGAAGAAGTATGAATCCGGCTTTAGACATTTTTGTCTTCATAACAAAAAACCAAGGTGAAGTTTGGATATGTGAGGTGAATAAAATTTAATTTTTTTGAGATGCTACTTTTCCAGATAGTTCCGTCGACATCAACCAATGGATTTTCTGGACATATTGAAATCAATTTTTTAAATGATATATTTACATGTAGAATCGTAAACAAAGGATCCACATCAGACTCCTTTAAAATAACATCTAGTCTTTGACAATTATTCAATTTGGCGTCTGTTTTTATAATTATTTTTTATTATAAGAAACAGCAACATTGAAGCACGCTCTATTTTGAATGAATCAGGTAAAATTCTTGGATATACAAACAGATGATATCGTGCTTCTTGGGTAAAGAACTTGCTATATCAAGGACAGTTTCATTTCCGATCGCTACGCATTCAGACTTAGTTTAGAAGTGAATAATAATAAAACGATTTTTTTAAACATCCAGGACTTTCTCATTGGCATATCTCGGGTTTACCGACCATAATTTTGATTGCGTAGAAAATAATAAATATCTTGGGTCAGTAATAACATCATGATATACAGGCAGAAGTAAAAGCTTGAATTGCTACCGAACATATAGTTTTCTAGATTTAGATAAAGTTATTGTGATCTAAACATCTTTTACGGTCATGCAATCTCACGCTTTAAAAGCACTCATAAAACCTGAGCTGGCTTTCGGAAGCGAAAGCTGGATCCTGACCTAAAATGACTGTAAAATGATGTCTATGTTGGCGACAGAGGTCACTACTGGCGATAAACGTAACTTCAATTGAAACAGAGATATAATTGTTCCAATTTAAAATGTGAACAAGGAATTCGGAATCTATGTGAACCACAACATAAAGCAACATCTCAATGGCGTCGATATCGAAAAAGACCTTCGCATGATAGGAGTCAAAAACTGGAGGACAAGGCGATGGATCGAGATAAAGGGAGGATCACTGTGCAATTAACAAAATTCCGTCATGAGAATTAAAAGCTACAAAACTAGCGCAGGTTATAAAAATTACAATATTGTGACGGGGGATTTAGATATTATTTTAGATGATTATCAACGGGGCCTAATTATTAATACTGTGGCCACCACCTGATTTGTTTGTAGAATTTGATTCACAAGATCTCATACGTCAAAATTATAATGATCTTTCAAAGATCCAATATTAAAAATATGAGAGCCGACATATTTTTGATAACGCGTCATTTTCTTTGTTCTTTCTAATAAAGATAAGAAAACGCTTAAGCATCTTCCTGTTACTTTATTTCATCTGTTGAACGGGAATATGTTTTGTAATCTCATAACATCAAGCTGTAGTTGTCAAATTTTCTGTAAAAAAATGTTCGAAAACTAATTTTTCAGCAATTATTTTTGTTAGCAGACTTTTGGTAAAACAAAAGTTTTAATTTATCTCAAAAATAGTCATTTCGAATAAGTTTTATTAAAATGATATGGACCAATTTTGTTTTCCCATGTTAATTTACATTTTAAATTTTTATTTCGCTTTAAATGTTGTTTCGTAAATTATATATCATACAAAATATTTGCAAAAAACGATAAACAATTATTCGAATCTGCAAGTTTATCAGAAAACCATCAGTATGAAGATTTATGTTAATTATTCATTCTATTTGGACTGTAGAGTTAATGGTGGTGATATTTTAGTTTATTATCGTTATTAAGCTTAAAATTTTGAGAAATGATTTACTCCAGTTTGTTTCAAATTTTATTAATAATCTTTTTGAATTGATTTTTTCGCTACTTTTTCGCGAAAATATCGTCTCCTAAATTTTTATTCAAAATCGTTCGAGGCAAACTTTTTTTGGAACCCCAATGGGCTCCGGGTGCAACATCATGCAACATACATGGTGTAACATCATGCAACATGGTGCAACATCACGGACTATTCAGGAAATCCAAAATAATTTTTCCAGAAGTCAGAGCTCCTTGTAATCGCATTCGAAAACGAATTTTATCAAAATCATTCAAGCAAAATAAAATTTTAAAAAAACAATCGAAACTCCTCTAAATGAATTTTCCCGAAATAAGAAAACATCAAACTCGGTTTGTTTCAATTAAAAACGCTTCTCCAGCTTTAAAAAAATGGACCAGTGCCCCACCCGATGGCCCTCTGCTAATTCTCCTTACATTAGCAACCATCGCAACCTACTTATTGCTTTCGGAAACCTTTCCGTAACAATTGTTTATGACATTCGATGGATCCAAAAAAAAAAATAAGAAATAACCAATTGTTCGACCTTCTGTACGAATTTTCTGGAAATCTAGACTAATCGACTAGAAGTAAATAGAAATTAAAAAAACTGCGGTTTGATTTTATTTAACCTTTTGACAGCCTTCATGTTTAAACTCTTACATCGAAGCCACCACCGAGTCCATTTGGTACCTGAAAATGGATTAGTGACGTCATATACTTGAAACTTTATTTAAACTAAGTTTTAATTGTTTTTCATGTTGGCTAAAAGTCACTGGGATATCCCAATTTATGGCACAAGCTTATGTTTGAACCCGATCAATCAATCCCTATGTAAAATTGCTTGCATTTTAAAAGGGTAATGAGGCCGATATTATTGCAAATTTCGACAAGAATCTTCTAGTTCGTAATCGTTTTTTGTAAATGACATATTTTTCAAAAAATTAACAAAAACCGGAAAAGCTCTTATATGGAGGCTGCAACTTCCGGTGTGCCGATTTCGGCCAAAAATTAAAGGAATCTACCAATATACGAAAAACTGTTTAATTATAAAGTTTCATCCCAACCAGGTAATTCATATGGGCAGCAGATAAGCTACAGGTATTTATTCTGCACAACACCACCCACGCTAGGCCGCACACAGATTTTTCAAAATAACTACTTTTTTGGAATTGGATGATATAGCGAATGGTAAATCTTTAAAATTTCGAGGTCCAAATTTTTCATGATGACTATATTTAATTAAAACATTATCCTTGCTAAAATTTTAGAAAACCCACAAGGTCAACTCTAGTTGGTTCAAAATTTAATCGCTAAATCTTTTAATTCTTTCTCGTTTATTGTAAATAGTGAATTTTTCAACATTTTTCATAATAGAAAAGCTCGCATTAAAGCTTCGAATTCCGTTCGGTATACAGATTTCCTCTAAATTTCGCAGGGTTCTCGAAATTAATGACTCCGATTTTACTCCCAAATATTGGTAAAATAGAGTTTGTATACGAGCGCTGTCGTGCAGCAATATCACGGTATGGCCCATAAATGGTTTTTTTCATTTAAAGCAACAATGAATTCGGACCTGGAACATTCTGTTGTAACAGTTCTATCAGGTTCTAGAAACTCATACTAAATGACTCCTTTTCAATCTCACCAGACACACAGTAACATTTTCCCAGCAAGGTCGCAGATTATCGGTGGAATATCTGTAGAATACTCATCGAGCGGCTAATAATTCGCAAATATTGTCGCACGAATAACTTTGACTCCGCGTACGAAAAACTATGAAATTTATCCTTAATTTATCTTGCGTGAAGCCGGTTTTATGAGACTACATGTAGCACGACTGACCAGACTGCAGTCACAAAAAGATTGAAATAATTTGAATTTACATACAAAGTATAATCATATTGCCTTAGCGAATTTTAATGATTACAATTTCTGAATTTATATCGTAAAGCTTTAACTTTTAAAACTAATTGAGAATAACATTTCGCATTTACACTTTCGATAGACATATCGCAAGAAGGGTTACAAATTTTGATTTTATCATCATTTCTTTAGAAAGCACAGTACAATTTCAATTGAATTGCCTAAATTTTAAGAATATCTGCCGCAATTCGGATATTCAGTAAACACTTTACGAATAGCGTATCGAATTTATGCTTTCGGGAGACATGTCGCAAATGAAAAATTATCGCAAAAATTTTGCTCGGTTTCTTAACCTAAATATTCATTTTTGTAACTGATATTGATGGCTGGCCGGGATCTACCCATGGCTTTCAGCGTTTATGATTATCGTACAAAATCCACTTTTCATAACCCGTAACGATTTGATGCAAAAAATTCTTTCTTTTGTACCGAGAATGCAAATTCATTTAGATGTCAACTCTTCGGTTTTTGTTTTCTTCTTTCAGTTTTTGAGGGAATTTTCATTTTTTCTGTATTTTTCCTATTGCATGCAATCGAAGTTATATATATTTTTTTTATTATTTGGTGAGTAGCTCCTAACAGTTCTGCAATCTCTTTATGAGTTTTACACGAATTTTCATCCAGTAAAACTTTAAGCTCCCCGTCTTAAATTTACTTTACTGCACCTAAACGTGGATCGTCATCAATCAGAATAGATTATAATGACGTAAATGGAACGACAGCAAGTAAATGACTGAAACAAAAACAAATGCTACAAAATGCTACAAAAACGATGGGCGATTTGGATGCTCTGAAGTATATTTTAATGGAACCAACTTCAGAGTCGAGTATCTATTTACACACCTAATATATTTAAACAATAAATGTATTATATTTTACAAAATAATTCCGAAAAACAAAAGAAATTTAATTTTTATACACGATAAACACCTATTATCGTTCTACTTCCCAAGATGGACCTCGTCTTTCCACGTACCATAAGCTAATTAAGTTTTATTTTAATAGTTCTGGAAAATTTACATGTTGTTTAGGAAGCCGAAAAAAATTAATTAGTTAACTAATTAATGAAAACCAATTCCCCTAACACTTCTTAAGAACCCGTATCCTTTCTTAAAGTAATTTAAAACTTTGTATTGTCTTATACCGTACAATCACTAGGTGTCTGAAACGGGATCGTTCCATCCCAAAAAAATCTTTATGTTCATGCCCTTTATGTAAACAAACCATAGGAATAGGCCCACCACTATCCGTGACACTTATCCAGTAGATGTTACTACAGTGGCACTATTCTGGCAATTCCTCGGGAATAGGGAATTGGGGAAACATTTTATATGTAATTTATGTTCAAATATATTTTTCCAACCTACTGACGAAAAAAGTTCAAAAGTAAATATTTATAAATTGGGAATAATTTTTCCATACCTAAATTGGTAGGGAAAATTATTCCCAATTTCATTGTGGTTTGAAAAAAATTAACCCTTACTTTTTACCTCAATAAGCCAGAAAAAAATATTTGAAATTAAATTACATATAAAATCTTTTCCCAATTCTCTATTCCCGGGGAATTACCAGAATAGTGCTACAGTCGAACCAATTAATAAGTCTTGTTAGCCTGCATTCAAATACTTTATATTTTTTTAGTTCCCTTGTCTGTGAAGTTTAAAAATTTTTAAAACCGCACAATTATTTTTCCTAATATTACATTTTCCAAACCATATTACTAAATCTGGCGATTTTCCAAAAAAGTAATAAAATTATTTTTAATTTATATAAGTGAAACTAGCTAGGTACAACCTATATAAAATAAATAATTTTATACACAGCGTGTTTTTAGAATTAAATTTCAACGAGCCACCGTGATTAATAGTCCTATACTCTGAACCATTAACTAACATAAAATAAAACTTTCCAGTTTTTCCGTCGTATTTACTGTTTCCTTCTGTATTTTTTCATAAATTTATCATAAAAATAGACTTTGCAATATTTTCGCCTGGATTTTGTATTTTATCTGTATATATGTTTACGTATAATAGTCTTCGTATTTATTATATTATGAGCGAGATAAGACAGTTTTCTGTTTTTGTTAAAAAAAGAAATCATAGACAAACAGCATTAAGAAAAACACCAGCAAAAACTCAATCCGCAACTAAGCCTTTAAGAGAAAAATAATATAAGACGAGGAAATAAAACAAATAACATTCATCCGTGTGTTATATCTTTGTACAGACATCTATACCTTTGCCTCTGGTACATAGCTGGGGTCGCAAATATTGTCTGGATTTTTGTTATAATATATAATATTTATTTTTTAGATTTTATAAATGTAAAGGTTTCGTATAAATATTCTTAATACCACAGACTTATTGTATATATGTATTGTGATTATGTGACATAAAAATATATTATTGTAAAGTGATAACACTTTAGTTAGAAAATGTTTAATATTTAAGATGAATGAAAAAGATTTTTTTGGACAAATTTAGTGCTTCCTCGAAGTATAGGTATCGAAATATATAGAAATCACTGAATATTATAAAAATTATGGAACTATCTACAAAAGAGTGGTAATTACAAACTAACATGCGTAATATAAATAGTTTGGCATATAAACAGGAACGCTGAGCTGAAAATGCTAAACGAATTTATTATCAGAAAACATGCCTACCTCTAAATTAATTTTATTCCGTGTTACACCCTAATATATTTTTATATATAAAGGTGTGTAGTGTTAAAGTAAATAATTTTGTGTTTCAGTTTATAGTAACATATATTTTATAAACAAATGTTTATGATTATATGTTTATGTATGTATATAGATAAGAAGGTGTATTACTTAGGAGATTGTAACTACCGTTTTAGGAAAACAAAAAAATATCACTCTTCCATCTTCATCTTACACGATAAATGTTACGCCATCGTCGTTACACATAACTACGTTACGTTACACGTAACTTTAAATGAAACACTGCTTCCATCAACTGCCAACTATTAATAGACTACTGTCAAATTTTGAGTAAGCTGCGTCGTTAATTTGTGTTTGACAGCCATTGAAAGCTGACAACCTCTTAAATACTAACGTAAATGGAATAAAGCGAATTTCGTGTGCTGATTAAGCATTATTTTTTAGACTTAATAAATACTATGGGGACTCTGTGCCATAAATTGCAATGATAAAGAAGTGGTTTACTGAGTTCCGTTGTGGTCGTACCAGAACTAGTCCATAAGTCCAGCCAACATGGCCCTGGCCATTACAAGGAATGAATGCGGGGTCATTAACATTCATTACCTTGAAAAGAATAGAATGATCACCTGCGAATATTATTCAAAGGTTTTATACAGATTTAAAATTAATTTGAAGCAAAAGACCATTTGGTAAAGAAAAAAATGCTGTCGCACCAGGACAATTCACACGTGCGTAGTCACCATGGCAAGAATCAATAAATTTTGCTAGGAACTCTTACCTCATCCACCATATTCTGCGAATATTTCCTGTTTTGAAACCTGAAGAAGTGGCTGGGCGGAGAAGAGATTTGGGTCTAACGAAGAGGTTATCACTGAAACATACGCTTATTTTGAGGGCCTTGGGAAACCCAAATATGTGGAAGGAATAAAAAAATTGGAAAAACGCTGGACTAGTTCTATCGAGCTTCAAGGAGTCTTAGTTGAGAAAAAAAAACGTATCCCTGCAATCTGTTCGGGGGCCAAGGCTCTCACAACTCTTTCGCGGTTCGCGTTTCCCGCTCTTACTAAATATATTTTATTCAAAAAGTCACTGACTTATCAAACTGCTCTCGGATATATATCATTAGGAATTTCTATGTAAAAGTTCTTAATTTCCTTTTAAAATATAATCAGATCATTATTCTAGAAATATTCTGATGGTCACTGAGAAAAATTGTACCTCAAAATCAAAGATTTTTACTTTACTTTTAAAGGCATTGTGGGTATAGATTTCATGCAAAACCATTTTAGATTAAAAACAAAGAATTTTAAATTTTTAAAATAAAGCTATTTTAAATCATTAGGGGACCGCTGAAACTCAAATCTAAATTTGTTTTGTGAGTTTCAGTGGTCCTCTAATTATATTCATCATTTGTTTTAACCTCAAGAAAGGTTTGACCTAAAGCACTTTTACCTGTATTTTAAAGAACTTTAACCATTTTAGTTAAAAACATTTTTAATTGTACTTTAAATAATTGCATTACTGAGAATTGAAGAATTTCCTTACTTTAATTAAAACATTTCACAGTATAAAGTTGAAGGGAGTGGTTCACCACATATAACAATTAAATAAACAAAATTTAATATAAGAGAATTAATGTTGAAAATAACCGTACATTACACTGTTAATAAATCTTAGTTCTAATAACTTGTTATTCACGGCCTGCGGCAAACCCGCAGTTATCAACTTAGTCATGCAACGGCCTCACGCACGGTAATTTTGCCGGCTAATCCTCAGAGTAATTCTTCGTTAGAATTTGGAGGCTTGCATGACTCTGACCTACACCGTGTTCACAGATAATTAAAAAAAAATCGCAAATTAAAAATACATAAAAAAAACGTTCCGCTCAAATGTGTCAGATGAAGCACGAGGAACGGATAAAATAATTATAACTGGGTGTGCCCATCCGACGGCGACCGGATCTCTCCAAGTGACAAGTACCCAGTCTGCTCAGCCGCAACGAAGCAGCATTAGAGGGTAAGGACGTCTTCTCAACAGACCAAGATCCTCTGCACCCGGAGAGACCTTCAACGAATCTCCCACAATTCACACTTTGACAGCATAAGACCGCCGAAGTACCACGAGGAGACCGCGTGGATTCTAGGGTCGCCTTCGAATGGACGACACATCCGCTGGACTCACCACTTCGACCCTGTGGATGTCCTGCCAAGGGAATGAAAGGGAATGGCAAGACCAGCCTAGACATATGGTACCGATACAGAAAGCAGTACCCCCACCCACCATACTGAACCGACACAAATTTAGTAATCTATTTTAAACTGACGAAAAAAGAGAAAAAGAAAAATAAATAAATAAGCGAAAACAGGAAAAAAAGAACAACAAGAAAATCGAATTTTGATTCCGAACAATAACGCTACTCAACCGCCTCAAGATTCTGGAGCGAGACCAACGTGCGACCCCGTTGAAAACTTGAAAAAAAATTAAATTAAAATATTTAATTAAAATCGAGGAAAGATAAAATGAAAAAAACAAAAGTTCGAACCGATGTTCGATCTCCTATGTTGCGGCCCTACCGACGGTAAACTCCAAATAGGAATAGCCCCAACCGGCTCACCCGTATATCGCCTCACCGCAAAGCATTGGGCGTCTTTCCTTCAACTGACCACCCGTAAATAATTCACCGTTGGGCGACCTTCGCCCCAAACCGAAGATATATGTAGGGCGTTGGCTCGCCTTAGCCGGAAATGTTTAACGTTGATTCGCCAAAACCCGTAATTATATATTTTTCCTTTATTGGGCGTCTTTAAGCCTCAAACAGTCATTATTGGGCGTTGTCTCGCCTAAACCTAACGACTATTTCAAACGTAAGTACATCCAATCAAACCCCATCCGTTTGAATTTGGTACAGTAAATTTAAAATGATTTTTTTCCTTCAAATTTTACACTACATTGTCCATCCTCAAGTACACAAAAAAAAATCGGTATTTGTACCGAAGATACCGCAACACAAAACAAAATTTTCTGGTTCTATTTTTTTACTAAATACCCAAAAAAAGTTATACAGGTTTTTTTTTCATTTCTTATTATTAAATTTTTATTTTATATATCATTACTTCACTTTTCGTTCAACTCAAATTTTCAAAATGAAAATTAATAAATAAAAAAATATCGAACTCGGCGGCTTCTACCAAACTCAATCCTTATTTTTCTTAAAAAGAATCCAAACTAAACTCTATTTATTCAGTACCAAAACGAGACTATCTTTATATAAACCAACGCGAGACTAAAAAACTAAAAAAATGCTCTCACCAGAAAACCAAAAATGCAGAAAAATATTTCTTTTTTTTCTCTATTTCCGGGTCTCGCACATGCAGTTGATACGTGGTGCAAAAAGAGAACGCACGTGACGCGTCAAAAATACAAAACAAGAAAAACAGAAAAAATTAAAAATTCACCTACATCTTAACTGCTCGTACACACGTACATGAGCAGACATTTGGCAAAAATCAATATTTGGCAATGCTATAGTTTGGCTAAAGCATAACACAAAAAATAGCTCGTTAAATTCCCATCGATTGCTACTCATACACAGATGGCAATGCAACAATGATCCATAATATATTAAAAAATTAGTAAAACATAAAATCGGGAAATGAATTAAATTTTATGACCAATGAGTCGTAACAAACTATTTGTCCTGAACTTAAATAAAAATAATCTATTGGCTTGCTGTTTATATTTCTCTTTTTAAATCAACTTATCCTAAATCTCCCGCGTGGTTTAAAATTTCATAGCAATAGAAATGTGGGTTGGAACGGCTGCTGTGTACCGGGTACTATTTAAGACGAGACAATAATTACAGAAACACAAACTTACCTAAATGGTTTGAATGGTAAGGAATTTTGGTAGCTTCCCGTGCACAGCCTGCTAAACGAAATATTGAACAACAAGACAAAAGATAACCAACACTGTTGTTTCGCACATATTTAATAAAATAAATTGAAACGAAAATATTGTTTCCATATTAGAAATAAAAATTACAAAAATGATCAACAAAAATATAAACCGTCAAACAAAATTGAACTGGAAGTTAACAAAAATTGGAAATATAGCTATACTACACGCCCATTAAAGCTGGATTGACGAATGCTTGATAGACGTGCGGAGAATCAACATGTTTACTAGAGGTGGCTCGACAAGGAGGGAGAGGCTCGTAATATTGCCGGATGGAGATACCAGAAACTATATAAGGTCTTAATTCTGCGGTTTGAGGAAAGAAAGGAAAAAAGAAGAAAAATCATATGGAGATAGTGTCAACAAAAGAGGAAAAGAGACAAAAAAAAATCGAACGGTGAACCGACTCAAGCGTCTAGGAGCCCGAGGAGTGAACGCATTTTCGGCGTAAGTATATGGTTTTAATGCAGTTTTTGAGAAAAAGGAAGTAATCTAAAAGCCGGCTGTTATCGGCGAATATCTACAAAAAAAAACTAAGTACTTCGTATTGTTTCGCAGGTAATCTACGAGCCTATAGTGGTGTCGTGGAATTTATTTGTGAACAATATAGTGCAAAGGTATACTGCCACGTCCCAGTAGTGGAGCTTCAGTCCAGTGAAAAAACGCAAAACAAATAAAAACTATTTTTAGTTCAATTCATCCTACATTTTTTTAGTTTGGCCAAATGTCAGTAGAGGTCAACAAAATATATGCTGTTCGAATTATTTTTTCCATTTTTATAGCGATGAAGGAACGATTAAATTAGAGACATCTATCAATGACACAGTTGGAGTTTGTCAGATATTTTAACCGCGTTGTTTTAAACAGTTGTTCGAGAATTTTATTTTTTTTTTAATTAAATATTTTAAATGAAATTATCTATGAATAACAATAAGAAATCCATCAAGAAAGTCTATAGTTTTCTTGTAATATAGTTTTCTTAGCATTTCTGAACAGTTCTGCATAATAGCATCCCTGTATAGAACAAGGGTGTTACAAGAAAACCATCTAACTTTTATGACAATATTTTTTGTGTTAAATAGATGACTTTGTTATCTACGTTATGCATTAAAGAGTTACCTACATTTGATTTTAAATTAACTAAAATTTGGTAAAAGCTCTAGTGAACTTGAAAAAATTGATTTAAAAAAACGCGGTTTTTTACAAAAAAAAATCGAAATCAGTCATCTCTAATACTGTGTGCCTGATGCCAAATTACTGACTAAAGCCATGCGCCTAACGCTTATTTTCAATTTCTAGATTTCCGACTAGCCTTATAATATTCAGTTCTCACAAATTATTGATACGTGACTCTAAGGTCCAAAAACCAAAACGTGTCTGATATTTGCACTTAGTTCAAATTTATCAATAAAGGATGCGAAACATTTGGAAATTGATATATTAAATTTTATTAAGCAAATTTCAATTAAACATCAGATGTGACTTACTTAATGCTATCTCTGAACGACTAGTGTGAATTAACCATCAAATAAGTTAGTCGCAAATTTAGACTTAACTAAATTAACTTCATGTTAGTTCATACCAGTCATCAATAGATGGCGTAAAATACAATGTACAGATATTTTATTTTTGTTTTATCAATTTTTGGAATTTTTTATTTTCGATGGTAGATAATTTAAAATTTATTACTCAATTAACGACTAAATATCAAACCCCATACGCTTTATGGATACTGTAACAACTACAAATAACTAGTAGAAACTAATGGCTATTTAGTTAATGGTAGGTTCAGCTACTAGACCTTCAAGGATAGCGGAAAAGAAATCATGTCTGGGGTTCAACTAAAACTTGTTAACTTTATTAAAAAATTTATCAATTTTGACAATTTTTTTAATCTGGTATTGCCAAATCTGAACTAAATTAGAAGTTTAAATGTAAATATCATGAATATTTTATTTTAAAACCATTAGAGATATTTAATTGTTTCAAACTAACATTCATTTCAGTTAGTTGGAAAATTTAGACAAAAAATGTACGGCAGGCACACAGTACTAACCAAAAAAACAGTGTGAGGCACACAATATAATTTACTTGGAAATATATTTTATAGTACTAATAATTTACAACTCCCGAATCAGTCTGAATTGGTTTTGTAGTTTCCGAAATCTATAGTACGTTTGAATACAATTTATTCCTATCTTGGCATCGAAAAGTTTTATCTATAAGGTCAAATTCGTTTTCAAAAATTGCCAGCCAAGATACCCCAAAGGTTCTCGATAGGATTGCAGTCAGGACTGCAAGCTGGCCATTCAAGACAAGGGATGTTTTTCTTGCGAAACCACTGTTTGGATTCATTTGACATATGGATAGATGCATTATCCTGCTGGAATATGCAATTTTCGTGATAACTGTCGTAATACTGTCAAGGTAACTAAGCAAAACATCTTCCAAAAGATCCATGTCGATACGGAAGTTCATCCGAGTCGTTATGAAGCTGATGGGAAGCCTTGTGTAGTAAGAAAAGGCTATATTATTACGCTACCTCCACCAAAGTTACGTTTCGATCTGATGACGCCATGTTCTTTTAAATTATACCAGTAGCAATTGCAGCAGTCAGGACCATTAAGGTATACTTTTTTCTTGTCAGAAAAAATTACTTTCTGTCAATCTGTTATCCATGGCATGTATTTACGAGCCAATTTGAGACGGCTCTCTTTATGAACGGCAGTTAAACGCGGTTTACTTCCCAATTTAATCAAATTAATGTTTGTTGAACTTCTAAAAATACGGGCAATGTGTAGAGTCGTCATAGGAAGGTCCAATTTTTCCTTTATCTCTTTGCATGACAGCCGATTTCGTGTAGCCTCATGTCGAATTTGACCAGTTTGACGTGCTGAGATCTTGGTTCAGCCTTTTGTTGGGACTTTTACAACATAATTTGGGCGTTTTTAAAAAAAACTGCACATGACGCTTTCAGATCGCCCAATTTTTGTTGCAATTTTCCGGTTAGAATATCCTTCCTCTTTATAAATTTTTATCGATAACTGCTCCGCATCAGTTATAAACGATTACCTTTAGGCATTGCTAACTAACAGTCAATTGCTGTATGTAATTGCCTTTGAATATGTAATTAACTTTGAATAAGGCCACACTGAGAATACATGAACAATTTGGGGAGAATTTATGGATTAGAATTTTCACTATAATTCAGAAAATCAAAAAATTATAGCAAAAATTCTAATCAAGGAATTTTCCCCAAACTGTCCGTGTAGTCTCTATATGACCTTAACTATTAACTATTAGGAAGACAGCCGAAAGTGTAGTTACTAATGGAGGTTTTTGAGATACATTATTATTTTGTATGGAAAACACTTACCGCTGGATTATATATAACAAAAGAAATGCACTTTGTGATAGTGGTACCGCTTGTGGCGAGCAGTGTAATATCTCATTATATTCTGTCAAATTTCAGCTACCTTTTAGTATTAGCCTTCATATCGGTTATTCTGTAGTTGATAGTAATTTATATTAATCGCAACTTCAGGATGGATTGGGAAATTTGTAAAGTCCTGGCTGCGATTATGTTAAATAGTTGAAAATTGTACCAGAACAAATACCAATGGTTATGACATAAGGTTACAGTCTGTATTGTTTTTGTAATTCTGGTACATATTTGTGTTTTGGGTTGTTTACGACTCTAATCGATGTTTGCTCATTTCAAATCAAAAATTGGTGACATAAGCAAGTGGTAAACAATCAAAGTGCAAAATAATAATAATAAAAATATAAAATTATAAAAATTATAAAGTACCAAATTCTTGTATTAGAAATACGAAGCTAACGGTGCTTCATAAATAATTGGCCCAAATACTTATCTTAAATTGTAGACCAAAGTATTGCTAAGGTGATACGAAGAGCTGATGATTGTTTATATAATTTCTAATGCATTCGTGTTATTTCTTTTAGTGGTCGATATAAGGTGAAACATACCATATATAGTCAAGAATTTGATGACCGAACAAGGCTTGTTAAGTTATCATCGTTATGATTCCGTTTGAACTAGCAAACATTTTATACACCGCCATAAATATTGGGTTGGATATTTATTTACCCGTGGCCGGGGTTTTACTGTTTTTTTATATGGAAAAATCAAGAACAAAACACATATTGCATAATTTGTATGTGATACATCGATTTTTGTTGCTCCAGCTATCCGTTAACTAGAGCTACCGTGCAATGGCGAAGTATTCCATTTAGTGATTTTTTTTTTTAATTAATCATATCTTTTAGTGATTAAGTTAATCTCCTTATTCTTATCGCCCAACGTGTAGTCGGTATTTTTCTTTAACCCTTAGAATAGAATTAATAAATTAATTAACCCAAAAGTGCTTGTGAAAACATAAAAAAGTGATATTTACACAAAATTGTGATCGGTTTGTATGAATAAATCTGCCTGGTTGATAATAAGCAAAAATGCGTCGCGCTCAATAACCGCAATTGATATCAAGTCATGGCATGCTTCAAAGGATATTTCAAGGCCTTGGGGGAACCCGAAAACCGTAAGTAATACGTTATATTTTGTTGCCATATCGCCTTATGCGGTATGTTTTATTGTTCTGGGATGCAAACATTCGATTTGTTCTCAGCAGCTGTGAATATTTTTTAATTGTTTAGTGCTACTTTTTTAATATTTCTTATAAAATTTAGTTAGGATATGAATTCTTGTTTATAAATTTCAACAAAACGACGTAATGATAATAAAAAATGTTTTCGTGAAGGAATGTGTGTAATAAGATGATCATGGTAGGATAACCAGAATTAATTTCTATTTTTTTTTTGTGGTACGATAATTATGGTGGTTTTCAAGCTAGACCGATCGAAAAAACTCCTATTTCTATATTCCTATTTTTTGTTGATTTATTTGTAAAATTATTGATTTCTAAAATTATCTCTACAAAACTATTTTATAAAAAATTTTGCTATCAACAAAACTGTTAATAATAAACTTACACGATAACAATTATGAAATGTTTTAAACAAAGACTTCAAAAAAAATTATTTTAAATAGATTTACAACTTAAATTGAAATTGTAATCATTAGGCGCTATCATGATTATTGAAATCATTGCCAATTTGGTTTCAAAATTTCGTTTAGTTAAAAATTTCCTAATATCTTCCGTGATTTTATTTTATTTAACTTACACTTTTAAACGAAAAATATAACTACAATTTAGAAAGATGTGAAAGACAAGAAAAATAATATTTTGAGGTTAAGAAACTTTAAACAATATTCCACATCATAATTAAACCCATTAGAATGTTTCAGATTATAAAATATGATTGTGCAACAATGCTCCATATAATACATAACAAAAACTTTATTTAAAATACGATGTATAAAAGCTAATATTCATGTTCTACATACGACAACCGACCCTTATCAAGAAGTTTTTATAATATTTTTCTTTAGTTATTTATGAATAAATTTGTTAGTTTGCCTTAAGTTACCGGTATACTAGCCAAACCATTAGTTACAAATATTAGTGACACGTCATGTAAACAAACTAACATACTGTTATGAGTGTATTATAAAAACGATTTCGATGTATTCTTACAAAATCTAATTTTAATTAATTTTAAAACAAATTACTTATTTTTTAGACAAACTAATAATATTACTTATTGTATACGAGTATGTAACGTACGAGTACAGAACACATGCAATTTTAAGTATAGTTATTATACTCGTATTATACTAGCGTGTTTAATTTTTTTTTAGTTTTTAAATCTTAGAACCTATAGAATTTTTAAATAGCACAATAACACTTTTATATATGTTATGTATATAGAAAATAACTATTATTACCATAACGCAATATGTTATTTATGAACTACTAAAGTATTATAATTATGTTATACAGTGAAATAAAATAAATTTAATGCTAAAATTTATGTACTCGTATATACACAAATATACCATAATAGTATATGCAACTTGCTGACTTGCCCCCATTTAGCGATCGTACTCATAAAATTTAATTACAACATAAAACAATCTACAATTCAATCTAAAATTTAAAATACTTATTAAAAAATTATTATGAATTTTGATGTGCAGAAACGCTAATTACACATTATAAAATTTTATTTTACGCAATTAATGTCAATTACATTTCTGTGCAATTTAATAATTTTGTATGCAATTAAATATACTTTGTATTTATATTGTTCAATAAAACGATTCGATATGCAAACAAATCGTCGACACACGATTAATTCAGTACTTATCGCAATTTCCGAATGTACGTTTTTTGACGTCCCTAAAGCTAGCAGAACCCATCCAGCAGAACATTACAAAAAATTATTTAAAAACAAATTAAAGAACAATTTTGGGCTAATTAAATCGCCCGTTAATTTTTTTTTTTTTTTTGTTCGCTCGTTCTAGAAAAAGCATTAAGTTTTTTCACCTCAGAGCTAGCCTAAATCGAAAATCGGACCAAAACTCGAAATTAGAACGCAAAACAATTGTATCGTTAAAATGCAAAGTTCGCTGATTACGTTAATTCTTCAAAAATTGCAAAAAACTTATTTTTGACAAGAATTTTTTTAATTATTTTTTAAGTTTAATGCCATCTTAAATAAGTAAGCAAAGTCGTTCGATATGAGTTTGCTTACTTATTTTGACAGCAACATGAAAACGCATTACTGTTTTCAATGAAAAATTCTCAACCAATATTTTATTTGATATTTTATATTAATTTAATGTATACAATTAAATAAAATAACGAATATAAATAATATTTATAACAATTAAAATGCTTGCCGGCAATTTAGATTCATAAAAAAGAAATATTTTTTAAATAATTATTTTGATGTGAATTTTGGAGATGGTTTATCTCAGATTTTTATTACTTATTTAAAATTTTACAAAGCGACCAAGAAAAATTTAGTTGGGTCCTTAATTAATAGCGGAATAATTATTTTACGCGTAATCAGTTCTTAAACTCCGTGAATTGTGTGTGTAAATTAAAACATTTTAATGTACGAAATATATAATTGGGTTCTTGTACATCTTTATTTTAATCGTTTTATATGTTTAGCTAGATATATCATCCTAAATCTAAAATATTAAAATATTTACATGTAAATATAAAAAAAAATGACAATTAAATTAGATTTGTATGAAAGAAAGAGACAGAAAATAGGTTATCTCGCCAGCTTCCTTATTTGAATAGTTAGATTCCACAAAAAAGTATTCGTTTCGAAAACAGCCTAAAGGATGAAACATATAAAGAGAAGCGCAGCATATTCCAAACAATTCACACTTACGGCTGCGAATGGGCGTGCACCAGTGTTGCCACCCGTCCTCGTTTTACGAGGATTGTCCTCGTTTCACTATTTTGTCCTCGCGTCCTCGTCGACACTGAAAAATCCTCGTTCAAAAAATTTTATTGAAAGAGAATAATTTCTCTCCAATTATTACAAAATTTAAATATATAAAGTTCAATCACTAAGTCGTATTATATGAATATATTTGATTTTGAGAGAACCTTTATAAACTCATTACTTTTAGGGAAAAAATGTCATCGAACGCTTACCAACCTGATATAAATTAAACGGGCCACAAACTTTAACGATTCTTGGCTACAATTAAAGGATTGGTTAAGAAAACTCTCAAGTGAAAAAGGATATTGCAATTTATGTAGTGTTGAAATATTAGTTTCTAATAAGGGGTTTCGAGCCTTAGAAGATCATGAAAGAACAAAAACCCACCAGGCAAAATTAACAGCTGCCGGTTGTAGTTCCGCAATCACTAATTTTTTTAAAATAAAGGATAAAATCGAAGATGATCTTACTACAACAGCAGAACTTGCTCATATTTACCATTGTATTAAACACCACCAATCATATAATTCGCTAGATTGCAATCTAAAATTAATTAAAGCTACTCATTTTGATTCTAAAATTGAAAATAAAATAAGTTGCGGTCGAACCAAATCTGAGGCAATTGTAACAGAAGTGTTAGCCTCAAAAGCATTGGAAGACGTTATTAGTAACATTGTTTCTTCTAATAAAATTTGTTACTCATTACAAGTGGATGCTTCGAATCACAAAAATAGAAAATTTTTTCCTATTGTATTACAATATTACACCATCGAGAACGAAATCGAAGATAAACTGGTAGACTTTTTTGAAAACGCTGATGAAACCGCAAGTGGTATGTTTAGTGCAATACAAAACTCTTTCAATTCGTTGGGTTTGCCTCTAGAAAAATTACAGCTTTCAGCGCGGACAATACAAATTCGAATTTTGGAAACAAAAATTCGATTTATCAAAAGTTAAAATCACTGAATCCATATGTCTTAAAAGCAAACTGTTATTGCCATATTGTTCACAATTGTTTGAAGCATTGTTTAAATACACTGTCATTTGATTTTGATAATTTTATTCAAAATTTTTTTCATTTTTTACGAAATCAGCAAATCGACGAGAAAATCTAATCGCATTTCATAATTATTGCGATCTCGAATTTAGAGAGCTGCTCAAACATTGTCCGGCTAAATGGGTTTCCTTGCTTCCAGCAGTAAGTCGGATTCTAGAACCGTGGTCGGCCTTAAAACTGTACTTCGAAGATGTCGCAGTGAAAAATGAATTGCCAAAATTATACTACACTATTTTAAATATTAAAAATAATTAAATAGACGATTCACTAGGAATATATATGTATTTTATACAGCACATAACTAATATTTTTAAAGAAACCACAAAAAAATTAAAAGCGAAAACCACAACGATCTTGAATTTGTTCGAAATTTTGTCAAATTTTTTATTGCAATTAGAAGAAAGAAAAACTAAAAAATTCTATGGCTACGAAGTTCGATTACGTTTCAATAAAATAAATGACGTTAAATTAAAAGAAACACTTGAAGCAGAATTTAACGATTTTATAAATGTTGGCCTAAATTACGTTAAAGAGAAAATAGGATTAAATATATCAATGGATCTGATAAAAAAGTTGGACGTTTTCGACTTAAATCAACAATTTCCATCATTTGATTGTGCCATCGAATTAGTTGAAACGCTTAATTTACAAACCATTGTTGGTATTGATATCAATCTATTGTTTGACGAAGTTAGTTCAGCAATACAAATTTTTGATATTTTAAGGTTATCTGAAGATTTTAAAAAGCTTAATTGCGTCGATAATTGGTCCAATCTGTTCAAAACTAGATTTTTCCCAAACTTATTTAATTTTATTTCATATTTTTTAAGCATACCGAATAGTTCCGCTTATATAAAACGAGTATTTAGCGTTATGAACATTAAATGGCGTGATGAGAGAAATAGAGCGCTTCCAGATCTGATCAAATCAGAATTAATAATTTATTTTAATAACACTTTCTTGCAACGAGTTTTATAATAAAGTGGGCAGTAAATTGAAGCTGCTGGGTGTGGAACCTATTGATGCCGCGACAGATCCAACTCCATTCAACATAATTTCTTTAAATTTAAATTTTTCTGTTAAATTTACAAAATATTTGATTTCTTTTATTGGAAATACCTATGTTTATAATCAAATTATAATTTTGTATCATTACAAAAGCAAATAAGCCAATATTTAAATTTGGTGCTCGCTGCTGCTGCTTGGTGTGTTTCATCGTTTAAAGGATGAAACACACCAAGAGCAGCGCAACATATTCCAAACAATCCACAATAGCGGCTGCGAATGGGTGTGCACATCAAGCAGCACAGCTTTAGTAGTAAAATGTTGTTTTAGTAGTAAAATGCTATTTTGTTTTAGTAGTAAAATGCACTTGTCTTAATTTTATTGAGGTTATGAGTAGCATCAAAGGACAGTCTATTGAAGCTGCTGGGTGTGGAGCCTATTGATGCCGCGACAGATGCAACTTCATTCAATATAATTTTTTTAAATTTAAATTTTTCTATTAAAATTACAAAATATTTGATTTCTTTTATTGGAAATACGTATATTTCCACACGAGCTATGATCTTGTTACATTAAATAAGCGAATAAGGCAATATTTAAATTTGCTGCTCGCTGCTGCTGCTTGGTGTGTTTCATCCTTAATATAGTTTACTTTGGACAAAAATTATAATTTTTAAAACAGCAAGCTTTGAACATAAATCCAAATTATACCGAGTTTTGCATGCCAGACTCGTTACACACTTGAGCTTTGTTTTTAAGCAAAGTGAGCTATGTTTTGAGATCACAGCTTCTTGGTTTATTTTGCAAAGCCTAAATAAGTGAAACCGAAGTATACGCTCCGATTTATTTAATTTTTTTATTTAAATCTGTGGGATAGAAACATAGCTCACAACGCTCATTTTCTTGGCGTTGTGAACTAATTAATTAACTCCAAGGCGAAATAAAACATTTAAATATATTGCTTTACAGATTGGGTTGGCCCTGAGATTTATTTATAATATTCCTCTTATTTGAGTTTTGGAAACCAAAGCGGAAAGATGAAAAACGAAAGCATAGCTCATATCAGTCAAAAAGCAAAGTTCAAGTGTGCAACGTGCCTCATTCTGAAAAATAAAAACTGCTATTATCTTTTCTAAATTAATTTTATTTAAAATAACAACATATTCTTTACGTATAATTATAGCCCTCGTGACATAAAAAAGCATTTCAATAAAATGTCACATTTCTTCCTGAGATATAAAGAAAATAATAAAATTAACAACAAAATATAGGCATAAATGGTTCAAAACCAAGTAAATTCGGCCACAAGCGTGTTCTGTTATTGTTAATAACATTTTTATAAAAAATAAGATCGTCCATTTCAGCACCATTTTCACCAAAGCTCAGTTTTAATAATTTTTGGACATCGCTTATTTTTGCAACAGATATCGAGACTCGAGGTTTTACTATTGTTTTATTTATTTGTGCAATTCCATTGCCTTTTTTGCCTATAGATTGACCAGCCAAGATCTGATGATTTATAATATGAGTCACACCCGCACGAATATCTTGCCATTTAATTTCCTCAAAATAAATCATTTAGTTTCCTTGAACCGGCAATGCCATTTCCGTGGCGTAAGGATGATATTTGTTGCCCGAGTTTTCCCGTCTTTGACTGGATTGGATCTATATATATTTAGTGGTAATCTTCGGATTTAATTATAGATTGGCTGTTGCGTACCTGAAATTAAAGTTCAAAATAATTTATATAAACCTAACCTAATATATCTCAAAAATTTTGAATTCAATCGACAATATTTGTATACAATTAATATACTACCTCCTTTTCGATTTTAGCGTACACTCAATCCGGTGGTATAAAAGAATGACCAGCAACAGGGATTATTAGCTCTAATGAGGCAATATTAGCTGGAGGTTCTTTTAAGAGAAAATAAGCCCACCCACAACCATCTCAGACTTAAAGTATCCGCTTTTTGTTTTCCAAATTTAGATTTTTAGGGCGACGGTGTACCGCGGATGCAATGCATTCATACTCCGTTCAGGTATATAAAAAGACATTACCAGGCGTTAGGGTTGATTTGGACGATCCAATGACAATCCCAAAATTAAACAAAGAGTACTGACGGCTGTAATAAGCCTCCTGATCAGCTACCTTAGCTAAAATTCATAGCCTTTGGCAGTCATACGATAGAGTGATGAGATTATCATCTTCTTCTTTCAACAACCTAATAAAAAGTTCTAGCACGTTTCTTGTGCACAATTTATTGCTTATGAAGGGTTGCTTTTGCGCAGCACTCTTTTTTTTGGTTGAAAAAAGGATATAAAGATTGGGGGATGGTGGGGATGGTGAAATTTTGGGTTTATATGTTCTGATATGTGAAAAATACAAAAAAATAATAAAAAAATATTTCGTCAAAAAATAATCCTAGAAGCCAATTGTAGTGCCACCTACCGGGTCCAATTGTGAATATAAACCATCCAGGGACTCACTCAAATACTCACACGAAATTTCATTAAAATCGGTTCAGCCGTTTAAGAGAAGTTCAGTCACATACACACGTACAGAAGAACTATATATGTATTTCCCTTTTTTAACCAAAAGAAAAATGGCTCAATTTAAGTCCAAACCACACAAATGTGTGAGTAAAAAATCATAGTATGTAATAGCGTTTTTGATAAAAAATTTCGCTTCAACCAACACAATTGTGTGTAAAGTTATAGGGTTTTTTTCTGACGAAATAAGTATGAAAGGAAAACACAAACGTGCAAGTTGGTTCAAAACACATACAAAAATAAATTTTTGACATGGTACTTTTGCCTTACCCACACAATTGTGTTACCGGGTAGGAAATGGGAGGTAAAGATTAGATTTACGTACGAAATATTCGATTGAAACTGCTCTTTTCATAGTTGAATTTTGTAGAAACTGTTTTAGATTCACTACAGACAGACGTACACTGAAGAAAGAAGGCATCCTATTGAATTTTATTTTTAGTCGAACAAAATTTCTGCAAAGGCCTTAGCTCACTTCCACGTACATTTAAGCATTTAAAAGACCAGCCGCTCTTTCTATGCCTGTAATTTGGAACAACAGGGGGTCTTTTCCGCCTATATCTATTGCTTATCATTTTTCTCTAAAACATTAATAAATTAATAAAATAAACAAGCAAGTTATAAAAAAATATTGTCCTAAAATATGTCTTTATATTACAAAATGTTGCGTTAGACTAAATATAATATTACTTCTCTCTAATTTTGGCGCTAAAATTGCAATTTGTAGAAAATAAATATGTAAAGGTTTGGGTTTTATTATTGTGGTATAATAGCGAGTTTTGAATGAAACCTATAATACTTTTTATATAGTTAGCAAATAACAAGTTTTACTTTAAGATTTTTTTTTCAGCTTTTCGGACAAAATATTATTTTTAATGGACATTGATACCATGTTTACGACTATCTTTGTCGTGGAAAATAAACAGGCCATTTACCAACAATATTTCTACCATAAAAGTAGAAAAAAGCACTCCAAACCCGAGGGCACTATGTGTACACAAAGATATACAAACCCTTACAAAACTGAAAACTCCCTTAGGTAGCTTCTTGGCAGCTTGGTTTCGTACTGATAAAAACTTGGTCTACTCATCAGGTTGCAACGACCAAACTGCAAAAATCCAACTCTTGCTTTGTACCGATAACACAAAACCAGAATATATCGATTTAGCGAATTATATATCACTTAATCAGAAATTACAGGAAATTCTCACTATGTATGTGTAGTAAGCCCAACACATATAATTAAGAAGTATTTTATAATCGTCCGGGAATTTAATTTATTTTAAGATTTTTTTTGGCTTTTATCACAAAATATTATTTTTAATTGACACCCATACAACATTTACGACTATTTTAAAGTATAAACAGAACCAGCGATACAGCAACACAATACAGTGCTTGTCAAATTAAAATATACACATAAAACATAGGATGCTAACACAACCAATGTCCCTGGCGACGATGTTTATTTTAATTTTGTCGCCGGCGCTGCAGTGCTACCAATATAAATTTGTCATTATTAGAAATGTCATTATTCTGCATCATTAAACTTTATTAAGCTTTATTAACATCATTAAACTTTAATATGTCTTTTGAGGAAAAATTAATTGAAGCGGTGAGGGTTAATCCAATAATGTATGATTTAAAACATCAAAACTATTGAAGGGTGGACATATGTAAAAGACAAATTATGACTAGAAATAGCACATAACCTAAAATCAACAGGTAAATACAGTATTAAAATAATTAACTATTAATTTTATACCAATTAAAATAATCAAGATTTGATAAATAATAAATATTTAATTTTACTAATATATTATAGATTAAATATGCAAAAAGAAATGGAGGAGTTTACGTTATCCACAAAGAACAGCTCGCCGGGTTATGGCTTCTGGTAGTGCTGCTGATAAGGATATCCATAAGAAGGCATGGAAATATTTTGAATTAATGAACTTTTCCGTAGATGATCAAAGAGAGCAAGTAACTACTTTCAAAACCATATGTGCATGGTGAACGTTCCATGGATATGAATAAATTTTTAGATTTTATTTCGCTGATCGTATAGAGATGTTCATGGAGTCTTACCTATACATTATCGGACAGCTCAGTCGAAACCCAATGTGCATGATAAACGGGATCAAATTATGATGATATTTAACTTTTCTAGAGACTGTTTTACATACTGTTGCAGAAATCACCTATCCCAGATATGTTTACGGGTTCTCTTTCGAATAGGTTAGAAACTTTTTGATCAAGGAAATTTTGATATTTTCGCCAATTGGAATTTTACCCAATCGACATTGTCATATAAGCTACGAACCCGATTTATGGCTTGTGTAAATGAATTTAAATAATTAATGCAGCCTTCAGGCAGACTGAAATATGTTCCAGGTAACTGGAAGGTTGAAAAGAAAATCGTATATCAGAAAAACGTAAAATCGAATTGACCGATATCACTATCTCCACTTATGTCAAAAATATTTGAAAAACTGCTGTTTAATAGGCTCAAACCCATAATGCCACAAAGATGTTTAATTCCATCACTCTAGTGTTGAGCAAGTTTACAGAATAACGTATGTGATAAAAAGAAGATATGATTTAGTATTTAGCTTAAGCTTTCAGCAAAGTGTTGCACAGACACAAGTGTTCTTCATTATTCACTCCCTATTTCTCAAAAGATATGTTCTAATAACAGTTTTTGGTAAAAATAATTTTTTTACCAAACTAGCAATAATCAAGTTAATGTTTTTTTGTTTGTGGTGTTTCCTAAAATGGGCCTGTCCTAGTTTGAAATAGCAAACAATTCTTTTTTAATTTCGTTTCGGCTAAATTTGAACATTCCAAAATTTAATAAAGCTCAGTAAATTTATGGAAGAGTTACTTGCCCGATAGAAAATTGTAGTAGTTAGAAAGTAGTTCAAAAAATTAAAAATATCCAAATTTTCTTAGCCGGTGATCTTCGAAAATATGAATTTTGACAAAGAGATACAAATTAACATTAGCCAACAAGGTATTAGTAACGAGGAATCGGAAATTAAAAAATTAAGAGATAGATACAAGAAACTAATCTGAAAAAACACCCTATTCGTTCAAAATCAATCAAAATCGAAATGTAAAATGCAGATAAACCTTTTTTCACAACAAATATTGAATCACGACACTCCCTTGGTGAATTTTAATTCATTCTTCAATTATGGAGTTTTAAATTTAATAGTAGAACAATCAAAGTTGTATTTTATCGAAGCACGAGTTAAAAAAATTCAATCGGATTTTGCATCGATTTCTACGGTAAATCAAATACCCAACACTGAGCGATATTGGGATGTCACTGTGGAAAATAAACTTATTCAAGAAACTACGTCTTTGAAAATGTTTCAAAAAAATTAAAATCAATCTTCACTTTGTCGACAACGAACGGCACTACCAAAATCTGATCCCCGGCAAGACCGGGGTTTATGGCCTAAACAAATATTTTGTTTTATTTTAGGATTCCTATATAATTTCGGAATTTACACAAGAAATATAGTTAATTATAGGTCCGAAGGTAAGGATAATCTTAGAGCATGATCAATATAGTTGTTCGCTTATGCAGGGGTAGAAAGAAATACAGATAGTAAAGTTCGATAGTGATGTTTTGTCGGCTTTATCTTAGGCTTACACCGTGGAACAAAAAAAATCAAAATCAAGGGAAATAAAAAAAAAACTGAAATTAAATTACGTCGACCAGAATTTGTCGTACGAAACTTGAGGAACTGATAGAAACTAATTATAACCGGGTGTGCTCATTCGGCGGCAACCGGACCTCCCCGAGTGACAAGTACCCAGTCTGCTGAGAGAGCCCTAGAATAACCTTTCGACCCCGAAAGGCCGATGTCCAGCCACAACGAAGCAACATAAGAAGGTAGGAATATCTCCTTAACAGACCAGGCCTCTCTTTACCCGGAGAGACCTCCAACCAATCTCCCACAATTCACACTTCAACAGCATGAAACCGCCAAAGTCTCCGCCACGGAGACATCCTGTGGGTTTTACGGTCGCCCCCGAATGGACGACACATTCGCTGCACTCACCACTCCGACCTTGTGGATGTCCTGCCAAGGGGATGAAGGGGAGTGACAAGCACAGCCTGTACATATGGAACCGACAAAGAATGGAGTCTCCTCTAAAACCATACCGACCCGTACAAAAATTTAGTAATTCGGTTTATTTATAAAATTACTACCAAAGAGGAAAAAATTGGAGGAAAGAAATTGTTTGACCAAATGAAGAAATATAAACAAAATGCCGTGAATAAAACGTCGTGCGATTATTTCTGATTTTTAATTTTTACACAAAAATTTTGTCAAAAATGAAATAAAGAAAATCAAGAAAAACAACCAAGAAAAGAATAGGGGGAAAATAAAATAATAATAAAGGGAAATGGAATGGGCTAAACAAACTTTATTTCTGAAATATTGTTTCACACCACCAAATATAAAATCAAAATATAATGTTATAAATTTAGTCGAAATTCATATTGATTGATGAAAACAAAATGGATTTTTTCCAATGTTACTTTATTCACAAATTATAAATCGACTTTGTGTTTTTTTTTTACTTTAAAGGCACCATTCGCCTTTTCAAAATTCAGAACTAGACTTTTTTTGTCTACTAACAAAACGAGACTTACAAACTGTCGCACCAAAAAAAATATTCTAAACAAATATTTCTGTTCGTGGATGTGCGCGACAAACGCACACGACAAAACCAGAAAACATAGCAAAAATACTTCTCTATATCTACGATGTTGCATACCCGCACATGGTGTTTACATTGGTCTCGCTCCAAAATTAATCGTCGTCCACGTTTACAATAAGGATGGACAAAAAGAAAATACAACACAAAATGTCACAATGGAACAAATCACTTTCGTATTGCTACTTCCTAACAGATGCGAATACCGACACTACGAGGCATTAATCAACTGATTAAAATAAAATTAAAATCCAGAATGAAACTGGAAAACAATGTTATTATGGAATGGGTACAAAGGGCCGAATGTCGAAGGGCCGAATGTCGTAAGGCCGAATGTCGAAGGGCCGAATGGGTCGAAGGGCCGAATGGGTCGAAGGGCCGAATGTCGAAGGGCCGAATGTCGAAGGGCCGAATGTGTCGAAGGGCCGAATGTGTCGAAGGGCCGAATGTCGAAGGGCCGAATGTCGAAGGGCCGAATGGGTCGATGGGCCGAATTTTTATTTTTGGTTTTAGATATACAATTTTTTTAATTTGTTATTTTATTGAATATTTTGAAAATTTTTACTTATTAAACATGAATGAATTTCTTATGAATTTATGTATTTTACTATTTTTCATCACGTATCCAGTCAGCGATACATTTTAGTTAAGGAAAATTTTATCATGCGCCATCAATATGTACAAAAAATCAAAAAAATATTTAAATTAAATAAAAAAATTAAAAAAATATATTTCTGAAAACAAAAAAAAAAATAAAAAAAAAATCGGCCCTTCGACCCATTCGGCCCTTCGACACATTCGACCCTTCGACATTCGGCCCTTCGACATTCGGCCCTTCGACACATTCGGCCCTTCGACACATTCCGCCCTTCGACATTCGGCCCTTCGACATTCGGCCCTTCGACACATTCGGCCCTTTGAAATTCGACCCTTCGACATTCGGCCCTTTGATATCATACCGTTATTATGACCATGAAGTCGTAACAAAATGTTGTGTGACAACTACTTTACTACAATACCCCTTGCTCTGTTTCTTGAACAACAAGGAATTCTTTCATTAGAGATGATAAAGCAAAATCGCATCCCCAATTCTAAACTCAAAACTATAGAGAGATTGCAACAATAGAGAGTTTGGAAAGCTTCTGCGGGGGTCTGATGAAGAGTATACTGTAGTCTTTGAAAGTACTGACTTAGGCTTAGTACAATGAAAAGAAAACAAGTCGATGCCCGAAAATCATAAAACCGTATCAATTAACACGGTATACACTGTAGGCCACCTATTGGTCCTTCGATGAATTTTAGTACTTAATGTTATTTGTTCTAAAAAATTATTTGACATATTAAAGGTCAAAAATTTGCCATTTACTATCATGGAGTCGCTAACAACATAACAATGCACTTTGTTTGTACAAATCTATTATGAAAACCGTTCAAAAACTACAAGATTTCATAAATGAGAGTTTTGATCGACAAGGACGTCCTACTGAGCGTGCAATTACAAAATTATTGACCGTTTGTAATGAACAAAGTACATCAACCAGAATACTGTAGTTACAGAATACTCTTGCGTGAATCATTCAATTCAAACCAGTCGATAAAAGTATACTTCAGAATTTATCGTGGTATTGGTGGTGACCGGTAGAAGCTCAGAAAAATGATTCTATTGGAATCGTACTAAACCGACAGCATCATCTTTTTTTATGAATATCGGCTTTCGAAGTGATGTGCGCTGGTTCATAGTTTTTACTTCATGCTGTCTTGCGTTTAACTTTGTTACAGACAAATCATTTCTAGTCTCCCGTAAAAATCTGCGTGAAAAATGGATCATTTTACGTCTGAGATGCAAATCAAAAACGTCAATTGGACGGAGCAAATTTCTTTCTGTAAGAACATCTGGAACCCGTATTTCGAGCGTTGAATTTAAACGAAGGCATTTTACGTGATCATGATGTTAGCTCTGATGAGTTGTTACTACGGTTTGCATCAATCAAAGCCATTATTTTCAACTTAGAACGTCAATTGGTACATCTACAAGATCATTATTAGCGGAACGAAATTTTAAAAACCAGTTTTGGCACTGGCGTTCTATCGATACATCTTCTCCATACAATTACACGGCTTTTTTCTTGCTTCTTCTTTGCCTCTGTTGGGACAAAACGAAAATACTTTCCGCATAAGCCAATATTTGTGATACTTTTGATATAAATTTATCGTGCCACTTTACATTCTATATTTGAAATAAAATTTAGAGAATGCGAATTTACTAAAACATCACGATATCCAAACTAAATCTATACGATAATTTTTTTCGTGTGAAAATTCTCACTTTTACACTTTGCAAACTATCTCTATTTTTACAGAGCTATGGTATCGATTTATATAAATTCCACATACCCTGCCATTTAAAGTGTTATAAGTTTTATTAGGCCATATGCAATAAAAGAAAACCTTAGTAGAGTTTTTTGTCCGCAATATGTAGTCCAATGTTTTTATACATGTATAAATTGTCAAGAGTAATTATTTAAACAAAATATTTTAAAATTTCTGAACAATAAAAAATAAACTACATACGTGAATATATTTATATTGTGGAAAAGCATTACCTGTTCCTACTTTCTACATAAAAACATTTCAAATTTAGTACATTTCATTACAACAATTATAAGCAACCTAATCACGACATCATTCTTTAAACATGAAACATAATTTTTAATTTAATGTAACATTATTTTATATATTATATTTGTTTTTGTATTTTTAAATTGATTGATTCGTTAAGCTTTTTAAGCTCTCCAAAATAATATATTACAAAAAAAAAAATATTATTTTTGTATGCAATCAAACACAGCAGAAAACTTGTCACCATAAATCAAGAGTTTTCGGTCAACAGTTTTCTTATATGTATAAACTAAATTTCTACCGTGTATACATCAGCGACGATAAATCGTAAACTTAAAAATTATGGTTATTACAGCCACAAAATAATTGTAATACGTAATTTTATAATAAATAGTTTTTACGTTTAGTCTGGTATATATAATTTTGAAATTGAAAATATGAAATTTTACTTTTAAGTTATACCAAAAATTATAAAATTTCATTTTATGACGTTATTATAAATTTTCATGACCTAATAAACAACATAACAACATTTTTTGTTTTGTTTTGTTATTTAATGGAAAATTTAATTGTGTGTGATTTGGACGTGATTACATTTTACTAATTTATATGGGTTTTTTATACTAAGCGTATTACATAGGTGGGCAAATTATATTGCATGGTTTTGTTCTGCTCCAACATTTATGTATATTGTTGTAACTGAGTTTGGTAATAATTTGTAGTTTTCGTTTTAATATTTAGGTTGTGCCAATTTAATTATGATAAAATCAATTGGTTATATTGTACTGCATGAAATTAACGGTTATTAGGTTACTGAAATTGAATTTTTTGTAAATACAGCAAGAAACACTTTCTGGTTGCCGCCATCATTAAAAAATTAATACTTAATACGTATACCCAAACAATTGATAGTTTCGATCTTTCTCGTAAAAATTTGTAGGGAATTTTTTTTATAAAATTGGTTTATGTAAATTTATTACATGTACGTAGTGAAAATTATGTGTTGGTACTGCAAAATATTAACTACTTAATATGAAAAATTTGCATTGTTAAAATTGTATGGAAAAAATATAAAATTAAATCTTTTAGAATTCAAAGACTTGTTCTGTCTAAAATTATTATATCCAAGAAGTAAACATCTAGTAGTACTTCCTTATATTAAAAGTAAATTTTAAAAATTCATAAATTTGATTGTTCTAATTTTTTGAGATTAGCTACTTGGCATAAATCAATCGCTAAAAGTTCTCCAGAAAATTCTTTGTGTTAAATTATTTCATGAAAGCAGTGCAAACCATGTGCTTCATTAAAAAATAATTACTATAAAATATTAAAACATAAACCTTTATGAATTCTGGAAAATTTGGTTCGTGCAAAATAATTACATGCAGGAAGTGATAATCAAGTGTTAGTATTACAATATACTTACCCCAATATATTTAAGAAAGATTAATAGTTAAATAACAAAGAAACCAATATTCATGTGTTTTTATACTTCAAAAATATTAACCACCAAATATTAAAAATTGTTAACTGGAATTGTAAATTTTCTCTTTATTTTAATAAAGCTATATTCACCAATTTTCAAAAAGTCGGTGTGTATAATTTTTTTTTACATGCTTCAAGAGAAAATCAAGAACGGCACAGTGGTTAAAGCTTAAGCATTTGGATCGGGAGGTTTTTATCATCTGGTAACTATCGGCGATGGAAATAAACACAAGTTTGAGGCCCTACTGGAGTGCAGAACTCATGGACTGACGCATTTTCTCCGCCAGTAGTTAAGGCTGTTTTTTTACAGTTTATTGTTACTGCATAAAGTTTCAAGATTTCGATACGCCTAGTTTATGCACTGCATAATGATAAACAAAGTTATATAACTTAAAATTTCTGTTGTAAAATTGTTATGGTAAAAATCAGCAACGAAATCTATTTCGAAATTTTGATTTTCAATTGTAAAATTTTATGAAATCAACATGGAAGTATTTATGAATTTTCAAAGAGTAGGCAAATGTTTTGTAAAATTATAAATCATGCAGGAGGTAAAAAATAGGTGCCTATTTCACAAATTTCGTTTATGTATAATTATTATATGAAGGAAGTGAAATTTAAATTATAGTACTATACAATGTTTAGCAAAAAATTTCTTAAAATTATCAGATTAAACTATTAATATTTTAAGAGAATTAGTTAGAGAATAAAAGTAAAATGTACGATTTCTAAAAGATTACCTTGAGTAAAATTATTACAAGCAGGAAAGACTTTTTGGTCGATTTTAAAAAACCGCTTCAATTGCAATAAATGATATCAATGAATGTTCGGTTATTAACAAATAATTTTAACGATATTGCTTTAGATCTGCGAATGCTACCAGATTGTGCGTACTCATAATGTTTAAGTTTAAAATCGCAATTTTATCGCAACATTCGGCGAATTTTTTACAAGTTTAAGAAAAGTTTCCAACTTGCAACACTTGATATGAAACTTTTCTCTGAAGACCATATAAAAGTATTTTTTGGTGATGTCTATTGTGATCCGTTAATGTAATCGAATTATATATTCATTTAAGGTTTAATTTTGATGAACCATGCGAACGCAATTTTTGCAAAATTTTACCGATTTTAGAAAAACGATTCTTTTACGATATTCTCTATGATAGTGTAGGAAGGTGTTTCAACCCAGTTTAATTATACTTTTAGATCTGAATAAACATTTTTGTTCTAATTGCAAGAGGAACCTCTTGAAATTAGAACAATAATCATGGTTGGAAAAAGAACCAGGTTCAAATGATCAAGTACCTTGTAATGGTGGCTGCGACCTACAAGACTCAAGCGGTCGGGACTATAGTGAAAGTGAATAGGAGTAAGATTAAGGAAGAAAATATTATAGCAATTACGCACCTATCTTGGAATCATGAGGGTGGAACCTGGATCAGCACAACTTTACCAGAATGTAAGATGGTACCAAATCCACATCACATTGATATCCTGATAGACCCATGGCATGGACCTCTCAGACTAAATAAATTACTAAAACAATTTTATTCTACCAACCAAAATTATATTTCTTTTGCTTACATTTTTATCTATTTGTTTTATAAATTACACCGATTTTAAAGAATGTTAATAAATTACCCATTTAGGTAATTAATTTTATTAAAACAATTAATTCAAATGTCAAGCAAGGTGCGGGCATTACATTATTCTAATTAGTTTATACAGTTGAATAAATATTTTGAAAGTTTTTCAGTTCTATATATAATCCGAATTCTACCACTAAAGACGAACGCAAAATGAAATTCTCGTTTGATTTTATATTGGTAAAAATACCTCCACAACTATTATATGTAGTACTATTGAATATCCTGTCTAAAAACTAAAGTACTTTCTGTGTCGTAATATTTTAGATGTGATTTTATCATTTTATGTGCTCGTGTTTGTTTTATTTGTGTAACAAATTATGAAATATGAATCCAAATAAATAACAAACAATATATGTGTGTCTCTGTGTACAAATCTAACTATTTTTCCTGAGTAGAGCAATGCTATATAGCCAAATAAATATATGGCAGTTCAACATAAAAACAAAACAAAATCAATATTCATAAATTTTTTGTGTTAGTTCATGTTATAGATGGTGCCTTTAAGGCTGGACAGAAATATAATCCACTGGTTTTGGTAAAAACATCATTACCTACTGCTATTAAATATTAAGGTTTGCTCCTCTATAGTGCCTAGCTAGGCGAGATAGTTATTTGTTTTTATCAAAATTTTTATTTTAACGTTCGTTTTTCACAAATCGGTAATTTTTATTCATTCTGAAATAATAAATTTGAAAACAAAATAAATGTGGAGGAACAGTGGGGTATTTTCAAAATGATATAAAATGACATTATTTTGAATATATAAACCGATTAGTCGTGATTAGAGCCTGTTGCGATATGAATAAGAATAAATTTGGGTGATTAACATTTTCACGGGTATGAACAGTTTTCTATAGTTATTTATTTGTACGCACCTACAAAAAATCATAATTTATTATAATTTATCCTTGAAAACGTAAAAGTTTTACATAGGAAGAAAATTAAACGAGAAAACCGAAAAACTTGATTACATTTTCTTTGTGCTTTTGTCGTTTTTATACAAATTACTCATCCGGTTGAATTCCGGAATATAATTTGACGGATATTGTTCCAGAGAAAGTTATATACGCAGTTAGATTTATGATTGCTAAATTAACTTGCGGGTATATGTGAGCGTGATTGCCTTCATAATTTTTCGACATTTTATTATTTAACTTTATAAATGACTATTAAAGAAGGGAAGGACGGCTTTATTCGGAAAATTTTAGATTAGTGGTAGAAAGAGTATGGTGTTGTTTAGACTATGTTTGTAATCTCCCTCAAACTAACACCATTAAAAAGGTGAGAATTCTGAAACTGGATGAACTATGCTGGAAATTAAAAAATATTTATATGGTAGAAAAATATTTTGCAATTTAAAAGTAATTTTATGGATTTTATAGGAAAAATTTTTCATCCGTTCTACGATTTAACACTCAAATTGAGAAAGTTATGTATTATTTCAAAGCATTAAAATTACCATAAAATTTGCAACTTTGTAAAAAAACTATTTTGTAAACCACGCAGTCCATAAGAAATTTATATAACATTTATTAAGAACTTTAGAAATAAAATACGGTTATATAGATCCAAACAGCGCTATGAATCATCGACGCGTTACTGTTTTTGATGCAATATTGGCAAGCACGGCATCCACAGTGAAAAGAAACTGTTGCCTATATAAATTTGATCTTTTGGTAGTATTGTGGAATTTAATAGTACATTTTAAGTGAAGCTCTGGATTGAAGTTAGGTACTTGAAAAAAAAAACAAAACTCGATTTGGAAAATTACATCGGAATTTTAAACTAAGTTTTACGTGAAATTTTAAGAAATGTTTGAACAATTACAAGGCTAGAAAACTATTAAGCTAGGTTTAATTCCGTAGTTAAGGTTTGATTAATTCTGTATTCGAAAAAATGTTTGTGTTTGCCAGAATATGAACGTGAACATAAAATAGTGTCGTTCTTTCTCTTAAAGAAAATCAACTGCAAACCATAAAAGCTTTAGCCATCGATATAATTATTACTGAAAATGTCAAAAATACTAGAGCATATTGATGCACTTAAATATCGACTTCACCCCTTTAAAGTAGAAGCTATCGTGAACGTCGTACTTGTCCAAATAGATTTTCCTTATATCTGGGGAAAGATCGCTATCGTATTTAAGCAAAAATATCAACTACTGTCGATTCTTTTGTTGAGCACCATTGTAGAACCAAGAAACCATCGTGAAAATAATCCTCAATTTTATCAATAGAGTAGCCACTAATGGTTCAACAAGGCAGAGGAATGAGCTAAAAACTCACAGAGGTGAAGGGTTTCAGGGTCACACGTAAAATAGGAAATATTTAACGATGTTGCAACAAAGAAATCAAATATAATCTATTGCGATAAATGGAAAGAATTATTTTCTTGGATTATCAAACCTCACTTTATTGTGTGCAGCTCGATTCGAAAATAAGATGTACGTGAAGATAGCCCAAGTCCCATCCTCGAAAAATGCGATGGCAATACTAATTATTGCTATCATGACATTTTCTAATGTTATTCCATAAAATCTCCACATACTCGTATCATGCAATTTTTGACTTTCAGCCCCGAAAAATGCCACACTTTTATTCTCAGCCCAAAAAATATTTACTGTCATGGCCACTAAAACTATCACGACACAAACATTTTCCGGGGCTGAGAGTAAAAATGTTGCATTTTTATGATAATATGAAAACAGAAAAATTTTCGGAGCAAAGACAAATAAATGATTTTTTCTCTCTCTCTCTCTGGCATTATATCCCATCAAGGGATTTGGCCGCCTCAAATGAGGTTTCATAATCATATTTTCATTTCGGATAATGAGTGATTAATTCATTGATCCTAAACCAGCCGTGAAATTTTTTCCTTGGCACCACCGGGAATCGAACCCGGGACCTCCGGTCGCTGGAGCAAGCATGCTAACCACTTTGCCACCGGGGCGGCACAAATAAATGATATTAACTATTATTTACCCATTCCCGATTATATTTTTAAGAAATTTTACGAGATTTAACTATCAGCTTAAGTCTGGTGATTCAAAGTAATTTTACAGCTTTTTTTAGAATTTGATGGTGATAGAGGAACATTCATCGTATTTGAAATAATTTTTTGAGAATTTTTGTTTGTTTAGTATTCGAGATATAGTCCATTGAACTCAGTAACTATTTGTTGGCCACTTCAGAGTAAACGTTTCGAATTTTTCACCCACACGTAAAGGCACGAGTAATGAATAGGTTTCTCAGGAAACAATTGAAAAACGCTCTTAGAGAAGTATCCGTGGGACAATTATCGGAAAAAATATTTTTAATTCACGATAAAGATTTTGTCAAGACAACAAAATCTATCGTAAAAGGTACCACCGTAGATGTTTTGTGGAAAATATAATCGGAGGCGCTAATGGTCTTTATCTATGCACCTAATAACAATCATTGACTACCTAAAAATTTTACCACAAATGACGTACATTTAAGCAAATTTGTGAAAATACACCTTTGTGGGTCGCATTTAACAAAAAACTTAGTAAATAATATTAATGAACATTTAAGGGAATCATCGAAGGTATCTACATATGTTAAAGAAAAAGTGGCCTCCTTTATTATATGTTTGTAATGATTACAATAATATGAAATTAATTTTCAAACACTTTGTTTTTTTATTAAAATCAAAATACACTACTCCTGAAAGTATTGCTGCTCTTAGTCATATTCTCAAATCAGTATTTAATTAAGATTTCATTAACTCAGAAGGTTCTAATGATAATCAGAAGAATCTAATTGTGGACAAAGAAAATGATTAGTTCAGCAAAACAATTTATGAGCAGAGCCTATTTTTCCTAAATATTCACTGCGTGTAATATTATAGAAAGAAATACGAGTACAACAAATTCTGTGAAAATATTTTACAACCTTTCCTTTGTAGAAAAATTTATAAAAAAATATTTGACGTACGTACCACTTTGTTCACAAATTATTTACAACGAAGGAAGACTCAGCAACAGCCATATGGAAAATAATTTTTCAATTATTGAAAGGTAATGTCGAGGAGCCGCGCATTTAAGAAAATTAAAACCTACAAAGTATCTACACTTTTTGAAAAAAAAAATTGAATTAGAAATGAAATTATTTTGAAAAATTTCTTTCTGCAATTCCTAAACGGTAAGGAAAGAGAAAAACAATTATTTTAATTTCGCAAATATTAAGGGATTTAACGAAAAATCCGAAGATGAGCAAAACGATTTTGCCACAAAACTGCAAATTTTGTGAATAAAAAAAAAAATTTTGTGAATAAAAAAAAATAGGACAAAAATGCCATATTTTAACAGCACCAGAAAAACAGTCGCTTGCTGCGGCAATCAATGGCGATTTAATAAAAAGCTTATTTTATAAAAATATTTGCGCTTTAAATGCAACTATTCAATGTATTGTCAACATTAAATTGGGCAATGCAAATCTTGCAGAAAATTTAAGTTACAACGCAATACTTTATATTAAAAAAATTAAAATTACGATTTTGGTTTACAAAGTAATTGCAAATGTAATGTTACCCAAATGTGCATATCTACACTAGGGTAACTTTTATCGGGTAACTTTTTCGTTTCTTTCCCCTTTACCAGTAATATCGGTTTTATCTGCGCCGCCATTTTTTGATTTTATTGGTAAAGGGGAAACAAACGACGAAGTTACCGGATACCAGTTACCCTAGTGTGATACCAGCCAATATCAGATTTCTTTTTTAAAAAGAATCCCACTTACATAACAGAATTGTTCTGCAAAATTTGCAGGAAGTCGAGTGTATATTCCGTACACTATTGATCCATTTGAGTTTACCCATCAAACAAACGCATTATGTATTTAAATTAAAACTAGAAAACATATATGACTGTAATAATGGATGGATTCACTTTCTGCATGTAATAATTGTAAACTAAATTTTTTTTGTGTAAATATTATATTATATTATATTATTAGTAAATATTATTGCTTGAGTGAAATATAACCTATATATAAATTCTGATTACATGTGGGTCTTTTTATAAATTTTACTAAATGAGAATTAATATTCACTTCGTGCATGTAATAATCTGTCTTTCTAATTTGCAGTGCATGAGTAATTGTTCAGTATATTCCGTGAACTATTAATCCATTTGAGTTTAGCTCTTAAATAAATGCATTTGTATTTAAATTAAAACTAGAAAACATATATGACTGTAACAACGGATAAATTCACTTCCTGCAAGTAATAATTGTAATCTCATTATATTGGTGTAAATATTATAATTATTGCTTGAGTGAAATTTAAGTATATATATATTCTGATTACACGTAGTTAAATAAAATTTACTAAATGAAGATTAATATTCATTTCGTGCATGTAATAATCTGTTTTTTCTAATTTGCAGTGTATGAGTAAATATTCAGTATATTCTGGTAACTATTGGTCCATTTGAGTTTAGCTATTAAATAATTGCATTTTGAATCTAAATTAAAACTAGAAAACATTGGATGGATTCACTTCCTGCATGTAATATTTGTAATTTAATTTTATTTGTGTAAATATAATTATTATTGCTTGAGTTAAATTTATATATATATATATATATATATATATATATATATATATATATATATATATATATATATATATATATATATATATATATATATATATATATATATATATATATATATATATATATATATATATATATATATATATATATATATATATATATATATATATATATATATATATATATATATATATATATATATATATATATATATATATATATATATATATATATATATATATATATATATATATATATATATATATATATATATATATATATATATATATATATATATATATATATATATATATATATATAT
Organism: Nephrotoma flavescens; assembly: GCA_932526605.1. Classification (NCBI taxonomy): domain Eukaryota; kingdom Metazoa; phylum Arthropoda; class Insecta; order Diptera; family Tipulidae; genus Nephrotoma; species Nephrotoma flavescens. The sequence goes on from OW052221.1 coordinate 224,276,657, forward strand.
ATATATATATATATATATATATATATATATATATATATATATATATATATATATATATATATATATATATATATATATATATATATATATATATATATATATATATATATATATATATATATATATATATATATATATATATATATATATATATATATATATATATATATATATATATATATATATATATATATATATATATATATATATATATATATATATATATATATATATATATATATATATATATATATATATATATATATATATATATATATATATATATATATATATATATATATATATATATATATATATATATATATATATATATATATATATATATATATATATATATATATATATATATATATATATATATATATATATATATATATATATATATATATATATATATATATATATATATATATATATATATATATATATATATATATATATATATATATATATATATATATATATATATATTCTGATTACATGTGGTTATTTTAAAAAAATTTACTAAATGAAGATTAATATTCACTTCGTGCATGTAATTATCTGTTTTCCTAATTTCCAGTGTATGTGTAAATGTTCAGTATATTCCGCGAACTATTGATCCATTTGAGTTTAGCTATCAAATAAATGCATTTTGTATTTAAATTAAAACTAGAAAACATATATGTCTGTAATACTGGATTGATTCACTTCCCGCATGTAATTATTGTAATCTAATTTTATTGGTGTAAATATTAACGGTATTATGCCGCCCCGGTGGCAAAGTGGTTAGCATGCTTGCTCCAGCGACCGGAGGTCCCGGGTTCGATTCCCGGTGGTGACAATGAAAAAATTTCACGGCTGGTTTAGGATCAGTGAATTAATCACTCATTATCCGAAATGAAAATCTGATTATGAAACCTCATTTGAGGCGGCCAAATCCCTTGATGGGATATAGTGCCAGAGAGAGAGAGAGAAATATTAATATTATTGCTTGAGTGAAATTTAATTATACATACATATTCTGATTACATGTGGTTATTTTAAAAAAATCTACTAAATGAAGATTAATATTTACTTCGTGCATGTAACAATCTGTTTTTTCTAATTAGCAGTGCATGAGTAAATATTCAGTATATTCAGTATATTAGAATAGAATAAATTATTATTCAGTAACTATTGGTCCATTTGAGTTTAGCTATCAAATAAATGCATTTTGTAATTAAATTAAAACTGGAAAACATATATGACTGTAACAATGGCTGGATTCACTTCCTGCATGTAAAATTGTAATCTAATTGTATTTGTGTAAATATTATTATTTTTCCTTGGGTGAAATTTAACTATATATATATTCTGATTACATGTGGTTATTTTAATAAAATTTTCTAAATGAAGACTAATATTCACTTCGTGCATGTAATAATCTGTTTTTCTAATTTGCAGTGTATCAGTAAATGTTAAGTATATTCCGTGAACTATTGATCCATTTGAGTTTAGCTATCAAATAAATGCATTTTATATTTAAATTAAAACTAGAAAACATATATGATTGTAACAATGGATGCATTCACTTCCTGCATGTAATAATTGTAATATAATTTTATTTGTAACTTATTTTTAACTTACTAAATTTATATTAGTATTCACTTCGTGCATGTAATAATCTGTTTTATAATTTGCAGTTTATTTGGATTTGTGCAGTATATTCCGTTAACTATTGATCCATTTGAGTTTAGCTATCAAATAAATGCATTTTGTATTTAAATTAAAACTAGAATAACAAATATTTATGCCAGGGATGGCAGCGGCTTTGTCTTTTATAGTATTTTAATTTAAACCATTATTATTTAAATTATTTTCTACAAATAAATGAAATAAATAAAAACTGAAAGATGGTTTGCTCTTTTATTCTTTAATGCCTATAGCTGATTTCTGGATTGAAATAAATTTATATAATTTATTATATTTTTGAGGAACCAGTTTAATTTTGCCTATCGACAATTAAACTTTTTAGATTATTGAAAGTTGAACTCATAATAATAAAGTTTTATTTCAGGAAATGTACCATTATATATGGGTACTTAATTAATTATTAAATTTTTTTCAGGAGTCTGATTGCTGAACTTTTATACTATAAAACCAAAAATAATTGTGCTGTCTTGTGCCTAACAATTTACTTACTATTGACTACTTAAGTGTCTGTAACCGGGTCAAGTCTATCGTATCTAACACCCTTTCATATCCCTCCATCTTGTTATATGTAAAAGGGGTGTACGGTATGCCCGGCGTATCCGGGATTTTTGCTTAGTCTTGGCCATACATTTTTAATCAATCAAAATTTGCAAGAAGTCGACTGTTGAAAAAAGACCTTACATTTCCATACTAATTGTAAAACTGGAAAATTTTGGCATTCGAAATCTAAAACAAAGTTTTTCGATGATTCCCTAAAAAAGATGTTGCGGTTTAAATTTTTGTATCGCCAAATACCCAATTAAATCCATACGCAATAAATAACACTGAGATTTATAAGCCAAACACAAAAACCTATGGCCTTGCAGCATATCCCACAAACAATTAAAATTGAAAATAAGGTATTAAAAATTAATTCCAGAATCAGTTATAAAGCAAATCACTACACAGCCTATTGCAAAAAAAAAATGATTACTTGGAAAAATTTGATGACCTTAAAAAAATGTGGTTAAAACCAGAAATTCTTCAAATGTATAAATCAACGTTTCCTTTGTTATACTGCGTAAATGAATTTCCTTTGTTATACTGCGTAATGCGTAAATAAGAAGAAATGTTTCTAAGATAAAATTGCAATATTTTCTTAGCTGGCCTTCTCATTGAAATAAACATTGTTTGAAACATTACACGAAAATATCATACCATAAACATCACCTTTAGAACCAAAACCTAGTAAAATGTTCAAAAATACTCGGAATAATAACTGTGCTAGTTAGAAAATGTGACAAGCTGGGCACCCAGCCACTCCAACCTAACCTAATCTAACCTTGGCCTAATTAAAACACACATATATGGTGGATGTGGTTTTTCGGTCTTGATATATTTGGAAAAGTTGTTTGTCTTGACTTGCGCAACAAATTTGCTGAAGAAAGCATAACGGAAATCTAAATGGTTCAAGAGCTGTCACCGTGAAAATGAGTGTATATTTTGACAAATTTTTCACTCAGAGCCAAATCATGTCGAAAGCGATATATCAAATATGGGGACTAACTTTGAAATGGGACTAGCACCATTGAATTCAGCATAACCGAATTAGGTTAACCCCCTGGGTGCCCAGCTTGTCACAAAAAAAGTTTGCAATTCAAGCACAGTGTAATAGTCCATTTAAGTTCTCAAATTTACATTCTAAATTGAATTAATTTTATAGCTTTTAATGTAAGGTATCGCGGTTAATTAAATTGTTAGAGCTTGGGCTTATTTAATTCTAAAATAAAACTATAAAGTAAAATATCAAAAATTGCAATTTGTTATTAATAATATCCAAACGAAAGCCTTTTACACATTCAACTAAAGTTATTCAACGATAAATTGTTGGTGATACTTTTTGACATAAATTTATCATGTGACTATACATTTTATCTTGAAAAAAATTTAGTGAATGCGAACTTACTAAAACATCACGACATCCAATATAAATGTAGAGTTCTACGATATATTTCTTCGTGTGTAAAGGTTATCTCTTTTACACATTACAATTTATCTTGGTTTGTTGAGAATTAGGGCACTGTGGTTAAAGTTAAGGAAGCTGTATGTGTAAGCTCATTTTGCTGCTGAGTTTAAGGCATACGCTAATGTCAGTTTTACTTGAAAAATAACTTTTCATCCAAATAGAATGGAAACGCTTATGGCTGTCCCATTATTAAAGATCATTTAAGTGCCGGTCGAACCGATCGACAGTACCTGACAAATTATTAACTTTGCCTACTACTGCAGTGGCTATAAACATGAATTGAAACATAATACAATTATGGAAATTCAACGGATTCAACTAAGGCAATACAAGCACTTTAAAATCATTAAATATTGAGCCTTCTAGCATCTACAAATTTTACGAAAGGTTTCTTTGTTGATTTTGCTCCAGCAACATTTTACAATATGAATTTTTAAATTTTTGATGGTGAATATTTTGTAGTACTATCAGATGAATTTTTCTTTCAACCTACATTTAATAAAATTTCACATAGGAATTTTTTCAGAAACAGTAAATTTTCCAAAATTCTTAAAGATTTTTAATATTCAAATGTTTTCCATAAAATTTTAACAATTCACATAAAACATTTTGCGATAATCGATTCTAATACTATGAGTAATGACACTTCACTTCCTGCATGTAAATACTTTACAAAAACAAATTTTACTAGAATTTGAGCAGCAACACAAAGCTGCATTTTACTATAAAATTTTAACAATTCAAAATATTAGTTTAACAATTTGTATACATTTCCTGCAAGTAATAATTATAGGTATATAAACCAACATCGAGAAAAAGTCGTAAGGATATCGGATGTCCTAATCTTTCTATTTGGTGGTTAATATTTTATAGTATTGTAGTATTTCGGTTTTACTTTCTGCATGTAATAATTTTACAAAAGCAAACACGATCAGTAAATATTTCTTTATCTATTTAGCTCTCAAAATTTTAACAATTCGAAATCAAAATTTAGAAAAAATTTAGTTGCTAATTTTTATTAGCATTTTTTAATGTTTCGTCGTTAATATTTTGTAAAACAAAAACGCATGAGGCTTGGTTTCTTACTACTTGTTATTATTGTTCAAATATCAAAGTTCAAATATCAAAATTCGAATACGTTTATTTGTTGACTTTTTTCTAAATAATTTTGACTTAATTTTAAAATATAATGATATAAGTATGTTGTAGCCCTAATGCGTAATTTTTATTTCCTGCATGTAATTATTTTGTACGCGCCGAATTTTTCGGAATTCACAAAATTCAAATAGTACATCATTAATATTTGGTAGTAAATATTTTGTAATACTTCCAATTGATTTGCACTGTGTGCATGTAATAGTTTTACACAAAAAATTCTCTAGAGAATTCATAACGAAAATTTCTACAGTTGAAATTATCAAATATTAATAATTGGTTTTAATATTAAATGGTACTACTAGATTTTCACTTCCTGCATGTAATAGTTTTAGACTGATGATTTTTTCCATAAAATTTTACTAACCATCAATTTTTAGTATTTGGTAGTTAATATTTTCATTAGTCGAGAATATCCCATCAACAGCGCTGTTGTTGCAAACGTTGTAACCATACGGGGCTTAGGGGTAACTTGTGACCGCGAACCTAACTTTAGAGATCACATCGGTATTATTGTCAACAGAGCAAACTTTTCGCTTGGGTTTGTGAAACGCTGGTCTAAGGAATTTTTGAACCATTATGTATACGAGAGCTCTCCATATGACATTTGTTCGGCCCCTGCTCGAGTATGCTAGTCAGGTTTGGTCCCCATACCATGGAGTGCACATATACGAGAAATGAAGCGGTACAACGTAGATTTTTGCGCTTTGCTTTGCGTGGACTACCTTAGTGGACGTTTATAATTTGCCTCTTTATCTTGACTGCTTGAAGCTTATAAACTTAAAGCCACTAAGTAAGGACGATCTGTTGCTGACGTCATTTTCATTCATTAACTTTTATCTGGCAGTGTAGATTCTTTAGCTCTACTCGAAAAGGTGAATTTTAATGTATATGCTCACGCTTTAAGAACGAAACTAGCTTTTAGAATTGCTCCTCATAGAACGACCTACGGCCAGAACGAGCTTATTACAAGAATGCTGCGTGAGACTAATAAATATTTCGAACTTTTTGACTGCCGCATTAGCAAAGTCGATATTAAAAAAATCGTTAAGCAATTTTTGTTTAATTTTTAGATACATTTTTTCTTTTTATCTATTTGACTTAAATACTCTATAATATTATTTTCTTCTTGCTCTCATCATTGCGTTTTTTTAATTTTATTTTGTTTGACTTTGATTTATTTATTTCTCTTTTTTCTTCTCTTTTCTCCAGTTTAAAATTTGCTTGCTCTAAGCAAGCCAGCGGTCGGTATCTCCTTTTTTGCGGCGGAGTATCATTCTTCTATATTTAGTACATATAGATTCAGCCTTTTAATTTTTCTAATCATAGCTCTTTAAATACATTTTTTATTTCGATTAATTGGTAATAATTGATTTTTGCTCTTTTCTTTCTTTTTTTTAATTTTTTATTTAGTAGCATGATATCCTTGTTTATAATTTCCCCGGAATTATATTCAAAAAATAATAATAATGTTGACTGTGACTCCCCGCGTGAGGTCAGGGAGCTGTGATTGGTCGTTGGGAAATAATACCTAATACATTAACAAAAAAAGCTAAACACGTTATATAAGTAGCAATCAAGTAAAAATTAAGCGACATTTTGTTTTATCTTAGATACATCAGACGCCCATTCCACATCTTTGACAAAATTCTAAAAATCGCAATCGAGGCAAAAAAAAATACGGATACGTTTATCAGATATTTTTAACGTCAATGCGTAGTGAAATTGATGATCACCTCACAAAAGTTCGAATAAGAGCTTCATTTCATAACTATGATGAAATTCTTGAAACAGTCATGGATAGGAGATTGATGATGAAGTTCCATAATCTCGACTATAGTATTTCGTTTTTTTTTTTTTTTTTGATATGATATGTAACTGGGACATCGATCGTCATTGCATATAACTAAACACAAATTCTAATAATCGTCATGGACATGGGCATCATCTCTTGAGAACGGCTCGACCGATTTGGCTGATTTCATTTTTGCTGTATTCGTAATTTTCAGGACAAGGTTTGTAAAAAAATAATAATTTGGAAAAATGCACCGGAAAATTCGAAAATTCGTAAATTTGGATAGTATTTTTGTATGAAAAATGATAAATATGGCGCCGACGTTCAGTTTGATAGTTTGGAGGTGATATGTTTTCATAACACCAACAAATTCCGCATTGAATATTGATATTTTGCGAAAAAAATTTAAAATGAAAGCGATATGTTATCGGCGATGAACATATCTTTTAAGCATTCAAAATTCATCAATTTGAATTTATGTAAGTTCGCTGTAGTTTGGTGTGTTGCAAACAATTGAATTGATATTAGTTCGTTGTTTATTTGTTTGGAAAAAATACTACTAGTGAAGCGTCGAAATAACAGATAGCGTACGAGTCTACGACGGCTACGGAGGAATCTTCTTCCTCGATGCACCTGACGGAACTGGCAAGAAGTTCCCAATTTCATTGATTTTAGCTTCGATTCCCGCACTAAGTCAAATACCGCTGGCCCTAGCATCATCTAGAATCACTGCCACATTGTTAGAAGGAAAACGGGTGCTCAAACTCTCACTGAATTTGCAAACGATAGCAGAATTGACGTGCAACATTTCCAGAAAATCGACATTGGTGAAAGTACTACAGACCTCTTTGGAGATACGATGATTTTGCTGACCGGCGATTTTCGGAAAACGCGGCCAGTCATTCCGAGATCAACAGCTGCTGGTGGGACAAACGCTTGCTTGAAATCATCCGATTTGTGAAGATTCTTAAAAACCTCAAGTTTACAACGAATATGCGAGTCGCGGTACAAAATGACAAATAGTCGGACGTGTTTGCCAAACACGATATTAGACATTGGCAATGAAAAATTCAAGTTGACGCTACTGGCGGACTGGCCTCATTTCGTTTATCTAATTTTTGTCAATTCACAATCTCTAAAGTAGATTTGATCACGAATGTGTTCCCCAATAGCGATGCAAATTACAAAAACCATTGGTTGAGCGTACGAGTCATTTTGGCAGTGAAAAATAAGGACGTAAACGATTTGAATATCGTTGCATTCATTTAAGTTGATCAATTCTATTTCAGAACCAAACCAAGTCGTCAATTATCCCATTCAATACCAGAATTCATTTAATTTGCCAGAAATGCCGTCGAACAATTTACAGCTCATAATCGGTTCGGTGATAATCATGTAAGCTGTTAAGACAATCGTTGGAGGTGTGTATGAAATACACCTAAAATTGGCGTATTTTTCCCAGGGGCAGTTGTATATACGTGGCGTGCTCAGCAGTCGGAAAACTATCAGCGCTATTCGTTTTCTCTCCGGACAGGAAGGTAAAAAATATCGATCATCACCAAGCGTTGTGATGAACGCATTATTATTTGGCTGCTTAGGGATTTGACAAATCTCGATTCCTTTCCGAAGGGTTATTTAAAGTCACCGGATTATGCTAATAAACCAGCAACAATAGACGCTTTACGGATTATGAGCAGTAATTGATTTTAAAAAATTATAAAGTAAATAGCGAAATCTGGCGAATGAAATGCGCTTTAATTTCAAATTCATTCAAAATCATTTATGACGAAATTTGCAAAAAATCTTCTACAAAATAAAAAGGAAAGTTTGTAAATCTGTAAGTCTGTCTGTAAACAATCTGCTAAAAAATCTATTCATCCGATTGGGATGAAACTTTGGTGAGTTATTGTGTGTACGCCCGCAAAGGTATCTGTTCTTGAAAACCAGGGCTGTATCCCAGGGTTTAGCGGCTCCGTACAAAATTTTTCGTAACATTTCAATTTTTTGTTAATTTTTCCTGGGAATGAGTTTTGGGTGAGGGGAGGGGTTGTATGAAATTATAAACATGTTCGAACATGAGGGGTGTGTCCCCTGAATCAAGGGACCTACTCTCGAGTTGGTAAAATTAGACCTGGCTCCTGGGTCTAAAATTTCAATTTTTGACGCGTCCGGTGATGCTTTCGATACTGAATTCGGCACCTGATGAATTTCTGTAAAGTAAAGGGTGGTTAAATTTTAAGGGCCGACGTTGAATGTGAACCACACCAAAACGTCAAGTTTTTTTCTGCATTAAATTTGACATTTCTCAATTTCAGACTATCTCAATTTGAACCATTGAAAGATACACAATCGAGCAATGCGTTAAAGTTATTCAGGCATATTATGAAAATGGGCGTTCAAATCAAAATGCATATCGTACACTTCGTGATTTTTTCGGTTAATTTAATCGTCCAAATGTGCGTACGATCGAAAAAATCGTGCAAAAATTTAAGCAAACCGGGTCTGTAGGAGATTTTAAAACACTAGTGCATGCTCGTACAGCTCGTACTGCAGAAAATATTGCAGCTCTTCGCGATAGTGTGGCTGAAGAGCTGTCCACCTCAACTCGTCGTCGTGCCCAACAATTGCACCTCTCACGCTTGTCGTTGATGAACATTATGCATAAAGACTTGCATTTACACGCTTATACTCAAGAACTAAAGCCTCTTGAACATTCCAAACGTCGTCAATGGTCAGAATGGTGGCAAGAAATGGTAACAGTGGATGATCAATTATCGAAGAAAATTATCTTCAGTGAGGCACATTTTCACCTCAGTGGATTCGTCAATAAGCAGAGTTGCCGCATTTGGGCGAATCATAATCCAAGAGTGATTGTCAAAAAACCAATGCACTCACAAAGAGTGACTGTTTGGTGCGGTTTATGGACTGGCGGCATCATCGGGCCGTATTTTTCCAAAATGAGGCCGGTAAGGTAGTTACTGTGAATGGTGGTCGCTATCGTGAGATGATAACGAACTTTTATGGCCCGAATGGGAAGATATGGATGTGGACGATATGTGGTTTCAACAGGACGGTGCCAGTTGCCACACAGCTAACGAAACAATGGCTTTTTTGCACAAAAATTGTGTTATCTCACGTGGTGGCGATGTCAATTGGCCGCCAAGATCATGTAATTTGACATCGTTGGACTTCTTTCTTTGGGGTTATTTGAAAAAAAGGTGTACGTCGATAAGCCAGCAACAATTCAAGAGGTAAAGGATGAGATAATTCGGCACATTAACGGCATAGAACCTCAATTATGCCTAAGCGTCATCGAAAATTTGGACCATCGGGTGGAAGTGTGCCGCCGAGTTCGCGGCGGCCATTTGGCCGATATTTTGTTCCATGCATATTTGAACCATACCATATTATCATAATAAAAAAAAATTGACAATAATTTCCTAAATAATTTGTGTTTTATTCAAAATCAACATCGACCCTTAAAATTTAACCACCCTTTACGATTGCAACTACAGTCACGTCGAGAAATTGCCTGAAAATATCCGTAGTTCAAAGTAATCTTAATTTCTCCCGTTCAGCATCCGGGTTCAATTCAGCTACCCTACAACATATTTTGACCACCTTCTGCTCGTGGTAAATGCAGTGCTCCAAGCATTTAAAAAGTGAATAAAAAACGGAAAACAGTTTGGTACACTAATTTTGAGCATAGAATAATTTGATAACTGCTAGAAATAGTCCATTGCTGGTTAAAAATTAATCTGACTCTTCGCTAACAGAAAATTTTATTCAAACCACACTCTCCTAAGTAGCAGCATTTAAAGATCTCCTGGATCTATTATCAAAGAAATTATACAATTTTACTGAATGAAAATTTTTTAAACGTACACAAATTTTATTTTATCGCAATGTTTGTCATATAATAACTAACTAATTTGCTGCAAAAAAGTGAAACATTGAATCATTCTTCGATATATTATATAAACATATCAGATATCACTAATTGACTACCATAATGTAGATACACGATAAATTAAAAATGTTTTCTCTACTTCATTAATCAATTATACCCTAAAAAACTAACTTGACATTTTTCTAATGACACCTAGTTACAGATCTAATCACTTTCCATGTTAAAACATTCCACAGTCACAAATGTATACCGTATAGAATATAGTTCCCCACCAAAGGCACTAATTATATCAATCAAATCATCATAATGTCGTTTGTTCATGTATAGGGTGCACAAAAGCTTTGATTAACGAACTTTTTACAAAAGAATGTAAAATACACCCTGTTCAGATAGAAAAAACGGAATTTACACCAATGAAAACTGTAACAGACATTAATTACGATAAGATCATATAGTTTTCCCAAAAAAAAACCCCAATCCATTATTTTGATTAATGACTTTCAAGACGAAAAGTTAAATATGTGCCATATACTGTCGTATGCGTCTGTGTACGTACATAACCAAATAGAATATGGTACAGATAATGTTGCGATGAAGGAAAACTTTAAAATCGTCGACAACATACAGTTTTATGCAGACATAAAACAAAAAGCTTTATTTTATAAAAAAAAGCTTCTCTATTTGTACGGAACATACATTTTAGTTTGTTGGTGTAGTTTTTTCCACGAGATGGAAAATTCAACAGCAAAAAAATCGAGTGAAACGCAAAAAGATTAAAATCAAACTGCAAAATTTAATTAATTTAATTGAGTTTACAATAATTATATATATCCGAGTGTATGTTTATTGTGTATGCAATATCCACAATTAAATGTACATTATACAAAGAGTAATGGATGTAGAACTCTGGAGGGAGTAAGTTTGCTAACCTCTGGAGCTTTTATTATATATACACTTTAAATTATTTCACTCCTCTTTGAAACGTGTTCATGTACGAAGAATATGTCTAAATATTATTTGCTGTATACACGCATGTTAAAAATGTTAGAAACGACATATGATTGACATGGCTTTTAGCAATAATAAAATAATAAATTTTCTTGCGTTAATGGTTTTGAACAAAATTTTAATAAAAATGTTCGCTCCCCATATTTTCAAGAGAATATAATACACCATAACAATACCGCTAAAATAGGATATAAAATTTAATCTTTATGAATTAATTATGATATAGAAATAATATGTGAATTATTATTAGTGTTGTGACACAACTATTTGTTTGAACATATGGTGATTTTATTTAATAATATATTAAAGGGATAATATCCACATGTTGGCAATAATGTGTGTGTGTGCAGATTACTACATTAGTTTGTAAAAGAAATTTTCGACACGCAGTTTTAACAAATTTTCACGCAATTTGACTGAGGTTAATTATACACTACGGATTCATAGAGTAATTAAATTTAATTAACATGGAAACGTGTCTAGTCACACATAATTAGACGCATACAATTTAAAATCCCCAGTAGATTTATAAAAATTATTTTAAGGATTTCGTCAATATATACACATAGACCTGACACGATCAACAAACTATATGCGGCGTCAATTTCAACCTTATTCATACACCCCTGTGTCTCGTTCAAGCTTTTTGTGTGTATACATCCCAAAATCTATTATTTTCTTTTGTGTTAAATAATTGAAGTTTATGCATCAATTATAACTGGTTCGTTGAATTTTTCAATTTTATCACAAGCAAAACATTGTGTTGGAAAACATTTTATTTTCGAGCTTTAAGATTTACATTAACAAAATAAATAAATATATTTACTTGGATTTGAAAATTTTTGGCGAAAATTAGTGTTTTACAGGAATGTAAAATTAAATTGTTTTTCATATGTACAACTTAAATTATTTATGCTTTTGTGTGTTTGTGAAGTATTTTGTTGGTTGTTTTTCTAAACTTTTATTTTTATGTGCATGGACTAGAATAATTAGAATGTATTTTTAAAAAAAAACTTCACCAACATTATAAATAACGTTTATGTTCAACCGGTTAACGATTAATTTTTAAATTCTATAATGGTTCAATTTGAAGTATTTTCGTTTGCTAATTTTAATAATGCTTCATTAATTTAAATATATGTTTATTGGGTTATAGAATTTTGTTATTCGTTATTTTCGCCTCTAAAAAAACAATTGGATGCAAGAAGTGCAGATCAAGAATTAGTACACAAAATATTAATCACCAAAAACTAAAAATCCGTTAAAATGTCTTAAGATAAATTGACACAAACCATAATGAATTCTTCAAAGGTTTTTTGTGGGAAATAAAATATTAATACCAAAAAATCTTAGAAGTCTCTGCGAGTTGCGGTAAAATTTGTTATGTAAAAGCAGGAAGTGAAAATCACCCTATTAAAGTTAGCCGACTCCAACCGAAAAATGCCGAAATGCAGATTTAAACTATCCAAACGAAAATGACAGCCGATTTTTGTCAGTAACATCCCACCTGAAAAATGTCGATAATGCAGATACTCATTTTATGCCGGGATGTAATTATTTATATCAGAAGTTGTTATTTTGTTCTTTCAAAAAACAACTAAAAATTTTAAAATAAGAAATTTCATTCGAAACAATTAAAAGTAATATACAAAACCAAATTTGTCTAAGTGCTCTTTTAGATGTACGGCAAAAGCAGACGTGAAATACCATCTATAGTTACATGTTAAGAGAATATATTAAATGGCACTTTATCTAATAATTACCATTTAAAAATTTCAGGTCAATTTCCATGTGGAGAGTACAGGAAAACTCGATTAAATAAATCACACACACTTAATTTGAAAATTTCTAAAAATTTACTGTTTTAATTTTCATAGCTGGTAATTAATTCAGCTGGTAAGGTCTTAATGATGCTCACACCTGGTAAAAATTTCAGATCGCTTTCTATGTTGGCTGTCCGGGAAAACTTAAATGAATATATCGCACAAAATTTGAAAATTTCTAAAAATGGACCGTTTAAAGTGGCATGGCTAAAAATAAATTCGAATGAAAGGTAATAACGCCTTTCATTCTCACACCTGGAAAAAATAGATAGATCGATTTCAATGTTAGAAGTCCCTAAAAACTCAAATGAATATATCGCAAACACAAAATTAGATTTTTTTTTTAAATTAACCGTTTAAAGTGTCATGACTGGAAAAAGATTCAAATGAAGGGTCTTAATGATGCCCATAACTGGAAAAATGTTCAGGTTGATTTCTATGTTAGGAGTCTGGGAAAACTCAAACGAATATATCGCACACACTAAAATTGAAAATTTCTAAAAATTGAATTTTTAAGTCTCATGGTTGGAAACAGATTCAAATGAAAGGTCTTAATGATGTTTACATCTGGAAACATTTTTAGGTTGATTTCTATATTGGGAGTCCGGGAAAACTCAAATGAATATATCGCACACAAAATTTGAAAATTTTTAAAAATTGACCGTTTAAAGTGTCATGGCTGGTAATAGATTCAAATGACTGGTTTTATTGATGCTAATACCTGGAAAAAATGTCAATTCAATTTCTATGTTGGGAGTCCTTTGTTGCAATCGGCAACTTGTAGCAAGCGGTTCGCTATATAAATGTGTTCACGGGATATCATAAGACTGGATATCATAAGATTATATTTGTACGTGATCCACACACGTCACTAGCAGGTTCAGCGGTAGGCTAACAACCTCATAAAGACAAATAAGTCATAAATTCTAGACAAATACCGAATGAAAGACGCGACTTAAACGTTCAATTTTTTGATATTTCTAAATTAAGGGTTCAATTTTTTCAATTTTCCCGTTCTCTCAACATAAAAATTTGCTTTAATATTTTTCCAGGTGTGAGCATCATTAAGGCCTTTCATATCCATCTATTTCCAGTCATGACACTTGGCTATCCCCAGTCATGACACACAAACGGTTTCCAGCCATGACACACAAACTGTTAATTTTTAGTAAATTTCGAATATTGTGTGTGCGATATATTCATACGGGGTTTCCCGGACACCCAACATAAAAATTGACCTGACGTTTTTTGAATGATTACATTATTAAAGTACCCCATCATTTAAAATATTTTCCGAACATGCCATTTTAGATGTATTTTACATCTTACTTTCTCTCTCTCTCTCTCTGGCACTATATCACATCAAGAGATTTGGCCGCCTCAAATTAGGTTTCATAATCATATATTCATTTCGGATAAGGAGTGATTAATTCATTGATCCTAAACGAGCCGTGAAATTTTTCCAATGGCACCACCGGGAATCGAACCCGGGACCTCCGGTCGCTGCAGCAAGACCACTTCGCCACCGGGTGGTTAAATCATCTTACCTTCGCACACATCTAATACAGCACTTACATTAATTTGGTTTCTAATACTTCTAATAGTTTCGTATAAAATTTTTATTTTAATAGTTTTAGTTGATTTAAGTTACAAAATCAAACTTATATTAAAAAAAATATTTTCCAACATATAATTTGTATCTGCGTTATCGACATTAATCGGCTGTCATTTAATACTTTTAATTTTTTAATCTACATTTTCGGCATTTTCCGATGTTTATTTCTGTGGATTTCTTAAATATATTATATACTCAACCAAATTTTTCCGTACTCGAAATATGAAAATTGGCCTGAAATTTTTTTCCAGGCGTGAGCATCAGTAAGATCTTTCATTTGAATCTATTTGCAGCCATGACACAGTCAATTTAAAAAAAATCCAAATTTTTGTGTGCGATATATTTATTTGAGTTTTCCTGGACTTCCAACATAGAACGACCTTAAATTTTGACCTTTCCTATGAATGTATTACCAGCCATGACACTTTAAACGGTCAAATTTTAGAAATTTTCAAGTTTTATATGTGCGATCTATTCATACAAGTTTTTCCGTACTCTTCACATGAAAATTGACCTGAAATTTGTAAGTTTTGCTTGCTTTGTGCCATCGAGTTTTCTCAGTAATAAAACATTTTTTTTTTGTAATTTTAATGTATTTAATAAAAAAGTTTAATTTTGAATAATATACGTTCCAAAACGTTTTGATTGAAAAAAAAATTACTGTTTAACACCAAAATTATGTATCTGCTTTATCGACATTTTTCGATTGGCTATTTGTAAGAATATACCTTACCGACTTTACAAGCGAATAATACTAGTTGTTTTTAATCTACATTATTGACATTTTTCGCCTGGTAAATTTTAGTTATTATCGTCAAAACTGTATTATCGGCATTCTTGGCTAGTGCATTAAAAATGGTATAACTACATTATCGACATTTTTCGGGCGATACGTTTTAGTTTTTGCAGACGAATCTGCATTATCGACATAGTTCGGATAGAGCAAGTGGGCTAACTTTAACAGTGTGTGAAAATCAAATGTTAGTACAACAAAACACTTACCACGCTAAATTGGATCGTGTAAAATAATTACATGCGCGGAGTGAAAATTAAGAGTTTGAACTATATAAAATATTAACCACAAAATATGGGATCCGTTCATAACTGCATATTTTAAAATTGCATTTCTCAAAACGGCATATTTAAAAACTGCATAAGATACAAAAGTGCATTTTTCAAAACTGCATATTTCAGAACGGCATTTTTCTAAACGACATATTTTAAAACGACATTTTTCAGAATGCCATTTTTTAAAACTGCATATTTCAAAACTGCATAGGTACAAAACTGCATTTTTCAAAACGTAATTTTTAAAACTGCACAAGATAGAATGAAAAATTTTTATCAATAATGAATCTAGAATTATCTTTTCGTCAATTTCTGGAATATGACCAACAGGTACGGTTATTTATTACACGATGAAATTTGAGATGAATGAAATTTTTGAACATTTATGAACGATTCTTGGATTAAATTCTAGGATAAAGTCAAATGAAAAGGAACTTAATTATTTTTAATCGAGTAAGATTTAATTTCACATGTTTAGGTTTAATATAGGTATGTTATAAGAAAGGACCTTCATGGAAATTAGAAATTATTTGAAGATTTAGTATGCATTTAATATTCTCCTTCACCTAAATTAGTCTACCTATGTCGTTTCGAAAAATGAAATTTTAAAAAATGCCGTTTTGAAAAATATCTTTTTAAAAAATGTCGTTTTAAGAAATGCCGTTTTGAAAAATGCCTTTTTGTACCTATGTCGTTTTGAAACATGCAATTATGAAAATGCTGTTTTAAAAAACGCCATTTAGTAAAATGTCTTTTTAAAAAATGCAGTTTAGAAAAATGCCGTTTTGAAAAATGCCGTTTAGAAAAATGCCGTTTTGTACCTATGTCCTTTCGTACCTTATGCAGTTTTGAAATATGCAGTTTTAAAAAATGCAATTTTGTGCCTTATGCCGTTTTGTACCTTATGCAGTTTTGAAATATGCAGTTTTGAAAAATGTCGTTTTTAAAAATGTCATTTTAAAACATGCGATTTCGACCTGGACCCCAAAATATTTAAAATTGATAATTGGATTTGTAAAAATTTTAAAGAATGAATCGGCATAAAATGTAACTTAAGTAGATTTATTTAATATATTGGTGCACAAAAATTCAAAATTTAAATAAACATTTCACAATATTATCTACAAAATATTTAAAAAGAGAAAATTCCAAATAGAAAATTTGTTTGGTGAAAAATCATTACCCAAACTTTTACGAATTGAACAAGTGGAAAGTGAAAGTCAAATGTTTGTTCCATAAAAAAAACTACTAAATATTTAAAAATTAATCATTTGAATCCTTAAAATTTTATGCTGAAATTAACTTAAAACTTTTACGAATTTTTGTAAATCTTGGAAAAATTTATTCGCAAAATGAAAATGAAAAATTTTTACATGCGGGAAATGAGAGAAAACGTTTGTTAGTACTACAAAATAATAATGGCCAACATATTTTTGGTTGAATTAATCTTATTTTTTTATGAAATCAATAGAATGTCTGAATCTCCTGAATTGTTTAAAACTGTTATATGCACTGTTATTGAATTGCTAAAACTTTATGATATAATTCAACTTAGAACCATTAACAAATTCCCGCAAATTCTGTTTTGTGTAAAATTAATGAAGGAAGTAAATCTGAAGTTTAAGAACTAGAAAATATTGTATTGAATCTGAATGTATCTGAATTTTATGATTAAAGAGATTTTGTGGCTAAAATTAATATAGAAATCTATTCGAACTTTTGAAATGTTAGTCAAATGGTTGCATGCAGGAAGTGAAAATAATACAGTTGTTAGTGCTACAAAATAATATCGAGCAAACAATAAAAATTGATAATTAATTTTAAATGAATTGATCATTTTGAGATTACTTAGCAAACCAATCAATTAAAAATTAGTTGTGTAAAATTCTTGCATGCAGAATATTACCGTTATTATGCAAAATATTACCTAACTAATTTAAAAAATATCTTATTTGAATTGTTGGATTTTAAAGGAAAAATCAACAAAGTAAAATTATCGAATCCGGAGAAATCGGTTTTCATACATTAATTAATTGCAGAAACTGAAAATCTCTATAAATTACTTACTACAGCTGGTTATCTATAACATATTTCATGTTTTCTCGTATGCATGAGAATTCATATTCATACTACCATAGCTCGTCACAAGTGTATAATACCCATTACAAAATTCCATTATCAGTAGATATTTGATGCGTTATGTAAAATTAGTTGGTTAATTTGGAAGCTTCAATTGACTATCTTCCTTTTCCGCTCCATTAAAGGAAAGGAAAGTACTTCATTTAAATATTTATTTCCTTATATCTTTCTTCTAATTATTGCTAGTGGAATCACTGTGGTTCCAAAGAGTACACCATAGTCTATACTCGGACATTTTTTCAGCGCTCATAAACAAAATTACGAGTATACACTTATTTCCGGCAACATTGTTTCTGGTAAAATTGGTTGTATAAAATCATTAAACGCAGGCAGTGAAAATCATGTGTTAGTACTACAAAACACTGTAAAATTAGATCGTGTAAAATAATAAAATGCGGGGAGCAAAAATTAAGAATTTGAAATAAAAAATATTAATCACAAACTATGACACAATCGATAATTGGACTAGTAAAAATTTTAGGGAATGAGTCGGCATAAAATCTAACTTAAGCTTGATTATCTATATAATATTAAAAAAGAGAAAATCACAATTGCAAAATTTGTTTAGCAAAAATCATTAGAAAAAGCGGAAAGTAAAACTCAAGTGTTTGTTCCACTAAAAAACTACTAAATATTTAAAATTTTATTTTTTTTGAATTCTTAAGATCTTATGTTGAAAACTGCCTTAGAAACTTTTACGAATTCTAGTAAATCTAAAAATTTATTAGGAAAAAATTTATTTAGGAAAAATGTATTTAAGGAAAATCATGAAAAATTATTACATGCAGGAAAAGAGAGAAAATATTTGTTAGTATTACAAATTAATAATGTTTAAATCGGTTTATTTGAATTGTTATATTTTTTTATGAAATCTATAGGATGCGTTTTTAAATCGAAAAGATGGTTTGTATAAAATTGTTATATGCAGGAAGTAAAAATCTAGTACTATAAAACCATTAAGTATTAAACAATTTATAATTTGACATGCCAAAATTTTATGATAAATATCAATCAAGTGAAACTTTTCGAAGGAAATATTAACTATTGATAATTAATTAAAAATTGATAATTAATTATAAACCTCTATAAGTTTGTGCAAAAATTTTACATGTAGGAGGTAAAAAGTACGTGTTAATATTCAAAATATTTCTCTCTCTCTCTCTCTTTCTCTCTCTCTCTGGCATTATATCCCATCAAGGGATTTGGCCGCCTCAAATGAGGTTTCATAATCATATTTTCATTTTGGATAATGAGTGGTTAATTCATTGATCCTAAACCAGCCGTGAAATTTTTTCCTTGTCACCACCGGGAATCGAACCCGAGACCTCCGGTCGCTGGAGCAAGCATGCTAACCACTTTGCACCGGGGCAAAATATTACCAACCAATTAAAAAAAATTATCTGAATTGTTAGCACTTTATATAAGGATAAGTTAAAATTTGTACAACGTAGATTACCTATAATATATTTCGTGCTAAGTATTCACTTCCATACCTTCATATTCATGAATATATAAAAACAATTGTATTAGTAATATTTTTATGCCTTTCATACAACTTGTTGTAACATACGTCTCACGTTCGCTCTCTTGAAAGTATCGAAAGTTCAGAAAAAGTGTGCTCAACAAAAAGTTGGATACTAAAATTGCATGTGTTAATTAAAAAAAATATCAAAATATTATTTGTTACCTAAATAATTGTATTTCTAATTTACTGAAATTTTTCCACAAATCTCATTTCTATGTAAAAATGCACGAGATGAGAATACCTGCTTCACGGCTTAGGTGCCGCTATTATTCCTTCGACACATTACTTTACTGAGGAATTATTAAACTGTTTAAGTATTTAATAAATCCATAAATTGGTTCAAATTAATTATATAAAAATAATATTATCACAAATATAAATTCACAATAAATATTCAATTTTCAGCGAAACGGAACCAACAAAAATGGTTTGCTTCCTCGACTACTCTCGCTGACGATCCAAAAGAAACTCCATTACGAAATTCTTACTACAGTATATTGAAAAAATTGATAAAAATTGTATGGGAAAAATTTAAACCCTTAACTCTACAGAAAGGAAAAATCCTGTTTCAAGGCTACTTAATAATAATCAACAAATATTTGCAAATTGATTATTTTATGTTTTAAAATTTTATGGTAGAAGTCTGCAAACAAGCATTTACGATTTATCTCATAAAACTATATTGTTTGAAATTAATATATGCGGGAAAAGAAAATCAAGTCATATTAGAAAGAAAACCTTATATTTATCATCGAAAAGTATGATAGTGAAAAATTATTAGATCCACAGTGACAATGAAGTGTTAGTTCTCGTAATAAAGAATATTAACAGAAAAAGAAATATTAAATTTTTCGACTTAAATAGTTTATATTTATTAGATTGATTTATTCCAATAAAATATTGTTTTTATTTATTTATTTCCATAGAGACTTCAACGATTTCTGCATATTAATATTTTTTCGAAAAATTTGCGTCTGAAAAATCATTACACACAAAAAGAAAATGATAAACATGTGCTAGTACTGCAAAATATTGACCAGAAATTTTAATTAAAAATCTGCAAATAAATTTTTCAAAAAGTATTAAATGCAAGAAATAAAAATCAAGTGCTAGCTCAACCAATTATAAATTTTTATTTTATTTTTTGAAATGTTTAAACTTTTTGGAAAAATTCAACAAACAAACCGTAACGAGTTTTTTTATAAACTTCTCTGTCTGGAAAATGTTGTTTGTAAAATATCATTTCATGCAGGAAGAAAGAGAAACTAAAGTGATAGTACTACAAAATATTCTTACTTAACAACTTATTTAAAAACCAGATATTTAAAAAATGATCATGATTATTATTAATTTTTTTGGGAAAATCTCATAGAAGGAAACATTACGAATTCTCGATAAGGCGGTTTGTATAAGTTATTTAAATTTATATTTATTTCTGTTAAACAACCTTTACGAATTTTCGTAAAATTGGTTTCCTTCTGTAAATTTATTAAATGTAGGAAATGAAAATCAAGTGTTATTAGTAAAAATAAGCAACAAAATATTTTGAAATTCTGAAAAATCTTGTTTGTGTAAAATAATTACATGTAGGAAGTAAAAAATCTATTAGAATTACTAAACATCAGCTATCATCAGTTATGAATTTATAAAAGAAATTATTAAAATTTTATAAGAATAATTGACATAAAAATATTAACGACTTCGCCAAAAGTAGGTTTGTGCATAATTATTACATGCAGGTAGAGAAAATCAAATGTTAGTAGTAAAAAATATTTACTATTAAGTATTAAATATGTATTATTTGGATTGTTAAAATATGATGGAGAAACTAAACAACAAAAAGTTTTATCAATTCCGCTAGAATCGGTTCTTGCAAAATAATTACATACAGGAAGTCTAAGTTCTACAAAAACACTAGAATGTAGAACTACAAAAACACTTAACACAATCTACTTAAAAATATAAAATTTGATTTGCTTAAATTTTAAAAGAAAAACCAGTAACGATTTTTTTCAATTCCTAAAAACATTATTGGCTTAAAACTATTACATGCGGGAAGTGAAAATCTATAAAAACTACTAAATATTAACCATCAACTATTGAAACTTTATAAAATGATTTTTTAACATTTTCTACGAATAACCGACACAAATATCTTTGCAATTACTCTCAAAAAATTGGTTAGTGTAAAATCGTTACATGCAAGCAGTAAAAAAACAGGAGTTATATGTACAAAATATTTACTATCAACTATTAAGAATGTATTATTTTAATTGTTAAAATATTATAGACGAGCTAACAAAGAAAATTGTACTAAATCGGTTTTTGAAAAATAAATACATGCGGGTGGTTAAAATCAAGTGTTAATAGTAAAAAATGTTAACCATCAATTAGTAAATACGTATTGTTGAATTGTTAAAATGATATTAAAAAAGTAAGCAGAAAAACCTTTACCAATTCAGCGATAACCGCAATTTGCGATTGAAAACCAAGCTGCAAAACCATTAACACTATACATTTAAATATTGGTAATTTGATTTGTTAAAATTTTACGGAAAAAATCAGCAAAGAAATCTTTTAGAATTCTCTGAAATCTTGTTTTCGTAAAATTATTACATGCGGGAAGTGAAAATCTATAAGAACTACGTAATAAATATTAACCATCAATTATTAAAACTTTATAAAATAATTTATTAATGTTTTTTAAAATTATTCGGCATACAAATCTTCAGGACCTTCCTAAAAATACGATTATTAAAAATATTACATGCAGGCAATGAAAATCAGGAGTTTATAGTTCAAAGTATATACTATCAATTATTAAAGATGCATTATTTGAATTTTTAAAACATTATGGAAAAAGTCAACAAAGAAATCTTAACTAATTCTGTGAAAAACGGTGTTTGTAAAATTATAAATATATTTTTATTGCTAAGTTTTCGCGGTAAATTATTTAATACAGAAAGAAACGAAAAAATCTTGAACTGTATTACCACCAACTTTTAAAAATTGATGATTTGAAATGTTGATTTTATTCTTTTTCACCATCAAAAGCAATGTCTCGAAAATGTAGTTTGAAAAAATATGCAAGACAAGAAAATCAAGTGTAAGTCTAAAAAAAAAACGTTAAACACCAAATATAAAAATTTTATAATTTGGATCGTTTAAATTTTGTAGTAAAAATCGGTAAAGTAATATTTACAAAATTTTATATTCAGAATAGAATATGAATTGTTAATATTTTAGGAGATTAATCAACCTAAAAATATTCACGGATCCTCAAAAGCATACTTCAGTAAAATTATTAAATATAAGAATTGAAAATCAAATACTGCTACAAAATAATAACCACCAAATATGAAAAATTAATCCGATACAAAGAAATTATTTCAATTTTTAGAAAAGTTTGTTTATGAAACAGTATTAAACGCAAGAAGTAAAACTCAAATGATATTCAACAATAAGAACCAATATTAATTTTTATTTTATTTTCTTTAATTTAACAAAGAAATCTTAGCAAGGTCTCTTTATAATTGTATTTATCTGGAACGTTTTGTTTGTAAAATATCATTTCATGCAGAACGAAAGAAATAATCGAGTAATAATACTAGAAAATATCCATACTAAATAATTTAAACAACCAGATATTTAAAAATTGATAATTTTAATTGTTAATCTTTTGGAACGATTTCAACGATGGGACCTTTACAAATACTCGGAAACGCGCTTTGTGTAATCTGTAGGGCAACCAAAAATATGCTCTTAAAAATAGGTTTGAGGGATATATCCTCTATCCGGTCGCAAATTATTTAATTGCGAGGCGAAATATAGTTACTAGATTTATTTTTCCATGCCAATTGATAAAATTTCTTATAATTTAAATTTAATTTGCGATTATAAAGTAGAAATACATGACTTCGGAAAATGCGTAACAATCTTTTTGTGTATTTCTACTGTACAATCGCAAAACAAATTTAAATTTTAAAAAAATGTGTGGCAATTGGCATGGCAAAATAACGGGTGGGGCAAAAGTCCCGCTACCATTTTGATTGCCTATAACTTTGTTCAAAGAAAAGATAAGTAAGTTTGATTTTCATAAAAAGTTTACTTGGTCTTTACATTTTTTTTCGTTATGATTGGAAAATTATATCGGCTAAATGGTGACCTTTGAAATATTCGGCTCTTTTTAAGGCAATTTCGTGACAATTTCGTGTCGAATATTGTCTTTAAAAAGTTTAATCGTTTTGGGCTTATTCAAATAAACTTTTGATTTTAAAAAACCGCATAAGAAAAAGTCTGGTGCTGTTAAATCCGGAGATCTGGCTGGCCATGCTAGTCATTGGTCATGCTGGTCATTCAATAATTGAATTGTTGAACGGGCTGTGAGTGATGTAGCCCCATCTTGCTGAAACCACATGTCCTCTAGCCCTTGCTGTTCCATTTCAGGCACAAGAAAATTTCAAATCATGTCTTGGTACCGTTCAGCAGTAACAGTAACTTTAACACCTCAGTCATTTTCAAAAAAATAGGGACTATTTAATGTTTCCAGTATGAATACCACACCATAAACTTGTTTCTAGGGGATGCAATGATGTTTCATGAATTAATTGAGGATTGTGTGTTGCCCAAAACCGACTGTTCTGTTTATTGACGTGGCCACTGAAGAAGAAAATGGTCTTCATGGCTCATTATCAATTTAGACGAAAAATCTTCAATTTCACCAGACAGCCTTAGGATTGCATTACTGTACTCAACTCGTTGATCATGACCTCTTGGTAGCAATTTATAGACTAATTGAATTTTGTACGGGAACATTTTTAAATCAGTTTTCAAATTTCGCCTTAAACTGCGTGCAGAAATATGTAATTGGGAACTACGTCTCCGAATTGATGTTTCTGGAGACTTTGCAACACTATCGCGCACCAGAGCCACATTTTCAGCGTTACGAGACGTCCGTCCTTCAAGAACGAGGTCTGTCTGCTGTCGTACCGTACTGTCAAAAATTCGCATGTAAACGATAAATTGTGGTTTTGTGTGGCACTGGACGATTAGGATATTTTTGACGAAATTTCCGCTGAGTGGCAAAAATGGAACGATTATTTTCAATAAATAGTGTCAATATTTCTGCTTGTTCTTGTGGCGTATATTTATCCATTATAAAATTTGGGCGTCTACACAACACTGGTTAAAGCGAAACTAAGCTAAACGTCACATAGCCAAGATGGCGCGCAATCAAAACGGTAGCGGGACTTTTGCCACACCCGTTATCTAGTAACCATATTTCGCACCGCAATTAAATAATTTTCGACCAGATAGAGGATATACCCCTAAAACTAAAAATCTGTTTAAATTTACATAGGGAAATAAATTGTTATTAATACATAACACCAACCACTAAATAAAAATTGTTAACTTGAAGAGCAAATATTTTATAGAAAATTTCTGTAAGAAAACTTCTATAAATTTTCGTAAAATTGGTTTGTGTAAATTTATTAAACGTTGAAAGTGAAAACCAAGTGTAAGTACTACAAAATATTAAAGACTAAAAATTAAATATTTATTTTGTTAAATTTTTATGGAAAAATGAGTAATTCTTTAGAAACTCTCAAAAATCATGTTTTTGCAAATTATTTACATGCAGGAAGTAAAAATCTATAAATACTTAAAATATGCCACAACTGTAATTAATGGGTAATAATAAAATTTTATAAGATTAATCGACATAAAAATATTAACGACTTCCCCAAAAGTAGGTTTGTGTATAAATATTGCATGCAGGTAGAAAAAATTAAATGTTAGTATTAAAAAATATTTACTATCAATTAATTATTAAATATGTATTATTTGAATTGTTATAGAAAAAATTAAATGTTATAGAAAAAATAAACAAAACAACTTTTAAAACATCTGCGAAAATTGGTTCTTACAAAATATTACATGCAGAAATTGAAAGTTAAGTAATACAATAGTACTACAAAATACTTAACACTATATGTTTAAAAATTGGTAATTTGATTTAATAAAATTTTACAACAAAAATTTGCATAAGAATCTTAAAATCTTTTGAAATTTCCAAAAACCTTGTTTTGTATAAAAATAGCAATTACATGCGGGAAGTGACACTCTATTAGAAATACTAAATATTAACCATTAATAATAAAAACTTCATAAAATAATTTGTTAACATTTTATATAATTATTCGTCTCAAAAATCTTTACGACTTCTCAAAAAATTGGTTTGTGTACAATAATTACATGCAAACAGTAAAACTCAGGTGTTAGTAGATAAACATATTTAGTATAAACTATAAAGATGTTTTGAATTGTTAAAATATTATGGAAGTGTTAACACAGAAACCTTTACTTATTCTACAAAAATTGGATTATGCAAAATCATTACATGCAGAAAGTTATACTCAAGAATATTTCTCAAAACAATATATTTAAAAAATGATAGTTTTTCTTGATAAATTTGATTTGGAAAAACTCTTTGATGAAGAAAAGAAGAATCATGTGTCAAATGCTGGTTTCTTTCATTTTCCAACCAACAAAGAAACTTTAGAAATTCTCGAAAAGATGGCCTGTAAAAAATATTTACATGCGCGAGGGGAAAATTACATGTAAAGTTTGTGGCAAGAATCACAAAATATTACATGCAAAAATTATAATTAAATACTACTACAACATACGAAGCACCAAATATGAATTTTTCGAGAATTCTGTTTGTATGTTATTATTACATGCAGGAAATGAAAATCAAATGTTAGTACTATGAAGTATTTATCACAAAATACATAAACATTGATAATTATAATTATTAAAATTTTAAGACATATATATCTATAGATATCTCTGGGTCACTAACTAGCTTTGGCGTGAGCAAGAGCGCCCTTCCGTTAATGTGGCCGTTAGATGCTGACTAGTAGGATCGCGATAGCTAGTATTTAGGTGCTTCTCCTGATATCTGAAACTTTGTCTTAAAATGATGTATTACTAAATCTGGAAAGAAACGGTGGTATAGGAAGTAATAGATTTATTTTCGTGTTTTTTAAATTTTTATCCTGTAACTACAACTATAAGTATAGTAAACGAAAATTAAAAAAAAAATATAATTGTGCGACGAAGATCAAAATTTTTAATAAAGTATTTTTGCTTAGCTACGTTTATCAAATATGAGTTTTAGATTTGATCGTGAGCCTTATGTAAATCGTTTATTGAGTGTCTCTTCCAAGAGTTCTGGGATCCTGGCTTGGTTTCAATGGAACTGTCATACAATAAACTGTAGATAATGTGGTTATGTTACCCCAAACTAAATTATTAAGTCATTGTTACATCAACCACATTTTTATGATAAAATACAACTTTGTTGGAACAGGTTTACAAAAACCAATTCCTTTTCCTCAAAACTCAAATTTAATAAAAATCCAAAAAATTAATAAAAATCCTCTGACCTCCTTTTAGAAGAATTTTTAGGGGCGCCTTCCTTGAGAATTGGACATGTCCTTTCACAAACACACCTTTAGGAGAGCTATTATGTAGTACAAACCTGATATACCTGTTACCAATGTAGCCTAGTAAGTATAATGTTTGCTCTGTCATTTGGTGTCCCAGATGGCGCTCTAAAAAAATCGCAACCACATGTTTCTTAATTCATCATACAAACCATAGTTGCAATTGATAGTTCGTTCTATAAATAGGCTTCAACGATATGAGTTAGTAGCGTAAAACTACATTCTGCCTTACTAAACAAACCAATCAAATTAATTAAAACTGATAAAACACAATTCTCATTCGTATACAAATTTCATTAAATGCATAAATAAAATCTCGATTAACACTTAAAATCACCAAGAGACACACAGAGCAGATTTATAAATTTCGAGATGACAACAAATGCAATTCATTTCAATTATGTTACATAGCAAATGAAATATATAAAATTGTGATACAAGTAAAACATATTTCTCATTTTAAAAATTGAAAACAGAATGTGGGGTTGGTGGCTCAAAGGTTTTCAATTCTGTTTTATGACCAAACACTTGTCACCTTTTTATGTATTATAAATCTGTATTTTCTATCTGCTGTAGATTTTTATCTTTATTATGTATATTCTATCTAGTAGGAATGAACTTAGAACGAATTATTATTGTATTAAATTTTATATGTTGTGTGCATATGGGTTCATAGCCCAGAGTTAGATTAAAGCTTTATAAATTTTATTAAAAAAAAATGAAAATATACTGAAAGAATGATATTTCTGAATGTATTTTTCTTGATATATGTTTTTCATGTAAGCTTCACCTTGTATTAACGTGAACTTTCGCCTGTGTATGCATAATATTGTGTACAGAAATGAATTCTGCACATCGCTGTTGCTTCAATTTATTATCATTTTTGATGCAAGATTTGTAATGATTAATCGAGATAAAAATTGAGCTTTTCATATGTTTGCTATATCAGTGACGTGCTCAGGATTTCTTAAAGGTAGGTGAATGTTTTTTATGCAGAACAACAACAAAACGGTTTCAATCAACCTTTACTTGAAGAAACGCGCGTTGGGCGCAGGAAATTTTATATAGTTACAAGGAGCTAAGATAGTCTAAAAGTCCGCCCTGCACCAATTAAAAATATTTATGTTGAATCCTATTCAAGCTTTTTGCATCCAGTTCTCATTTTAACAAAGAAAGTCGTCGATGAATTTAAACTATGCCGTGTTGTCGCGGTTGAATTACCAGCTTACCATGTCTTTAAGTGTAGATTCATTCTGATGCTGCCAAATTACAGTTAGACAAAACTGTCTAGAACCAGCCGATGTTGTAGTTCAAAAAATAGAAGGTGTTCATGTCAATAAAAAAAGGATCCTTCAACCAAACAAAATCGGAAAAAATGTTTCAAAAACTACCTTGAAACCTTTTCAGGCCCTACATCTGTCCAAATGATGGATCCTTTGTAAACTTCCTCTCGAGCTTGAATAGTCGGGGATCTTCTTTCTTGGGCTTTTTTTTAATAATTCTTCAAATTGTATTTATTTTTCGGTGAGATTTCATTCTTCCAGAGTGTTGTCATTCTCAATGAATAGTGGCAGAGTTGTAATGCCGACGACGGGACCACAAGCTCAGGTGGCTTACCGCGGATGGGAACCAAATTGATTGTTATCCGGCTTGGAAGACCAATAAAAGATCAGGCCTCTGCTCAGTTTCTGGAAATACTTGACTATTCTGCATGTTGTATTCTCTAAGCTTAACTCAAAACCATTGATGAAGAATTGATTTGTTTTTTTTTCAAAACCATTAGATGCATTTCGATTTATTTTCCTAATCTAGAAGCAAAACGACAATAAAATTTAAAAGGCAATAAAATTTAAAAACCAATACTTCAAAAATATTCGAATTTACTGCTGTTCTAAGAAAAATCAATCAATAGCAAAGTCTTCTAAAGTGTTGTATTGAAAAGCGATTTAAAGTTTGTCGTGTTTCCCGTAAAACAAATAACAAACAAACATCCTGTTTTCCATTTATTTAAGTTTTATTTCTATCAACAAGTACATTAGTAGAGTACTCGTATATATAAAATTGTTATAATGGTACACAAGGAAAGCAGATTTTCATATTTACAGCTTGTTAGTGTACTGTATATGTTTTGATAAAACAAACTTTTTAGTTTATTGAGCTTTACACATAGTTACAAATTTAAAAGATGCCCGTTTTTCATATTTCATGTTCGCCCATAGTAACTTTATGTAGGTATACTGATGTAGGGTTTGCAAATAAAAAAAAAAAGTGTAAGTGTAATTTAAAAACTACAGACTCATGAAAATAATACTAAACTAAAACATCATCATCATCATCGTCATCATCAACATCACATAATCGTTTTATTTATTATTGTTGTGCGATGTGTGCGCAATACAAATGTACCGTGTATATTTATTTATATGTAGCCAGTATGTTTAGAAGAATAATTCCCTAACCATATGTTATACAACAATATATATTTTTGTAATTTAAGATATCGCCATAATTTTCTAACAGCAGTGCAACATCATCATTTTTATGTATCAAATTCATCATACTCATCACCAACGACGGAGCGAAACGGTAAAGGTTAATGCCCATACGAATTTTATCCACACAAAACACTTTACTCATACGTAACAGTTGTAAAGCTTTTGAAAATTCGATTTAAAGAAGTTTTAGATCAGTAAAGTGTTACCATAAATTGTAAAAAGGCAGAGTGGGTGTTTTATCATTTACATTTTTATTACAAGTGTATTGCGACTCAGAATCGTTGGCGATGGATGCTGAATTCGATAAATTCGTTCAGGTGGTTACCCGTTGTGGCCCTATGCTACTCTTATTTTCTTTTACCTATTAAAAGTCAGTATCGTAATCTTGAAAAATTATGACCTCGAGATTTTTGCAGATTTATCATTCACTATATAAAACCCATGTGTGTGTGCTTATGTGGTGACGTGCCCACTAAATGTTTGCTGGTTATCAACAGCCCACACAGATTGAATGATTCGAATGAAACCTCAAACTTAGGCTCGTTTGTCATAAATTGGGAGATTTGGCTGTAAGGGTTCACTTTTATCATCATTTACCTGAAAAGTAAAATGTATATGCTCGTCAAACTGGCATCCCACTGGATGTATTTTGCGAATTTAAAGTCAGCGTTATGGAGTACTAGAGCTAAATATGTGCGGGCTTCAAATAGTCTAGGGTTAGTTGGGCTTCATTTGTCCACATAAAAGTTTTATTTGTGTATAAAAATATTATAAGTGGGGCCGCTTTAGTAGAACAATATTTCTCCAAGCCGTTTTCCGTTCAAGCTGCGTTTTTTTCCAGATATTCCTGGATGCTGGGTAGCCTTAGATTCGGCGTTCTTTGTTCGGATTGACTTTACCTGTCTTTGTAAGGAAGTGACATGCTTCATACAGTAAATTGAGTGTTCTTCTAATGAAGTAGGAATAATGAGTAAATCATCGAGATAAACGAAAACTGCCGTAAAATTGAAGTGTAATCGCCTGGTCCATCTAAAGACACACACGGTTTGGAGCATTACAGAGTCCGAGAGCTATAATCGCAAATTTATACAGAGTTCGTCTGGGTACGTCTAAAGCTGTCTCATCTCTAGACCCTTCATCGAAGAGAATCTGCCAGAATGCGAGTTTCAAATAGATACTTGAAAGTATCGAGTGTGATCAATGCGTCCTAGCAGCCCTTCAATTACCAATCGATCAGGGATAAGCATCTTTCTCGTGGCATTGCCAACCTTTCGTGCATCTAAACACAAATGTATTTTTCTGTGGCCTTTTCGACTAATCGATAGTGAAAAAAAAAATTAGTATGGCGTCTAGTCGAGATTTTTCTGTGAAAACGAGGTCATGCCCGTCGTTGCTAAAGGAGACGTATAAGAATAATAAGATTTGGGCTAAGGCCATGCTTTGTGCAGGTCGGCCTATATACTATATACTATGTTATATATATTATATACTATATACTATATACTATATACTATATACTATATACTATATACTATATACTATATACTATATACTATATACTATATACTATATACTATATACTATATACTATATACTATATACTATATACTATATACTATATACTATATACTATATACTATATACTATATACTATATACTATATACTATATACTATATACTATATACTATATACTATATACTATATACTATATACTATATACTATATACTATATACTATATACTATATACTATATACTATATACTATATACTATATACTATATACTATATACTATATACTATATACTATATACTATATACTATATACTATATACTATATACTATATACTATATACTATATACTATATACTATATACTATATACTATATACTATATACTATATACTATATACTATATACTATATACTATATACTATATACTATATACTATATACTATATACTATATACTATATACTATATACTATATACTATATACTATATACTATATACTATATACTATATACTATATACTATATACTATATACTATATACTATATACTATATACTATATACTATATACTATATACTATATACTATATACTATATACTATATACTATATACTATATACTATATACTATATACTATATACTATATACTATATACTATATACTATATACTATATACTATATACTATATACTATATACTATATACTATATACTATATACTATATACTATATACTATATACTATATACTATATACTATATACTATATACTATATACTATATACTATATACTATATACTATATACTATATACTATATACTATATACTATATACTATATACTATATACTATATACTATATACTATATACTATATACTATATACTATATACTATATACTATATACTATATACTATATACTATATACTATATACTATATACTATATACTATATACTATATACTATATACTATATACTATATACTATATACTATATACTATATACTATATACTATATACTATATACTATATACTATATACTATATACTATATACTATATACTATATACTATATACTATATACTATATACTATATACTATATACTATATACTATATACTATATACTATATACTATATACTATATACTATATACTATATACTATATACTATATACTATATACTATATACTATACTATATACTATATACTATATATACTATATACTATATACTATATACTATATACTATATACTATATACTATATACTATATACTATATACTATATACTATATACTATATACTATATACTATATACTATATACTATATACTATATACTATATACTATATACTATATACTATATACTATATACTATATACTATATACTATATACTATATACTATATACTATATACTATATACTATATACTATATACTATATACTATATACTATATACTATATACTATATACTATATACTATATACTATATACTATATACTATATACTATATACTATATACTATATACTATATACTATATACTATATACTATATACTATATACTATATACTATATACTATATACTATATACTATATACTATATACTATATACTATATACTATATACTATATACTATATACTATATACTATATACTATATACTATATACTATATACTATATACTATATACTATATACTATATACTATATACTATATACTATATACTATATACTATATACTATATACTATATACTATATACTATATACTATATACTATATACTATATACTATATACTATATACTATATACTACTATATACTATATACTATATACTATATACTATATACTATATACTATATACTATATACTATATACTATATACTATATACTATATACTATATACTATATACTATATACTATATACTATATACTATATACTATATACTATATACTATATACTATATACTATATACTATATACTATATACTATATACTATATACTATATACTATATACTATATACTATATACTATATACTATATACTATATACTATATACTATATACTATATACTATATACTATATACTATATACTATATACTATATACTATATACTATATACTATATACTATATACTATATACTATATACTATATACTATATACTATATACTATATACTATATACTATATACTATATACTATATACTATATACTATATACTATATACTATATACTATATACTATATACTATATACTATATACTATATACTATATACTATATACTATATACTATATACTATATACTATATACTATATACTATATACTATATACTATATACTATATACTATATACTATATACTATATACTATATACTATATACTATATACTATATACTATATACTATATACTATATACTATATACTATATACTATATACTATATACTATATACTATATACTATATACTATATACTATATACTATATACTATATACTATATACTATATACTATATACTATATACTATATACTATATACTATATACTATATACTATATACTATATACTATATACTATATACTATATACTATATACTATATACTATATACTATATACTATATACTATATACTATATACTATATACTATATACTATATACTATATACTATATACTATATACTATATACTATATACTATATACTATATACTATATACTATATACTATATACTATATACTATATACTATATACTATATACTATATACTATATACTATATACTATATACTATATACTATATACTATATACTATATACTATATACTATATACTATATACTATATACTATATACTATATACTATATACTATATACTATATACTATATACTATATACTATATACTATATACTATATACTATATACTATATACTATATACTATATACTATATACTATATACTATATACTATATACTATATACTATATACTATATACTATATACTATATACTATATACTATATACTATATACTATATACTATATACTATATACTATATACTATATACTATATACTATATACTATATACTATATACTATATACTATATACTATATACTATATACTATATACTATATACTATATACTATATACTATATACTATATACTATATACTATATACTATATACTATATACTATATACTATATACTATATACTATATACTATATACTATATACTATATACTATATACTATATACTATATACTATATACTATATACTATATACTATATACTATATACTATATACTATATACTATATACTATATACTATATACTATATACTATATACTATATACTATATACTATATACTATATACTATATACTATATACTATATACTATATACTATATACTATATACTATATACTATATACTATATACTATATACTATATACTATATACTATATACTATATACTATATACTATATACTATATACTATATACTATATACTATATACTATATACTATATACTATATACTATATACTATATACTATATACTATATACTATATACTATATACTATATACTATATACTATATACTATATACTATATACTATATACTATATACTATATACTATATACTATATACTATATACTATATACTATATACTATATACTATATACTATATATTACCGTAGTATGTACATAATTTTTGGTCCAAACTCATCATTTCCGGTAAAATAAAAAAAAATACAATCTTTTTTTGAAAATTAATTTAAAATCTCTTTTTTTCGTAAATGCTATGTGGTTTTCAAA